>JBBGZY010001546.1:2280022-3517544 GCA_037952925.1 Lithobates clamitans | reverse complement strand
AAATTATCATTTCAGCGCTTTAGTAATCTATACATTGCAGCCAGTAGCCAATAGCTTCAGTCTCTTACTTGCTTCAGAGCATGCGTCGTTTTTGGTACGTCGGAACAGCATACAGACGAGCGGTTTTCCCGATTAGGAATTGGTTCCATCGGAAATATTTAGAACATGTTCCATTTCTAGGTCCGTCAGAATTTTCGGAAAAAAAAAAAAAAAGTCCGATGAGGCCTACACACGATCGGAATAGACGATGAAAACCTTCCGTTTGACTTTTTCTGTCAGACATTCCACTCGTGCGTACGCGGCATTAGGAAACTTAACATTAATAAATCACCGGGACCAGATGGCTTGCACCTGAGGGTGCTTAGAGAACTCAGTCAAGTAATTGCCAGACCGTTGTTCCTAATTTTTACTGACAGTCTACTGACTGGAATGGTACCAGCTGATTGGAGAAAAGCCAATGTAGCACCAATATTTAAAAAGGGCCCAAAATATAGAAATTTCACTAGACACAAATTTATGTTTAGTAAATATAGTGGAGGAACCAAATATTTCAAAACATGCCCATATCGCAATGACGAGAGGCTTGTTTCAGGCTCGATTCACATCTATGCCTGTTGCTTTTGAGCGTTTTTGGAGTTTTTTTGTGATGCTTGCCACATTTTTGAGCAGCGTTTTTGTAGCGTTTTTACGACGTTTTTGCGGCGTTTTTGCCGCGTTTTACATTTTTTTTTTTTTTTTACAGTTTTCTTAGACTGTATACAGTCTTAAAAAAAAAAACGCTGCAAAAACGCTGCACTTGCGTTTTTGATGCTGGTCCATTGAATTCTATTACATGCAAAACGCTGCATTTTACATGAAAAAAAGTCCCTGACCCTTTCCAAAAATGCAGAGGTACAAAAAGGCATTGATGTGAGCATGTTCCATAGGAACCCATATTAAAAAATTCCAATGCATTTCTGCAAAATGCTTTAAAAAACGCGCTAGTGTGAATGGAGCCTTAGGCACGAAAGCTAATAGCTCAAAAATGGATATCTGTATACCCCCCAAACGGTCGAAGAATGGAGAACACAAATAAAAGAAACCATAATAAAGGAGGAATTTATTTATACACACAGAGGGAGCCGAGATAAATTTGATGATATCTGGAAAAGCTGGGTAGAGGCCTGGGACAATGAAAATAAAAGATGAATCAATATGGGAGAGGGACAATATTGGGAGAGGATGGGAGGACGGGGGGGAGGGGGGAGAGATACAGTAGGGGGAGGGAATCTTCTTTGTTGTTGGGGTTTTTTTTTGCTTTTAGTTTTTTTTTTTTTTTTTTTTTTGGGGTGGGTGAATGCTAGAAGTAAGATGTATCTGGAATAAAATGTATGTATAACTGCTATGAAAAGAATAAAAAAAGTACTGAATAAAAAAAAAAAAGGCCCAAAACACACCCCTTGGAATTACAGACCGGTTAGCCTAACATCAATAGTATGTAAACTCTTGGAGGGGATGATAAGGGACTATATACAAGATTTTAGTAATAAGAGCGTTATCATTAGCAGTAATCAGCATGGATTCATGATGGTGTATCTGGATTTTGCAAAAGCATTTGACACAGTTCCCCATAAACGTTTACTGTACAGAGTAAGTCCGTTGGCATGGACCATAGGGTGAGTACCTGGATTGAAAACTGGCTACAAGGGCGTGTTCAGAGAGTGGTGATAAATGGGGAGTACTCAGAATGGTCAGGGGTGGGCAGTGGGGTTCCCCAGGGTTCTGTGCTGGGACCAATCCTATTTAATTTGTTTATAAACGACCTGGAGGATGGGATAAACAGTTCTATCTCTGTATTTGCAGACGATACTAAGCTAAGCAGGGCAATAACTTCTCCGCAGGATGTGGAAATCTTGTAAAAAGATCTGAACAAATTAATGGGGTGGACGACTACGTGGCAAATGAGGTTTAATGTAGAAAAATGTAAAATAATGCATTTGGGTGGCAAAAATATGAATGCAATCTATACACTGGGGGGAGAACCTCTGGGGGGAATATAGGATGGAAAAGGACCTGGGGGTCCTAGTAGATGATAGGCTCAGCAATGTCATGCAATGCCAAGCTGCTGCTAACAAAGCAAACAGAATATTGGCATTAAAAAGGGGATCAACTCCAGAGATAAAACGATAATTCTCCCGCTCTACAAGACTCTGGTCCGGCCGCACCTGGAGTATGCTGTCCAGTTCTGGGCACCAGTCCTCAGGAAGGATGTACTGGAAATGGAGCGAGTACAAAGAAGGGCAACAAAGCTAATAAAGGGTCTGGAGGATCTTAGTTATGAGGAAAGGTTGCGAGCACTGAACTTATTCTCTCTGGAGAAGAGACGCTTGAGAGGGGATATGATTTCAATTTACAAATACTGTACTGGTGACCCCACAATAGGGATAAAACTTTTTCGCAGAAGAGAGTTTAACAAAGACTCGTGGCCACTCATTACAATTAGAAGAAAAGAGGTTTAACCTTAAACTATGTAGAGGGTTCTTTACTGTAAGAGCGGCAAGGATGTGGAATTCCCTTCCACAGGCGGTGGTCTCAGCGGGGAGCATTGATAGCTTCAAGAAACTATTAGATAATCACCTGAATGACCGCAGCATACAGGGATATACAATGTAATACTGACATATAATCACACACATAGGTTGGACTTGATGGACTTGTGTCTTTTTTCAAACTCACCTACTATGTAACTATGTAACATCCAGTAACTTCACCCACCTCCATCAATGACAGGGAAAATCATTTTATTATACAAATGTTCTGTTCTTTATGATCTGATTTATTCTTTATAAATGTCAGACATGTGATGTAGTGGAGGATGTGGGTGACCTTTATGTCTGTATGATTCCTGGGCAGGGCTCACAGGCTCCTCCCTATGGGGGGCGGCTGGGCAGAGAGGACACCAATCACGTGGACATGGCATACCGAGTGGTGGCGGATCACATCAGGACCCTCTCTGTGTGTATCGCTGACGGGGTGTACCCGGGCATGGCCGGAGCAGAGTGAGTACCCCAAATTATCAACACTTTGTATCTCTGGGATCGGGATATACAGTATCTCACAAAGTGAGTACACCCCTCACATTTCTGTAAATATTTTCTTCTATCTTTTCATGTGACAACACTGAAGAAATGACACTTTGCTACAATGTAAAGTAGTGAGTGTACAGCTTGTATAACAGTGTAAATTTGATGTCCCCTCAAAATAACTCAACACACAGCCATTAATGTCTAAACCGCTGGCAACAAAAGTGAGTACACCCCTAAGTGAAAATGTCCAAATTGGGCCCAATTAGCCATTTTCCCTCCCCGGTGTCATGTGACTCATTAGTGTTACAAGGTCTCAGGTGTGAATGGGGAGCAGGTGTGTTACATTTGGTGTTATCGCTCTCAGTCTCTCATACTGGTCACTGGAAGTTCAGCATGGCACCTCATGGCAAAGAACTCTCTAAGGATCCGAAAAAAAGAATTGTTGCTCTACATAAAGATGTCCTAGGCTATAAGAAGATTGACAAGACCCTGAAACTGAGCTGCAGCACGGTGGTCAAGGCCATACAGCGGTTTACCAGGACAGGTTCCACTCAGAACAGGCCTCGCTGTTGGTCAACCAAAGAAGTTGAGGTCACGTGCTCAGCTTCATATCCAGAGGTTGTCTTTGGGAAATAGACGTATGAGTGCTGCCAGCATTGCTGCAGAGGTTGAAGGGGTGGGGGGTCAGCCTGTCAGTGCTCAGACCATACACTGCACACTGCATTAAATTGGTCTGCATGGCTGTCATCCCAGAAGGAAGCCTCTTCTAAAGATGATGCACAAGAAAGCCTGCAAACAGTTTGCTGAAGACAAGCAGACTAAGGACATGGATTACTGGAACCATGTCCTGTGGTCTGATGAGACCAAGATAAACTTATTTGGTTCAGATGGTGACAAGCGTGTGTGGCTGCAACCAGGTGAGGAGTACAAAGACAAGTGTGTCTTGTCTACAGTCAAGCATGGTGGTGGGAGTGTCATGGTCTGGGGCTGCATGAGTGCTGCCGGCACTGGGGAGTTACAGATCATTGAGGGAACCATGAATGCAACATGTACTGTGACATACTGAAGCAGAGCATGATCCCCTCCCTTCAGAGACTGGGCCGCAGGGCAGTATTCCAACATGATAACCACCCCAAACACACCTACTAGACGACCACTGCCTTGTTAAAGAAGCTGAGGGTAAAGGTGATGGACTGGCCAAACATGTCTCCAGACCTAAACCCTATTGAGCATCTGTGGGACATCCTCAAACGGAAGGTGGAGGAGCGCAAATTCTCCTAACATTCACCAGCTCCGTGATGTTATCATGGAGGAGTGGAAGAGGACTCCAGTGCCAACCTGTGAAGCTCTGGTGACCTCCATGCCCAAGAGGGTTAAGACAGTGCTGGAAAATAATGGTGGCCACACAAAATATTGACACTTTGGTCCCAATTTGGACATTTTCTCTTAGGGGTGTACTCACTTCTGTTGCCAGCGGTTTAGACATTAATAGCTGTGTGTTGAGTTATTTTGAGGGGACAGCAAATTTACACAATTATACAAGCTGTACACTCACTACTTTACATTGTAGCAAAGTGTCATTTCTTCAGTGTTGTCACATGAAAAGATAGAAGAAAATATTTACAAAAATGTGACTGAGGGGTGTACCTACTTAGTTATGTCAGCTACTGTAGTAATAGATACAAACTAATCATTAATGTAATAAATGTATCTCTGTGATTGGATCAGGATATGATGATGGATACATTTGTATCACAATTTGGTGAATTTGATCCTGTGATAAGAAGTAATGTCTGTGATCATGTGATACAGTGCCTTGAAAAAGTATTCACACCCCTTGAAATTTTCCACATTTTGTCATGTTACAACCAACAACGTAAATGTATTTTATTGGGATTTTATGTAATAGACCAACACAACGTGGTACATAATTGTGAAGTGGAAGGAAAATGATAAATGATACAAATAAATATGTGAAAAGTGTGGGGTACATTTGTATGGTGCCCCCCCCTCAATACTTTGTAGAACCCCCTTTCACTGCAATTACAGCTGCAAGTCTTTTTGGGGATGTCTCTACCAGCTTTGCACATCTAGAGAGGGACATTTTTGCCCATTCTTCTTTGCAGAATATCTCAAGCTCTGTCAGATTGGATGGAGAGCGTCTGTGAACAGCAATTTTCAAGTCTTGTCACAGATTCTCAATGTGATTTAGGTCTGGACTGTGACTGGGCCATTCTAACACATGAATATGCTTTGATCTAGATCAGTGGTTCTCAACCCCTCTAGTGCCGTGACCCCTTGATAAAATTTCCCAAGTTGTGGGGTCCCCAACAGTAAAATTTTATTTTCGTAGCGTTTGTTGTCAGCACCCAAGGCAAGACAAGTAATTTGCGCCCCTAACCCATGGACATTTAGCGCTCCCTGAGTCCCTTCCACTCGTACAGTATTAAAACCCCTTATGGTACATTTTAGGATGTACCACTCTTTCTCTTTGTTCTCCTTTCTTTCCCTTTTATCTCTCTCTATCCTAATTTCTTGCTCCCCCCCCATCCCTCTCCCCAGCCACCTTTCTTGTTTTTTCTCTTATTCTTTCACTCCCTTTTTCTTCCCTCTTTTCCTCTCCCTTCCATATATTCTCTATTTCTTCTCTTACTCCTTGGGTGGGGGGGGGGGGGATGAGTGGCAATGCTGGTGGGGGGGTGGGATGAGTGGCAGTGCTGGTAGGGGGTGGGATGAGTGGCAATGCTGGTGGGGGGGTGGGATGAGTGGCAGTGCTGGTAGGGGGTGGGATGAGTGGCAATGCTGGTGGGGGGTGGGATCAGTGGCAGTGCTGGTGGGGGTGGGATGAGTGGCAGTGCTGGTGGGGAGTTGGGATGAGTGGCAGTGCTGGTAGGGGGTGGGATGAGTGGCAATGCTGGTAGGGGGTGGGATGAGTGGCAGTGCTGGTGGGGGGTGGGATCAGTGGCAGTGCTGGTGGGGGGTGGGATCAGTGGCAATGCTGGCGGGGAGTTTGGATAAGTGGCAGTGCTGGTGGGGAGTTTGGATGAGTGGCAGTGCTGGTGGGGGGTGGGATGAGTGGCAGTGCTGGTGGGGGGGTGGGATGAGTGGCAGTGCTGGTGGGGGGGTGGAATGAGTGGCAGTGCTGGTAGGGGGTGGGATGAGTGGCAATGCTGGTGGGGGTGGGATGAGTGGCAATGCTGGTGGGGGTGGGATGAGTGGCAATGCTGGTGGGGGTGGGATAAGTGGCAATGCTGGTGGGGGTGGGATGAGTGGCAGTGCTGGTGGGGGTGGGATGAGTGGCAGTGCTGGTGGGGGGTGGTATCAGTGGCAGTGCTGGTGGGGGTGGGATGAGTGGCAGTGCTGGTGGGGGGTGGGATGAGTGGCAATGCTGGCGGGAGTTTGGATGAGTGGCAGTGCTGGTGGGGAGTTTGGATGAGTGGCAGTGCTGGTGGGGAGTTTGGATGAGTGGCAGTGCTGGTGGGGAGTTTGGATGAGTGGCAGTGCTGGTGGGGGGGTGGGATGAGTGGCAGTGCTGGTGGGGGGGTGGGATGAGTGGCAGTGCTGGTAGGGGGAGGGATGAGTGGCAGTGCTGGTGGGGGTTGGGATCAGTGGCAGTGCTGGTGGGGGGTGGGATCAGTGGCAGTGCTGGTGGGGGGTGGGATCAGTGGCAGTGCTGGTGGAGGTTGGGATGAGTGGCAGTGCTGGTGGGGGGTGGGATGAGTGGCAGTGTTGGTGGAGGTTGGGATCAGTGGCAGTTCTGGAGGGAGTTCTGATCAACCAACTTAGGTGCTCTTGATCAAGGTCATCTGCTGATCTGAGAACTGTAGTGGGGACTTTTAATGGCAACTGTAATTACAGGTAGTGTTACTCACTGTGTCTCTGGCTTCACTGCGTCTCCGGCTTTGTGGTGTCTCGCAGCAGTGACACCTATGCCGAAATCAGGAGATTGGGTCTCCTCCAGCCCCTCCCACTTCACATTCCTCACCAGTCAGCTGACCTCTAGTCTCTAGTAAATCAAGTGTAGCACTAGTATACATACTAAAGGTAGAAGCTAATATACATCATAAAAGGGCATAAATTTTATTCAATTAGGATAATACAATTATTAAAAACAAAGTGGATATCAACAGTAACAAAGTAGTACTAATAGGTAAATACATGGAACAATCAAGCAATAAGCAATAGTAAAGGTAAACCTCTTTTCAGCCCTTTCTATTATGCAAGTGCCGGAAAAGTCCACCTAGGGGAACCCTTTTCTTGTGCTTATGTACTATTGGACGTGGCACGGCTTCTCTCCTAAATAAGTTGGTCTCCCTCCTTGTTTCATAGTATACATACTAATACAATATAGTGTATGTGCCGTATATGTGGTACATATGAAAAAGCAAATGTGGTGTGTAAAGATCAAAACTGACTGTGCTTAAACGCAAAAAGTGTAAGCATAAAACAAAAGTCCACATAAATGTGAAGAAGAAAGCTCTTCCTGGGTGACACCCAGCCAATGGGGATAAGAAACTTCAAAGGTAAGTAAATGAATACTCTTACCGACCAGGATGGACACACATGTCATACGACAGTGGGTCAAAAGGGCTCAGGATCCTATACGGTCTGGATCTGATGTTGTGTACAGGAAGAAGTTAGGCAAATCCGGTGCAGTTTCCTCGACTCCCGGTTCCTGGGTTCCACAGACAATCTGTAGTCCAAGAAGATGTCGCCCAAACACAGTTCCTCATTGGCTCCAAAAACCAAATACATGGAAAAAGAAAAGGAGGGACTCCAGATGGTGCAGGTCAAACCAGATGGTTTATTAAAATATGTCATACGTTGACAATGACACAATAAAAAGTGATCACCAAAAAAAGTATAAAAAGAGAGATAAAAGCAATGTGTGGTACAGTAAATGCTGGCCGATGCGTGGACGGCCATGTCTTGGTAGATTTGCAGTTGTGCCATACTCTTTCCATTTTCGGATGATGGATTGAACAGAGTTCCTTGAGATGTTCAAAGCTTGGGAGATATTTTTCTGTTTTCAATGTGTTTATTGAGTTTTGCAATGAAGAAACATAAGGAAACCATACAGACAATAGCTCAAAACTAGGGCCGACATGGCCGATCAGGGAGGACCTATGCCAGTAGGTTATACGGTTAACAGTATATGCTTGAAGCAAACGGAATGTGATTTGTCGTATGTACCTCAATACATGAACATAAAACAACCCTGTAGGGAAATTGCAAAATAATCACCTTAGTCTAGGGAAAGAAATACGATGGGGGGAGGGGAAACCAGGGAAAGTGGTGTAGCCAACCCTAAACCCCAACAGCCCCAGTGAGCCCCGCATGCTACCCCAAAGGGATCACACTGTAGCCTACACGGCTCACCTGGGGCCAAATAGGTGTCCCAAATCGACCCCCTCCCCCTCAAAGCAGGGGTGTGATAAATCACCCCTCCCCTGACTCCCTAAAGAGCTTCTATTGCGTGTGCTGGGGTAGCAATCCCCCCCCCCCATGAAGATCTGCAGTGATGTATCAAAGTATTGCTTAAGATATTGTTAGATTTCGCTATAAATCTCTTTAAGTCCAAATCTCATATGGCCAAGTGTAGCAGGGAGAAGTAGAGGGAAGAATAGGGCAGAGTGAGTTGCAGTATAGAAAGGGGAAAGAGAGGAGAAGGAGGCATCCAGTAAGGTTTCTTTTTAGGAGGTGATATGGCCCGGATAGAGAGGGACCTTGATATATAATGCCCAAGGTTCCCAGATGGCCTCAAAATTCCGTACTTTTATCTAAGAGTGTTGCTGTCATTTGTTGGGAGATTTTTGTTATAACCTAACCCTGCTTTATACTTCTCCACAACTTTATCCCTGACCTGTCTGGTGTGTTCCTTGGCCTTTATGATGCTGTTTGTTCACTAAGGTTCTCTAACAAAGCTCTGAGGGCTTTACAGAACATCGCTGTATTTATACTGAGATTAAATGACACACAGGTGGACTTTGTTTACCAATTAGGTGACTTCTTAAGGCAATTGCTTCCACTAGATTTTAGTTAGGGTTATCAGGGTAAAGTGGGCTGAATACAAATCCCCCCCCCCCCCACTTTTCACATATTTGTTTCATTTATCATTTTCCTTCCACTTCACAATTATGTGCCACTTTGTGTTGGTCTATCACATAAAATCCCAATAAAATACATTTCTTTTTTGTACATCACGGGACACAGAGCCATAATAATTAAATGGGTTATATTCCACCTTCAGGTGATTGGACACTGGCACACCCAAGACAGGAAGTCACCCTCTATATAACTCCTCCCATATAAGGAGTACCTCAGGTTTTTTTCGCCAGTGTCTAAGGTGTTGGTCACGGTTAAAGATGTGCTAAGAAGAGCTCTGCTGAGAAGGTCCCTGCGGGATTTGGAGCTATACAACCGGATTCATCCAAAGTGCCAGAAAAACCCAAAATGGATCATACCTGGGCCTTGTGGAAGAACACGGTTTTGCCTGTAACGTCTCTCTTTGTAGGACTGGACCCTGGGATCCAGCACTTTGGACACATATCTAAATGTCCAAAGGTTTTCTGGAAGGGTGCTATACAGGTGAGAGGCCCCCTTTAATGGGTACCCAAGTCCCTGAAGGTTTGGCACTACACAGCCCGCCGTGATGGGTGAAGATTGGGACTGTCTGGTCTTAAGCAGTATCCTGTGGCAGGATAAGGTAAGTGAAGATAATCATAAAAAAACATCATATGATGCTCTTAAGGATTTCTTCTTTGAGTAGTTGCATGTCTTGCCTGTCTGCCACTAGAGGGTGTCAAAGAACATACCTGGTGTTGCTTACCATGCTTTCCAGTGTAAAGGCTCAGTGTCAGCAGATCTATAGATCAGTTCACTCCCTCCGCTTCAGGCTCTGCCACAATTTAGGAAGGGGGGATCCCTCGCCGTCTACAACAAAAAGTTAGACAACTTTGTTTCAAGGACAAGGGACCCTCTTGCATGCGGGATGGATGCGTTAGTAATCCCTTGGGATCAATTTTCACTGATCTATGCGTTCCCTCCGGTTCAGCTTCTACCGTAACTTCTTCGCAGGATCAAGGAGGAAAGGAAGCCAGTGGTCCTTATATCCCCAGCATGGCCCAGAAGACCCTGGTATACAGAGATCATGAGAATGGCAGTAGGGGACCCATGGGTTCTTCCGCTGAGTCCAGACCTGCTCTCGCAGGATCCGGTGTTCCATCCTTCCTTACAAAGTCTAAATTTGACCGCTTGGCGGTTGAGGCCTACATCTTAAAGAGCCGGGGGCTCTCAGGTTCAGTCCTCTCCACTCTCTGGTTAATGCTAGGAAGTCGGCCTCCGGGCTCATTTATTACAGAATCTGGAAGGCATATGTTTCCTGGTGTGAATCCAAGAGTTGGCACCCTCGGAAATGCATCATTGGCTAGAATCCTTGCCTTTCTACAGTTGTGGGTGGAAATTAAGCTGGCCTTGAGTACCATCAAGGGTCAGGTCTCTCGGCCTTATCAGTGTTTTTTCAAAGGCCGCTTGCTCTGCATTCCTTGGTCCGGGCCTTTATTCAAGGGGTGATGCGCTTGAATCCACCAGTTAAATCTCCCTTGTGCCCGTGGGATTTGAATTTAGTTTTGTCTGTTTTTACAAAGGCAGCCTTTTGAACCAATACATAACATTCCATTGGTCCTTTTTGACAAGGAAATTGTTTTTTTCTGGTTGCTATATCCTAGAAGGGTATAAGAATTGGCAGCTTTTTCTTGTAAATAGTCATATTTTTTTTATCCACAGAAACAGAGTGGTGTTGCGTCCTCACCCAATCTTTCTGCCTAAAGTGGTGTCAGGGTTCCATCTGAATCAGGATGTTACCCCGCCTTCCTTTTTTTCCAGAACCACATTCTGCGGAAGAAAAATGATTACACTCTTTCGATGTAGTGAGAGCAATCAAGGTTTACCTTAAAGCAACGGCTCAGATACGGAAAACTGATGTTTTGTTTGTGCTGCTAGAAGGTCCCAGGAAGGGCCAGGCAGCGTCGAAATCTACCATCTCTAAGTGGTTTAGACAAGTTATTGTCCAGGCTTACGGTTTGAAGAGGAAGATTCCTCCTTTTCATGTGCGAGCGCACTCTACCAGAGCAATAAGTGCTTTATGGGCGGTGCATCACCAAGCCTCCATGGCTGAGATCTGCAAGGCCGCAACATGGTCTTCGGTCCATACAATCACTAGATTCTATCAGGTGGATGTGAGAGGGCAGGAGGATGCCGCTTTTGGGCGCAGTGTGCTGCAGGCAGCAGTATAGATCCTCACGTCCGATGTCGGTCTGCCTTGATCTGTGTCTCCCTCCCCTCAGTGGCATTGCTTTGGGACATCCCACATAGTTATTACTATGGCTGCTCTGTGTCCCGTGATTTACGAAAAAGAAAATAGGATTTTTATAATGGCTTACCTGTAAAATCCTTTTCTTGGAGTACATCACGGGACACAGAGGTCCCACCCCTCTTTCTAGTATACACGTGTATTGCTTTGCTAGGAAAACTGAGGTACTCCCTGTATGGGAGGGGTTATATAGAAGGGGACTTCCTGTCTTGGGTGTGACAGTGTCCAATCACCTGAAGGTGGAACATAACCCATTTAGTTATTAATATGGCTCTGTGTCCCGTGATGTACTCCAAGAAAAGGATTTTACAGGTAAGCTGTTATAAAAAATCCTATTTTCCTTCCCCTCCACAATTATGTGCCACTTTGTGTTGGTCTGTCACATAAAATCCCAATAAAGGACATTTTACGTTTTTGGTTGTAACATGACAAAATGTGGGAAATGGCAAGGGGTATGAATACTTTTTCAAGGCACTGTATAACGATCCTGTGATGTAACGCTCCTGTGGTGAGAAGTAAATTGACATTCTGTCTCCCCGTCCAGGCTCGTACTGCGTCACATCCTGCGCAGAGCCGTCCGCTTCTCTTCTGAGATCCTCCGAGCCCCCCAAGGATTCCTGTCCACCTTGGTGCCCAGCGTTGTGGAGATCCTGGTGAGTGTGTGTCATCTTTTCCATATATATATATATATATATATATATATATATATATATATATATATATATATATATATATATATATATATATATATATATATATATATATATATGACAAGGGCTGGGACGGTGATAATAATGGGGGATGGTAACTACCCGGAAAGTGACTGGAGTAATGGCACAGCTGGGACAGTTAAAGGGCTAAAATTTATAAACCTATTAAAAGACAATTTTATGGTCCAGTTTATTGAGGCCCCGACGAGGATTGATGCTCTGTTGGACCTCTCAAACCATGCAGAGCTTATTACCAATATTCATATAAAAGAACATCTAGGTAGCAGTGACCATAACATGATTTCATTTGATGTTAGCTGTAAGCAACAAACACATACGGGAAAGATAAAAACACTTTAAGAGAGCAAATTTTCCAAGGATGAGGGCTGCTCTCCAGGACTGGGAGGGAATATTGTCATCGTTAAACACAGAACAGGAATGGGAATTCTTCATAAAGACTGTATGTAAACTCACTGCAAAGTATATTCTCATGGACAATACGTTTTAAAAGGCAAAAAATAAAACCTATGTGGCTCACGGCCAAAGTTAAAAAAAACTATAAATAATAAGAAAAGAGCTTTTAAAAAATATAAAAATGAAGGAACACTATCATCGTTTAAATGCTACAAAGAATATAAAAGAATATGTAAAAAAAGAAAATCGAGGACGCAAAAATTCAAAACGAACGACAGATTGCAAATGATAGTAGGACAAACCCCCACAAATTCTTCAAATATCTTAATAGTAAAAAGGTCAGGTCTGAGCATGTAGGCCCTCTGCACAATAATCTGGAGGGGGTGACTGGGGACAAAGAGAAGGCAAATTTAGAAAATACTTTCTTCATTTCTGTGTATAAAAAGGAGCATGGGAGAGCTCATGTCCATAATGGATCCACAATGGCTCAAAAGTGATATGGTCCACAAATATTTAGACAGAATAAAGGTGGATAAAGCACCTGGACCAGATGGCATCCACCCACGGATCCTAAAAGAATTGAGCTCTTTCATTTCAAGGCCATTGTATCTAATTTTTGGGGACTCGTTAATTACTGGAATGGTACCACTGGATTGGCGCAGGGTCAATGTGGTGCCCATGTTTAAAAATGGAACAAAGTCTTTACCAAGTAACTATAGACCTGTTAGTGTAACTTCTATAGTCGGGAAGATACTGGAGAGTTTAATAAAAGACCACATAGATAAGTTCTTGCTGGAAAAAAATATTCTAAGCAACAGACAGCATGGATTCATTAAAGACAGAAGTTGTCAGATAAATCTGATTTCTTTTTATGAGGAGGTAAGTAAAACCTTGGACAGAGGGGTGGCTGTGGACGTGGTATACTTGGACAGAGGGGTGGTTGTGGATGTGGTATACTTGGACAGAGGGGTGACTGTGGACGACGTGGTATACTTGGACAGAGGGATGGCTGTGGATGTGGTATACTTGGACAGAGGGGTGGCTGTGGACGTGGTATACTTGGACAGAGGGGTGGCTGTGGACGTGGTATACTTGGACAGAGGGGTGGCTGTGGACGTGGTATACTTGGACAGAGGGGTGGCTGTGGACATGTTCTACTAGAAGACAGTTCCCCACACGTGGCTATTGTGTAAGGTAAAATCTACAGGTTTGGCAAGATCAGTTTGTAAATTAATAGAAAACTGGCTAAAAGACAGAATTCAGAGAGAAGTGGTTAATGATTCTTACTCTGAATGGTCTAAGGTTATCAGTGGGGTACCCCAAGGTTCAGTGTTATTAGTGGGGGTACCCCAAGGTTCAGTGTTATTAGTGGGGGTACCCCAAGGTTCAGTGTTGGGACACTTACTTTGTTATATATATGTGGGGTCTCGGATTTCAGCCTTTGCAGATGACACCAAGCTATGCAGTGGAATAACGTCCTTACAGGATGTCTCCAACTTACAAGCCGACCTCAGTGCTCTGTCTCATTAGGCAACTATGTGGCAAATGAGGTTTAATATGGATAAATATAAAGTTCTGCACTTGGGGGATAAGAATATATATCATACATACTAGGGGGGAGTACAACTGGGGGATCAATGGTGGAGTAGGGTCTGGGGGTTCTGGTAGATCATAAGCTCAATAATAGCATGCAAGAAGAGAAGATCAAAAGGGAGATATGATCACCATGTATAAATATATAATAGGGGGGTATGATCTCCATGTATAAGTACATAAAGGGTCCATATAGTGAACTTGGTGTTCAGTTATTCACTTTAAGGTTATCACAGAGGACAAGGGGCCATTCTTTACATCTGGAGGAAAAAAGATTTAATCTCCAAATACGGAAAGGTTTCTTCATAGTAAGAGCTGTGAAAATGTGGAATAGACTCCCTCCAGGGGTGGATCTGGTCGGCTCTGTAGATTGCTATAAGTAAGGCCTGGATTCTTTCCTAAATGTACAGAATATAACTGGGTACTGTGTTAGAATCTAATATTTATCAATTAACGAATGAATGGATGAAATTGTTTCAGAATAATTGAGTTGTGTGAATATATGTGTGTGTGTGTGTGTGTGTGTATATATATATATATATATATATATATATATATATATATATATATATATATATATATATATATATATAATCTCTTCTATGTATGGAAAAAGTGAAATTATATAAGATTTTTATACTTGTTAAAGTATATGCTGTTATAAGCATTTCTTGGGAGAGCTCACATATGGCAATAATTGGTTGGTTTCTTTCACCTCCCCCCATCTGTGAAAAGGATGGATTCACATACTTTAAGATGTAAAAGTTCAATGTGTTAGTTAAGAGATAAGTCCTTTATATTACAATATTTCTTGATTAGGATATTAATAAGAACATTGCGTTTTTAAATGAATATAATATACATACTGATATATGTAGTATTTGATTTAGAAGTTAAAGGAAACTTATATAATTTAAATGGTTTTACATATAGCTCCTCTTGGCCCACACTTCAGGAATGTCAAAGTTTTTAGTGACTGAATAACCCCCACCCTTGCGAGATTGGTGGGAGGAAAGATATGTCTCAGGAAAGCCTGCGATTTTCTGTAGGACTACAAGTCAATTAAGAACTGTAATGACACCTCGAGTATGAAAGGGGTTAAAGCCATTTAGGACATTCCATTTCCGAACACAAAGGCAGCCACCGAACACTCCGATCAGCTGAACAAGAACCCATACGAATAATTCTTCCCCCCCAAATACGAGATGAGGCTCTGTCTTGAGGGTCAAACAGGAATTCATTTTTATTGAAACAAATACAGTCTTATATACAGTAAAAGGAGGAGGTGTATACCTCCTGCTCATATTACTCTGAAAATACACCTGTGACCAGACCTAATTATTATGAGCTCATTAACTAATTCCTTTAAGCAGCCTGGTCATTGTTATGATAAATCAGGATCAGACTTGTCACCGAGCTTCACACAGTAGATGGTACATTATCATACGTTTAAACACAGGACTCCTCACAACAGCAGGAGCTAATTACAATTAACAATACAAACAGTGATCTCCCCCCTCCTCAGCCTAGTAGGTAACAAACTATAGTATGAGTAGACTGTCTGGCTCCTACCCAGTTCTAGAGGCCAATGTGATCAGCTCTCACAATTAACATGTTGAGTTCAGAATCAAACAAACCAAGAATAGTCTTTACATATATCCTGGGAGATATTGTGGATAAATATTACTGTCCCCTTTTTAAGTAATCCAAAATATATTTTCTCATTCACCCTGTGCCAGGGTGGCACAGGGTGACTTAGACATAAGCGGTGCATGGGGAGCTGAAACAAGGGTATCCCATACTTTCCAAGGGATTCTGGGTTCCACGGGCCCTCCCGTCACAAGAACCTTTAACCAAGCCTTTTTAGGAAGGGGGGGGGGCAGATTTAAGGAGAAGGTGGGGGCTGAATTTAGGAGTAAAAAGCTAGTAACAGAGTTTTGGGAGACACTCACGCACACCAGGAGGAGTTTGCTGCCACATCTACACACAGACACACATCTGATTCAATCTTCATCTTAAGAATATTATACATTATTAATGACATTCTATACTTTGATATTGTTCTTGTAATATTTTGCTATTTTTATTATTAAATCAATTTTTGAGTTTTTACACAAGAACTGAACAGACTTTCTTGGATCTTTCCTCATCAATATGAATTATTGAAATATCGATATTACCGTAAAAACGAGAATTCAACATACTGACATTTATGGGTAAAGTTGATCCAGGGAATATCTGATTGCCTCTCGAGCCTCCCTCCTCATAAATCCAATTAATAAGCGTCTCTGGTATTTCCAACACCATCGATCCAAAAATGGTGGCCGATCGATTCCTAAGATGTTCCTCAGCAGAGTCACAGTCACCAGGATAGAGAAGGCACATACACATATAAAGGAAGTGGAAGGCTCCATAGTGTAGTAATTCCACAAATAGTTTTATTAGCACACAAAAATAACTTACAGTTTTTAAGTTGTAAACAAACAGCGTTAGAAGCATAGGAACTTCCGGTCTCGGCCGCGACCGGAAGTGACGTCACTCGGCTCCCTTTCTGACGCTTTGCGTCACTGTTCTTGTGACTGTTTCAAAGGGTATTATACCCTTTGAAAAAAGTCACGTGAACAGTGAGGCAACGCGCCACTGGATTTATGAGGTGAGAGGCTAGGGCAAACAGTGTGGCACACTGTGGTGGAGATTTTCTGGATATTGCCACTCTACACTTTATCTATGATGAACTATATTTGCACATTGTGGATTCACTAAAAATATCTGGATACATTTTTTTGCACTCTATATGGGACTATATAATTTTATATTTTTTTTGATGAATTAGCAACACATTTTTTGGTATATATTTTTTTTTATTTAATTTTTTTATATTGTTGTACACAGTGGATGGTGGAGTTTTTTTTGGATATTGGCACTTTATTTGGGATGAACTGTATTTGCACGCTGTGGATTCACTAAAATAATTGGACTATCTTTTTATCTGATTTTTTTTTTTTTATATTTCTGTTGAATTGTATTACTTCTCTGGACTATTATTTTTTGCACATTTAATTCACCAAGTGTTAATTGCACATTGGATTATTTATAAATTTGCATTTTTTTGCACTTTGCAGTATTTCCACTAGCTGTATCACTTTGATTAGCTTTTTATTCATAATTTTATTAATATTTATGCAGCAAGCACCACATTTTCTTGATTATCATTCTCTAATGTGGGGTGTGTTCTGTAATAACGTGGTGTGTTTTTTCTACTAATGTGGGGCATATTCTGTAATAATGTGGGGTGTGTTCTCTAGTAATGGGGGGCGTGTTCTCTAATAATGGGTGGTGTGTTCTGTAGTAACGTGGGGCGTGTTCTCTAGTAATGGGGGTGTGTTCTCTAGTAACAGGGGTGTTCTCTGTGTTTTGCAGGGCGATGCGTATCCTGAACTGCACAGGGAGAAGTCACAGGTAAGTCACTATAATGAGATATTGATTTTAATAGGGAGCGTCCACCTTCCCAGCATGCTCTGCACACCATGGCTCAGTGTTCTTATTGTAAATGGTTCTGTTCAGCCTGTCAGTTTCCCCCACCCCCAGGAAACAGATCACCCCCAGTATAAATGGGAGAGGTATGCAAGTGATCAACTCTACTCTGTCCCTCAGAACACAGCCAATCAATATACAGCCCCTCAGTGCCCATTCCCTCTCTACCCAGCCCATCAGTGCCCAGCCCCTCCATACCCATCCTTTAAATATCCAGCCCATCAGTGCCCAATCTCTCAGTATCCAGCCCTTCAGTAATTAGCACATCAGTGCCCAATCCCTCAGTATCCAGAGCCTCACTGCCCAATCCCTCAGTATCCAGCCCTTCAGTAACTGGCACATCACTGCCCATTCCTTCAGTTCCCAGTCTCCTGGTACCCAGCCCCTCAGTACTGTCTCCTGGCACCCAGCCCCTCAGTGCCCAGCCTCATGGTACCCAGCCTCTCAGTACCCAGCCCTTCAGCACCTAGCACATCACTGCCCATTCCTTCCGTACCCAGGCTCTTGGTACCCTGCCTCTCAGTTCTCAGCCCATCCATACCCAGTCTCCTGGTACTCTGCCCCTCAGTTCCTAGTCTCCTGGTACCCAGCCCCTCAGTTCCCATTCTCCTGGAATTCAGACCCTCTGTACCTAGCCTCATGGTACCCAGCCCCTCAGTTCTATGCTCTTCAGTCCCTCAGTTCTATGCTCTTCAGTCCCTCAGTTCTCAGCTCTTCAGTCCCTCAGTTCTCAGCTCTTCAGTCCCTCAGTTCTCAGCTCTTCAGTCCCTCAGTTCTCAGCTCTTCAGTCCCTCAGTTCTCAGCCCCTCCATACCCATCTCCTGGTACCCAGCTCCTCAGTTCCCAGTCTCCTGGTACCCAGCCCCTTAGTACCGTCTCCTGGCACCCAGCCCCTCAGTACACAGCCTCATGGCACCCAGCCCCACAGTACCCGGTCTCCTGGTACCCAGCCCCTCAGTACACAGCCTCATGATACCCAGCCCCTCAGTTCTCAGCCCCTCAGTTCTCAGCCCCTCCACACCCAGTGTCCTGGTCCACTGCCCCTCAGTACCCAGCCCCTCAGTTCCCATTCTCCTGTTCCCAGCCCCTCAGTACCCAGTCTCCTGGTACCAAGCCAGTCAGTACCCAGTCGCCTGGTACCCAGCCCCTCAGTACCCAGACTTAGTACACAGCCCCTCAGTACCCTACCTCTCGGTTCCCTAGCACTTCGGTACCCAGCACCTCAGTACCCAGCCCATCCATACCCAGTCTCCTGGTACCCAGCCCCTCAGTACACAGCCTCATGGTTCTCAGGCCCTCAGTTCTAAGCCCCCCATACCCAGTGCCCTGGTACTCTGCCCCTCAGTTCCCAGTCTTCTGTTCCCAGCCCCTCAGTACCCAGTCTCCTGGTACCCAGACTTAGTACCCAGCCCCTCAGTACCCAGACTCTTAGTACCCAGCCCCTCGGTACCCCGCCTCTCAGTTTCCTAGCACTTCGGTACTTAGCACCTCAGTACCCAGCCCTTTAGTACCCAGCCTCTACAAATATGAGAGAATTTGATGTCTTATAATTGAATACAATGTTCCCAGCATTCTGTGCTATCATCATTTTTTTTTTCATCACTGGGGGCTCAGCAGACCTCTAGGTTTTTTACTCTCCCCATTCTCTGGTGGATGGAAACTAGAGAAAGCTCCCCATCCCCCTCCAGGTCTGTTTCCTCCTGAACAGGGAGAGGGAATCTCCGAGACTGGACATGGTAGGACTATTGGTCTACATCCTCCTTTGCTATAAATGTCTGCTAAACGTTAGCACACCAAATGTACCCAATCAGGAGAGGCTCTAGCCGCTCTTCGTGGGTGGACTGACAACTGCTCATTATATAAAAGGACACATCCTCAGTATCCCTTTAGATGTGCATGTGCCTCCCTGCTGGCTACTGGGTTCTACAGATTTTAGCTGTGCATTTTGCTGATCAGTTCCCTGATTACACAGAGCATAACCGAGTAATCAGCAGATTGCACAGGTGACATCAGAAACCAATCGCCAGCATGCACTTCTAAAGGGATGTTGGGGATGTGTTCTTTCATGGGAACAGAAGTACAGTGCCTGACACCAGCCCTAAAGGTCACACCAACACATGACAAAGGGCAAAAATGATTGATAGCAGAGAATTCTAATAACTGTAAGAGGTTGGCCAATATCCGGTTTGGATCAGGAGGAGAGGGGATTGATGAGGAGATTTGTGCTGGAGTAGCTGAACTTGCTAATCCTTGTTAGTGGACCACAGAGCTGCTCCTCTTTTTGCAGTGACATCCAGAGGCTTTGTTTTGATGTACCATAGCTAGCTAATCCTCATGGGCAGGCCATTGAGCTTCTCCCTTCCCTGCCTTGACACCCAGAGGCTGTGTGTTGAATTGCAGGAGCTAACTGATTCTTGTGGGTAGGCCACAGAGCTGTTTCTCTCTCTCTCTCTCTCTCTCTCTCTCCATTAACATCCATAAGCTGTGTGCTGAAGTACCTTTTGATAGCTGATCCTCATGGGTGGGCTACAGAACTGCTGCTCTCTCTGCAGTGACACCCAGAAGCTGTGTGTTGGAATACCTAAGCTAGCTGATCCTCATGGGTGGGTCACATAGGTGATTATCACTATGCAGTGACATTCAGAGACTGTGTGCTGAAGTACCTGAGCTAGCTTCCTCATGGGTTGGCCATAGAGCTGCTCCCTTCTGTGCAGTGACACCCAGAGGCTGTGTGCTGAAGTACCTGAGCTAGCTGTTCCTCATGGGCGGGCCATAGTTGCTCCCTTCTCTGCAGTGACACCCAGAGGCTGTGTGCTGAAGTACCTGAGCTAGGTGCTAAGTAATGGACAGATTCATTTCATTTCAGATTATGAGAATCCTGGATGAGAACGAAGAGGCATTTTTAACTTCCCTCCAGCGGGGGCGCCGCATCATAGAGCGCACTCTACAGCAGGAAGGTGCCGGTAAAATATTTCCCAGTAAGTGTCAGCAGCCACCCTGTGATGTCATGATACAAGCCATATATAAAATATATATGGTACAGATGTAGGAAGTCCATATCCATGGAGAGAAGGATAATCCTGATGATTGCAGGAGCGTACCTGAGAGAAGAGAGGCAGCAGAGGGCACCGATGGGGTAGAGAGGCAGCAGAGGGCACCGATGGGGTAGAGAGGCAGCAGAGGGCACCGATGGGGTAGAGAGGCAGCAGAGGGCACCGCTGGGATAGAGAGGCAGCAGGAGGCACCGATGGGTTAGAGAGGCAGCAGAGGGCACCAATGGGGTAGAGAGGCAGCAGGAGGCACCGGTGGTGTAGAAAAGCAGCAGAGCACACCGGTTTGGTAGACAGGCGGCAAAGGGCACTGATGGTGTAGAGAGACGGCAAAGGGCACTGATGGGGTAGAGAGGCAGCAGAGGGCACCGCTGGGGTAGAGAAGCAGCAGAGCACACCGGTTTGGTAGACAGGCGGCAAAGGGCACTGATGGGGTAGAGAGACGGCAAAGGGCACTGATGGGGTAGAGAGGCAGCAGAGGGCACCGCTGGGGTAGAAACACAACAGGGGGCACCGATTGGGTAGAGAGGCAGCAGAGGGTACCTATGGGGTAGAGAGGCAGCAAAGGGTACCGATGGAATGTAGCAGGCCAGACAACAGCAGAGCATACCAGAGGCTTTGTGGAGACATAGGCCCAGCTCAGGCGTAGTGATGGAACCTGAAAGAAGACCTGGGAAAGGTTTTCATTACATAGGGAATACAGCCAGGTCTACAGACCCCACAAGGGGAGTAAACTCCTGTAACATCACCCACTTCCAGCAGAGGGCGCTCTGATTCACACGTTTCGTCTCTCTTTGCAGCGGATGTGGCGTGGTCTCTGTTCCGTAATCTGGGCTTTCCTCTGGACCTCATTGGCTTGATACTGGAGGAGCGGGGCTCTTCCCTGGACAAGGCTGCCCTGGAGAAGCTCGCAGAGGAGGAGGAAAAGGTCAGAGGACATGTAGGGTCTGCCCCATTGTATATACAATATATATATAATATATATTATATAGTTCTATACTTCCTTAATAATAGAATATACATGGTAAAGTTCTATGTGCTGCTCGTAGATCTATAGTCTTTTGTCTGTGTTGTCTTTATTATGATCGGGGCTAAACATTACATAATATGTCTTTTTAGTCAAGGAAATCTGAAACTTTTCTGAACCTGTCATGTTTACAACATACCGCCAGCAGGGGATGCAATGGATTCAGCTTACAATCATTTTGCTACTATGTTGTGAATAGCCTGTAGTCTGATCTGGTGTGTAAAAAAAAACAGCACAATGAAAGAATGATGAAAATCCTCCATTCCTTCTTTTGGTATTTCCTACCAGCACATACTTGGAGGTGCTTGGTATGTTCTACCAGGACATTCTTGGTGTGGTACCAGCACATACAGGAGGTGCTTGGTATGTTCTACCAGGACATTCTTGGTGTGACCAGGAGGTGCTTGATATGTTCTACCAGGATGTGCTTGATGTGACCAGGAGGTACTTGGTATGTTCTACCAGGACATGCTTGGCATGACCAGGAGGTACTTGGAATTTCCTGCCAGTACATACTTCGTGTGACCAGGAGGTACTTGGTATGTTCTACCAGAACATGCTTGGCGTAGCCAGGAGGCACTTGGTATGTTCTACCCGGACGTGCTTGGTATTTTCTACCAGTACATACTTGGTGTGACCAGGATGCACTTGGTATGTTCTATCAGGACATGCTTACTGTGACCAGGAGATACTTGGTATTTCCTGCCAGTACATACCTGGCATGTTCCACCAGTACGTAGTGGGTGTGACCAGGATGTAGCTGGTATTGTGAAATAAAGTGTGTCCCTTAGTGATAGAATTTGTCTCCCTCTTTATATTTTTATCCTGATCGAGTTTTGTGTTCTCAGAGGAAGTTGAGGAATCAGCAGGCAGAGGAGGCTGTAGGTGGTCTGCGGCTGGACATCCACTCTCTAACAGAACTACAGCGCAGGGGGGTCCCGGCTACTGATGAGTCCCCGAAATATGGCTATATCTTGGGGGATGATGGGAAATACGGTAAGTTCAGTCTTACATCTCCAGCCTGGTCAGCCTGGTCAGTATACTATTGTAGGGGGAGGGTTGTGTACCGTATGGTCAGGGTGCTGGCTTTTGGTATGGTCAGAGTGTATCTAAGAAGCACTAATATTGTGGTACTGATATTGGGTTATTGATACTGAGGTACTGATACCGGGGTACTGATATGTGACTTGATACATCTAGAGAGTGACCGAGGTTCTCTGTCTGCAGTGTTCAGTCCCTGCCCGGCCACCATCCTGATGCTGTACAAGGACCAGTCATTACACAGTGCGGTCAGCAGAGGTCAGCGCTGTGGGGTCATCCTGGACCGGACCTGTTACTACGCTGAGCAGGGGGGACAGAGCTCAGATCTGGGGTACTTTGTGCGTGAAGGCGACCAGGTAAGAGATTCCTTACAATAGGTAACATGGATCAATCCTTTCTATATTACATGAAGAGCTAATACCAAGAGATAGCAGAGGGCGCCAACATCAATCCCCAGCAACAGCCCCTCCCCCAAGGGGCAAACAACCTCTCCCCAACCTTATCCCTTTACTGATCACCACTCCTCCATACTCTTATAGTAGAGAATCCCTCCTTGTACTGATCACCACTCCTCCATAAGATAGATGTGTACAGACCTTGAGAAATCCTTCTACTGACCATGCACCTTCTCTGTGCTCCACACAGGACGTCCTGTTTCCGGTGGAGTACCTACACCAGGCTGGAGGTTATGTCCTGCACGAGGTGATGGCCACAGAACCACTGACGGTTGGAGATCGTGTGGTGCTGTTCCTGGATGAGGTATCTGTGGGGAGTCCTGGGGGTGCCCTCAGCTGCTGGGCTGTGATCTCACTATCCTTCCGTCTCCTCGCAGGCGCAGCGCACCGCGTGTATGGAGAAGCACACCGCCACCCATCTGCTAAACTTCGCCCTGCGCCAGGTTCTGGGGGAAAGCGCGGCACAGCGCGGGTCACATGTCACTGCCGAGCGACTGCGGTTTGATGTCAGCGTCACGGTGAGGAGCGGGATAACACGTAGTGGTGGGGAGCTAGAAAACTGCAAGCCTGTTCATTGAAGGGAGAACATCTCTGAGGTAAATTGCCCAACCCCTAGTAGAATATACACTAAGGGAAAAGTTGCTCCTCCCCCAGTTCTCATTGCCTGAGGTGGACAGACACTGGAAATCCTCCTTGACCAAGTGTCTCTTCCACTTCTTCCCAGTTGGAGTGGACTCCTCCCTGGTTAGTGGTGGGATTGGGGGACTCTTTCTCCTCACTGGTTAGTGGTGGGATTGGTAGACCTTCTCCTCACTGGTTAGTGGTATGATTGAGAGACTCTGTGTCATCCCTGGTTAGTAATAGGAAAAGAAGATGCCTCTCCAGGTGAGTGATGGAACCAGGTAAGCCGGGGAATGAACTCTTCCCAGGGGTGCTAGCCTCGGCTCGCCGGCCGTGCAATTTGGATAAAAAAGAATGGATGGCTGCACACCGAGGTAGTGATGAATCCCTTTATTGTAAAATCCGTAACGTGAATAACACCACAGGACAGACAAACAGGTACAGGTAGACGCATTTCACACAGCGACACTGTGCTTATTCATTACCATTACAATAAAGAGATTCATCACTATGTAGGTGTGCAGCCATTCATTCTCCCTGGTTAGTGGTAGGATTGGTGGATTCTCTTTCCTTCTCTTTCCTTCCCGGTTAGTGGTGGGATTGGTGGATTCTATCTCCTCCCTAGTTAGTGGTAGGATTGGTGGATTCAATTTCCTTCCTGGTTAGTGATAGGATTAGTGGACATCTACTCCCTGGTTAGTTGTGGGATTGGTTGACATCTACTCCCTGGTTAGTGGTGGGATTGGTGGACTCTTTATCCTCCCTGGTTAGTGGTTGTATTGGTGGACATCTCCTCCCTGGTTAGTGGTAGGATTGGTGGATTCTCTTTCCTTCCAGGTTAGTGATAGGATTAGTGGACATCTACTTCCTAGTTAGTGGTGGGATTGGTGGACATCTCCCTGGTTAGGGGTAGGATTGGTGGACATCTACTCCTTGGTTAGTGGTGGGATTGGTGGACATCTCCAACCTGGTTAGTGGTAGGATTGGTGGATTCTCTTTTCTTCCTGGTTAGTGATGGGATTAGTGGACATCTACTCCCTAGTTAGTGGTGGGATTGGTGGACATCTACTCCCTAGTTAGTGGTGGAATTGGTGGACATCTACTCCCTGGTTAGGGGTAGGATTGGTGGACATCTACTCCCTAGTTAGTGGTGGGATTGGGGGGCTCTTTCTCCTCCCTGGTTAGTGGTAGGATTGGTGGATTCTCCTTCCTGGTTGGTAATAGGAGTTCCACATTTGTTTTTTTCCACCTGTTTACATGGACCCCCCCCCCCCCAAAAAAAAACAAACAAAAAAAAACGGCAAACTATTGAATCTTCTGTAAAGCCCCTCCCAGGAGGTCTCAGGGAATAACATTTTTCTGGGTGTTTTTATGCTGATAGATTATTTGTCCCTTTTGTATATTCTCTCACGCAGTCTGTATATTTTAGGGGCCGGTGAGCAGTCAGCAGCTGCAGGAAGTTGAGAAGAAGTTCCAAGACGTGATTGGACAGAATCAGGAAGTTTATACTGCGGAGATCCCACTCACAGACGCCAAAAATATCCCGGGTCTTCGCAGTGTGGACGAGGTATGTCATTTACATCACATCACCCTAAATGGGTTTAATCCATCCAGAGTCTGGGGAGGGAACTCACAAGTTCTTTTACTATTGAGAGTCAGAGCAACACCCCCCCCCTCCAGAACTGTGACCCCTCCCCCTTCTCCAAAGCACTGACTCCTCCCCCTTAGAGCAGTAACTCCTCTTCCAGAGCAATGACTCCTCACCCTCTCTTTATAGCAGTGACTCCTCCCCCCTACCTACTCTGTTCAGGCTCTGTAGGAAGTTTTCAGTCAGAGAGAGACAGTCTGAAAGGAAGGAGCTTCTGCTGTGCACCGTCTGTAGATAACCCACAGTGCTCTGGGAATTCTGTGTTAGAAGTAAGTCTGTTAAATGTTTATTTGCGAAGCTTATTTCTTGTGAGAGAAATGCCAAATTCATATTTTTTTTTGCTATATTTTAATTGGGCCAAAAACTTCCAATGGGTTTGGGGGTGTAGTGCTCTATCCTCCACCATCTAGCCTGGGAACCCTTTCCTTTCCTGTTTGTGATGTATCAATACCTCAGCAACCAATCAGATACAAACCTCCTTTAAATCTCTGAATCTGATTGGTGGTACATTAGGAGAGTGGGAGGATTTATAAAGAAAGGCCCACCTACGCCACATGTGAGCTTCTCTCTGGAATCTGTCTGCAGGGATTGCACGAAACTTAAAGTGTTTTTCCACTTTTGCAGCCAAAAAGAAGTACATTTCCCATGAATCATTGGGCATGTGGTGATGGTGGTGGGAAGAGACATTGCTGTCCGTAGGACGTAGCTGTCAGTCAGTGCCTGAGGGCGGTCACCACCGGGTGCTGCGCAGATTGTAACCGCCCACTCAAGGAAGTGCGGCATAATTGGGAGAAATTTACCATAGGAAGATATTGGCGGCAGCTGTTTGCTGTACACGGGAGCGTCCCTCGGTCACATGGAGGGAGGTGTTTGGGGGATAAGAAGGAGAGTTTGTGATGGTAAGGCTGTACCTTGTATATAGAAGTGTTTGCTTTCTGGATGGAGTTCCGCTTTAACAGACAGACTGGTGGGTGGACTGTACAGGATACCATTGGTGGTTGTGGCCTGGCATTCCTCTACCCCTGGTCTCCACATTTCTCCCCTCCCCCAGGTGTACCCAGATCCGGTACGTGTGGTCTCAGTGGGCGTTCCCATTCAGGAGATGCTGAGTTCGGCCTCCAGAGCTGCTCAACAGACGTCGGTGGAACTTTGCTGCGGCACGTAAGAGACAAGTTTGTCCCAAGTGAATGTGTGTCGCGTTTGGTGTCTCCTTCCTGAAATTCTCCTGGATCGCCTTCCCTCTTCCTCCCGGGTCCTCCTGAATACCCCTTCCCCCAACTCTTTCTTGACCCTCTACCCCCCCCCCTCCTGAGATTCTCCTGTATTCCCCTTGAATTCTTCCTAAGATTCCCCAACACTCCGCCCCCCGCACACACACACACACTTTCCAATTCCTCCTGAGATTCTCCTGAATTCCTCAATATTCCCCATCACTTCCTGATTCCTCCTGAGATGTCTTCGATCTACTCCTCCTGTCAATTCTTTTCAAACTTTTCTGGATTCACTTCCTCTATCCTGATTCTTCCTGATATTTCCATGGTTTGCCCCTCGATTTCTCGAGATTCTCCTGGATTCTTCCACCTCCCCTTCCAGCCACCATTCTCCCCCATGTCTCTCTCCTGAAATTATCCTGTATTCCCTTTAGTTCCTTCTAGGATTCTCCTGGATTCCTTAACCCCACCACCATGCTTTCCAATTCCTACTGATTTTTCCAAAGGTTTCCTGGTCCCCCCCTTCGTGATTTCTTCTGAGGATTCCCTCCCTCCTGATTTTTCCTGAGATTTTAATGGATCCCCTTGAATTCACTGAGATTATCCTGGATTTTCCCTACCCCAAGATTCTGCCTCAGATTTCCTGCTACCAGTCTCCCCCACCCATTTCCCCTAATACTTATTTTTCTCCTGTGTTCTATTCGCCCATTGATTCCTCTTAGGGTTCTCTGAGACCCAACCCCTCCCCCTTAAGTTTTTCCTAGGTTTACCACCCCTTCCTCCTGAGATTCTCAGGGATCCCCCTTCTGAACCTCTTGAGATTGTACTGTATCCACTAGCCACCCCCCCTCCCGATTTCTTCTGAGGTTTCCTGGGTTGCCTAAATACTCATGACCCCCCCCCCCCCGCAATTACTCTTGAGATTCTCGTGTGTTGCCCCAGAAAGATTTTCCCTCAGGTTCCCTGGGTCCCCCCTTCTGATTCCGCCTGAGATTTTGAGATTTTTCAGTATCCCCTACCCCAGAGCCACTCTCCAAACCCCCTGATTTCTCCTGAGGTTCCCTCAACTCTCTTAATACCCTCCCCTGATTCCTTTGTATCACCCCAGACATGTTCCCCCTCAGGTTTCCTGGGTTCCCCAAATGCTTATGACCCCCTTAACTCTTCCTGAGATTCTTCTGTATCCCCTATCCTACAACCACGCCCAACCCCTCCAATTACTCCTGAGTTTTCCTGGATTCCCCTCATTTTCATGATCACCCCCCCAGGATTTCTCTGTTTACCCCCCCCCCCCCAGACAGGTTCCTCCTCAGGATTCCTGGGTCCCCCCTCCTCAATACCTTCTGAGATTTATCTGTATTCCCTTCCTGACTCCTTCTGAGATTCAACGGTATTCCCCCAGACAGATTTCTTCTCGGGTCTCCTGGGTCCCCCCTCCTGATTCCTCCTGAGATTCTCCTGGATCCCCTACCCTACAGACACCCCCAAACTCCCCCCCCCCCCCCCATTCCTCCTGAGGTTTCCTGGACTACCCTAATGCCGCGTACACACGACCGGACTTTCCGGCAGAAAAGATCAGAAGGAACGATTCCATCGGACATTACGATTGTGTGTGGTCTTCATTGGACTTTTGCTTTCGAAGATTCTGATGGACCTAGAAATAGATCATGTTTCAAATCTTTCCGACGGACTCAGTTCCTATCGGGAAAACCGCTCGTGTGTATGCTAGTCCGACGGACCAAGAACGACGCAAGGGCAGCTATTGGCTACTGGCTATTAAACTTCCTTTTTCTAGTCCCATCGTATGTTATCGCGTTAAACGAATGGACTTTGGTGTGATCGTTTGTAGGCAAGTCAGTTTCAGCGAAACTCCGTCGGAAAGACAATCAGAGTTCAGTCCGACAAGAAGCCCGCTCGTGTGTACGCGGCATTATTCTCATTGTACCCACCCCCCTATTTCTCCAGTTTTCATGAACCACCCTACAACTCCTCATGAAATTTCCTCTTATTCCTCCTGAGACACTCAAACCTCCCGATTCCTCTAAAAAATTCCTCTCAATTCATACTGAGGTTCTTCTGGATCCCCCCAATTCCTCCTGAAATTTTCTGTTTATATGCAGACACCTACAGAAGACGGGAGCCATTGAGGATTTGGTGATCATCTCAGAGAAACCTCTGCTGAGAGGGATTGTCCGCCTTATCGCCGTTACCGGAGAAGAAGCCAGAGAGGTCAGATATCTGAGGCTATGCCCGGTACACATCCATCCAATCCTCTGCATGATACAATTTAATTATAATTATTTTAATTATTGATGATCATTAAGAATTAAAAATTAGTGAAATTTACTGTTATTTTGATCGTGTACAAAAAAATATAAGACCTCCCAGGGTCACCTTCATCCTCTGATCTTCTCTCCA
Organism: Lithobates clamitans; assembly: GCA_037952925.1. Classification (NCBI taxonomy): domain Eukaryota; kingdom Metazoa; phylum Chordata; class Amphibia; order Anura; family Ranidae; genus Lithobates; species Lithobates clamitans. Next base: position 3,488,386 of record JBBGZY010001546.1, on the reverse strand, counting down.
GGCACGGGAGACAGGACAGGTTCTACGCAAGGAAGTGGATTCCATCATTGAGCGGATGAAGATGATAACCCCTTCTCTGAATGACGCTCAGAGGTTGTCCAAGGAGGTCGGACTTGTGACGGATGTGAGTGAAGATCAGGGTATCAGATTTCACACTGGGGGGCGTTCGGGAAAGGGTGATGCTATATCCTATAGCAGGGGGGAGGGGGAAATGTGGTCACATGACTTACAGACTAAATAGAAGGGGTACCGATGGGAAAAAACGATGGACACCAAAATAAAAACAAGGAATTTCACATTGGTGGGGAGATGTGTGAGCGAGGGAGACAATCTATCACTGGAAGCTCCAACAAAGCCGCCATAACCGTGTCATTGTTCCTTTACATTGCAGAGTGTGGACAGCGCCCCTATGCCCCAGTGGCAGAGGAAGGAACTACAGGCTTCTCTCAAGGCTTTGCAACGATCGGCCAACACAGCTGTGCGGAAGGCAATAGGGAGAAAGGTAAAGGAGGGGTGGGGTTATCTTACACATGAGGATAGGAAGACGGGTAAAAGAGGGGCGGGGCTGTCTTACATATGGGGAAAGGGAGATGGGTAAAGAAGGGGCGGGGATACGGAGATGGCTAAAAGAGCGGCGGGGCTATCTTACACATGGGGATAGGGAGACGGGTAAAGGAGGGGTGGAGCTATCTTACACACTGGAGAAAGGGAGATGGGTAAAGGAGAGGCGGGGCTATCTTGCACATGGGTGATAATATATTTTATACTGTTTGGCCGGATGCCTTCACAGGTCTTCATTGGATGGAATCAATTCAGGTATAGGATCTCCTGGAATAGAGTGGACTTCAGTCCTGGGAGATCTCCTGCCACCAATCAGATTCTAATGCTCCTTTTCCCCCTCCCCCAGGCTGCAGAGAGAGTCCCGAGCCTGCTGAAGAGGCATGGCCAGCGTCCTGTCATCGTGGACTGTGTGGAGGAGGAGTCTCTTCCGGTGAGATATTGCCATCTCCTCTCCTGATATAGAGAATCTCGTCCTTCCTTCCTGAAACTCCTCTTCCCTCTGCCTTCCTGAAACTCCTCTTCCCTCTGCCTTCCTGAAACTCCTCCTCCCTCTGCCTTCCTGAAACTCCTCCTCCCTCTGCCTCCCTGGAACTCCCCCTCCCTTCGCCTCCCTGGAACTCCCCCTCCCTTCGCCTCCCTGGAACTCCCCCTCCCTCTGCCTCCCTGGAACTCTCCCTCTGCCTCCCTGGAACTCCTCCTTCCTGGAACTCCTCCTCCCTCTGCCTTCCTGGAACTTCTCCTCCCTCTGCCTTCCTGGAACTCCTCCTCCCTCTGCCTTCCTGGAACTCCTCCTCCCTCTGCCTTTCTGGAACTCCTCCTCCCTCTGCTTTCCTCTAACTCTTCCTCCCTCTGCCTCCCTGGAACTCTCCTCCCTGGAACTCCTCCTCCCTAGAACCCCCCCTCCCTCTGCCTCCCTGAAACTCCCCCTCCCTCTGCCTCCCTGAAACTCCTCCTCCCTCTGCCTCCCTGAAACTCCTCCTCCCTCTGCCTCCCTGAAACTCCTCCTCCCTCTGCCTCCCTGAAACTCCTCCTCCCTCTGCCTCCCTGAAACTCCTCCTCCCTCTGCCTCCCTGAAACTCCTCCTCCCTCTGCCTCCCTGAAACTCCTCCTCCCTCTGCCTCCCTGGAACTCCTCCTCCCTCTGCCTCCCTGGAACTCCTCCTCCCTCTGCCTTCCTGGAACTCCTCCTCCCTCTGCCTTCCTGGAACTCTGCCTTTCTGGAACTCCTCCTCCCTCTGCCTCCCTGGAACTCCTCCTCCCTCTGCCGCCCTGGAACTCCTCCCTCTGCTTTCCTGGAACTCCTCCTCCCTCTGCCTTCCTGGAACTCCCTCTCCCTCCCTGGTAACTCTCCCTCCCTGGTAACTCTCCCTCCCTGGTAACTCTCCCTCCCTGGTACTCTGCCTCCATGGAACTCCCCCTCCCTGGAACTCCCCCTCCCTCTGCCTCCCTGGAACTCCTCCTCCCTTTGCCTCCCTGCAACTCCCCCTCCCTGGAACTCCCCCTCCCGCTGCCTCCTTGGAACTCCCCCTCCCTGGAACGCCATCCCCTCCCTAGAACTCCTCCTCCGTGCTCCTCAGGCACGCTCCCTAGTAACAGACTGATTGTTGCTCCCATCCAGTCCCAGGAGAGCAGTCTGATGATAGACAGCAAGGTGAAAGAGCATGGAAGGACAATAGGTGTGGGAGTGAAGTCATTAGAGGTTGTAGAGCCTCCCGTATTGTCTTCTCCCATTAGTAATGGTGGTGTGTGGTGCCCCCTGCAGGTCCTGATGAAGATGGTCTTCCTGCTGTGTGAGCGGTGCCCGGGCTCGGCGGTGATGCTGTTCAGCAGACAGAGCTCCGGGAAGGTGCTGTGTGCATGTCAGGTGCCCAAGGTAAGGGAGGGCTTTTATTTCATGTCTGATCCATGTGTATTCAGGAATTCTGCTCATGTGATCTCTTCTCTCCTCCCCCTCAGGGCCCCTCCCCTATTCTGTCGGCCCTGGATTGGGCGGTGTCAGTCTGCTCGGTGATGGGTGGTAAGGCTGGCGGTTCGGAGGGTTCTGCCAATGGAAATGGAAGCTGTGAGAACCTGGACGGGGTTCTGGAGGCGGCACTGAAATTTGCACAGACAAAACTCAACGACACCGGACATGACACGCGTCAGGCGGGAGAGAACTGACCCCCCCGGTGTCCAATTGGTGGAACTACATGAAATCCGAGAGGTTGATGGTGGGCATAGAGGTCATGTGACAGATGTGGACATCACACAGGAGAACATACGTGTATATCAGGACGCTTCAGATGGGGGTTATAGGGAGGAGTCATGTCCCTGAACACGTCAGCTGGGTGGGGTGCCGCCATATTGGGGGCCCAATTCATATCCAGCCAATCAGTACATGAGGAGCCTCACACGTTGTCATCACATCTCACAGTGTGTTGTAGATGGACAAAGATGGAGGCTGGCCTTCCACCCTGGGCCCTCCAATAGGATCAGACTTCAGATTTGCATTACTGCTGTTGGGTGTGACTTTCACATTATTAATATGTTTTGCTGTTCCATATTTCCATGGCTGTATTTCCTATGCAGATACATATTTTTTTATGTATAACAAGGACAGCCAGTGGCATTCCTGTGGAATAGTGAAGATAAGAGGACCTGTCCATGGATGGAGTGCAATAAGAGTGCCCAGATCTGCACTGGGGGCCCCTCTCCTATCCACCAATGACTAGATTCCAGTGATCTAATAGGAACCCATCTGGGTAATATTTATCCAGCTGATGCTCCTTTGTGACTGGTCCTTTTTCAGGGTCCCGTTAACAGCAGGTGGAATCATTGGCTCTAGGTTTGGCCCCTGGCTGGTGTGCTGTATCTCTCCGGGGGGCCCCAGCTGTTCTGATGATCCTTCCTGGTTCCCATTGAAATCTCTCTGTCAAGGAAAACAAAATCTGTATTTATTTCTTCTTCTTTAAGGTGCCCAGAAATTCAGAGACTGTCGGGTTATACTGCCTCCTACAGGAAGAATGGGACACTGGCAAACAAAAACTGTGGGCCCAGTATAGCCCCTGCTACTCCCAGTATGCCTTAGTTTTGTGGGAGTGTCCAGGAGAAGGGTTGCCTTTTCTCTGTGTATTTTTATAATAATAAAAGATGAATTTCGGGATAAGGTTTGGCCGTGTTCTGACATTGTGTACAGGTGAAAATCTCAGGAGGACCATCATGGGGAAATAGAAAAGGGTCTTCACCAACCACAAGATTAGAGGAGCACAACTGTCTACAATGTCTTTGTATGATGGTGGATTAACACTGGGAACACCTGAGCTCATTTGGGGGGCAGCACATACTTTTGCCTCCACCTGAGGAGATCCCACCTCACCCAATACTATCCCCTCCACCTAAGGAGACCCCACCTCACCTCACCCAATACATCCCCTCCATCTGAGAAGACTCCATGTCACCTAATATTGTTTCCTCAATCTGAGGAGACCACCTCATCTAATGCTGTTCCCTCGACCCGAGGAGACCCCCACCTCATCTAATGCCACCCCCTCCACCTGATGAGACCCCACCTCGCCCGATACCGTCCTCCCTGCCCAAAGAGACCCCACCTCACCCAATACCATCCCCGCCACCTGAGGACCCTACCTCACTTATTATTGTTCCCTCAACCTGAGGAGACCACCACCTCATCTAATGCCACCCCCTTTGCCTGAGAAGTCCCCACCTCACCCGATACCATCCTCCCTGTCCGAGGAGACCCCACCTCACCCGTTACCGCCCTCCTTTCCCGAGGAGACCCCACCTCGCCCGATACCGTTCCCTTCACCCGAAAAGACCCCACCTCACCCAATATCATCCCCTTCACCTGAGGATACCGTACTCCCTGCACAAGGAGACCCCACCTCACCCGTTACCGTCCTCGTCCGAGGAGACCTCGCTGATACCATCCCCTCCACCAGAGAAGACCCCACCTCCCCTGTTACTGTCCTCCTCCCCTGATACCATCTTCCTCGCCCGAGGAGAACCCACCTCACCTGTTACCGTCCTACTCGCTCGAGGAGAACTCACCTTTCCCGATACTGCCCCCCCCTACCATCCTCCCTGCATGAGCAGACCCCACCTCACCCGTTACCATCCTTGCCCAAGAAGACCTCACCCAATACCATCCCCTACACCTTGTGTAAGATATCTGGCAGTCTCTTATTCCAACTGTACACGGCACAGACATCTCTTCCCTATTCCTACCTATAGCATTGGCTGCAGCTCTGACAGACTCATATTTCCATAGAAGGGAAAGGGGCTTCACCAGAGACCTCAGGAGATTCCTGCTTCTCCTGCCTGCACCTACCTTCTTGCTACCCAGAGCAAGGTGTGATTGAACTGGGCTGTAATTTCTTCACCCACCACTAGGTGTCCTCAACGCTCCACCTGCATTCTGTACATCTAACTTGGGGCTGATATATAGGAAACATGCATGTATTTCATGGTACAAATTTTACGTTGGGCATATATACAGTATCTCACAAAAGTAAGTACACCCCTCACATTTATTCAAATATTTTATTCTATCTTTTCATGTGACAACACTGAAGAAATGACACTTTGCTACAATGTAAAGTAGTGAGTGTACAGCTTGTATAACAGTGTAAATTTGCTGTCCCCTCAAAATAACTCAACACACAGCCATTAATGTCTAAACCGCTGGCAACAAAAGTGAGTACACCCCTGAGTGAACATGTCCAAATTGGGCCCAATTAGCCATTTTCTCTCCACGATGTCATGTGACTCGTTAGTGTTACAAGATCTCAGGTGTGAATGGGGAGCAAGTTTGTTACATTTTGGTGTTATTGCTCTCACTCTCATAAAAGAATTGTTGCTCTACATAAAGATGGCCTAGGCTATAAGAAGATTGCCAAGACCCTGAAATTAAGCTGCAGCACGGCGGCCAAGACCATACAGCGGTTTAACAGGACAGGTTCCACTCAGAACAGGCCTCGCCATGGTCCACCAAAGAAATTGAGTGCACGTGCTCAGCATCATATCCAGAGGTTGTCTTTGGGAAATAGACGTATGAGTGCTGCCAGCATTGCTGCAGAGGTTGAAGGGGTGGGGGGTCAGTCTGTCAGTGCTCAGACCATACGCCGCACACTGCATCAAATTGGTCTGCATGGCTGTCGTCCCAAAAGGAAGCCTCTTCTAAAGATGATGCACAAGGAAGCCTGCAAACAGTTTGCTGAAGACAAGCAGACTAAGGACATGGATTACTGGAACCATGTCCTGTGGTCTGATGAGACCAAGATAAACGTATTTGGTTCAGAAGGTATCAAGCATGTGTGGCAGCAACCAGGTGAGGAATACAAAGACAAGTGTGTCTTGCCTACAGTCAAGCATGGTGGTGGGAGTGTCATGGTCTGTGGCTGCATGAGGGAACCATGAATGCCAACAGGTACTGTGACATACTGAACCAGAGCACGATCCCCTCCCTTCAGAGACTGGGCCGCAGGGCAGTATTCCAACATGATAACCACCCCAAACACACCTCCAAGACGACCACTGCCTTGCTAAAGAAGCTGAGGGTAAAGGTGATGGACTGGCCAAGCATGTCTCCAGACCTAAACCCTATCGAACATCTGTGGGGCATCCTCAAACGGAAGGTGGAGGAGAGCAAGGTCTCGGTCTCTAACATCCACCAGCTCTGTGATGTCATCATGGAGGAGGGGAAGAGGACTCCAGTGGCAACCTGTGAAGCTCTGGTGAACTCCATGCCCAAGAGGGTTAAGGCAGTGCTGGAAAATAATGGTGGCCACACAAAATATTGACACTTTGGGCCCAATTTGGACATTTTCACTTAGGGGTGTACTCACATTTGTCAGATACTATATATACATTATATGGTAGGAACATATTATGTGGTAAATTTAGAGAGAGTGCAAGGAAAGGAACAAATGCAGAGAGAGGGGGGAGGGAGAGATGAGAGGGGGAGGGAGAGATGAGAGGGGGAAGGGAGAGATGAGAGGGGGAAGGGAGAGGTGAGAGGGTATCGGTTGTGGAGAACAAGCTTGAGAAGAAGTTGTAATAATCGCAGAATAAGGTTAATAAAATATACAAAACTTTATTGATGAGTAAAAAAACCTCAATGGGGTAAATCTATAGAGAATAACACCTTCCAATAACTAGGTAATAATATTGGTGGCCCAATAATCAATCAGGATAATCATGTCCCTTTGGGTAATGATCCATGACATGAAATGAATGTATCCATGGGTTGTTCTGATTACATTTAGGTGATATAATAAATCATGTTAATAAAAATTGCAGCAAGTTGTCAGTGAAAGGCAAATCGGCTGAACGGACTCGGCACAATGAAATCTTAGTAGCCGTGTTGGCAGAGAGTCATGCAGAGCAGAGATGGGGGAGTTGGCAGAAGTAAAGATGAACTTCTAGAAATGGGATCACTTGGCTAAGCTTGTCATTCGGGGGGATAAAGTTCTGGTTGTGGAACAAAAACTCTGATATAAGGCAGCAGAGAGCCGGCTATGAGATGTCCGTCTCTCCTTGGGATTGCTGATGGATCGGGATCTGTTCTTATACAAGATAATGTCAGCAACATGGAGAAAGCAATTGCAGAGAGATGCAGCAAGCAGAGAGAGACACTGGGAGCTGGTAATGCCGTATGTGTTAGATAGAGCCGCATCACTTTTTTACATCCAGGGAGAGGAGAGAGGGGTGGAGAGTAGTATGAAGAGGAGGATGGAGAGCTGAATAGAGGATAGGGAGGAGGATGGAGAGCAGTATGGGGGATGGATAGCAGTATGGGGAATGGAGAGCAGTATGGAGGATGGAGAGTAGTATGGAAGATGGAAAGGGGTATGGAGGATGGAGAGTAGTATGGAGGATGGAGAGGAGTAGGACAGCAGTAAGAGGAAGGTGCAGTCTCTTCCTCTGTATTAGTGATTGTTCCAGTCAGCTTTTATTAATCAGAAACTTTAGAAAATGTATTTTTTCCCGCCATGAACGAGTCCTAATAATGAGTGGGATCCTTATCAGCATCATAGTAAGTATTGATAATATTGGAAAGTGCGGAATCCTACAGAGGGGAGAAGAGGAAATTCACAATGGGAGGCGACCATTATATCCATGAAGAGTAGAAGACTTTCCTTTAGAGGATTGCAGAGAAATCCGAGGTGTCGGTGAGAACATCCTTTATACATGGAAGAGGTCCAGGAGACCCAACACCGGGACACAATCACCAGACAAATCTCTGGCAGTCTACAAGAGATAATTGTACAATTACACCGAGATATTACTTTGTATACATTCCATGAAATGTTTCATCAATTCATATATATGTGAATGTGATGTGTATTTGCCAAGTTGTCTCCAGTGGTAATGAAGATGGAGGAGATGATGAGGTCACTGATGCGACTTGGGTGCCGGATAGAGCAGAGGAGGAAAGTGAGGGTGAGGCACAACCCCAACGAGGGAACCATCATGGAAGAGAAGAGAGCAGCCACCCTATTCCATCACATTGTGGAGCTGTTATCTCCCGGCCGACTTCCCACAGCTCAGCTGTCTGGGCCTTTTTTAGTACATGTGTAGCCGATCTCACTGTTGCAATTTGAAAATTTGTCTCAGGCACATCAAGCGTGGTAAAAACACCAACCATCTGGGTACCACATGCTTGACAAGGCATTTAACCTCCCACCACTCAGCCTATTGGCAAGAGCACCTAAAAGTCACACAAAAGGGGCACAAATCTGTCCCTCCTCATTACTCACCTCAGTCTGCCCCCCCTATACCTCATGACCTCTCAGCAGCCTCCACTGACAGGGATGATGGTATAGTGCAGGGTGTCCCAGGTTCTTGCAGCCCATCTGCCAGTAGCACACCACCAGCTGCAGAGTAGTAAGGCTTGCCCAAAGTGGTGCAAAAATGGTGTTATTTCCATCCAAAGTCTGCCAAAGAGACACCAGAATTTATCCAACAAATCTCTAATCTTGTTCCCAGTGCATTACAATGTGGCCTCATCATACAGACTGGACCCCCAAGTCATTATTTATAAGGAAAAAAAAATTACATTTAAATTGTTTTTTTCCTGCAAGCTTTATAAATGTCAGTTTTGCTGCAGCAGGTTATATACAGGGTACAGATGGGCCACTTAACAGGCAGACTAAGAAGACCCCCCGGCACTATGTTTAACCACATGCCGACCGCCGCACGCACATTTGCGTCGGCAGAATGGCACGGGCAGGCAAAGGGACGTACACATACATCCCTTTGAATTTTCTGCCTAGCGGGCACATGCCCACCTTGGTAGTGTGCCTGCGGGTCCCGCAAACTCGATATTCGCCGGCAGGCCCGCGATTGCAGCGAGGAGAGGCAGAACGGGGGAAACAAGGCATTTGCCTGTTCTGCCTAGCAACATGACAGGGAGCTACTGCTCCCTGTCATCGGGAGCAGTGATCTCTGTCATGTAGCGAGCCCATCCCCCCTACAGTTAGAACACATCCAGGGAACACATTTAACCCCTTGATCACTGCCTGGTGTTTAACCCCTTCCCTGCCAGTGCATTTACACAGTAATCAGTGGCTATTTGTAGCTCTGATCCCTGTATAAATATGAATGGTCCCAAAATAGTGTCAAAAGTGTCTGATCTGCCCGCCATAATGTCGCAGTCCCGATAAAAATTGCAGATTGCCGCCATTACTAGTAAAAATAATAATAATGAGGGGCGTGACCGGATGTGGGAGTGAGAGGGTGTGTGAGATCTCCTCTCCCTCCGCTCTGACCAGCTAAGCCAAGGGCTGAGGAGACTACTGGTGTGTGCAGCAGTACAAGCGGCAGTGTAAGCAGCGGCGTTTGGCCAACTACAGCACTACAGCACTATTGAGCAGATCGCTCCCTGGCACAGACGCGGTGGACGGAGCTGAGGTGGGGTGTGAGAGACCCCTGTGGCGTGCCGGCGGCCGGGTAAAGGGATGCTCCGGCGGCGGCTATAGCAGCACCAGCAGTGGCGGCGTCAGTGAGTGTGGCGGTGGAGAGCCAGGAAGATGGAGCTATAGGGGTGGCGTGAGAGGCCCCCCCTGGGTTATCAGCAGCAACCAAATCTGGTCGAACACAGTAGCAGCAGCGGGGCAATGAACAAAGCAAGCTATCAGAATTAACATTGCAACGCTGGGAATCTGGAGAGCTGCTAAGAAGACCCCAGACATAGGTGAAAACTTTCCTACTTTTCTTTTTATATAATATGTTTGTGGCGGATGACTTTTTTTTTCCTGGTTCCTGGTTAAAGAGCTGGCCTGTGAGTTGGCCTTTGATTGATTGGTTCCTGAAGAAACTTAATTGAGTCTGTAATGTGAAACCTGGGTTAACTAGAAACATGCTGCCTTATTATTTTTGAGCTTATTTACCCTATTGAAGTAATATCTTACATAAAGGAAATTAGCAACCCCAGTCCGAAGTGGGAGACGGACGGGGGTACTGGCGTATGAGGTTTCACCTTTTTGTTTCTCAAAATAATAAAAGAACCAGTGGAACTGTGTGATGTAAGCTGCTTATCATAAACATCAGCTGCAAGTGAAACGGCGTTGCACAAGTACTTGTTCATTGTCCCAAGAGTCACTGATCTGACGTTGGCAGAGTTATATGGAGGACTATCTTTGTGATACCTCTTTTTTCTTTTTTTCTATGCAAAACTAGTAGTCCGGGACTGTAACAATTTTATATCTCAATTTGCTAAAAGGAAAAGAAATTTTTTTTTTTTTTTTCTTTTTTTTTCTTTTTTTTTTCTTCTCCTTTTTTCCTTTTTTTTCTCCTTTCCTACCCCCCCCCCCTCCTCCCCCTTTTTTTTTTTTTTTTTTTTTTTTTCTCCTACCCCCTCATGGCATAATAGCATGGCTGGGAAGCGGGCAGCAGAGGAAAAATTAAACCAGCACCAGTTACAAAATCAGCCGCATCAAGCAGGAGGTCAGGTTACACGCTCGGCTAGAAACCAGACAAACCAAGCGAAAGTCGCAGCAGCAGCTGCAGTAGCGGCAGCAACAAAATTAGAGCGTTTTTCCAGAACATCCCTATCACCAGTAAAATCCCAACAGCTAACCCAAGCGAGTACCCAGGCGAGTAGGAAAAGTCACAGCCAAAGTAGCGGGCCAATATTGGCCGCAACAAGCCCACTTGCAGTGCCCTCAATAAGTCATGGAATAGGAAAATCTCCCCCTATAAGCGGTGACACAGATCTTAAAAGGCTACCCAATACAACTGAGCCCGGGATGGAGAGTGGCCAAAGTGGAGGAGCGGAAGAGCCAACAATGAGGGACCTCATGTATGCGATTACTGCATGTAAGGAATCAATTTTTGGTTTGGGTGCTCAGCTAAAAAGCATAAGAGAAGAACTGATTGCGCTGGGTAGTAGTTTGAAAGAAACGGAGGGAAGAACAACAGCCCTAGAGGACAGATTAAGCCTGGTGGAAGATATACTATCTCCGCTCAGACAAGATATGACTGACATGAAAAAACGCATAGAAAATCAATCCGCCAAAATAGATGAACTAGAAAATAGAAATCGAAGAAACAACATAAGAGTAATAGGCATGCCGGAACGGAGCGAGGGACCTGACCCTATTGAATTTTTGGAGGGATGGATCAAGGAGACATTTGGGGCTGCATCCTTTTCTCCTTTTTTTGGCATCGAACGCGCCCATCGAATCCCCTCCAAATCTCGGCAGGGCAAGGAGTACCCAAGACCTATAATTATGAAAATGTTCAACTTTAGAGATAAGGTGTCTTTGCTTCGGAAAGCGAGAGAAATGAGAGAAATCTTGTATAGGGGAGCGCGAATTTCACTATATCAAGACTTCTCCCCAGACCTGCAAAAGCTCAGGGCGGCATACATGCCAATTAAACGTGTGCTTCAGCAAAAAAAGATGGATTATGCACTACTGTACCCCGCCCGCATGAGAATAACCACCAGGAATGGGACATTCTTCTTTGATTCTCCCCGCAAAGTGGAAGACTGGCTGGAGAATGCAGAGAGAACAACACGGAATGAAGGAGAGGAGAGATTAGAGACTGATTAGATTATGGACCCTTTTTTTTTTTTTTTTTTTTTTTTTTTTTTCCCGTCCTTATGTGGTATTAGGGAGGGGGGAGAGAAGAGGGTAGGGTGATACAATGAGTAATACACTAAAGAACTAAGTAGGCGATGTGTTGCAGGTAGAAGTTGAGAAAGAAGTATAGGGATAGACCATAAAGTAGTAAAGGTTAATATACACTTACTTAATTCACTGGATTGACACGACAGATTATCTCTTATCCGAACATAAAAAATTAAAAACACATGAACAGCACTAATAAGGTTGAAGGAATAGGATTATAATTTAGCACTAGTTGGACATTCACTTTTTAGAATACTTTGAGCTGCCACGATAAACAATTTTTTCCACAAGTATAATTATTTAGAACACTTGAATAACACTAATATGGTCAGGGAGGGGGGGAGGGGGTGGGATAGGGACCCCTGGGTTAAAGGGGTATTGTAAATGTGTGGCACTGGCAAGGTATGCCAGTGTAGTATGGGGAATGAGAGTAAGTGGGAGGCTCGGAACACAGCCCCTAGGGTAGGCCCAGCTGGGCGGGGAGGGAAGGAAGGAGGTGGGTGGGAGAGGGGGTGGGGGAGACAGGAGGGAAAGAACTGGGAGGGGGGGTGGAGCGGGGTGGGGGGCGGGGGAGGATGGGGAGGGGTGGGTGGAAAAGTCACAACTCAAATAATTAATGAAAAACACCACAAACATAAAACCATATACAAATCCCTCCTACGCTCCACCAAGGATGGTAAGGGGATTAGGAGGAATGCTGACTGTTATGTATTACTCACTGAGGGGACACAAGGGGCAGGTAAAATTCTGAGGGACAATTGTATTCTTATTCCCTGCTCACGTTGTTGTCTTTTGCTATATAGTTATTTGAATTGGTATGATCCCCTATATGAGTAAAGAAATTGGGAAAAGGAAAGACCTACTCTTGATGACATGGAATGTGAGAGGGCTGGGGGATAGCGACAAGAGAAGGGCAATGTTTAGATATTTTGATATAATGAAACCTCAGATAATCTGTTTACAGGAAACACACTTGTGTTCCAACTCTGCCCACCTGCTGCGCTCAAGGAGATACCCGACTCAGTTTCACTCCATGCACACTTCACACTCAAGAGGAGTCAGTATAGTGATCTCCTCGGGTGTCTCCTTTGAGTGCATGGAACAGAGGGTGGACAGGGAGGGAAAATTTGTCTTCTTGCTATGTAAAATTAACGGTTTAACGTGCATAATTGCATCAATATACATTCCACCACCATTCTCACCAGCTTCACTCGGGTGTCTATCACAATTCATAGCCTCATATCCGGATGTCCCGGTACTAGCATTGGGTGACTACAATAATATCTTAGACAACTCCCAGGATAGAATGTCTCTGACATCTAGAACTATGAAACAGACAACTGGCAGGACTGCTTTTGCAGCCCTGCTTATGGAAATAGGACTCCGGGATGTATGGAGAGAGAGACACAAAGAGGACAGATGTTATTCATGTTATTCTGCAACACATGAGGTCCTCTCCCGTATCGACCTGGGTCTAGGAAATGAGGCACTCCTGCAGTTAGTGGAGGACTCGGCGTATGAGCCACGCCTATTATCTGACCACTCCCCATTCTGGGTGCGGTTAGGCACCACTGGAAAGCTGGGGCGACAACTATGGAAGGTGAACCCCTACTGGTTGTCTCTGTTTCCCCAAATAGATAATATAAGAGAGGCGCTACGGGAGTTCCTGCAATTTAATAGGGGGTCTGCTAGCGCCATGGTAATATGGGATACACTTAAGGCATTCTTGAGGGGATGTCTTATTAAAGAAATTGCGGGAATTAAAACACGCTCCAGGGAATGGGAAAACAAGGTACGGGAAGAACTGATAGAAAGGGAACAGGTTTTGATAAGAGACCCATCAAAATCTAATCAAGAATCCTGGAGAGAGGTACAAGCGATATATAGCTCGGTTTGGTTATCAGCAGCAGAGAAGAGAAGATACTTTCAACAACAGAGTTATTTTGAAGAGGGGGAAAATACTGGCCGCCTTCTAGCCCTTATAGCCAGAGAGCAAAGAGATCCCACTACTATCCTGGCTGTGAGGGCTAAATCCGGGGAGAGGCAGACCCGTAGTTCAGACATCTTGAGCAGCTTCCAGCAGTTCTACGGGGACTTGTATTCTAGTAAAACTAGATACAACCCGCTTGAGCTGTTGCAGTTTTTGCAGTCCTGTCCGCTCCCGCAATTGTCGGAGGCGGACAGGGAACTGTTGAACTGCCCAATCACATTAGTGGAATTAAGAGAAGCACTGGAGGGGACAGGTCGCCATAAATCACCAGGCCCAGACGGGATTCCGGCAGAGGTATACTCCCACTATAGAGAGGACCTCTTACCATCACTACTGCAGGCTATAAGGGAGGCTGAGGAACTGGGTTATCTACCGGATAGTATGCGTGAGGCAATAATAACAGTAATTTTAAAGCCTGGGAAAGATAATCTTTTATTAGACTCATATCGTCCAATCTCGCTATTAAACGCGGATGTTAAATTGTTCGCAAGTGTCCTGGCCAATAGGCTATCTCGAGTGATTAGCAGGTTGGTCCATCGTGATCAGTCTGGCTTTATACCTACCCGATCTACATCAGATAATATAAGGAGGCTCTACATGAACCTTCAGATGCCAGTGGATAATCCGGGGAGTAGGGCCATTCTATCTCTCGACGCCTCAAAAGCGTTCGACAGTGTGGAATGGCCCTACCTCATGGAAACACTGAAAAGATTCGGGTTGGGAAGTAGGTTTGTAGCTTGGGTAGAGATACTCTATTTTAAACCTAGAGCCAGAATACGTATTAATGGTGACCTTTCGCCTCCATTTGAATTGCATAGGGGGACGAGACAGGGTTGCCCATTGTCTCCATTACTATTTGCCCTGGCAATAGAGCCTCTAGCTATAAAGATCCGGAATTCAAAGGAGGTGGTGGGGTTCCGTAGACATCAGAGAGAAGAAAAAATATCTTTATATGCAGACGATGCACTTATATATCTGGGCGACATGACCTCATCCTTGCGGGCAGTAATGGAGATAGTGAGAGAATATGGCACCTTCTCAGGCTTTGTCATTAACTGGTCAAAATCAACGCTAATGCCCATAGACCAGCAGAGGGACCGATTACCAGTGGGAACGGAACAAATAACAATAGTTGACAGTTTTAAGTACCTGGGAGTGATGGTGTCCCCAAACCCGGCTGAGTACCTCCGGCTGAACCTGGAACCACTGCTCTCTAGGCAGAAACAAAAAAGCAACAGCTGGTGTAGGCTCCCCCTATCAGTTATAGGACGAGCAAACCTAATAAAAATGGTATGGGCACCCCAACAATTATACGTTTTCCACAACTCTCCGACATGGATACCAAAAAAATGGTTTAAGCAAATTGACACACTAATGAGGGAATTGATATGGAAAAAAAAGACACCTAGAATTAGCCTAGAAACATTGCAATACGAAAAGGATAGAGGAGGGCTTGCAATACCCAATTCTAGGCTATATTTCTTGGCATCACAATTTCAACAAATGGCAGGATGGGGTCGAAAGGGAAATGAGGACCCTACATACCAATTGGTGACCATGATGGAACCCACACTAGAAGCGGCCTCTCACCTGGAAATGGACTTGCCAAGCATGAAGGGGGTAGACCCAATAAGTACGCTTTTTAAAAAAGTATGGGGTGAGGTTCGGAAAATCTTAAAGATAACAGGCGTGCTTTCATTTACGCCGATCTGGCATAATAGTAGATACTCTGAGATCCAGGGACTACAGGGGTTCACACAATGGCAAGAAAAGGGGATTCAGTTCTTCCCACAACTATATGAGGGAGAGGTGTTGAAGACATACGAACAATTATGTAGGGAATTCCATTTGAACCCGAGGGGCTTTTTCCAGTACCTCCAATTGCGCCATGCGATACAGGCACAACAAATAACGCTCTCCCAGACAACACCGGCAGCTTCACTTTTGAATGAGATCTTTTTGGCAGATACAAGGAAAGGGTTAATATCCAAAATATATAAGGAGTTGCTGAAGTCAACCCAGGTTCATACACTGTTAAAGTGCCGAAATAAATGGGTAGAGGACATAGGAGAAATAGATGAAAAACAATGGGAAATGGCGCTCGAGGCTATTCCAGTGGTGTCACTCTCCGCAACCCAAAGACTATCACAATTATTTATTCTTCATAGGGCCTATAGGACATCAGTACAGCTTTATAAATGGGGTAGAGGAGACTCCCCACTGTGCCCCAAGTGTAAGGTACACAGAGGGGACTTTACTCATTTAATTTGGAGGTGCCCAAAGCTGCATAGGTACTGGGATGAGGTTTCCCAACATATTTCCAGGGTGGCGCGGGTCCACATCCCCCTTAATCCGACCGTATACCTGCTCGGAGCTATAAGTGGAAAGATGTACCCGGGAGGAAAGTACTTCATGTTATCTAGACTGATGTATCTCGCCAGGAAACTTATTGCAAAGTACTGGATGGCTCCAACTGTACCTACAGTTAAGCAATGGATTGCCTACGTTAACTCGTTTCTCCCTAGAGAACGACTGGCGTACGCCCGTAGAAGCGATCGGAGTAAATTTAACAAGATATGGCACCCATGGCTGGGGGATGCGGACCTGGCCCCACATCAATTGATAGTAGAAAGGCTTCAGATGTAGTGATCAGGAGGGGGTGACGTAGAGAGGAAGAACGAGATTGTGATACCCGAGGGGAAGGAAAGCGAGAGTAAGTACACAGGGGGGGGAGAAGAAGGAGGAATAGGAAGTTGGCTTGTAAAATGAATGACAACAAAATCAGATAAATAAGAACATTGGATAGGAGGGAAACCTGCGGTAGTTGTACAGGTGGTGCAAGAACCATCAAAGGCAATATGAAAGGTCTGCTGTGACGGAGGGGAGGTGGGGTGGGGAGGGGTGGAGGGGAGGGTTGGAACAAAATGAAGGGAAAGGGAGGAATGAACTAGCAATAGAGATATGATTCTGCATGGAGGAAGGGCGGGAACACGAGAATAGGACTACATAAACCACACACTTTATACTATGTTTTGCTGTACAATATAATGTGAATGATTGAAACTATGCTCCTCCTTTCTTGCCAGACATAGCCCCTGTGTGGGTTGACCTGGCTCTTGCCTTGTATTGTTATAATTTTATTGACATGTGTGCAATAAAAAAGAAATGATTGAAAAAAAAAATAATAATAATAAAAAAATGCCATAGATCTATCCCCTATTTTGTAGACGCTATAACTTTTGCGCAAACCATTCAATAAACGTTGCAATTTTTTTTTAACAAAAATATGTAGAAGAATACGTATCGTACCGAAACTGATGAAGAATATAATTTTTTTATATATTTTTGGGGGAAATTTATTATAGCAAAAAGTAAAAAATATTGCTTTTTTTCAAAATTGTCGCTTTTTTTTTGTTTATAGCACAAAAATAAAAACTTTTTCTTTTTATTGTTTCACATTAAGCATCATTAAAATCACTGCTCCTTTAAAAAAGATTGTTTTTTTTTTAAAAATTCATTGATGTCTCCCAGGGCAGTACCCGGGCCCCCATACTCACTTTATGGCCAATTAATTGCATATAAGCCTTCAAAATGGGGACTTTTGATTTTTGCAGTTCGGGTCCCATAGACTTCAATAGGGTTTGCTGTTCAGGTACAATTTTTTGTGATGTTTGAAAGTTCTGACATGAACCGAACAAGGGGGTGTTCAGCCCATCACTAGTGACTACACATAATGCTGTGCAGTGGGATGGGTGACACAGAATCTGCCTGGGGGGTGACACAGAATCTTCCTGGGGGTGACACAGAATCAGCCTGGGGGGTGACACAGAATCCACCTGGGGGGGGTGACACAGAATCTTCCTGTGAGGGTGATACAGAATCTTCCAGGGGGGTGACACAGAATTTTCCTGGGGGGTGACACAGAATCTTCCCGGGGGGGTGACACAGAATCTGCCTGGGGGGTGACACAGAATCTTCCTGGGGGGTGACACAGAATCTGCCTTCGGGGGTAACAGAATCTTCCTGGGGGGGTGACACAGAATCTGCCTGGAGGGTGACACAGAATCTTCCGGGGGGGTGACACAGAATCTGCCTGGGGGGTGACACAGAATCTTCCTGGGAGGGTGACACAGAATCTTCCAGGGGGGTGACACAGAATTTTCCTGGGGGGTGACACAGAATCTTCCTGGGGGGGGTGACACAGAATCTGCCTGGGGGGTGACAGAATCTTCCTGGGGGGTGACACAGAATCCTCCTGGGGGGTGACACAGAATCCTCCTGGGGGGGGTGACACAGAATCCGCCTGGTTGGGTGACACAGAATCTTCATGGGGGGGTGACACAGAATCTTCCTGTGAGGGTGATACAGAATCTTCCAGGGGGGTGACACTGAATTTTCCTGGGGGGTGACACAGAATCTTCCCAGGGGGGTGACACAGAATCTGCCTGGGGGGTGACACAGAATCTTCCTGGGGGGTGACGCAGAATCTGCCTTCGGGGGTAACAGAATCTTCCTGGGGGGGTGACACAGAATCTGCCTGGAGGGTGACACAGAATCTTCCTGGGGAGGTGACACAGAATCTTCCGGGGGGGTGACACAGAATCTGCCTGGGGGCTGACACAGAATCTTCCTGGGAGGGTGACACAGAATCTTCCAGGGGGGTGACACAGAATTTTCCTGGGGGGTGACACAGAATCTTCCTGGGGGGGTGACACAGAATCTGCCTGGGGGGTGACACAGAATCTTCCTGGGGGGTGACACAGAATCTGCCTTCGGGGGTAACACAGAATCTTCCTGGGGGGGTGACACAAAATCTGCCTGGAGGGTGACACAGAATCTTCCGGGGGGGTGACACAGAATCTGCCTGGGGGGTGATACAGAATCTTCCTGGGGGGTGACACACAATAGTTGGTGGTGATGGTTAAAATAAAACATTTTTTCCAATGAAAATTGAGTCAGTAAAATGTATTGTCAGTAAGCTTTGACACAACAGGACAGTGTCTTGTATGAATAAAGCTTGTTGTAATGTTTGGTCCTTGTGCCGTTGTCACAGAACAGCATCCAGGAGCCAATCCACATGCAGCTCTGAAAGTGCGGGGGGCTGCTGTTACTCATAGAGAGGAGGCGGGGCAGAGGCGGGGCTGGAGCTCAGAGTCCCGGATTTCCAATCAGATGACAATGGAGGCGGAGCTGTAGCTGTGATCTAAAGTGCGGTGCAGCCAGTGTGTCACCGCAGGCTTGTAGTACAATAGATGGGAGCGCGCATGTGCGGGTGCCCCTGTCAGATCAGTGCTGTGAAGGGGGCACCGGTCACGCAACAACACAGGAAGTGGGCAATACTGAGCAGAAATGACACCATTTAGAAGAGGAAAAGAACACAAAGATTACTATTACTGGAATTCTATATTTAAGGATCAGAAAGAGAAAATAAAATCTGAGAGTTCATATGACTTTACTCTGATATCATTCCATTCCGGACATTCTCTTCATATCAGGATCCGTGTATTACCTGAGAGGGGGAGGAGCTCCCACACACCATCTTCTTATCTTCTTCTGTCTATAGATACATACCAGTATTCTCCATCCCTTCATAGAAGAATAAAATGAGAGTGTTAGAGGAGGAAATGTTGCTGTGATGATGGAGGGGAGAGGGGCTCATACTGTGCTCTGTAAGAAATGAAGGAAAAGTGAGGGGCCCTCACCATGGCAGGGGCCACACACTCATGTCCATCCAACCATTGGGATAGCAGACTGTATGCCGGGTGTGCTGTGCTGTCATGTGTACAGGATGAGAACACACATCTGATTGGCTCAGTTATACTGACACATTTAATGGACCTCGGGGGATGGGGGGTTATTTTTCTGTAAAGGTAAAACCTTGTGGAAGTTTGTTGGACCTGACTAAGATTATTATTGGTGGATCTGATTTTCCCCATACCCCATCTGTAATGATAACATTGAGGAACATAACATTGAGGGATGAGGAATAAATTCTCCATCATCTGGGAAATCTGTGTCTGGCACAGGAAATCTCAATCATCTCTCTCATTATCTGTAGAACTACAGAGACCTCCACTGGGTTCTACAGAAATTGTATAGAATGATTGTCACCCGTCCTTCCATTTTCATTACAGTGCAGCCCGGGTGTCAGAAGACCTCCCAACAACGCCCCACCTCCATCATCTCATCACCATCCAATGTTGTCTACATTTTACTATTCACATTCTAAGACTTAGTATGTGTGTTACCTCCAATACAACAGATCTTACATTCTATTCACAGAGAAGCCGGCATTACGGAGGACCTCACAACGTTGTCTCACTTCTGACTCTGAAATCTTCTCATCATCATCCAATGATATCTCCAGATAGGTCAGAGTTTGGTTTGTAGAGATAACGGAGCAAAGATCATCACAGCACCGTAATGTCCCTTTACAGGCGATAATACTGGAGGGAGAAGCAGGAAAGAGGTGAAATGTTTTTCCAGGGAGGGGCAGAAGTAGGCACATCCAATGAATAATCAGTGGGCGGGATCTTAGAAAATGAAATGTTCTTCCAGGGAGGGGCAGAAGTAGACACATCCAATGAATAATCAGTTGGAAGGGTCTGAGAAAATGAAATGTTCTTCCAGGGAGGTGCAGAAATAGACACATCCAATGAATAATCAGTGGGCGGGGTCTTAGGAAATGAAACATTCTTTCAGGGAGAGGCAGAAGTAGACATATCCAATGAATAATCAGTGGGCAGAGTCTTAGAGAATGAAACGTTGGGACTTTTGGATGGAATATTGGTTGGACCTCCCCTGTGAAATGGAGGTAAGTTGTCACCCACCTGAAAAGTCTTAGTGTGGAGTTACACTGTTGCGGGTACATTGCAGCGTACGTGGTAACACACACATTGGAGGTGTGAATGGCTCCATATAGATTCCCACACTAAACTGCGGCACATCGATGGGAACCGGCCACATAGGAAATAATGGGATTTCTACTTCACATGCGTCTCCATGCAGCAAAATCCATGAGGATCACTAAATGCACTGACTGCAATGATAATATGTCAGCAGATCAACCAATCATTGGACAGTTAGCTCTCGGGCAGAGCCAGGTGATGTCATTTCCTGCCTAAAACTGAAGCAGGAAGTGGTGCTAGTGAGCAATATTATCTACTGCCCAATTGGTTGCTGGATATGCTGACATAAGGTTGTCAGTGCATTTATTGTAAATAAAGACAATTGTTTTGAAGGACGTACTTCCCTATTGGTGGCATTTTTGTTTTGTTTGGCGTTCTACGTCCAGCCAATCAGGAGGAACCAGATCCCTTAAAGGGAACCCACACTTTTAACAGCTGATCTTGTGGGAAGTACACCGGGCCCATTGAGCCCCCCCAGAGGGCAGACAAGCACATGACACCTATACTGTATATGGGGCCAATACCTGAGGGGGCATTTCATCAGCACAGAGATGAAGGACTCTGAACACACTTCATTTTGTAGTGACACACTGGAGGGGGCGCCATCATTGAGGAAGATTGCTCACAGATATATGGACTTTCCTCTTATTTATATCCAACTAGATACATTCATTTTACAGCACTGGTGTTGTGGCATTAATTACCTGTATACATTTGTTTGTTTTCTGCATAAAGTGTATTGATACCAATTCATTAGGTTGCAACACGTTTTACAGCACTGAGGTTGTGGTAGTAGCAGCCATATATTGTATGTAGCATTTGCTTTGTATTATAATTTTTGTTGTGTAATTATTATTTGGAAGTATCAGGATCAGGTGGTTAGGTGGTTTGTTACATAGTTACACAGCCGTATAGTAACACTGGGGTTGTGGTAACACTTACCTCTGTCTGCAGGTAGGTTGTCTGTCTGTGTAATATAGAGCAGAGCTACACTAGTTTGTTATTTAGTGTATAAAATAGGTACAAAGATAAAGAATGACAGAAAATACAACAAAGACAAAAGGACAGACACAGTCTGGCTGTGAGAATAAAACAGAAATAAACATTTTCTGAGGATTATCCTGTGACAGGAACATGTCAGGAACATCCGCTATTCACCGGTTAGACCGGCACAATGGAAATCACCCCATCCCAACAAGACCATTCACTGCTCGGCTCGTGTGATCAGACTCCATAGAACCATTCTGGGAGTTTTTCCTGGATTCTATCCTCACTACACATACAATGTTATATGTACAGTATCCCACAAAAGTAAGTACACCCCATAAGTCAAATTTTTGTAAATATTTTCTTCTATCTTTTCATTTTACAACACTGAAGAAATGACACTTTGCTACAATGAAAAGTAGTGAGTGTACAGCTTGTATAACAGTGTAAATTTGCTGTCCCCTCAAAATAACTCAACACACAGCCATTGATGTCTAAACAGTGAGTACACCCCTAAGTGAAAATGTCCAAATTGGGCCCAAAGTGTCAATATTTTGTGTGGCCACCATTATTTTCCAGCACTGCCTTAACCCTCTTGGACATGGAGGTCACCAGAGCTTCACAGGTTATCACTGGAGTCCTCTTCCACTCCTCCATGATGACATCACGGAGCTGGTGGATGTTAGAGACCTTGCCCTTCTCTACCTTCCGTTTGAGGATACCTCACAGATGCTCAATAGGGTTGAGGTCTGGAGACATGCTTGGCCAGTTCATCACCTTTACCCTCAGCTTCTTTAACAAGGCAGTGGTGGTCTTGGAGGTGTGTTTGGGGTCGTTATGTTGGAATACTGCCCTGCGGCCCAGTCTCCGAAGGAAGGGGATCATGCTCTGCTTCAGTATTTCACAATACCTGTTGGTATTCATGGTTCCCTCAATGAACTTGTCTTTGTACTCCTCACCTGGTTGTTGTCACACACGCTTGACACCTTCTAAACCAAATAAGTTTATCTTGGTCTCATCAGACCACAGGACATGGTTGCAGTAATCCATGTCCTTAGTCTGCTTGTCTTCAGCAAACTGTTTGCGGGCTTTCTTGTGCATCATCTTAAGAAGAGGCTTCCTTTTGGGACGACAGCCATGCTAACCAATTTGATGCAGTGTGCGGCGTATGGTCTGAGCACTGACAGGCTGACCCCACACCCCTTCAACCTCTGTAGCAATGCTGGCAGCACTCATACGTCTATTTCCCAAAGACAACCTCTGGATATGATGCTGAGCACGTGCACTCAACGTCTTTGGGCTGTTCTGAGTTGAACCTGTCCTGTTAAACCGCTGTATGGCCTTGGCCACCGTGCTGCAGCTCAGTTTCAGGGTCTTGGCAATCTTCTTATAGCCTAGGCCATCTTTAAGTAGACCAACAATTCATTTTTTCAGATCCTCAGAAAGTTCTTTGCCATGAGGTGCCATGTTGAACTTCCAGTGACCAGTATGAGAGAGTGAGAGCGATAACACCAAATTTAACACACCTGCTCCCCATTCACACCTGAGACCTTGTAACACTAATGAGTCACATGACACCGGGGAGGGAAAATGGCTAATTGTGCCCAATTTGGACATTTTCACTTAGGGGTGTACTCACTTTTGTTGCCAGCGGTTTAGACTTTAATGGCTGTGTGTTGAGTTATTTTGAGGGGACAGCAAATTTACACTGTTATACAAGCTGTACACTCACTACTTTACATTGTAGCAAAGTGTCATTTCTTCAGTGTTGTCACATGAAAAGATAGAATAAAATATTTACACAAATGTGAGGGGTCTACTCTTTTAAGATACTGTACATGTACCCCAACATGTGTACAATCAAGAGGAATTATTTCCATTTCTCTGCAGCTAATATTTTCGTGTTTATGAGAGATAAAATAGATTCCTCTGATCTTGGATATAAATCAACGTTTGGCCGACAGTTCGGGGTCTTCTCACTGTATCGGCCTCGTCCCCTGCTGGGCTTGTAGATGAAATGACTAGGACTTCTCTAGTCAGTGAGGTGACAATTTTCTACAAGAATGGGGGGGATTTTATTGGCATCTAGGTGTCACTTCTGGTCTAGAGGCTCGCTCTGTCCTTCCAGATTCTAATTGAGGACCATCTGCCTATGATCGGTCACTGAATAAAGAGAATACGGAGTCTTTATAGCAATGAGTTACACTATATCTACAGCCATGATACTGAATCTACATTTATGTTACATCTCAGCTACTGGTAAGATTATCACACTTTTTTTTATGTTACAAGGAGAGATGGGATAATATAGAAAACTGTTCTTCTGATTGTAAGCTCTTTGGAAAAGTAAATACTTTTCTATAATTGTAGTGTGTGGGTGATTTGAGGATAGCGGCCATTTCTTTTGATGGGAGGTTTTATATCGGCAGGCTTTTGTATTTGTGGGGTATTTTGAGGTTTCAGTCCCTCTCTGGAATATATTGGCGTTTATTTTATACTGATTGGGACTTTTTATGTTCGGGGCGCTCAGAGCTCAGCATTCACTTGTTACTGACCATCTGTTCTTGGAGCTGCCTTTTGTTTGCAGAACTCCACTGCATTACGGGAAAAAAAGAACTAAGCCCAGGAAATGGAAATCATGTGTTATTAGTACAACTACGAAGGAAGATGTGATTTATGATCAGGATCCCCCCCACATGGACTTCAGTGGGACTCGCTGTAATGTTCTGGATTTGCAGAACTCAGACAGGATATCTTGACCCTGCAGGGAATTGAACCCAGGCAGAGTCACTCATCCCTACTAGTCAGAACACATCTGATGGTCTAAGTCAGGGATATGCAATTAGCGGACCTCCAGCTGTTGCAAAACCATAAGGTCCCATCATGCCTCTGCCTCTGGGTGTCATGCTTGTGGTTGTCAGAGTCTTGCTATGCCTCATGGGACTTATAGTTCTGCAACAGCTGGAGGTCCGCTAATTGCATATCTCTGATCTAAGTTATACAGTGGATATAAAAAGTTGCACACCCCTGATAAAATGTCAAGTTTCTGTGATGTAAAAAATGAGACAAAGATAAATCATTTCTGAACTTTTTCCACCTTTCATGTGACCTATAAACTGTACAACTCAGGGGAACAACAAACTGAAATCTTATAGGGGGTAAAAATAAAATAATCTGGTTGCATAAGTATGCACACCCTCTTATAACTGGTGATGTCGCTGTGTTCATAATTAAGCAGTCACATTCAAACTCATGTTAATTAGAAGGCGTTAAACACCTGCCATGATTTAAAGTGCCTCTGATTAACCCCAAATAAAGTTCAGCTGTTCTAGTAGGTCTTTTCTGACATTTTCTTATTCAGATCCTACAGCAACAGCAATGGTCCTCAGAGAGCTTCCAAAGCATCAGAGGGATCTCATTGTTAGAAGGTATCAGTCAGGAGAAGGGTCCAAGGCATTAGATATACCGTGGAACACGGTGAAGACAGTCATCATCAAGTGGAGAAAATATGGCACAACAATGATATTACCAAGAACTGGACGTCCCTCCAAAATTGATGAAAAGACGAGAAGAAAACTGGTCAGGGAGGCTGCCAAGAGGCCTACAGCAACATTAAAGGAGCTGCAGGAATATCTGGCAAGTACTGGCTGTGTGGTAACAACAATTTCCCGTATTCTTTATATGTCTGGGCTATGAAGTAGTGACAAGACGGAAGACTTTTCTTACCAAGAAAAACATCCAAATCCTGCTAAATTTAGCAAAAACACATCTGTAGTCTCCAAAAAGCATGTGGAAAAATGTGTTCTGGTCTTAATGAAACCAAGGTTGAACATTTTGGCCATAATTCCAAAAAGATATGTGTGGCGCAAAAACAACACTGCACATCACCAAAAAACCACCACACCCACCGTAAAGCATGGTGGTGGCAGCATCATGCTTTGGGGTTGTTTTTCTTTAGCTGGAATAGGAAGCTTATTCAAGGTAGAGGGAATTATGAACACAAATACCAGTCAATATTGGCACAAACCTTCACATTTCTGCTGGAAAGCTAAATATGAAGAGGAACTTCATCTTTCACCATGACAACAACCCAAATCATACATCCAAATCACCAAAGGAATGGCTTCACCAGAAGAAGATTCAAGTTTTGGAATGGCCCAGCCAGAGCCCAGACCTGAATTCCATTGAAAATCTGTGGGGTGATCTGAATAGGGCTGGGCACAGGAGATGCCTTCACAATATGACATATTTGGGGTGTTATTGTAAAGAAGAGTGGGCAAATATTGTCAAGTCATGATGTGCCATGCTGATAGACTCATACCCAATAAGTGCTGGAATAACAGGTGCTTCAACAAAGTATTAGTGTAAGGGTGTGCACACTTATGCAACCAGATTATTTATTTATTTTTATTTTTACTTTCTTCCACCTAAAAGATTTCAGTTTGTTGTTCAACTGAGTTGTGCAGTTTATAGGTCACATTAAAGGTGGAAAAAGTTCTGAATTGATTTATCTTTGTCTAATTTTTTTACATCACAGAAACCCAACATTTTAACAGGGGTGTGTAGACTTTTTATATCCACTGTATAAATATATACCACCCATATACTGTATACAGGGGTGTGTAGACTTTTTATATCCACTGTATATACAAGAAACATTTGTCTGCTAGCTGGAGAGATCTGGACTGTGTTTTATTGGGTGAGAAATGTGATCACTCAGTCTCTATGGGCCAAATAATCTTCACTGTGTTTTTATATCGTCCAACCAACAATCCACCTCGACATAGACATAATGTCTGATCTCTGATAGTCAATGGAGGGGGGAGGGGATGAAAGCCAATAACAGCGAGTGACCTGAAGGACTATGATGGGAACTCCCAGCGTAACCGGCCAATCAGAAGTCTGTCATTGTAAAACTTTAATCTAGGAGACATGTCTGGATCCTTCACATAGAAGATTTATACTAGGGATGAGCGGAACACCCCCCAGTTCGGTTCACAGCAGAACATGTGAACAGGCAAAACATTTGTTCGAACACGCGAACACCGTTAAAGTCTATGGGACAGAAACATAAATAATCAAAAGTGCTAATTTTAAAGGCTTATATGCAAGTTATTGTCATAAAAAGTGTTTGGGACCCATGTATCAATGCAAAAAAAAGTTTTAAAAACGGCCATTTTTTCGGGAGCAGTGATTTTAATAATGCTTAAAGTGAAACAATAAAAGAAATACGAAATATTTTGTAAACAATATTACGTAAACGGGTGACCCCGCCCCCTCTGACACCACGGGGAAGTGATAGGAAAGTCCCCGTGCGTCAGAGGGAGGCGGGGTCACCGGGTCACAAGAACAGAAGCGTCACACAGCGGGAGACTCCCATTGAGGCGGATCGTCCGGAGGACGAAGCGGGGAAGAAGAGGTAAAATGCCGGAGAAGAAGACTGGAGGAAGAAGCAGAGGACCGGAGGAAGAAGCAGAGGAAGATAGAGGAAGAAGTGGGGGAAGAACAAGATGGAGGAAGAAAAAAACCGAAAGAAGACCACAAGAAGATGGAAGAAGAAGCGGGGAAAGAAGACATTAATAAAGGAATTGTCAAAAAACGGCTATTGTCTTTAACATTTTTGACACTTTTTTGTGAAATGGTAGGGGTACATTTGTACCCCATTACCAATTCACACAGGGGGGCCGGGATCTGGAGGTCCCCTTGTTAAAGGGGCCTTCCAGATTCCGATAAGCCCCGCGTCCGCATACCCCCACAACCACCAAGCAAGGGTTGTGGGGATGAGGCCCTTGTCCCCATCAACATGGGGGCATCTTTCCGATGTTGGGGGCATGTGGCCTGGTATGGTTCAGGGGGGGCTCTCTCGTCCCCCCCCTCTTTTCCTGCAGCCTGCCAGGTTGCGTGCTCGGATAAGGGTCTGGTATGGATTTTTGGGGGGACCCCCACGCCATTTTTTTTATTTTGGCTCGGGGTTCCCCTTAAAATCCATACCAGACCTGAAGGGTCTGGTATGGATTTTGAGGGGGACCCCTATGCCATTTTTTTTTAAATTGGCGCAGGGCTCCCCTTACTTTCCATACCAGACCTGAGGGGCCTGGTATGGAATTTGGGGGGACCCCCACGCAATTTTTTTAAAAATTTTGGTTTGGGGGAATCCCATGCCATTTTTTTAATGACTTTTATGTGTATTGCCAGGGCCGACAATTCATTATAGCCGCGAGTACTTTTAAATGACTTTTTTCCTTTAGAAATGTCAGTTTGCTCTCAGACTGTTCTAAACACGGAAAATATGCGCCACTTTACAGGCATACTATAGACACCCCCCAGGTACAAAATTTAAAGGAATATTTCACTTTTATTGTTTCACTTTAAGCATTTTTAAAACCACTGTTTCCGAAGAAAAAGGCAGTTTCTAAAACCTTTTTTGCATTGATTCATGTCCCCTGGGGCAGGACCCAGGTACCCAAACACTTTTTATGACAATAACTTGCATATTAACCTTTAAAATTAGCACTTTTGATTTCTCCCATAGACTTTTAAATGGTGTTCCGCGGCTTTCGAATTTGCCGCAAACACCCCAAATTGTTCGCTATTCAGCGAACAGCCAGTGTTCGAGTCGAACTCATGCTCGACCCAAACATAAAGCTCATCCCTAATTTATACCAAAATCCTGCAGAATATTATATAATGTATAGGATAATTCTCACATCAGATCCTGCAGAGTACAGCCAGGATGTCTGAGCCCCTCACATAGAAGTTTTATTCCAGAGTCTTCCAGATTATTATTCCCTGATAAATCCAGTGTGGTGAGGGATCGATTATTGATAAGAATGGATCTGAGATCATCACAGACAGAGGAACTCACACCACATCTCTCCAACCTGCAGAGACAAATCCAGACACATGATATTATATTATAAGATGAATATGAGGAATTATTCCCATTTAGTGAAAAGTAACATAACATCACTAGAGCGGAATATCAGGATATATAGAATGTTATACAGAGGAAAGATCTTGTTATTAGGGAAGCTGATAAAGGTGAAGCTGTTGCAGTACTTATGTCTACACAGTATAAAGTGGGGGTGTTGTGACAGCTCAGTCACCCCCTTATGTGCCCGGTTATTAAGCAGGACCTCACACAGTGTCTCATACAGTGGCTTATGAAATTGATAGATAAAGGAAAGGATCTGGGGGGTTTATGAAATAAAACAGCAGAATTTCTGATGGTGGATGCCCCAGGAATGTGTAACACCCTTAGGGGCTTCCCAAAGTCAATATCTACTAATTGTAAGTTTTTGAAACAACAATGTATAAATAAAATCACAGTGATATATATTGAGCTGTATCTATCAATATATATATTATCTGTTCTTATATGGTTTTCTCTGCAGCAACTCTACTACATTCATTCCCCTTCAAAGAGAGCCCCTGAAGAAGCCATTAGGCGAAATGCGTTGGCTGTGCATCTCCTCACATATGTGTAATGGTGTATGCCATGGCTATCCATGATTGTGTACATATATGACTATAGAGTAACTAGTGTACATTGGTTTAGGGGAAGTTTGTTTTTTATACATAGAGTTTGCTGCCAAATTTGGCATAGACATAATTTTAACCATCTATAATATTAATAAAATAGCATTTTTAAATATCATATTGTAAGATCTATTATTCCAGGAGGAGGTTTCAGCACTTTCAAAGTCCCAATATCTTGTTGTCTTTGTTGTCTAATTTTTTCTAATCCTGTCAACTGAATTGCCCTACTATTGATACATTTGTATTTGGGAACTGGACTGTGATGATGACTTCTCATTACAAACATCTCATTGTGGATAACAAATTACAATAAGATGAAGCTGACTGCCCAGGTCTACATAATATAATATGTGGTTGTGGGGGGACTCCGGAGGGGGTTTATTTCCATAGGATACAACCTTCATACCTGAACAGAACCCCCACCAGGAGCAGAGAGGGGGAGATAGGCACTCATTGCCCAGAGCCAGGACAGAGGAAGACTTGGGACTTTTTATGGCAGACAAGGACTCATACAGGGGATGGGAGTTAGGGATGTTCATCATTTCTTCTCGTGATGGGGGAGGAGTAACTTTCCAGGATTTATAACTCCTATCCTGCAGAAAGGAGACAATGACAGATTATATTTCTGCAGTATGAGTTGTATTGGTTATGGGACGGCCTTTTGTACAGAATTGAGAACTGTCTGAGGTCTTTGCCTTCAGAGGAATATATCATGTTTTCTGTCTTTATTATGGGCAGGACAAAACATTCTATTCATAGATTTGTAAATAGGAAATATTGTGTATAAATAATTTGTATTTTCATTTCCAGCCAGCAGGTGGAGCTGAAATCTCTTTTCTACATGTTTACCTGTCTGTCCTTCCCGGATCACTGTACAATCCATGTTATTTACAAAGCTCAGTAGCTCAAGCTGTAATTTCCGTTATTAACTGAATGACTCAGAGGGGGGGAGAGGGGGGAGCAGATTGCTGAAACCCACCGGAGGGACCTCACTGGATAGTGTATGAAAATTGAGGATAAATTGATCCATGGTGTCTCAGGGAGGTCTCGGTCACACATGTGTCAGTACCATGTGATTATGTGACATTTATTCAGCATTTCTAAAGGCTGATAACCACCTTCCATGCCTGCCATGAATATTACCATGGCAGCACACAGTGCTGGTCACACAGGATCGGTAGCGTTGTGTCATGTTATAAATGTCGCTGTCATGAGACATCCACGCTTGTCAGTCGCCTCCATTCATTTCATGGTGATGTCCAATAATCGCCGGGCATTGGAGGACAGACAGCGGAGGCTCTGGTATCCCAGAATGCACTGGGATATAATAAAGAAGTAGGACAGAGCAGCTCCGGTCACTTCTGGTTGTACAGAACAGCCGTGTGGTAACTCCAATAGCTTCTGTGTGGCAAAATCACCAACCAGCCGGCAATACTGACAGTGCCAGGCAGGAAATGTGTCACTGCACAGCCAAAAACCTCTTATAATTATATATACTAATCAGCTGAACACAGAAGGATTTATCCACAAAATCCAACACCAAATACATAGAAAGATAACTGTGCAGCACTACAAGTGAGACTCCCTAAACCTAAAAATAGTATTTTTATTTCAAATGTTTAAACAAAAAAACACGTGTTTCAGCACAATTATACAGGAATATTACAATGTTATAAAAAACAATATACCGTATATACTCGAGTATAAGTCGTTCCGAGTATAAGTCGAGGCCCTAATTTACCACAAAAAAATGGGAAAAACTTATTGACCCGAGTATAAGACGAGGGTGAGAAATGCACAGCTACTGTAAGTGGAAAAGAGGGTCAACAATGCCCATTTGCAGCATCACTGTGCCCATTTGCAGCCATAGGTCCCCTGAACTTCAAACTCGGTAGTTAAGGGTTCCTAGATGCCCCCTAGCTGCAGCCAAAATTTGGGGTCTCTGAACCCAAAGGGTCCCGAAATGACATTGCTGCAGATGGACACAGTTGACCAAATTTGGGGCCCTGTATCTCGGGGCCACTTAGTGCTAAAAACCCCAACTTTGATGTGCAAACTCAGTGGAACTAGCACCATAAAATTTCCAAAGCTGGGGTTTCTAGCACCAAGTGGCCCCGAGATACAGGGCCCCAAAAATCAGTTCAGAAAATGTCAAGCACTTTTCTGCAGCAGAGAATGACATTTTCCGAACCGATTTTGGGGCCCCGTATCTCGGGGCCACTTAGTGCTAGGAACTTCAGCTTTGGATATGTTGTGGTACTAGTTCCACTGGGTTTGCACACCAAATTTGGAGTTCCTAGCTCTAAGTGGCCCTGAGATACGGGGCCCCAAAGTCGGGTCGGAAAATGACATTTTTTGCTGCAGAAAAGTGCTTGACTCGAGTATAAGTCGAGGGGGGAACTTTCAGCACAAAAAAATGGGCTGAAAAATTCGACTTATACTCGAGTATATACGGTAAGATATATTGAAAGTGTTCAAGATTGCAGTATGATGAGTGAGACAACCCAAACTTTAGCACACTATGTACATGCAAAAAACCTACTTTGTGGTCGGCCACTTATGATTGGTGATGTACAGTGACACCTCCCTTACAGTATAGATATAAAGATAGCTGTGCAGAGCTAGAAGTGAGACTCCCTAAACCTAAAAGTATTAATATTTACACATTTTAAACAAACAACGCAAAAAACCTACTTTGTGGTCGGCCATGATTGGTGATGTACAGTGACACCTCCCTTACAGGATAGATATAAAGATAGCTGTGCAGAGCTAGAAGTGAGACTCCCTAAACCTAAAAGTATTAATATTTACACATTTTAAACAAACAACACAAATAAACATGATGAAGCCCCGCCTAGGGCGTTACGTGTAAGGTGGAGACATCATCACGCCTGTCAGATACACTAGGAGAGCCGCTGCTATACTGTTATGAGGGAGAGGAGGGTCGCCGGCCGCTCTGTGCATTCTTACATGGATATATTGTGAATCTCAAATTGTATTTTTATTGGGTTATAAAAGAACAGATATGAAATTGTTACATAATGCACAGTGCACTAACAATGAAAACGTAATAAAGAACAGAGAAAAAGAAAAAAAAAAATGTAAGTAGCAGCTACAGATGAACAATGTCCATAAATACAGAGCACAGGGGTGGTCTGCATAGCTTACCAAAAATATATAAAGTAAACAGCTCATAGGTAAATAATAGAACACAAAACCAGAGAGCATTCATAAAGGTAAAAAGGCAAAGGTTTTTGTGGAGGGTATATAATAGGCGACAAAGAATCCATGAAGGTATCAAGTGGTATGCATAGAAATGGGAGGGGGAGGGAGGGAATGTGATCAAAAATAATGTAATGCTAATTTAAGATGTGACAGTTGGCATAGGGGTCCCATATTCCGATCGATCCCAAGATTCCCAAACTTTATCAAATTGGGAGATAGAATCATGCACAGAGGCCGTCAAAAACTCCATCCTCCGAATATCAGCCACCAGGTGAAGACATCTGGACCACAGAGGAGGCGTGTTGGACAGCCAACACAATGGAATAAGCCTTTTGGCAGCTAACAAAATATAAGAGATTAGCAAATTTACTTTTTTGGTTAAGCCTGGAAAAGGGAGGCCCAACAAACAATTTAAGGAATCTAGCAGGAGGAACACATCCACCACCTTCTGTATTAATAGCATCACCTCATGCGAAAAGGGTTGAATCAGGGAACACTGCCAAAAAATATGAAGTAAAGAACCTGTGTCAGTTCCGCAACGCCAACAGTGTGGCGAAACTGAGGAATCATATTTGTGAATGGCATCAGGAGTTTTATACAAAAACATAAGAATCTTAATGGACATTTCCTTTTGGGTTACACATTTGGAAGACTTAAAAGTAGAGGACCAAATCTTGTCCCATACCTGGACCGGGATAGTTCGACACAATAAATAGGACCATCTTCTCATATAGTGGTGTGTGGTCTCAGTAAGAGGGGTCGACTCAAGGAGGATACAGTGGATAGAGGATATTAAATGTAGTTGGTGAGGGCCCTGAGTGCATAAACATTCAAAGGCGGTTGGTTTCTCAGGAGTCAGGGTTGGAGATTTGAAGTAAAAGAAATGTCTAACCTGTAAATAAAAATGAGAAAGGTGGGAAGGTATATCACATTTCTCACATAGAGTATTAAAAGTATGTAATCTCCATGTGATTGGATGGACTAGATTCCGGAGCTGAAAAAGAGGGGTATTAAGCCATGGGAATATCCTGCCCAGGGACACACTGTCTGGTACGATTGGGTTAAACAGCACATTCACAAGAGGAGGGCAAGGTGAGGCAAGAGAATAGCTTTTGAGACATTTATGCCAAATGGTTAAAGTAAAAGTCTTTGGAGCAGTGCACTGACGTTTAATAGAAGGATCCAGGGATGGGAGGGTTCCCCCAAACTAAAGAGCATGGGTGAACCGGGTACAACACTCCCTTTTCAATGGCAGTCCATTGATTCGGTGAGTGTATTGAAGACCATGAAGCAATAGCCCTCAGATGTGAGGCGTAATAATATTTAATAATGTCCGGGGCTCCCAACTCCCCCCCCCTGGATCTTAGGGAACTCACTATGCGGTGGGCCTTGCCGCCCCATATAAACTTTAGAAAATTCCTCTGGAGTGCTTTTAGTTGAGAGGAAGGCATGGCAACTGGTAATGTTTCAAAGTGGTATAGTAATCTGGGTAAAATAGACATTTTTAGGACAATAATCCTACCTAACAGGGACAGGGGATATTTTGTCCAGGCCGACAGGGATTTTTTAATGTCTAGAACCAGAGAAAGAAAGTTAGCAGGATAGAGGGAAGAATAAGAGGGTGTAAGAAGGACACCTAAATATTTGAGGGAGGTATTGCACCATTTATGAGGGTATGATTCTTTAAGCTGGGATAACAAGGATGGCGGGATGTGTATTGGAAGTGCTTCAGTTTTAGAAGTGTTGACCAGAAATGGCACTAAAGGAAGACAATAATTTATGTAGCGAAGGAAGAGATATCAACGGATTAGTAATAGTGAGCAGAATGTCATCTGCAAAGACGATAATTTATATTCCCCCTGTCTCATTCCCCCTGTCCCCCACGAATGTTGGGATGAGCACGGATGGACTCAGCCAAGGGTTCTAAACATAAAATAAAAAGTAATGGTGATAAGGGACACCCTTGCCGAGTTCCGTTTGTCATGGGGAAGCCAGGCTACAGGAAGGATGACATCTGCACTTGGGCTGTGACAGTCGAATAAAGGGCCTCTAAAGCTTTTAGAAAGGGGCCGTTAAAACCGTATGTTTTTAAGGTGGCAAACATATAGGGCCAACTCAGCCTATCAAAGGCCTTTTGTGTGTCTAAACTTAGAATCAATGCCGAGCGGGAAGACCTGTCCAATAGATCTATCAGATCTATTGTACATCGGGTGCTATCCCCTGCATGCCTACCGGGGACAAAGCCCACTTGATCTCTATGGATCAATTTGGGAGCAAGCCTGGATAGTCTGGATGCAAGAATTTTGGTAAATATTTTATAATTTGAATTTAAAAGGGCTATGGGCCTATAGTTATCTGGATTAGAGGGGTCCTTACCAGGCTTTGGAATGACTGAAATGTAGGAGTGAGAGAAATGTAGATGTGGGGATATGCCTTTAAGCAGGGAATCGTACAAGGTCAACATGTGTGGAGACAAAATGTCAAAGAAAGTTTTGTAGTAAAAATATGGCAAACCATCAGTGCCAGGGGATTTATGTAATGGGAGATCTTTAATTATAGTCAAATGTTCCTCAGCCATTATAGCCGCATCAATCTAAATCCGCTGAAGATAATTTTGGAAGTTTTATGTTAGAGAAGAAAGTCTCAAATTTTTCCTGGGTGAAGTTAAAGTGATTCTCCGGGGTCACACAGTTATACAATTTACTGTAGAATTTGCCAAAAATTTTAGACATCTCACGGGTGCAGTGCACTCTAGATCCGTCCGCCTGTTGAAGGAAGTCAGGGAATGAGTTGAATGGACGTGGACGTAATTTGTTGACTAACATACTATGGGGTTTGTTAGAATATTCGTAAAATTTCTGTTTCATCCAGAGTAAGGATCTGGCTGCTCCATCAAGCTGTATTAATTTGATTTGTTCTCTGAGGGAAGAGACCCTGTGCAGTTTCATCACCGTGGGATTGCACAACAGCCTCCGCTCCACGATCACCAGAGCGGATGTTAAGGACTGTATAAGTCCATCTCTATCTCTCTTTAACCGAGAGCTTTCAGCTATGCAAGCACCACGGAATACAGCCTTGTGCGCCTCCCACAGCGTAGAAAATTCGGACGCCGACCCTATGTTAAGCTGAAAAAAATCTTCTTAACTTTTGGCTAGAATAGAATGAGAAACTTGAGACTGTAAGAGGAGGTCATTGAGACGCCAATGACAGGATCTGGTGTCTGGTGTAGGCCTGAGAAAGCATAGGATCTAACATAATGGGTGCATGGTCCGACCATGTGATGGGAGAAATGTCAGACTCGACCACATAGGCGATAGGTGGGGCTGAGATAAAAAATGGTCAAGGCATGAGTACATTTTATAAGATGAGGAGTAAAACGTGAACTGTTTAGCAGAGGGATGCTTAATCCTCCATGAGTCGAGAAGTTGATGGGATCTAATACATTTACGAAAAGCATTAGCTTGGGACGTAATTTTCTTAGACGGTATAGTACTAAGGAGAGTTTGTCTATCTCTAGTGGGTGACATAACCAGATTAAAATCCCCACCAATGATCATAAAAGGTTGTGAACAATATTGAGGGGCATCAAAAAGTTTGTTGAGAAAGTCAATTTGGCCTGTATTCAGGGTATAGAGATTGACAAGAGTGAAAGAAACAGACATATACTCGCAGTCTAAAATGAGGAATCTCCCATGAGGGTCAACATGGGAGTTTTTAACCTTAACAGGGCAGGACTTCCTAATCAGAATTGCCACTCCCGCCTTGCCCGTGGAATCAGAAGCAAGGTAGGAAGTGGGGAAAAACTTTGAAGCAAATCTAAATGAACCTCCTGCCCGGAAGTGAGTTTCCTGGATCGTTACCACGTCTGCGCCTGAGGCCTTGAAATCCCTCAGGGCCATCCAGCGCTTACGGATGGAACCTAGACCCTTCACATTATACAACATGCTCCTTAAAGCCATGTATAAAGTCGTGTAGGAATAGTAAGGGAGAACAACAGCAAAATATAGACAGCATAAGAATAAATGCATAACTGTTTATAAACATTACTGGTAACAACATTTCCTCGGTACCTGAGTGCTAACCAGTATACCCTGTAATGAAACCGCAGTGTGTTAGAGAAACAAAAACAAATGCAATTTCAACCTATAAAGCTGAACTATAACCATGGACATAAAGAAAAAAAAACAACAAACGTAAAAAAAACAAAAACGTAAGTTTTAGAAGACCTGAGAGGCGACTGCGTCTCAGGAAGCCCTGGACATAGACCAGGGCCGGTAGGGGCATATACGGATTTCCATCAGGAGACTCTGGATAGAGAGATGGGAGAGGCCGACTGATCACCTGATGAACATTTAGAATAAGTCAGACAGTAGGAGACCTGTTAATAGTGGCAAAAAAGAGTCAGTAGATAAACAGGAACAACTGTCAATTGAGGTATGTAAAACACTAATAAAAGAACCCCATGGGATGGAAAAAACTCTACCCCTAACAGGAAACAGGGTAGACACAAAACTTTGTGGACCAGAGCAGCAAACTTTGTTTCTTTTCTTCTGGATCTTGAAAAAAAAAGAAGAAAAAAAAAACGGAAATGCAAAGAGCATTAAAGTATGGATCCAAGGAGAAATGTACTAAAGATTCAAGAAGGTTGCTTGGAGGTACGTGGACATTGGGGTCTAGAAAGATGCTTCTTAGATTTACCCCTCATGGGGGTCCAGATGTGGCTGGGAGTGTTAGGAGGTGGACGAACCTGGGCTACAGAAGGAATCAAATCTTCTTCCGGAAGAGGAGGAAGGCCGAGGTTTTTCAGGAAAGCTTCACCCTCCTGCAGTTCACGCAGGGTATATTGGACTCCATTTTTGGATACAGCAAGGCAAAAGGGAATCCCCAGCAGTATGGAATCTTATGATGATGTAGATGGGAGGTAATTGGATGCAGGTTCCTGCGTTTAGCAAGGGTGATGGGGGAGAGGTCGCTAAAAATCTGCAGTTCTGCCCCCTTGTACGTAATTTGGGATTTATTGCGTGTAGTCAGGGTTAGTTCCTCCTTGCTTTCAAAAAAGTGAAACCTCACTATAACATCTCTGGGCCTAGCTCCAGCCGGAGGTTTAGGGCCCAGAGACCGGTGCGCCCTATCTAGGCGCCAGTCTATATCCACCACTGTGGGGGCCAAGGTGTTGAAAAGACCCAGAAGATAGACGCGCAAGTCAGGGTCCCCCATTGTTTCAAGGATACCCCTGAAGCGCAAATTCTGTCATCTTTCCCTGTTTCCCAAGTCCTCCTGCTGTATTTGTAGTTGGGAAATTGAAAAACGTAGGTTATGGTTTGCTTCCTCAATAGCCTGTACATAATTAATCATCTCATCAAATTTATTTTTAAGAGTGTCTGTAAGCTCCCCAATTTGGTTTTCCCTCTCAGTCTGCGGCTAACTTGCTCACCTCCGCTGAAATGTTTCTTGTGATTTGTTGAAGTAAGAGCTGCAATTTAGCATCCAACTTGGCGTCCAAGATGTCTGGGGTGAGGATCTCATGTGGAGAGGGTGGTTCAGAATCTGGGCCCTGGGTGGTAGCTAGTGGAGAGTTCACAACATTCTCCGTTCCCAGGGATGGATCCATTGTGGCAAAAGGGTCTGCGGGATGACTCGAGATCGCAGATTGCGACCTAGTGACAAAGCGTTCCATATTTGGTCACTGACACGGCCCGAACAAAGGCTTATAATCTCGCTGCTGCTGGCCAAGTTTGCCCATGAGATGCCCAAGAAATGTGATGGATGGTCAAGCTTACCCCTGAAGCTATAAATGGCTATCCCCTCCAGCCACCTGCTCTCATTTATCCATTAAATGCATGTGCCTCCACTGTGGGGACAC
This sequence comes from Lithobates clamitans, assembly GCA_037952925.1. Classification (NCBI taxonomy): domain Eukaryota; kingdom Metazoa; phylum Chordata; class Amphibia; order Anura; family Ranidae; genus Lithobates; species Lithobates clamitans. Next base: position 3,450,182 of record JBBGZY010001546.1, on the reverse strand, counting down.
TTATACTTTAGTGTTAGGACCACAGATACAAGGGTGCCGTGACGTGGCTCTGTGGCTCACGCATGCGTTTGCAAATGCGTGCGGACTAAACCCCTTTTTTAACGCATACTGTTAGATAGGTCAATTTGGTTGTCTGCAAGCTGGTGGTAAGTAGACTTTGGCTTTTTCCTGGGCATTCCCCAGACACTTGTTGGTACCTGTTTTAGCCTCCCAAAGCTGCTTACTGCGATAGCCAGCTATAAATGAGAGTGGTGGCATGTTTGTGTTTTCACGTGAGTGTTTGTATTGGTCCAGCAGTGCACCAGCACCTTTGCAGCCATTGTGCTCTTGCTGGGTGTTTGGTGTGCTCCTGTACCTTTAAGGTGGGGTGGGCTCCCCTCCAGCCACCTGCTCTCATTTATCCATTAAATGCATGTGCCTCCACTGTGGGGACACTTATACTTTAGTGTTAGGACCACAGATACAAGGGTGCCGTGACGTGGCTCTGTGGCTCACGCATGCGTTTGCAAATGCGTGCGGACTAAACCCCTTTTTTAACGCATACTGTTAGATAGGTCAATTTGGTTGTCTGCAAGCTGGTGGTAAGTAGACTTTGGCTTTTTCCTGGGCATTCCCCAGACACTTGTTGGTACCTGTTTTAGCCTCCCAAAGCTGCTTACTGCGATAGCCAGCTATAAATGAGAGTGGTGGCATGTTTGTGTTTTCACGTGAGTGTTTGTATTGGTCCAGCAGTGCACCAGCACCTTTGCAGCCATTGTGCTCTTGCTGGGTGTTTGGTGTGCTCCTGTACCTTTAAGGTGGGGTGGGCTCCCCTCCAGCCACCTGCTCTCATTTATCCATTAAATGCATGTGCCTCCACTGTGGGGACACTTATACTTTAGTGTTAGGACCACAGATACAAGGGTGCCGTGACGTGGCTCTGTGGCTCACGCATGCGTTTGCAAATGCGTGCGGACTAAACCCCTTTTTTAACGCATACTGTTAGATAGGTCAATTTGGTTGTCTGCAAGCTGGTGGTAAGTAGACTTTGGCTTTTTCCTGGGCATTCCCCAGACACTTGTTGGTACCTGTTTTAGCCTCCCAAAGCTGCTTACTGCGATAGCCAGCTATAAATGAGAGTGGTGGCATGTTTGTGTTTTCACGTGAGTGTTTGTATTGGTCCAGCAGTGCACCAGCACCTTTGCAGCCATTGTGCTCTTGCTGGGTGTTTGGTGTGCTCCTGTACCTTTAAGGTGGGGTGGGCTCCCCTCCAGCCACCTGCTCTCATTTATCCATTAAATGCATGTGCCTCCACTGTGGGGACACTTATACTTTAGTGTTAGGACCACAGATACAAGGGTGCCGTGACGTGGCTCTGTGGCTCACGCATGCGTTTGCAAATGCGTGCGGACTAAACCCCTTTTTTAACGCATACTGTTAGATAGGTCAATTTGGTTGTCTGCAAGCTGGTGGTAAGTAGACTTTGGCTTTTTCCTGGGCATTCCCCAGACACTTGTTGGTACCTGTTTTAGCCTCCCAAAGCTGCTTACTGCGATAGCCAGCTATAAATGAGAGTGGTGGCATGTTTGTGTTTTCACGTGAGTGTTTGTATTGGTCCAGCAGTGCACCAGCACCTTTGCAGCCATTGTGCTCTTGCTGGGTGTTTGGTGTGCTCCTGTACCTTTAAGGTGGGGTGGGCTCCCCTCCAGCCACCTGCTCTCATTTATCCATTAAATGCATGTGCCTCCACTGTGGGGACACTTATACTTTAGTGTTAGGACCACAGATACAAGGGTGCCGTGACGTGGCTCTGTGGCTCACGCATGCGTTTGCAAATGCGTGCGGACTAAACCCCTTTTTTAACGCATACTGTTAGATAGGTCAATTTGGTTGTCTGCAAGCTGGTGGTAAGTAGACTTTGGCTTTTTCCTGGGCATTCCCCAGACACTTGTTGGTACCTGTTTTAGCCTCCCAAAGCTGCTTACTGCGATAGCCAGCTATAAATGAGAGTGGTGGCATGTTTGTGTTTTCACGTGAGTGTTTGTATTGGTCCAGCAGTGCACCAGCACCTTTGCAGCCATTGTGCTCTTGCTGGGTGTTTGGTGTGCTCCTGTACCTTTAAGGTGGGGTGGGCTCCCCTCCAGCCACCTGCTCTCATTTATCCATTAAATGCATGTGCCTCCACTGTGGGGACACTTATACTTTAGTGTTAGGACCACAGATACAAGGGTGCCGTGACGTGGCTCTGTGGCTCACGCATGCGTTTGCAAATGCGTGCGGACTAAACCCCTTTTTTAACGCATACTGTTAGATAGGTCAATTTGGTTGTCTGCAAGCTGGTGGTAAGTAGACTTTGGCTTTTTCCTGGGCATTCCCCAGACACTTGTTGGTACCTGTTTTAGCCTCCCAAAGCTGCTTACTGCGATAGCCAGCTATAAATGAGAGTGGTGGCATGTTTGTGTTTTCACGTGAGTGTTTGTATTGGTCCAGCAGTGCACCAGCACCTTTGCAGCCATTGTGCTCTTGCTGGGTGTTTGGTGTGCTCCTGTACCTTTAAGGTGGGGTGGGCTCCCCTCCAGCCACCTGCTCTCATTTATCCATTAAATGCATGTGCCTCCACTGTGGGGACACTTATACTTTAGTGTTAGGACCACAGATACAAGGGTGCCGTGACGTGGCTCTGTGGCTCACGCATGCGTTTGCAAATGCGTGCGGACTAAACCCCTTTTTTAACGCATACTGTTAGATAGGTCAATTTGGTTGTCTGCAAGCTGGTGGTAAGTAGACTTTGGCTTTTTCCTGGGCATTCCCCAGACACTTGTTGGTACCTGTTTTAGCCTCCCAAAGCTGCTTACTGCGATAGCCAGCTATAAATGAGAGTGGTGGCATGTTTGTGTTTTCACGTGAGTGTTTGTATTGGTCCAGCAGTGCACCAGCACCTTTGCAGCCATTGTGCTCTTGCTGGGTGTTTGGTGTGCTCCTGTACCTTTAAGGTGGGGTGGGCTCCCCTCCAGCCACCTGCTCTCATTTATCCATTAAATGCATGTGCCTCCACTGTGGGGACACTTATACTTTAGTGTTAGGACCACAGATACAAGGGTGCCGTGACGTGGCTCTGTGGCTCACGCATGCGTTTGCAAATGCGTGCGGACTAAACCCCTTTTTTAACGCATACTGTTAGATAGGTCAATTTGGTTGTCTGCAAGCTGGTGGTAAGTAGACTTTGGCTTTTTCCTGGGCATTCCCCAGACACTTGTTGGTACCTGTTTTAGCCTCCCAAAGCTGCTTACTGCGATAGCCAGCTATAAATGAGAGTGGTGGCATGTTTGTGTTTTCACGTGAGTGTTTGTATTGGTCCAGCAGTGCACCAGCACCTTTGCAGCCATTGTGCTCTTGCTGGGTGTTTGGTGTGCTCCTGTACCTTTAAGGTGGGGTGGGCTCCCCTCCAGCCACCTGCTCTCATTTATCCATTAAATGCATGTGCCTCCACTGTGGGGACACTTATACTTTAGTGTTAGGACCACAGATACAAGGGTGCCGTGACGTGGCTCTGTGGCTCACGCATGCGTTTGCAAATGCGTGCGGACTAAACCCCTTTTTTAACGCATACTGTTAGATAGGTCAATTTGGTTGTCTGCAAGCTGGTGGTAAGTAGACTTTGGCTTTTTCCTGGGCATTCCCCAGACACTTGTTGGTAAATGGCTAGAATAGCATCTCAGAGGTCTCGGAGAGCAGACAGGACCCTGAGCTCACTTAAATGGCAATCTCCATAGTAGCCGGGACAGCCTTTATTATTTTGTTAAGTACATAAGTTAGTTGTAAAGAAAACCACTTTAGTAGCTGTGTGAGGGGGTTAATAGTCCCAGTGCTGCACTTAACCTGATGTGGAGGGAGCTATGTGTCAAGTGGAATGGAATAGAATGGGGTAGGGTGTACTCGGAGCAGCAAGATGGCTGCCGACTTCCGAGGGTAGGCCGAAGCCGTGGACTTTCCTGAGAGTGGTGGCCGACCAAGTGAGCTCCGCTCCGTGCAGGCCCAGGATTTCCCCGTCAGGATCAAAAAGCGGAACCCCTCCGATATATCGGTAAACAGTCACCTCTGGGGGAATCAGTTATGAGACAACTGCCCTGCTACTGACTGTGTCCGGGAGATGGGATAAGCCGGATCAGCAGGCCGCAAGATGGCATTGGGCCGCGGGAGACCTGAGCTGATAGCAGGGATCCTCAGGTGTCCATCCTCTGCTGCGTGGTTGTCCTATGCCCTCCAGTGGTGTAGCAGCTGATGGGCCAAGATAGAGTACTCATTTAACCCCCGGATCGTGGGAGCGAGGAACGGAGGGCTCCGGATGATCCGCCGGCCTCAAAATGACGATGAGCCTTTGTAGTGTAGGCCTAGTTGCAGGCCCAAAGCAGGTGTAGCAGGCCGAATTCCACAAATAGCCAGCTGGGGCTGTAGTATAGAAAGCCCAGGAACTGTTGCTGGTAAAGTGGGGTCTCACCGGGGTAAATTAGGGCAAGGATGGCAATGGATTTCTCGCTGCCTGTGTAGAGCTCAGCACCCACACGTCTTCACTGCTTCGCGTCTGGACACGCCCCCGGATATATTGTGATTCTATGTGAGGATATATTACATGTTATTATTAATAAACTATTAATGACCCGAGTATCCCAGCTATTGTGACACATACAAATAAAACAGATGTGGTAATAAGTCACCAAGTGGGTATTATCCTCAGACCGGAAAATCTGTCCTCCAGGGGGCAGGAGAGCGATAGTGAATATGATGACATGGCAGCTGGTTGTCATGTTATATACCGTATTTATCGGCGTATAACACGCACTTTTTTCCCCTTAAAATAAGGGGAAAATCGTGGGTGCGTGTTATACGCCGATCCCCGCTATTTTGTGATCTGTCGGAGCGATCGCGGCGATCGCTCCGACAGATCACATAGCTTAGATTTTTAAACATGACGCCGCGGAGTTCGGAGGGACTCGGGGGCGCTGGTTCAGCTGAGCCGAGATACACATAGCCGAGGCTTCTCGGCTATTCTCGGCGCCGTTCACAGTCACGCCCAGTCCCGCCATTGGACCTGTGTTATGTCCATCATAGGGACTGGAAGTGACTGTGAACGGCGCCGAGAATAGCCGAGAAGCCTCGGCTATGTGTATCTCGGCTCCGCCCAGTCACTGTGTCCTCGGCGGCGCTCGTTCAGCTGAACGAGCGCCCCCGAGTCCCTCCAAACTCCGCGGCGGCGTTTAAAAATACAAACAAAACGTTTGTATGTCGGCGGCGACAAGGCTGCACGGACCACTGGGGACAAGGCTGCATGGGGGCAAAGCTGAACTGGGGCAAAGCTGAACTGGGGCAAAGCTGCACTGGGGCAAAGCTGCACTGGGGACAAGGCTGCACTGGGGACAAGGCTGCACTGGGGACAAGGCTGCACTGGGGACAAGGCTGCACTGGGGCAAAGCTGCACTGGGGCAAAGCTGCACTGGGGACAAGGCTGCACTGACAAGGCTGCACTGGGGACAAGGCTGCACTGGGGCAAAGCTGCACTGACAAGGCTGCACTGGGGCAAAGCTGCACTGACAAGGCTGCACTGGGGCAAAGCTGCACTGACAAGGCTGCACTGGGGCAAAGCTGCACTGACAAGACTGCACTGGGGCAAAGCTGCACTGACAAGGCTGCACTGGACACTGGGGAAAGGCTGCAGATGAACACTGATGAGGCTGCATTGATGGGCATTTAAATGTAAGTTTTTTTTTCCTTAAACTTCCCTCCTAAAAGTTTTTTTCCTTAAAATTCCCTCCTAAACTTGGGGTGCGTGTTATACGCCGGCGCGTGTTATACGCCGATAAATACGGTAATTATTGTAATATATCCGAAATCCACATATCAAAGGAGATCATTTCCTCTACATCACTTCCCCTTTAGGCTCCTCCCACTAGAAAAGCAAACCCTCCCCCGGACATTTAACTGCCATTCTTATAGTGTTTTCAGAGCTTCATAAACACAATGAAGACACATCATAAATGTCATAGAAGTGTTACTGAGCATTGCTTCGTTCTACATAATCATGACACATGTGAGCGGGTACTAATGGTTTCTATTCCATCCTATTTCCTGCTTGTTAGGAATATGGATGGCCATTTCATATGTACATAGCCTGGTCACTGTTCTACTATAAGGGGAACCCCAAATCCCATGGATGAGATTACAAAGAGAAAGATTTCCTCAGAGAGAGGAGAAGACATGAGAAGAGGACAGGTGATGGAAGAGTCTACATGGGTGAGGATGGAGGACACCCAGAGATAGAAGGAAACACTGAGAGACGGGAACAATCACAAGACGTCACATTTCTCCATCACTGCAGATCACACATTTCTCTTACCCTAATTCCTGAATTTTACTCTCCGGGTTCATCAGAAAGGAAAGAGAATCACACTTCATTTCAACTTCTGAAGAGGAGGAATCTTCTTCTTCATCTTCTGCATTGTCCTCTCCATGACCATCTTTACTGGAAAAAGTACAATGCAGAAATCTAAAAGCCAATAATGAGATAATAATTAGCACCAAGAATGTATGACCTCTGACACCAAGAATAACAATGTAACATCCAACATTTCCCTTCCACATGGCTGCCTTCCCTCTGGCTCTACAGTCTCATACTGGACCTGATGTGGACTTGGTGACTATAAGTGGTCTTTGAAGTCACACTCCAGACAAAACTTTAAGGAGAACCCTGATATGTATACGGGGTCTCCGGCCTTCCTACACAGGGGTTTTCATTCATCAACAGCTTCTGGAAAATCCTGGAACACCACTTTGGTTCCAGATATAAAATGCAGTCCAGACATTCCCATCTCCGCCCACTTCTGCAGACAATTGGCCCCTCCAATGTTGAGATGATGATGTCACATCCCTGGCATTATTTCCCTCTCCCAGACCTCTGAACATGAAGCTTTCCCTCCAAATTTTCTGTGTGATAAATGGTATAATTAGGGGCAGGGAAAGGGTTAATACGATGTAAATGATGTGATTGTTACCAGAAGTTGTGTAAAAGGTGATATGTGGGAACCACCATTTAGCTCTGGTTCACACAGCACAACATGAAAGTCGCAGCGACTTCCAGCTTGACTTTGCTCTACAACTTCCCGGCGACCAGGTGAGACTTCAAAGTAACTTTACTAAGAAGCATTCCTATGTGACTTTGATGGATCCGTGTTTATAGCGTGTTTTGTCACATGGCAAAACATGCGTCTGCTAACAGTGATTCGGGCATCATTAACAATCAGGCTGCATTTACATCTGCATGATTCTGAATGCACATCAACCGCACAGAAATTGTGTTCTTTGCCGAACGTTTCAGAAATGTGCTGCGACCGTGGCTTGTACTCCAAAAATGGCAAGGCAAGCACGATGCATGTTTCCAAAACATGTGGCAAAGCATGCATTTTCCTGCAGGTTGCCGGGCATTCAGAAAAATTAACACGTGAACGAATGGTATCACAAATGCAACGTGTGTTGCTGCACATTTTCGAAAAGGAACAGCAAAGCATGCGTTTTATTGTGGGTTGGCGTGCGTTCAAAAACATGAAGATGCAAATGAATGGTAATGCAACCGTGCCACACATTTATGAAACGCACAGCAAAGCATGCATTTTCTTGCGGGTTGTAAATACGTTACCATTCATTCACATCTGCGCATTGCTTTGCTGTGCGTTTCATAAATGCACAGCAATGTATGTTGCACTTGCATTATTATTTATTTGCTTCTGCACATTTTTTAATGCAAGGCAGACCGCAAGAATACATGCGCTTTGCTGTATGTTTCAAAAATGCACAGTAAGGCGCATTTCGCTTGTGTTACAATTTATTTACATCTGCACAAGTGTGGCGTGCATTGCTGTGCATTTTTAAGACATAAGAAAAAGCACACATTTTCTGTGTGGGTTGCCTCGTATTCGGAAACATGCAGATGTGAATGCTGGCTAATTGTTAATGACACCCCAATCACAGTTAGCAGATGCATGTTTTGCTGCCAAGATGCATGACGCTCCATGACTGAGAAGATTCTTGAGCTACAGTGCCTTGCAAATGTATTCACCCCCTTGGCATTTTTTGTGTTTTGTTGCCTCACAAACTGGAATTAACATGGATTAGCGGAGGATTTGCATCATTTAATTTACAGAACATGCTCACAACTTTGAAGATTTTTTTTTTATTGTGAAACAAACAACAAATAGTACAAAATAACAGAAAAAGTAAATGTGCATAACTATTCACCCCCCTAAAGTCAATACTTTGTAGAGCCACCTTTTGCGGCTATCACAGCTCCAAGTTACTTTGGATAAGTCTCTATGATCTTGCCACATCTTACCACTGGGATTTTTGCCCATTCCTCCTTGCAAAACTGCTATAGCTCCTTCAAGTTGGATGGTTTGTGAACAGCAATCTTTAAGTCTGACCACAGATTTTCTATTGGATTGAGGTCTGGGCTTTGACTAGGCCATTCCAACACATTTACATGTTTCCCTCAACACTCAAGTGTTGCTTTAGCAGTGTGTTTGGGGTCATTGTCCTGCTGGTCATTGTCCTCCCTCAACTCTGACCCGTTCCCCAGTCCCAACTGCTGAAAAACATCCCCACAGCATGATGCTGCCACCAACATGTTTCACTGTGGGGATGGTGTTCTTTGGGTGATGTGATGTGTTGGGTTTGCGACAGACATAGCATTTTCTTTCATGGCCAAAAAGTTCAATTTTAATCTCATCAGACCAGAGCACCTTCCTCCATACATTTTGGGAGTCTCCCACATGTCTTTTCGCAAACTCAAAACGTGCCATTTTCTTTTTTGCTGAAAGTAATGGCTTTCTTCTGGCCACTCTACCATAAGGCCCAACTCTATGGAGCCTATGGCTTATTGTCATCCTATGTACAGATACTCCAGTCTCTCCTGTGGAACTCTGCAGCTCCTCCAGGGTTACCTTAGGTCTCTGTGTTGCCTCTCTGATTAATGTCCTCCTTGCCCGGTCTGTGAGTTTTGGTGTGCGGCCGTCTCTTGGAGGGTTTGCTCATGTGCCATGTTCTTTCCATTTGGTTATGATAGATTTGATGGTGCTCCTAGGGATCATCAAAGATTTGGATATTTTTTATAACCTAACCCTGACTTGTACTTCTCAACAACATTGTCCCTTACTTGTTTGGAGAGTTCCTTGGTCTCCATGGCAGTGTTTGGTTAGTAGTGCCTCTTGCTTAGGTTTGCAGCCTCTGGGGCCTTTCAAAAAGGTGTGTATATGTAATGACAGATCATGTGACACTAATGCCGCATACACACAATCAGAAATTCCGCCAGCAAAAGTCTGATGTGAGCTTTTCGTCTGAAATTCTGACCATGTGTATGCTCCATTGGACTTTTGCTGGCAGAATTCCCGCCAGCAAAAGATTGAGAGCAGGTTCTCTATTTTCCAGTCGCAAAAAGTTCCTATCAGAAATTCCGTTCGTCTGTATGCAAAAAACCATTCATGCTCAGAAACAAGTACGAGACGGAAGCGCTCAGTCTGGTAAAACTAGTGTTCGTAATGGTAATAGCACATTCGTCACGCTGTAAATTTTTTGATCTTTTAATGCAGCGCATTCTTTTGTTCTTTATAAGGCTAGAAGAATGAAGTTGTTTTGCTGCTGATATTCACACAGATTTCTGACAAACGTATTTCTTTATTATTTCTTGTGATCTCCTAAATAATATTTTTATTTTTTAAAGCCAGATCTCCATAATAAAGTTTAGAATTATTTTTTATAGTGATTTTTTTCCTTTTTTATTTAAATCAAGATCTCCTTTTTTTATTATTATTTTAAAATTATTTTCTAGTGATCCCCATCATTTTTTTTTTATTTTTTTGAGTGTCAAGTTTCCACAACAACATTATTATCTTGTATTTTTTTAACCTCCAGGAGGTTGGTGTTGGTGTCCCTTGTTAATTTGACATTGTATTTTTGAAATGTACCTGCCTACTCACAAACAAACTGTCCTTTTTTTAAAAAAAAACACATAGGCAAGTATTTGCTGAAAACAAAATTACCATTTATTCTGGGTCATAACAAAAGAAAAAGGGAAGGCAACGCTGGAGAGACTGCAGAAATTTGCAAAGACTTTGTACCCCAGGGCAGACATCAACTACTTGAAAAAGAAAATTGGTAGCCTGAGGAGTGTATACAATAGGGAGCACAATCTAGTTCTGGACTCCGAGAGATCAGGCACAGCAGCAGATGACATATATGTCCCCAGGCTGTGGTATTACAACAGCCTGCGTCTTCTGTCAGACCAGACTGAACCCAGGCTATCACTCTCTTGTCTTCCTTCTATGCTTCCCTGCACGCTGTGGCTTTGTTCGTGGAGTTGTGGCAGGAGGTGGAGGAGGTATAGGAGATGGAGGAGGATGGATGAACTCCGAAAGGTAATGAGGCCAAGTGCTGCCTCCTCCACGTTCCTCCCCTTCCTGGGCCCTTTGGGTGGAAGGCGGAGGGGAGGGACCTGGGATTGGGTCAGTCCACTGGGCTGCCACTTCCCCCTGCCACCTCCTGGCTGCCATTTCCCCCTGCCACCTCCTGGCTGCCACATTCCAGACCCTCATCCTGGCTGAGGCTTTCCTGTGTATAAAAAAGGGACATAGTTTTAGTTTTTGCTTCATCAATCACACACAATTTTCAGCTCATGACTGTTGCAAATTAAATGTTAATAAATAGAAAAGACTAGCATTCTGACCCCAGCATTTTTCATTCTTGTCCCAATCATTTTTGGCCAGTACTGTCTATTGATATGTAAAATACTTTTTGTTCAATCATTAATTTCTTATCAAAAAGGAAATCTAGTTAACATCCTTAATTTTAGGATAACAAATATGTAGAAAAATACTATACCTGCCTCAAGCTGGGCTCCTCCACTTCTTCCTGGATGGAAAGCCCAGGTTGGTCCATGGAAGCCTCAGCTAGGGTGGAAGGAAGTGTGGAAAGTGATGACCTCACTTCAGTCTGGTCTTCCAGAAAACACATTTTGTTGTAGTACCACAGACTGGGTACATACAGGTCATCTGCTGCTGCTCCTGACCTCTGGGATGCCAGGACCTTATTACGCTCCTTCTTGTATGTGCTCCTCAAGCTACCAATTTTCCTGTCCAAAAAAAATTGCTGTCTGCGTTGGGGACCTCCGTCTTCACAAATTCCAGCAGTTTCTCCAGCGCTGCCTTCCTAGCTGGTCTGTTATGGTATACATTTTGTTTGACCTTGCCACAAACTGGACAGCTCCCTGTACCTATCAACAAACTGGCTCATAAACTATGCCTTTTTGAACGAATTCATTATTTCTGCAAGACAAAAAACAAGAGAAAAACCCTAATGTCGGCACTTCCTCCACTCACAGATCCTACTACTGATGCACGCGCGTTACGCTTTATATACACTGCGCATGTGTGAAACTCCGCCCATGTCGCCCGCCCCAGATGTTCTTTCTACAATATTCCCCGCCCCTTCTCTTTCGGTGCAGTTGGAGAGGACATGGCGGAGACACAGCAGGTGCGTAATTCCAGTAACGACGAGGAAAGTCCGGAGCCAGAAACGTCCCGATCCCAGAGGAGATATAAGGCCTCAAATATGTCCTTTGTAGAGATGGTGGAGATGGTGGACATCTTGAAGAGGGCAGACTATGATGGGAAGTATGGACCTTACCTAAACCCAAATGTGAGAAAGGCCAAGATCATGTCTAAAGTTGTGAGAAGTCTGCACAGGAAATTTGGGGTACGACGATCCAAGGAGCAATTGAGGAAACACTGGTCAGACCTGAAATTGAGGGAGCAAAATCAGTACAGAAAGATCAAGAAAGTTCTTCTAAAAAGTAAGTATTTGTCCTGTGTCCCTATTATTATTATTACTTGCATGAAGCTCCATGTGGTTTTCTTTACTGTTGCACAGTTTAAAATGGCAACTTTCAGGCTCATGGGCACAGTAATCGGTCGTAGTAAACATCGTTTGTTTGCCCACTAATAATACGATTTTTTTGCAGATACAGGGTTAACTAAATTTGGTCATGCCTATTTGTATTTAAATAAGTTTAGTACATTGTTGTCTAGATGTGTTTGTAACTAGAATGAAATGCAAACTTGATTCAGTGTAATGTAAGGAGAGGACACTCAGCAGCTGTTTACACATCTGGAAGCAGGAGCACTAGTGTGGGACACCAGAACAAACTTTTAGGGTGTCCCACACAGGTGCTCCAGGGGATACTAGGGGTGTCTTCATGTGTGAATATTGTCCAAAAAAGTTAAGTATTCCAGCATGAAGAAAAGGAAAAAATCATGTATTCAGCTTGGAACTCTGCCAAAACAGACAATTGTACCACACTTCCAAGCAATGTTTCAGCATAGATATAGAGAGAACCAGTTCATCCATGCATAATCAGCCAAAAAGATTTCCAATATATTCAGTCATGAAGCAGAACACACTTGGGCACACAAAGTTTGATTCAATTGGTGCGCAAGACTGCAAGGATCTGAAGCTGATTATGAAAACCCCGGAGCCGTCTTATGTCAATTTTTACACATCAGCCGTAAGTCTATAGCCTGTAAAACGACATGGAAGCTTATGAAAAGGGAACATACCAGTCCGCTTGGGGTTCTTACCCTTATCTTTACTACAGGTGCTTGACCAGAAAACATCTTTCACACGTCAATTGTAGACAGGTCCAACAGACAGAGACAGGCTGCGGTCAGGATGAGTTCCTTATATCCAGCAGAGTGATCACTTGTCCGCATAGAGAGCAGTGGATCTAATTGCATGCGGTTCATCCGTTTCACTGTGCAGGTCGCTCAGCTATGTTTAGCCAGCAGAGGGCACTCTCTAATAAGTCCATACCAATGCTTTTGCCTTCAATGTTTCCGTGCAAGAAGTCATCTTGCAATCAATAATATGAAGCCGCTCAGGAGCACAGGGGGGAGCTGCCAGCATCTATGGCATCACTATGTCGACGCGTTTCTTGCTTTAAACAAGCACTTCATCTGGACATTGTGCATGTAATATCACTATCCTTAAATAAGGCCTCCTGGCCAAAGTATCAATCGCATATTGGATTATGTATCACCATCTTGTGGTTACAACTTAAAACTACACTTAGTCAAAAAAGAAGAAAGACAGGTGAGGCTTCCCAGATCGCCATAGAGGCAACATAAGCTACAAATAATACTTGAGGTTTTACCTCCAGATAATACCTGACATATTTGGGGAGATCACCCGATTAGCAAATAATAATGATGCACACATGGATAATAGAGAACGTTTAGGTTTACTATAGGGCAAACCACAATGAAAGATGTATGTTCTCAAATGATATGGAGAAAACAAGGCTCATCTTGTGGGCAATGAACTAATCTGGGCATGTGACCGTGCAGTGGCCCGGGGATGTCCCCGTATGACATATATCAGATGAACAGTCATGGCTTTATAAAGGAGGGACCCCCCTAAGGTTCCAGAAAGACTTTCAGGCTTAACTCAACATTGAGGCCCATTGGCTGAAGGGTCTGGAGCCTAAATATCCATAATTTTTCTTTCCTCATAAGTACAGTATCATAATCGCCCCTGTGGTCATAGAGATTGAGGCCAAAAAAATCCCTTTACACTGAGTCCCAATAGATTTTCTTGAAATTTAAGGAAATTGTGGGCTATTGGGGTCTCTTCCTCTAGTCTAATACTTTTTAAATGTTCAGCAAACCTGACTCGTAACTGGCGCTTAGTTTTGCCAACATACAACATGTGACAGGGGCATTCTAAAATATAGGGGACCCTCGATGTGCTGCAATTAATAAACAATTTGATTTCATATTCATTAGTAGCGTCTGAGTCATGGAATGTTTTGGTGTGGTCAACGAATTTGCAAATGCCGCAGTGCCCACAGGGGAACATGCCCTTTACCCTGGGCAAATCCGTGAGCCAGTTTCTGCTAATGGGTCATCTGAATTCTGACTCAACCAAATCATCCTTCAGATTTCTGGCTCTTTTGGCCACCATTAGTGGTTTGTCACCTACAATCACTTTCAATGTGTCTGACCTAATAAGGATGTGCCAGTGGTTGGATAGAATGGAGCCATTGTACGCCAAAGGGAGTGATAAACCTGACTGGTTCATTCAGAGTGCCCATATTTCCCTTCTGGGGTACAAGCAAATCAGCCCTGGTTTTCTTCCCCGCAATCATTTTGGGCCTTCGGAAAATGCCATGTGAGTACCTGCATTCTCGAAATCGCTGATATAATTGCTCAGATTCACGCCGGTAATCCTCCTTAGTGGAACAGTTCCTCCGGATACAGAGGAACTGTCCCACAGGAATACCCCGTATCAGAGAGCGGGAGTGGTGACTGTCGGCTCGCAGCATGGTATTGGCAGCTGTCTCCTCCTGGAATGTTTTGGTGACCAATTCACCATCCTCAATTCTAATTGAGAGGTCCAGGAATGAGATTTCATGAGGGTCCGCAACATAGATCAGCCTTATGTTGCGTGTGTTGTGACCCAGTTCTTCCATGAAATCTGAGAGTTCCTGGCGAGTGCCGGCTCTACACCATCAGCACATCATTAATTTACTGTAGCCACAGGTGGGCGTGGTCACGGTACATTGACGAAGCGTAAACCATCTCCTCCTCCCACCATGTGAGGTGGAGATAGGCGTATGCCGGTGCCCATGGGGCTCCCATGGAGGTCCCCCAGAGCTGTTGATAGTAGTGGTCCGCAAATTGAAAAATGTTGTTCTTGAGAGCCATCTCCAATAATTCTAGAATAAATTAATTTTGCACACCCATGTTGGGAAATCTCTGGTCAAGAAAATGGTGTACAGCTAGTATTCCCCATTCGTGTGGGGTAGACGTGCAAAGGGATTCCACGTCTATCCCAACAAGAGACTGTCTGAGACCACAGCTTCAGGTAATAGATGTATGCCTGCATATTTATAATACATGTTGTGTCTTTTGATTTTAGGTGATGTGCATGTTGTGGAAGAACGAATCTCCTCATTTTTACCAGTGAAAGTGCACAAATGCTAATCCAGGACATAATGAATGGTGTGTAGTCAGGATTTAGACATCATAAAGCAAAAAAACAATGATGTTGAACAAAAACTGAAGAACATGATTGATGTATTAGGGAGAATCTAAATAACAACAAAATGACACCATTTTATAATTTTTTTGAGAAATTTCCTAAAGTTTTAATACATTTTAAAAGCCAAATTTTGAAGATTCACACAGTGTGTCAACATGTGCTATCTGGCATCATGGGATATCAATGTACGCGTTTTGTGTGTGCAACCTCTTCCTCGCAACTCAAGTAGGTGAGAGGAAGGGGTTGCACCCCCAAAACACGTCCTGTGATCCCCCATGAGCTAGCACATGTTGACATTAGGCATGGGATCAGGAGGGAAATCCACATTTTGAATCCCAATTATTGTGCATCTTCAAAATTGGGCTTTTACAGGGGTCACATCACCCCATGTGATGAAGGCAATATCAACACAGTTTTGACATACTAATGTCTGATATTGCCTTCACTTTTTATACGTTGAACTTTGTAAGTTCCAGAGTTGTGTATGTTATGGTTTGAAACATGCCTGTTAAAGCAAAATATAAAACTAAAAATGTCAAACTTAATTAAACAAAGATCTATTTTTGATGGAAACATTTTTATACTCAACAATTAGGGATGGGCTTTATGTTCGGGTCGAACATAAGTTTCACTCGAACATTGGCTGTTCGCATGTTCGCCAAATAGCGAACAATTTGGGGTGTTCGCGGAAAATTTGAAAGCCGCGGAACACCCTTTAAAAGTCTATGGGAGAAATCAAAAGTGCTAATTTTAAAGGTTAATATGCAAGTTATTGTCATAGTGTCATAGTGTTTGGGAACCTGGGTCCTGCCCCAGGGGACATGTATCAATGCAAAAAAATAGTTTTAAAAACGGCCGATTTTAACGATTTTAATAATGCGTAAGTGAATGAATAAGTGAAACAATAAAAGTGTAATATTCCTTTAAATTTCGTACCTGGGGGTGTCTATAGTATGCCTGTAAAGTGGCGCATGTTTCCCGTGTTTAGAACAGTCTGACAGCAAAATGACATTTCTAAAGGAAAAAAAGACATTTAAAACTACTCGCGGCTATAATGAATTGTCGGTCCTGGCAATACACATAAAAGTCATTGAAAAAAACGGCATGGGATTCCCCCACA
Organism: Lithobates clamitans; assembly: GCA_037952925.1. Taxonomy (NCBI): domain Eukaryota; kingdom Metazoa; phylum Chordata; class Amphibia; order Anura; family Ranidae; genus Lithobates; species Lithobates clamitans. The sequence continues at coordinate 3,433,948 of JBBGZY010001546.1, read as the reverse complement.
GGAGAACCCCGAACCAAGATTACAAAAAAAATGCGTGCGGGTCCCCCCAAATTCCATACCAGGCCCTTCAGGTCTGGTATGGATATTAAGGGGAACCCCGTGCCAAAATTAAAAAAACAAAATGGCGTGGGGTTCCCCCTCAAAATCCATACCAGACCCTTATCCGAGCATGCAACCTGGCAGGCCACAGGAAAAGAGGGGGGACGAGAGAGCGCCCCCCCTCCTGAACCGTACCAGGCCACATGCCCTCAACATTGGGAGGGTGCTTTGAGGTAGCCCCCCAAAGCACCTTGTCCCCATGTTGATGGGGAGAAGGGCCTCATCCCCACAAACCTTGCCTGGTGGTTGTGGGGGTCTCTTAACAAGGGGACCCCCAGATCCCGGCCCCCCCATGTGAATTGGTAATGGGTACAAACGTACCCCTACCATTTCACAAAAAAAGTGTCAAAAATGTTAAAAAAGACAATAGACGGCTTTTGACAATTCCTTTAATGTCTTCGTCTTTCCCCGATTCTTCTTCCATCTTCTTCTTGTCTTCCTTCGTTGTTCTTCCTCTTCCTCCATGTTGTTCTTCCCCCGCTTCTTCCTCTAGCTTCCTCTGCTTCTTCCTCCGGTCTTCTCGTCCGGCATATTCCTCTGGCTTCTTCTTCCCCTCTTCGTCCTCCTGACGATCCGCCTCAATGGGAGTCTCCCACTGTGTGATGCTTCTGTTCTTGTGACAGCTCTTATATAACAGAGGGCGGGGCCAGACGGTGACCCCGCCCCCTCTGATGCCTGGGGACTTCCCTATGGCTTTCCCCATGGTGTCAGAGGGGGCAGGGTCAACCGTTTACGTAAACGGGTGACCCCGCCCTCCTTTATATAAGAGCTGTCACCTGAACATAAGTCGCAGCTGGTATATCATGCCAGTTACAATTTTTTATTCTGCCTTTGTTAGCACTTTACATCCTTTTTGAGGAATCAGACATCCATGGGCTTCTTATCTTACCTCCTACTTTTACATTATTCACACACCCTAGAGTGGTTTTGCTCCTTGATCTGGTTTCGTGAGCCAATCGGCTCACTTCTACGTCCGGGAGCTGCAATGCGCGCCACGTGATTTCCCCGCCCCCTCTTTGGAGCGGGTGGATACCTTTGCGCTGCTCATCGACGCCTTGTGACACACACCATGCGTGTGGCGTTGTATGAATGTTGTCACGCTGGTGGCATTTTCCATCTGCGGCCAGTGTGAGGGTTTTTTGATGCCTACGCCAAATTATGTTGTCATTCTGCCGTTGGCGCCTTTTCCTCTCCCGGCATGCCTACGTGACGTTAGATAGCGCTTGGACGTTCGGGCCCTTATAGGCCTCACTTGGGGCTGGTTGTCCACATTGATGGCTCATTTTTATTACTAGGCTAACACTCATTTACCGTACATTGTGGTTGCCTGCAGTCCAATACTAGGTAATATAGGCAGCTATATTTATATAATTGCATTACATAGTACTCATCCAAGTACAGCAATTATTAATTATTTATAATTTTTTATCTCTCTTAGAGGCTAATCTTGATGTGCTCAGCCATTACCTATGTTTCCTATGAGCCTCCGGTGTACGGACACCTGTCCTCAGTGTGTGGGGCCATAGGGGACACCTGCTTGCACCACACGCTGCCACAGCTCCCGGACAAGATGCCCTTAGGGGAGTCTCCAGCTCTCGTGGTTGCACCGCCACATGGTGGTTGTGAGTACTTTTTAGAAGAGTTCATATTTTTCAACCAGATTGTCCCTATAGTGTCCCTCCCCCTCAAAGGCAGTGACTTAGATACTTTTATATCTCTTTTCAGATATTATGACATTGCTGTTCCTGAAGAGTGGATAAAAATACTCCACAAAACACATAGAGCCTTAGTATATGCAATGCTTTACTGAATATGTATCTCATCTTATTCATATGGACATTTGCAAAGCGATCAGTGATTTCAAGTAAATAGGAAGTTTTTCAGTTGGTGTAGTCCAAGTCTCTATGTACTGTCATGTATTTCATGTTCCTAATATGTATATATATGAATTTTACTGTTTTACTATGCATTTCCTATATAAATCTTCTTTTGATTTACATTAAATATGCCGTGGTTGACCCCCGATTGGTGATTGCATGTTTCATTCAAAGTCCCACTTTGCTCCCTTTTTTTCACCTGAACAGAAGTGTCACACAGCGGGAGACTCCCATTGAGGCGGATCGTCCGAAGGACGAAACGGGGTAGAAGAAGCAGGAGTAAGATGCCGGACGAGAAGACCGGAGGAAGAAGCAGAGGAAGATAGAGGAAGAAGCAGGGGAAGAACAAGATGGAGGAAGAAGAAGAACACCGAAGGGAGACCGGAAGCAGATGGAAGAAGAAGCGGGGAAAGAAGATGACATTAATAAAGGAATTGTCAAAAACGGTCTAGTGTCTTTTTTAACATTTTTGACACTTTTTTTGTGAAATGGTAGGGGTACATTTGTACCCCATTACCAAGTCACACAGGGGGGGCTGGGATCTGGGGGTCCCCTTGTTAAAGGGGTCTTCCAGATTCCGATAAGCCCCCCGCCCGCAGACCCCCACAACCACCGGGCAAGGGTTGTGAGTATGAGGCCCTTCTCCCCATCAACAAGGGGACAAGGTGCTTTGGGGGCTACCCCAAAGCACCCTCCCAAAGTTGAGGGCATGTGGCCTGGTACGGTTCAGGAGGGGGGGCACCCCCTCTTTTCCTGCGGCCTGCCAGGTTGTGTGCTCAAATAAGGGTCTGGTATGGATTTTGAGGGGGACCCCCACGCCATTTAAAAAAAAAAAATTTGTCACGGGATTCCCCTTGGGCAGTTCCTCTGTCTTCCCCTCTCCCTGGAGAGCTGACCCAGCAGAATCAGCTTACAGGAAGAGACAAGGACACAGCATTTCTGGCAGGATCAATGCGTCTTTTTTTGTACTAGCTGAAAAAAAAACTGATGCGGCTATTCCAACTAATGGCCTATGGTGGTGTATCTATTGATGTGGATGCCGTGCGGATTTTCCTTCTTACCGAGAGGAGATGACATCTGACCAGACAAGCTACCTAGACCTGTTGGTCATCAAGTATGCCATTTCAGGCCATTTCACTCTGGTAAGCCTCCATACTCTCCTGGTGATGGTCCTGGCACTGATTTCAGCTTTTCATGCACCTTCGGTTCTACCACGGTCCACTTACCTGCCTGATTGGGTCTAATCATCCCCCTATGCATTTGGGAGGCATTCGCCCATCATCGTTTTTGCACTATCACCATAGACTTCTTTGATCTTTTTCACTTATATGATATGGACTATTATATCTTTTGATGTTATTCACCAATTATTTGAGGTGTTATATACACATATGTGTTATTGCTTTTTTATAACAGTCACTGTTATATTTGTGTATCTAGTGCACTACAGTTTTATTTAGTAGTTGCATTAATTGTATAAGGTTTTTCATTTTTCACATTTTGATAGATTTATTTATCGTACACGTTTACTGAGCTTATAGCGCTACACTTTTAATTTTTTGTTGTTTTCTTACCCTGAGTCTACGGGTGTGTTGGCTGCTGCTCCGGTGCTCTTCCCTCTTTTTTCAGCGCAGCGCTGTACTTATCCTTTCCATTACCCACATAGCGACCGGCGCACACCGATGTACAAATGGGGCAAATGGCAAATGGGTGTACCTGTACGTACCTTTGAATGTGCCATCACGTGCATGCCGCCGGTGGCGCGTGCCCATTGCGAGATCTGTGAGTCCGACCGCGGGTCCCGCGGACTCGATGTCCGCGGGGATACTAACGATCATCTCACGGAGAGGAAGAACGGGGAGAAGCTAATGTAAACAAGCATCTTCCCGTTCTGCCTAGTGACACTGTCACTGATCATAGCTCCCTGTGATCGGGAGCTATGATCAGTGATGTGTCACACACAGCCCCTCCTCCCACAGTTAGAAACACTCCCTAGGACACACTTAACCCTTCCCTAGTCCCCTAGTGGTTAACCCCTTTACTGCCAGTGGAATTTTTTACAGTAATCAGTGTCGCACTGATCGCTGTAAAAATTACAATGGTCCCAAAAATGTGTCAAAATTGTCCGATGTGTCCGCCATAATGTCGCAGTCACCATAAAAATCACAGATCGCCGCCATTACTAATAAAAATAAATATAAATAAAAATGCCATAAAACGAACCCCTATTTTGTAGACGCTATAACTTTTGTGCAAACCAATCAATAAATGCTTATTGCAATTTTTTTTTACCAAAAATATGTAGAAGAATACACATCGGCCTAAACTGAGGGAAAAATACATTTTTTATATTTTTTTTTGGATATTTATTATAGCAAAAAGTAAAAAATAATGCGTTTTTTGAGGTGATCAAATACCACCAAAAGAAAGCTCTGTTTGTGGGAAAAAAAAGGACCTTAATTTTGTTTGGGAGCCACGTCGCACGACCGCGCAATTGTCAGTTAAAGCGACGCAGTTCCGAATCACAAAAAGTGCTCTGGTCTTTGGCCAGCAAAATGGTCCGGGGCTTAAGTGGTTACTGTGTAAATGCGACTGGCAGTGAATGGGTTAACCTCTAGGTGGCGCTGTAAGGGTTAAGTGTGTCCTAGGGAGTGATTCTAACTGTGGGGGGAGGGGCTGTGTGTGACACTACACTGATCACCACTCCCGATTACAGGGAGCTGTGATCAGTGACAATGTCATTAGACAGAACGGGGAGATGCTTGTTTACATTAGCATCTCCCCATTCTTCCTCACCGTGAGACGATTGCTGGTATCCCCGCTAGGGATGAGCCGAACACCCCCCGGTTCGGTTCGCACCAGAACCCGCGAACGGACCGCAAGTTCGCACGAACGTTAGAACCCCATTGACGTCTATGGGACTCGAACGTTCGAAATCAAAAGTGCTCATTTTAAAGGCTAATTTGCATGGTATTGTCCTTTTTAGGACAATACCGTTAGATAATAGACGTTTTTAAAAGTTTTTTTTGCATTGATACATGTCCCCTGGGGTAGGACCCGGGTCCCCAAACCCTTTTTAGGGTTTGGGGACCCGGGTCCTACCCCAGGGGACATGTATCAATGCAAAAAAAACTTTTAAAAACGGCCGTTTTTTCGGGAGCAGTGATTTTAATGATGCTTAAAGTAAAAAAAAAAAAGTGAAATATTCCTTTAAATATCGTACCTGGGGGGTGTCTATAGTATGCCTGTAAAGTGACGCGTGTTTCCCATGTTTAGAACAGTCCCTGCACCAAATGTCATTTTTAAAGGAAAAAATCTCATTTAAAACTGCTTGCGGGTTTAATGTCATGTCGGGTCATGGCAATATGGATGAAAATCAGTGAGACAAACGGCATGGGTACCCCCCAGTCCATTACCAGGCCCTTTGGGTCTTGTATGGATATTAAGGGGAACCCCGCACCCAAATTAAAATAAGGAAAGATCCCTATATACTCTGAACAGCAGTATACAGGCGGTGCAAACAAGACAGGGACTGTAGGTTTGTTGTTAAGTAGAATCTGTTTGTAATTTTGAACATTTTTAATGTGTTTAGCTCCAGCCAAAAAATCTTTTCTAAGCTTTTTGGAAAACATAGGGAAGGGTTATCACCCCTGTGACATTTGTTTTGCGTCTTTCCTCCTCTTCAGAAGATTTCACCTCACTTTTTTGTCCCAATGAAAAATGTTTTTTGAAAATTTGGGTTTTTTTGTGGAACAAGGATTGGAAAGCATCAGTGGAAAGGAGAAATTGTTTTCCCATATTAACTCTTACAGGAGAGAATTTCCCTTCCTTAGGGGTAGATTTCATCTCACTTCCTGTTGTCTCCTTCCGTTTGCAAGTAGGAGTCGTTTGTAAGTTAGATGTTTGAAAGTAGGGTCCTGCCCTATATACTCAGCAGAAATTTGGGCCTTAGGTGTTGCTGTGGCCAAAACACTGTAAGCCCTCACAGGGCCCTGCTGTGAAATATTAGATCAAGAATTGTAATTACATGCCCCTGTTGAACAGGAGCTGAAAAATTAGGCCTTAGGCACTGGTGCTGGTGCCACAACACTGCAACCCCTCACAGACACTCTAGTTGGAACGCAGGAACGAGCCCTGCTGCAAAGTATTGCATCAAAAATTGTAATTACACGCCCCTGTTAGACAGGGGCAGAAAAATTGGGCCTTAGGCACTGGTGCTGGTGCCACAACACTGCAACCCCTCACAGACACTCTAGTTGGAACGCAGGAACGAGCCCTGCTGCAAAGTATTGCATCAAAAATTGTAATTACACGCCCCTGTTAGACAGGGGCAGAAAAATTGGGTCTTAGGCACTGGTGCTGGTGCCACAACACTGCAACCCCTCACAGACACTCTAGTTGAAACGCAGGAACAAGCCCTGCTGCAAAGTATTGCATCAAAAATTGTAATTACACGCCCCTGTTAGACAGGGGCTGAAAAATTGGGTCTTAGGCACTGGTGCTGGTGCCACAACACTGCAACCCCTCACAGACACTCTAGTTGGAATGCAGGAACGAGCCCTGCTGCAAAGTATTACATCAAAAATTGTAATTACACGCCCCTGTTAAACAGGGGCTGAAAAATTGTGCCTTAGGCACTGGTGGTGGCGCCCAGAACCAAAAATGTTCTTACAAGCTATCAGCGTGATGATTGAGGAGGAAGAGGATAATTACTCAGGGATAGTCACTCAGCATCAGCATAGGCAGTCTTTGAAGGGATCTGAGATTTCAAAAAAAATTATTCGGTTACATCTGCATCAGGTGCTTGGTAGCTGGTGGTGATCCAAGACTGATTCATTTTTATGAAGGTCAGCCGATCGACCGAGTCGGTGGACAGACGCACCCTGTGATCGGTTACCACGCCTCCAGCAGCACTGAATGTGCGTTCCGAAAGAACGCTGGATGCAGGACAGGCCAGTAGCTCAATTGCATACTGTGCAAGCTCTGGCCAGTGATCCATCCTCAAGACCCAGTAACCCAGAGGATTTTCGGTGGGAAAGGTGTCCAAGTCTGATCTTGCCCCTAGGTATTCCTGCACCATGTAAAACAGACGCTGGCGATGGTTGCTGGAACCGATCATACCTTGGGGCTGCGGACCAAAAAATTGTCTGAACGCATCGGTCAGACGGCCACCTTCTCCACCGCTCCTTCTTTGACTGACCGAAGCCTCAGCAACACGTTGTCCAGAAACAGGAGTTTGTAACCTCCCAGTCTCTGGGAACGCGTTGCACAGACCTTTCTGCAAGGCCTCCCGAAGATGTTTCATCCTCTGCTCCCTCTGCGATGGCAAGATAAGGTCCGCAACCTTACCCTTGTAACATGGATCAAGGAGGGTTGCCAGCCAGTATTGGTCCTTCTCCTTGATACCACGAATACGAGGATCCTTACGCAGGCTTTGCAGGATCAGGGAGGCCATGCAGCGTAGGTTTGCTGAGGCATTCGGTCCGGAGTCCTCTGGGTCACTAAGGACAACAACGTCCGCAGCCACCTCCTCCCAGCCACGTACAAGTCCATGTGTTCCTTGGGACTGATCCCTTAAAGACTGCTGATGCTGAGTGCCAGGCTCCACCTCCATACTGACACAATCTTCCTCCTCCTCCTCCTCCTCCTCCTCGTCCTCTTCCTGTGTGATCGGCGGGCACGCAGGAACACTGTCTGGATAAAGGGGGCCTTGAGAGCTAAGGAAGTCCTCCTCTTCCTGCCTCTGTTCTGCCTCAAGTGCCCTGTCCATTATTCCACGCAGCGTGTGCTCCAACAGGTGGACAAGGGGGACAGTGTCACTGATGCATGCACTGTCAGTGCTCACCATCCTCGTGGCCTCCTCGAATGGTGACAGGACAGTGCATGCATCCCTGATCATGGCCCACTGGCGTGGGGAAAAAAAACCAAGGTCCCCTGACCCTGTCCTGGTGCCATAGTCGCACAGGTACTCATTGATGGCCCTCTGCTGCGTGTGCAGCCGCTGCAGCATGGCCAACGTCGAGTTCCACCTGGTGGGCATGTCACAGATTAGGCGGTTCTTGGGCAGGTTAAACTCCTTTTGGAGGTCCGTCAGCCGAGCACTGGCATTATATGACCGGCGGAAATGCACAGAGACTTTCCTGGCCTGCCTCAGGACATCCTGTAAGCCCGGGTACCTGCCCAAGAACCGCTGCACCACCAAGTTAAGGACGTGAGCCAAACAGGGCACATGGGTCAGTTGTCCCTGTCGGAGGGCAGAGAGGAGGTTGGTGCCATTGTCGCAAACCACCATTCCTGCCTTAAGTTGGCGTGGCGTCAACCACCTCTGAACCTGCCCCTGCAGAGCTGACAGAACCTCTGCCCCAGTGTGGCTCCTGTCCCCCAAGCACACCAGCTCAAGCACCGCATGGCATCTTTTGGCCTGCGTACTTGCGTAGCCCCTTGAACACCTACGGAGCACCGCTGGTTCCGAGGAAGAGGCCATGGAGGAAGAAGAAGAGGAGGGGGTGGAGGAGAGAGGTGTGTCACAATCAGCATTTTGGAGGCGTGGTGGCGGAACAACCTCCAACACTACTGCACCTTGTCCTGCATCCTTCCCAGCTGCCAGCAGAGTCACCCAATGCGCCGTGAAACTTAAGTAACGTCCCTGTCCATGCCTGCTGGACCATGAGTCAGCGGTAATATGCACCTTACCGCTGACCGCCCTGTCCAGCGAGGCATGGACATTGCCTTCCACATGCCGGTAGAGAGCCGGAATCGCCTTCCGTGAGAAAAAGTGGCGTTTGGGTACCTGCCACTGAGGAACCGCACATTCCACAAACTCACGGAAGGGGGCAGAGTCTACCAACTGAAAAGGCAGCAGTTGAAGTGCTAGCAATTTTGCCAAGCTAGCATTCAACCGCTGGGCATGTGGATGGCTGGGAGCAAACTTCTTTCGGCGGTGCAGCAGCTGGGGCAGGGAAATTTGCCTGGTACAATCTGACGTCGGTGTACCAAAAGCAGATTGCCCACAAGTACTTGGCTGTGACACACCTAATTCTACACCTTCATTCCTCTCACTGCAGGTCTCAGAGAGGACTGAAGGTCTAGTGGGGTTGGAAATCTCAGCTGATGAGGAGCAAGGAGAGATCGTCTTTGTTCTTTGGTGTGGGTCTTTTAGATACGCTTGCCAACGAACTGCATGGCAGGTCAACATATGTCTGGTCAAGCATGTGGTACCCAAGCGGGAGATGTTTTGGCCACGCGAGATACGCTTGAGACATATGTTGCAAATAGCAGCGGTGCGATCTGATGCACTCGTCTCAAAAAAGGCCCACACCAAAGAACTTTTTGAATAACGCGCAGAGACTGCAGCGCCCTGCACATGTGGAGCTTTGGGGTGTGATGCAGTCAATGTGCTGCCCTTAGGCTGGCCCCTGGAGGGCATCCTGCCTAGTTGGTGATGTGCCACCTCCTCCTCCTCCTCCTCCTCTCTCCTATCAGGCACCCACGTTGAGTCAGTGACCTCATCATCCCCTCCCTCCTCATCACTGGAGCAAACCTGGCAGTATGCTGCAGCAGGGGGAGCATGACTGCCAGATTGCTGTCCTTCTTGGGCACCCCCTCTGTCCGTGCTCATGTTACTGCCTTCATTGAGCTCAGTATCATCATCAGAGCCTTCCAAACGCTGGGCATCCTCCTGGAGCATGTACCCAACACTGTGGTCAAACAGTTCGAGGGAATCCTCATGAGGACATGGTGGAGCTAGGGAAGGAGTCACTGATGACATTGAGCTGAGGGAAGAGGCCGCTGCTTTGCCAGACAAAGCACCCTGGGCATGGGTGAGAGAGGATGAGGAGGATGAGGACGGCTTGGTCATCCACTCGACCAAGTCTTCCGCATGTTGCGGCTCAACACGGCCAGCTGCCGAAAAAAAGGCCAAGCGTGTCCCATGGCCACGTGCTGATGAGGATGCACCGTCTCCACGACCAGCACTAGACACAGAGCCTGCTTGCCCTCTCTTATTGGCTTGTGACTGTCTGCCTCTCCTTCTTGGCCTTCCAGACATACTAATGGCCTGTAGCTGCACTAAGCTGGGATAGAACACCTGTAATTTTCTTAAGGTAGCTTTATATACTGTAACCAGACAAGCCTGCCTGTCAGTAGGAAGATAACAGGAACGGATCTAGCTGAACACTGTGAGCAGGACACACTGTACTAAATGTAAATAGTCTAGCTGCCTGACCGTGGTACTAATAGGATCAAATAGAACACCTGTAATTTTCTTAAGGTAGCTTTATATACTGTAACCAGACAAGCCTGCCTGTCAGTAGGAAGATAACAGGAACGGATCTAGCTGAACACTGTGAGCAGGACACACTGTACTAAATGTAAATAGTCTAGCTGCCTGACCGTGGTACTAATAGGATCAAAAAGAACACCTGTAATTTTCTTCAGGTAGCTTTATATACTGTAACCAGACAAGCCTGCCTGTCAGTAGGAAGATAACAGGAACGGATCTAGCTGAACACTGTGAGCAGGACGCACTGTACTAAATGTAAATAGTCTAGCTGCCTGACCGTGGTACTAATAGGATCAAAAAGAACACCTGTAATTTTCTTAAGGTAGCTTTATATACTGTAACCAGACAAGCCTGCCTGTCAGTAGGAAGATAACAGGAACGGATCTAGCTGAACACTGTGAGCAGGACACACTGTACTAAATGTAAATAGTCTAGCTGCCTGACCGTGGTACTAATAGGATCAAAAAGAACACCTGTAATTTTCTTCAGGTAGCTTTATATACTGTAACCAGACAAGCCTGCCTGTCAGTAGGAAGATAACAGGAACGGATCTAGCTGAACACTGTGAGCAGGACGTACTGCACTAAATGTATATAGCAGGAACGGATCTAGCTGAACACTGTGAGCAGGACGCACTGCACTGAATGTAAATAGCAGGAACGGATCTAGCTGAACACTGTGAGCAGGACGCACTGCACTAAATGTAAATACCAGGAACGGATCTAGCTGAACACTGTGAGCAGGACGCACTGCACTGAATGTAAATAGCAGGAACGGATCTAGCTGAACACTGTGAGCAGGACGCACTGCACTGAATGTAAATAGCAGGAACGGATCTAGCTGAACACTGTGAGCAGGACGCACTGCACTAAATGTAAATACCAGGAACGGATCTAGCTGAACACTGTGAGCAGGACGCACTGCACTGAATGTAAATAGCAGGAACGGATCTAGCTGAACACTGTGAGCAGGACGCACTGCACTAAATGTAAATACCAGGAACGGATCTAGCTGAACACTGTGAGCAGGACGCACTGCACTGAATGTAAATAGCAGGAACGGATCTAGCTGAACACTGTGAGCAGGACGCACTGCACTGAATGTAAATAGCAGGAACGGATCTAGCTGAACACTGTGAACAGGACGCACTGCACTAAATGTAAATACCAGGAACGGATCTAGCTGAACACTGTGAGCAGGACGCACTGCACTGAATGTAAATAGCAGGAACGGATCTAGCTGAACACTGTGAGCAGGACGCACTGCACTAAATGTAAATACCAGGAACGGATCTAGCTGAACACTGTGAGCAGGACGCACTGCACTGAATGTAAATAGCAGGAACGGATCTAGCTGAACACTGTGAGCAGGACGCACTGCACTAAATGTAAATACCAGGAACGGATCTAGCTGAACACTGTGAGCAGGACGCACTGCACTGAATGTAAATAGCAGGAACGGATCTAGCTGAACACTGTGAGCAGGACGCACTGCACTGAATGTAAATAGCAGGAACGGATCTAGCTGAACACTGTGAGCAGGACGCACTGCACTAAATGTAAATACCAGGAACGGATCTAGCTGAACACTGTGAGCAGGACGCACTGCACTGAATGTAAATAGCAGGAACGGATCTAGCTGAACACTGTGAGCAGGACGCACTGCACTAAATGTAAATACCAGGAACGGATCTAGCTGAACACTGTGAGCAGGACGCACTGCACTGAATGTAAATAGCAGGAACGGATCTAGCTGAACACTGTGAGCAGGACGCACTGCACTGAATGTAAATAGCAGGAACGGATCTAGCTGAACACTGTGAGCAGGACGCACTGCACTAAATGTAAATACCAGGAACGGATCTAGCTGAACACTGTGAGCAGGACGCACTGCACTGAATGTAAATAGCAGGAACGGATCTAGCTGAACACTGTGAGCAGGACGCACTGCACTAAATGTAAATACCAGGAACGGATCTAGCTGAACACTGTGAGCAGGACGCACTGCACTGAATGTAAATAGCAGGAACGGATCTAGCTGAACACTGTGAGCAGGACACACTGCACTAAATGTAAATAGTCTAGATAGAAGATAACAGGAACGGATCTAGCTAAACTGAATACAGTGTATATATATATATGCAACACCTGGGATGCATATATATACACAATACACTGTAAGTGCAGCTAACTGACTGACTGTTCTGCCTAATCTATCTAACTCAAATCAAATGACACTGTCTCTCTCTCTCTCTATCTCTCAGCACACCGGAACACACACTACACAGGGCCGCCGTGCAGGCGGCCTTATATAGTGTGGGGTGTGTACTAAATCCCCTGAGCCATAATTGGCCAAAGCCACCCTGGCTTTGGCCAATTACAGCTCTCTCTACTGACGGCGCTGTGATTGGCCAAGCATGCGGGTCATAGTGCATGCTTGGCCAATAATCAGCCAGCGATGCCGCAGTGAATTATGGGCCGTGACGCGCCACACGAATTTGGCGCGAACGGCCCATATCGTTCGCAATTCGGCGAACGACCGAACAGCCGATGTTCGAGTCGAACATGGGTTCGACTCGAACAAGAAGCTCATCCCTAATCCCCGCAGACATCGAGTCCACGGGACCCGTGATCACTGTCACAGAGCTCCCGGCGCGCGCCCGCAAGCCGCCCCTTAGAGTGCAACGTACAGGTACATTAATCTGCCTGTACGTGCCCTTCTGCTGCAGTATATCTGTGTGAGGCGGTCGGGAAGCAGTTAAGGACACAAATAACACTTGTACACATTTTAGGGGGTGTTTAGGGTAAAGCACTACTATGGAGCTGACAAAATACATTGTTAAGTGACTAGGCTAGGTGTATATGGGCCCAGGATAGCATGCTGGGGAGGTTAGTGAAGGAAAATATGCATTAAGGACAAAAAATTTCCAGTATGCATAAGGACAAAAAGGACATTCACAGCATATTACAATCATGGTAATTAGGGAATGATGAAAGAAATACAATACATTGGCAAAATTAAATACATATAATGTGATGTTAAAGGAGAAAAAGGTACCCTAATATAGTCCTTCTGCAGGACTTGTATGATGGCAGAACAGGTCTCTGGAATAATGATCCCCAGAGCCTGGGGGGAGACGCCTGTCAACAACTTGAGGTCCTGCAGACTTCTCCCTGTCGCCAAGTACCACAATGTGGCGACTAGCCTCTGCTCGGGAGTGATGGCTTGCCGCATGCAGGTGTCCTGCTTCATAATATAAGGGGACAACAAAGCCAACAGATGGTGAAAAACGGGGTCCGTCATCCGGAGAAAATTCCTGAAATCATCAGGATTATTCTCCTGGATCTCCCGCAACAAAGGCATAAGACAGAATTGGTCACGCTGGAGCAACCAATTCTTCGTCCATGAACTCCTCCCCATCCTGTTCATTGACTGGGCTTGGGTCAAAGCAAGAACCCCAACACCAAGCCCCTGCATAGCACAAACTCTACGACCAGTACGTAACCGCAACATGGCTACAAAAACGGTCGACTGGTCAGAACAAACTAACAGAAAGCACTGAAAAACAGAAAGACCTGAGAAGAGCGAGCTGAAAATCAGAAACGAGCGGACAAGAACGCACTGAAAAACAAATAGGTACTATAATAATAATAATAATACGCACTGAAACCCAGATGCGAACTGACTACACGCACTGAAGAACAAATACGAACCCACAAGCACAAACTGAAGAGAAGTAACGATCTGAAATGCACGAGGCTGAAAAGCGCGAATCGTCTCTCACCAAACTTCTACTAACACAAGATAAACATGAGATTAGCAGAAGGAGCCCAAAGGGTGGCGCACTTCTTATGGAACTTCCCTTTTCTAGTGCCGTTGTACGTGTTGTACATCACCGCGTTCTTGGCGGTCAAAAGTTTGTGTGACCGTGTGTATGCAAGACAAGCTTGAGCAGAATTCCGTCTGAAAAACCATCCAAGTTCTGATCGTGTGTGCGCGGCCTTAGGTTGCACACAGGTGGACATCATTTCACTAATTATGTGACTTATGAAGGTAATTGGTTGCACCAGAGCTTTTTATGGGCTTCATAACAAAAGGGGTGAATACATACGCACATGCCAATTATCATTTTTTTATTTCTGAAAAATAGTTTTATGGATATATTTTTCCAATTTTACTTCACCAACTTAGACTATTGTGTTCTGATCCATCACATATAATTCAGATTAAAAAAAAATTGAACTAAAGGCTGTAATGTAACACAATAAGTAAAAAGCCAAGGGGGTGAATACTTTTGCAAGGCATTGTACTTTGGGGTGTTTGTTGCATGTAGGGCAGAACATTCCAGTGAATGGGCTCCCTATACACAATGGGGGTTATTTACGAAAGGCAAATCCACTTTACACTACAAGTGAAAACTACAAGTGCAAAGTGCACTTGAAATTGCACTGAAAGTGCACTTGGAAGTGCAGTCACTGTAAATATGAGGGGCAGATCTGAAATGAGTGGAAGCTCTGCTGATTTTATTATCCAATCATGTGCAAGCTAAATTGCTGTTTTTTAATTCTCCTTGCATGTCCCCCTCGGATCTACAGAGACCGCACTTCCAAGTGCACTTTCAGTGCAATTTCAAGTGCACTTTGCACTCGTAGTTGCACTTGCAGTGCAAAGTGGATTTGCCTTTCGTAAATAACCTCCAATGTGTGCTTACACATGAAAAATACACAAATAATGTAAGTGGGAATGTGCGTTTCCGCTACGCTCACGCGTGACTGGGCTGTGTTTGGGAGGAATTTATTTAAGCAGCAAGGATGACCAGGGAGGAGAGGTGAGGTTTAAAGAAGCCTTAGAAGACGCAGCAACGTCTTAAAGATTCAGACAAATGTACAGCTTTCTGGCGATTTTACATTGTAGTCTATGGGAGTCGTGCAGCACAAGAATCGCCCAAAAGTAGTGCAGGAAGTATTTACTTTTGTCACAGTGACTCAAAGCGCAGCAATGAGGACAACGCCCTATAAAATCTGTGTGTTTTCACATGACCTGCGACTTTACATGTCACCAGAATGTCGCAGCTCACTGGAAAATTGATGTAGTGTGAACCAGGGCTTAGGGCTGAGGAAAGTGTGAGTTTCCTGGATTTCTAATAAGTGTGGTAGATGGAGAACATGTCTGATAATCACCGTTATACTGTATGCAGGTTCCTGCCCATTCTCTGAATTCAGTTAGGATATCGTCACACTCACTTACCCGACATTCTGACTCCTGTGTACGAATGGAGATAGAAGTTTCTGGCACTCTGGACCCACAGTGAGATCTACAAGATGTAAAGACTGAAAACTTTCTCTCTTCAAACACTCCAAGCAATAGTTCAACTGCTTGGAATAATTCCTGTCCATCCACAAGTGACCAGTATGCGAGCCATACAGCTCCAAACTTGTACAACCAGACATGACTCTCCTAATGAAGTCCTTGTCCTGAGTCTCATACAGACAGAAGATGTTCTGAGTATAGAAAGTCGGATCAATGTCCTTCATGGCCCATTCTAGCATTGCAGGTCTGGCGCGAAGTGAGATGGTGATTCCTGTGACCTCTAAGAATGTCTTCACCTGATTTTCATTTAAGAAACCAAACAGGAATTGTACAGATAATGCTAAATGTGAGGAATTTGAATTGAGGTCACAGAATGATTTCTCTTTACAGATCTCCGGGAGGAAAGTACCTTCCATAGACCCAGACCCATCATCCATCACATAATAGAGAGCAGCAAGGAACTCCTGTACACTCAGGTGGATGAAGCTGTAGTAGGTTTGGGTGCGGACCTCCCAATAAAAGATGTTCTCATTCAGAAATACAGACTCCACCTCAGACAGAGAAAGTCCATGTCTTTCCAGATCTTTCTTCTCAAACAAGATTTGTTGGTTTAGAACTCCCTGATTGGCCAGAGCACACAGCTTCTTCAGGCAGGTTTGTTTCCTGTGTACAGATTGCTCCTTCTTGCTGTGATGAGTTAGTAAAACCTCCAGGTAGAGAAGGTAAATTGAAGTCATCGTCTGACACTGAATCAAAGCCAAATCTTTTCTTATTTTTTGTTTCATTACAGTGCAGATAATCCAGCATGTGATGGGGACGGCACACATGGTGTACACAACGTCATTGTCTTTTATTATACTGAGAACCTTGTCTGCATCTTTTTTATTTCCAAAGAATTTATGGACATATTCCTCTCGATCGTCCCTTGTAAATCCCTGGATTTCCACATTGCGAGAATCATCAATGAATGTGTTAAGTTTCTCCATGGCCAGTGACCTTGTGGTGATGATCAAAGAAGATTGTGGGAGACTCTGTCTCCTGAGCAAGCTTTGGAGAATCATTTCTTTGTGGGTTTCCATAGAAATGTTAGGACAGCCCTCAGATTTCTCCTCCAGAGTCCACCTCAGTTCATCAAACCCATCAACTATGGTGAGAAGTTTACTCTGACCTCCAGGATCCTCCAGAATAGACACCAGGTCACCTGAACTCAGTCTGCAGGTTTTGGACAAAAGTCCCACAAGACTTATGTTTCCAGGGATGGTGTTGATTTCTCTACAGCTCAGATAAAACACAAAGTCAAACTTGTCTTGGTAGAGATCTCCGGAGGCCCAGTCCAGCATGATCTTCTTGGAGGTCATTGTCTTTCCAATCCCAGCAGCTCCTTGTAACACCACAATCTTAGGAATGAACCATTCTTCATCAGGGTCAAAGAGGGCCTGGATTGTGGTTGGGGATCTTTTCTCCATGATCTGTAGATGTCTTCTACCTGAGCTCCTTATTTCTTGTTCTTTTCCCTCTTTATTCTGGGGTCCCTTTATCATCAATACCTTGGTGAATCTTTTCTGTAGATGAACAGCCTCCCCCATAATGTAATTATATTCTTTAATCCTCAGGAACTTCTCTTTTGTAGACTCTCTGAGTTCCTTACTGATGCCTTTATGAGAGAAAGGAGAATATTTTATTGCTCATACACACATGAAATATAATTTATAAGACAGAATTGGAAATATTGTATTCTAACCATAAACCCAAAGAATTTAACCCTAAAAGAAGATATCCCATGAAATATAGGAGGACTGTGGAAGCATCCAAACTGTGGACACATCATCCAGGCCAGAGGAGTAACTATAACCTTCAGGGCCCCAGTGCAAGAAACCATGAAGGGTCCCCCTGACTACTGGTGCCCTTTCCATCAGTCCCAGGGCCCTCCCCTCCAAGACTGGGGCTCTTCCCTCTGAGGCAGGGGCCCTTTCCACTTGTTCCTGTCATGAGGCCCTTTAAATGCCCTGCTGCGACTTATCACGTGACTTGCAACACAAAGTCGCATGACATGTCAAAACACATTAATTTCAATGGATGCTGTCCTAATCCATGTGGCTCAAGTCGCAGCAACAAAGAAAAAGGTTCCTGCAATACTTTTCTGTGACTTTGGTGTGATTTGAGTGCCATAGACCACAATCTTAAATCACAAAATTGCAAACAAGTCACAAATAAATTGCAAGCAAGTTGCACAACTTTGGGGTCGCAGCAGTGTTAACTGAGCCCATGTTCTGCAGTGGCCCCCCTTCCTGTCATCTTGGGCCCCCCTACAGTGACGGAATGCCAGAGCAACCTTTGCAACCCTGGTAGTTCCACCACTGATCCAGACTACAATAAAACAAAAAGTTCATCCAGAAGAGATTTAATATCAGAAGTGGATGACCTACTAACCTGTGTATCTGTTGTCATGTGTCGTCTTCTTCAGTTTGGCTGGAAATAAAATTAGGGAAGTGATTAGTCCTGACAAACCTCTGAAATGTATAAAATAATAACTAAGAGATTTATTAGTGTAGCAGATCCTTCAGACATCATTATCCCACCAACCCTCTGTAGATTGGAGTCTCTCCTCCTCTAGGTGATGGGGAGTGTCTTTGTCTGCCTGGTAACATCTCAGCACATTGCAGTGACATGTGACCATGGTGGGGGGACCAGAAAAGCCCCCAATTCTCTATGCAGGTTTACAGACACACACCTCCTCCAGGTGATGGGGAGTGTCTTTGTCTGCCTGGTAACATCTCAGCACATTGCAGTGACGTGTGACCATGGTGGGGGGACCAGAAAAGCCCCCAATTCTCTATGCAGGTGTACAGACACACACCTAAAATCTGGATACTTGACTCCTCTTTCTGATGGAGGTTCAGGTGGATGCATGGGGCACAAGGCTCAGAACCCCGAGCAACATGAGGGTCTCCTAGGAATACAGCTATAAATATGGAGGTTCTGTATAATAGACAAGTGGCTTTGATTGTATTGCTCTGCTCGGCATGTTGAGTGATGTCATTGTGTTATGGTGACTGACTGCCGGCATCCTGTGGAAGTGTAATGCCGCGTACACACGAGCGGTCTTTACGGCAGACTTTGCCCAGCGGACGGGATTTCGTCGGACGATTCGATCGTGTGTGGGCTCCAGCGGACTTTGTTTTCTCAAAAGTTGAACGGACTTAGATTTGAAACATGTTTTAAATCTATCCGTCGAACTCGAGTCTGGTCGAAAAGTCCGCTCGTCTGTATGCTAGTTAGACGGACAAAAAGCAACGCTAGGGCAGCTATTGGCTACTGGCTATGAACTTCCTTGTTTTAGTCCGGTCGAACGTCATCACGTACAAATTCGACTGACTTTGGTGGATTGTGTGTAGGCAAGTCCGTTCATTCGGAAAGTCCGTCATAAAGTCTGTCGAAAAGTCCGCCGGGCAAAGTCTGCCGTAAAGTCCGCTCGTGTATTACTCTGCTTCCCTTTTACATTGTTCCTGAACTCTGTAGCCTTTTCCTTCATCCATAATGTTATACCCACATTTATTTTATTCTGTAAACTCCCTCAGTAAATATTTTTTAACCCCTTAGTGACTGAGGGTAAGACAGATGTTAATACGTGAACACAATTTAGCAACTTTGACCTGTGTTAGTAAATCTGTACATATAATCACAACTACATTGTGTATCCAGGAGGATTATCCCACATTTATTTCAGGACAAATCAAGCTTCATTTGGTAACACTGGCACTAAATAGTAAAACAAATGTTAGCTGTTGTTTGTACCCGTAGTACAACCTAAAAACATCACACACATTTTGCTTTTTTTATCCTACCTAAAAAATGTGACACTGATACTAATTTAGAAAATGTTTTTTTTTAAATAAACCTACCAAAAATACACTAACCCTGACCTCTAACATGACCTCTGACCTTTGACCCTAAAACTAAATCTGGCACTTACCTGGATCAAACCTTCATCTAGCTATTTTTTTTTCTTTATTAAAAAGAACACAATGTATGATATATAATATATCCTGTATGTTCTGATCATTATAAGGTATATATTTACTGATCTTACTGTTGCTTTAAATTGGCATACATTATTAACAGGAACTGTAGTATATTACGCCCACTTCCTGCCCAGCAGACATATCAGATAATCTTAAAGACCTCCACTTTTTCTTGGAACTTAACATTTTTATAGAACACATTGTCAGTACATCAAACAACTGAGACAAGTATATTGTAAACAATCAAGTAATCGTTGTAGGTATATGTCTTTTTCCATGCCTTCTATATACACACAGAGAGTGTCCTATTGTAGACCGACTTATCTGTATTTATATGTAGTTATCAATAAAAAAAAAAAAATGGCATGGGTATGGGGTATTATATAACGTTCCATAGTATGCAGTGGGAGTTTGTTCGTGTGAAGAGCTCTATAAGAGATCTGAACGTACACCGACAATATCAACTCTCCCCCCGGCCACCCCGAAAGGGCTCTGAGTGTGGCCAAAGGGGGAGAGTACAAATGTGTAGTGATGGTGCGAGAATGGTCGGTACTTCGTATTGTGGGAAGGGGCCCATGTCAGCGGTAGTAGGGTCCCACGTCCCTAAGTATGTGATGTATAAACTGTCTCTGAGAGACCTCCAGGGGAGTGAATTCATCTGTATAGGTTTGGAGAGCTCTAGTTTGAGATGTGTATAAACCATATTGTGTAGTGTATTAAACAGAAGGTAATTGTGAGGTGGGGGAATATGAGAGGGGGGATAGGTAGTGGGAGGCGGAAGACTGCGGGATGGTTAATAGAGATATCCAGGGGTTATCCTAGGATGTGGAAGAAGTAGTCCCATTCAAAGCGGATGTTGTGAACGACTCTTTAAAGTGAGACCAACAGGCCCAGGTTTCCCAGTACTTTGTTGGCTGGTCTCTGGATTGGTGTATGAGATTTTCCATTTCAGCCGTTCTGTCAACCCACTGTATTCATTCTGTAATCGTGGGTGGGGAGGTACTTCTCCACTGTACCGGAATACATTGGTTGGCGGCATTGATGAGGTAAAGTACAATGGATTTTTTGTATGTTGACCTAGAGATGGACGTGTAATGTGATAGAAATT
This sequence comes from Lithobates clamitans, assembly GCA_037952925.1. Lineage (NCBI taxonomy): Eukaryota > Metazoa > Chordata > Amphibia > Anura > Ranidae > Lithobates > Lithobates clamitans. The sequence continues at coordinate 3,413,251 of JBBGZY010001546.1, read as the reverse complement.
GGGAAGGAGTATAATCGGGAGTGAAAGTGGTAATTTGGGTGATCAGGCGGTGTATTTCTAACCAAAATGGTTGTATGAGTGTGCACCCCCACTAGATATGGAGAAATGTGCCAGGAGGTGCGTTACATCTCCAGCATAATGGGGAGAGACTGGGGTGAAACTTGTGAATCTTGTCAGGTGTTCTGTACCATTTTGAAAATATTTTAAATCTGCTTTCTTTTGTGGAGACATTAATTGAGCCTTTGTGAATACGACTGTATATGTGTCCCCACTCCTCTACCGTTAGGTCCAGGTGTAGGTCTGATTCCCACTGTCTGACCAGCTTGTCTTCTTTAATTTTGTGCGTGGTGTACAGGAGCGCATACACAGTCGATATTAAGTGTCTTTGGGGTTCTTTGCTGTTGCAAATATATTCAAAAGGTGTGAGTTCCCGGTACCAGAATGTATTGGGTTTGGAGTTTTGAAAAAAGTGTCGGATTTGTAGATAGTTATAGAACGGGATATGGAAGTCTGGGAAATGAGCAGTCATAGCTTGATATGAGAGTAGTTTTTCATTATGAAAGAGTTGGTGTGCTCTAAGACGTGCTCTGAGTGGTCCCATCATTGGAGAGCCTAAGGGTAGTCCCGGCTGGAATTCTGGATTGTCATCAAGGGGAGTCATGGGTCCATAGGTAGTTTTCAAGTTTAATTTTTTGCATGCAGCTCTGAAATTTAGCATTGTAGCGTTGATTAAAGGATGTGAGTTAAAAAATACCTGGAAAAATTCTAAAAAAAACCCCAAAAAACATTTGGATATTTTTTTTTTTCACTTACCTCTAAATGCCTGTTGCTAGGTGGTCCCTCGTAGTCTGCCTGTTCCTTTGCCTGGGCTGGTGACATCACTTCCCCCCAGGCACAGGAAGGGCTCCGCTCTGCTCCCTCCCTCCTGTCAATCATCTGGGACCCATTACAGGTCCCAGGTGATTGAGCGGCCAATCACGGTGCGCGGCGCCGCTCGCACATGCGCAGTGGGTGCCAGGCCACAGCCCGGCGCCCACAGTTGAAATGCCGGCGCCGACAAGGGGGGGGGGACGAGCGGGGCTTCGATCCCCCGCATTGCTGGACCCAGGGACAGGTAAGTGTCCAATTAAAAGTCAGCAGCTGCAGTATTTGTAGCTGCTGACTTTTAATTTTTTTTTTTTTTTGACGGCCCCCCTGGGTGGAAGGAAGTTCATTCAGCTAGGCCACATTTTTGCTAGCTAGTGCCTTAACAGTATTGTAGCGTGCCTGTTACTATTTGCATTTGTGATGTAATGTTAAATGCTAATGCACATTTTTATAATTTGTGTTTTGCAGTTTTACAAAAAACGTATTCTCAGTAAAGATTACAACTATTAGCCCTTTCTCCTGAGTCTTTATTGGGAAGCTGTTAGCTGTCTGCCAAGCCTTGTACTTTGAACACATTGTGAGGGCAGAACACTGTATGTATACAATGTATTATATAATGTGCCCTGTATGTATACAATGTATCTTTCTCTCCATTTAGAAAAGAAAGAAAACACAGGGGTGAGCTGCACAGTGACTCATTACTATGATTGCCAATCAGAGGTTATCACAGCGATCATGTGACAGGGAACCGGGAGTCCCAGATTCTGATCATTAATACAATCCCTGGAGCTCTTGGTGAGATCCTAGTCTCTGTGCAGCGCTCTCCCAGCACAAAGAGAGGTACACAGATATGTGGCCCTCAGAATAAAGACCCCCTTCCATGAGGCCCCATATGTGCGTACTGTCAGTGGAAGTGGTTCATCCAGTTGGAAGCTCCTGATTGGTCACTGGCTTTCCCATGATGACATTCCTAGTTCTTCCTCACACAGATATTGATCAGGAATTGGTAGGAAATGGTCATTAACTACTTGAGCCCCGACCATTATGCTGCCTAAGGACCAGAGGTCTTTTTCCAATTTGGCACTGCGTCGCTTTAACTGCTAATTGCGCGGTCATGCAATGCTGTACCCAAATGAAATTTGCGTCCTTTTCTTCCCACAAATAGAGCTTTCTTTTGATGGTATTTGATCACCTCTGCAGTTTTTATTTTTTGCGCTATAAATGGAAAAAGACCGAAAATTTTGAAAAAAAATGATATTTTCTACTTTTTGTTATAAAAAAAAATCCAATAAACTCAATTTTAGTCATACATTTAGGCCAAAATGTATTCGGCCACATGTCTTTGGTAAAAAAAATGTCAATAAGCGTATATTTATTGGTTTGCGCAAAAGTTATGGCGTCTACAAACTAGGGTACATTTTCTGGAATTTACACAGCTTTTAGTTTATGACTGCCTATGTCATTTCTTGAGGTGCTAAAATGGCAGGGCAGTACAAAACCTCCCCAAATGACCCCATTTTGGAAAGTAGACACCCCAAGGAAATTGCTGAGAGGCATGTTGAACCCATTGAATATTAATTTTTTTTGTCCTAAGTGATTGAATAATGACAAAAAAAAAAAAATATTTACAAAAAGTTGTCACTAAATGATATATTGCTCACACAGGCCATGGGCCTATGTGGAATTGCACCCCAAAATACATTCAGCTGCTTCTCCTGAGTACGGGGATACCACATGTGTGGGACTTTTTGGGAGCCTAGCCGCGTACGGGACCCCGAAAACCAATCACTGCCTTCAGGATTTCTAAGGGTGTAAATTTTTGATTTCACTCTTCACTGCCTATCACAGTTTCGGAGGCCATGGAATGCCCAGGTGGCACAAAACCCCCCCAAATGACCCCATTTTGGAAAGTAGACACCCCAAGCTATTTGCTGAGAGGCATGCTGAGTCCATGGAATATTTTATATTTTGACACAAGTTGCGGGAAAGTGACACATTTTTTTTTTGCACAAAGTTGTCACTAAATGATATATTGCTCACACAGGCCATGGGCATATGTGGAATTGCACCCCAAAATACATTTAGCTGCTTCTCCTGAGTATGGGGATACCACATGTGTGGGACTTTTTGGGAGCCTAGCCGCGTACGGGGCCCCGAAAACCAATCACCGCCTTCAGCGTTTTTAAGGGCGTGAATTTTTGATTTTACTCTTCACTGCCTATCACCGTTTCGGAGGCCATGGAATGCCCAGGTGGCACAAACCCCCCCCCCAAATGACCCCATTTTGGAAAGTAGACACCCCAAGCTATTTGCTGAGAGGCATGGTGAGTATTTTGCAGCTCTCATTTGTTTTTGAAAATGAAGAAAGACAAGAAAAAACATTTTTTTTTTCTTTTTTCAAATTTCAAAACTTTGTGACAAAAAGTGAGGTCTGCAAAATACTCACCATGCCTCTCAGCAAATAGCTTGGGGTGTCTACTTTCCAAAATGGGGTCATTTGGGGGGGTTTTGTGCCACCTGGGCATTCCATGGCCTCCGAAACTGTGATAGGCAGTGAAGAGTGAAATCAAAAATTCAGGCCCTTAGAAAGCCTGAAGGCGGTGCTTGGTTTTCGGGGTCCCGTACGCGGCTAGGCTCCCAGAAAGTCTCACACATGTGGTATCCCCGTACTCAGGAGAAGCAGCAGAATGTATTTTGGGGTGTAATTTCACATATTCCCATGGCATGTTTGAGCAATATATCATTTAGTGACAACTTTGTGCAAAAAAAAAAAAAATTTGTCTCTTTCCCGCAACTTGTGTCGCAATATAAAATATTCCATGGACTCGACATGCCTCTCAGCAAATAGCTTGGGGTGTCTACTTTCCAAAATGGGGTCATTTGGGGGGGTTTTGAACTGTCCTGGCATTTTATGCACAACATTTAGAAGCTTATGTCACACATCACCCACTCTTCTAACCACTTGAAGACAAAGCCCTTTCTGACACTTTACAATTACTTTGAACCCCCAAACATTATATATTTTTTCACCAAGATCGTGTGATAAAATGCTTCCCCAATTTCCCAATGGCGCTATTTACATCCGGCGAAATCTAAGTCATAAAATGCTCGTAGCTTCCGGTTTCTTAGGCCATAGAGATTTTTGGAGCCACTCTGGTCTCTGATCAGCTCTATGGTCAGCTGGCTGAATCACCGGATGCATTCTCAGGTTCCCTGTTGAGACAGGAGAGCCAGAGAAAAACACGGAAAACGGTGGGGGGGGGATTCCCTCCCACGGCTTGTAAAGGTAGTCTAGAGGCTAATTAGCCGCTAGGATTGCTTTTACATGAAAGCCGACCGCTGGCTGAAAAGAATGATACCAAGATGATACCTAAACCTGCAGGCATCATTCTGGTATAACCACTCAAAGTCGTGAATGGCGTACCTGAAGACAAAAAAATGGTTAACAATAAAGCACAGTAAACGGTAAAGTATAAATAATTACATACCTGAAAAACAAACATGATAAAACATAATAACAATAAAACATTGCAGAATAAAATACAGTAAAAAAGAGCAGAACAATAGAGAGAGAGAATAGAGAGAGAGAGAGAACAATAAAACGACAACAATTTTTTTTTATTTAATATATATATTTTTTTTTTACACTTTTTTTGTAACTAACTTTTATAACTGTAACCGGTTCCAGGTTCGGGTCTCTCAAAATGCGATGGCATCTTGGCAGACCCTGTGAAAGTGTGCCTAGTCTGTGCAATGCTGTACCCTACGCTAATACTCAACTAGTGCATGGTAGCGTTCAAAACATTCACCAATGCAAAGACCAGGATTGTCAGGACAGGAGGGACAATAATAGCGGGTGTCACGCCTATATCCGCGCTTGCTGCAGACACAACATCTTTTTTGGGGGGTTCATTGGGTAGGGGTACTCGGGAGGACATAAAAATGCCTCTCATGCAGCCGACTGCATTTGGTTGGGGATGTGAATGGGGGAAGTACGGGAGCTGCAGAAGTGGTGGGTTCCCAATTAGGATTGGCGAATGCAGCAGGAAGGGCATTATGGGCACGACGGGCCTGTGTTTGTCTTCTTGGTGGCAGCGGGACACTACTTGTGCTTGCCACCTCACCAGCTTGAACTGCACTTATGGGACTTGCCACGTCACCAAGTGTTACTGCAGTGCTGGTTTGACTACGACCGGGGTGTACTAGGCCGCTGGTGCTTGCCAGTTCAATAAAAAGCTTCCAAAAAAACTGTTAGCGATCGCAGGGATCAGGCCTGACTCTGCGAACACTGCAGTTATGCGTTTAGTGTTTTGTAAGTGACAGTGATCGATCGATACTGCACTTGGGTGGGCTGGGCTGGGCCGGGCGGAGGGGCAAAACGCAGGTGCTAGCAGGTATCTGGGCTGATCCCGCTAACACTGCGTTTTTGGGAACCCTAAACTGCTGGGGACGCTAGTATAGATCTGATCGGACCAGATATTGATCCGTTCAGATACAATACCACTAAGGGAGGTGTACGGTGCGTGCGTGGGTGTTAGTGGTACTGGCGCTAACCTGACGCTGCCTGGGGCTGGTGCTTGCCAGTTCACCAAAATGCTACCAAAAAAACTGTTAGCGATCGCAGGGATCAGGCCTGACTCTGCGAACGCTGCAGTTATGCGTTTAGTGCCTTGTAAGTGACAGTGATCGATCGATACTGCACTTGGGTGGGCTGGGCTGGGCCGGGCGGAGGGGCAAAACGCAGGTGCTAGCAGGTATCTGGGCTGATCCCGCTAACACTGCGTTTTTGGGAACCCTAAACTGCTGGGGACACTTGTATAGATCTGATCGGATCAGATATTGATCAGATACTATACCACTAAGGGAGGTGTATGGTACGTGCGTGGGTGTTAGCGCTACTGGCGCTAACCTGACGCTGCCTGGGGCAATGCATATCACCGCCGGGCGATCGGGGGGCTAAACCTTTATTCGGTGATAAACGGCGGGTGCCCTGACACTATAAAAAATAAACGAACTAACCAGCGTCACCCGTAACGGTTATACGGTGATCAGTGGTGAAAGAGTTAACTAGGGGGCAATCAAGTGGTTAAAACCTTTATTAGGTAGTATATGGGGGTCCCTGACGCTATAAAACGCTGACGGCGAACCTAAATATTTACCTCACTAACTAGCGTCACCAGCGACACTATTACAACGATCAGAAAAATGATCGCTTAGTGACACTGGCGACAGGGGGTGATCAAGGGGTTAAAACTTTATTAGGGGGGGTTAGGGGGGTACCCTAGACCTAAAGGGGGCTAATAATCACTGTCCCAACACTGTAACTGTCCCAAACTGACACCAATGCAGTAATCAGAAAAAAAAAAACTGCTGGTGTCAGTTTGTGACAGGGGGGGGGGGGGGATCGGGGTGTTTTGTGTGCCTGGCATGTTCTACTGTGTTGTGTAGTGTTGGTGCACTCACAGTGAAGTCTTCTCTCCTCGGCGCTGCAACGGAATACCGAGCCGAGGAGAGATGACATCATTTCCTTTGCTGCTGTTTAGCATACAGCAGCAAAGGAAGTGATCTGATTGGCCGGCGGCGATCGCGAGGGGGGGACCACGAACGGATGGCCTCCCCCTCACCTCCGATCGCAGGGGGACAAAACAGGACCGCCTCGGGCACCGGGGGGGGGTCCGATCGGACCCCCCACCCGCGGGAGGCAAATCACGTACATGTACGTGATTTTGCCTGCCCGTGCCGCCTTGCCGACGTACATCGGCGTGAGGCGGTCCTTAAGTGGTTAAAGAGGGGAACTCACCATTTTGTGCTCTCCTCTCCTGGAGGTCATTTGCGGGTCCCATCAGACCGATCTGTGTAAAGACATGAATGGTGACATCCAGAGCCCCTTCTTCTCCATATGTGACTATCAGGAGGTCCTTGGTGGTGGTCCAGTCTGCATTTTCTAGTTTTCCTCGGGGGACGGAACGTTTATCTCCATAGGGGAAATCAGACAATTTGTTCCTAAATCTCTTGAAGTCACTTCCTTTCAGATCCTCCAGCGAATAAATGATAAGATCCCCGGGGGTTTGTGGGAGATTTCCCAGGACACCAGGAGCCGACCCTGCAGAGAGAACAATCAGCAACCATAAACATTCATCCTGATTGGAGGATTTCTGACACATGACACCAGATAAGTCTGTACTGGCAGCCAGCAATTCTATAAAGAACATATAGAAAGGAAAGAAAATGATCCCCCAATATGTCTATATGTACATCATCCTATGGAGGGATTGGATTCCCTGTGATAATCTCATATGATTGCCTCCATAGTGATAATGATGTGTCTGATCAGTGTGAACTAAGAACTCCGATTACCCCCCAAATGTCTCAGCAGTAGACATGTGCACACTGAAGTATTTTGTTTCGGAATTTCATTTTCGCCCGAAAAATACATTTATTTAGTTACTCCTGAAATTCGTTTTTATTTACCGTATATACTTGAGTATAAGTCGAGTTTTTCAGCACATTTTTTTGTGCTGAAATTTGGGATCCTTCAGTCATTATGGTTTACTGGGCCACCCCAGAAGATCATTTCCATCAATGATAAATAAAATATGAAGACACGGGAATGTGTTTGTGGAATTGATGAAAGCTCCTGAACTCTCCTGATGGGTGGACTGACCAGATGTCTACAGGAAATGTCCAGACTATGTAGACATAAGACGTCCTATCATCTAATTCTAATCTCTGGAGATGTGAGATGGAGGAAAACATGGAGGAAAGGATTGTCAGGATCAACAGTCATACCTTGTGAGGAGGAGGGTGAGAAGGAAGAGGTCGCCATGACATCAGAAGATAACCCGAGATGACATCACCTGGAAGGAGCACAAACAATAATAAACTCATTTGTAGTGCGATGAATGGAACCAATAAAGAGGATTTTGTTCCCTTATGTGGATAACAATTGGCTGCCTTGTTGTCCAATCAGAATAGATTAAAATTGGATAGATTTCTGTCATTTACAACCCATACAGTAACTATGCGAGTCAATCAAAACCTACTACACGTCATTCATCTGGTTAGTATATCGGAGGTCACAAAGGAATCTTACCCTGTTTAGGGCCATAATTTTTATAGACTCGTATTTCTAGGTGTCACCTCCACAAATCTGTCCCATTCATAGCCAAGACTGGTACTAATCAGCACCAAAATATCAGCCAGTAAGATGTCTACAGAGAGGTCAGGTGATAAAAAGGAGAAGGTCCCAAAATGGAAGCCGTGTGTGGTCAGCAGAGACCTCCATTCAATAATAAGATACTTCCAAGAGGATTCTTCAGGAAGGTCGGTATTTATTGATCATAAAAACAGGTTAAAACACAAACAACACATTGCGTGGCTCTTTAGTGGCCACTTTGTCAGGAAAAGGTGTTCAGTACACTTTAATGGGTGGGATCTGTTTGTGTCCTTCAACCCAGACTATACTATACAGCAGGGATATGCAATTAGTGGACCTCCAGCTGTTGCAGAACTACAAGTCCCATGAGGCATAGCAAGACTCTGACAGCAACAAGCATGACACCCAGAGGCAGAGGCATTATGGGATTTGTAGTTTTGCAACAGCTATAGGTCCGCTAATTGCATATCCCTGCTCTACAGTATACTGATATGTCAGGTTTTCTAATATTAAATGATAAATATTCATATGAATTCTGAAGGAGATATGAAGAATAACTTTCTGATGAATCACAGGTTACAAATATTATAAAACTAAAAAGATCCTGAGAGTTGTCTGTGAAAGGAAAGTTTGCATACAGAGCAATTAGTTTCAAGGACACATTTAATCCAGCAGACAATGGGGCTGATTTACAAACCGTTTGCACCATGAGTTGAGGCGCACGCCGAGGCACAATTTTCCTTTTTGGTATTTACGAAATGTTTGCGCCGGTAACACAGCGCTATTCCACATTTACTATAGTAATCCTGGCGCACGGCAGGAGGCGATCAGTGCGCCACTATGGACATGGCCCACGGCATCTTCAACTCAAAATTAAAAGAAGCTGGAAGTGCCAATATTATGAGGTGATGTGGGGTGATGTGAGGGAGTTTAGTAACAACTATGCCCAAAATAGAATGAGAAAGTAACTTTTTCTGAACAAGCCTGCTGTGCCTGCAAGTACATTTAGAACTGCGTGAGATCAATGTAAGCACTGTGTATGCGCAAGTGGCATTTGTGCACATTCAAATGCGTTGTGTCACTGCGCCGGCAAAATCTTAGTAAATGTCAAGCAACGTAAATGCATTTTCGTAAGCTGAACGGGCGCACCTCTAAACTTGACATTTTTTTTTTTTACTTTTACTTGTTCACTTTTATGTTTTTAAGGATATTTGCACACAGGTCATGTTAGCATGTTATGTTGCCAACATGTAACATGCACCTTGTTAAAATTATGTAAAATGACTCCTCCTCTAGCTCCTCCTAAAAGGGCATTTAACCTTTCCCCTCTAATGCATATTTCTTTGGGCTAACTTTTTCTTTTAAAGGGGAACGCCACACTCCATTCTCCAATGCTCTTGTCTTCCCCTTTTAATGCATATGTTTTATTTGGGCTAGTTTTTGCTTTTAAAGGGGAACTCTACACTCCAATGCTCTTGTCTCCCCCTTCTAATGCATATCATTTTTTGGGGGCTAGCTTTTGCTTTTAAAGGGGAACTCTACACTCCACTCTATTCTCCAAGGCTGCCTTCACCAATCCAAACCACATCCTTTTTCAGAGAAACAACAGGGCCAGCTAGGAAAGGGACGAGAAGAGCGATCACCCAACCCCCTCCTGAACCATACAAGGCCACATGCACTCAACATAGCTGGCTGCCTTTTGGGCAAGTTGGGCTCAGCCCAATACCAACCACAAAGCACCTTGTACACACTAGTTTAAAGGGGCTTTCTACATTCGGTAAAGCCCCCCTGTCTGCAGCCCCCCACAACCCCAGCCTAGTGTGAAAGAGGCCCTGAATATGGGAACAAGGTGGTTGACTTTTGGGGTGCCTGAGCCCCTTCTGCTCCCAAGCATCCACCCCGCTTTCATGGGCTGGCTTGCTGTGTGTTTAGCTAGGGGTTTTCTAGTGTGTGGGAGGGGCACAATATTTTTAGATTTTGGGGTGGTATTTTTCACATGGGGATTCTCATTTTAAGCCTTTACAGCCCCAAATGGCCTTGTATGTATTGTAATCCTCATTATGGGACTAGCCTCCCTACATCCAAAAGCACTCCAACTTTGGGGACTTTGAAGACTTCGATACAGTCGACGGACAGTCCCAGTTTTGTTTTGCTGTGCTCCGCAAGGGACTCTAGCTCCTAATCGTTTGCCAGACGATAACGCTTTTTTCCCTCCTACCCCCCCTTTTTTTTTATCATAAGAGAGCGGCCCTGTTCCCGAATGTGGACTTAGCTTATATTTAGGACACTAAGTCCGGTCGGGTGGTTCCCCCTGTCCCTTCCAGACAAAACAAGAGATGGGCTGGGGCAGAAACGCATGCCACTCGTGGTGAACTTGCCCCTACCCTGAGAGTGGAGGCAACTTCACAACACAATATGGGGGTTTGGCACCCCCACAGTTGCACTGATTTACAATGCATAGGTTATTTTTATATGTTATCACTGTTATTATGTTTTTATTACAGCCTAACCAAAGACGTACAGTCTTCTATCTTTACTCCTGTTCTTTTCTCTTCCTTCCAAGCTTTCCTTCCCTATGGGGCACTCCCATCCCAGGAATGGGTCTGGTATGATAGTCCGAGAGGACCCCTGATGGAATTCGTGAGGCTCCTAAAACGTGAATACAGTCCACCGAACCCGAATGACCAGTAGATCCTCCACAAAATACACCATCTTAACACATAATGTACAGGGCCTAAACTCTCCTATTAAGAGGACAAAGGCCTTCCACTAATACTATAAAATGGGGATAGACATATTACTAGTACAGGAGACACACTTTTCACGGACCTCCGCCCCCAAATACCTACATACACGTTACCCCACGGTCTTCTTATCAAATGGACCAGATAAAAACGGGGAGTAGCTATATGCATCGCTAAGAAGATCCCATTTGTGACCATCAACATTATAAGAGACAATGAAGGCCGCTATATCATGGCAACTGGGAAATTTTATGAAAATGTAATCACCCTACTCTCCTATTATGCTCCCAACACAGGGCAAGCACAGTTCCTGCGCTCAATGCTAACAGTGATTATGCCTCATGTGATGGGACATGTAATTTTGGGAGGCGATAGCAACACGTCCCTAGACCAAATTTTAGATAAATCCAACCCCAGGAAGACAGTTCTAAAACATACCCCAAAACAAAGTGGGGAAATAGCACACATACTACACAGCTATGATTTGATCGATATTTGGAGAGATGCTCACCCGACCACCAGGGATTACATGTTTTATTCCCATGTACATAAAACGTATTCCCGAATAGATCGCTTATTCACATTGTCCCCACTACTCTCTTATGTCTCGTTGGCTAAAATTCTCCCTATGGCATGGTCGGACCATTCCTCGATCCAAGTCACACTAACGAACCTATGGTCAAAACCACAACCATCGCCTTGGCGACTAAACGAGTCCCTACTAAATGACCCTATAATAGCCAAAGAAGTAGAATTGGCTCTCCAAGGCTACTTCCAGAACAATCCCCCCTCGTCATCCACCCCCATCATGATCTGGGCTGCCCATAAGGCCACCATCCAGGGCAAACTGATACAACTGGCTTCCAGAGTGAAACAAGCGCAAGAACAACTGATCAGCCACCAAACTGAGGAGATGCGACGCCTTATGCACGAACAAAGAGCCAAACAGCATCTAGACCTTCGAGACCAGATTGACGCAGCCAGCAAGGCCCTGAACTTGAACCTCACCACAAAAGCAGAAAAATATATTTGATGGTCCAGACATCGATACTACACCATGGGAAATAAGCCCAATAAACTCTTAGCGAGAAAACTAACCCCCAGACAGTTTACACCTGCTCTGCCTAAACTGCGACAACAGAACGGTCAGACAACACAGAATCCTCAGCTTATACTGCAGGAATTTTTCACTTTTTACTCCAAATTATATGGTTCCAAAACCCCTCTCAACAGGGTTAAAGCCGAGGAGTTCCTCCGAGACATCACACTCCCTACACTAGATCAAGATCATATAGAGTTAATGGATGTGGAATTTACCGTAGGAGAAGTAGCGGCAGCCATTAAAAATATAAACCCATCCAAGACACCAGGTCCGGATGGATTTTCTGGCCATTATTATCGTAAATATACAGAGATTCTGACCCCAAATCTGTGCTCTTTCTACAATGAATTAAGAAAAGGATCCCCTTTGCCACCACAGGAAAATTTTATTCATGTTATACCCAAACCAAATAAAGACCATGGGGACTGTGCTAAATTATCGCCCGATATCACTAATAAATTTAGACCTCAAGATAATGACAAAGACCTTAGCTACTCGCATGAACACATTTATATCAAAGTACTTTCATCCTGATCAGGTAGGGTTTGTTCCTAATAGACAAGCTCCAGATCAGACCAGACAGATCATTGATATTATATTGGCTCTGAATTCGGGCTGGGATGGGGGAGGTCAGAGGGGAGCACTACTGATCTCATTAGACCTACACAAGGCCTTTGACTCCCTATCCTGGGACTACTTGTTTTTCATTTTAGAACGTTATGGGTTTGGCGCGAAATTTTTGACGACACTTAAAACTATATATAATACTCCCACAGCGCACCTAGTCACAAAATATAGATATACACAGAGGAACCCAACAGTGATGCCCACTATCCCCCATATTGTTTATTATGGCATTAGAACCATTAGTCATCAAAATACAAAATCATCCAGATATACAGGGTATTTACTGTGGAGACCGCGAACATAAATGCGCGTTATTCACGGACGATATATTGGTAATTCTCTCCTCCCCAGTCACCTCTCTGCCCACTCTAAACATACTACTAAAACATTTCACTTCAATTATAAACAGGCTGAACTGCCAGGCACTGAACAGACTGCATTGATGGGCACTGAACAGGCTGAGCCAATGGGCACTGAACAGGCTGAGCTGATGGGCACTGAACAGGCTGAGCTGATGGGCACTAAACAGGCTGCATTTATGGACATGGAACAGGCTGCGTTGATGGGCACTGAACAGGCTGCATTGATGGGCACTGAACAGGCTGAGCTGATGGGCACTGAACAGACTGCATTGATGGGCATTGAACAGGCTGTATTGATGGGTGCAGAACGGGCTGCATTTATGGGCACTGAACAGGCTGCATTGGTGGGCACTGACCAGGTGGAGCTGATGGGCACTGAACAGGCTGAGCTGATGGGCACTGATGAGGCTGCATTTATGGGCACTGAACAGGCTGAGCTTATGGGCACTGAACAGGCTGCATTGATGGGCACTAAACAGGCTGTATTGATGGGCACTGATGAGGCTGCATTGATTGACACTGGTGTGGCTGCACTGATGGGCACTGATGAGGCTACACCGATGGGCACTGATGAGGCTGCGCTGATGGACACTGATCAGGCTGCATTGATTGGCACTGGTGTGGCTGCACTGATGGGCACTGATGAGGCTGCGCTGATGGGCACTGATGAGGCTACATTGATTGGCACTGGTGTGGCTGCACTGATGGGCACTGATGAGGCTGCGCTGATGAGCACTGATGAGGCTACATTGATTGGCACTGGTGTGGCTGCACTGATGGGCACTGATGAGGCTGCACTGATGGGCACTGATGAGGCTACATTGATTGGCACTGGTGGGGCTGCACTAATGAGGCTGCACTGATGGGCACTGATGAGGCTACATTGATTGGCACTGGTGAGGCTGCGCTGATGAGCACTGGTGAGTATAATATACTCTTGAAATGTGCTTTAACCACCTGACATCCGCGCTATGGCCGAATGACGGCCACAGCGCGGACCTGCATTCCCAGGAGGCCGTCATATGACGGCCTCCCCTGTGCACGCTCCCTGCGCGCGCCCTGAAGGGCGCGCGCCTGGCGCGCTGTGATCACCGAATCACTGAGACTCGGCTGATCACCGATCCGAGTAAGGGGCCCCTTACCATGTGATCAGCTGTCAGCCAATGACAGCTGATCGCATGATGTAAACAAAAGATCGGTAATCGTTTTTTTTTTTTACTCACGCTAACAGCGTGAGTACAAAAAAAAGCCGATCACCGGCTGGGATGTGAGGGACATCGGTCCCCAAGTGAAACAGGCACATCTGCCTCATCAGTGCCTCCTAAATATGCCACCTAACACTGCCCACAGTGCCACCTAATAGTGCCCACAGTGCCACCTAACAGTGCCCACAAGTGCCACCTAACAGTGCCCACAGTGCCACCTAACAGTGCCAACAAGTGCCACCTATCAATGCCCACCTGTAGTGCCAATCAGTGCCACCCAGCAGTGCTGCCCATCACTGCCACCCATCAGTGCCCATCACTGCCACCCATCAGTGCCCATCACTGCCACTTATCAGTGCCCATCACTGCCGCCTCATCAGCGTACATCAATAAAGGAGAAAAATTACCTGTTTAATATTTTTTATAACAAAATATAAAAAAATATATATATTTTTTTTTTAATTCAGTTTTTTAAATTTTTTTAACAAAAAGTAAAAATCGCAAAGGTGATCAAATACCACCAAAAGAAAGCTCTATTTGTGGTGAAAAAATGGTAAAAATTTCATTTGGGTACAGTGTTGTATGACCGCGCAATTATCATTCAAAGTGCGACAGCGCTGAAAGCTGAAAATTGGTCTGGATGGGAGGGGGGTTTAAGTGCCCGGTAAGCAAGTGGTTAAAATGTATGGTTTTCCCTTTTATGAACAAGAAAATAATGACGTTATGCGGTTGGGCTGGCATAATAATGCTATGGGGCTGGTATGAAATGATTTCCAGAAATAACGTATATATCATACAATCATTCCATAAACACATACCACATACACTGCATATATCATTTGAGGAAAATATGCTTATAAAATAGTTTACTATTTGCCAACAAATAAATATAAAAATATATCCCTGGATTTTATTTTAAAAATCTGGTCACCTTAATATAAGCTAGGCAATCTTTATGACCTAAACTATAAACCTCTTTCACCATTTGTAAACAGTAACCTTAAGGAATGGTGAACTCTGAAACACTCCTGGTTCGGGCGGACGGCATTAATATTTTACCACAAATTGTTTATGTTTTCAAAACAGTGCCCGAGACCCTCCATGAGCCATTTTTAGTTCATTGAAATCTTTATTTTTGTGATATACATGGGCTGACTCCCCAGCCAGGATCAGATACAATATCCTCACTAGGCTTAAATCTTTGGGAGGGGAAAGCTTACCCCATTTGGGTTACCATCACAAGGCAATACACCTTACTGGTATTTTGGATTGTTTTCATAATTCCTCTGGGAAACTATCGGTTCAAATAGAGGAAGAGTTGTCCGCTTCTCCTCGTTCATCTCTATCGTGGACTTTGCCTTCTTTATGATCATGAGCAGGCTTTACATCTCCGAGTGTCTCATTAGCTCTTATGCCCCGTACACACGATCGGACATTCCGACAACAAAATCAATGGATTTTTTTCCGACAGATGTTGGCTCAAACTTGTCTTGCATACACACGGTCGCACAAAGTTGTCGGAAAATCCGATCGTTCTGAACGCGGTGACGTAAAACAGGTACGTCGGGACTATAAATGGGGCAGTAGCCAATAGCTTTCATCTCTTTATTTATTCTGAGCATGCGTGGCACTTTGTGCGTCGGAGTCGTCCACACACGGTCGGAATTTACGCAAACGGGTTTTGTTGTCAGAAAATTTTATAGCATGCTCTCAAACTTTGTGTGTCCGAAATTCCGATGGAAAAAGTCCGATGGAGCCCACACGCGGTCGGAATTTCCGACAACAAGCTCCGATCGCACATATTCCGTCGGATAATCCGACCGTGTGTACGGGGCATTAGAGTTTGGGACCATTTACTTTGATTCTTTCTGCTGTCCTGCACCAGATTAGTATTGTTATATGAGAGGTGAGAGGAGGTATTCCCCTCCCATCCTGCCCCCTGTATGATTTGTGATTTTTTTGTAGAGGTTCTTTCTCTCTGTTTCTTTGTAATTATTGCTACACTCTAATTAAAAATATATTGTTTTTTAAAAAAAAAAGAATGATTGGTGGTCTCTCACCTTATTAGATCTGTCCATACATCCTCCAATCAGATTGCTTGTTCTCTTCCGACAATAAAGAGAGCTGAAAATATTCCTAGGAAGGTGAAGAGTCCGATCACAGCAGATTCTGGAAGAGAAAACCTGGAAACACGGCACTGGCAGCGTCCAACTTCTTCTTATCCTATGAAGACCAGATGTGCGCAAATAAGGTTTTCTGCCTCGGAGGTGGGAGGGGGGACTTCTAGTAACATAACACACTCCCACCTGTAAAGACTGCTCAGAGGTCATTCATCTCTAAACACAACACGGCACTGGGTGTGTCCACATTCCTCATCCTGTAAATAGAGCTGAACAACTCACCCAAAGCCTTGTCATATATTATACAATTTTCTTATTCTATTTCTTTCAACTACGTAGTACAAGGGCCTGCCTTACTGCATGCAAATTGAAAGTGTTTAGGTTTGACCTCATATCATATGGTTTTGGTAAATCTAAAGGAAAATTGTACAATGCAATTGTATAATGTATGTCCAGCCTAAGGGGTCTATTTATAAAAAAAAGATCTGCAGAGTAGGGATTCACTGGATTTTCAAATCAAACTTAATTTCTACTCAAACATCAGCTGTTTGTTTGTTCGTAGAACAAACGATAATATTGGACATTCACAGCAAATTTGAGCGCTGTGGAGCGCCCCATAAGGCACTGCAACACTGCAATGCATTGACGGCTGCTGATTGGCCAAAGCATGCACCTGACCTGCATGCTTTGGCCAATCACAGCGTGAAGTACTGTCAGAGCCACGATTGGCCAATCATGGCTCAGGGGCTAAGTCCACGCCCCACACTATATAAGGCTGCTGCTTACACGGTGACTGTATGTAGTGTTCTAATGTGGAGACTGGAGAGAGATTAGGCAGGTTAGTTAGTGAATAGAGTGCAGGCAGTGTAGTGTGTATATATGTAGAAAGGCCAGTATGGTGGCCTGAATTTATGGGAGGAGCCCGGGGGGTATTTAACCAACCCGCTCGCCTGTGGTGTTTGTTGGTTTCCTGTGCGCGATACCCACCCTCCCATCCCCCTTTTCAGGGCATTTCTCAATTATTCATTTCTCTTCACAGAATAATAATTTCTAAAACTAGGGTATGCCCCCTTATTTTGGTATACTATCCATCAGACCAAGGCACACTTTCAGGTCCATTTCATGTGGTAAGTCCACACTTCCAGGTCCATTTCATGTGGTAAGTCCACACTTCCAGGTCCATTTCATATGGTAAGCCTTATGTTAACTAAAAATGTTACCCATGTCCGTATCGGCCATAGGTCTATATATATATATATATATATATATATATATATATATATATATATATATATATTGTGAGTGATTAGCTTCAAGTAGAGAGTTCTCAGAGAGGTAATCCAGCCATATGCAAGGTTAAGGGCTTCCTGCCCATGTTTTTTGGTCAGCAAAACAGCATCAGACAGGGATTCCCACGCAGGGGTAGAAAACATAGTCTCAAAGCAAAAGTCATTCAAACAAAATGTAAGCCTCCTGGCCAATAAAACCTCACTGAGTCTGCTTCAGTCCTGCAGGCATGTTCCCTCACAGCCAATGGCATCACTAGGGGGGGGGGGCAGAGGGGGCCCTGACCCCCCCAACATTATGCTGTGCCCCACCATGTGCCCCCCCAATAAATTTTTTTTTTTTACAAAAAATCAATGTCTAAGAGGGAGAGAGTCCCCAGTCAGCCAGTCAGCTCCTGCGGGTGATTCCTCCCCCCTCCCTCTGCTTGCTGACACTGCATAATGCGAGTGCTCACACAACCACGGCCGCCCGATCTGCTGATTCCCCTGCATCCTCATTGACAGGGAGAAGAGCGAGTTGCAGGAAGGACTCCACCAGGACTCTCAGTTACTGAAAAAACAGACTGATTTCTCCCATCCCTAGGACAGGAGAACCAGCCTGTAAATTCCAAGAGATGCCAGACCAGCGCTGTCAATAGCAGGGGCAGGACAGCAAGAGGGGGCTGGGAAACCCCACAGTGGCAGAACACCAGGGCCCGGTGGCAAGACAACCTTTGCAACCCTGATAGTTCTCCCACTGCTTTGGATCCTTATATTTTCTTGGTATGCTGGTGACATATATCTCTTGTTTTCTGTTTCTGTTCCCTGGGGGACCCCAATAAAGTAGGAAGGGAGCTCACTGCAGAACATGTGAAAGGGCCATTGTGGGGTCGTAGTAAAGGGCCCCAGTATATATTTATATATCTATATATATCTATATCTATATATATATATATCTATATATCTATATATAGATATATCTATATATATATATATATGCATTTTATAGTTGCCCCCCTACTTTTGTCCCTGTCCCCCCATGTGCCCCCCCTAAATATGAAAGCTGGAGACGCCACTGCTCACAGCCTGCTGCCTTCTCTCTCAGCACCAACACTGATTCTACTCGGGTAAGTCAAAATTACCAGTCTTTGCCTGGTTTTGGTATAAGCATTAGGTGGGCTTCTGGGATATCTTTGTTAGCAAGAGGCGAGCAGGATAGTGAGTTAAAAGCGGGGAGATTGTATAAGTCAGAATAGTAGGCCTCAAATTGGGCCGCAATGTCTAGCGGTGCAACATAGGACCTTCCCTAAGAGTCTTTAATAGTGTGTATGTTTGTATTTGCTTTCTTAGTCTGGATAGCTCTGGCTAGGAATTTTCCACATTTGTTACCAAATTTATAGTTTTTTCTGTAGGATACATTTGTCATGTTGTTGTTGCATTGTGTTGTGTGGTTTAACTCTTCATGTAAAAGTATTCTAGAGAAAAGGATGTATTTACAGGGAGGGCGGGACTTTGAATGAAGCACCGAGCAGCAAGAGAGTACTAGGATGAACAAAGAATTTAATTGGAAAACTAAATTGAAAACATACATATTCCTGGTAAAAATAATACACAGTAACATACATATAATGGTTAGACCATTGAGCACAGTCCATAATTACATGTAATAATAACAATGGTATACAATGGACAAGGTACTAACAGTAAAGTTAATGGTAATATCTCATGGTATACACATATTAAATTCCTTGGTTCACCTCAAAAAAATATATATAAAAAAATTTCGAATGGTATTGCCTGCAGGACCTATGGCCTCACTAGACCTGAAGGGATAAAATTACATATTCACTTGAAAAGTCTTGATAAGATTGGTGAGAACACGGCAACCGTTAACTCTACGTGTTTCGTGGCTTTTATGCCACTCATCAGGAGCAAGCACGTGTGATTTCTGTAAGAAATGTTATAAAGGTAAGAAAAGGGATAACAATTATGTGGAAAGACAAGGTTGGGTTTTCTCTCGATGCAAATGGGATGGATATTCATGACCTTACCAGATCATGATATCATATAAAGACCCTAGGGATGGAAATACTTGACCTTACCAGGTCATGGCTTTCTGAAAGTCCCTATTTCCCCAAACCTTCTCCATTTATTAAAAGTATTCTAGCCTGGGTGAGGTTGTGATATATCTGTTATACTTGGGATCGCTTGTGGACGAGCTACAAGGTTTTAATTTTGTTGAGTAGATTTGCAGTTGTAGCTTGTTGTGCCTTTCTCTGGGATGTTTTTAGTGCGAGGAGTTTTCCTCGTGTGGGGCACTTGTGGGCTTCCCACTGGGTAAGTGGAGCTGTCTCAGGTGTATCATTTTCCATAAAGAATTTGTGTATGTAATCAGGAATATAATTAATATCTGCTTCTGATGTCAGTAATGAGGAATCTAAGCGCCAAATCTTTGTAAAAGTGTTTTTGTCTGACAACAAGTGGCGACTGGTGCTCAAAATTGTTGGGGGCGCAAACAAACTTAAACATTTGGAAAAAAACATCAATTGCAGCCTCAATGTGCCCATCAAACGCAGCCACTGTGCCCATCAAACGCAGCCACTGTGCCCATCAAACACTGCCGCTGTGCCCATCCAACTGTGCCCAAATGCTGCCATTGTGCCCCATCAAATGCTGCCATTGTGCCCCATCAAATGCTGCCATTGTGCCCCATCAAATGCTGCCATTGTGCCCCAAACGCTGCCACTGTGCCCCATAAAACACTGCCACTGTGCCCTATCAAATAGTGCCACTGTGACCCCCCCGCCCACACGCTCTCCATCTGCTGGACACTTACCCTGTCTTGGTCAGGCAGATGGTGATGGCGGCGAGCGGTGAGACCTTGCAGAGGCTCCTGTGTCCTTCATGCATCTCCTCCCCGTCCTCTCGATAGGTGTCCAATCGTAGTGCCTGTCCTTTCAGCCAATCAGGTGACGGGTAACAGACCTGATTGGTTGAGAGGAAGTGCAGTGTTAGGAAAGTGAATGTTCATTTGCTTTTCTAAAACACCTGGGTGAACTGCAAGCACAATGCTTTGCGCTCACAGGTCACCTTTTTTGAAGCCTATGGCTCTAACCGGGTGCTTCAAAAACACTACCCACTGCTGAATTCAGGCGCCCAATTTCCGAAAAGAGGCCGGGCGCCTGAATAGGGGGTGGCTACATGCTATGCATGAATCTATCCATTATACACAGAGGAGGTGGCTGGAGAGAGGGTGCGGCGTCCCTAATGGATGCACCGCCACTGTTGACAACATCAGGGTCATCGTGATTGGGTGATGATCTGACAGGAGCATTGATTCAATAGTAGCATTGGACAGGAAAGGGAGGTCTTTTTGGGATAAGAATAAGTAATCGATTGAAGAGTATTTGATGTGTGGAGCAGAGGAAAAAGTATAATCTTTATCGTTGGGATGGAGGGTATACCATGTATCATGTAAAAGTAGATCGTGAATTTGTATAATAATTTGCTGAATGGTTTTATACGGCAGTGATGCTGCACCAGTAGAGGTGTCTAGAATTGGAAACAACACAACATTGAAGTCCCCCCCAAGGATGGTCAAACCTGATTGAAAATCTGCAAGGAGTTATGAGAGAGTCCTAAAAAAGACGACTTGCGCGAGTTGGGACTGTAGATGTTGGCTAAGGTTATAGGTCGGCCTTGGATTTGACCCTTTAGAAAGATGTATCTGCCTTTTGCTTTCATAAGTAAGCCTGTGAGTTGCCAGTCATAGTTTTTTGAGATTAGGATTTAAACCCCTTTGGTCTTTGCGAGTGGGTTGGTGGCATGGTAAAATGTAGGGAATAGATGATTTGCAATCTTAGGGATCTTATTTGTTCGAAAGTGGATTTTCTGTAGAAACACAATGTTTTATTTTATGCATTATATCGATGACCTGGCTGCATTTTTCTGGGATATTGAGACCCTTTATGTTCAGTGAGGGCAGGGCCAAGTCCTGCTGTCTGTGTCAATGGATGCAGCAGCAGGACACAGTAGTGCACCCGCATGGGTGCCCCCAGGGAATGTGGCTCTCTGTGGGGGCATGCAATGAGGAGGAGGAGCCAGGAGCGTTGCTAGGGGACCCTAGAAATGGAGGATTGGGGCCGCTTTGTGTAAAACCCCTTCCATAGAGCAGGTAACATGTTTGTTATTTAAAAAAAAAAATTACAATCACTTTAAAGAGAGTGGTGAGATCACATGAATAGAGCATCTACAAAAATAAAATGTATCTAAAAAGTGCTTATATTCAGTTTAATTCCCCCCCTTCAGCCTGCTGGTCAAGGACCATGAGGTATGCGTTGAAGCTTGGATCAGGCATGACAGGGGAAGGAATAGATGATAATAAGTCTTCCCCTGTGCAAGCAAGGAATGCTGAAATCTGTGCGATATCACCTTTTAGATAAAGTCTCCTAAGTGTAATCTGAGTTACCAAGTTCAATGTTCAATGATATCAGCAGAGGAGACTCTACTATCTATAGACCAAGTGTGTTGTATAAATGAAAGACCTTTAGGGGAGGTAAGGGTTGGAGGGAAGGGAAAGGTAAGGGGGAGAGAGGGGGAAAGGGAAAGGTAGGGGGAGATATTTTAGGTAGTTGGTCTGAAATTACGATTAGAGACCCGTCGGTATGAGTTTGTTGGTCTTAGATTTCAATCTTCCGGTATGTGGTTAAGGGCAATTGATTTGCCTTAAAGTGGATGTAAACCCTCCATATCCCCAGTGATATGAACCGCCTCAGATGATACACGGAGATTAAACAAATCTCCCGACATAAGTTTTACATGTACAGTATGTAACCGGTGTTCACACAACACATGCTATGCTGGGTTTGTGTGTGACATGTAATGCTCTGAGGTGGGATGGGTGGGGGAAGGGTGAAATGTTATTCTGTGCGGGGGGGATGCATGACTACTCATAATTCTGTGCGGGGGGATGGGTGACATGTAATGTTTGTGGGAGGATGGGTGACAGGTAATGCTCAGGGAGGGGGGATGGGTAGTGTGACGGGAGTCCCTTTTGGGCACAGGGTGACCAAGAAAAAAATGAACCCTGAGAATATGCTTGGATTACTTCAGTAATATTCATTAACAATGTCGCTTTTGTCTGGATAAGTAAATCGTGTTAATCTTGTCTGAGGCAGTTTTCCCTACACCTATTATTAAATGTGCTAAAGAACTCTCCTGATGTCTACTTCTAAGAGTATTTCACCCATTGTTGTTTGCGCTAACCTTTCTATTGTATAATGAAAGTTCTGTGTTGATAATGTTGATTGTGTCTTCTGAGCTTAAAGACAGCAAGTCTGTCCTAAAGGTCATGTCTCTTAGTCACTTAAGCTGTCTAAAGGATTAGATAATTAGCTCATGTTAATTAGGTTTCTGGTTACAGTTTGTCATCCTGGTGTATATATTTGTGTGAAATCTCAAATAAAAGGCTATTCCTGATGTACTCCAAGACTGGTGTGGTCTGATTCCTGTTTGACCCTCAATACAGAGCCTCGTCTCGTACTTGGGGGAGAATTATTCGTATGGGTTTCTTGTTTGGCAGATTGAAGTGTTCGGTAGCTGCCTTTGTGTTCGTAAATGGAATGTCCTAAATGGCTTTAACCTCTTTCATACTCGGGGTGTCATTATAGGTAGACATGTAATGCTGTGCTGGGGGGTTGGTGACACTTAATGCTATGCTGGGGGGATGGGTGACACCTAATGCTGCGGGTGGGGATGGGTGACACACGCAATGCTGCAGGTGGGAATGGGTGACACGCAGGCCCGGATTGGCCATAGGGCAAACTGGGCACTCGCCCGGTGGGCCGGGGCCGTCAGGCTGCAAGTCCTTGTGGGGCCCAAGGCAGCTGGGCTACTCTTTGAGCCTGAGCCGCTCACCCAGCCTCTGCCAGGTTCCCCCCTCCCCTCTCTTGTGGGATCTGTCAGGCTGGAGAGTGTGGAAGGGGCTGGTTAACATGTCATGGGCTGCTCAATCCAAAATGCCCGGGCCTATTTTTGGTCCCAGTCCTGGCCTTTTGACATGCAATGCTGCAGGTGGACATGAGTAACACGCAATGTTGTGGGTGGGAATGGGTGACACACAATGCTATGGGTGGTGATAGATGACACATAATACCCTGGGACACACAATGTCCTGGAGGTGACACTCAATGCCCTGGGAGGGGGTTGTGACCCCTCGTGCTCTCCACCTTCCTCCATGCTCTCCGCTACCCCCCCATGCTCCCCACATCCCCCCATGCTCTCCGCCACCCCCTGTGCTCTTCACATCCCCCATGCTCTTCATATCCCCCTGTGCTCTCCAAATCCCCCCATGCTCTCTGCCGCCCCCTGTGCTCTCCACATCCCCCCATGCTCTCTGCCACCCCCCTGTGCCCTTCACA
This sequence comes from Lithobates clamitans, assembly GCA_037952925.1. NCBI lineage: Eukaryota > Metazoa > Chordata > Amphibia > Anura > Ranidae > Lithobates > Lithobates clamitans. The sequence goes on along the minus strand of JBBGZY010001546.1, from coordinate 3,389,384 downwards.
TCCCCCCATGCTCTCTCCACTGCCCCCCTGTGCTCTTCACATGCCCCCATGCTCTCCGCCAGCCCCCCTGTGCTCTCCACATCCTCCATGCTCTCTGCTGCCCCCTGTGCTCTCCACATCCCCCCATGCTCTCTGCTGCCGCCCTGAGCTCTCCACCTTCCCACATGCTCTCCATCTCTCCCATGCTCTCCACATCCCCCATGCTCTCCACTGCCCCCTGTGCTCTCTACATCCCCCCAAGCTCTCCACTGCCCCCCTGTGCTCTCTACATCCCCCCATGCTCTCTGCTGCCCCCCTATGCACTACACCTCCCCCCATGCTCTCCACCACCCCCATGCTCTCCACATCCCCCCATGCTCTCTGCCACCCCCCTGTGCTCTTCACTTCCCCCCTGTGCTCTCCACATCCCCATGCTCTCCACTGCCCTCCTGTGCTCTCCTCTTCCTCCCTGTGTTCTCTGCCTCTCCCCTGTGCTCTCACCCCACCCCATGTTCTCAAGGTTCTTCCCTGTGCTCTCCACCCCCCCATGCTTTTTCCTGGTCCCTCCTCGCCTCCCCCACACTTCTGCCATGTTCCCCCCTTCCTTCTCTTGGGGATCTGTCAGACTGGAGAGTGGGGAGGGGGCTGGTTAACATGTCATGGGCTGCTCAATCCAAAATGCACGGGCCTATTTTTGGTCCCAGTCTGGGCCTTTTGACACGCAATGCTGCAGGTGGACATGAGTAACATGCAATGTTGTGAATGGGAATGGGTGACACACAATGCTGTGGGTGGTGATGGGTGACACGTAATACCCTGGGACACACAATGTCCTGGGGGTGACACTCAATGCCCTGGGAGGGGGTTGTGACAGACCACTTGGCACCCCACTTGGGTGCTTCCACCAAGATACAGCGTCCTCCACTCTGGAGCCAGGGACCAGGTATTATATCTGAGCATTGCACCCAAGAACTAGATGAGATGACGCTAGCTTGGGTGCAAACAGGATCTGACTTTATTGTAAATTCATACCGAATATATACACCACACAAAGTCAGGTAAGAGCTTTATCACATTATCCCAAACAATGCAAACTGTAAACAGTAATAAACAGCCAACATAAACAGCCAACATAAACATAAACACAAAAACATCCTACAATGGCTCAGTAACAAGGTAAAGTAGACAGAATGCTAATCACATCTCCGAGAGATGATCAGACAGACAGAAACAATTGGTGACCCAATTACCAATGGTAATTCACACATAGGAGGCACACAATGAAGAAATGATACCATGACAGAAAGACACCTTAGTAAACAGATTATAGCAGGAGACCCAACATCAGGTTGTGTTGAACACTTTATGTTAAGCACATGTTGAGGGCATGTGACCTGGTATGGATCAGAAGGGGGGGCGCTCACTTGTGCCCTCCCCTTTCCTGACCTACCAGGCTGCATGCTCAGATAAGAGTCTGGTATGGATTTTGGGGGACCCCATGCCATTTGTTTTTATTTTGGCACGGGGTTCCCCCTAAAATCCATACCAGACGATACCAGTACATTGTTTCGTGCACTAGCTACTGGGCGGTGCTCATTGGCCACAGGGGGAGCCAATGAGTGGGTCCAGCGGACACAATGTTCACCAGCTACCTGCGATAGCTCCCCAGAGAGATAGAATGGCCAATGTAAATAAGGGAGACTGCCGCCCTATCAGGCATGGACACTGTGATCTTGTGTTCCTGGGGATCTCTGTGTCCATGCAGTGAGCCCATCCCCCCATAGTAAGAAAGCACAGACATGGAACACATGTAACCCTTTGATCGCCCCAAATGTTAACCCCTTCCCAGCCAGTGTCTTTCGTACAGTGACAGTGCATATTTTTAGCACTGATTACGGTCATAATGTCACTGGTTCCCAAAAAAGTGTCAAAAGTGGCAGTTAGGTGTCAGATTTTTCCACCACAACATCACAGTCCCGCTAAATTTGCTCATTACTAGTACAAAAATTAATAAATAAAAATTCCATAAATATATCCCAAAGTTTGTAGACGCAATAACTTTTGCGCAAACCAATCAATATATGCTCATTGGGATTTTTTTACCAAAACTATGTATCAGAATAAATATTGGCCTAAACTGATGAAGAAATTAGATTTAAAAAAAAAATATTGGATGTGTTTTATAGCAGAAAGTAAAAAATATTGTTTTTTTTTATTGTCAGTCTTTTTTATTTATAGCACAAAAAATTTAAACCGCAGAGGTGATTAAATACCACCAAATGAAAACTCTATTTGTGGGAAAAAAGGGACATTACTTTTATTTGGGTCCAGTGTAGCACGACCGCACAATTGTCAGTTAAAATAGCACAGTGCCGTATCGCATTAAGGGGTAAAACCTTCCTGTCCCTAAGTAGTTATTATGACTCTTATGCCGCGTACACACGGTCGGACTTTTCGTCTACAAAAGTCCAACGGACGCTGACGGACTAAAGCTGGCTGGTAATCCGATCGTGTGTGGGCTTCTCCGGACTTTCAACTGACTTTTTTAGCCTCAAATCCGACGTACTTTAGATTTGAAACATGCTTCAAATCTTTCCGACGGACTCGAGTCCGGTCGAAAAATCCGCTCGTCTGTATGCTAGTCCGACGGACAAAAACCCACGCTAGGGCAGCTATTGGCTACTGGCTATGAACTTCCTTATTTTAGTCCGGTGTACGTCATCACGTAAGAATTCGACGGACTTTTGTGTGATCGTGTGTAGGCAAGTCTGTTCGTTAGAAAGTCCGCCGCAAGTCCGTCGAAAGTCCGCCAAAAGTCCGTCGAAAGTCTGTCGGACAGGCTGTCGGACTTTTGTAGCTGAAAAGTCCGACCGTGTGTACGCGGCATTAAAGTTACAGTTTAGCCACCCAGGATTAGCCTTCACTCTTCTATATTTATTGCCCTTTGAAATGCACATTATTCCCTGGATACATCTCTTTTCCTTCATTTACTAACATGTGGAGGAAGCCGATTGGCTGACCAGATAATTTCCTTGTGATTTTACAATTTTCCCCAGAAGACACTTGTCCCATGACATGCTGGAGATGTGCTCTGGAGATATGGATCATTCATTTTAGGTCAAAGGTAGTATTTACAACCCTCATACCAGACACATCCGTATAACACCAATCTCCTTTTACTGTGTATATTTACTCTTATGAATAAACATTTCTCAATGAGCACAGGTTATTGGTTTCCTTAGTCCTCATACACACGGGTGTCCTGTGTAGGGATCGGACAAATGTCCCAAAGTTCGGTTTAAGAAGGGTTCACCAAACATGACTAAGGTTTAAGTGTAGAATCTGAACCCCATTGAAGTCAATGAGGGCAAAACAATAAAAAAAAAAACAGTTCTGGTTATTTTCTGGGCTAATAGCCAAGGGACTGACACACTAAGGGCATGGGGGGCTAGGCACTGCCTGGGGGGAGATGTACAAAAGCAAAAAAAAATTGAGGTTGACAATTATAATATTTATTATTATTATTATTATACAAGATTTATATAGCGCCAACAGTTTACGCAGCGCTTTACAATGTATAAGGGGGGCATACACAATTACAGTACAGTACAAAAGGTACAGGAGGGCCCTGCTCGTAGAGCTTACATTCTAAAGGGAGGGGGTGGTGGTACAAAAGATAATAGCTGCAAAGAATGATTTGATGGGGGGTGGCTCAGGGACAGTTATGTGGGTGTGGGATAGGCTTCCCTGAATAAATGCGTTTTCAGGGATCTCCTAAAGGTGGACAGGGTAGGGGCTGATCGGACATACTGGGGCGGCAAATTCCAGAGGATGGGAGATGCTCTGGAGAAGTCCTGAAGGCGAGCATGGGAGGAGGTAATAAGGGAGCTAGAGAGCAGGAGGTCCTGGGAGGAGCGGAGGGGGCGATTTGGGCGATATTAATAATCATAATCATAGTAAAATTATTATTATTATTTTTTTAAAATTGTGTATTACATTTATTCACAGAAATACAAGAAGAAAAAGAAAACCAAACAAATGATAGAACATAGAAGATACAATCATTGAAAAAGCACATAATATATGCTAAGGCAATAAGCGTAAGGTTACAATGCTACCAACATTACAGTATCACAGGATTTCAACTGTATAGGTCAAGAGGGGGGAAAAGGGGGGGGAGACCCAGGGAGTGGGCGACACAAGTAAAAATTGATGTATCACACAAAAAGGAAGTGTTGCTCTCTGGATCGAGTGTCAGTGGGGTCCCCAGGGCGCCCAAACTGAGAAACAAAGGCACCCTGTAGGAGTCCCACTGAAAGGGGAGGGGTAGGAGAGGGAAGGGGAGGGAACACGATGGAATCATTATAGGAAGAGGCTAGCAGGTCTGAGGAGGCAAAACTTTTGCACAAACGCTTAAGAGGGTACTACCCAACTGGGGAGTAATGGGATGGCACCAGGATTAAGCTCCAACTGATCCCACGGGTCCCAAATTTTCGAGAATTGAGGAAGTGTATCATGGACTATCGCAGTAAGGTGTTCCATTCTGCGGATCTGCTCCAATATTTGTAGAACCTGTGGAAGGGTGGGTGGAGAGGGGGATAACCATCTCAAGGGTATAGCCTTTTTGCTGCTAAGAGAATGAAGGCAGCTAGTTTATGGTGTGTCTAGAAATGCCAGGGAACGGCAGGCCTAGAAGGTAATGGACCGGGTCCAGAGGGAGGATGGTTTCAAAAAAGCCTTGTAGATGAGCTTGAATGGAGGACCAAAATGGTTGAATAATGGGGCATTCCCAAAATACGTGAAAATGGGAGCCAATGTCACCCAGGCATTTCCAGCACACCCGGGGGACTTTGGGGTCTTATCTGTGTAAGATCTCTGTGGTTCTATACCAGAAAAACAGTATCTTATAAGTCATCTCTCTCTGCTCCACGCACCTTGATGATTTGGAAGCAGCCTCCCATATCTTCCGCCATTGAGGAAGAGGTATGGGTCCCTTGATGACCTGGGACCATTTTTGTATGTATGAATGATATGTGTTGGTGAGTGAGGGAGCGTCATGGAGATACCTATAGATATCTGAAATAAGATGGGCCTGATATGGGCCTTAAGCACATAAGAGTTCAAATGAGGTAGGCTTATCCAGAGTTAAGGTAGAGGATGTAAAGTGACACTAAAGGTTTGATTTTTATTTTTTTTAAATAACAAACATGTCATACTTACCTCCACTGTGCAGCTTGTTTTGCACAGAGTGGCCCCAAATGGAGTTTTCTGGGGTCCCCCGGCGGTTCTCCTAGCTCCTCCCCATCTCAGATAACCCCCTGGGAGAAGCGCTCTCCCAGGGATTACCTTGCGGGCGCACTCCCAAGTCCTGCATTCGGCGTCCATAGCACTCAGGCCCCGCCCCCCGGCACCCGCATCATTGGATTTGATTGACAGCAGCACGAGCCAATGGCTGTGCTGCTATCAATCTATCCATTGAAGAGCCAAGAAGACCGGAGAAGCCCGGGCAACGATTGAGCGTGGGATTTTCGTGGTTTCAGTTAAGTAAACGGGGGGGGGGGCTGGGGGGCCGGTAATCATCAGATGTTTTTTCACCTTAATGCATACGATGCATTAAGGTGAAAAAACATGAACCTTTACAACCCCTTTAACCCTGGATAAGCGGTTAGGTCAAATAGTGTTTGAATTGAAGGCAGGAGTAGAATAATTGCATAGGGATCTGGTGTTTCTGCTGTATTTCATCGAAAGGCAAAAGGATATGGGTGAGTGTATGCACTAGGTTCCGAAGCTGAAAGATTCTGGCCCGTGTCCATGGGAGCATTCGGGTATAAGATAGGCTATCCGGGATGTCAGGGTTAACCACTTGCTTACCGGGCACTTAAACCCCCCTCCTGCCCAGACCAATTTTCAGCTTTCAGCGCTGTCACACTTTGAATGACAATTGCGCAGTCATACAACACTGTACCCAAATTAAATTTTTATCATTTTTTTCCCACAAATAGAGCTTTCTTTTGGTGGTATTTAATCACAGCTGGGATTTTTATTTTTTGCTAAACAAACAAAAAAAGATGGAAAATTTTGAAAAAAAAAATCATGTTTCATAGTTTGTTATAAAATTTTGCAAACAGGTAATTTTTCTCCTTCATTGATATGCACTGATGAGGCGGCACTTGTGGGCATGGATAGGCACAGTTAAGGCGGCACTGATAGGTGCAGTTAAGGCGGCACTGATAGGCACAGTTAAGGCGGCACTGATAGGCACAGATAAGGCGGCACTGATGGGGACAGATAAGGCGGCACTGATGGCCACTGATGGGCGCTGATGGGTGGCACTGATGGGTGGCACAGATAGGTGGCACTGATGGGCACTGATAGGTACCACTGATGGAGGGCACTGATGGGGGGCACTGATGGGTGGCACTGATGGGCAGTGATGGGCGGCACTGATGGGCACTTATGGGCACTGGTAGGTGGCACCGATGTGCAGCACTGTTGTTGTGGCACTGATTGTGGGCACTGATGGGTGATGGGTGGCACTGTGGGCACTGATGGGTGGCACTGTGGATACTGATGGGTGATGCTCGGTGACGCTGGTGGGCACTGGTAGGCGGCACTGCTGCCTATTGCTAGGTGTCACTGGCAGGGGGCACAGATGATCGCCGTGATCGGGACTGATGTCCCTCTCATGGCTGCCGGTGATCGGGTTTTTTTCCTCCTCACACTGTCAGCACGAGGAGAAAAAATAGCCGATTACCGGCTCTGTTTACATCACATAATCAGCTGTCATTGGCTGACAGCTGATCATGTGGTAAGGGGTCGGGACCGACCCCTTACTCTGATCTGTGATCAGGCGAGTCTCATAGACTCGCTGATCACTGAGCGCACTGCGTGCACCCTGCAGGGGGCACGCAGGCCGCTCATGCACGGGACGACGTCAATAGAAGTCGTCCCGGCAAAGCAGGTCCGCGCTGTTGCCGTCATTCGGCAATAGTGCGGAACTGAAGATTTTAAACAGCACATTTAGTTGGGGCGGACAAGGATAAGAGAGAGAGAACTGATGGGAGCATCTCTTCCATATGGAGAGAGTAAATATCATCGGGTGTAGACATAGGCCCCTAAGTTGGGTTATAGAGGTCTCCAGGCTCGACCAAATTATAGAGCAGGGGTGAACCGGACTAGTGATGCTCATTTCAATCTCCGACCGAATACTGGATGCCATTCTAGAGGACCAAGTAATAATCGGTTTGAGATGGGTGGCAAAATAATATTTAATGAGATCTGCGGCTCCCAAACCACCTCTGAACCGTGGGGCTAGCATTACCGAGCTGGCTATTCGATAAGCTTTATAATGCCAGATGAAGTTAAGAAATGATCTCTGAGTAGCTTTGAGCTGTGACATAGGGATGGGAATTGGTAGAATTTAAAATAGATAAAAGAGTCTCGGTAAAATAGACATCTTCAGGACATTGATTCGACCCAAGAGAGAAATGATATAAGCGTCCCACTGTCGCAAGAGTCGGTCAATGTCGTGGAAGTTGGCCTATTAGAGGGCTGGATATGAGGGGGTTAGATTTATCCCTAGATATTTAAGGAAAAGTAAGCCCGAAGCAAAATAAAAAATAGGCGCAGGGCAGCATGAGAAGGTGCCCAGTCAGACTGGGCTAGTGGCAGTTAACATTCCTGTGAGCAGAAGGCAGGAGGAGGGGGATTGGTTGAGTTAGTGGAGGGAGGCTGGGCAGTGGAGAGGTCACAGGGCATCAGCTTCCAGTCAGCACTCGAGGAGAGGAAACGTTCCCGCCCACCCTACATGTTTTGAGCTTTGGTAATGGTGTGTGTGTTGTCGTTATTTTGTATGTTTTACTTTTACGAGGTATGGTTGGGTCTTTGGAAGTATTGGTGAATAGACTTCTGGAATTTGATAGGTGGGGACACATCTGAGGTATGGGTCCCCGGGGGAATGCCAGTTATGGTGGATTAACTGGGAAGTGAGAATGGTATATCTGCTGAAGGTGGTCGTCCCCAAGTCGGTGCAATGCGGCAGGGACCACTGAAAGTGTTCAAGCAGATATAAGGTAAAAAGATTTTGATAGGTAGTGCCTCCAAGGATTGGCAACCAAAAAAGATTATGCCTTGTTTTGGTTATATTGTTAAATTATTTGTTCACTTTAATAAAGGGGCCGTACAACAGCCAGTTTTCCCAACTTTTGGTGTCAGACTAATTTTTGGTAGTTATAGCGGGGGCTATGAGAGTGGTGTATAGTAAGGTGGGGCAAATGGGCCAGTATACATATGGGCAGGCCTTTTTTTCAGCCAGAACGGGGCGGAACGGCGTTTCGCCACCTATGGCAGCCCTCTTCTTTCCAGGCTGTCACTCAACACTGAAGCCGGTAGAGGAAGTTTTCTATATTACTTCCTCCACCAGCTGTGTGCTTACGCTGGCGCCCAGGACACCTTCCCCACATCTATTAATAGGTGCCCCGGGTCCAGATGCCACAAGTTTTGTCTTCTGGGGCTTCCAGAGGTATCTTCTGTGTCCCCTGCTGCCTGTCAGATCTGTGTAGCACGGAGCAGAGTTCCACCTAACAGAACAGAGCCGGCTGCACTGTTTTATTGCTGTGAAGATAACCTATGAAGAGGAAAGAGAGCTGTGAAGGGGAAGGGGGAGGAAGGGGGGAGGTGTGGCTGTGCAGAGAGACAGCTGTGGAGACGCTAAGGTTGTTCTGCAGTTATCAGAGCTGGGGATGAAGATGGGGGGATTTAGATTGGGTACAGTGAGAGCTCCCACCGGCCCTGCTCCCACCAAGAGTAACTGTGAGCAGGGCCGGATTTGCCACAAGGCCACCGAGGCCAGGCCTCGGGGCGGCAGTGGTGTAGGGGCGGCGCCGCTCCTGCAGCGACTTCGCGGCCGCCCCCCCTTTCGTGCTGCCCATTAAAGTCTATTATGGGCACCATAGAAAAGATGGCCGCGAGCCGACCACGCAACTGCGCATGCGGCGTTCCGAAGCCGGCGGGGCTCAGGAAAGCTCGTAAGCGCTCGACAGGCAGCATGGCAAGTGACATCGCCATCTGGTGGCAGCATGGCAAGTGACATCCCCATCTGGTGGCAGGCATGATGGCAAGTGACATCCCCATCTGGTGGCAGGCAGTGTGGCAGGTGACATCCCCATCTGGTGGCAGGCATGGTGGCAAGTGACATCCCCATCTGGTGGCAGGCAGCGTGGCAAGTGACATCCCCATCTGGTGGCAAGCAGCGTGGCAAGTGACATCCCCATCTGGTGGCAGGCAGTGTGGCAAGTGACATCCCCATCTGGTGGCAGGCATGGTGGCAAGTGACATCCCCATCTGGTGGCAGGCATGGTGGCAAGTGACATCCCCATCTGGTGGCAGGCAGTGTGGCAAGTGACATCCCCATCTGGTGGCAGGCATAGTGGCAAGTGACAAGAGATGATGGCAAGTGACACGCTCAGGGCTCCCAATGAGTGGCAAGTGACATCCCCATCTGGTGGCAGGCAGCGTGGCAAGTGACATCCCCATCTGGTGGCAGGCATAGTGGCAAGTGACAAGAGATGGTGGCAAGTGACACGCTCAGGACTCCCAATGATTCTGCATTATGGTGAGTTGAACTATTTCTGTTTATATTTCAATGTAATGATAGAAATAATGTGTTTCAATCATCCTGACACCATAACAACCATGGTGCCGGGGATGATTGAAGCGCTAACACCAGCCATTGCCTTGAAAAATTGCCTGCGAAAAATCCTTACCCCTCGCACGCTTACCCTGAAGTATTTTTAGTCTGTACAATTAAAGCCAGTTATTTTCAGTGTTCTCGTGTATGGAGATATGTTTTTAATTGATCTATTGTAGAAGTCATCAATAAAGGACGTGGTGTGTGTGTGTGTGTGTGTGTGTGTGTGTGTGTGGGGGGGGGGGCGGCATTGAAGGACCTGGCCTTGGGGCGGCAAAGGGAGTAAATCCGGGCCTGACTGTGAGGGCTTACATTGTTGTGGCAACACCAACACCTAAGGCCCCAATTTCTGTGGAGTATATAGGGCAGGCCCCTACTTTCAAACATCCAACTTACAAACGACTCCTACTTGCAAACGGAAGGAGAGAACAGGAAGTGGGATGAAATCTACCCCTAGGAAGGGAAATTCTCTCCTGTAAGAGTTAATATGGGAAAAATGTGTCTCCTCTTCACTGATGCTTTATCACCAATCCTTGTTTCACTAAAAACCCACATTTTCAAAAAACATTTGTCATTGGGACAGAAAGTGAGGTGAAATCTTCTGAAGAGGTGCACAGACAGCAAAACAAATGTCACAGGGGTGATAACCCTTCCCTATGTTTTCCAAAAAGCTTAAAAATAGATTTTTTGGCTGGAGCTAAACACGTTAAAAATGTACCAGTTCAAAATTACAAACAGATTCTACTTAACAACAAACCTACAGTCCTGTCTTGTTTGCACCGCCTGTATACTGCTGTTTAGAGTATATAGAGCCTGGGGGCCCTACGCCTTTCCTTTTTTTAATTTGGGTAAGGGGTTCCCCTTAATATTCATACAAGGCCCAAAGAGCCTGGTAATGGACTGGGGGGGGGGGGGTACCCATGCCGTTTGTCTCACTGAATTTCATCCATATTGCCGGGACCCTACATTACATTAAAGCCGCAAGCAGTTTTAAATGACTTTTATTTCTTTAAAAATGTTATTTTGTGCAGGGACTGTTCTAAGCACGGGAAGCATGCACCACTTTACAGGCATACAATAGACACCCCCCCAGGTACGATATTTAAAGGAATATTTCACTTTTTTTCACTTTAAGCATCATTAAAATCACTGCTCCCGAAAAAAACGGCCGTTTTTCAAAACTTTTTTTCCATTGACACATGTCCCCTGGGGCAGGACCCGGGTCCCCAAACCCTTTTTTAGGACAATAACTTGCATATTAGCCTTTAAAATTAGCACTTTTGATTTCGAACATTCGAGTCCCATAGACTTTAATGGGGTTATAAAGTTCGCACAAACTTTTGGTCCGTTCACAGGTTCTGGTGCTAACCGGGGGGTGTTCGGCTCATCCCTATTCCCCGGCAAGGCTTTCTGTTTAGATCTTAGTCAGTAGTGAATGTGAAGAAACCCGCTTCCTACACTCCGCTTGAGTGCTTCTGTCAGTACACCGCTTCCTCCAGTCCAAAGATCGATATCAGATATTATAGCCGCTTGCAACCAACAACTAGGCAGGACTCATTTTGGCTGCTAAACTGGAGTATGGAATAACTTTATTTGACCAAGTAACACAGCCAGGGGCGGACTGACCATTGAGCGACTCGGGCACTGCCCGAGGGCCCTGGGCCACTAGGGGGCCCCATCAGGGTTGCCAGCCTCAGTAAAACCATGGACAGTATGTATAAATCTGTGTTTTTTTTTACATCTGTCTGTATATACTGTGTGTACATGTATGTGTATACTGTGTGATTGTATACTGTGTGTGTGTATACTGTGTGGCCCCATAATCTCTGATTGCCTGGGGGCCCCATAATCTCCTATTGCCCGGGGCCCCATGAGTTATCAGTCCGCCCCTGAACACAGCATATATACACCATGGGAGGACTCCCCCTCCTGATCAAATTACCCTAACAATATAAACTGTAACCAGAAACATAAATTAACATGACATTTAAACAAGCCTAGGTGACTCAATTCTCCCCAGACAATGTTACAATTAATCATATATCCCCACTTCAGGTCAAACTTGCTGGTTCAAACTTCCAAAAGACAATAGACACTGTTACAAGCATAAACACATCCCCCAATAGTTTGCTAGGAGACAAAGGTGAGTTAATTAGCACAATTACCAATGGGTGAAAGACCCTTCAGACTAGTAGACAACATGAGACCCGGGCTTTCCAGATCTCATTAATCAGCTTTTCTCAGTGTCCATTAGGTGGTTGTCCATCATTTCCTCAGTCACCCTGTGCCCCTAATAGACCATAGTGGCCAACTGTCCCGAATTTCCCGGGACATTCCTGGTATTTAGACATTTGTTCCGGTCTTACCATTTCCTGGGAAATGTCCCAGGAAAATCAGCGGTTTCCTGATTTTTCCCCGCAGCCGCCAGAGGTCACTGATAAATTGTCTCTGCCGTCCGCCTTTTTACAGAAAACCTGCTATCGGGAGGAAGAAACAAGGGGAGCAACCCTGGATCGGCCTCTTGGTTCTTCCCTTCGGCCTCCACAAGCTGGTATTCTGTAAATGGCGCAGAGAACAAATCACCAGTGGCGTCGCTACCGGGGTGCGGCCCACACCTGGGTGAAGAGGGGTGACAGTGTCTTCCCCAGTCAGAGGTCTGGGACCCCAGAGTCACCTCCATTCCCTCCATGCACAGAGCCCTCCAGGACAAACAAACTTTTAGCACACGTTTGCATCCCAGGCAATGGTATAAGGAGGGACTCTACTGGGGACACCTGATGTAAGGAGGGACTCTACTGGGGACACCTGATGTAAGGAGGGACTCTGCTGGGGAAACCCGATGTAAGGAGGGACTCTGCTGGGGACACGCGATGTAAGTAGGGACTCTGCTAGGGACACCTGATGTAAGGAGGGACTCTGCTGGGGACGCCTGATGTAAGGAGGGACTCTGCTGGGGACACCTGATGTAAGGAGGGACTCTGCTGAGGACACCCGATGTAAGGAGGGACACTGCTGGGGACACGCAATGTAAGGAGGGATTCTGCTGGGGACACCTGATGTAAGGAGGGACTCTACTGGGGAAACCTGATGTAAGGACGGACTCTGCTGGGGACGCCTGATGTAAGGAGGGACTCTAATGGGGACAACTGATGTAAGGAGGGACTGCTGGGGACATCTGATGTAAGGAGGGACTCTGCTGGGGATGCCTGATGTAAGGAGGGACTCTACTGGGGACAACTGATGTAAGGAGGGACTCTACTGGGGGCACCTGATGTAAGGAGGGACCCTGCTGGGGACACCTGATGTAAGGAGGGACCCTGCTGGGGACACCTGATGTAAGGAGGGACTCAGGTGGGGACACCTGATGGCATCTGGTAGCAGGCAACATGGCAGGGGACACGCTCAGGGCTCCCACTGATTCTGCAGTATGGTGAGTTGAACTATTTAATTTTATATTACAATGTAATAATAATAACCATGGTGCCGGGATGATGGAAGCACCAACACCAGGTGTTTGGAGTATTTTTATCTGCTGATTGTTAAACTTTCTGGAATACACATATTTCTATTGTGGTGTAGGATCTGGGCCTGCTGTCCCTCCATCCCTCTTTCTTTCCTTCCTTCTCTCTCCTTCCCTCTTTATTTCTTTCTTTATTTCTCCATCCATCCCTCGTTCATCTCAGACTCAAAAAGTCAGAAAGATACAACAAATTCTTACCTCTGTGACACGCTCAGACGAATCTGGCAATGTTATACTTTCCAATAACAGTCCCCTGTATATCTCTCCCACACCCATAGCAGGAAATCCTGTGTTTCCTGAGTTGTGCTCTCAGAAGGCCCTGTACAAAGCTGGAGGTGAAACTCACCCTCTGAGCTCCTTCAGGACTTGTTTACAACACTCAGATGCACTCAAATGTTTTTTTTTAAACGCAGTACAAATGTATATGCAAAAAATGTTTATGTATTTAAATAAACCTCGTTTATACCATTGGGTTGCCTTTATGTGCAATAAAAAAGTACAGCTTGCTGCATTTTGTGTGATTCCATCAAAACAATCAAATCCACAAACAATTTAACCACTTGCCGACCGCTGCACGCCAATGGCAGTGTTGGGCAAATGAGCGTATCTGTATGTCCCCTTTAATTTTCGGGGTTAGTGGGCACGTGAGATGTGCGTGTGCCTGCCGCGTACTGCGTGACCGTGCCCGTGGGTCCCGCAGACTCGATGTCCGCCGGTGTCCCGCGATCATGTCACGGAGCAGCAGAACGGGGAGATGCCTATGTAAACAAGGCATTTCCTTGTTCTGCCTAGCAACATGACAGAGATCTACTGCTCCCTGTCATCAGAAGCAGTGATCTCTGTCATGTTGTAGTGAGCCCATCCCCCCACCGTTAGAATTACTCCCTAGGACACACTTAACCCCTTGATTGCCCCCTAGTGTTTAACCCTTCAGCCTCAGCATTCAGACTTTATAAAGAATGCAATAAGAATTGTAAGGGTGCAATTAGGATGGCTAAGATAGAACATGAAAGACACATAGCGGAGGAGAGCAAAAAAAATCCCAAGAAATTCTTTAAGTATGTAAACAGTAAAAAAGGGAGGACAGACCATATTGGCCCCATAAAGAACGAGGAAGGACATCTGGTTACAAAGGATAGGGAGAGATGGAGGGGAGATGACAAAGGTATTGAATTTATTCTTCTCCTCAGTCTTCACAAGTGAATCGGGGGGGCTTCAGTAACCAAAACTGCAGTGTTTATCTTCATGACACAACACAGGAAGCACCTCCATGGTTAACAGAGGACAGAATTAAAATTAGACTTGAGAAACTTAACATTAATAAATCACCGGGACCAGATGGCTTGCATCCGATGGTACTTAGGGAACTCAGTCAGGTGATTGCCAGACCGTTGTTCCTAATTTTTACAGACAGTCTATTAACTGGAATGGTACCAGCTGATTGGAGAAAAGCCAATGTAGCACCAATATTTAAAAAGGGCCCAAAAAACATCCCTGGGAATTACAGACCAGTTAGCCTAACATCAATAGTATGTAAACTCTTGGAGGGGATGATAAGGGACTATATACAAGATTTTAGTAATAAGAACGATATCATTAGCAGTAATCAGCATGGATTCATGAAGAACCGTTCTTGCCAAACCAATCTATTAACCTTCTATGAGGAGGTGAGTTGCCATCTAGATAAAGGAAGGCCCGTAGACGTGGTGTATCTGGATTTTGCAAAAGCATTTGACACAGTTCCCCATAAATGTTTACTGTACAAAATAAGGTCCGTTGGCATGGACCATAGGGTGAGTACATGGATTGAAAACTGGCTACAAGGGTGTGTTCAGAGGGTGGTGATAAATGGGGAGTACTCAGAATGGTCAGGGGTGGGTAGTGGGGTTCCCCAGGGTTCTGTGCTGGGACCAATCCTATTTAATTTGTTCATAAACGACCTGGAGGATGGGATAAACAGTTCAATCTCTGTATTTGCAGACAATACTAAGCTAAGCAGGGCAATAACTTCTCCGCAGGATGTGGAAACCTTGAAAAAAGACCTGAACAAATTAATGGGGTGGGCGACTACATGGCAAATGAGGTTCAATGTAGAAAAATGTAAAATAATGCATTTGGGTGGCAAAAATATGAATGCAATCTATAAACTGGGGGGAGAACTTCTGGGGGAATCTAGGATGGAAAAGGACCTGGGGGTCCTAGTAGATGATAGGCTCAGCAATGGCATGCAATGCCAAGCTGCTGCTAATAAAGCAAACAGAATATTGGCATGCATTAAAAGGGGGATCAACTCCAGAGATAAAACGATAATTCTCCCGCTCTACAAGACTCTGGTCCGCCCGCACCTGGAGTATGCTGTCCAGTTCTGGGCACCATTCCTCAGGAGGGATGTACTAGAAATGGAGCGAGTACAAAGAAGGGCAACAAAGCTAATAAAAGGTCTGGAGGATCTTAGTTATGAGGAAAGGTTGTGAGCGCTGAACTTATTCTCTCTGGAGAAGAGACGCTTGAGAGGGGATATGATTTCAATTTACAAATACTGTACTGGTGACCCCACAATAGGGATACAACTTTTTTGCAGAAGAGAGTTTAATAAGACTCGTGGCCACTCATTACAACTAGAAGAAAAGAGGTTTAACCTTAACCACTTAACAACCGGCCCATAGCCAAATGACGGCTACAGGGCGGTTGTTTTACTCTGGGAGGGCGTCCAGGGACGTCCTCCCAGAATTCTGCTCTCGCGCGCCCCCTAGGGCGCGCACTCGAGAGCATCCGTGACCGCCGGGTCCAGAGGACCCGGCGCATCACAGATCCCGGTAAATGGCCGCTGATCGCGGCCGTTTACCATGTGATCGCTCTGTCAAATGACGGAGCGATCACATGTCAACAAACCGGCGTCATCTGATGACGCCGGTTCCTCTCCTCCCCCTCTCCTCCCCTCCTGTGTACCGATCGGTACACAGTGACCGGAGAGGCGGATGGATGGATGGCTGCAGCGTTGTGGGCTGTATGTGTAGTGCCCACAGCGCTGCACAGAGACATCCAGCCATCCATCCATCCATGCTCAGCCATCCCTACTACTCTGCATGCTCTGCAATTCCCTCTGCAATGCCCCACAATACTCTGCCATACCCCGCAATACCCCTGCAATACTCTGCCATACCCTGGAATACCCCTGCAATACTCTGCCATACCCTGGAATACCCCTGCAATACTCTGCCATACCCTGGAATTCCCCTGCAATACTCTGCCATACCCTGGAATACCCCGCAATACTCTGCCATACCCTGGAATACCCCGCAATACTCTGCCATACCCTGGAATACCCCGCAATACTCTGCCATACCCTGGAATACCCCGCAATACTCTGCCATACCCTGGAATACCTCGCAATACTCTGCCATACCCTGGAATACCCCGCAATACTCTGCCATACCCTGGAATACCCCGCAATACTCTGCCATACCCTGGAATACCCCGCAATACTCTTCCATACCCTGGAATACCCCGCAATACTCTGCCATACCCTGGAATACCCCGCAATACTCTGCCATACCCTGGAATACCCCGCAATACTCTTCCATACCCTGGAATACCCCGCAATACTCTGCCATACCCTGGAATACCCCGCAATACTCTGCCATGCCCTGGAATACCCCGCAATACTCTGCCATACCCTGGAATACCCCGCAATATTCTTCCATACCCTGGAATACCCCGCAATACTCTGCCATACCCCGCAATACTCTGCCATACCCCAAAATACCCCGCAATACTCTGCCATACCCCGCAATACTCTGCCATACCCCGCAATACCCTGAAATACCCCGCAATACTCTGCCATACCCCACAATACTCTGCCATACCCCGCAATACTCTGCCATACCCCGCAATACTCTGCCATACCCCGCAATACTCTGCCATACCCTGAATACCCCGCAATACTCTGCAATACTCAGTGATACCCAGCCATACTCTGCAATACTCAGTGATACCCAGCCATACTCTGCCATACCCAGCCATGCTCTGCAATACCCCGCAAAAATCTGCAATACTCTGCCATAACCCGCAATACTCTGCCATACCCAGCCATACTCTGCAATACCCCGCAATACCCAGCCATACTCTGCAATACTCGGTGATACCCAGCCATACTCTGCCATACCCAGTCATACTCGGCGATACTCTGCAATACCCAGCCATGCTCAGCCATACCCAGCCTCTGTATGTGACCAGGCTGTGGAAGTCTCACACATGTGGTATCACCGTACTCAGGAGGAGTAGGAGAATCTATTTTGGGGTGTCATTTTTGGTATATACATGCTATGTGTTAGAAATATTGTATAAATGGACAACTTTGTGTTAAAAAAAAAAAAGCGTTTTAACCACTTCCCGCCTTCCGTCATACGACGTCCTTGACTTTGTGCGGGGATATCTGAATGATGGGTGCAGCTACAGGCATCATTCAGATATCATATTTTTCAGCCGGCGATTCCCTACACCATAAGAATGATCATAGCAGCTGTTACACTGCTTGATCGTTCTTACGGGAGGCGAGAGGGGACGCCCCCCCTCCCGCCGCTCTCCGGTGCTTCTACCGACTCACCGCTACGATCGAAGCCAGAATCTTTTTTTTTTTTTTTTTTTTTTAATTTCAGGAACAGCCTAGAGGTGAGATGTGGGGTCTTATTGACCCCATATCTTACTGTAAAGAGGACCTGTCATGCCATATTCCTATTACAAGGGATGTTTACATTCCTTGTAATAGGAATAAAAGTGATCAAAAACATTTTTTTTGGGGAAAAAAGTGTCAAACTAAAAGAATTAAAGTAAAATGAACAATAAAAAAAAAAAAAAAATTTTTAAAGCGCCCCTGTCCGTGTGCTCGCATGCAGAAGCGAACGCATACGTAAGTCCCGCCCACATATGAAAACGGTGTTCAAACCACACATGTGAGGTATCGCTGCGATCGGTAGAGCGAGAGCAATAATTTTGGCCCTAGACCTCCTCTGTAACTCAAAATTTGTTACCAGTAAAAAATTTTAAAGCGTCGCCTATGGGGATTTTTAAGTGGCGAAGTTTGGCACCATTCTACAAGCGTGTGCAATTTTGAAAGGTGACATGTTAGGTATCTATTAACTTGGCGTAACTTCATCTTTCATATTATGCAAAAACATTGGGCTAACCTTACTGTTTTGTTTTTTTTTAAAGCAAAAAACTGTTTTTTTTTCCAAAAAAAACGCGTTCGAAAAATTGCTGCGCAAATATCGTGCGAGATAAAAAGTTGCAATGACCGCCATTGTATTCTCTAGGGTCTTTGCTAAAAAAACATATATAATGTTTTGGGGTTCTATGTAATTTTCTAGCAAATAAATTATGATTTTTACATGTAGGAGAGAAATGTCAGAATTGGCCTGGGTGCTCCAGAACGCCTGAAGGTGCTCCCCTGCATGTTGGGCCTCTGTATGTGGCCACGCTGTGTAAAAGTCTCACACATGTGGTATCGCCATACTCGGGAGTAATAGCAGAATGTGTTTTGGGGTGTAATTTGTGGTATGCATATGCTGTGTGTGAGAAATAACCTGCTAATATGACAATTTTGTAAAAAAAAAAAAACGAAAAAAAAAAACTTGATTTTGCAAAGAATTGTGGGAAAAAATGACAACTTCAAAAAACTCATCATGCATCTTTCTAAATACCTTGGAATGTCTTCTTTCCAAGAAGGGGTCATTTGGGGGGTATTTGTACTTTTCTGGCATGTTAGGGTCTCAAGAAATGAGATAGGCCGTCAGTACTTCAGGTGTGATCAATTTTCAGATATTGGTACCATAGCTTGTGGACGCTATAACTTTCACAAAGACCAAATAATATACACTAATTTGGGTTATTTTTACCAAAGATATGTAGCGGTATAAATTTTGGCCAAAATATATGAAGAAAAATTACTAATTTTCAAAATTTTATAACAGAAACGAAGAAAAATTAATTTTTTTACAGATTTTTCGGTCTTTTTTCTTTTATAGCGCAAAAAATAAAGAACCCAGTGGTGATTAAATACCACCAAAAGAAAGCTCTATTTGTGTGAAAAAAAGGACAAAAAATTCATATAGATACAGTGTTGCATGACTGAGTAATTGTCATTCAAAATGTGAGAGCACCAAAAGCTGAAAATTGGTCTGGTTATTAAGGGGGTTTAAGTGCCCAGTGGTCAAGTGGTTAAACTACGTAGAAGGTTCTTTACTGTAAGAGCAGCAAGGATGTGGAATTCCCTTCCACAGGAGGTGGTCTCAGCGGGGAGCATTGATAGCTTCAAGAAACTATTAGATAATCACCTGAATGACCGCAACATACAGGGATATATAATGTAATACTGACACATAATCACACACATAGGTTTGACTTGATGGACTTGTGTCTTTTTTCAACCTCACCTACTATGTAACTATGTAACCCCTTCCCTGTCAGTGTCATTTACACAGTAATCAGTGCATTTTTATAGCACTGATCTCTGTATAAAGGACAATGGTTCCAAAATAGTGTCAAAAGTGGCCGATGTGTCTGCCGCCATGTTTCAGTCATGATAAAAAGATCGCTGCAACTACTAATAAAAAAATTAATAAAAATGACATAAATCTATCCCCCTATTTTGTAGACGCTATAACTTTTGCGTATACCAATCAATATATGGTTATTGCGATTTTTTTTACCAAAAATATGTAGAAGAATACGTATCGGCCTGAACTGAGGAAAAAATTATTTTCTTATTTTTGGGGGGGATATTTATTATAGCAAAAAGTAAAAATAAAATGTTTTTTTTTCAAAATTGTCGCTCTTTTATTGTTTATAGCGCAAAAAATAAAAACCACACAGGTGATCAAATACCACCAAAAGAAAGCTCTATTTGTGGGAAAAAAAGGACGTCAATTTTGTTTTGTTGTAAAGTCGCACGACAGCGCAATGGTCAGTTAAAGCGACACAGTGCCGAATCGCAAAAAGGGCTCTGATCAAGAAGGGGGTAAATTCTTCTGGGGCTGAAGTGGTTCAGGTCTGGTATTGATATTAAGGGGAACCCCGCACCAAAATTTAAAAAAAAAAACGCATGGGGTCCCCCCAAAAGTCCATACCAGACCCTTATCCGAGCATGCAACCTGGCAGGCCGCAGGAAAAAAGGGGGGACGAGAGAGCGCCCCCCCTCCTGAACCATACCAGGCCACATGCCCTCAACATTGGGAGGGTGCTTTGGGGTAGCCCCCCAAAACACCTTGTCCCCATGTTGATGAGGACAAGGGCCTCATCCCCACAACCCTGGCCGGTGGTTGTGGGGGTCTGCAGGCGGGGGGCTTATCGGAATCTGGAAGCCCCCTTTAACAAGGGGACCCCCAGATCCCGCCCCCCCCCCTGTGTGAAATGGTAAGGGGGTACCCCTACCATTTCACTAAAAAACTGTCAAAATTGTTAAAAATGACAAGAGACAGTTTTTGACAATTCCTTTATTTAAATGCTTCTTCTTTCTTCTATCTTCCTTCATCTTCTTCTTCTTCTTCTGGTTCTTCCTCCGTTGTTCTCGTCCAGCATCTCCTCCGCGGCGTCTTCTATCTTCTTCTCCTCGGGACCGTGACGTTACAAGGGGGCGGGGTCACCGCCTATAAAAATGGCTCCGCAGCTCGCACAAAACATCCCAGCTGGAGAGAGCATCGTGTCAACATCAAAAGAAGAGATGAAGAGAAGCGGCGAGACAGTGGCGAGACAGCGGTGACAAGACAGCGGCAGCAGACCGGGCTCCCCGCTGGCAAAAGAGCTGGAAGAAGATAGCGGAGGGGCCCGGGAGAAGAGGCGGAACACCGGGAGAAGTCGGAAGAAGACCCCCCCCCCCGAAGTCGGAAGAAGATCCCGGAGCTGCCTAATAAATTAATCTTAAAACCTGTGTACTGTGTTTTTTTTTTATTGACACTTTTCCCTAGGTGAATTGGTAGGGGTACAATGTACCCCATACTCATTCACATAGGGTGGAGGGCTGGGATCTGGGGACCCCCTTATTAAAGGGGGCTCCCGGATTCCGATAAGCCCTCCGCCCGCAGACCCCAACAACCAACGGCCAGGGTTGTCGGGAAGAGGCCCTTGTCCTCATCAACATGGGGACAAGGTGCTTTGGGGTGGGGGGGGGCTCGCAGCCCGCCCCACTCCCCCAAGGCACCCACCCCCCCATATTGAGGGCATGTGGCCTGGTACAGTTCAGGAGGGGGGCGCTCACTCGTCCCCACCCCCATTCCTGTCCGGCCGGCTGTGTGCTCAGGTAAGGGTCTGGTATGGATTTGGGGGGACCGCCATGCCGTTTTTTCAGCGTAGGGGGTTCCCCTTAAGGTCCATACCAGACCCAGGGGCCTTGTATGCTCTTGGAGGGGGAACCCATGCCGGTTTTTTATTTAAAATTTGTCGCTGAGTTCCCCCTAAAGATTCATACCAAACACAGTGCCGGGCATTGGCGGGGATCCAAGTCGGATCCCCATTCATTGAAAGTCGGATACATGCCGGCTTCATGTCGCAGGGCAAAGTCAGATCTAAAGTAGGGCGGCTGTCGTGTTGCACCAGTGTGAACCCAGCCTCAAGGATGATCAGAAGAAATGGACAGCACCTGAGTTAAATATATGAGTGTCACAGCAAAGGGGTCTGAATACTTAGGACCATGTGATATTTTAGTTTTTATTCAATAAATCTTCAAAAATTTCAACAATTCTATGTTTTTTTGTCAATATGAGGTGCTGTGTGTACATTAATGAGGAAAAAAAATAACTGAAATGATTTTAGCAAATGGCTGCAATATAACAAAGAGTGAACAATTTAAGGGGGTCTGAATACCTTCCGTCCCCACTGTGTATATATATATATATATATATATATATACACACATGGTAATCGCTGAACTAATGCATTGCAAAGACAGGGTAGTAGGTTGGTTGAAAAAATATATATATATATACAGCTAACAGGCTAACATGGAGAGGCATTTTTAAGCTGTGAAAAACGCTCTTAGACCTAATGAGGCCTGGGACTTTGCTGCACATGTATTATAAAACGCACAACAACATGAAGGATCCAAACTGCCTCAATGACTGCAGCTCTAGAAAGGCTATATCAGGCCTGAGTAGACTCAGCTAAAATATCTGGGATTCATGAACAAGGGAGGGAGGAGGTAGGAGTAGGATAAAGTCAGGGTGACAGGACATGGGCAGGGAACAGAGGGAAGTGAGAACAATGGGACCGAGGTCAGCATAGAGGGAAAGGGAGGAAGATGGGGGGAGGGGGGGCGAGGGGAGGAAATGCCTAATGGGCAGAGGAAGTATAAGCAAGAGACCAGTTGTAACAGGTAGTGGAATAACACATAAAACCCAGACCTTGACACCCGGCAAGAGAGGGTGAACATTAGACATCTGAAAAATAGCATATGTAAATTTTAAGAGGAGTCACCCTCATTCTCGCTAAAGGTGTTGAATAGTTTCTAAGAATGACAACAGGCTAAAGTAAAGTAAATCATAGAGCTGACAAAGTGAAGACAGAAGGGGTTTAAACATTGGAACAAATTGAGTATACTTCACCACACTGACAGATTAGGTTGGTAGATGTGCTCTAGAACTCTTAAGGCCCATACACACTATTGGATACTCTGTAGATTTTTGTCTTTAGATTTACCAAAACCATATAATATGAAGACAAACCTTAGGAGTTTCAATTTGTATGCAATCAGGAAAGCCCTTGCACTACATGGTTTTGGCAAATCTGAAGTCAAAAATCTTCAGAAAATCGAATAGTGTGTATGGGGTCTTAGGAGAGTCTTGTGAAAGGTGAAAAGGCAAATGGGAGCCCCGCCCTGGGATGCCAGGACAGAGAATGGGTAAATGGGGTCCCCTCCTAAGGTGGAGAGTAACAAATGGTGAGTGGACTGGGTTTAGGGGGGGAGGTTGGATGATCCACCCAGATGGCTGTGTGCTAAAGTCAGTACTTAACATAAAAAGCATTGAGACACATCAAACACTGAGCAGGAGCATGTTGGATTGTCTGTCAAAGAACTCCCCTGGTTTCTGGTTCATATGGGAAGTATATTGTTGAATAAAGCCTGGTAGGTAGAGATCTGGAAAGCCATCTTCAAGTGTCCCAACTGAATGTGGTTCCCCTGGCTTACCAAAGGTGTAGGAGAGAAGGGATACAATGCGACTTAGGAGGACCCTTATGCCCCGTACACATGATCCGAAAATCGGATGGGAGTTTGTCCGACTTTTTTTGCTTACTGATGATGAAATGAAATGAAACGAACAAGATGTGCTTTAACTGCAGACTTTCAGCTTTATTTGAGGGTATTTACATCCAAATCAGGTGAACGGTGTAGGAATTACAACAGTTTGTATATGTGCCTCCCACTTTTTAAGGGACCAAAAGTAATGGGACAATTGGCTGCTCAGCTGTTCCATGGCCAGGTGTGTGTTATTCCCTCATTATCCCATTTACAAGGAGCAGATAAAAGGTCCAGAGTTCATTTCAAGTGTGCTATTTAGATTTGGAATCTGTTGCTGTCAACTCTCAATATGAGATCCAAAGAGCTGTCACTATCAGTGAAGCAAGCCATCATTAGGCTGAAAAAGTGAACAAACCCATCAGAGAGATAGCAAAAATATTAGGTGTGGCCAAATCAACTGTTTGGAACATCCTTAAAAAGAAAGAACGCACCGGTGAGCTCAGCAACACCAAAAGACCCGGAAGACCACGGAAAACAACTGTGGTGGATGAACGAAGAATTCTTTCCCTGGTGAAGAAAACACCCTTCACAACAGTTGGCCAGATCAAGAACAGTCTCCAGGAGGTAGGTGTATGTGTGTCAAAGTCAACAATCAAGAGAAGACTTCACCAGAATGAATACAGAGGATTCACCACAAGATGTAAACCATTGATGAGCCTCAAAAACAGGAAGGCCAGATTAGAGTTTGCCAAACAACATCTAAAAAGGCCTTCACAGTTCTGGAACAACATCCTATGGACAGATGAGATCAAGATCAACTTGTACCAGAGTGATGGGAAGAGAAGAGCATGGAGAAGGAAAGGAACTGCTCATGATCCAAAGCATGCCACCTCATCAGTGAAGCATGGTGGCCGTCACGCTCCATAATGCACTGCGTCATCGCAGTGCATTGCTGGCTGATGATTGGCCAAGCATGCACCATGACCCACATGCTTTGGCCAATCACAGCGCCGTCAGCAAAAAAAGCCATAATTGGCCAAAGGCAATGTGCCTTTGGCCAATTATGGCTCAGAGGGTTAAGTCCACGCCCCACACTATATAAGACTGCTTGCACGTCGGCCTTGTGTAGTGTGTTCTTGGCAGAGAGATAGAGAGAGAGTGTCATTTCATTTACTTTGAGCAGGCAGTTTATTCAGTTAGCGGCAGTATATTTAATATATATATATATATATATATACATATATATATATATATATATATATACAGTCAGTCTCGTATATAAATATATCCACTGTATCCAGTTTAGCTATATCTCACTGCAGTCCGTTCCTGGTGTACTCTTTCTAATATACTTCATGCAGGCAGGTGATTCAGTTAGCTGCAGTGCATCATTTAGTATATATACATCCTGGCTTTGTATATATATATATATATATATATATATATATATATATATATATATATATATATATATATATTGTATCCTGTGAAGCTAGATCTGACTGCAGGCCATTCCTGTTGTACATATTCAAATACACTTTCAGGCAGGCAGTCAGGCATGCAGGTTATGTGATCTGCAGTGCACAAAATATATATACAGTCTTCAACATATATATATATCCACTGCATTCTAGTCTAGCCAAGCCTATATCTGATTGCAGGCCATTGTTGTTGTACAATACACTTTCAGGTAGGCAGGCAAGTAATTCAGTGATCTGCAGTGCATTAAATTTATATACAGTCTCCAACGTATATATACGACACAATACACTAACTGTAAATACTGCAGCTGCTTGCCTGTGGTATTAATAGGATCAGAAGAACACCAGCAATTGTCTTCAGGTAGCTTTAGGTGCACACTGTACAGGGGACACAGTACACTAACTGTAAATACTGCAGCTGCCTGCCTGTGGTATTAATAGGATCAGAAGAACACCAGAAATTGTCTTCAGGTAGCTTTAGGTGCACACAGTGCAAAGGACACAGTACACTAACTGTAAATACTGCAGCTGCCTGCCTGTGGTATTAATAGGATCAGAACACCAGCAATAGTGTTCAGGTAGCTTTAGGTGCACACTGTGCAGAGGACACAGTACACTAACTGTAAATACTGCAGCTGCCTGCCTGTGGTATTAATAGGATCAGAAGAACACCAACAATTGTCTTCAGGTAGATTTAGGTGCACACTGTGCAGAGGACACAATATACTAACTGTAAATACTGCAGCTGCCTGCCTGTGGTATTAATAGGATCAGAAGAAAACCAGCAATTGTCTTCAGGTAGCTTTAGGTGCACTCTGTGCAGAGGACACAGTACACTAACTGTAAATACTGCAGCTGCCTGCCTGTGGTATTAATAGAATCAGAACAACAGCAATTGTCTTCAGGTAGCTTTAGGTGCACACTGTGCAGAGGACACAGTAAACTAACTGTAAATACTGCAGCTGCCTGCCTGTGGTATTAATAGGATCAGAACACCAGCAATTGTCTTCAGGTAGCTTTAGGTGCACACTGTGCAGAAGACACAGTACACTAACTGTAAATACTGCAGCTGCCTGCCTGTGGTATTAATAGGATCAAAAGAACACCAGCAATTGTCTTCAGGTAGCTTTAGGTGCACACTATGCAAAGGACACAGTACACTAACTGTAAATACTGCAGCTGCCTGCCTGTGGTATTAACAGGATCAGAAGAATACCAGCAATAGTGTTCAGGTAGCTTTAGGTGCACACTGTGCAGAGGACACAGTACACTAACTGTAAATACTGCAGCTGCCTGCCTGTGGTATTAATAGGATCAGAAGAACACCAACAATTGTCTTCAGGTAGATTTAGGTGCACACTGTGCAGAGGACACAATATACTAACTGTAAATACTGCAGCTGCCTGCCTGTGGTATTAATAGGATCAGAAGAACACCAGCAATTGTCTTCAGGTAGCTTTAGGTGCACTCTGTGCAGAGGACACAGTACACTAACTGTAAATACTGCAGCTGCCTGCCTGTGGTATTAATAGAATCAGAACAACAGCAATTGTCTTCAGGTAGCTTTAGGTGCACACTGTGCAGAGGACACAGTAAACTAACTGTAAATACTGCAGCTGCCTGCCTGTGGTATTAATAGGATCAAAAGAACACCAGCAATTGTCTTCAGGTAGCTTTAGGTGCACACTGTGCAAAGGACACAGTACACTAACTGTAAATACTGCAGCTGCCTGCCTGTGGTATTAACAGGATCAGAAGAACACCAGGTATTGTCTTAGGTAGCTTTAGGTGCACACTGTGCAGAGGACACAGTGCTCTAACTGTAAATACTGCAGATGCCTGCCTGTGGTATTAATAGGAACAGGAGAACACCAGCAATTGTCTTTAGGTAGCTTTAGGTGCACACTGTGCAAAGTACACAGTACACTAACTGTAAATACTGTAAAAACACCTGCCTGCCTGTCAGTATATTAGGAAGAGAATAACAGGAACAGATCTAGCTAAACTGAATACAGTGTGTATATATATAAAAAAAAAAAAATATATATATATATATTTATATATATATATATATATATATATATATATATATATATATATGTGTGTGTGTGTGTGTGTGTGTGTGTATATATATATATGTATATATACATATATATATACACACACACACAACACCTAGGATGCATATATATACACAATACACTGTAAGTGCAGCTAACTGACTCGCCTGCCTAATCTTTCTAACTTAAATCAAATGACACTGTCTCTCTGTCTATCTCTCTCCGCCACCGCAACACACTACACAAGGCCACCACGCAGGCGGCCTTATATAGTGTGGGGCGTGTACTAAACCCCCCTAGCCATAATTGGCCAAAGCCACCCTGGATAATAATGTAGCCCATTATTTCTATTATTACATTGTAATATAAAATGAAATCATTCAACTCACCATAATGCTGAATCAGTGGGATCCCTGAGCGTGTCACCTGCCACGTCGCCTGCCACCAGCAGAGTCCTTCCTTGCATCAGGTGCCCCAGCAGAGTCCGTCCTTGCATCAGGTGTCCCGGTAGAGTCCGTCCTTGCATCAGGTGCCACCAGCAGAGCCCCCTCTTACATCAGATGTCTCCAGCTGTGCCCCCCTTACATCAGATGTCCCCAGCGGACCCCCCTCACATCAGGCGTCCCCAGCGGACCCTCCTATCACATCAGGAGTCCCCAGCGGACCCCCCCTCACATCAGGAGTCCCTAGCGGAGCCCCCCTTTACATCAGGAGTCCCCAGCAGAGCCCCCCCTCTCATCAGGAGTCCCCAGCGGAGCCCCCTCCTCACATCAGGAGTCCCCAGCGGAACCCCCTCCTCACATCAGGAGTCCCCAGTGGAGCCCCCTCTCACACCAGGAGTCCCCAGCGGAGCCCCCTCTAACATCAGGAGTCCCCAGCGGAGCCCCCCTCACATCAGGAGTCCCCAGCAGAGCCCCCCTCACATCGGGAGTCCCCAGCGGAGCCCCCGCTCACATCGGGAGTCCCCAGCGGACATCCCCTCACATCAGGAGTCCCCAGCGGAGCCCCCTCTCACATAAGTAGTCCCCAGCAGAGCCCCCCTCACATCAGGAGTCCCCAGCGGAGCCCCCCTCACATCAGGAGTCCCCAGCAGAGCCCCCCTCACAACAGGAGTCCCCAGCAGACCCCCTCACATCAGGAGTCCTCAGAGGACCCCCCCTTACATCAGGAGTCCCCAGCGGAGCCCCCCCTCACATCAAGAGTCCCCAGCGAACCCCCCTCACACCAGGAATCCCCAGCGGAGCCCCCCTCACACCAGGAGTCCCCAGCGGACCCCCCCTCACACCAGGAGTCCCCAGCGGACCCCCCCTCACACCAGGAGTCCCCAGCGGACCCCCCTCACACCAGGAGTCCCCAGGGGACCCCCCTCACACCAGGAGTCCCCAGCGGACCCCCCCTCACACCAGGCATCCTCAGCGGATCCCCCTTACACCAGGAGTCTCCAGCGGACCCCCCCTCACACCAGGAGTCCCCAGCGGACCCCCCTCACACCAGGAGTCCCCAGTGGAGCCCCCCCACATCAGGAGTCCCCAGCGGACCCCCCCTTACATCAGGAGTCCCCAGTGGACCCCCCCTTACATCAGGAGTCCCCAGCAGACCCCCCCTTACATCAGGAGTCCCCAGCGGACCTCCCCTCACATCAGGAGTCCCCAGTGAACCCCCCTTACATCAGGAGTCCCCAGCAGACCCCCCTTACATCAGGAGTCCACAGCGGACCCCCCCTCACATCAGGAGTCCCCAGCAGACCCCCCTTACATCAGGAGTCCACAGCGGACCCCCCCTCACATCAGGAGTCCCCAGCGGACTCCCCCTGACATCAGGAGTCCCCAACGTACCCCCCCTTACATCAGGAGTCCCTAGTGGAGCCCCCCTCACATCAGGAGTGCCCAGTGGACCCCCCTTACATCAGGAGTCCCCAGCGGACCCCCCTTACATCAGGAGTCCCCAGCGGACCCCCCCTTACATCAGGAGTCCCCAGCGGACCCCCCCTTACATCAGGAGTCCCCAGCGGACCCCCCCTCACATCAGGAGTCCACAGCGGAGCCTGGTCTAACAGAACCCAGCTCCATCTCTCCCTGTACCTCATCCTCAGACACCTCAGACACCCATGCAGTGTCTGTGCAGCTGACACAAGGGGTGGAGGGGCGACGGCGATGGCGGCGACAGATGATAACATCCTCCTTGTGTTTAGTGGAGAGCGGGGAGGGGCCGCCAATCCTTGCAGCCAATAGGCACACTGAAGAGAGAAGCCGATTGGCTGCCCCTCTCCTCTGCACTAAACACAAGGGAGAATAACACTCGTGGCGGCGGCACGTGACCATTGAGCAACTCGGGCACTGCCCGAGGGCCCTGGGCCACTGGGGGGCCCCATCAGGGTTGCCAGCCTCAGTAAAACCAGGGACAGTATTTATAAATCTGTGTTTTTTTTACATCTGTTTGTGTATACTGTGTGTACATGTATGTGTATACTGTGTGATTGTATACTGTGTGTGTGTATACTGTGTGGCCCCATAATCTCTGATTGCCTGGGGGCCCCATAATCTCCTATTGCCTGGGGGCCCCATGAGTTATCAGTCCGCCCCTGGACTTAAAACTGCCAACCCCAAGAAGGAAATTTTATATGACAGCAAACTGAACTCCCTGGGCATTGAACTGGCTGGTGTGTCAAAGGACATTGATGCTGTTCTGGAAGAACTGGGACCAGTGGCAGAGGTGTACCGCAATTGTGACCATTTGAGGTGGGATTGAGTGGAAGGATTGAGTCTTCTACAGAGTCAGACTCTTGGGAACCAGTCCAACGCACGCAGCCACAAACATGTGCCTCCTGAAGGGAAGACTGTGCAGCCTCTGGAGGACAGTGAGGTTGGAGCAGATCGTCCTGCTGGACTTCCAGCTCTGGAGTGTAGTGGGAACATCAGTATAACCCAGCAGACATTCACAGTACAGGAGACTCAGAGGAGTGACATGGTAGATTCCAAGCACATGAATTGTGACAACAGTACTGCTGCCACTACTCCCTGGTGGGAGCCATGCTGGGGTGACTGGTGTTCATGGTGGGAGTAACACTGGGGTAACTAGTAATGATGCTGCTAGTAATGATGATATGAGGTGCAGTGATGATGTTACTAATATTGATGTGGTGGATAATTCTGATGTTATTAACACTAATGCTGGTATATCTGAATGGGGTCATCAGCACTCTGAGGGCTCTGAGAATGTAGCGATGGAGGAGTCAGTTCAGAATAACCCTCAGGATTTCCCCCCCTTTGGTGGATCCACCACCTGCTCCACAAGGGAATGCTGGTCCATCTGGTCATGTCCCTCCTCAGAATGCCTGGAGCCGTGGGGCCCCTTCTTTTTCCACCAGTAAC
This sequence comes from Lithobates clamitans, assembly GCA_037952925.1. Lineage (NCBI taxonomy): Eukaryota > Metazoa > Chordata > Amphibia > Anura > Ranidae > Lithobates > Lithobates clamitans. The sequence continues at coordinate 3,359,057 of JBBGZY010001546.1, read as the reverse complement.
AGTTATACTGGTCAGGCCTTTAAGAGAAGGAATGTGGTCAGATTGAAGCATAGGGGTTCCAGAGAGGAGCTCTCTGATAGGAGGTTTGTAGTAGGGAGTTGCTGTGTCATCAGATGGGGTTTGTGCCTGCAGACATACTGGCAGTCATCAATCTCCCTGACAGACAAGGTTATGATGTCAGCTTTAAGCTCATGTCTGACTTAGACAGGTTCTGGGCCAGCTTCAGTGGTTTGCAGGACAAAGAGGGTTGGAGGAACTTCATCTTTATTCCCATCTCCAAACCTGACACAGCAAATGTTACCATCATTTTCTGGAATGAGTCTGTGCCCCCCAGGATATTGTCATCTGGCTTAGAAGACATTGTGAAATGGTTTCTGAGTTGACAAAAACTAAAGACAGTGATGGGATCTGGACTGGTGGTTGGAGGGTTCTTGTTAAGTTGAGGCAAAGTAACAATGTTACCCATCACCTACCAAACTCTTTTTTCATTGGGCGGGAGAGAGGAGTTTGCTTCTATGCAGGTCAGCTCAGGTTATGTTATAAATGTGGTAAATCTGGCCATGTGGCGAATGTTTGTACGATCCTGAAGTGTAATCTTTGCGGGGAGGTTGGCCACATCAGTTCTACCTGTGAAAAGGTTAAGTGCAATCTATGTGGTGGGCTTGGCCATTTCCATAGGGATTGCCCGGAGGCCTTCCATAATAAGGATGGGGAATCTGCAGACAATGAATTGTTGGCTGCAGCAGAACAACTAGAGGAGGAAGCTTTAATGAACGAGGCTGTATTGACTAGGGGGGAGGTGGTCCCGAAGGTCCAGGAGACTACCTCCGGGCGGACGGACAGTGTTCAGCAGGCTGAGGAGCAGCCGGCCGCACACTCTTCTTCTGTTCCAGTTCCTGTCTCTGTGAAGATCACTGGTCAGAAGAGGAGGAATAAAAAAAAAGATAAGTCTACCCGTGAACCCGAAAGTGAATGGACATTAGTGCAGAAGCCAGCTAAAAAAGTGAAAGGGGCACCAGAAGTGGGTACGGCAGTTTCCACCAATAGGTATGAAGCGTTATCAGATTCGGAGGCTGACTCCTATTCTCTAGAGGCCCAGGAACTGGAGCAGGAATTAAAAAGAGTGGAAAAGGAGTATGTGATTGGCTCAGAGGATGACCCGCCCACTAAAAGGCGTCCGCCCCCCGATCCTGGATCCGCAGAATCTGATATGGAAACTGGTAGTGGGCAGAGTGACTCTGATTCTGACTTATAATGAAATGTTGGTGAAGTATAGATTTATGGAAAGGTGTCTTATTGTCACATGACATTTATTTTCCCTTTTAATGCCCTTTAACTGCTAAGTTTTTGACCAAAACAACATGTCAGTAATTGTTGTATTTATGTTATTTTTAGTCAGTTAGTTTGTTATTATGTATCCTGTTTGTTTTTACAAACAAAAATCTCCATACATACAGAATAAGAACAGATATCGAGAATTACACCCGACACACAGGACAAGAGAAGTGGTACTGTGCAGAGTCCATACATACAGAATAAGAACAGATACAGTGAATTACACCCGACATACAGGACAAGAGAAGTAGTACTGTGCAGAGTCCATAGATACAGAATGAGAACAGATACCGAGAATTACACCCGACATACAGGATAAGAGAAGTAGTACTGTGCAGAGTCCATACATACAGAATAAGAACAGATACTGAGAATTACACCCGACATACAGGACAAGAGAAGTAGTACTGTGCAGAGTTCATACATACAGAAGAAGAACAGATACTGAGAATTACACCCGACATACAGGACAAGAGAAGTAGTACTGTGCAGAGTCCATACATACAGAAGAAGAACAGATACTGAGAATTACACCCGACATACAGGACAAGAGAAGTGGTACTGTGCAGAGTCCATACATACAGCACAGGAAATTACAGTTGGGAATTGCTGTGTGTAGTGCCCTCCTAGAATAGGTTGATAGAAAGGTTCATGTAAATTTACTCTGTTTGGCTCCTCTGTGAACATTGGAGCAGTGTGTGATTATTTGGCTGCTCAGATCTTACAGCCTGCAGGCGCAACTACTTTTCCCTGCCTTCTAGTAGGTTCTAGAATGTATTGCGTTGAAAGAGGCAGACCCAAGGCTTGAATATTAACGTGGTCTCAGCCAATCTCTTGGGGGCAGTGCCCAGCAGGTGGTTGAGAAGGAAATAAATAGTCTGAGGCCTGGAACAGCAGGGTTCTTGTCCTATAGGAGGAAATCCTTCTGGGAAGGTGAGCCCCCACATGCTCCTTTGTATACACAGAGCTGAAGAAAGTATTTAGCCACTTCCATACCGGGCCTATTCTGGCACTCCTCTCCTACATGTACAAATCATAATTTTTGTTGCTAGAAAATTACTCAGAACCCCCAAACATTATATGTTTTTTTAGCAGATAAAATAGGGAATAAAATGAAAGTTGTTGCAACTTTTTATCTTGCTCAGTATTTGAGCAATAATTATTTTTCAAATGCATTTTTTTGGGAACAAAACAGTTTCATGAATTAAAAAATAACAAAACAGTAAAGTTAGCCCAATGTTTTTTGTATAATGTGAAAGATGATGTTATACAGAGTAAATAAATACCCAACATGTCATGCTTCAAAATTGTGCACACTCATGGAATAGCGCCAAACTTCAGTACTTAAAAATCTCCATAGGAGACGCTTTAATTTTTTTTACAGGTTACCCGTTCAGAGTTACATAGGGGGTCTAGTGCTAGAATTGTTGCTCGCGCTCTATTTTACTTTTCTTTTTTTTTTTTTTTTTCTCTTTCTTTTACATTTTTTATCACTTTTATTCCTATTACAAGGAATGTGAGCATCCCTTCTAATAGGAATCATTCGTGACAGGTCCTCTTTATGGAGAGATGCGGGGTCAATAAGACTCCACATCTCTCCTCCAGGCTGGAAAGCATGAGTTCGAAAAAAAAAAATTCACGATCTCATGCTGACAGCCACGATGGCGGCTTTGTTTATATCCGCAGCCTGTATGTGACATCATAACGTTGCGCACGGGCCTCCGACGGTCATAGAGATGACTGGTGACCATCTGGTCACTGGAAATCTCTATGGTCGTCATCCGGCGGCAGTCGATTCTTTCTCCGGGTCCCCAATGGCACGGGAGAGCATGGAGAAGCACCAGATGGAGGCAGGAGGGGGGGATGTCCCCTCCCATCGTCTGTAAAAACGATCAAGTGGCGGAACTGCCACTATGATCCTTTTTATCGTGCACAAAATCGCTGGTAGGAAATAATGATATCTTAACCACTTCAGCCCTGGACCATTTAGCTGGCCAAAGACCAGAGCACTTTTTGCAAATCGGCACTGCGTCGCTTTAACTGACAAATGCGCGGTCGTGCAACATGGTTCCAAAACAAAATTAACGTCCTTTTTTCCCACAAATAGAGATTTCTTTTGGTGGTATTTGATCACCTCTGCGGTTTTTATTTTTTGCGCTATAAGCAAAAATAGAGCGACAATTTTGAAAAAAATTCAATATTTTTTACTTTTTTCATAATAAATATCCTCAAAAAAGTATAAAAAAAACAAATTTTTTCCTCAGTTTAGGCCAATACGTGTTCTTCTACATATTTTTGGTAAAAAAAAAATCAAAATAAGCGCTTATTGATTGGTTTGTGCACAAGTTATAGCGTCTACAAAATAGGGGATAGTTTTATGGCATTTTTATTAATATTTTTTTTTACTAGTAATGGCGGTGATCAGCATTTTTTATCATGACTGCAACATTATGGCGGACACATCGGACACTTTTGGTGCTATTTTGGGACCATTCACATTTATACAGCGATCAGTGCTATAAACGTGCATTGATTACTGTGTAAATGTGACTGGCAGTGCTGGGGTTAACCACCAGGGGGCTAGGAAGGGGTTAAGTGTGTCCTAGGGAGTGATTCTAACTGTTAGGGGGCGTGGCTATGAGTGACATGTCACTGATCGCAGCTTCCGATGAGAGGGAGCATTCGATCAGTGACATGTCACTAGAAAGAACGGGAAGAAGTTGAGTTTACACTGACATCTCCCTGTTCTTCAGACACGAGACACGGGGACTCAATAAACTGGACCATTTAATTGTCCTGTAATAGATTTATACATTTTTGCCCTTTACCTGTCCCAGCAGTGCCATTACTCCAGTCACTTCCGGGTAGTTACCATACCCCATTATTATTGCCATCCCAGCCCTTGTAGCCCTTTCCATCTGTGTAAGGAGATGAGTCTCCACCTCCTCACTAACACTGGGCGGGGTCTATAACAAACCCCAATGAGAACCTTTGTAGTACCCATGTGCAGTTCCACCCATAATGCTTCAGCCTCATCACACTTTCCATCAACTCCATATACATTCATCAGATGGGAGATACAGAGATACAAAGTAACATTGCTTGTAGACATGTGCAGAGCAAAAACAATTGTTTAGTTACATTTTGATTAGTTATTTACATACATTTGTTTAGTTAAATTTGTTTAACCCATTTAATTTGTTTTCAGAATTAGTTTTGTTTATTCGTATTCAAATCGATTCAAATTTTTGGAATTCAAATCGGTTTGAATAGTTTTCAAATCAATTTTGTGGTTCAATAAGTTTTTATTGTTTTCAACAAATATTTAAACAAAAAAGAAAAGGTATAGACATTGGCAGTTGCCTGACATCAGGTCTCCTGGTCTACAAATATGATTTATACAGATAACAAATATAGTGCAATCCAATACTTATGCAAAGGTCACTTGAAATCAAGCCTTACGTTAGGCTCTTAGACGTGTGTCTGATTGGCATGTAAGTGCTATTTTTCCTTGGTTCTGGGTGCCCCATTGGGAACCTGCTGCACCCAGAAGCTCAGGGAAACTGAGCAATTAAACTAGAACAAAGGTTGTCAGGAATATCTCAGTGACAAAATTCCAAGTCTCCTAAAAAGTGAAGAATGGAAAAACACATAGTGAGGGAAGAGAAAACTTATGAATTGCATTGCATCCAAGGGTGGTCAGAGGAGACAAGGAAGAAGAAGTCGAAAATAACAGAATAGAAGAGAAAGAGAATTAGTATAAGAGAGGTTGTAGGGAAATAGAGGAGAGGGGGAGGGGGTGGAGAGACAGCGAACCTCAGCCCGTGATGAGGACCATAGACCCAGCGTGTGGACCAATTAATAGGACAGTTTAAGCTTTTAGGTGGTAGTCTTCCCCAAGAGCCTCTGCTTAAGTTTATCTGAAGTAGAGTTATTTCTCCAAATACTCCAGACAAAGGAAAACTTTGCTCGTTGGTCCAAAGCCTTGGCTTGCATTTCTTCAATGAGCATAATATTGTTGAACTCACCTACCCATTCCATTAGAGAAGGGGGTGTAGTGGTTTTCCAGTGCCTGGGTATTAGTTGCTTTCCTGCACTGATAAAGAATTTTAGGAGGTTATTTTTTTGTGACTTTACAGTACTGGGTAATATGGAGAGAAGGGCATTGGAGGGTGAGGGCACTAGTGGCTTATCGTAAATTTCTGTGTAGATCTGGAAGATTTGTGTCCAAAATGGCAGAAGCATGACACACTCCCACCAGATATGGATGTATGTACCCTCCGTTGAGTTGCATCTCCAGCATGTGTCTGAGTTAGACAGAAACATGATCCTGAGGGTAGTTGGCACTTGATACCACCTCGATATCAATTCATAATTTTTTTCCTGCGTGTAGCTTGAAATGGATGTCTTATGCATGAAAAGAAAGGCTCTACTCCACTCTGCCTCAGTTATCTCTTTCCCAATCTCCGCTGACTTTGTAGTATATTTAGGTAGGGCTCCATGAGTGTGTTCTAGGATCAGTTTATATGTCAATGATAAGGTATGTCGTGGAGTGTCAGAGAGTGTGCATAGTTGTTCGAACCCAGTCAGGGGTCTGCGGATCTGTTTAGAGTCGTGGAGCTTCTTACAAAAAGAAGTCAGGTGTCCATGAGTGAGCCATGTCACTTTGGAAGTAATGTCTGTTGGAGTAGATAAAAAGGTACCTAGGGTATTGTCGACTAACTGTTGTGCCGTGGGCCAGGAGTCCCTGTTATAGTTATCTATAGTGTGGGTTGAGCTGCCTTCCGGAAAATTTGGATTATCAAACAGAGGGGTGAGGGGGCTTGGTTCAGATGATAATGAGTAGTTATCTCTCCTACGGTACCAGATTGCCAAAGCATCTCTAGAGAGAGGGGACAATGTTGAAAGTGATTTATAAGTCCGATCATAGCCCCGAAGAAGCGCTCGCAGATCATGTGTAGATAGGTATTGTTCCACAAACGTGGAGGCTTTGATCATAGGGCGGGGAAACTACTCGAGGATATGGGAGACAACTGCCGATGTATGATAGAGCTCAAAGTCAGCTAGGCCTAGCCCGCCTTTTGTGATAGGAGAGCATAAAAGTTTATGTTTCAGCCTCGGGTGGTTGCCCCTCCACACAAATCGGATAGCCATAGATTGAAGGGTGCGGAAAAACGCCAAAGGAAGGGCGATAGGGAGGGCCTGAAATAAGTACAGTAACTTGGGGAGTATGTCCATTTTTAATGTGTTCATGCGACCTACCCAGGACAATGGTAGGTCCATCTGATCCTCCGTGAGGTGTCGGATTCTGTTGAGTAGGGGGCTAAAATTCAGGGGATATATGTCTGAGGGTTGTTTTGGTATGGCCGTGCCTAGGTAAGAGATAGAATTCGATCGCCATTGAAATGAAAAATTTCATTGAAGGAAGGAGAGTGTAGAATGTGACAGAGAGAGGTTTAGGGCTTCCGTTTTAGAGATATTTAGTTTATAATTACTAAAACAACCAAATCGATCTATCTCTGCAAGTATTGAGGGTATGCTAATATGAGGTTGGGTTACGTAAAGGAGCAGATCATCCTCATATAAGGAGAGCTTACATTGGGATGAGGGGGTCTGTATGCCCTGTATGTTAGTATTTGCTCTGATAGCTTGAGCCAAGTGTTCAATTACCAGGCGAACAGGAGGGGGGGAGAGGGGACAACCCTGCCTGGTGCCGTTAGTGATCGTAAATTTTTCTGATTGAATGCCATTCACCAGAACCGTGGCAGAGGGCATAGAGTAGAGGGACATAATGCGTGTCAGCATTTTCGGGCCTAGGCCTAATTGGGAAAGAGTGGCTTGGAGAAAAGACCAGCTGACCCTATCAAAGCCTTCTCTGCATCACAGGAGAGAAGGCAGGAAGGTATATGATGACGTTGAGCATATGTTAATAAATGTATGGTCTTGGTAGTGTTGTCCCTGGCCTCGCAACCAGGAACAAAGCCCACCTGGTCTTTATGTATTGTTTTCGATAGCAAAGGAGAGAGACGGTTTGCGAGGATCTTTGCGCACAGTTTTAGATCAATATTTAGAAGAGATATAGGTCTGTAGTTGGGGCAGAGAGAGGGGTCTTTACCAGATTTGGGGATGACAACTATTTGGGCCTGGAGTATAGAAGAAGAGAGGGCAATGTTCTCATCAATAGCATTAAAAGCCCTCGCTAGCAATGGTGAAAGTTGAGGTGCAAACATTTTATAAAAGCATGAGGAAAACCCGTCTGGGCCAGGGCTCTTGCCATTTTTGAGATTCTTTATGGCGGTTTGGAATTCCGTTTCAGACAAGGAGGACTGTAGATCCTCCACATCTGACACTGGAAAGGGTGGAAGTGCCGTCTCCTGGATGTATGAGGGCAGATCTTGCGAGGTAGGCATAGGTGGCGGGGCCCGGGTGGTGAGGTTGTACAGGATGGAGTAGTATTGGCAGAATTCTTCAGCTATTGCCGAATTCTTCATTATTTTACCTTTAGTGGGGGAATTTATAAATGGGATGGGACGTCTGGTTTGTCAGGGTTGGAGTGTGTTTGCTAGATGTCTTCCACATTTGTTGGCTTGTGAGTAGTGGGCAAATCGCCCCTTATCGCGAGCTATCAGAGACCTCTCAGCAAAGATTAGCAAGAGGTCCCTTCTAGCATTGGTGAGCTCTAGAAGAACTGCATTGTCAGGGTTTTTTTTATGCGACTCTTCCAGATTGGCTATGGTGGTGAGAAGACGTGTCATGTCCGCAATGCGGGCACGCTTCAGTCGGGACCCATGTTGGATAAGTTTGCCCCTAAGTACACATTTGAGCGCTTGCCATTTCGTAAGCGGGTTAGTGGTGTTTTGGGCATGGTCCGACACAAAGTGTTTAATGGTCTGTGTAATGTCTTGTGAGCATACTGAGTCGGATAGTAGATTATCCTTTAGCCTCCAGGAAGAGTTCCGTTTGCGTGCAGGGATACCCCCCAAGTTCATGTGTATGGGGGCATGATCTGACCAAAGGGTGAGGCCAATAGAGGCAGAAGGTGTAATAGGTCTAATAGGGATTGGGAGATAAGAAGGTAGTCCAGTCTACTGTAGGAGGTATGTGCAGGGGAATAATAAGTGCAATCCTTAGTGCTAGGGTGTAGCATCCTCCACACATCCCCAAGGGATAAATCAAATAGAAGTGTTCTCATTTTGGTCAGGGAGGTCGGGGAGATTAAGGACTTACCAGTCGAAAAGTCAAAATGAGGTATCAAGGTGGCATTGAGGTCTCCTCCCAGGATCATGTTAGTTGTGCAGAATCTTTTCAGACGGGAAATCACAAAGGAGAGGAATTGCTGTTGGTCCTGATTTGGAGAGTATATGTTAATAACAGTATAAATTATATTCATTTGTGACAATTTAATAAAAACATATCTGCCTAGTGGGTCAATATAAGTATCAAGAACATCTGGGGTAAATGATGCATGGAATGCTATAGAAACCCCTTTAGATTTTGCTGAGGGGTTGGTACTGTGAAAGCAAACGGGGTATTGTTTATGGAGAAACTGTGGAAGTTTGTCTGTTCTAAAGTGGGTTTCCTGCAAAAGAAGGCTTTGGGTCCGCAATTTATGAAAGTGATATAGTATTTGCCTTCTCTTCTCTGGGATATTAAGGCCCCTGCAGTTCACTCAGGAGACTTTCAAGGAGGTTTGTACTGCCATAGGATAGCTGATTTATATGGTATTGAGAAATAAACACAGGGGAGGTTCACTGTCTCAGAGGAAAGGGTGGAGGATCAGGGGGGGAGTAGAGGGACATCTAGTGGTGAAATGAGAGAAGGAAAGTACGAGCAGTAATGAAAAAAGAAAAACAGAAGCAGAAAGAAGAAATTGAGGCTGGAACAACCTCACTACTAGCGTTGTGAACAACATATCAGCTAAGACCGCAATGGGCGCTGAAGGCCCTAAGTGGGTCAATGCACAGAGGAGCCCGCACACGCCGGGCAACAACTAAAGAAAACATTTTTTTAAAACTATGAACATAACAACTCAGGGCTCCGCACTGCTGTGTGAGTGATGAGCAGCTATACATAATTCTCTAAGAGGGTGAATCACCTAAAGATACACTAAGGAATGAACAGCATGTAGAGCTCCTTACTCAGCAACAAGACATAACCATTTTCGATATAAAAAAGGAGAGGGGAGGGGAGAGGGGGGGGAGGGGAGGGGAGGGCTGGGATGAGACAAGTTGAAGGAACAATGAGCACCAAGAGGAATGTTTCCTGTACAACAGGTAGTCATACATCTAAAAGACATATAAAAAGAGATAAAACGATAACATGAAACCTGTATTAAAAAAGTAAGAAATTGGGTTGGTAGTATAGTGTCCTTACAAATCTGTAGACAGGGATGTCTACACCAGTCTGAGGCCTGTGAAAAAATTATGGTCAAGTATCAAAAGCAAAGGTTCAACCCTCTGTCGCTGTGGAGAAGTCTGATTTGGACCGCTTGTTGTTCTTCGTTTGCTTCTGCCATCCTGTAGCAGCTTTGAAACCAGGAGTGGCTGCATGAAGTGGCCAGTCTGGGATGGAGATCTGTGGCAGTCCAAAAGTCCTGAGGAACTTGGGGAGATCACCTAGCGTGCGAAATGTCGCAGACTTCCCTTCATGAGATGCGAACAATTTAAAGGGAAAACCCCAGCGATACTTAATCTGTTTTGCTTGGAGGGCACCAGTAAGAAGTTTCAGAGCACGCCGCATGTCCAGGGTCATTTTAGAGATGTCAGGAAGCAGAGACACCGGGGTGCCATTGAAATATATGGCATTTTGAGATTGTGCGGCTTGCATGATGGTGTCTTTAATCACATAACAGTGCACCCTGCAGATAACATCTCTGGGGTGTTCTAGGTTTGGATTCTTAGGGACGAGGGCTCTATGGACTCGGTCAAGTTCCAGGGGGGCACCATTGTCTTTCTGGAGCAGTTCGTTAAACATGGCAATGACTGCGGGGGCTAGGTCTTTGGTTTCAACAGATTCCGAGAGGCCACATATGCGTATATTGTTATGTCTGGCCCTGTTTTCCTGGTCATCTTGATTGTATATCAATTGCTGGATCTGCAGGGTGTGCTCATGTAGAATAGTTTCATTTGCTTGCAATGTGGACGCAGTCTCCTCCATATTATGTTCCACTTCTTTAATTCTGTTAGTGACATCCCTGCACAGTTCAGTTATCTCTTGCTTATATGAACGCTCCGGTCGCTGTACACAGGCCTCAAAGTCATGCCTGGTGGGGAGTGCTTTAATGTATGCCTTCATGTCCCATCCACCATAGGATCTGTGAGAGTCTGGGGAATGGCATGCAGAGCGGTCCGAGATGGTCTCTGAATCAGGGGGGGACTGAGGACATTGTCTGGTCTTCATGTGGGGTGTGGAGCACTGAAAAACAGCTCCTTGTGAGGCCACATGTGTGCCTGAGGTCCGGGCCGGCGCCATCTTGGACGGGGGGGGGGACTGGAACGATTTTGCCCAAAACGAGTGAAGAAACGGTCTATATCCCCTTCTAGATGTGGATCGGGGGTAAGGTGTCTGTCTCCCCCACCTCTCCTTCCCATAACCAACCTTATTCCAGGTGCTGGAAAGCGCTGAGAGCCTGGATAGGTCCGGTGTGTGTGGGAGCTCCAGTAGGGAACGTCTTACTTCCTCATGTGCTCGGCCATGCCCCTTCAAATCAATTTTGAAAAGTTTTCAAATTCAAATAGTTTTCAAATTTCCAAAGAGAATAAAATAGAATAGAAAATAAAGGAATATAAAAAAATATATAATAGAATAGAAAAGAATATAACAGAAAATAAAAGAATATAATATAATAGAGTGAAACAGAAGAAAATAGAATAAAAAGAACAAAATAATAGAAATGAATAGAATAAAAAAATAATAGAATAAAATAGAATATAACCATCTTCCTATTCTAATCTATTCTGTTTTATTCTTTTATTTTATTTTCTATTCTATTGTTTTTTTTCTATACTATTCTGTTATTTTCTCTTCTTTTCTATTCTATTCAAATTCAAATTGATTCAATTTGAATTTTGGGAAATAGTTATATTCTTTCTATTCTATTCTTTATTTTTATTTCTAGTCTTTTCTATTCTATTCTTCTTCCTATGCTTTTATTTTCTATTTTGTTCTGTTTTACTCTATTATATTATATTATTTTCTTTTCTGTTATATTATTTTCTATTCTATTTTTTTTCATATTCTATTCCTCTATTTTCTATTCTATTCTCTTTGGTAATTCGAAAACTTTTAAATTGATTTGAAAACTATTAGAATGGATTCAAACTCGAATTCCGTCCAATTTTTTTATTTATTTTTTGTTATTTTGAATTTGTTTAAATGCGGTACTACTGTAATTGAGAGATTTGAATACATCTGAATCTCCAAAAAACAGAACGAAACAAACTGCACATGTCCAATTGCTTATAAACTTTGATCAGACAGAAGATAGAGCAAATTAACATTGTTTATAAACATTGATCAGACGGGAGATAGAGAAATACGAAGTAACATTGTTTATAAACATTGATCAGATGGGAGATAGAGAAATACAAAGTAACATTGTTTATAAACATTGATCAGATGGGAGATAGAGAGATACAAAGTTACATTGTTTATAAACATTGATCAGACAGAAGATAGAGAAAAACAAAGTAACATTGTTTATAAAGATTAAACATTGATCAGACTGGAGACAGAGAGATATAAAGTAACTGTCAGGAGTGTATGTGCTCCTTCTCCATCATAGCTGCTGGTTCCAGCATCCTGGTTTTGGTTATGGCATTCTCCTTGTCTGTCTCGTCCACCTGCAAGATGATTGATTGTTCAGTCTCTGGGTGGAGACCAGATCTGATCTAAGCCAGTCAAACCTTCAGTCTCATGCTTGTTATAGAGTGTAATAATGTATGTAATACCTAATCATACTCCCTGTCTCTCTGCTCTGCTAGATTGGATTTCCTTGTGTATGACCTTACATTGGCTTGTTTATTTGCTGAAGAGATTTGCAAACAAACACACCAAGTCTAGGAACTGTCTGTGCACGTAAACGCACCTCCAGAAATAATTCAGGCATCAGAGCCTAAGGTTAACCCGCCTGCTTGTTCTTCTGGTGACCCCCATATGTTTTCCAAATGCAAAAATATCTGCATGCTATACGTTAAGCCTAAGCCATGGTCTTCTTGTTATTGTCCCCGGCAGATGACCCAACAAGAGAGTCAGGTGAAGCTTTTTTTCAAGGCTCTAGGTTTTCTCCAAGATGATCCTGACCATGCCCACTCAGCTGACCCTAACCTTACGACATTTCATCAGGATAAATGCACCACTGAACAATACTGTACTGATTCCCACTGCTGGGCACCTGAATCTGGGTGGAATGAACCCGCTCTAAGAAGCCAGTTCAGGTTATGCTTATCAGTCTCCATCAAAGACTCCTTAGTACACGATCCTGAATCCAAAGTCATTGAATGAAGCCATGTAAGTACCGATCCATTCAGACAGACGTTTATGGGAAAGACATACACAGAGGTTTGTTTCTTTGCCCCCTAGTAAGCTGCCCACTTCTTCTCCATCAGAGTTTCCTGAGCCCTCTCAACCTCTCCAGGAGGAGCAGCCCTTGAAAATTGGCGCTACCCATTTATCCTCTGGGGAAAAGGTTAGAAGAATATCCCAGGGACTCTGCTTATATTGTGGCAACCATGGCCACTTTGTCACCAGCTGCCCTAATAAGGCGGGAAATGCCAAGTGCAACACCGGTCTGTGAGAGGCAGAGCCAAGGGACCCTACTGCACTGGGGACACCTGATGTAAGGAGGGACTCTGCTGGGGACACCTGATGTAAGGAGGGACTCTGCTGGGGACACCTGATGTAAGGAGGGACTCTACTTGGGACACTGATATAAGGAGAGACTCTGCTGGGGACCCCTAATGTAAGGAGGGACTCTACTTGGCACACTGATGTAAGGAGGGACTCTGTTGGGGACACCTAATGTAAGGAGGGACTCTACTTGGGACACTTATGTAAGGAGGGACTCTGCTGGGGGCACCTAATGTAAGGAGGGACTCTACTTGGGACACTTATGTAAGGAGGGACTCCACTTGGGACACTGATGTAAGGAGGGACTCCACTTGGGATGCCTGATGTAAGGAGGGACTCCGCTTGGGATGCCTGATGTAAGGAGGGACTCCGCTTGGGTTGCCTGATGTAAGGAGGGACTCCGCTTGGGGGTGGGAGTCGGGTGTGGGAGTCAGTGCGGGAGTCAAGGGTGGGAGTTGGGGGAGGGAGTCAGGGGTGGGGGTCGGGGGTGGGAATCAGGGTTGGGAGTCGGTGAGGGAGTCGGGTGTGGGAGTCGGGTGTGGGAGTCGGGTGTGGGAGTCGGGTGAGGGAGTCGGGGGAGGGAGTATATATATATTTTATTAGCAGAGACCCTGGGGAATAAAATGGCGGTCATTACATCTTTTTTTGTCACACAGTATTTACACAGAAATTTTTCAAACGTGATTTTTTTGGAAAGAAAACACTTTCATGAATAATAAAAAAAAAACAGTACAGTTATCCCATTTTTTTGTATAATGTGACAGATGATTATACGCCAAGTAAATAGATACCTCACATGGCGACGCTTTAAAACTTTTTCCAGGTTACATGTTTAGAATTACAGAGGAGGTCTAGTGCTATAATTATCACTCTCACGCCAACCTTTGCGGCGATACCTCACATATGTGGTTTAAACGTTGTTTACATATGCGGGCGCGACCTACCTATGCGTTTGCTTCTGCGTGCGAGCTTGCGGGGACGGGGTGCTTTATTTACTTATTTTTTTATTGTTTAATTTATTTAATTTTTTTTGTTTTTACAATTTCCCTGTAAAAAAAATGTTTTTGATGACTTTTGTTCCCATTACAAGAAATGTAGATGGTGGAATTCTACATTCTGCATCTCTATGAAGGATTTCTAGTAAACAAATCTATATCTTTATATACTTCCAGCTCCCCCTATTACCGCCATCTTTTCCAACACTCCCAACTAGAGGTCGGCTGGCCCAGCATCGCGCACCCTTTGGGAGATCTCAGTGGTCCAGCGCTGGGATTGGCTCCCATGGTCTGGAGTCCGGGCAGATGATTGGTTGAGCACATTAGACTATTTCCTTCTGTTTTTACTCTTAGTGCCATCTGCATTCCCCATATGCCACTGTATAGGCTTCCATAGTCAGTATGGGACGGTCGATGTTTGGTGACCTGGAAATGTCTTATCAATGTGATGTATATTTCATTCTCTGCATTTCTGCTTCTATTCTCTGATTCTTTTTACTTTTTTTGTATCAATAAATATTACTTTTTAATTTTTAATCATTATCTGATAATTTTTGGATAGTGCCTACATAGTCCCAACACCAAAGGGTCACTCTTTTGGCCGGAGTTTCTCCTACAACCCCTTAATCCTTTTCCATAATAATACAACTAATTCCCCCCTTATTCATTTCATAATTAGATTTTATGTATATATATAATGTGTGTGAATTGTGGGCTCATGTAACGAGGACATCTAGTGGCCAAAACATTTAGTGTATTAAACACATAAACACGTGTCGCCCTCTAGTGGCTGATAACTATATAACATCAATGCAAGACTATATAATGTGTATTGTAGATTTGAGTCTTCACATTGTATGTTATAGTATTTTACATTTTTATTTGCAGCACTGGGAGTCCGGTCTTAACCCCCTCACACATTTTTGTAGCACAGGGATTTTGGTCCCACATACATGTGATTTGTAATGAAATATTTCTGGGTTGATCACATGATATATTTCGGTATTCTACTTCCAGCACCGGGAGTCTGGGATTATCTCCTCACAATGTATTTTGGTATTTTGGTCCCCCATCCATGTGATTTGTAATGGAATATTTCTGGGTTGATCACATGATATATTTCGGTATTCTACTTCCAGCACCGGGAGTCTGGGGTTATCTCCTCACAATGTATTTTGGTATTTTGGACCCACATTCATGTGATATATAATCACTTGGTCATGTGACATGAGGTAATGACTCATACACTAAATTTCATGTCATTTATACATGTATAGATAGCACACATATAGGACAAAGCACCATGCTGATACAAAGAACAATACACTTACATATGTGGGGATACAGATACGAGGTGTGTCTAAATAGTTCAGTGATTGGTCCAATATCTCAACAGCAACATGGGCCAGGTGAAGGTCCAGAGACACACTGAAAAGAACCACCTAGTGTGGAATACACGTGACTGTCGGGGGGAAATCCGCTGTGGGGGTGGAACATAGTCAGTGTGAGTGGGAGGGGCACAGTGCAATGGGGCAATGAGAGAAGTTCTGCTACAAATTGGGTAAAACAACGATGGAGACACATGAAATGTTGGACGATAGTACGGGACGGAAGTCGTGAGCAGAAAATGAGTTTATGACGGTTCAAACACTTCCAGGTCAGGAAGGAAAGGACTGAGGAGGAGCCACGCTCGGGTCACTCATCTACAAGCAGGACCCCAGACACGATCGAACAAATCTGACAAATGCTGGCACCAGATTGGCCACTGACTCTACAATCGATGGTGGAGGAATTGGGCATTACCCAGGACACGGTGCCCACCAACGTCCACCAAGATTTGGGGAAGCAGAAGATCTCTTCCATGATTCACAACATTTTATAAATTGGAGATGAATATCTTGATCCTTTCTTGTGATTGGTCAGTGCTGCTCATGTGATCGCTTTTCTGTAGCAGATTTTTGTGATGATCGATTTATTGTTATATTGGCTGCTTATGTTGTTTTGTATCATCATTCTGTGATTTCATGAGCACTGGGGGGGAGCCTTTTATGTTTGACTATTTCTCATTGAATGGAGGCGCTAAAATTTATCAGTAACCGAGCGATTCATTTCGATGACTTATTTGCGGTAGATGCCGCACCAGGTGGAAATGTGGATCATCAATAATTACTCACAACATTGGGGTACACATTAGAGAAACAAATCCGCACTTGGTGGGATATTTGTACGATCGAACAATACCTAAAAGAGAAAATCACCATGAGAAGCCTCAGGTGGGAAGTGACCCCACAGGAGGGTCTAAGTGAGGAAGGGTCTATGAATGACGGCTTAGACTTCTTTAATCGCTTCCCGACTGCCTTACTCAGATATACTGCGGCAGAAGGGCACATACAGGCAGATTAACGTACCTGTAGGTTGCCCTTTAGGAGGCGGCTTGCCATAAAACTATCCCCTATTTTGTAGACGCTATAACGTTTGCGCAAACCAATCAATAAACGCTTATTGCACTTCTTGTTTTTTTTACCAAATATATGTAGAAGAATATGTATCGGCCTAAACTGAGGAAAAAAATGTTTTTTTTATATTTTTTAAGGATATATATTATAGCAAAAAGTAAAAAATATTTCCTTTTTTTCAAAATTGTCGCTCTTTTTTTGTTTATAGCGCAAAAAATAAAAACCGCAGAGGTGATCAAATACCACCAAAAGAAAGCTCTATTTGTGGGGAAAAAAAGGACATCAGTTTTGTTTGGGAGCAACGTCGCACAACTGCTCAATTGTCAGTTAAGGCGACGCAGTGCCGAATCACAAAAAGTGCTCTGGTCTTTGGCCAGCCAAATGGTCCGGGGCTTAAGTGGTTAATGGTGTGCGATTTCAATCACAGCAACTGGTGTTAAAAAGGAAAAAACAAAAACAAAAAAAACAAAACAAAAACAGGTTATTAGAGGAAAAGATCGCTGATTTGCAAATGAAGTTCGATCCGATCAAAGACACACAGCAAGCTTTACATTTTAATGGAGATATTAAAAAGAAATTAGAAAAAAATTGATAGAGAAACACAGAAAAAGAAAATAAAAAAATTCCACAGGGATATGGGAGACTTAAAAAATAACTCCATTTCCCTATGGCAAAACACTAGTAGTGAGCAGAGGGATGTGGATGAGAAGGCTGAACTAGCACCACTGCCATTGAGGATGGTTCCAAATAATGGGGTGGAAGCCGGTCCGTCAGCACCAAAATGGACTCCCATCCCCCAACCCTTTGCTCAATGAAGTAGAGGAGGCCAAAGGGGGAGGAGAGGGAGAAGAAATGATAAAAATGAAGATAATGCATATTTCAATCAGCAGTATCCTCAGAACACTTCTGGGTCCCAATCAAGGCCCCCTACTAATAATTATTATAAAAAAATGATAATAGGGATCTTTATAGCCCATATCCCATTAATATTAGGGAACAATAGTATAGTAACCCATGGCCCAATCAACATCAGTATTATGATGATAGAGATCAATGGAGTCCATCCCCCATACCCACCTCTAATCCATATGAAATGATCAACGACTAGAACACCAATACCCCAAAACCAGCAAGGACTTTTTTAGGAGGAGGGGGAACAGGTGGGCAAAGAGGAAGAGGAGGGAATCAGTGGAAAGGCCGCCCCCCCAAATACGACACAATACCCCAGGGAGCGAGGGGGTGGAATCCCCCCCAATGGGAAAGACCTCACAGCCCCTTACCAGTTATAAAAGAACACAGGATAGAGAGGCTGTAGAGGGCGACGGAGAGTCTAAAAAAAGAAGTAGGGAGACAATTAGAAGGATTTATAATTTACCAAACATCCAACTCAACCATAAGAAATTTATATTTTAAATGCGGGACTCAAATGTGCCGCCAATACACCGATTAACAAATTTAGTGTTTATATAGACATACAGAAATATAGAAGAAGAATAAACATGAAAAGATACTTCTTAGGAATTAGATTGAATCCAACATAGAATTGACCACACAACCAGAGGTGGTGATAGTGGGCTAAACAATAAATCTTTATTTCATCCTCCACAACCTTCCAATAAACACGTGGAAGTTTTTAAACAAATGATTTTAAAGGATGTAAATAAATTGGTACCTAGAAAGTGTGTTACCCCCAAAATACATAGAGGAAGGTTTAAAGTCCTTAGAGGCCAGAAAAGATGTCATTGTCAGACCAGCCACTGCCCTGTTAGGGCTTGAACGGCACTGTGAAACGCCCGCTGCGAGCGTTCCCCCGGGGCCGTTCAAGCCCTAACAGGGCAGTGGTTGGTGAGTGTATATATATATATATATTTTTTTTTAAAAATTAATAACCACTCCAATGTTATGCTATTTATTTTATATTATTTTTCACTATCATGTATATGTAATTTTGATTGTTTGATTTGTAGAGAATTCACTTGGACGCCTCCTGAGGAAGTGGCTTGACCGCGAAACTGTCGAGGTTTACGTTCTCAAGTATTCTAAACCTGCCTTCATTTACCTATGTGGGCGTTTTAAATTGTTATCCCAACAAATTTTGTATTGTAATATGTCCTAACTGTTATTTTTGTTAATCTATATTATGTATGTATAGATTTTTTAATGTTTATTTCTGAATAAATTGGAATTTTACCTACTCTGCATGTTTCTATGAGGTACCGCAATAGTCCATTTGGTTCTGTATGGGGAGGTAGGACTTAATTGGAGAAGTCCCTGTTATTCCTCTCCAACCCTCTCTATTACTATATGATTGAAGGATGTTGGTACCCACTAAAACTTTACCCCTCTTTTCTATTCTAGTGGCATTTACTTTATAATTATTTATTTAACTGACACTTAACGTTCATTCCCTTGGGACATAGAGTTGGATTTAAATTGTTTTATCAGTAATTACGGTATTGAATTTTGAGCAAATTTTATAATGGGATTTTATAATCAAATTTTACTTTTACATATATAAAATATATATATAAAAAAGGTTTCTGTGATTGATTACATAATTTTAGATATATCACAACAACATCATAGCATAAGAATATGTAAGGGGTGAAAGTCCCTTTTAAAAATGTGAATTTGATGTATCAGACTGTTTAAGTAATGTCTAATATGATTTTAACATATATTCAATGTTCAACTTAGATTCCAATCTATGTTGAATCAAAACAATAATAGGGCTATAGTGAGCACATGATTGATGGTGGAATGAACTGTGACTTGAATGCAATACTCAGTCTCGTCATCGATTAGTGTCTCTTTATAAATAGTGTCACCATACATGGAACGATAAGTTGAAAACAAGTGTGATTTCACCGATCGAATATAAACACATATGGTGGCAACTTAGCATACCTACCCACAATCTGTAATGGGTGTACAGTATATTGCGCCACTCAGTGATTGTGGTTTTACCATGCACTGCTGGATTGACAATATAATGTTTTATTAGATTGCATAAGCTCCCTGGATGGGATGCGGCGGATGTTAAGCATCAGACCAGTAGGAACGAGCGTATGCAGGGTTAATACCCTGGAGCTCGTAAGTGTATATACGGATGGGAGCTGCGCTGTGTGGCCACGCCCTCTGACGAAGTGATGAAGAAACGCATCAGGGCATGATTCAAATCTTTACGTCGTAACTACGCCGAACCCAGAAATCCGCTCGTCTGTATGCTAGTCTGACGGACAAAAACCCACGCTAGGGCAGCTATTGGCTACTGGCTATCAACTTCATTATTTTAGTCCGGTGTACGTCATCACGTACGAATCTGTCGGACTTTTGTGTGATCGCGTGTAGGCAAGTCCGTTCGTTAGAAAGTCTGCCGCAAGTCCGCCAAAAGTCCGTCAAAAGTCTGTCGGACAGGCTGTCGGACTTTTGTAGCCGAAAAGTCCGACCGTGTGTACGCGCCATAATACCTTTGGTTGTCTGGTAAGTTCATTACCTTAGGGGATTGTTGCACACGCGGTGTGGTGACGGTATTCAGCTGGATTTACCCCGTATGAACTTTTTTGATGGACAATCCATGATTTACAAATTTTTTAAATTGGACATTACTATCTCAATCCTTTCTTGTGATTGTTCAGCTCTGCTAATGTTATAGCTTTTCTGTAGCATATTTTTGTGATATAAGATCTGTTCCCTGTTTGTGCCGCACAAACTGACAGACGGGCAGAAAGCAAAAACCGATGGAAACCTCTGGAGATCTCATCACCATGTGAGACCGGGATCCATCCGCACCTGCCAACCATCGTCACAGGGGAGGAGACCCGGTGTTACCAGTCCTATCCAGAATCCAAGCGCCAATTGGTGGAATGGCGTTCACCGTCTTTCCTGTGACCCAAAAAGAGTCGCCTGCAAAAGTCCAAGGTCAAGACAATGTTGATCGTCTTCTTCAACATTGATGACATCATCCAAGAATGTGTAACAGCGGCTCTGCGATCGATTCCTAAAGTAGCCTTTGCTGACAGTTTCCAGAAGCTTTATGAACGTTGTCAGAAGTGCGCTGTGAAGAACGGCGATTGTTCTGACGGTCAATAAAAGGTCTTTTTTTATCTTCTGTTTTGTTTGTTTTCCGATTCCATTTATCAAACTTTTTAGACACATCTCGTAGTGTTAGCAGCACTTTCCTCATAGTGAATATAGGCAAGAGACTTAATATGCAGTGGTAGTGCACAGATCTCTCTCTCTCTTTTCACATTGGCTCAGAAACAGTAGTAGGAGACATTGACCCCCACTGCTGTCAATCACAACTAGTGACGACGGAGTGGAGGGTGGGGCCAATCTGCACTCTGTGTGTCTATGGACACACAGAGCCAGCTCAGGAGTGAGCCTTCACAAGTGCCCCCATATCAAGCTTCCATTCTATTGATCTGCCCTTCAAACAATCCTTTCTTCCTTTGATCGACCCTTTCATTAATTAATTGAGCCTTCCTTCAAATGATCTGCCCTTCCATCTATCGACCCTTCCATGTATCGATCCCTCCTTATTTCGATATATCGATATATATCGATCCTATATCAATCAATTTGAAGGGAGAATTGATTGATCAATCAAAGGAAGGAAGGGTTGATGGATCTAAGGAAGGGTTGATCAATTGAAAGAAGGATCCTTTGATTGAAGGACGGAAGGATCGATAGATGGAAGGAAGGGTTAATTGAAGGAAGAATAAAAGCTGCTTCAGTGTGAACCTAGCCTTTAGGCAGCAAGGATGACCAGGGAGGAGAGGTGAGGGTTAAAAAAAAAGTTGCATAGGAATTCTTTTTATCTATGGTGATGAGACTTCTGTAAGATAAAATAATCCAATTTTCTTGCTTTGCAGCCTGAAATGAAGACAGACAGTTTTTTTTTTTATCCAGCTGCATTTACTCTGTGCAACTTAAACATCCAAGTGAAAGATAGAACACCAACATGTCAGAGAGAACAGAATCAGTGAGTTGGAAAAATGATCACCCCGCCCCCTCCTAAAATGTCAATCAGGTGTAGCTAATCATCTTCACAAAGCCCGGTGATCAGCTGTGGTCATTTTGATGAGCTCAGCATGAAAATAGCATTCCTGGAGCATTTCAGTCCCTGGTAGTGCAACTGAAGCAAACAATCACCTATGGGTGGCGCTGTCACCGGGATCTCTGGGATCAAGTTGTGGACAGCCACAAGTCAGGAGATGGATACAAAGGCTTTATAGTGAAGTCTATTATTAAGAAGTGAAAGGTATTTGGTACAAAACAGACCCTCCCTGGATCAGGATGTGGCTCCAAACTGGAGGAAACTGGTCAGAGAGGCTACCAAGAGGCCTACAGCAACTCTGACAAAGAGTGGTCATTGTGTGCATATGACACTATAATCACATATCCTCCCCAAATGTGGCTTGTATGGGGGAGGGGTACAAGAAGAAAGCCATGCCTCAAGAAAGGCCACATGCTGACACCACTGAGCTTTGCCAAAATGCACCGCCAAGATTCTGAGGCCACATGGTAAAAGATGTTCTGGTCAGATGAGAGTAAAATGGAATGATTTGGCCTCAACACCAAATGATATGTTTGGCAGGAATCCATCCAAATAACACCATTCCTACAGTAAAACATGGAGGTGGTAATATCCTGTTATAGGGGGTGGTAATACCCTGTTATAGGGGGTGGTAATATCCTGTTATGGGGGTGGTAATATCCTGTTATGGGGGTGGTAATATCCTGTTAAGGAGGTGTTTTACTGCAACTGGGATTGGAGCACTTGTAAGTAGTGATGGGCAAATGGTTTGGGCTGAGCATGAGTTCAGCCCGAACATCGCTCGGCAGGATGTTTGCCCACTGATCGCACAGTCAATAGGTTGTTAATGAGCGGAGCTGGGAAGCCGGCCACCGCATCCTTAACAACTGATGAGTCATCAGCTGTCAGCAGGCTCCCCCGTTGACAGCTG
Organism: Lithobates clamitans; assembly: GCA_037952925.1. Classification (NCBI taxonomy): domain Eukaryota; kingdom Metazoa; phylum Chordata; class Amphibia; order Anura; family Ranidae; genus Lithobates; species Lithobates clamitans. The sequence goes on along the minus strand of JBBGZY010001546.1, from coordinate 3,336,455 downwards.
AATAAAAAAAAAAATTGCCAAATTTGCCGGCAATAGAAAAATTATAAAAAAAAACAAAACGCGTGGGGGGTTCCCCCAGTCCATACCAGGCCCTTTGGGTCTGGTGTGGGTTTTAAGCCACCCTCTAAATGGGGACTTTTTAGGGCATCCACAAAATCAATAATGTATATAAAAATTATATTCTTAATTGGAACAAGTTAAAAAAGTTACATATACAAGGTTAAAAATCAGATGCAGTTTACATGGCAAATAACTATTGGAACAGTCAACGCACAGGATGGTGAAGACAATGATAGCCCAACACGTTTTGAATTTCATACGGCTATAACAAATTCTTCTTCAGGGGCATATACATGAAAAAAGTTATTTAGTTTAGCATTTATTTCAGTATCCGAGGGTGGTTACGGATTCCCTCTATTTATTGCATATATGTATTAACTTGTCTATTCCTATAGTTAGCTAGTCTATTAAAACTCTGATAATGTTACTGTTGATAAGCACAATGATATAAGGTTAGCTATAAAATCAAACACACTGCTTAGTAAAACAATGTCTTATTTATTTCCCAAGAAAATAGGAAAATGTTAACATGAAAACACTAAAGGAAAATATTATAGAGCGTATAACAAAAGAACATCAAAAAATCTTATCGCAAGGCTGTCCTCTAGATATTGTCTCGTCAGTTGGGCTCAAAATGATAGCAGAGAGAGGCATGAGGCTCAGAGAACTATCAGGCAAGAGCCAAGAGTGAAAAAAAGGGACAACTTCCCTTCTGTGTGCACTTTTACACTGCATTCAGACCCACTTGTAACCACACCCCACTAGTCTCCTGTCCAATGAGATATTGCCGAGAGGCAGTCCTTTCAATATATTATATTTCTGTCCGTCCTGCTGTATTGACCTCTAGGGGCAGTATTCGTCCATGGATCATCGCTATGTGACCCGGGCCATCTTCAGTCTTAGCTGGCCCTTTGATGAATGTCCTGCTACAGAAAATCAATCATCTCTCTTTGAAGCTTGCTTGCAGAGTGCTAATCAAGAATTTCCATCACACCAGTTGGTCAGGAGCCAAGCTTTTGTTCTACAAAGCTTTCATGTGCAACTTGTTACCAGGTGACTGGAATGCATCAACCAGAAATACGATATTAAACCATGTTGCCTTCCAACAGAGGTCATGTGACATATGTGAACTTTACACAGGAAAACATATGTGTATATCGGGACGCTACAGATGGTGTTATAGGGAAGAGTCATGTCCCTGAACACGACTCTTCCCTATAATCCAATCAGCTGGTTGAAGTGCCGCCATATTGGGGGCCCAATTCATATCCAGCCAATCAGTACATGAGGAGCCACACTTGATGTCATCACATCCCACACTGATTTGTGGATGAACAAAGATGGGGGCTGGCCTTCCACCCTAGGCCCTCCAATGGAATCAGACTTCAGATTTACATTCCTGCTGTTGGGTTTGACTTTCACATTATTAATATGCTTTGCTGTTCCATATTTCCATGGCTGTATTTCCCATGCAGATACATCTTTTCTTTATGTATAACAAGGACAGCCAGAGGCCTTTCTGACGAATAGTGAAGATAAGGAGGACCTGTCCATGGATGGAGTGCATGAAGAGAGCCCGGATCTGCACTGGGGGCCCCTTTCCTGTCCACCAATGACTAGATGCCAGTGATCTGATATGAACCTATCTGGATAATATTGATCCAGCTGACACCATAGATGCAACTTTGTGACAGGTCCTCTTTCAGTGACCCGTTAGCAGCAGGTGGAATCATTGGCTCTAGGTGGGCCCCTGGCTGGTGTACTGTATCTCTCTCTGGGGGCCCTAGCTGTTTTGATGACCCTTCCGTGTTACCATTGAAATTTCTCTGTCAAGGAAAACAAAATCTTTATTTCTTCTTCTTTAAGGGGCCCAGGAATTCAGAGACTGTCAGGTTATACTGCCTCCTACAAGAAGAATGGGACACTGGCAAACAAAAATTGTTGGCCCAGTATAGCCCCTCCTACTCCCAGTATGCTTAAGTTTTGTGGGAGTGTCCAGGAGAAGGGTTGCCTTTTCTCTGTGTGTTTTTATAATAATAAAAGATGAATTTTGGGATACAGTTTGGCCATGTTCTGACATTGTGTACAGGTGGAAATCTCAGGTGGACCGTCATGGGGGAATAGAAAAGAGTCTTCACCAACCACAAGACTGGAGGAGCACAACTGTCTACAATGTCTTTGTATGATGGCGGATTAGCACTGGGAACACCTAAGCTCATTTGGGGGGCAGCACATACTTTTGCCTCCACCTGAAGAGATCCCACCTCACCCAATACCATTCCCTCCATCTGTGAAGACCCAACCTCACCTAATATCGTTTCCTCGACCTGAAGAGACCCCACTTCACCCAATACCATCCCCTCCACCTTATGTATGATATCTGTCAGTCTCTTATTCCAACTGTCAACAGCACAGACATCTCTTCCCTATTCCTACCTATAGCATTGGCTGCAGCTCTGACAGACTCATATTTCCATAGAAGGGGAAGGTGCTTCACCAGAGACCTCAGGAGATTCCTGCTTCTCCTGCCTGCACCTACCTTCTTGCTAGCCATAGCAAGGTGTGATTGGACTGGGCTGTAATTTCTTTACCCACCACTAGGTGTCCTCAATGCTCCACCTGCAACCCCTGCATTCTGTACATCTAATGTGGGGCTAATATATAGGAAACAAGCATACATTTTATGGTACAAATTTTATGTCATATATATATATATATATACACAAACAGTATATGGTAGAAACATAATATGTGGTAAATATAGAGGGCAGGGAGAGTGCAAGGAAAAGACAGAATGCAGAGAGTGGGGAAGGAGGAGGTGAGAGAGGGGGAAGGGAGAGATGGGAGGGGAAGGGAAAGGAGAGAGAGGGGGAAGGGAAAGGAGAGAGAGGGGGGAAAGGAGAGAGAGGGGGGAAAGGAGAGAGGGGGGGAAAGGAGAGAGAGGGGGGAAAGGAGAGAGAGGGGGAAGGGAAAGGAGAGAGAGGGGGAAGGGAAAGGAGAGAGAGGGGGGAAGGGAAAGGAGAGAGAGGCAGAAGGGAAAGGAGAGAGGGGGAATTGAGAGGGGGAAGGCAGAGGGGAGAGGTGAGAGAGAGAAGGGAGAGGAGAGAGAAGGAAGAGGTGAGAGGGGGAAGGGAGAAGTAAGAGGGGGAAGGGAGAGTTGAGAGGGGGAAGGTAGAGGAGGGAGGGGGAGGGAGAGGAGAGAGGGGGGAGGGAGAGGTGAGAGTGGGAAGGGAGAGGTGAGAGGGGGAGGGAGAGGAGAGAGGGGGAAGGAAGAGGAGAGCGGGGGAAGGGAGAGGAGAGAGGGGAAGGGAGAGGTGAGAGAGGGAAGGGAGAGGTGAGAGGGGGGAGGGAGAGGTGAGAGAGGGAAGGGAGAGGGGAGAGAGGAAGGGAGAGGAGAGAGAGGAAAGGAGAGGAGAGAGAGAAAGGGAGAGGAGAGAGAGGGGAGGGGGAAGGGAGAGGTGAGGGGGGAAGAGAGAGGTGAGGGGGGATGGGAGAGGTGAGAGGGGGAAGGTAGAGGAGTGAGGGGGAAGGGAGAGGTGAGAGGGGGAAGGTAGAGGTGAGAGGGGGGAGGGAGAGGAGAGAGGGGGAAGGGAGAGGGGGAAGGAAGAGGAGAGCGGGGGAAGGGAGGGGTGAGAGGGGGAAGGGAGAGGGGGAAGGGAGAGGAGAGAGGGGAAGGGAGAGGTGAGAGAGGGAAGGGAGAGGGGAGAGGGGGAAGGGAGAGGAGAGAGGGGGAAGGGAGAGGTGAGAGGGGAAGGGAGAGGGGAGAGAGGGAAGGGAGAGGGGAGAGAGAGGAGAGGGAGAGGTGAGAGGAGAAAGGGAGAGGTGAGGGGGGATGGGAGAGGAGAGAGGGGGAAGGGAGGAGAGGTGAGAGGGGGAAGGGAGAGGTGAGAGGGTATCAGCTGTGGAGAACAAGATGAGTAAGAAGTTGGTAATAATCACAGAATCGCAGAATAAGGTTAATAAAATATACAAAACTTTATTGATGAGTAAAAAACCTCAATGGGGTAAATCTATAGAGAATAACACCTTCCAATAACTAGGTAATAATATTGGTAGCCCAATAATCAATCAGGATAACCGCATCCCTTTGGATAATGATCCATGACATGAAAACCTCCGGGGAATAATACATGATCCTCATCATAGGCGTGCCCACGGGGTGTGCCGGGTGTGCCTGGGCACACCCTAATCCCCCGAGCAGTGTTTAGCCCCATGCCGCCTGTATCCTGAGATCTGCCTGGGCTGATGTGCAATGTGTACCCCGCACTGCCTGTGAGGCAGTATAACATTGCCGATATTGGGGCTTGTAAGATCCGCTTAGTGTGACACTGTCCTCCTGAGGAGCTGTCAGAATTCATGTATGATGTCGGGGTGGGCGGGACCGAGGAGGTATCGAATACCAGCCAATGGGATGGGTCTGGCGGGGCCGTTATGTGTATGTAGCCCCACCCCTTTTCTCAAGCTGCTCATTTATTAGCTGATGTTTAATAGCTGCTCGGTCCTGCTCGGATGTCACACAGGCACAGCGAGCACAGTGAAGCCGCCTCCCCCTCCAGTGTTTATGTGTACACAGGGGGAGGGGACATGCTGTGCCTGTGCCGCGCTGATTTGAGGTACTGAATGGGATGGGGGGAGGGGGGTCTGTCTGTGCTGAAGGGGAGGTTTGTGCTGAATTGGGGGCTCCATCTGTGCTGAAGGGGGGGTGTGCTCAATGGGGGAGTCCATCTGTGCTGAAGGGGGTGCTTAAAGGGGGAGTCCATCTGGGCTGAAGGGGGGTGCTTAATAAGGGAGTGCATCTGTTCTGAAGGGGGGTGCTTAATGGGGGAGTCCATCTAGGCTGAAGGGGGGTTTGTGCTGAATGGGGGGGCTCCATCTGTGCTGAAGGGGGGGTGTGTTGAATAAGGGGGGTCTGTGCTAAAGGGGGGGTCCATCTATGCTGAAGGGGGGGTGTTGAATGGGGGGGTCTGTGTTAAAGGGGGGGTCCATCTATGCTGAAGGGGGTGTTGAATGGGGGGGTCTGTGCTAAAGGGGGGGTCATCTATGCTGAAGGGGGGTGTGTTGAATGGGGGGGTCTGTGCTAAAGGGGGGTCCATCTGTGCTGAAGGGGGGTCCATCTGTGCTAAGGGGGGTGTGTTGAATGGGGGGGTCTGTGCTAAAGGGGGGTCCATCTGTGCTGAAGGGGGGTCCATCTGTGCTAAGGGGGGTCTGTGCTGAATGGGAGGGTCTGTGCTGAAGGGGGGGTCCATCTGTGCTAAGGGGTGTCTGTGCTGAATGGGGGTGTCTGTGCTGAAGGGGGGTCCATCTGTGCTGAAGGGGGGGTCTGTGCTGAATGGGGGGGTCCATCTGTGCTGAATGGGAGGGTCTGTGCTGCATGGGGGGGTCTGTGCTGAAGGGGGAGGTCCGTCTGTGCTGAAGGGGGGTCTACGCTGAAGGGGGGTCTGTGCTGAGGGGGGCTGAATAATGTAAAGCGGTCCAGTGGTGCACAGTGGGGTGTTTTTACATTTTAAGGTGGCGGGGTGCCAGATATAGGATCCGCCCCGGGTGCAAAATCCTCTAGGTATGCCCCTGGAAACCCCCCCTCTCCTCTGTCAGTGCTTCCGACTAATGCCACCTGTCTATGCCAGTCAGTGCCACCTGTCAGTTTGTGAGTGCCAATTAGTGCTCCCAATCAGTGCCACCTGTTAGTGCCAATGAGTGCCAGCGCCACCTGTCAGTGCCAATTAGTGCTTCCAATCAGTGCCACCTGTCAGTGCCAATGAGTGCCAATCGGTGCCAATCAGTGCTTCCACTCAGAGCCACCTGTCAGTGCCAATCAGTGCCAGTGCCACCTGTCACTGCAAATTAGAGCTTCCAATCAGTGCCACCTGTTAGTGCCAATGAGTGCTAAGTGCTTCCAATCAGTGCCACCTGTCAGTGCCAATGAGTGCCACCTATCAGTGCTTCCAATCAGTGCCAACTGTCAGTGCCAATCAATGTCAGTGCCACCTGTCAGTGCCAATCAGTGCTTCCAATCAGTGCCACCTGTCAGTGCCAATCAGTATCAGTGCTGCTTGTCAGTGCCAATCAGTGCCAGTGCTGACTGTCAGTGCTAATTAGTGCTTCCAATCAGTGCCACCTGTTAGTGCCAATTAGTACTTCCAATCAGTGTTACCTGTCAGTGCCAATCAGTGCCAGTGCCGCCTGTCAGTGCCAATCAGTGCCAATGCCACCTGTCAGTGCCAATCATTGCTTCCAATCAGTGCCACCTGTCAGTGGCAGTCAGTTCCACACCAGTGCAAATGAGTGCCACCTGTCATTGCCAATCAGTGCCGCTTATCAGTGCTATTAATCAGTGCCCATCAGTGCACTGAGTGCAGGGATGGGGGTGATGAACTCAGCAGCCAGGCACATTGTCCAAGGGGGTGCAGGCCTGGTGGGGCACAACTGAAATCTGTTGATGTTTATTAATTCCACATGCCGATCTTTAGTATAACAGGTAATACCCACACTACTATTTACAATAAACTACTGGAGGTAAAATAAAAAAGTGTAATTGAAAGGCCTGCCGCTAAGCACTGTTATGTGTTCCCACACCACAAAAAAAAAAAAAAAAGTGCAGCGCTAACTTACTGATCAATAACTTAACAATAATGGTGGAATCCTCTAATGTATGGAAATCTCAATAAACTTCAATATTACCACAATACCGGTCTCTGTGATATGCAACTTCACATATAATACACATCAAGCTGAAAATAAGACATACTGTATAAAAATAAACTTAGCAGGGATGGTGGAAACCCCTCCTATAGATATTTACCATACAGATTAATCTCAAGTGAAAATTTTTTTAGTTGGGAGGTTCCCACCATTATAGCACTTTGGAATTTTTATTTTTTAGATCCTTACACTTAATTTTAGATTACTATTTAGTTACTATTATAATGTGAATTTTTGCACTTGAAGGTAATTTTCTAACACCCTTGCTAAGTCCATGTCTTTATGGACCTTGCTTTGTGCACTGGTGCGCAGTCATGTTGGAACAGGAAGGGGCCATCCCCAAACTGTTCCCACAAAGTTGGGAGCACGAAATTGTCCAAAATGTCTTGGTATGCTGACTCCTTAAGAGTTCCCTTCACTGGAACTAAGGGGCCAAATCCAACCCCTGAAAAACAACCCCCCCACCATAATCCCCCCTCCCCCGCTTCACATAATCCCCCCTCCACCAATGATTTGGACCAGTGCACAGAGCAAGGTCCATAAAGACATGGATGAGTGAGTTTGGGGTGGAGGAACTTGACTGGCCTGCACAGAGTCCTGACCTCAACCCGATAGAACACCTTTGGGATAAATTAGAGCGGAGACTGCGAGCCAGACCTTTACATCCAACATCAGTGCCTGACCTCACAAATGCGCTTCTGGAAGAATGGTCAAACATTCCCATAGACACACTCCTAAACCTTGTGGACAGCCTTCCCAGAAGAGATGAAGCTGTTATAGCTGAAAAGGGTGGGCCAACCCAATATTGAACCCTACGGACTAAGACGGGGATGTCATTAAAGTTTATGTGCGTGTAAAGGCAGGCGTCACAATACTTTTGTCTGTTTGAGCTTTGGGTTGCACACCCTAATGCAATAGGCTGCGCACACCTATGATCCTCATATACAATATATCAGACATGAAATGTAATCAGAACCATCTGTGGATAAATCCATTTAGATGATATAATAAATCATGTTAATAAAAATTGCAGCAAGTTGTCAGTGAAAAGCAAAGCGGCTGAACGGACTCGGCACAATGAAATTTTAGTAGCCCTGTTGGCAGAGAGTCATGCAGAGCAGAGATGGGGGAGTTGGCAGAAATAAAGATGAACTTCTAGAAATGGGATCACTTGGCTAAGCTTGTCATTCAGGGGGATAAAGTTCTGGTTGTGGAACAAAAACTCTGACATAAGGCAGCAGAGAGCCGGCTATGAGATGTCATTCTCTCCTTGGGATTGCTGATGGATCGGGTTCTGTTCTTATACAAGATAATGTCAGCAATATGGAGAAAGCAATTGCAGAGAGATGCAGCAAGCAGAGAGAGACACTGGGAGCCGGGAATGCCATATATGTTAGATAGAGCCGTATCACTTTATTACATCCAAGGAGAGGAGAGAGTGGAGGGAGAGGAGAAAGGGCAGAGAGAGTGCAGGAAAAAGAGAGAACACGCATTAAAAGGAGAGTGCAGGAAGGGGGGGGGGGTGCAGGGAGAGTAGAGGAGAGAAACTTTAGAAAATGTATTTTTTCCCTCCATGAACGAGTCCTAATAATGAGTCGGATCCTCATCCTCATCATAGTAAGCATTGATAATATTGGAGAGTGCGGAATCCTACAGAGGGGAGAAGAGGGAATTCAAGAGGCGACCATTATATCCATGAAGAGTAGAAGACTTTCCTTTAGAGGGTTGCAGAGAAATCCGAGGTGTCGGTGATTAGATCCTTTATACATGGAAGAGGTCCAGCAGACCCAACACCGGGACACAATCACCAGACAAATCTCTGCCAGTCTACAAGAGATAATTGTACAATTACACCGAGATATTACATTGTATACATTCCATGAAATGTTTCATCAATACATAGATACGTGAATGTGATGGTTATATCATTCCATTTTACACACGGACTCTGTGTTATTTCCATCCAAACTCTGCCAAAGAGACACCAGAATTTATCCAACAAATCTCTAATCTTGTTCCCAGTGCACTACATTGTGGCCTCATCATACAGACTGGCCCTCCAAGCCGTTATTTAATAAATAAAGAAAGCTTGCAGGAAAGAACAATTTGAAAGTCTTTTTTTTGTTTATAAATGTCAGTTTTGCTGCAGCAGGTTCTATACATGCAAAAATCAAAACAAAGGTAAGGTGGAGTGGGATTTTGTATGTACCTTGTAGGGTTTAATAAACGTATATACCACAGAATAGGATAAAAAAAAGAACATTACAATTAATGTCATAGATTCAGGAGTCATTCTGCTCTGCTGGCTCACACAGCTCACAGCTCATGAATCTAATGTGTTCTGATCAGTCACTCATAGATTCAGGAGTCATTCTGCTCTGCTGACTCACACAGCTCATGTTAAAAAATATAATGTTGATTCTTGTGTGTTCTCTTTCTGAGTCATTCACAGACTGGACTTGACTTGACTGGCTGCTGCCTGCTTCACACTCAGACATCATACATAAGGAAAAATCGAGTGTGGTCTGTGATTTATTCAGAATCTTGAAGTCTTGGTGGCTCACAGCTAATCATGTTATATCTAATTTTACAAATCATGATCTGAGGCTGCTGTGTTTTCAGCTCCCTCTCTACTCATCCTGAAAGGGGAGGATCTTTGACAATGAATTGAATCAGATTCACTTTCATGATTCGATTCATTCAAACTCTGTAGTGAATTTATTCACTGATTAGATTCAGTGATTCAGTAGCCAAGCCTAGTGGGATTCCAAGATGAGAAAAAAGGTGCCAAAGACCCTGTGTATGGAAATCCATACACAGAGCTTCTACTCCCCCAGGCAATGGGCAGACACGGGCCAGGCTATTCCATCAGAACGGATGGCAGATGGACATAACATTGTTTATAAGGAAAACAAAATAAAATGAAATGAAACATAAGTGAAAACCCATATAGATCTGAGGAAAACACATTATATATATATATTACCTTTGGTCCATATATTCTCGATATGACACAGATTATTGCCGGATATTCACAATATACATACAGATACCTTACAGAAATACATAGCCGAGATATCAGAAAGGTACATATGGATATGTGATCAAAAAAGAGAAAAAAAGAAACTGCGCATAGGTGAAGTGTATAAACAGTGTAAAATAAAAAGCTCAGAATTCCTCTATGCAACACAAACACAGAGTAAAAATCAAATTGGGAAAAAAACGGAATCGCGCTAAGAGGGGGACCAGTGACCGTACCTATGATCATCAATCCCCCTTATTAGTGAATAAGTGAATAAATATATATATATATATATATATATATATATATATATATATATATATATATATATATATATAAAAAACATATAGAAATATATAATGAAATGAAAACACAAATATAAACTGAATATATAACAGGTTAATAGTCCATCAAGTATGCATTACTTGTATGTAACGGTGAAAAATAAAAAGTCCATATGTATACAATATAAATGAGTCACCCAAGTAATTAATGAAAAATCAATTTAAACTGAAATCTTGCTGTATGAAGGCAAAGTGCTTGATCCACCACCATATATAAAGACTGGCCGCTTACCAGAACCTCATGACCCCCCACTACAGAGGGTCAGAGTAAGCTGTTTTAAATGATAATCCGGGTCACCACCGAAGGACCGAAAGCTTGGTACTGGGATGGGACATCAAGGGCCTTGGTGCCGTGATGGAGGTGTTCACACTTACTGGAATTGGGACATCGAGCTCTCAACAGAGTGGATGTGATATAAAATAGAAAAGCTCCAATAGTGTAAAATCATTTAACTTTATTATAAAATCAAAAAAGAAAGCGCTCACATGCTGGTAATCAATGGTCGCTCCGCCCTACACGGCGTTTCATAATAGAGCTACGTCGTCCAGGGGCACGGGCGGCGCGTCGCATCACCTCCCTATATAGCACAACAACCACCTGACCAGGCCTCACTCTGAGTTCCGCTGCATCGGCGGACTTCCGCAATGGGCCTAAGTCCCAAACATTGAATGATCCGAATGAGCAGGTGCACCCACAGTCAATGAGGATTCAGTTCATCCCATGGAATTGACAGAATCTTACTCACAAAAAGCAGACTATGGGGTCAGGAATCAAAGAGACATGAGGCACATGGATGGTTCAAATAACTCAAAATCCTAATAAAAGTACCATACAGGCACTGAATGAATGTGCACACGTCAGTGTCAAGTATGATACAAAAACTCCAACTGATAAAAATCAGTAACTAAAAAATAAATAAAAATATATTAGATGATTTGATATTAAAAAAGAAACATCCAAACTCATAAAAACAGCAGGGACAGAGGAGGGATGTATTAGGATCCAGACAGAAACAGACCGCGGCAGAGCCAAAGATATTGCAATTGCGGCGCCCAACACGGTCCATGACACGGACCAGAAATAGCTGGATATAGGTCAGAGGGGACGCACTCAAAAGAGCGATAGCCACCTAGTGGCCATATCAGCAATTACAAACAAAATGTAAATCCAGATCAAACCAGATCATATTAATTGAATACAAATAGTGACTAAAAAAATATAAAAAATATTAGTGTACAAGGCGAATGGACTTCAAAAGATAACAGGGCGTAGACGTCCTAAGGCAAAATAATATAATGCCCTTGTGCGATACGGGCATGTCTGAGCCCTATGTCCATATGAAAAAGTATTAGATTCCTAATAAGGATGTCAATGCAATCTCTTTTAAAAACGTTTTTAAAAATTAAAAATAAAGATTAAAAATGAAAATTAGGAGTCAATCCAATTGAAAAACCAAAGCCTGCATGTTATATACAAGTAAGGGGTCAAGAAAACAGCAGAAATAGTAGTGGGAATCACAAACTATCCCCACCTACCCATTAGACTAGAGCTGCCAGAATAGTCCAAATGGATGGGAACTCAGAGTAGAGGCTCTCACACAATATGTCTTTGTTAACATGCTCATATTCAAAGTGCAATGACAATCCCTGCACAGAACATAACCAGGCCCTATATTAATCGGACCACTCACTACCTATATAAATCGTAGAAGGTAGGGGGCAACCTAATGTTCCTCATCAGGCATTGTTGATAAAGGCATTCACAACTGTATCAACGTTCATGCCAAATGGCACGTAGCTTTTCAGTCTGTAGATCCAGGACATCTCTTGCTTAGAGATCTCCCTGACCAACGAACTACCTCGCCAATGCGGTCTGTATTTATCAATGCCCACATATAGTGTGTTGGAGGGGTCTCTTTTATGTACCTGGTCATAATGTCTGGAAACAGGATGTTTGTCATAGCCTCTCCTTATATTCCCTATGTGTTCGTTCAAGCGGACATGCAAAGCCCTTTTGGTCCTCCCCACATACTGAAGCCCACAAGGGCATTGTAAGAGATAGACCACCCTTTCAGAACTACAAGTAATGAAGGGTTCGATCTCATATGATCGCAGGGTACTGGTAGATGTAAACGTGGTAATCCGCCTTGCTCTATTGACATTCAGAGAGCAGACTTGACATTTCCCACATCTATAGTAGCCAGTGAGATTTTAGAGAAAGCATCTATTCTGCTGTGGGGGGTCTTGAACTGAGGGGGCTATTCTACTCCCAAGGGAAGCCGCTCCCTTGAAAACCACTCTAGGCCTAGCTTCTGTATCAATTGTTTGATGTTACGATGCTGTACCGAATAGGTAGTGATAAACGGCACAGCATCAGAGGCATCAGTCCTATGTGAGGGAGCATCAGACGAGAGTGAAGATCTATCTCTATCTCGTGCCATTTTCACAGCCTGGGATAGGGAGACTTGATCATACCCCTTCTCAATAAACCTATCCTTAAGAATGGATGCTTGCTGATCAAAGGTATTTACATCTGAGCAATTACGTCTAAGACGCAAAAATTGGCCTTGGGAATAGCCCTAATAGCCAAGGTTCATGATGGCAACTATCTACAGAAATATATGAATTCCTGTCGGTGGCCTTAAAGTAGGTTTATGTCACAAACTGATCATCCACAATTTGGATCTTCAGGTCCAAAAAATGGATGGTGTCGCGACTGGCTTCAAAGTTGAGTTTGATGCCTCTATTGTTGTTGTTTAAAGCTGCCATAAAATTGTGCAGCTCCAGCTCACAGCCATCCCATAGGAGGAGGACGTCGTCAATGTATCTAACCCACAGGAGCACCTCTGGTCTCCTGGGTGCATCAATGATGTCCTCCTCCCACTTGGCCATAAAAAGGTTGGCCAAGCTCGGATCGTATTTCGCCCCCATGGCCGCACCTCGGTCTTGCCGGTAAAACTGGTGCTCAAACCAGAAGTAATTGTGACTGGCAGCATATTGTAACAGTTCCATAATGAAATTGATCTGTATAGAAGATAGGCCAGAGTCACGAGTGAGAAACAGTTCCACCACCTGCAGACCAAGATGATGAGGGATGATGGTGTACAGTGAAGACAAGTCCGCAGTCACCATCCAAAGCCCATCCCTGGGGGTGATATTGGAGAGTAGATTGATCACCTGCTTGGTGTCCTTAATGTATGATGGTATTTTGCAAACCAGAGGTTGCAGGAAATAATCAATGTATTTGCCCACCCGGGACGTAATTGAATCTATCCCACTTACAATGGGTCGTCCCGGGGGCAAACCAGGTCTTTGTGGAGCTTCGGGAGGTAATAGATAACCGGGGTGCGGGGAGCACTGGGGACCAGAAATCGTCTCTCCTTATCATTCAGAATACCTCTCCGAAGACCCACATCTGCGATTGAGTCAAGCTCTCTTTTATATTTGACCAGGGGATCTCTATTCAGAACAGTATAGGTCTCAGTGTCATCGACTATGCAATGCATTTCCTTCTGGCAGTCACAACGGTCTAAGACTACAATCCCCCCACCCTTGTCAGCTGGCCTGATGACTAGGGATTTGTTGTTGCAGAGGGATTCCAATCCAACTTGTAAATCCCTATGTAGTCTCACCTTCCTAACCTTGATCTGTTCAAGGTCCCGTAATACAATATCCCTAAACACCCGAATGGCTGGAGCCAAGGAGCCAGGAGGATTAAAAAGAGAGGCGTTTGAGAGATTATAATGTTGATATTCTCCTCCAACCGCATTCCCTGCCCTGTTTGTGGGGTTAGATAACATGTACCGTTTGATGTTCAATTTTCGGGTGAACTTGTGCACATCCATGTAGGTTTGGAACTTGCTCCAGCTCCTAGGCGGAGCAAATTTCAAACCTTTATCCAACAGTCTCTTCTCAGAATCAGTCAGAGTCTGCTTGGATAAATTAAAAATACCGGTACCTTTTTGTCCTTTTTCTTTTGAGTGCCTGGGCCCGCCTCCCCCCTCTGGCTCCTCTTTTCGTTCTCTAGGGCGTTTGGCGACCCGTGAGTCCCTGGGAAAACCCCAATTTTGGTTATTTCTACCCCCTGGGGGGCCAGAGTATTGTGGTAGACTGGGGTGAATATAATCTCGTTAAGAATTGACAGGATAATGGGTGCTTTGGTCCATCTCAGGGTAACTCTGCCCATACCCTTCTGTACTCGCTCTCTGATGTCTGGGAGTGTCCAGATCCGACAGAGGATAGAACTGATTATGTAATGGAACTGGGTTCATTGAACCATCAGAGAGTTGACCACCATAGGGTCGGTCGGGCCCCACATTATAATTGTGAGGGTTTGGTCTCCATGATGGATTCCCCCAAGTTGTTGGGGGGGTATCCCAGGAGCATGAATGATAGTCAGAATGTGGGAGTCTATATTGGTCCTGTCTGGGATGTCCAGATGGTCCCCCAGAGGGAGTCCCTCTGGGGCCATAATTGGATCCATCCCTAGGGCCTTTAGACTTATTCCTGGCACCCTTAGGGTGCACATCTCTCTTAAGTGTATACTGAGTTGCTTGTCTCATCTGAGGCAGGAACAGACCCAGTGGCAGGTGGGGCAGCTTCCTGCGACTGTTTGTCCATCCTCCTATCCTTCTCATTAAGTGAGGCAAGCTTTTTTTGCCAAATGAAAATGAACCCAGATTGATAATCTTGCTTATCCCTGATGTATTTCTTTTTCTTTTTGGCTCTTTGGTCCTTATCCTTCTTCTCCAGTGTTTTTAAAAGACCCCTAGGGTGTTCCTTATATTCTTCACTATTAATGTGAGGAGCTAATTGGTCCCTAATGATCTTAATTTCCCTATCTAGACAAGCGAGTTTATCGCTTTTCCTCTGAATGAGAAAACGTAAAAGACCAATACCTGAGTCATTAAAGTGTTTGAACCATCCCTCCAAATCGGGGTCACCTTTCTGAGGGGGAATTTCCCATCGCAAGCTCCTCGGGACCATAGCCTCCTTGATATAGGTTTCAAGGAAAGCGATGTCCCATTGAGTGTGCGTCTCTGAAGTTGTTAGATTTTTTAGTCTCACAAAGAGACCGCTGATCCTTGGATCCAAGGCCAATGGGGTGGAATCAAACACACCCGAAGTGTCCACCACTCTCTTGGCCCGGAATTCAAAGATATCCTTACTGGTCAAACCCAGTCACCAAGCTGAAATTAATATGTTTAAACGTGATCAAAAAAGAGAAAGAAAGAAACTGCGCATAGGTGAAGTGTATAAACAGTGTAAAAAAAAAAAAACGGCGAATTCCTCTATGCAACACAAACACAGTAAAAATCAAATTGGGAAAAAACGGAATTGCGCTAAGAGGGGGACCAGTGATCGTACCTATGATCATCAATCCCCCTTATTAGTGAATAAGTGAATATATATATATATATATATATACATATATATATATATATATATATATATATATATATATATATATATAAAACATATAAAAATATATAATGAAATGAAAACACAAATATAAACTGAATATATAACAGGTTAATAATCCATCAAGTATGCATTACTTGTATGCAACGGTGAAAAATAAAAAGTCCATATGTATACAATATAAATGAGTCACCCAAGTGATTAATGAATAATCAAAAAAACTGAAATCTTGCTGTATAAAGGCAAAGTGCTTGATCCACCACCATATACAAAGACTGGCCGCTTACCAGAACTTCATGACCCCCCACTACAGAGGGTCAGAGTAAGCTGTTTTAAATGATAATCCGGGTCACAAGCGAAGGTGGTACTGGGATGGGACATCAAGGGCCTTGGTGCCGTGATGTAGGTGTTCACACTTACAGGAATTGGGACATCAAGCTCTCAACAGAGTGGATGTGATATAAAATAGAAAAGCTCCAATAGTGTAAAATCATTTAACTTTATTATAAAATCAAAAAAGAAAGCGCTCACATGCTGGTAATCAATGGTAAGCGCCTATAAAGAGTCTGGAGCGCCGGCCAGAAGCTCACAGACAACCCCTTCTACTGGTACTGGTATCACAGCAGCGGTGGGAGGTGCGAACACGTCGCTCCGCCCTACGTGCCGTTTCGTAATAGAGTTACGTCGTCCAGGGACACGGGCGGCGCATCGCATCACCTCACAATATAGCACAACAACAACCTGACCAAACCTCACTCTGAGTTCCGCTGCATTGGCGGACTTCCGCAATGGGCTTAAGTCCCAAACATTGAATGATCCGAATGCGCAGGTGCACCCACAGTCAATGAGGATTCAGTTCATCCCATGGAATGAATCTAACTCACACTTTAATGACTCAGGTATTGTTTTTTTACGTTTTCTCATTTAGAGGAAAAACGATAAACTCGCTAGATGGGGTAAATAAGATCATTAGGGACCAATTAGCTCCACACATTAATAGTGAAGAATATAAGGAACACTCTAGGGGTCTTTTAAAAACACTGGAGAAGGAGGATAAGGACCAAAGAGCCAAAAAGAAATACATCAGGCATAAGCAAGATTATCAATCTGGGTTCATTTTCATTTGGCAAAAAAAGCTTGCCTCACTTAATGAGGAGGATAGGAGGATGGACACACAGTCGCAGGAAGCTGCCCCACCTGCCACTGGGTCTGTTCCGCCTCAGATGAGACAAGCAACTAAGTATACACCTAAGAGAGATGTGCGCCCTAAGGGTGCCAGGAATAAGTCTAAAGGCCCTAGGGATGGATCCAATTATGGCCCCAGAGGGACTCCCTCTGGGGGACCATCTGGACATTCCAGACAGGACTAATATAGACTCCCACATTCTGACTATCATTCACGCTCCTGGGATACCCCCCCAACAACTTGGGGGAATCCATCATTGAGCCCAAACCCTCAAAATTATAATGTGGGGCCCGACCGGCCCTATGTTGGTCAGCTCTCTGATGGTTCAATGAACCCAGTTCCGTTACAGAATCGGTTCTATCCTCTGTCGGATCTGGACACTTCCAGACATCGGAGAGCGAGTACAGAAGGGTATGGGCAGGGTTACCCTGAGAGGAACCAAGGCACCCATTATCCTGTCAATTCTCAACGGGATTATATTCACCCCGGTCCACCACAATACTCTGGCCCCCCAGGGGGTAGAAATAACCAAGATTGGGGTTTTCCCAGGGATTCACGGGTCGCCAAATGCCCTGGAGAATGAAAAGAGGAGCCAGAGGGGGGAGGCGGGCCTAGGCACTCAAAAAGAAAAAGGACAAAAAGGTACCGGTATTTTTAATTTATCCAAGCAGACTCTGACTGATTCTGAGAAGAGACTGTTGGATAAAGGTTTGAAATTTGCTCCGCCTAGGAGCTGGAGCAAGTTCCAAACCTACATGGATGTGCACAAGTTCACCCGAAAATTGAACATCAAACGGTACATGTTATCTAACCCTACAAACAGGACAGGGAATGCGGTTGGAGGAGAATATCAACATTCTAATCTCTCAAACGCCTCTCTTTTTAATCCCCCTGGCTCCTTGGCTTCAGCCATTCGGGTGTTTAGGGATATTGTATTACGGGACCTTGAACAGATCAAGGTTAGGAAAGTGAGACTACATAGGGATTTACAAGTTGGATTGGAATCCCTCTGCAACAACAAATCCCTAGTCATCAGGCCAGCTGACAAGGGTGGGGGGATTGTAGTCTTAGACCGTTGTGACTACCAGAAGGAAATGCATCGCATAGTCAATGACACTGAGACCTATACTGTTCTGAATAGAGATCCCCTGGTCAAATATAAAAGAGTGCTTGAGTCAATCGCAGATGTGGGTCTTCGGAGAGGTATACTGAATGATAAGGAGAGACGATTTCTGGTCCCCAGTGCTCCCCGCACCCCGGTTATCTATTACCTCCCGAAGCTCCACAAAGACCTGGCTTGCCCCCAGGACGTCCCATTGTAAGTGGGATAGATTCAATTACGTCCTGGGTGAGCAAATACATTGATTATTTCCTGCAACTTTCATACATTAAGGACACCAAGCAGGTGATCAATCTACTCTCCAATATCACCCCCAGGGATGGGCTTTGGATGGTGACTGCGGACGTGTCTTCACTGTACACCATCATCCCTCATCATCTTGGTCTGCAGGTGGTGGAACTGTTTCTCACTCGTGACTCTGGCCTATCTTCTATACAGATCAATTTCATTATGGAACTGTTACAATATGCTGCCAGTCACAATTACTTCTGGTTTGAGCACCAGTTTTACCGGCAAGACCAAGGTGCGGTCATGGGGGCGAAATACGCTCTGAGCTTGGCCAACCTTTTTATGGCCAAGTGGGAGGAGGACATCATTGATGCACCCAGGAGACCAGAGGTGCTCCTGTGGGTTAGATACATTGACGACGTCCTCCTCCTATGGGATGGCTGTGAGCTGGAGCTGCACGATTTTATGGCAGCTTTAAACAACAACAATAGAGGCATCAAACTCAACTTTGAAGCCAGTTGAGACACCATCAATTTTTTGGCCCTGAAGATCCAAATTGTGGATGATCAGTTTGTGACATCAACCTACTTTAAGGCCACCGACAGGAATTCATATATTTCTGTAGATAGTTGCCATCATGAACCTTGACTTAGGGCTATTCCCCAAGGCCAATTTTTGCGTCTTAGACATAATTGCTCAGATGTAAATACCTTTGATCAGCAAGCATCCATTCTTATGGATAGGTTTATTGAGAAGGGGTATGATCAAGTCTCCCTATCCCAGGCTGTGAAAATGGCACAAGATAGAGATAGATCTTCACTCTTGTCTGATGCTCCCTCACATAGAACTGATGCCTCTGATGTTTATCCCTACCTATACGGTACAGCATCGTAACATCAAACAATTGATACAGAAGCATTGGCATGTGTTGGGTAGTGACCAAGTCCTTGGCACTATCTTGCCAGCTAGGCCTAGAGTGGTTTTCAAGGGAGCGGCTTCCCTTGGGAGTAGAATAGCCCCCTCAGTTCAAGACCCCCCACAGCAGAATAGATGCTTTCTCTAAAATCTCACTGGCTACTATAGAAGTGGGAAATGTCAAGTCTGCTCTCTGAATGTCAATAGAGCAAGGCGGATTGCCACGTTTACATCTACCAGTACCCTGCGATCATAAGAGATCGAACCCTTCATTACTTGTAGTTCTGAAGGGGTGGTCTATCTCTTACAATGCCCTTGTGGGTTTCAGTATGTGGGGAGAACCGAAAGGGCTTTGCGTGTCCGCTTGAACGAACACATAGGGAATATAAGGAGAGGCTATGACAAACATCCTGTTTCCAGACACTATGACCAGGTACATAAAAGAGACCCCTCCAACACACTAACCAGGCTTTGGTTTTTCAATTGGATTGACTCCTAACTTTCATTTTTAATCTTTATTTTTAATTTTTAAATTTTTTTTTAAAAGAGATTGCATTGACATCCTTATTAGGAATCTAATACTTTTTCATATGGACATAGGGCTCAGACATGCCCGTATCGCACAAGGGCATTATATTATTTTGCCTTAGGACGTCTACACCCCATTATCTTTTGAAATCCATTCGCCCTTGTACACTAATATTTTTTATATTTTTTTAGTCACTATTTGTATTCAATTAATATGATCTGGTTTGATCTGGATTTACATTTTGTTTGTAATTGCTGATATGGCCACTAGGTGTCTATCGCTCTTTTGAGCGCGTCCCCTCTGACCTATATCCAGCTATTTCTGGTCTGTGTCACGGACCGTGTTGGACGCCGCAATTGCAATATCTTTGGCTCTGCCGCGGTCTGTTTCTGTCTGGATCCTGATACATCCCTCCTCTGTCCCCGCTTTGTGAGTGGTTTTATGAGTTTGGATGTTTCTTTTTTAATATCAAATCATCTAATATATTTTTGTTTATTTTTTAGTTACTGATTTTTATCAGTTGGAGTTTTTGTATCATACTTGATACTGACGTGTGCACATTCATTCAGTGCCTGTATGGTACTTTTATTAGGATTTTGAGTTATTTGAACCATCCATGTGCCTCATGTCTCCGTGATTCCTGACCCCATAGTCCACTTTTTGTGAGTAAGATTCTGTCAGTTCCATGGGATGAACTGAATCCTCATTGACTGTGGGTGCACCTGCGCATTCGGATCATTCAATGTTTGGGACTTAGGCCCATTGCGAAAGTCCGCCGATGCAGCGGAATTCAGAGTGAGGCTTGGTCAGTTTGTTGTGCTATATAGGGAGGTGATGCGACATGCCGCCCGTACCCCTGGATGACGTAACTCGATTATGAAATGCCACGTAGGGTGGAGCGACGTGTTCGCGTCACCTCCCACCGCTGCTGTGATACCAGTACCAGTAGGACGGGTTGTCTGTGAGCTTCCGGCCGGCGCTCCAGACTCTTTCTAGGCGCTTACCATTGATTACCAGCATGTGATTGCTTTCTTTTTTGATTTTATAATAAAGTTAAATGATTTTACACTGTTGGAGCTTTTTTTTATATCACATCCACTCTGTTGAGAGCTCGATGTCCCAATTCCTGTAAGTGTGAACACCTCCATCACGGCACCAAGGCCCTTGATGTCCCATCCCAGTACCAAGCTTTCGGTCCTTTGGTGGTGACCCGGATTATCATTTAAAACAGCTTACTCTGACCCTTTGTAGTGGGGGGTCATGAGGTTCTGGTAAGCGGACAGTCTTTATATATGGTAGTGGATCAAGCACTTTGCCTTCATACAGCAAGATTTCAGTTTGAATTGATTTTTTATTAATCACTTGGGTGACTCATTTATATTGTATACATATGGACTTTTTATTTTTCACCGTTACATACAAGTAATGCATACTTGATGGACTATTAACCTGTTATATATTCAGTTTATATTTGTGCTTTCATTTCATTATATATTTTTACATGTTTTATATATATATATATATATATATATATATATATATATTTATTCACTAATAAGGGGGATTGATGATCATAGGTACGGTCACTGGTCCCCCTCTTAGCGCGATCCTGTTTTTTTCCCACATATGGATATGTACAGAAAGCATTTTTTATTATTAGCAAGTCAAGCCAATGTGGCCATTCAACAAGGAAAAATCAATTTTTAGATTAGAGTAGGAAAAGGAAAACAATGGGGAAAGAAGGAGGGGGAAGGGCTAAATTTACCATAAATTGGAGTCAAATATATAAATAAATGGGGCATAGCTAATGGCGTCATTTAACCCTGGTGATTGAGTGGTACTTAGTTTGTATATCCATTTAGCCTCAATTTGTAGGATTTTCTGATTAAAGTCGCCCCCCTTACCGGGGGGTGAATTCTAGCAAGTACCTGGAACCTTAAAGAACCCATTTTATAATCATGGGCAAAGTGCCTGGATATAGCTTTCTCAGAGACCCCTATATGTATATCTGTGACGTCTTCTTTAATACCTCTCCAGAAATTCTGCTTAGTTTTGTCCACATAGTGGCTTCCACAGCCACACGTGAGCAAATACACTCTGCCAATAGTGTCCCAGTTCACAAAGTGATAGATGGTTAGCTCTTCACCTGAGGGGAAGTGGACAATTCTGCCCACAGGGGGGTCGCTATTATATTGGGGAGAGAAATGACTTGACACTAGAATGTCACGAAGAGATTGGTTACATCTAAATTATAAGGTGTGGCTCTGGTTCTATGAATAGTTTTAATGATGGATCATCTCGTAACAGGTTGTATACATGGTACAAATGTGCCACTTTACAGGCAGACTAAGGGGACCCCCCCCCCCCCGGCACTATATTTTAAGGAATTTTTAATTTTTATTGTTTCACTTTAAGCATCATTAAATTACTGGAAGATTGTTTTTAAAAACTGTTTTTCATTGATGTCCCCCAGGGCAGTACCTGGGCCCCCATACCCTCTTTATGGTCAATTACTTGCATATAAGCCTTCAAAATGGGGACTTTTGATTTTTGCAGTTCGGGTCCCATAGACTTCAATGGGGTTTGCAGTTCAGGTCCAAACTTTTGTAATGTTTGAAAGTTCTGACATGAACCGAACAAGAGGGTGTTCGGCCCATCTCTAGTGACTACACGTAATGCTCTGCAGTGGGATGGGTGACACTCAATGCTGTGGAGGGATGGGTGGCAGTCACACAATGCCCTGGTAGGGGTAACACACAATACTTTGATGGGTGGCATACAATGCCTTGAGAGGGGGTAGCACAGAATACTCTGGGGGGGTGACACAAAATCTGCCTGGTGGGTGACACAAAGTGCTGGGCGGTGATGATTAAAATTAAAAAAAAATTTCCAATGAAAATTGAGTCAGTAAAATGTATTGTCGGTAAACTTTGACACAACAGGACAGTGTCTTGTATGAATAAAGTTTGTTGTAATGTTTGGTCCTCGTGCCGTTGTCACAGAACATCATCCAGGAGCCAATCCATATGCAGCTCTGAAAGTGCGGGGGCGCTGTCATTCATAGAGAGGAGGCGGGGCTGGAGCTCAGAGCCCTGGATTTCCAATCAGATGACAATGGAGGCGGAGCTGTAGCGATGATTTGATGTGCGGTGCAGCCAGCGTATCACCACAGGCTTGTAGTACAATAGATGGGAGCGCGTATGCGCAGGTGCCCCTATCAGATCAGTGCTGTGAAGGGGCACCGGTCACACAACAACACAGAAAGTGGGCAATACTGAGCAGAAATACGCCATTTAGAAGAGGAAAAGAACACAAAGATTACTATTACTGGAATTCTATATTTAAGGATCAGTAAGAGAAAATAAAAGCTGAGAGTTCATATGACTTTACTCTGATATCATTCAATTCTGGACAGTCTCTTCATATCAGGATCTGTGTATTACCTGCAGAGGGGGAGGAGCTCCCACACACCATCTTCTTATCTTCTTCTGTCTATAGATACATTCCAGCCTCCATCCCTTCATAGAAGAATAAAATGAGAGTGTTAGAGGAGGAAATATTGCTGTGATGATGGAAAAAGGGGGGGGGGGCAGGGCTGGTGCAAGAATTTTTGACACCCTAGGCAAAACCTCATTTTGCCGCCCCCCCTTGACTCCACCCCTGACTTCACCCCCTTTACCCCCTTTGCCCTGCCCATGTATACCCCACCTTTTTAATGAAGCGCCCATCAAATGCAGCCCACCAGCGCCCATCAAATGCAGCCTCATCAGCTCCCATCAATGCAGCCTACCAGTGCCCATCAATGAATGTTTGCTTGCTTTCATTCATTCGGGAGTTGGGACACAGACACAGTGCTCTGCCGCCGCTGCTCCTCTAATACTATATGCGAACGGAGCTGCGGCTGCCTGCTGATGCTGAGACTTAGTTGCTTGCTGCAGAGAGGAGAGAGTAGGAACACCAGTGGCCGGGCGCCCTAGGCAGCAGTGCACCCTAGGCAGCTGCCTAGTTTGCCTAGTGGTAGGACCGGCCCTGGGAGGGCTTATACTGTGCTCTGTAAGGAATGATGGAAAAGTAAGGGGCCCTCACCATGGCAGGGGCCCACACACTCATGTCCATCCAACCATTGGGATAGCAGACTGTATGCCTGGTGTGCTGGGCTGTCATGTGTACAGGCTGAGAACACACCTCTGATTGGCTTAGTTATACTGACACATTGGATGGATATTGGGGGATGGGGGGGGGTATTTTTATAAGATTGTAGGACCTGACTAACATTATTAGTGGTGGATCTGATTTTGCCCATCCCCATCTGTAATGATAAAACTTGGGATGAGGAATAAATTCTCCATCATCTGGGAAATCTGTGACTGGCACAGGAAATCTCAATCATCTCTCTCATTATCTGTATAACTACAGAGACCTCAAGTGGGTTCTACAGAAACTGTATAGAATGTTTGTCACCCATCGTTCCATTTTCATTACACTGCAGCTCGGATGTCAGAAGACCTCCCAACAACATCTCACCTCCATCATCTCATTACCATCCAATGTTGTTTACATTTTATAATGTCTACATTTTACTATTCACATTCTAATGCCGCGTACACACGGTCGGAATTTCTGACAACAAATGTTCGATGTGAACTTGTTGTCGGAAATTCCGACCATGTGTAGGCTCCATCGGACATTTTCCGTCGGAATTTCCAACAAACAAAATTTGAGATCTGGATCTCAAATTTTTCGACAACAAAATCCGTTGTCGGAAATTCCGATCCGATCATGTGTACACAATTCCGAATCACAAAATTACACGCATGCTCGGAATCAAGCAGAAGAGCCACACTGGCTATTGAACTTAATCTTTCTCGGCTCGTGGTACGTGTTGTACGTCACCACGTTTTTGACGTTCGGAATTTCTGACAAGATTTGTGTGACCGTGTGTATGCAAGACAAGTTTGAGCCAACATCCGTCGGAAAAAAAACTTGGATTTAGTTGTCAAAATGTGCGATCGTGTGTACGCGGCATTAGACTTAGTATGTGTGTTACTTCCAATATAACAGATCTTACCGTCTAGCCACAGAGAAGCTGGCATTCTGGAGGACCTCACAACGTTGCCTCACTTCTGAGTCTGACATCTTCTTATCATCATCCAATATTATCCACAGATAGGTCAGAGTTCGGTTTGTGGAGATAACTGAGCAAAGATCATCACAGCACCATAATGTCCCTTTACAGGCGATAATCCTGGAGGGAGAAGCAGGAAAGAGGTGAAATGTTCTTCCAGGGAAGGGCAGAAGTATACACATCCAATGAATAATCAGTGGGCGGGGTCTTAGAAAATGAAATATGTGTACAGCCCACAAGCCGGTCCTGTGTTCTGAAGAAACCAGAGCTAAATGGGCCATGAATTGTTCTGATGGATGAGGATTGGATTTTTAACACTGGCATATCAGTCTGATCCCAACAAGACCAATCACTGCTTGGCTGGTGTGATCAGACTCCATAGAACCATTCTGGGAGTTTCTCCTGGATTCTATCCTCACTACACATACAATGTTATATGTATATGTACCCCAACATGTGTACAATCAGGAGGAATTATTTCCATCTCTGCAACTAATATTTTATTTTGTATGAGAGATAAAATAGATTCCTCTGATCTCTGATATAAATCAATGTCTGGCAGTAACCGGCCAATCAGAAGTCTGTCTTTGTATAACTTTCATCTAGGTCAGTGTTTCTCAACTCCAGTCCTCAAGGCGCCCCAACAGGTCATGTTTTCAGGATTTCCCTCAGATGAAACGGCTGTGGTAATTACTAACCTGATAACTGATCACATCACCTGTGCAAAATAATAGAAAGCCTGAAAACATGACCTGTTGGGGCGCCTTGAGGACTGGAGAAACACTGATCTAGGTGACATGACTGGATCCCTCACATAGAAAATTTATACCAGAATCCTGCAGCATATTATATCATTTATAGGATAATTCTCACCCCAGCTCCTGCAGAGTACAGCCAGGATGTCTGAGCCCCTCACATAGAAGTTTTATTCCAGAGTCTTCCAGATTATTCCATGATAAATCCAGTGTGGTGAGGGATCGATTATTAATAAGAATGGATCTTAGATCATCACAGCCGGAGGAAGTCACACCACATCCAACCAACCTGCAGAGACAAATCCAGAAACATGACATTATATTATAAGATGAATATGAGGAATTATTCCCATTTAGTGAAAAGTAACATAACATCACTAGAGCGGAATATCAGGATATACAGAATGTTATACAGAGGAAAGATCTTGTTATTAGGGAAGCTGATAAAGGTGAAGCTGTTGTAGTACTTATGTCTACACAGTATAAATAGGGAGCGCTGTGACAGCTCAGTCACCCCCTTATGTACCCGGTTATTAACCACTTCAGCCCCGGAAAGTTTTACCCCCTTCCTGACCAGAGCACTTTTTACAATTTGGCACTGCGTCGCTTTAACTGCTAATTGCGCAGTCATGCAATGTTGTACCCAAACAAAATTCGCGTACTTTTTTTCCCACAAATAGAGCTTTCTTTTGATAGTATTTGATCACCTCTGGGGTTTTTATTTTTTGTGCTATAAAGGGAAAAAGACCGAAAATTTTGAAAAAATTTATATTTTCTACGTTTTATTATAAAAAAAATCCAATAAACTCAATTTTAGTCATACATTTAGGGCAAAAAGGTAAAAAAAAAGTCAATAAGCGTATATCTGTATATCTATTGGCTTGCACAAAAGTTATAGCGTCTACAAACTAGGGTACATTTTCTGGAATTTACACAGCTTTTAGTTTATGACTGCCTATCTCATTTCTTGAGGTGCTAAAATGGCAGGGCAGTACAACCCCCCCCAAACGACCCCGTTTTGGAAAGTAGACACCCCAAGGAAATTGCTGAGAGGCATGTTGAGCCCATTGAATATTTAATTTTTTCGTCCCAAGTGATTGAATAATGACAAAAAAAAAAATTACAAAAAGTTGTCACTAAATGATATATTGCTCACACATGCCATGGTTATATGCAGAATTGCACCCCAAAATACATTTTGCTGCTTCTCCTGAGTACGGGGATACCACATGTGTAGGACTTCTTGGGAGTCTAGCCTTGTACAGGGCCCCGAAATCCAATCACCACTTTCGTGATTTCTAAGGGTGTACATTTTTGATTTCACTCCTCACTACCTATCACAATTTTGAAGGCCATAAAATGCCAAGATGGCACAACCCCCCCAAATGACCCCATTTTGGAAAGTAGAAACCCCAAGCTATTTGTTGAGAGGCATGGTGAGTATTTTGCAGCTCTTATTTGTTTTTTAAAATGAAGAAAGAAAAGAAAAATGTTTTTTTTTTTCTTTTTTTCAATTTTCAAAACTTTGTGACAAAAAGCGAGGTCTGCAAAGTACTCACCATACCTCTCAGCAATAAGCTTGGGGTGTCTACTTTCCAAAATGCGGTCATTTGTGGGGGGGGTTGTGCCATCTGGGCATTCCATGGCCTCCGAAACTGTGATAGGCAGTGAAAAGTGAAATCAAAAATTTACACCCTTAGAAACCCTGAAGGTGGTGCTTGGTTTTCGGGGTCCCGTACATGGCTAGGCTCCCAAAAAGTCTCACACATGTGGTATCCCTGTACTCAGGAGAAGCAACAGAATGTATTTTGGGGTGTAATTTCACATATGCCCATGGCATGTTTGAGCAATATATCATTTAGTGACAACTGTGCAAAAAAAAAAAAAATTGTCTTTTTCCCGCAACTTGTGTCACAATATAAAATATTCCATGAACTCGACATGACTCTCAGCAAATAGCTTGGGGTGTCTACTTTCCAAAATGGGGTCATTTGGGGGGGTTTTGAGCTGTCCTGGCATTTTATGCACAACATTTGGAAGCTTATGTCACACATCACCCACTCTTCTAACCACTTGAAGACAAAGCCCTTTCTGACACTTTTTGTTTACATGAAAAATTATTTTTATTTTTTGCAAGAAAATTACTTTGAACCCCCAAACATTATATATTTTTTTTAAAGCAAAGGCCCTACAGATTAAAATGGTGGGTGTTTCATTTTTTTTAAACAGTATTTGCGCGGTGATTTTTCAAACGCATTTTTTTGGGAAAAAACACACTTTTTTAAATTTTAATGGTTTCTTAGGTCATAAAGATGATTGGAGCCATTCTGGTCTCTGATCAGCTCTATGGTCAGCTGGCTGAATCACATTCTCAGGTTCCCTGTTGGGACAGGAGAGCCAGAGAAAACCATGGAAGATGGTGGGAGGGGGGGACATTCCCTCCCACTGCTTGTAAAAGCAGTCTAGAGGCTAATTAGCCACTAGGATTGCTTTTACATGAAAGCCGACCGCTGGCTGAAAAGAATGATACCAAGATGAAAAAACCTGCTCCGCTCCGTGTTCGCATCACCTTTCATCACTGCTGCGGTTACCAGTAGGACGGGTTGTCTGTGAGCTTCCGGTCGGTGCTCCAGACTTTTTCAGGCGCTTACTCTATACCATCAGCATGTGAGTGCATTCTTTTTTGTTTACATATTTTAATAAAAGTTAACAATTTTACACTATTGGAGCCTTTCTATTTTTCATGATTATATCCACTCTGCTGCGGGTTGTTGTCCCATTACCTGTCAGTTTGAATACCTTCACTACGGCATTAAGGTCTTTGATGTGCCATCATATTCCAAGGCTCCTGGCTCAATGGTTGTGATCCGGATTATCATCCCTTTAAACAGCTCTCTCTGATCCTCTGTAGTGGGGGATCATGAGTTTCTGGTAAGCGGCCATTGTTTACCTACGGTGGTGGATCAAGCACTCTTGTCTATATACAGCAGGAATCATAGTTCACATGGACTTTTATCTATCACAAGGGTGATTTATATCCACTTTATGCACATGGACTTTTGTTCATTATTGTTTTTATTTCACATTTAGCAAAGTACATTTGATGGACTGTCATTTTGTCATCACTTTTATAATTTTGCTTAATTTGTTTAATTCACATATTTTAGGAATATTGTGGATTTGTGATCATATGTATGGTCACGAGTCCTTTTTAGCGCAATTCCGATTTTTCCAATTCTATTTTTCACTGTGTTTATGTTGCATAGAGGAATTGCAGCTCATTTACTTATAATTTTTTGTATACACTTCACCTAAGCGCAGTTTCTTTCCCCTCTTTTTTCTACCCCCATTAGAATACCTCCCTTCATCCACCCACTTCTAATGATGGGCATACATGCACCATTTATATATGCCGAAGCATGGGGGCATCTGCCCCAAAAGTTTGGAGCAAATCGCTCCTCCGCCCCTGCTGCCCCCATGCTTCGGCATATATGATCTTTTTTTTAACTGTGGTGGTGAAATCACCCCTTACAGCGATGGAGTCACGGCTTTATGTATCGTGGGAGCAAACGCTGTTGCTGTCAAGATAAATAAATCCGTGCTGCAGCTGACTGGCGTACCTGAAAAAAAAAATGGTTAACAATAAAACACAGTAAACAGTAAAGTATAAAAAAATTACATACCTGAAAAGCAAACATGATAAAACATAATAGCAATAAAACATTGCAAAATAGAATACAGTAAAAAAGAGCAGAACAATAGAGAGAGAATAGAGAGAGAGAGAACAATAAAACAACAACTATTTTTGTTTTTTTTATTTTATATTTTTTTGTGTATATTTTTTTTTTAACTTTTTTTAACCGTAACTTTTGTAACTGTAACTGGTTCCAGGTTCGGGTCTCTCAAAATGCGATGGCATCTTGGGAGACCCTGTGAAAGTGTGCCTAGTCTGTGCAATGCTGTACCCTACGCTAAAACTCAATTAGTGTATGGTAGTGCTCAAAACATTCACCAATGCAAAGATCAGGATTGTCAGGACAGGAGGGACAACATTTTCTTTGGGGGGCTCGTTGGGTCGGGGTACTCGAGAGGACATTAGGAAAATGCCTCTCATGCACCTGGCTTACTGCATTTAGTTGGGGAAGGTGAGGTGGAGCACCGTCTGGAAACAGAAGGGCTCTGACGATTTCTTCCTGGAATTTAAGGAAGGATCCAGTCCGTCCTGAAGCTTTGTATAGCACATGAGCATTCAGCAAAGCCAATTGAAATAAGTATACAGACACTTTTTTATACCAGAGTCTGGCCTTACGGGGAACTAGGTACGGCGCCAACAACTGGTCGTTGAGGTCCACCCCTCCCATATTTTGGTTATATATCCGTGGACACAGAGGGGTTTCTCCACAACACTAGTCGCCGTAGTAATTTGTCGTGTCTGCATGAAGGGAGGTAAGAACTAAAACATTATTATTATCCCTGCACTTTATAGCAAGCAAATTATTACACTTCAAGCAGGCTCTCTCCCCCAGACGGGAATCTACAAGCCGCTGGGGAAAACCCCGGCAATTAGATCGCATGGTGCCACGTGCTCCAATCTGATGATCAAACAAGTGACTAAAAAAGTGGCACGCTCGTGTAATAATTGTCCACGTACAAGTGGTACCCCTTTCCGAATAAGGGTGACACCAAGTCCCACACAATCTTGCCAGTGCTTCCTATGTAGTCAGGGCAGTTTGTCGGCTCTACATGACTATCTCTTCCCTCGTAAACCATAAAACTACATGCATAGCCTGTGGCCCTGTCACAGAGCTTATACATCTTGACCCCGTATGTGGCACGCTTGCTGGGAAGGTACTGTTTGAATGACAAGCGGCCAGAAAATATAATCAGGGACTCATCAACGCAGACAACTTGATGGGGAGTAAACAAGTCTGCAAAACGTTGGTTGAAGTGGTTTACGAGGGGCTGAATTTTGTAGAGCTGATCGTATCCAGGGTCTCCACGAGGACGACAGAGTTCATTATTGTTGAAGTTCATGAACCGCAAGATCTGCTCGTATCGTGCCCTGGCCATGGAAGCAGAGCACACAGGCATATGTTGAATTGGGTCAGTGGACCAATATGACCGCAACTCACTCTTTTTGGTTATGCCCATGAGGAGGGATAGGCCCAGAGAGATCTTAAATTCGGAAACCGTAATTGGTTTCCAATCTCTGGCAGGGGAGGACTGGGGAATAGTGGCGATGTGTTGACCAGCATACAAATTGCTTTGGTCCACAACAGATCTATAGAGATCTTCGGTGAAAAACAGCGAATAAAAATCAAGTGACGTAAAATCAACTGTTTCCACCTGAATGCCGGGTTGGCCAGTGAATGGGGGAAGTACGGGTGCTGCAGAAGTGGTGGGTTCCCAATTAGGATTGGCGAATGCAGCAGAAAGGGCACTATGGGCATGACGGGCCTGTGTTCGTCTTCTTGGTGGCAGCAGGACAATACTTGTGCTTGCCACCTCGCCAGCTTGAACTGCACTTATGGGACTCGCCACGTCACCAAGTGTTACTGAAGTTCTGGATGTACGACCAGGGTGTACTAGGCCGCTGGTGCTTGCCAGTTCACCAGAAGGAATAGCGGCGCTAGTACTTCTCTGCTCCATACGAGAGCCCTGCGGTTCTTGCACCTCAACAGCAGAAGAAGATTGGGGTCTGGTACGCCTGACCTTGGCAGGGACCACAACTCCGTCGTCAGAGCTATCTGTCATGGAGCCGCTGCTGTCTACATGTTTGTATTCTGAGCCTGAGTCTGACAGATGAGTGACTTCCTCTTCACTATCTGTCATGATCAGAAACGTGTAGGCCTCTTCACTACTGTACCTTTGATTTGCCATTTTGGGCTCTAAATTTAGTGGTACACTAGTGAGACTCACAGGTAAAAAAGCTCCTGACTGTTAGCGACTGTATCAAAACGCTACCAAAAAACTGTTAGCGATCACAGGGATCAGGCCTGACTATGCAAACGCTGCAGTTATGTGTGTTTAGTTTTTTGTAAGTGACAGTGATCGATCGATACTGCACGTGGGTGGGCTGGGCTGGGCGCAGGGGCAAAACGCAGGTGCTAGCAGGTATCTGGGCTGATCCCACTAACACTGCATTTTTGGGAACCCTAAACTGCTGGAGACGCTAGTATAGATCTGATCGGATCAGATATTGATCCGTTCAGATACTATATCACTAAGGGAGGTGTATGCTGCGTGCGTAGGTGTTAGCGGTACTGACACAAACCTGACGCTGCCTGGGGCGATGCAGACACTATCTGATCCTAAAACCTAACTTATATCACCCGCCGGGCGATTAGGTGGTTAGACCTTTATTAAGTATGGGGCATGGCCAAGATGGCGAGGTGAGCGGCGGTGTTTTTAGAGAGCTCCGCACACTAATACATTAATCCGGATCCATCAGCCTCCAATCTTCTCCGGACACGTCCCTGCTGACCCGTGGAACTCTTGTCTGCTGGGGGGAGAGGAGAGTGTGCGGTCCTGGGCAAAGATCGAGGCTCGCCGGACGCCCCCGGCCTATCTCGTGACACTAGGCCGCAGCCGCGGCCTTTCCCAGTGGACTGCGCCACAGCCTGGAGGACCCTTGGCGCGGTTGGCGCATCCATCGGACATTATAGTGGGAGGACATTAAACGGCGGACCATAGTTGCTGAATGGGGCCTGATCTCCCCATCACCCCCCACGAACGAATAGGCCGCAACCTCGGCCTTTCCTGAGGATCCAGGGCCGCCAGATTGCCTGGGGGAGTGATTGACCCCGGGTACCTGGAGGAGGGGGCCCTGGGACGGCTGGAGGCCTCTACCTGGTCAGCAGAACAGGCCCTAAACCATCCCCATCCCTGACATCCCAGGTGAGGCACTCTGTGGACGAGCTGCATGTGCCTGTAGGCCTGTGGAGGCCTGAAGAGGATCGCTCCTGTTCTACCTAACTTGCAGGTGAGGGGGAAGACTCTATGGGGGGCACGTATAGCTTTGCACCCACTGCCTGAACACCCCTGAACCCACTGACAGGCTCCCACAGCCAGCCACTGCATATTGCCCAGATCAGGGCTTTGGAGCTCTGAATGAGGCGCAGGTCGTCTAATGCGAAATACAGTAAAGGGGGAAAAAGGCTGACCTTTCCGCCACAGTCGGACTTCCCTCAAATGCCCACCTGTCTCGCACCGGAGGCTCACAACACACGTAGTGCTCATAGAGCCTCACAGACAAGCATCATGGAGTCGGACGACTCTCGTCCCCCCTGGGTAGCGAACGTCATGGCGGCCATCGCAACTTGCCAATCCACGTTAACAACAAAAATTGAAGCTGTCCAACTGGATATGGATTTAATCCGCCAAGATATAGACAAAATCAGAGTTACTGAGATAGAACAAAGACTGAGTACCACTGAAGACACCACGGTGGAGCATGGAGTACAAATCCGTACACTTCAAACTAAAGTAAAGGCCCTAGAATACAGAGCCGAAGACGCGGAGTACAGAAATCGGCGCAATAATCTTCGTATTATCGGTTTACCGGAGGGAGTGGAGGGGAACAATCCTACCTCCTTTATAGAAGGCTTGCTGCGTGACCTTCTACCAGATGCCCGATGGTCACCCTACTATACAGTTGAGAGGGCACACCGTATGCCGCCTAAGCCAGCACCTCCCGGAGCCCCTCCTCGCACCTTCATACTCCGTCTCCTTAATTTTAGAGACAGAGATGAAAGTCTTCGCGCCTCCAGAAATGTGGGGACCTCAGATTCCAGAACACTAAATTGATGATCTTCCCTGACTACTCGGTGGAGACCCAAAAACTCAGGAAATCGTTTGACCAGGTTAAAGCGGCATTGAGATCACGCAACATTTGCTACAGTATTCTCTTCCCAGCTCGTCTGAGGGTCCAAGATGGAGAGACAACTCGATTTTTCACCACACCGAGAGAGGCCTCTGCCTGGCTGGAATCACTACCACAGATCCGCTGACCGACTAACCGGATTGTACCGATTGCCCGCTTCAATTGTCTATTTACAACAACCTGGGCCCAGGTTTGAGTTAATATACAAACTACTCCATGGATGACTTAGTTTCGTTGCACAGGTTGTGCCCACTTCAATCCCATGGTGTGTTAGAAATGGAGGGGGGTAACTAACTATCCCCTACCAGGAAATTATAAGTTAATGCCCCTGCCAAAGAATTTGGTCAGGAGACTGTTGAGATATGAAGCTTCTTGGCACTTGCATGTCCCCTTGGGGAGCACTGAAGTTCTTGCTCTAGATACCCTCTTAATGATGGATCGACTTTACTGTGGGGTCGCAATATGGTCTACTTCTCCTTTGTCTGACTTTTAACACCTCACAGCCTGTTACAGTTCATTAGCGGAGATCTCACATTTGGAAAGCCGCTTGAACTGCTGCTTGCCCCCCCCCCGTGTGAATCCTCGGGGGGGTTGGGCTCGCCTCTTCCACGGACCCTCTGTTGCAGCCGACGAGCTGAATTGGTTTGGAATTGAAGCCCGCTTCAGTTTGGGGGGATCGGGTGGGGTTGGGGGGGTTAAGTTCCCCTAATGGGGCCATTTTAGTTTACGTTAGATGTTGGGCTGTTTTTAGTTTGGTTTTGTTTTTGTGTTATAATTGCATTATCAAAATTGACTCATCAGCATTGCAATGTTTCCAGGTGCGTCCGTTGTGGGTCCGGGGGTCCGCTCCGGGAGCCATGACCTACATTAATCCTAATATTATTATCATTCTGAGTAACCATGTCCTCCCTTAATATCATTTCATGAAACACTAGGGGACTGAACTCCCCGATCAAGCGTTCCCTGGTGTTCCAATTTATTAAAGCATACAACCCACATATATGTGTGTTCCAGGAAATGCACCTCATAGGAAGTAGGGTTCTGGCCCTTAAAAAACCGTGGGTGGGATACCACTACCACTCTACACACTCCAGTTTCTCCAGGGGTGTTACTATCCTGATACTGAAATCTCTTCCTTTCCAGCTCCTGGATTTGGCCCTGGACCCGGATGGTCGTTATGTTATTATCCATGCTAAAATATATTCTTTAACGTGGACCATTGTAGGCTTGTATTTGCCTCCTCCAGCTTCATTGCTGGTGCTCAACCAGATCACCAGCAGGATAGCTGACTTTGCATCTGATAACAATATTATACTGGGTGATTTTAATATGGTCCCTGACCCGGATCTTGACAGACTGACGTCTGCGGGACATCATTACTCTGGGTTGACCGAGTGGGCGAATATTTATGGCCTGACTGATGTCTGGAGGTGGAGACACCCCCAGACCAGGGCGTTTTCCCGAATAGACTTAGTCTTCGCAGCAAGTCCGGTCCTCCCACGGGTCACAGACATACGAATACTGCCTAGAGGAATCTCTGATCATGCCCCCCTGTTGTTGTCATTGGACCTTTCATTGGGTCCTGTAGACAAGATATGGAGGCTCTCAAGGTTTTGGATTTCGGACACTGCTGTGGACTCCCAATTCAGAACGGAGCTGCTTGACTTCTGGGCAGTAAACGTGTGCTCGGCTGACCCTACAGTTGTCTGGGATGCCTTTAAGGCCACGACGAGGGGACACTACCAGACCATCATAGCCAGAGTTCGCAGGGAGCGCAGGGCAGACTTGATAAGGGTGGAGCGGGATGCGAGTAGTGCGGAGGTTCTCTTTGTCCGTACCCGAGACCCTGTACACTACTCACAATTACAACTTATGACGCCGGAGGTGGTTCATCTTCGTACCTCTCTTACACAGAAAAAAATGTTAGCTCAGTCTCAGCGTATATTTGAGCAGGGAGAGAGGTCGGGCCGTCTGCTGGCCTGGCTCTCCAGGGAACAGGCGGGAGGGATGAGCATTTCCCATATCAGAGACCCCTCGGGACAGATAGTTCACAAACCGGAAGAGATCAATAGCTGCTTTGCGGAATTCTATAAATCCCTCTACACATCCAGGGCAGTTTATATATTCCCGCTTCGCCCGTCGTCCCCTAGAGTTCCACACGCGCAGCTTAAATGGGTAGAGGATTTCAAGTACCTAGGGATTAAAATTAGTGGTAAAGTCCAGGATTATATAGACAACAATCTGCGTCCACTTATGACACAGCTAACGGCTAGGAGCGATGCTTGGCGTTCACTTCCACTGACCCCGGTCGGCAGAGTAAACCTGCTAAAAATGATTTTCCTTCCTAAATATTTATATTTTTTCCGCAACACACCCGCACACATTCCTAGGGCCTTTTTTCAAGGGTTGGAGAGTCTGCTGATACAATTTGTGTGGGCTGGGAGGCCACCTAGGGTGGCCAAGCAGATCCTATATCTCCCACTTTCGGGGGGAGGATTGGCACTACCGAACTTCCAAATCTATTACTGGGCAGCTGTTCTTGTTACGGTCCGGTGGTGGTTCTCCCAGCCCGCACAGAATCCTGCGGTCATTCTCGAAGCAGCCATTTTGGGCTCCTTTGCAGCCCTGAGCAATCTCCCGTTTCATGGACTTAGGGCTAGCCCATCCATGACAGCCTCGATGCGGACCACTGTTAAGGTCTGGCAGGAGGCTAGGAAGATATACGGGAAACCTAATCATATCTCACCTCATATGCCCCTATGGTGCAACCCCATGCTCCCTCACCTTCACAGTATACCAGACCCCTCTATCTGGGCAAAAAAGGGTATCCTCACACTAAAAAATATAGTTCAGGACGGTAGGCTTATGACTTTCCAGGCCCTGAGGAAATCATTTGCTATCCCATCCTCCTTCCAATTTAGATACTGGCAGCTAAAGCATGCTTTTGAAGCTCAGTTCCCTGCCCCCCTTATTTTGGAACCGGACTCCATTGAACGGCTCTTGATTTCTAGTGTGATGGGGAAACCACTTTCAACATTATATTTATATCTCACGGTAGAATATGACACCAAACTAACTAAGACATGGGAAAAGTGGAGGGTTGATATTCCTTCCCTGGATGCAGAAGAATGGAAGGAGTGTTTAATTTCCTACATTCCTTCCATGATCGCAGCGAAAGATAGGTTCATACAATTTAAGTTCCTACATAGAGCGTACTTCACCCCCCAAAGATTAGCGTACATTTACAATCAAAGGGACCCCAATTGTCAGAGATGCAGACAGGAGGTGGGCACCTTTTGGCACATGGTCTGGTCCTGTCCCAAACTTAGACCCTTTTGGTCAGCAGAGGCCTCCACACTGAGCAATATTACAGGCTTAAATATACCGGTCAATCCTCAGATACTATTGCTTAGCCATTTGGAGGATCTTGAGGGAGACAGGTATAGTAAATTATGTCTTACCTTTGCATTATATTATGCTAGGCGTGAAATCTTACTGGTATGGAAACTAGCAGAGCCTCCTACTTTGGCATCATGGAGAAGGTCGGTGAACATGGCACTTCCCCTATATAGGTTGACATATGAAAGTAGGCAATGCCCAGGGAAGTTCGATAAAATCTGGTCCTCTTGGATAGACGCCTCTGGGGTCCCTGAGCCCCCTGATCCATAATTGATATGCAGTGAAACTCATTGGAGGACATCCTATATCTCATTGCCTACTCTTCTTGTGCTCATCCCCTCTCGCCCCCCCCTCTCTCTCGTTCCCCTCCTTCCCCTTCCCCCTTCCTCTCCCCCCCCTTCCCCCCCTTCTCCCCCCCTTCTCCCCCCCCTTTCCCCCCTCCCTCTCCATATCAGGCTGGATTGTAATTGGTTACTTACATAATTTTATCTACGATGGTATAATACTACAATGCAATAAGGGGTATTGTTATGTGATATTTCTGTCATCTGCATAACTGGAATATCTGATAAACAGAGACTATAATTTGAAGGTAGATTTTACTGTTATTATCCCTTCTACTTTAAATGTACTAAATTATCTTGTAATGTAATGCTGATTTGTTCAATAAAAAATTTTCTGTTAAACCTTTATTAAGTAATAAACGGCGGGTGCCCTGACACTATAAAAAACGAACTAACTAACCAGCATCACCCGTAACAGTTATACGGTGATCACTGGTGAAAGGGTTAACTAGGGGGCAATCAGGGGGTTAAAACCTTTACTAGGTAGTATTTGGGGGTACCTGATGCTATAAAAAGCTGACGGCGAACCTAAATACTTACCTGCCTAACTAGCGCCACCTGTGACACTAATACAGCGATCAGATAAACGATCGTTTAGTGACACTGGGGGGTGATCAAGGGGTTAAAACTTTATTAGGGGGGGTTAGGGGGGTACCCTAGACCTAAAGGGGTCTACCACTAACTGCCCTACCACTTATAACTGTCACAAACTGACACCAATGCAATAATCAGAAAAAAAAACCTGCTATTGGTGTCACTGTGACAGGAGGTACAGGGGGGTGATCGGGGGGTGATTGGCGGGTGAAAAGTGTGCCTGCGTGTTCTACTGTATGTGTAGTATTGGTGCAAACTTACTTGATGTCTTCTCTCCTCGGAGGCCGGAACAAAAAGGCTTCACGAGGAGCAATGACATCACTTCCTCTGCTTCTGTTTACAATTCAGAAGCCGAGGAAGCCTGTCATTCGCCAGGAGCGATCGCGAGGGGGTGGCCATGAATCAGTGGCCTCCCCCTCAGCTCGGATCGCTCCTGACGCTAATCCGACCGCTGAAGGCACCGGGGGGTTCCGATTGGACCCCCGCCCGCAGGCAGGCAGGGACATACAGGTAAGCCCTTATGCCTGCCCGTGCCATTGTGCCAACGTACATCGGCGTGCAGTGGTCGGCAACTGGTTAAGCAGGACCTCACACAGTGTCTCATACAGGGGCTTCTGAAATTGATAGCTAAAGGAAAGGATCTGGGGGGTTTATGAAATAAAACAGCAGAATTTCTGATGGTGCACCCAATATTCCATCACCTTCCTAAAGTCCACAAATCAGGAGTTCCTATTGAAGATCACCGGATTGTGGCAGGAATACAATCCCTTATAGAGAATGTAGGGGGGGAGGGTGGATATACATTTCCAGTCTTTAGTGCTGAGACGTCTGGGATACATTAGAGATACAAGTACTATATTGGTGGATATTCCACATTTACAATGGGATTCTACATTCACATGGGGGACACTTCACATTAAAGCACTTTATTCTTCCATCCCCCATTCTTTAGTGTCTCCAGCAATCAGATATCATCTCCATAGATATAGATCATATACTGGGATGTTACAGGAATTATTACAGAGGATGTAAAGGATGAAGGTTTTTTACCTTAACCACTTCAGCCACGGAAGGTTTTTCCCCCTAATGACCAGAGCACTTTTTACAATTTGGCACTGCGCTGCTTTATCTGGTAATTGCGCGGTCATGCAATGCTGTACCCAAACAAAATTTGCATTTTTTTCCTACAAATAGAGCTTTCTTTTGGTGATAATTGATCACCTCTGGGATTTTTATTTTTTGCAATATAAATGAAAAAAGACCCAAAATTTTGAAAAAAAAAGATTTTTTCTACTTTTTGTTATAAAAAAAACTTAATTTTAGTCATTCATTTAGGCCAAAATGTATTCAGCCACATGTCTCGGGTAAAACAAAAATTTACCTAGGGATAGGAATATACACTATGAACATGGGAATAAATCAGGTAAACTACTGGCCTATTCACTTAGGGAAAGCTCCTGGAGAAATTATGTCCCCTATATCGACTCTGAGAGAGGGAAACGTCACTTTATATCTAGGGAGATTGCAGAGGTTTTTCAAGAATATTATTTGTCCCTCTATAATTTGCTAACTAATTTTTCGACCAATCAGGGGCCTCAAAAGCAGCAACTAATTTGGTATTATCTCGCCTCCTCGAGACTACCGTCAATACCCGATGATGCGTCTGAATTACTAAATGCTCCGATCTCAATCAATTAATATATGAGGTCGATTAAGACGCTTAAGCCACATAAAGCTCCAGGCCCAGATGGGTATACGTTAGCCTATTATAATGCATTTGCTCCCACTCTAGGTCCTAGATTTATAAAAGCATTTAATTCTCTTTTAGAAGATCGGCCTATACCGAAAGATACTGTAAGGGCACATATTAGAGTGATCCCTAAGGAGGGTAAGAACCATGCTCAATGTAAGAAGTACCGACCTATCTCATTACTGAATGTGGATTTAAAAAATTTTACATGGATATTAGCATCAAGTAAGGATGACCCCGATGTTCGAGTCGAACGTAAGTTCGACTCGAACAACAGGTGTTCGCCTATTTGCCGAACAGCGAACAATATGCGGTGTTCACAGCAAATTTGAAAGCCGCCAGAACACTGGTAAAGTCTATAGGACATTAACATGAAAAATCAAAAGTGCTAATTTTAAAGGCTTATATGCAAGTTATTGTCATAAAAAGTGTTTGGGGACCCGGGTCCTGCCCCAGGGGACATGGATCAATGCAAACATTTTTTTTTAAAACAGCCGTTTTTTCGGGAGCAGTGATTTTTTTAATGCTTAAAGTAAAACAATAAAAATGAAATATTCCTTTAAATTTCGTACCTGGGGGGTGTCTTTAGTATGCCTGTAAAATGGCGCATTTTTCCCATGTTTAGAACAGTCTGACAGCAAAATTACATTTCTAAAGGAAAAATTGTCATTTAAAACTGATCTTGGCTGTAATGAATTGTTGGGTCTCGGCAATATGGATAAACTCATTGAAAAAAAAGAGCATGGGTTCCCCCTCTAGTCTATTACCAGGCCCTTTGGTAATCAATATAAAGGGGAACCCTGAACCAAAATTTAAAAAAAAATTGCGTGAGGGTCCCTCTAAATTCCATACCAGGCCCTTTCAGGTCTGATGTGGAAATTAAGGGGAACCCTGCACCAAATTTTTTTAAGAAAATGGCGTAGGGGTCCCCCTCAAAATCCATACCAGACCTGATTTTAAGGGGAACCCTGCGCCAATTTTTAAAAAAATGGCATAGGGGTCCCCCTCAAAATCCATACCAGACCCTTATCCGAGCACACAACCTGGCAGGCTGTGGGAAAAGGGGGGGCGAGAGAACACCCCCCCTCCTGGACTGTACCAGGCCACATGCCCTCAACATGGGAAGGGTGCTTTGGGGTAGCCCCCCAAAGCACCTTGTCCCCATGTTGATTGGGACAAGGGCCTCATCCCCACAACCCTTGCACGGTGGTTGCGGGGGTATGCTTATTGGAATCTGGAAGCCCCCTTTAATAAGGGGACCCACAGATCCCAGCCTCCCCCCTGTGTGAAATGGTAAGGGGGTCCATTGTACCCCTACCATTTCACAAAAAAAACTGTCAAAAATGGTAAAAAAGACAAGACACAGCTTGGGACAAGTCCTTTATTAAAAAATAAAAATATCCCACGATGTCCATTCTTCTTCTATCACTCTGCCTGACAGACCGAAAAAGAAAAAAGAAAAAAAAGCCGCAAACGATCCTCCTCGATGGGAGGCTCCCACCGTCTGACGCGTCTTCTCTCTGACAGTTCTTATATAACTGAGTTTGGGGCCACCCGGTGATGTACACGGGTGGCCCCGCCCCCTCTGGTACCACAGGCTTCCCGCGGCTGCAGTTAAAATAGTGGTGGTGAGATATTTTATTCCTATATAAAAATCTAGTGAATATAATAATGCAATCTTATGCGATTATAAGTTGCGATCATGAATTAAAGTTTGCAATCCTATGCGATCCTCCCAATGACAACCTGTGTAGCATACACACCTCTATATACACATGTAGCATTCATATGCAATAGAGAAATTTGCAACCCTATGCGATAATTGCGATACTGCGATAATTGCAGTGGCAACCTGTAATTTGCATAAATCTATATAAAAGTGCATCAATATACAATAATCAATACAGAAATAAAGTGAACCGTGTTTAAAGTGCTCTTGTGCCAAACAAATTCATGTATTAATCTGTGTCCATAAAATGTGTCCAGATAAATGCATGGACACATTAATCTGTGTCCATAAAGTCCATTCATAACTACTCCATTCTTCTGGTGCTCATTGCAGATGATATAACAGTAAAATGTTTGTGTCCACACTTGTGCTCCCCTTTGGTGTATGCGCTCACCTTAGAGCGTGAGACCTCGCACCTAAGCTCAGTCAAAACACGCTTTTAAACCATCTCTGGCTTTATGGTCAGCATTTAGATCCTTGGATGGTTGTTTGCAGCAATATTTATGTGGAAAACAGAGGTAACTGGAT
The DNA here is from genome assembly GCA_037952925.1 of Lithobates clamitans. NCBI lineage: Eukaryota > Metazoa > Chordata > Amphibia > Anura > Ranidae > Lithobates > Lithobates clamitans. The sequence goes on along the minus strand of JBBGZY010001546.1, from coordinate 3,294,825 downwards.
AGTGTATTACTGTTTTAAAAGTTTTATTGTAAATTACAATATTCCCTATATTAGGGTACTCACATTTACTAGGTGCTATGAGCGCACCACTCTGTATCAAGCCAAACAACTATAAAGACGCTGTACTGGTGTGTCCTCTCCCACTCTAAGAACACTCCACTGTCTCACAAACCGTCCTGTCCCCTCCCCAACATGTGTCGATACCGGGAAATGTCATATCTTCCTCAGGGGGAATTCTCATATTATGATTTAGTATGGTTACCGTATGATTACATTTGGATAGCGCAACATTATATTGGTGTAAAACTTTTTGGCACGAGCATATGGGACGTGATCAATGCTAGCAGCTGTCCTTTAATCATCTATAATTATCATATGGATTTTTTACATGGTAGCTTGCAAGATTCTGTTTGTTTTTTAAACACTTGTGAAGGGGGAACAGGTGGGATAACTTAAAGGGAGGGGATTTATTTTCATTTTTTTTTTATTATTATTTTTTTTTTTTTGTTTTTTGTTTTTTTACTATATCTGTGTATAGGATGGATGTGAAGGTAAAATTTTTTATAAATGTTATAACATATAGAATATTAGAAATGTGAAATTTCTAGACTATATATTTTCCGAAAATAGATTTGATCTATGCTAAGATATATTCTGTGATAGGCATGCAATTGAATTATGTTTGTCTATATGTAAAAAAACATTGTGGAAAAATAAAATATAGAATAAAAAAAAAAATACATTTTAATAAGCGTATATTTATTGGTTTGCGCGAAAGTTATAGTGTCTACAAACTAGGGTACATTTTCTGGAATTTATGCAGCTTTAATTTATGACTGCCTATCTCATTTCTTGAGGTGCTAAAATGGCAGGGCAGTACAACCCCCCCCCCAAATGACCCCATTTTGGAAAGTAGACACCCCAAGGAAATTGCTGAGAGGCATGTTGAGCCCATTGAATATTTTATTTTTTGTCACAAGTGATTGAAAAATGACAAAAAGTATTTTGCAGATCTCGCTTTTTGTCACAAAGTTTTGAAAATGAAAAATAAATAAAAAAAATACATTTTCCTTTTTTTCTTCATTTTCCAAAACAAATGAGAGCTGCAAAATACTCACCATGCCTCTTAGCAAATAGCTTGGGATGTCTACTTTCCAAAATTAGGGTCATTTGGGGGTTTTGTGTTATCTTGACATTTCATGGCCTCTGAAACTGTGATAGGTAGTGAGGAGTAAAATCACCATTTACGCCCTTAGAAATCCTTAAGGCGGTGATTGGTTTTTGGGGGCTTGTACGCGGCTAGGCTCCCAAAAAGTCTCACACATGTGGTATCACCGTACTCAGGAGAAGCAACAGAATGTATTTTGGGGTTAATTTCACATATATCCATGTCATGTGTGAGCAATATATCATTTAGTGACAATTTTGTTTAAAAAAAAAATTGAGTTTTCCTGAAACTTGCGGCAAAATATAAAATATTCCATGGACTCAGCATGCCTTTCAGCAAATAGCTTGGGGTGTCTACTTTCTATAAAAGGTCATGGGGGGGGGGGGGAGTTGAACTGTCCTGGCATCTTACGCCCAACATTAGAGGCTTATGCCACACATCACCCACTCTTCTAACCACTTGAACCACCAAGTCCCTTCTGAAACTTTTTGTTTACTTGAAAACAAGTTTCTGTTTGCAAGAAAATTTTGAACCCCCAAACATTATATATGATTTTTAAAGCAGAGGCCCCACAAATTAATATGGTGGGTGTGGCATTTTTTTTTACAAAGTATTTGAGCGGTGATTTTTGAAAAGCACTTTTTTGGGAAAAAAAACACTTTTTTGAATTTTTATTTTTTTCAATATATTTGTATTAAATTTTCCATTTACAGGGGAAGAAAGACATTGTTGTATAACAAATAACATGTGTATATGTGTACATATAGTAATAAACAGTAGGGTACAGTCCGTTAGTTCAAGCCAGACAAAACTAATTCGTAAAATGTTACAAAATAAGAAATATCAGAAAGAAAGAAGGAAGGAAGTATAATTCTTAATCACACTTGGGTACTCAGCCAATACTTCCAGGCATTGGTAAATTTTGCAAGAGTATTGTTTTTTAAGGCAGAGGTGTATTCATATTCTTTGATTAAGTTTAGTTGATGTTTAACATCAGAAATGTTTGGAATTAAGGAGCTTCTCCATTTGCACATTGGGAGTAATCTGGCTGCAAATAGAATATGCATTATTATGATTCTGAATTCATGTGGGAAGGATTCCAGTCCTATACTGAGAATGGCTAGGGATTGGGTGGGTTTAGATATAATACCAGTGATGTCTGAGATTAAAGAGAAAATATTTCTCCAGAAGGGGTGAATGTGTGGGCATTCCCATAGAATGTGAAGTAGGGAGCCCTTGTAGGAGCAACCTCTCCAACAGGAGCCATTGTCAAGATTTGCAAATTTGTGCATTTGCATGGGTGTAAGATATCATCTAAGATGGATTTTTTGTGACAGTTCCCAATAATTAATACTATTGGAAGCTTTGTAGTTGTATTGTATGGCTTTGCACTATTGGGAATCCTAGAAAGAGGCATGTAGTTTCCTTTCCCATCTCTTGTATGTTGATGTCTTAATAAACATATCTTTGTTCAGTAACAGGTTGTACATAAGGGTTATTCATTTTGCTGTGGGGGAGTTGAAGGTCCAAAAGGACCATGCCTTGGTGGGGATTGTAACTGTCGGTGTAGGTTTTTTTTTCAAGTATGAGGCTATATGCCTGTATGTGTATGCACCTTGCGATGGTATTAGGTGTCTAGATCTTATGGTTTGGAATGGAAGAATTTGGTCTTTATGTATTATTTCTGTCAGTGGGAGACTTTTTATGTTTGACCAGTGTTTAAGAGACATGTCGGGAAGTATGGAGTTGAAAACCTCCACTGGTAGATATATGGATTGGGTGTGTTCTGATAGGGATGTGTTTTGGAATAGGAAGCGCCATGCCTCAACTCCGGCCGATATCAGTGGGTGGTCTGTTTTTTGGGTTTTAAGTGGGTTTTCTGGTCTAGCAAAAGAGAGCTTAAATTGCCTTCGGGTACAAATGATTGCTCGATAAATTGCCATTGTTTGTTGAACAAGGGCGTAAACCAGTGTCTGAATTAGTCCAGTAACACTGCCATGTAGTAATCTTTTGTGTCTGGGAAGCTCATACCTCCTGCAATTTTGTGTTTTACGATAGTAGCATAGGAACAACGAGGTTTCCGTCCTTGCCATACGTAAGAACACAGTAATCTTTTAATGGTGCTGAAAAAAGATTTGGTATTGGTAAAGCTCTATATAGGTACAGGAGTTTCGGGAGGGTGATCATTTTAAAAGCTGCCTCTCTGCCGGCCCATGAGAGATAATGTTTGCTTATTTCTTGGAGATCTTTCCTGCAAGTTTGAAGAAAGGATAGGTAGTTGCAAGTATATAAGTTTGAAGATGGAGAGGTCAGAGATATGCCCAAATAGGACATTGAGGAAGATACCCATTGAAAGGGAACTGTAGTTTGTAGGCAAGATTTGGCAGATTTAGTAATGTGAATGCCAAGGACATTGGACTTGGAGTCATTTACCTTGTAGAAGGAGCATGCATCAAAGGTATTTAAGATTTCCCATACCTTTATCAGGGAGGAAGCCGGGTCAGTCAAAGTGAGGATTATGTCATCCGCCAATAAAGTAGGCTTACATTTTTGACCTTTAATTTTTATTCCTGATATGGATTTGGAGGAGCAGATTTTTTGAGCTAGGGGTTCCATCAGTAATGTAAAAATCAGTGGGGACAGGGGACATCCTTGCCTCGTCTAGTTGGTTATAGTGAATGGGTCTGAAAAGACCCCATCTGAGAGGACTCGGGCGTTGGGGTTGGAGTATAGGGCTAGAATGGCTGATATTATGTTGCCTTGAAATCCAAATTTAGTGAGAGCATGTTTCAAATAACCCCAGTGAATCCTATCAAATGCCTTTTCAGCATCTAAGGCAATGAATAGGGTTGATATATTGTTCTTTTCTGTATAATGTATGAGATTTATCATTTTTCGTGTGGCATCCGGGGCTTGTCTGCCTAAGGTGAACCCGACCTGGTCGGGGTGTATGAGGTAGGGCATAATGGGGGCTAATCTCTGGGCTACTAGTCTAGCATATAATTTAAGGTCAGTATTTAATAAAGAGATAGGACGGAAATTAGAGGGAGTAACCAGCTCCTTCCCTGGTTTGGGCAAGGTTACAATATTGGCAGAAAGCATTTCATTCGGGAATTGACCAGAGGACACAGCAGCGCTGAACATTTCACATATGTGGGGAGCTAAGGTGTCGTTGAATAATATGTAATAATCGGCAGAGAAGCCATCTGGGCCAGGGGCTTTACCTTTGGGGAGAGTAGATATAGCTTGGGAGACTTCTTTGGTGGAGAATAGAGCGTTAAGGGATGTCAGTTGTTCAGAGGAAAGTTTGGAAAGATTTAAAGTGGATGTAAACCCAATTTTTTTATATATCATACTGTAGAGTATAAGATTTCCTATCATTTGAGCCCAGTCTTGCCACACAGAGTTAATCCATCTCTGAGCAATCCTCTTTTATTGTTCAGTGAGAAAAATCTTGACAAACTGAGAAAAACTTTGTCAAATACTCCCCCTTGCTGTGAGTGACAGCCTAAGACACAGGCATTATTTTTTAATTCCCTGCCCCACCCCTTTCTTCAGCAGCTCTGCAAGGATTGGCTATTCCACACCTCAGCATGATTTGGCATGCTGAAGTCATGTGGTTACTTTCCTGTCTTTTCACTGGATGTTAGAGATCATAGCAGAAGTTCAGTGTTAGAAATAAACAGGAGAAAATGCATATTGACAAGGGGAGTGTAGAGGTGGGCGGGGAGTCTACTGACATCACGACTCCACCCACCGAGCTCCAGACAACAGACCCACCCACAGAATCTGCAGTTTTTCGGGTCTAATAAAAGACAGAGGGGAGACATTTGACAGGTAAAGATACATGCAGGAGGCATGTATATCCTTATAGATAACCCCTATGGCAGTAGTTTAGAAAGGATGACATTGGATTTACATCCACTTTAATGATTCTAGAAAGTCTAATATGTCAGATTCAGTGGGTTGTGTTGTGTGGGGGTCATCTTTCACGTTGTAAAGCTTGTAGTAGTATGCCCCAAACACATTAGCTATATCTTTGGGGTGATATACTTTGGCTCCTGTAGTGGGGTGCAAGATATGGGGGATTTTAATTTTAGTTCTTTTTCATTTGATTTGGTTTGCTAACAATTTACCAGCTTTATTACCGGCTGTATCGAAGGTAGAGCGTAATTTTAATAATATCTTAGCTTGTTTGGCGTTAAGGAAGGTTCTACGATCGTTCCTGGCCAGAAAGATTTTATTACTGGTGAATTGTGTGTGTGTGTGTGTGTGGGGGCTTTGTTTATCTCTTCTTATTGTTCAATTTTTGTGTAATAGTTCTGTCAGCTGCTGTGTCCTTTGACGCTTTGTTTGTGCATTCAGTTGAATTAGTACACCATGAATAAACGCCTTGTGGGCTGTCCATAAAGTAGCAGGGTTGCTAACTGTAGACATATTAATGTCAAAATATTCTGTTAGACGGACTTGTATGAGGGTTGTGTTAGCGGGTATTGACATTAGGTATGGATCATTTCTCCAGTTCGTGGTGAAGGAGTTAGAGGTCTTGTCTGCTATGCAGATGGAGATGGGTGCATGGTCTGACCATGTTATGGTGTGAATTTTTGTCTCAACAGCATCTTGCAGAAGTTGTTGGTCTCCTACAAACAGGTCGATTCTTGAGTAGGTGCAGTGTGGTTTGGAAAAAAAATGTATAATCTTGTTCCATGGAGTGTTGGCATCTCCATATGTCGAATAAGCCATTGGCATGCAATAAGGGAGTCAGTGTAGGTTGTGTGCGTTTTTTAGGAGAGGATCCTTTAACCAGTTGCCAACCGGCCCATAGCCGAATGATGGCTGCAGGGCATTTGGATAACTCTGGGAGGGCGTACTATGACGTCCTCCCGAAGAAACGGTCCCGCGTGCCCCCAGGAACATCCATGTTCACCGGTTTCACGGGACCCGGCGCAACACGGATCGCGGTAAAGGGCCAATGACAGCGGCCCTTTACCACGTGTTTGCTCCGTCCAATGACGGAGCGATTACAAATGTAATCTAAGGCTGTGCAGCAGGGTCATGAGAAGTTCATCGCTCTCCTCTCCGCACACCGATGCAGCGTGAGAGGAGAGAAGAGCTTTACGGTGCCAAACTGTGAGTCTTTTACTATATATCAGTGCCCAACAGTGCCACAGCAGTGCCCAACAGTGCCACAACAGTGCCCAACAGTGCCACAACAGTGTCATCTGTGCCACAAGTGCCATCTGTGCCACATCTGTGCCATCTGTACCACCTGTGCCACCTCTGTGCCACCTCTGTGCCACCAGAGCCACACCAGTGTCACCAGAGCCACACCAGTGCTACTACAGTGCACACCAGTGCCACACCAGTGCCACCTGTGCCCATCAGTGCCACCTGTGCCCATCAGTGCCACCTGTGCCAATCAGTGCTCATCTGTGCCCATCAGTGCCACATCAGTGCCGCCAGTGCCACATCAGTGCCGCCTGTGCCCACCAGTGCCACCTCTGTGCCCACCAGAGCCACCTCTGTGCCCACCAGAGCCACATCAGTGAAGCCAGAGCCACACCAGTGCCTCTACAATGCACACCAGTGCCACACCAGTGCCACCTGTGCCCATCAGTGCTCATCTGCGCCATATCAACCTCACCAGCTACCAGTATGGCAAAAAAATTATTTACGGCCGAGGAGGCCTACCAGCGTCTCAGCATGACCGATGAGAGCAGCGGGGAGCTCTCTGATTCTCTGTCCGATTCGGATTCAGCCTATGAACCCGTGACAAGCAGCGGGTCTGATACAGAATCAGAAGAGGAACGTGTGCCCGTGAAAAGAAGGCATTCTGGCATGGAGCAGAAGTCTACTACCACCTCAAGCGCAGTGCCGTCCACCTCGAGATCAGTGCCGTCCACCTCAAGGGCAGTGCCGTCCACCTCAAGCGCAGTGCCGTCCACCTCAAGTGCAGTGCCGTCCACCTCAAGTGAAGAGCCACTGCAACAAAGGCCAGGCACCAGTAGGGTGTCATCCCAGCCCCAAAGGGATAGAGGCCATGCCAGCCTTCCCTATGCCCTTCAAAACCCCCTGTGGCTTACCCCTAATTCCGGAGCAGCAAATATCCCCCCTTTTACCGCCCAGCCAGGTGTCCAGGTGAACACCGATGATTTTGTCATGCTTGATTTTTTTTATTTGATTTTCACCGATGACTTACTATTGTCCATTGTGGCCCAGTGCAATCTCTATGCACAGCAGTACATAGTAAGCAACCCTGGCTCTAGTTATGCCCGTCCCTTTGAGTGGAGAGAGCTTACCATAGCGGAATTTAACATTTTCTTAGGCCTAACTTTTACAATGGGTCTCACAAAAAAAATGAAATGTACTCATATTGGTCAACTAACCCCATCCACCACATGCCACTCTTCTCTTCGATAATGCCAAGATGAAGATACCTTATGTATTCCAAAAATAATAATAATGCGCCAACCCAAGGTGTAAAGAAGCAGCCGACACAACAATCAGACAAATTGTGAATAAATAACGCAAATAAAGTGTGGCAGTTGAAGTAAAGTACAGTTGAAGTCCTCGTGAATGAAACGCGTCGGTTGGATATGCCTGTCTTGCCACGATTGAATTAAGCGCTTATTTTATTCATTTTGTACCTGGTCTCCATCTTGTTTCTATGAGCCAGAGTGCTTTTTATTGCAAAACTTTTTATTAAAGCTTTTGAAAGCTAATTTACACTATGTGGAAGTCTTCTCTTTAATCCTTCCATCTGAGGGCCTGCATCTACTTCATGAAGATTGAATGTTGAATAGCGATACAGTCCTATACCAGGAAGTTTGGCAGCTAGCGAGATTGGAGGAGGTCGTTTGGTGAGTGCTCCCACCGTTTGTTCTTCCCATCTGCTGTGGACTCAGTGCTGCATCCATCACTTCCTGCTCTTCCGTAAGCCCGTTTGACTCTCAAGCCGCTGGCTGGTGAGTCCACCGTGTCCGGTAAGGGTATTTTTCACCTGTCCCTATCTATATTTCAAGTTTGATTACCATACCACACAGAAGCCATTCCCGGATTCGGGGGTCCCACATAACAGTGGGAAGCCATATTAGCCAAGTCTTCAGATACATGTCTTGAGAACTTTTTATGGACTTTTACTGTACCTTTGAGCATATTTTTAACCTTAAGTTGGGGTTGTAATACTACTGGCATGAATGTTTTTCATTTTTTCCGTTTCTAAGTCACACATATTGACTCAGGGTTTATGTACTATCAGGTTTCCTGTTATGGTAATTAGATATTCAACACAGGAATAGTTGCATAGACTTTTCCACAAACGTTTTATATGTTGGTTTATTTTTTTGAGTTGTACACATTTGATTCTTAGTTGATGCATTATGGGGCTTCTTTTTATGTACAATTAGACATCCCATAGATTTGAGCACCTCACAGAGATATACATATCTCATTATAACATTTAAGAACACATGCATGATCTGGAGAAATCCTGTTTCACTAAACACCTTATTGTGCAAAACTTGACCTCCAGATTGCTATTTTGGTGGGTCTTGCCCAATAAAGATACCTTATGATTTTGCGCTTCCTCCACTACAATGACAACACCCAGTGCCCTCCCCGAAATGACCCAGCCTTTGACAAATTATTCAAAATTCGGCCACTCCTGAATTATTTCTCTGAAAAATTTCCCCAGCTATATACCCCCGACCAGAATATTTCTGTTGATGAGTCCCTTGTAAAATTTACAGGCAGGCTTGGCATCAAACAGTTTATCCCCAGCAAAAGGGCCCAATATGGGGTTAAAATGTATAAACTTTGCGACCGAGCCACAGGGTACATTTACGCCTTCTGGGTGTACGAGGGGAAGGACACCCAACTGCATCCCCCTGAATGTCCAGAATATATTGGAACCAGCGGCAAAGTTGTCTGGGAGCTTGTTTATCCACTCCTTGGAAAGGGGAACCACCTTTATGTGGATAATTTTTATACTAGCTTGCCCCTCTTCCGCAATCTTCACCGGAGGGACACCCCAGCATTTGGTACGGTAAGAACCAATAGAAAAGGCTTCCCGCAAAAACTGGTCAATGAAAGGCTACGCCGAGGGGATACGGTGTCTTTGCGGAACCAGGAGCTATTGGCTGTCGAGTGGAGGGACAGACGAAACGTCCACATGCTCACGACAGTCCATAATGACACCTACGTGGAAGTCCCAAGAAGAAACGGCCCAGTCCAGAAACCTGCTTGTGTTTATGATTATAATTTGTTTATGGGGGGAGTGGACAACGATCAGATGATTGAACCCTACCTTCCCACAAGAAAATCCCGTCATTGGTATAAAAAAGTGTCCATTTATTTTTTCAGTTTGGCCATGTATAACACTTATGTTATTTACCAAAAATCTACTGAGACCCCCGTATCCTATCTGCAATACCAGGAACAAGTAATCTCCTCCCTTTTGTACCCTGAAAGCCCACCAGAAAATATTCGCTCTGATTCCGTGAGCAGACTCCACGAACGCCACTTTCCTGACAAAATCCCCCCCGTGAAACAGGCCACAGACGTCAGAAGAAATGCCGGGTGTGCTCCAGAAGAGGAATTAGAAGAGACACCACGTATTATTGTCCCGATTGTCCTTCCCAACCAGGCCTCTGTATAGGTGAATGTTTCCGCCGTTACCATACTTCTCTACATTATTAGGGAAGTATGGTAAACATAATTCTCATTTCCCGTCATTTTCCTCCACACCCCTTATGCCACTGCACTGAACCTGACTTACCTCAGCCTTGTCTGGAACCGACCCTGGCCTGTTATACGACCAAGCTTCTGCCTAACACTAAAACTGTACCTACCTCTGCCTTCTCCGGAACTGACCCTGGCCTGTTATACGACCAAGCTTCTGCCTAACGCTAAATTGTACCTACCTCTGCCTGCTCTGGAACTGACCCTGGACTGTTTGACCACGTTTTTTGCCTGCCTCTTGGACTGATCATTTGCCCTGCTATGCTAGTGGGAACACAGGGGTCTCACATATGTGAGGGGCTCCAGAAATGTTTTTCTGGATGAAGAAAACTAATTTTTTAGTTTTCTCATTCCCAGATTTAGGGTCTGGAGACTCAGAGGCTTCAAAGAGATTTGGGTGGGAGAAGCCTCTACCCCTGTCCCCATTCTTTTCTGGCCTGCTACTTGGACCATGTTCCTGCTTACTACCAGGACCAATATTTTGGCACTGCTGGCAATGTCTCTACTTGCACTGACCCTGGACTGTATAAGGACAGTATCCCTGTCTGTACTATGGACAATATTCTTGCCTGCTGCCTGGACTATTCCATTCACTGTCGCTGACCACGTCCCTGCCTGCTGCCTGGATCAGGGCTCTTCTCCTGTGGACAACTGCACTACTAAAACCACAGGTAATCTTTTGTTTACCCTTTGCTCAGCAGAATGTATTTTAGGGTGTAATTCTTGGTATGTTCATGCTATGTGTTAGAAATACGAACGGCCTTCAAAAATGTGATATATTGTAAGGAAATTAGATGTGTAATTTATGCTCCTAGAACGCCTGAATGTGCTACTTCAATGTTGGGCCTCTGTATGTGGCCAGGCTGTGTAAAAGTCTCACACATGTGGTATCGCCATACTCAGGAGGAGTAGCAGAATATATTTTGGGGTGTCATTTTTGCTATGTACATGCTATGTGTTGGAAATATCTTAGAAATGGACAACTTTGTGTAAAAAAAAAATACATTTTAATTTTTTTCCACATTTTCCACAAATTTCTGGAAAAAAATGATCCATTCAAAAGACTCATTATGCCTCACAGATTATACGTTGGGGTGTTTGCTTTCCAAAATGGGGTCACTTTGTGGGCGTTTCCATTGTCCTGGTGCTCCAGGGCCTTCAAAAGTGTAATAGGTGGTTGAGAGATTAGATGTGTAATTTATGCACCTAGAACGCCTGAATGTGCTACTTCAATGTTACGCCTCTGTATGTGGCCAGGTTGTGTAAAAGTCTCACACATGTGGTATCACCATACTCGGGAGGAGTAGCAGAATATATTTAGGGGTGTCATTTTTGCTATGTACATGCTATGTGTTGGAAATATCTTAGAAATGGACAACTTTGTGTAAAAAAAATGTGTTTTAATTTTTTTTCCACATTTTCCGAAAACTTCTGGAAAAAAATGAACCATTCAAAAGACTCAATATGCCTCATAGATTATACGTTGGGGTGTTTGCTTTCAAAAATGGGGTCACTTTGTGGGCGTTTCCATTGTCCTGGTGCTCCAGGGCCTTCAAAAGTGTAATAGGTAGTTGAGAGATTAGATGTGTAATTTATGCTCCTAGAACGCCTGAATGTGCTACTTCAATGTTGCGCCTCTGTATGTGGCCAGGTTGTGTAAAAGTCTCACACATGTGGTATCCCCATACTCAGGAGGAGTATGCAGAATATATTTTGGGGTGTCATTTGTGCAATGTACATGCCATGTGAGAGAAATAACCTGTTATGATGACAATTTGGTGTGAAAAAAAAAAAAAAATAAAAAAAATCCTCATTTTGCAAAGAATTATGGGAAAAAATAACAACTTCAAAAAACTCACCATGCCTCTTACTAAATACCTTGGAATGTCTACTTTCCAAAAAGGGGTAATTTTGTGGGTATTTGTACTTTCGTGGCTTGTTAGGGTCTCAAGAAATGAGATAGGCCTCAGTACATCAGGTGTGATCAGATGTGATCAATTTTCAGTGATTGGCACCATAGCTTGTAGACTCTATAACTTTCACACAGACTAAATAATATCCACTAATTTGGGTTATTTTTACCAAAGATATGTAGCAGTATAAATTTTGGCCCAAAGTTATGAAGAAAAATTACTTTTGCAAAATGTTATAATACAAATGAAGAAAAATGCATTTTTTTACAAAATTTTCGGTCTTTTTTCATTTATAGCACAGAAAATAAAAAACTCAGAGGTGATCAAATACCACCAAAAGAAAGCTCTATTTGTGTGAACAAAAGGATGAAAATTTCATATGGGTACAGTATTGCATGACTGAGTAATTGTCATTCAAAATGTGAGAGCACCGAAAGCTGAAAATTGGTCTGGTTAGGAAGGAGTTTAAGTGCCCAGTTGTCAAGTGGTTAACATCAATGGAAGGGTCCGGAACTAAGTTAAAGTCCCCACAAAAAAGCGTACGGCCTTGTTTCTTTCTATTCATTTTTTTTAAATTTTCCGCAAAAAAGCGTAATTGGCCTGTGTTTGGGGCGTATATGTTTACGATGGTAAAGGTTGCATTGTTCATTTCGCATACTAGGATAAGGTATCTCCCCTGGGGACCCTCAATTGTAGATATCAATTTAAATGCTACCGTGTCTCTGATCGCTATCAATACTCCTTTTGTTTTGTTTTGAGAGTTAGCGCAGAAAACATGTGGGAAATTTTTGTGTGACATCGTTAACGCCTTATCTTGACAAAAATGAGTCTCTTGGAGACACAGTACGTCGCTGTGGGGTTTGCGTGCTTCGGACCAGAGGGAATATCTCTTCCCCGGGTGGTTTAAGCCCTTTACATTCAGTGACTTTATTCTGATTGGCATATTGTATTAGTTGAGTTGCCAAGTGTTGGAAGAATATAGTTGGAAATAGCTAGAACTGTTAGTGGAGGAAGTGAGCTGGAGGTGTTTATTTATTTTTTTGTGTGTTGGTGGGGTATGCAGGTACTGGGAAATATACTGGAGGACTTACGTTTTGTGGAGCTGTTCTTATAGAACCAGAACTTGACAAGTGTTGTAGGAAGAAGCTTGGCTGGTGAATAAAATGTGTTAGATAGGAGACTGTAATAAATAAGAACAATCAATTAACAAGAGTATAGTGTTTCCAGGGCGGAGGTAAAATCTAAAAAGAGAAGAGGCAGAACTCTAGCCTGAGCAGTCTACGCCGCAACTTAAACTGGGGGTTAAGGGCTGACAAGCTGGGCTCGGGCAGGCAATCTAGGGCTTGTGCATAAGCCAGACATAGCCTTAGAGAATCAGGTGGTCATGTCGTCCGGGGAGTCAAAATCATGTTCCATTGTCGCAGCAGTGAAAGACCTTCGTCCAGGGTGCGGACATAGTAGGATTTATTATCTTTTGTGATGATCAGCCTAACTGGATGTCCCCACTTGTATTGTACTCAGTGGTTCTGTAGGGGTTTTGTAATAGTGGCTAGGTTTTTGTGTTGTAGCATAGTATATTTAGATAAATCAGAGTGGAAAGCCAAATCGGTATAAGGCCGGGGATATTTAGAGTGATTGTGTGTAGCACGCATCAGATTTTCCATAACATGGAAAAAATTATTTCTGACAATAGTGTCTCTTGGGACATTATCTGGCAGGTGAGACGGTTTTGGTAGCTGGTGTATGCAATCGATGATTAATTATCCTGGGGCAGTGTCAGGGAGAAAAGCTGACATCAACTGTATGAAGTATTCTTTCAGTGCAGATGGTTGGACTGACTCTGTTATGCCTCTTATTTTTAAGTTGTTCCGTCTGGAACGGTCCTCTAAATCTGAAATTTTGGCTTTCATCCACTCCATATCCTCAGCCCCCTCACTCTGTGCATTCACTAAGGTATTAAAGGAGGTAATCACTTCTCCCATTTTGGCTTCAATGGTGGAGACTCTCTCTCCCATACACATAATTAAGTATTAAGTATAAGTATTTACCATTGTTTTACCTGATATAGAGCGGTGCACTGGCGCACCTAATCTACAGTACCTGCCCGCGAGATTGTGTTTCCAGCGTGATCCCAGCGCTGGTTCTCGGCTACAGGGTACTGTACATCTCGCGCTGGCTGCAATAGGAAAAACACATTTTCCTATTGCAGCGAGTGCGAGAGAGAATTCCGCTCCAGGGGCATACCCTGCCCTTAGGTCTGGTATGGATTGTAAGGGGAACCCCCTACGTCAAAAAACAGCGTAGGGGTCCCCCCCAAAATCCATACCAGACCCTTATCTGAGCACGGAGCCCGGCCGGTCAGGAAAGGGGATGGGAACAAGCGAGCTGCCCCCCCTTCCTGAACCGTACCAGGCCGGATGCCCTCAACATGGGGGGGTGGGTGCTTTGGGGAAGGGGGTGCCCTGCGGTCCCCCCACCCCAAAGCACCTTGCCCCCATGTTGATGAAGACAAGGGCCTCTTCCCGACAACCCTGGCCATTGGTTGTTGGGGTCTGCGGGCGAAGGGCTTATTGGAATCCAGGAGTCCCCTTTAATAAGGGGGCCCCCAGATCCCGGCCCCCCACCCTATGGGAACGAGTATGGGGTACATCGTACCCCTACCCATTCACCTGGGGAAATAGTGTCAATAACAAAACACACTAGACAGGTTTTTAAAGTAATTTATTAGGCAGCTCCGGGGGTTTACTTTTGACTTTGAGGGTCTCTTCCGACTTCTCCGCACTCTCCGGCCTCTTCTCCCGGTGTCCGGTTCTTCTCCCGCCTCTTCTCCTGGTGTCCGGTTCTTCTTCCGCTCTCCGGCCTCTTCTCCCAGTCTCATCACCAGGTCTCCGGTTCTTCTCCCGCTCTCTGGTTCTTCTGATGGGCTCCTCCGGTATCTCCTGCTCTTTTGCCGCTCTTTTGCTAGCAGTGGCCCGGTCTTCTCCGTCGTCTTGTTCCCTCTTCTCTTCTTCCGATGTTGACATCACACTCTCTCCCACTGTAATGCCGTGTGTGAGGTGCACAATGACTTATATAGGCATGGGGCGTGGTCACCGGGTGATGTCATCCGGTGACCCCGCCCCTTATGACGCCACCGTCCCGGTGCATGATGGGACTGTGAGAATTTTTTTTACACAAAGTTGACCATTTAAAAGATATTTCCAACACATAGCATGTACATAGCAAAAATGACACCCCAAAATACATTCTGCTACTCCTCCTGAGTACGGTAATACCACATGTGTGAGACTTTTACACAGCCTGGCCACATACAGAGGCCCAACATTGAAATAGCACCTTCAAGGATTTTAGGAGCATAAATTACACATCTCATTTCTCAACCACCTATTACACTTTTGAAGGCCCTGGAGCACCAGGACAATGAAAACACCCACAAAAAGACTTTTACACAGCCTGGGCACATACAAGGAACACCGTCAGGTGTTCTAGGGACACATAGCATGCACATACCAAGAATTACACCCCAAAATACATTCTGCTGAGCAAAGGGTAAAAAAAAGATTACCTGTGGTTTTAGTAGCACAATTGCCCACAGGAGGATAGCACTGGTCCAGGCAGCAGGCAGAGACTTGGTCAGCAAAAGCGAACGCAATTGTCCAGGCAACAGGCAGGAACACTGTCCATAGTCAGTACAGGCAGCAGGCAGGGATACTGTCCATAAATAAGCCCAGGGTCAGTGCAGGCAGAGATTGTCAGCAGTGCCAAAATATTGATCCTGGTAGTAGGCAGGAACATGATCCATCCATGTGGTGTGGTCAGTTCATGCGACAGGCAAAGGCATGATGGCATAGGTCCTACAGGCAGCAGGCAGAAGTAGGGCCTCGTTCAGGACAGAATGGGGACAAGGGTGGAGGCTTCTCCCACCCAAATCTCTTTGAAGCCTCTGAGTCTCCAGACCCTAATCTAGGAATGAGAAAACAAAAAAAAATGTTTTCTTCATCCAGAAAAACAATTCTGGAGCCCCTCGCATATGTGAGACCCCTGTGTTATGAATCCCACTAGTCCAGTGGCAGGGTACAAGATCAGTCCAAGAGGCAGGCAAAAAAGATGGTCAAACAGTCCAGGGTCAGTTCCAGATCAGGCAGAGGTATGTACAAAATCAGTA
Organism: Lithobates clamitans; assembly: GCA_037952925.1. Classification (NCBI taxonomy): domain Eukaryota; kingdom Metazoa; phylum Chordata; class Amphibia; order Anura; family Ranidae; genus Lithobates; species Lithobates clamitans. The sequence goes on along the minus strand of JBBGZY010001546.1, from coordinate 3,278,840 downwards.
GGCAGAAGCGTGGTCAAATAACAAGCCAGGGTCAGTTCCAGATCAGGCAGAGGTATGAACAGAATCGGTAGGCAGAAGCGTGGTCGAATAACAAGCCAGGGTCAGTTACAGAGCAAGTAGAGACATAAGGGGTGTGAAGGTAAATGGCAGGAAGTGAGGGTTATGTTTACCATACTTCACTAATAATTTAGTGAAGTATGGTAACGGCGGAAACAGTCAACTATGCAGAGGCCTGGTTGGGAAGGACATTGGGGACAATAAAAAGTGGTGTCTCTTCTCACTCCTGCTTTGGTGCACACCCATCATTTTTTCTGCCTTTTTTTGGCCTGTTGGTTTGGGAGGGATTTTTTCGGGAAAGTGGCGCTCGGAGGGTCTGCTAATCACATTGGATCGAATGGTTACTGATGGGCCGTTTGGGAATACAAGGGCAGTGGTGATTTCCTCCTGGTAGCCAAGGAAGGATTTGGGACGTTCAGTGGATTTGTGATAAATAACGTAGCTGTTGTATATGGCCAAATTAAACAAATAAATAGAAACTTTTTTATACCACTGGTATGTTCGTCTTCTGGCAATGTAGGGTTCAAGCAGTGGATACATGTTGGCTTTTGGATTCGGCCATTCCTCCTGGTGATCTCCACAAAGGTATTATTGTGGATCGATGAAAGAACGTATACATCCCTTCTGTCCCTCCACTTCACAGCCAGAATTTCCTCATTCCGTAAGCTTGCTGTCTCCCCTCTTCTTAGCTTCTTGTTGACAAGACTTTAAGGAAAGCTCTTCCAGTTCTTCCTTACAGTGCCACATGCTGGAGTGTTCTTTCTGTAAAGGTTGCGGAACAGGGGCAAACTAGTATAAAATTTGTCCACATACAAATGGTAGCCTTTCTCCAGGAGTGGGTTTATGAGTTCCCAAATGACTTTCCCACTCGATCCAATTAGGCAATTAGGGGGATGTAACTGGGTGTCCTTCCCTTCGTATACAATGAAGGAATAGGTATACCCTGTAGCTCGGTCGCACAATTTATACATCTTCACCCCATAGCGGGCCCTTTTGGTGGGAACAAATTGTTTTATGCCCAGCCTGCCATTAAATTTGACAAGGGACTCATCCACGCATATGTGTTGGTCTGGGGTAAACAACTCGGGGAAGATATCAGAAAAATAATTTAGTAGTGGCCGAATTTTATAAAGCTTGTCAAAATTTGGGTCATTTCAGGGAGGGCACTGGGTATTATCATTGTAGTGTAGGAATCTCATAATCATGAGATATCTGGTCCTGGGTATTACTGAGAAAAAGATGGGCATGTGGTGGATGAAGAAGATAGACCAATACGAACGTAAAACATTTTTTTTTGGTTAGTCCCATACAGAATGTGAGGCCCAAAAAATTTTTAAACTCCTCCACTGTTAGGGCTCTCCACTCGTAGGGACGGGCATAATAGGACGTTGGGTTACTTGCTATAAATTGTTGGGCATATAGGTTGCACTGGGCCACAACTGATGCAAGCATGTCCTCAGTAAAAATAAGGTTGAAAAAAAATGATTGGTGAAAAATGTTCTATGTCCACCTGGACTCCTGGCTGGGCAGTGAAAGGGGGAATGATAGCTTCTCCTGAATTAGGAGGAAGCCATAAGGGGTTCTGAAGGGAATAGGGAAGGCTGGCATGGGACCTAACCCTTTGGGACTGAGGTGACACCCCACTGGTATGTGGCCTTTGCCGAGGTACTGCGGTGCTGGTGGATGAGAAATGGATGAGACCTTGTGAGCTGCCAAAAACTATAAACTACCGTGAACTAAAAACTGAAAAAGCTGCCTGCACTTCCCACACTTCCCCACAATGTGAAAAAACAAATGTATATAAATGTGCCACGCTACTCCTAACCAACAATCAATACAACCTAAGCTATAAAGTAATCTGGATTATATGTGTAACATAAAACAGTGAATTACAAAATAATCCAATCATAATATAAAATGCTCGTAAAATAATAATCCAATCATAATATAAAGTGCTCGTGCTCCGTGAATCACACACAGTCCATAATGATATAAATATAATGAACACAGTCCATATAAAGTGATAAGGTGTCTTCATGCAATGTGCACTCCTCCCCCTTCAGTTGTACTCTCACCTTAAGGGCTTAGAAAATAAGCCAAAAGATGTTTTCAGAAGATATCCTGGACCATCCTTCTATCTTCTATAAGTATACAGGCTGTTGTGTGCTGGTACTCCTCCCTGGTCACCTCCTGCTCCTGATAATAGTCCAGCTTTAAGAGGATACCAGTTTTCTCCTGGTCACTTCCAATAAGCCTCCTCGCATATGCCACATAGGAAGAATGATAGAGGCATACAATAGTGTGATACCGTCTAAAAAATGTTTAATCTTAAAAACAACTTTGCGAGGAGGCTTATTGGAAGTGACCAGGAGAAAACTGGTATCCTCTTAAAGCTGGGCTATTATCAGGAGCAGGAGGTGACCAGGGAGAAGTACCAGCACACAGCAGCCAGTATACTTATAGGAGATAGAAGGATGGTCCAGGATATCCGCTGAAAACATCTTTTGCTTATTTTCTAAGCCCTTCAGGTGAGGGTACAACTGAAGGGGGGGGAGTGCACATTGCATGAAGACACCTTACCACTTTATATGGACTGTGTTGATTATATTTATATCATTATTGACTGTGTGTGATTCATGGAGCACAAGCACTTTATAAGGTGCTGGTGGATGGCATTGCGGTGCTGGAGGATGGCACTGCTTCCTCACCAGTACGCCTTTGTCTGGCGGGCGGACTCTCATTCTCCTCCCCCGAGGTTGTCAGTGTACCACTGGTTAGGACAGGCTCGTAGTCCACGTCAGACTCAGAATCTGAATATGAGGAATCTGAAGCAGAGAGCTCCCCGTTACTCTCGTCGGCCACAAGAATATTGTATGCCTCCTCGGCTGAAAATAATCTTTGTGACATTCTTAGTGATCACAAATGACACTGATGTGGCAGGTGACACTTACAGGTGAAACTGATGTGGCAGGTGACACTGACAAGTGACACTGATGTGGCAGGTGACACTGACAAGTGACACTGATGTGGCAGGTGACACTGACAGGTGACACTGATGTGGCCGGTGACACTGGCAGGTGGCACTGATAACAGGTGGCACTGATGACAGATGGCACTGACGACAGATGGCACTGACAGATGGCACTGATATGCGGCACTGATGACATGTGACACTGGCAGATGGCACTGATGACAGATGGCAATGATACGTGACACTGATGACACGTGACACTGGCAGATGGAACTGATCCGTGGCACTGATGTGGCACTGATGAAATGTGGCACTGATGTGGCAGGTGACACTGACAGGTGGCACTGATGTGGCAGGTGACACTGACAGATGGCACTGACGACAGATGGCACTGAGATGGCACTGACGACAGATGGCACTGAGATGGCACTGACGACAGATGGCACTGAGATGGCAATGATGACAGATGGCACTGAGATAGCACTGACAGATGGCACTGATGACAGATGGCACTGTGACACTAATGCCCCGTACACACGGTCGGACATTGATCGGACATTACGACAACAAAATCCTAGGATTTTTTCAGACGGATGTTGGCTCAAACTTTTTGCGTACACACGGTCGCACAAAGTTGTCTGAAGTTCCGATCGCCAAGAACGCGGTGACGTACACCACGTACGATGAGACTAGAAAAGGCCAGTTCAGAATCGAGCGCGGCACCCTTTGGGCTCCTTTTGCTAATCTCGTGTTAGTAAAAGTTTGGTGAGAGACGATTCGCGCTTTTTCAGACTCGTGGCTTTCAGATCGTTTTCTGCTGTTCAGTTTGTGCTTGTGGGTTTGTATCTGCTCTTCAGTGCGTGCAAGCAAGCTACGCGTGACTTTGATTAGTCATTGTGTTCTTGTTCGTTCGTTGCTGTTTTTCAGGTCGCTCTTCACAGGCCTTGCTGTTCTTCAGTGCGTTCTGTTACTTCGTTCTGAGCAGCCAACCGTTTTCTAGCCATGTTGCGTATACGTACTCCTCGTGGAGTTCGTGCTGTGCGGGGGCTTGGTGTTGGGGTCCTGACCTTGACACAAGTCCAGTCCATGAACAGGGTGGGGAGGAGTTCATGGACCAAGAATTAGTTGCTTCAGCATGACCAGTTCTGTCATATGCCTTTGCTCCGTGAGATCCGTGAGAATAATCCTGATGATTTTAGGAACTTTCTCCGGATGACGGACCCCGTATTTCACCGTTTGTTGGCTTTGCTGACCCCCTATATCAGCAGGCAGGATACCTGCATGAGGCAAGCCATCACTGCGGAGCAGAGGCTCGTCGCCACCCTGCAGTACTTGGCGACGGGGAGAAGTCTGCAGGACCTCAAGTTCTCGACAGGCATCTCCCCCTAGGCTCTGGGGATCATTATCCCAGAGACCTGTTCTGCCATCATACAGGTTCTGCAGAAGGAGTATATTAAGGTAAGATTTTTTCCTTGTCAAAAGAAGTTTATTGAGTATACAATGTTATAAAGATACATAAAGTAAGTTTACAAGGATCTATAAAGTAAGCTCATTGTTTTACGGTAGGGTTTATATAGGTAAATATCATGAAATTTCAAATATTAAACATTGGGTTCACGTAAACCTAAATTAAAGATATATATCATTTCCTTAGTTACTTTTGTAGGTATTTAAATGATTTATACCTACTATACATATTGTTTACAAGTAGAGTGTATATAGGTCAAATAAATTCTGATAATGAGCTTTAATCGTAAGGTGGAGAAAAGGAAAGAGAAAGAAGAAAAAGGGTTGAAAGGTAGAGGTATGGTCCACAAGGTTGTCCCGCCTGTCAGTTTATTATTCTTTTTAGTTCTCTTTGAAGCTTTAGAATGGGTGTCTCTGTAAGTCATTTAATCTGTTACCATGGCAACAGGACAGAGTCATTGAAGTTTGACAGGAACTGTTGTTTTATCCAAGGATGCCAAAGTTTTTCAAATTTTGGAATTTGATTTTGATCGATGGCTACCATCTTAGCATGGGACATTGTATTATTCATTCTGTGAATTGTTTCTGCTAGTACCAATGTAGGAGATTTCCATGCCTTGGCCACTGTTTGTTTTGCAGCCGTTATTAGTTGGATCATAAGTTTGAATTGAAAGAGTGTTAACCATTCCGGTTTTAGATTAAGTAAAGTTAAATATGGATCTGGTTGTATTATTTTTTTAAATATTTTAGATGCAATCACGAAGACTTCCTTCCAGAAGGTTTGGATTACTGGGCACGTCCACCATATGTGTAAATATGTGCCTATTTCTGGGCATCCTCGAAAACAAAGAGCTGAGGTATTAGGTGAATATTTTGCCACTCTAGCGGGTACAAGGTACCATCGAGTTAGGACTTTATAATTTGTCTCCAGTGCTAAGATGTTGGGTGAAGATGACTTAGATGTGAGCCATATGTTAGACCAGTCCGTGTCTTCTAAAGTTCGTCTCAGGTCCTCCTCCCACCTCTGAACGTAAGAGGGTCTATTAAGATTTGCTACTCCATATAATTGATTATAAAGTGATGAAATTGTACCTTTAGCAAATGGATCTTTTGTACAGATTGATTCAAAAATGGATAATTGGAATAATGGTGTATCCCCCTTTAGGAATGGTGTATAGAAATTTTTGATTTGGAGATATCTAAATATCTCAGAGTTTGGTAGATCATATTTTTCTCTAAGCGATGGGAATGAAAGGAATGATTTAGATGCTATAAAGTCATTTAGTGACTGAATACCTGATGTTGTCCAAGCTTTAAAAGAATTTGGGTAGATCCATGCCGGATAAAAGGCCGGATTTCTGATAAAAGAAAGGAGAGGATTGTGTGGAGATTGTAACTGATATTTGGTTTTTAGTTTATCCCAGAGAGAAAAGAAGTGTTTAGTTATGGGATTATGAATTTTAAAGCGGTCTTTAGGATCAAGCCATAATAAATTTGATATTAATAGAGGGTCATTTTCTGAAGCCTCTATAAATACCCATAATGGGATTTCCTGTTTTGCATGGTATTTGGACAGACTGGCCAAATGTGCTGCTCTGTAGTAGTTAGTAAAATTAGGGTATCCCAGGCCTCCTTTATTTTTGGGAAGATGTAGTGTGTGTATAGGTATACGTGGTTTAGAAGAGCCCCATATAAACGAAGTTGCTCTTTTTTGTACTATTCTCAAAAAATAGGAAGGAATTGGAATAGGAAGGACTCTGAATAGATAAAGCAATTTGGGTAGAATAGTCATTTTGATTGCATTAATCTTCCCTATCCAGGATAAAGGAAGTTGCGACCATTGTTTTATTAGATTTGTGATCTGTCTTAATACAGGAGGATAATTGGTTGAGAATAAGTCAGAATGAGATGCTGTTAAATGAATTCCAAGATATGGGATTGATTTTTCTGCCCATGTGAATGGGAGTGCAGCCCTAGCCGGGATCAATTCCATGTTTGTGAGTGAAATATTAAGCACTAGGCATTTCTTAGGATTAATCATAAGGCCGGATAGGGCTGCAAATCCATCAAGAGCTGGTATTAAGTTAGGACCAGAGACCTGTGTTGATGATAGAAAAAGTAATATATCGTCTGCAAATATACATAATTTGTGTGTAATACCTCCTACTTCAATGCCAGTTATAGTTTGGTTTGTTCTGATGTATTGGGCCATGGGTTCGAGTATAAGGGCAAATAATAAGGGAGATAATGGGCAACCCTGTCGGGTACCTCTTTCGATATTAAAGGCTTCAGATTTGTATCCAGCATATTTTATATAGGCTTTGGGTTTATTATATAATGCCTTGATCCATGTTAAAAAGTGGGGTCCAAAACCCCATTTTTGTAATGAATATTGCATATATTGCCAGGATACTGTGTCAAATGCCCTCTTAATATCGAGAGATAGAAAACATAAAGGGATTTTCCGTTTTTTAGCAATATGTGCCAATAACACTGCCCTGCGTATATTATCGCCTGCCTGTCTATTTGGCATGAAGCCTACTTGATCTCTATGTATTAATTTTCCTATAATGCTATTGAGGCGTTTTGCTATTATTTTTGCTAATAATTTAATATCGAGGTTTAACAGAGAGATAGGCTGATAATTCACACAGGAAGTATCATCAGAAAGGGGTTTTGGGATCATACAAACAATTGCCATTAGTGAATAAAGTAAGTGGTGATTGCGCTGTGATAAGTGGGGAAGGAAGGAGGAGGCAGGGGAAGGGGCTAGCTCAAATGTATAGAGAGGTGAATGAAAAAAGAAAAAATATACAAAATATAAAGGTATAATAAGCATGAGCGCTAGTATCATACTAGCACATAACAAATATCATGTGAATACTGAAACAGAAGAAAAGAAAACTCTCAGTGCAAAAGGGCTAGTACCATACTAGCACATATGTGGTAACTCAGCAAATACTTATCAAAAGAAAAATCTCAGTGCAAAAGGGCTAGTATCATACTAGCACATGTGTGGTAACTCAGCAAATACTTATCAAAAGATAAAACTCAGTGCAAAAGGGCTAGTATCATACTAGCACATAAGTAGTAACTCAGCAAATGATGGTGGCTCCAAGTAAATAACTAAATGGTGAACAGTCCCACCGCCTTGTAGTAAAAAGTGCCCAAACAATGAGTCATCAGTTCCAAAAGGCAAAATGGAAAAATTATACAAAATATAAAAGTGTGATGAAATGTAATAAAGTGCAGTCTAATGAGCACTAAATCTGAATAAACTGAAGAAACAGAATAGTCTAAAGTGTATAAAAAGCTATGAAATGAGTGACAAATACAGTGTGGGTACAAAAAAAAGGTATATATAAATCAAACAAAGTCCATGTGCATGAGGGCTAGTATCATACTAGCACATAAAAATATTGTAAATACTGACACAAAAGAAAAGAAAAAATCTCAGTGCAAAGGGGCTAGTATCATACTAGCACATATGTGGTAACTCAGCAAATACTTATTAGTGACTTCAAGAAAAATAAATAAATGGTGAACAGTCCCACCACCTTGTAGTACAAAGTGCTCAAACAATGAGTCATCAGTTCCAAAAAGGCAAGTCCACAAGCCACAGGAAAGGAAAACAAAGTCTTCAGTGGGGACACCTCTGTGCTCGCAAGCAGCTCACCTTACTGCTGCAAGACAACAGCTTGTAATCCAGTAACAAGTCACCAGCAGGCAAGGGTCCCATCCAGTAGTTCAGGCGATTCGGGTGGTGGGTGTGCAGGATGGTATATAAAAAACATAAGCAGACAGTATATAGTATAACTCCGTGGCAGCCAAAGTGGAAAAAAGGGACAGGACACAGAAGGGGGATGCACTCACTTTTGTAAAATGAGTGTGGGCGTCAATCCAACGAACGCCGAGTTCGTATACCTCAAAAAAGGGTGTCTTCAAACCGTCCCCATTTCCTCAATGCTCGTCACAATGGGATGAATATATGTGGAGTGTTGGAAGAGAGTGCACATAGCGTGATCCCGTATATAAATCAGTTTATTAGGTTAAAAACAACATGGTACACTTACATTTAGCAGAAGGCTATAGTAAAAAACATCCACGAGCGCCGAGCTCATATCCTATCATCAGTCTGTGACAGTTCCCGTGCTCCAAACCTCACGCGTATCGTCACGTCACGTGACTTCATCAGAGGTTATCCTCTGATGAAGTCACGTGACGTGACGATACGCGTGAGGTTTGGAGCACGGGAACTGTCACAGACTGATGATAGGATATGAGCTCGGCGCTCGTGGATGTTTTTTACTATAGCCTTCTGCTAAATGTAAGTGTACCATGTTGTTTTTAACCTAATAAACTGATTTATATACGGGATCACGCTATGTGCACTCTCTTCCAACACTCCACATATATTCATCCCATTGTGACGAGCATTGAGGAAATGGGGACGGTTTGAAGACACCCTTTTTTGAGGTATATGAACTCGGCGTTCGTTGGATTGACGCCCACACTCATTTTACAAAAGTGAGTGCATCCCCCTTCTGTGTCCTGTCCCTTTTTTCCACTTTGGCTGCCACGGAGTTATACTATATACTATCTGCTTATGTTTTTTATATACCATCCTGCACACCCACCACCCGAATCACCTGAACTACTGGATGGGACCCTTGCCTGCTGGTGACTTGTTACTGGATTACAAGCTGTTGTCTTGCAGCAGTAAGGTGAGCTGCTTGCGAGCACAGAGGTGTCCCCACTGAAGACTTTGTTTTCCTTTCCTGTGGCTTGTGGACTTGCCTTTTTGGAACTGATGACTCATTGTTTGAGCACTTTGTACTACAAGGTGGTGGGACTGTTCACCATTTATTTATTTTTCTTGAAGTCACTAATAAGTATTTGCTGAGTTACCACATATGTGCTAGTATGATACTAGCCCCTTTGCACTGAGATTTTTTCTTTTCTTTTGTGTCAGTATTTACAATATTTTTATGTGCTAGTATGATACTAGCCCTCATGCACATGGACTTTGTTTGATTTATATATACCTTTTTTTTGTACCCACACTGTATTTGTCACTCATTTCATAGCTTTTTATACACTTTAGACTATTCTGTTTCTTCAGTTTATTCAGATTTAGTGCTCATTAGACTGCACTTTATTACATTTCATCACACTTTTATATTTTGTATAATTTTTCCATTTTGCCTTTTGGAACTGATGACTCATTGTTTGGGCACTTTTTACTACAAGGCGGTGGGACTGTTCACCATTTAGTTATTTACTTGGAGCCACCATCATTTGCTGAGTTACTACTTATGTGCTAGTATGATACTAGCCCTTTTGCACTGAGTTTTATCTTTTGATAAGTATTTGCTGAGTTACCACACATGTGCTAGTATGATACTAGCCCTTTTGCACTGAGATTTTTCTTTTGATAAGTATTTGCTGAGTTACCACATATGTGCTAGTATGGTACTAGCCCTTTTGCACTGAGAGTTTTCTTTTCTTCTGTTTCAGTATTCACATGATATTTGTTATGTGCTAGTATGATACTAGCCCTCATGCTTATTATACCTTTATATTTTGTATATTTTTTTCTTTTTTCATTCACCTCTCTATACATTTGAGCTAGCCCCTTCCCCTGCCTCCTCCTTCCTTCCCCACTTATCACAGCGCAATCACCACTTACTTTATTCACACCACTTTTGTCTGTTTGGATCAGCCATTTAGGTGTTGCAGCAGTGCCCCTTAGCATAGGTATTTCTGACAGTGCAGGAGTTTCTTCATTATTTATCCAATTGCCATTAGTGTTTCTTGCCGAAAAGAATGTCCATCTAGAAGTTTGTTAAAAGTTTCAGTGAGAATGGGAGAGAGTATTTCTGAGAATGTTTTATAGTATAAAGCCGAGTAGCCGTCTGGGCCTGGTCTTTTGTTAAGTTTTAGGTCTTTTATGGCGTTAGCAACTTCATCTATAGTTATAGGCTCATCCAAACTGCTTTTTTGATTCTGAGATAACTCAGGTAAGGTTATTTTTGAGAAGAAGGATTCAGCTTCTGTAGGATTAAATTCATTGTTTGTCTTGTATAAAGTTGCGAGATGTGAGTGAAATTTATGGACTATTTTAACTGGATTACAAGTGTAAACATTTTTTGATAATTTCAAACGTATTGGTTTGAAAGATTTGTTAGTTGAATTTAATGCCCGAGCCAAATATGTACCTGGTTTGTTTGTATTCATGTAGAAATTGTGTTTGGAGCGTTTGAGGGATTTATCAACTGACTCAGTGAGAAATAGATCGCATTCCAATCTAGATTTTTCCAGATGAGATTTTGTACTCTGAGATGGATTATCTTGAAATGATATGTAGGCTGCATTAAAATTGAGTTCTAGTTTTTTTGCTAGATTTTTGCGTTCCCGTTTAAATAGTGCCATTTGTCTTTGTATTGTACCACGCAAGACAGGCTTATGAGCTTCCCACAGTGTTATTGGGGAGATGTCTGTTGTATTATTAATTGATATGTATTCCTTTAAAGCTTGTTCAATGGCCATCTGATGTAGTGGGTGTTTGAGCATTATATCCGGTAAGTACCACGTTGGGTCATGCGCTTTTGGTATGGCTGAGGCTATAGTAGTGTATACTGCATTATGGTCAGACCACGGAATCGGAATTATATCTGATGCAATAATTTCTGGTATCATTCCTATTGTTAGAAAAATATGATCTATTCTGGTGAAGGTTTGATGAGGGTGCGAGAAATAAGTGAATTTCTTTTTCATTGGGTTACTTTCTCTCCATGAATCTACCAGATTGTATTTGGAAAGAAGTTGAGAAAAAGGTAATCTAGAGGTTATTTTGGATGGTGTAAAAGGTGATTTATCTAGAAATGGGAGGAGGACCTGGTTCGAATCCCCACACATTATCACTGTTCCTATTTTGTGTGTATTAATCACTTGTAATATATGTGAGAGGAATGGTGTAGGTTGTTTGTTAGGAGCATAGTAGGAAATCACCGTAATTGCTGTATCCATTATATAACCCATGAGTATCAGGTATCTACCTTCTGGGTCTTTAATTTCTGATGATAAGGTGAATGGTGTGGATCGGTGAAATGCAATTAGAGTTCCCCTTTGCTTGGTACAGGCAGAAGCTGTGTAAATTTGTTGATAAAAAGGAGAAATATATTTTGGAGTAGAATCTTTGGTGAAGTGTGTTTCTTGGAGGCATACTATGTGAGCCTTCTTGTTATGGAAAGTACGGAAGGCTTTGGTCCTTTTTTGAGGGACATTTATTCCCTGAACATTCAGGGAAAGTATATTCAGTGGTGCCATGGCAATAGATCAAATAGTTTTGACTTACTTTTTGTTATGCAGAGCTGACTGCACAGATCAACCTGTGTGGACTGAAGAGATGAATAGATAGAAAAGAAACCAGTGAATTCTGGAGTAAAGAGTAAACAAAAAACATATAAGATTAGATGATACATTGAATAAATTATTTTTTGCAAGTAATCACAATTTAGCCGTGAAAGAGAATAAATATCTCTCTCAGGGGAATAAGTGCCTTCGTCACACTCCCACATAATATGGTTGGGAGAATGAGGAGGGCTAATGGGGGTACACGGATCTTCCGCTTACAGGAGAGAAGTACTATGTCAAAAGACATCAAAATGATGTTTCATTAATTGGAGTGCAGAATATAGTTTTTGTTGAAATTATTTATTCCAGCGTGATTGTATATAGTTAGTCTTGCCCTAGGCTAAATAATTCAGTTAGAAAGGTACTGTTAATAACTTTGGTATTGATGAAGATAGTTTGAATTATTTTGGGATTTTAACCCTTTTAGAGTAAACAATTACATATTTTATTCATATGTAACTGTTTAGATATGTTAACTCATAAAATTGAGGTTGTATTGCTTCAGATTAGAATAAACAAAAACATAATTCTAGGAACTAGTTAGGTAATAATATATTTGTTTTAAGAAAAGAAAGAAAAAGCTTCCATTACTTCTGGATTATTGAACATATTTGTCCTAAAAAGTAATAAATCTATTGTTATTACCTGATAATATATAACTGAACAAGAATTTCCTTATTTCACTTATATATTCTAAGGCTATATGAATCAGAAGTAATAAGAAATATAACTGGAATGTAACATGATCCCACACAGTGTGTGACTATCAGAATGCAGTTACATTCAGTTATAAATATAGGTTTTTTATAGAGAACCATCTCTTAGTATAATAAATGAAGAGATATCAGGAATTAGGATGTCAGTCCTTTGAATCTTCTTGGTCCATGGATGATGTGGCATAACGGCCTCTTTTGTGAGAATGATGATTCCCATTTTGTTCTGAAATTTTCTGGGTGCTGCCTGAAGGTGAAGATGACGCCATTCTTCTGCGTGTGGGAGAGTTGCTGCTTGTGGGTTCTGTCAGATTTAATTTTAAAAGGGTTTGTTGTAGTTCATCTGCTGATCTGCTTCTGTAAATTGTACCTTGGTAGTTAAATCTGACTGAAAAGGGGAAGCCCCATCGATACATAATGTTGTGGCGTTGCAGTTCCATTAGTTGGGGTTTCATGGATCGTCTTTTAGTAATAGTAAGTTGGGATAGGTCAGCAAAAATTTGATAATTGTGTCCTTGAAAATTAAGTTCCTTTTTTTCTCTTGCAGCAATTAGTATTTGTTCTTTCGTTCTGAAATAATGAAATTTTGTGATTATATCACGTGGGGGTCCATCTTTCTTTTTGGCTGTGAGGGCTCTGTGTACTCTGTCCAGTTCTAAACGTTCAATAGGGATATCTGGCTTTAGTTCTTGTAATAGAGCAGTAATAGTAGATTGCAGGTCTGTCACAGTTTCAGGTATTCCCCTTATGCGCAAGTTTGAACGTCTGGCTCTATTTTCGTAATCTTCGAGCTTAGTTTGAAGTATTAAATTCTCTTTTTTTAATTGTTCCAATTCTGTTATATTTTCTTGGGTTGTAATTTCAATTTCATCCATTTTTATTTCTAAGGCTGCGGCGCGGTTTCCCAGCTCTCTTATTTCTTTGGTTAGGCTTTTTGTTATTTGGTCTGAGGTTTGTTTTAAAGCCTTATGAAGCATCTTTTCAAATTGTAATAATATTACTGGGGATACTGAGGAGGCTTGTGGAGAAGTTTGTGAGAGGATTTGTTCTGTATCTGACTCAAATGGAGAGTCTTGCTGTGACATTTTCTGTCTGTGAGAGCTCCCTGATGCTGTATCTTGTGAGGTGACTGGAGCTGCTTCAGCTGCAGTGAGTGCCTGTGAGCTCTTTGTGAGGTGATTTTTATTTCTGCCACGGTTTCCTCCCAGTACCATTTTTCCTGCCCAAACTTTCACAGTTTGTTCCCTGGGGCAAAAAGGTTCAAATGGATACCTTTTGTGTCTGCAGGCTCCGCTTTGTCCTTCTCTTCTCTCCTCAGCGGTGTGGAGCTCTAACAATGCATGTCTGCTCTGCTAGGCTCCGCCTCCTCCCCCCAAGGTAAGATTTTTATCCCTTAACTTCACATTTTATTGTATTTAATGTTTGATAATATATTGTATTTCTTTCCTCATTCCCTAATTACCATGATTGTAATATGCTGTGAATGTCCCCTTTGTCCTTATGCATGCTGGTTTTTTAGGTAATTTTTTTTTTGCTCCTTCATACATATTTGCCTTCACTTACCTCCCCAGCATGTTCTCCTGGCCCTATATTCACCTCATGTAGTCACTTAACAATGTATTTTATCAGCTCCATAGTAGTGCTTTACCCCAAACACCCCCTAAAATGTTATTAAAAGTGATTTGTGTTTTAAATTCAGGCAGAGTGCCAGAGGCTTTTTTTGGGGGGTCCCCAAATCATTTGGAACCCTCCCTCCCCCCAACTGCTAAGTCAGCTGATACCAATTCTCTATCTATCCTCAATCATCTATCTGCTGACTTTGCCAAACCCATACACACTATACCAATCTCTTTTGTGCTCAGATTTATGGATGAATTCCCCAAAGCATGTAATAGGGCCTGCCTGCATACTTTCAAATGGTACTGTTTAAGGTTTTTGTATTCTATTATTATCTTGATAGGTAATAGCAGAATGTCCAAATGTGCTCAAATGTGTACAATGTGTATTTATATCTTTGTATTATGACACTTCTTACCTGTCCAGTGCACTGCCATTAGTGTAACTAAGGAGGGGCTGTTCAAAGTAATACACATTATATAGGCATTCATCTCTCAATGAAGTGGAGAGGGTTACCTGTCCAAGAGTTCCCCCCCTATAATGTTAGAAATGGCCCATGAGAGGGGGGGGGGGGAATATGATAGGTGTACCTTATACTTTGATGTTTAAAAATTCCCATTAATAAATGTTATCTTGATGTTGGCCAAGAATGTTTGTGTCTAATCTGCTTTCCATGTTTTAATGTGCAAAAAGACTAATTTTTTTTGTTTTCCTCCGCAGTTTCCTTTCACGCCACAGGAATGGCAGACTGTGGCCTCCCACTTTGCCCAGCGGTGGGACTTTCCTAACTGCGGAGGGGCAATTGATGGGAAACACGTCCACATCGTCCCACCACCCAACTCGGGGTCATACTATTATAATTATAAGGGGTTCAATAGTATTGTGATGTTGGCGGTGGTGTCAGCTAATTACGAGTTCCTGTATGTGGACGTGGGGAAGAATGGCCAGATGTCCGATGGTGGAGTCATCGCCCAGGCGGAGTTTTACAGGCGTCTCCAGAATGACAGCTTGGACTTGCCACCTCCAGAAGACAATGTTGAAGGACTCCCATTCGTCTTCATTGCGGATGAAGCCTTTGCGCTGGGGGACCACCTTATGCGGCCATTCCCAATGAGGACCCTCACCCCGGACCAGAGGGTTTTTAATTACCGGCTGGCCAGAGCCAGAAGAGTGGTGGAGAACACATTTGGAATCATGGCCAGCCGGTTCCGCCTATTTCTTACACCCATCCACATGGTGTAGTATAAACTGAATCATATAACCCTGGCGTGCTGTGTTCTACATAACTTTTTACGGCAACATTCTGCCAACTATGCTGGCTCAGTTGGGCCTGAGGCCGGAATTATAAATGAAACAACCCTGACGGCGCTTGAAAGTGGCCGTCCTGGCTTGCCCTCCCTGAGTGCCCGTGATTTCCGGCTAAGATACCTTGAGTTTTTTGCGAGTAGGGGGGCCATCAATATGCTAGACAATTTGTGAATCCTTGATCAAATAAAAAAAAATTAAGCAAATCTTTGGTGACATTTACTGCTTGTGTTTGTTTTAGCTGACCCTGACAGAAATGTGGTGAGTCCTGAAAATGGCATGATTGTGTAACCAAACAAAGCACTGTTGGGTGTTATTTACTAAAGACAAAGACACTTTGCACTACAAGTGCACTTGAAACTGCGCTGAAACTGCACTTGTAGTGCAAAGTGGATTTGCCCTTAGGAAATAACCCCCATTGTCACAGAAAGCAGCAATTAGAGCACCACAAAAGTGTTGTAGCATTGAGACAATAATCCACACATTCTTGATTAACAATCTTTTTAATACCTGCACAATCACATGTGCATTTAGAAAAGGTTTTTAAAACAAACCAACATGTTTGTTGTATAACAATTTTTGGGGTGGCATTATAAAAAATAGAAAAGGAAAAGACACTGGAGAGAAGGAAAAGAATTGCTGCTCACCCCTTAGATATTGAAACAAAAAAGAGAGAGAAGGTTTTCCCCACAACGGGGTTTTTAGGCAGCACAGTAATGGATGTAGTCAGTATTGTATGACAAAATATAACAATTTTATTAGAAGCTATACCATAAAGGTTAAAAACAATGAGCTCCAGTGGGGAGTACTTAAAAACTAAATGGCTGAACATACATTGGCAGACATATATTCATAACACAATTCCTATCATGAACATGAGACCTGACGCGTTTCAACCCTTAATAGTTGGGGTCTTCTTCAGAGGTTCGGTCTGCTAGAGAGAACATATAAATAGCATTGGTATATACATACATAACTTTCATTGTATAACAGTAACTACATTCATGATGTAATGCACCAATACAGTATAGTTACCAAAAAATGTATGTCCAACAGGCGAAAGAAAACTTCCCACATGGAGATCCCTTAAAAAGATATGCTGTATTTCCCTCCCAAACCAAGGGGGAGCTCCGGATGCCTCCACCGCCACCTCAACCCAGACCGGGGTAGTGAGAGGCAAAGTGACTTGCGAGAGGCAACACACTTGGGCACCGCCCGCCAAAGCAAACAACCGGCCGACGGGCGCAACAACCACCTAGGATGAAAAATTGATGAGACAGACTAAGTACACACCCATGGAATAATAATCAGATTTTTTGTGGGCAGAAGCAACCACCAAGGGACCAAAGTCACCCATATGTAGTATCTATAGTACATGTGGTTCAGGCCAAACCAAAAGGAGTTTCCAACCATATTTATATGGTATGTCTTTAGAGGCTAATAGGATAAATAGTATATAGCTATGAAGATATTGGCAAAATACTCTTTTCAAATGAAAAAAAGTGGGGTAGTGAGGGGTGTGGGAAAAAGAAAAAGATGTGAAAATGGTAGGAGCATAAAAACATCATGCAAAGAAAGAGTGAAGTGTAAGAGGAGGGAGTGTGCAATGAAGTGTGAGCAAGGAGGTGATAGGGGGGGAGAGAAACAATTAGTGATGAGGTACACGCATATTTATTACCTCAATAAGTGCTAGCCATTGTATGTGACTGCATCAAAGTGCCCCATGAAGACTAGACTGACACCTGTTTGCCAACCCGGGATTGGTCACAGGTCATGTGGGACTCAGAGGGTTAGTATCCAAACCTAAGTCCACTAGTCTAGAAGCAAAACAAAAGGAAAAAATTTATTTGTATCTATAGAAAAGTATAAGCACATTATGATCATGAGTAATCAAACAATGAAAAATCAATAGCAGATAACAGGGTCAACAGGCCCTGATTGCATGGGGTAAAACAATGATGCAGAGGCAAAAGGCTAGGAGGGTGTACTTGCTGGGTAGTGACCACAGATGGTGGCAAGGAGTGATGGCAGGCAACGGAGGGTGTGTATGATCCTCCAGGCAGGGAAAGGATTGTGAGTCTATTGCCAATAACATTTATATATCCTTGATTGATTAGGGGTGTGCATAGCCTGTCCCACCCCATCCCAGGTGTGTCCAGTCAGCCAGCAGCTGCGTGGGGGGCAGCATGGCCGCCATTCAGGCAGCCGTGTGTGGCCTCCCCGGCGTCCAGGAAAAGCGTAAGCCCCGAAGTCTCGTCATTCTCGCCGAAATCTCGCGATACCCATGACGTCACGTCGCACGCGCGGGGCCCCGCGCATGCGCAGTGGCGAAGGGTGTCCGAGAATGTTCAGGGACGCTGCCGGCAAGGAGGGATGGATCCCCAGTGCGGCGCTCGGTGGCCACCCGAGCGCCAAACGGGGAATGAAGGGGGGGGGAGCCGTCTAATCATGTCAGCCCATTTCCCCCCCCCTTGCCGGGAAGGCACGTCACCAATCACCCCCGCACTAGGAGCGATGGCGGAGAGAGCACCAGCGCCCCCCCTGGCTGGGGGGAAAAACAGACACACATACAGAGAACATTGTATTTTAGACTCATCATTGTTGGATTCATATTGCTGTTAATACATTACATACAAATAAGAAGAGCGTCAGTAAAAAAGGAGAAATTCAATCATATGCAATTGGTAACCTCATAGCATCAAATTGAAAGGTAGAAAATCAATGAGTCAAAAGAACACAACAATATGAAATAAAAATAAAGTATACAAAAAATATATATAAAATATATCAAAAAATCAAATCGAAAATATAATAACACCAGGGGCAAAAAAGGAGAATAAGAGAGGGGGGGGGGGAGGGAAAGGGGGGGAAGAGGGAAAGTGAAGGAGGGCAAGACTGGATCCTAGCAATAAAATACTGATTATTGGACTGCTTTAGGTCATATTCCACTCTCAAACAATCCAGAGAAAGGGAACATGCCTATTGTGTTTTACCGGAGACAAAGCCCTTTAGGAATGGAGCAAAAGAGATAGCAATAACGATGCTATCTCTTTTGCTCCATTCCTAAAGGGCTTTGTCTTCGGTAAAACACAATAGGCATGTTCCCTTTCTCTGGATTGTTTGAGAGTGGAATATGACCTAAAGCAGTCCAATAATCAGTATTTCATTGCTAGGATCCAGTCTTGCCCTCCTTCCCTTTCCCTCTTCCCCCCCTTTCCCTCCCCCCCCCCTCCTCTCTTATTCTCCTTTTTTGCCTCTGGTGTTATTATATTTTCGATTTGATTTTTTGATATATTTTATATATATTTTTTGTATACTTTATTTTTATTTCATATTGTTCTGTTCTTTTGACTCATTGATTTTCTACCTTTCAATTTGATGCTATGAGGTTACCAATTGCATATGATTGAATTTCTCCTTTTTTACTGACGCTCTTCTTATTTGTATGTAATGTATTAACAGCAATATGAATCCAACAATGATGAGTCTAAAATACAATGTTCTCTGTATGTGTGTCTGTTTTCCCCCCAGCCAGGGGGGGCGCTGGTGCTCTCTCCGCCATCGCTCCTAGTGCGGGGGTGATTGGTGACGTGCCTTCCCGGCAGGGGGGGGGGGGGAAATGGGCCGACACGATTAGACGGCTCCTCCCCCCCCCTTCATTCCCCGTTTGGCGCTCGGGTGGCCACCGAGCGTCGCACTGGGGATCCATCCCTCCTTGCCGGCGGCGTCCCTGAACATTCTCGGACACCCTTCGCCACTGCGCATGCGCGGGGCCCCGCGCGTGCGATGTGACGTCATAGGTATCGCGAGATTTTGGCGAGAATGACGAGACTTCGGGGCTTACGCTTTTCCTGGACGCCGGGGAGGCCACACACGGCTGCCTGAATGGCGGCCATGCTGCCCCCCCCACGCAGCTGCTGGCTGACTGGACACACCTGGGATGGGGTGGGACAGGCTATGCACACCCCTAATCAATCAAGGATATATAAATGTTATTGGCAATAGACTCACAATCCTTTCCCTGCCTGGAGGATCATACACACCCTCCGTTGCCTGCCATCACTCCTTGCCACCATCTGTGGTCACTACCCAGTAAGTACACCCTCCTAGCCTTATGCCTCTGCATCATTGTTTTACCCCATGCAATCAGGGCCTGTTGACCCTGTTATCTGCTATTGATTTTTCATTGTTTGATTACTCATGATCATAATGTGCTTATACTTTTCTATAGATACAAATACATTTTTTCCTTTTGTTTTGCTTCTAGACTAGTGGACTTAGGTTTGGATACTAACCCTCTGAGTCCCACATGACCTGTGACCAATCCCGGGTTGGCAAACAGGTGTCAGTCTAGTCTTCATGGGGCACTTTGATGCAGTCACATACAATGGCTAGCACTTATTGAGGTAATAAATATGCGTGTACCTCATCACTAATTGTTTCTCTCCCCCCCCTATCACCTCCTTGCTCACACTTCACTGCACACTCCCTCCCCTTACACTTCACTCTTTCTTTGCTTGATGTTTTCATGCTCCTACCATTTTCACATCTTTTTCTTTTTCCCACACCCCTCACTACCCCACTTTTTTTCATTTGAAAAGAGTATTTTGCCAATATCTTCATAGCTATATACTATTTATCCTATTAGCCTCTAAAGACATACCATATAAATATGGTTGGAAACTCCTTTTGGTTTGGCCTGAACCACATGTACTATAGATACTACATATGGGTGACTTTGGTCCCTTGGTGGTTGCTTCTGCCCACAAAAAATCTGATTATTATTCCTTGGGTGTGTACTTAGTCTGTCTCATCAATTTTTCATCCTAGGTGGTTGTTGCGCCCGTCGGCCGGTTGTTTGCTTTGGCGGGCGGTGCCCAAGTGTGTGGCCTCTCGCAAGTCACTTTGCCTCTCACTACCCCGGTCTGGGTTGAGGTGGCGGTGGAGGCATCCGGAGCTCCCCCTTGGTTTGGGAGGGAAATACAGCATATCTTTTTAAGGGATCTCCATGTGGGAAGTTTTCTTTCGCCTCTTGGACATACATTTTTTGGTAACTATACTGTATTGGTGCATTACATCATGAATGTAGTTACTGTTATACAATGAAAGTTATGTATGTATATACCAATGCTATTTATATGTTCTCTCTAGCAGACCGAACCTCTGAAGAAGACCCCAACTATTAAGGGTTGAAATGCGTCAGGTCTTATGTTCATGATAGGAATTGTGTTATGAATATATGTCTGCCAATGTATGTTCAGCCATTTAGTTTTTAAGTACTCCCCACTGGAGCTCATTGTTTTTAACCTTTATGGTATAGTTTCTAATAAAATTGTTATATTTTGTCATACAATACTGACTACATCCATTACTGTGCTGCCTAAAAACCCCGTTGAGGGGAAAACCTTCTCTCTCTTTTTTGCATTATAAAAAATAGAAATGTCCATTTAAGATAAAACAGGCATGTTTCAAAACAACAAGAAAGACACAAATCTTGAACTTACAAAGTTCACATTTGGTAGAACTTGAAGACAATATCAGACATGAGTGTTTAGGAACTGTGTTTGATATTGCGTTCAGATGGGGTGAAGTCACCCCCGGAAAAGCCAAATTTTGAAGATGCACACCAATTTACGAATGTCAACATGTGCGACCTGCCATCATGGGGGATCAAGGGACGTGTTTTGGGGGAGCAACCCCTTCCTCTCAGCTACTTTATTATTGAGGAAAGGGTTGCACCCCAAAAACGCTTCTATTGATCTCCCGTGATGGCAGATAGCACATGTTGACACACTGTGTGCATCTTCAAAATTTGACTTTTCTAAAAATCGCAAAAAATTTTTAAAAATTGTAGCACACCATAAAAGAAAGGGATTTGGAGGGGTTTTAAACTCTCCTCAAAACATCAATGATGTTCTTATTTTTTTTAATAACATCATTGATGTTTTTCGTGATGTTTTTCAATGCAACATTACACCCCATGATTTCCCCAATCAGGATCTGTGCACGTTCAGAGGTGAAAGGATCTGGATCCACAACATCACGATCACCTAAAAAGAGAGGAACCCAAAAAAAACAGGTATTATAAATATGCCGGCATCCATCTCTTACCTGAGCCTGTGGTCGCAGACACTCACCTGTTGTGGTGACAATTTCCACCACGTCTTCTTGCTCCTGCTCTGCTTGGCTTTGGGGAATTTCCCCTTCTTCCAGAGGTGGGGGTCTCTGGTCTCTTCGGATGAGGGGTGTCCTCCGAGTCTTTTCTCCCCTATGTAAAAAAAAAAATGGTATACTTAGCACACAGATATTTGATGACAGAACTATAAATATGAAATATTGCTTGGAAGTGGGGTACAATTGTCTGTTTTGGCAGAGTTCCAAGATGTAGCATTTCCAGTGTCCTTTGTCAAGCTTCAATACTTTACCTGTTTTGTACAAGCTTCACAGATGGAGACCCCCCTATAGTATACACTGGAGCACCTGTGTGGGACCCCCTAATAAAAAGGGTGTTCTTGTGTCCCACACTAGTGCTCCAGCATCCAAATGTGTAAACAGCTGCTGAGTGTCCTCTCCTTACACAGAATCTAGTTTGCATTTCATTCTAGTAACAAACCCATCTACACAACCAAATTATTTTCGGACAAGTAGGCCCTCAAAAATGTGGGCAAATGCATATGGCCAAAACAATGGTAATTTATAGGCCGAAAGAAAAATGTTTGATACGAACGAATAATGTGCCAATGAACATGAAAGTTGCCATTTTAAACTGTACAACAGTTCCTAAAAGCACATGGAGCAGCACGAACGTAATAAACAGAAAAAGAATAGGAACACAGCACAACTATTTACTTTTTTGCAGCCCTCTCCAGATCTTTCTGTGCTGCTCGTGTTCTCTTAATTTCAGGTCCGACCACCGCTTCCTGAGCTGATCCTTCGATCGTCATACCCCGAAATTCCGGTGCAGATCCTTGACCACTTTCGCCATGATCTTGGCCTTTCTGACATTGGGGTTGGGGTAAGGTCCATACTTTCCATCATAGTTGGCCTTCTTCAGGATGTCCACCATCTCCAACATCTCCCCAAAGGACATATTTGAGGCCTTAAATCTTCTCCTTCTAGATCCAGACGTTTCTGGCTCTGGGCTTTTCTCCTCCTCCTCCTCGTTGCTGAAATTAGCACGCACCTACTGTGTCTCCACCATGTGCTCTTCCCCCACTGTGCCGAACGAAAAGGGGTGGGGAATAGACTAGAAATAATGTCAGGGGCGGGCGGAGTTACACGCATGCGCAGTGTGTATAAAGCGTAACACGCGTGTGTAGTACGTACGATCTGTGAGCGGAGGAAGGAGTATCGGAGGCGCCAATCGTGATAACGAAGGTAAGATCTAAACTTGGGCCTATACTGCTTCTAAATTGAGGCCTATATTGTAACAAGATTAGGAGAGTTTTGCCTGACATTAGGGTTTGTCTTGTGTTGTGTCTTGCAGAGAAAATGGATGGCTTCAACGACCACAACTTCCTCCCCCTGTTCATACACAAATACAGGGAGCTGCCCTGTCTGTGGCAGGTGAGACACCCCCATTACAACAATAAACAAAAGAGGCAGGCAGCGCTGGAGAAACTGCTGGAGTTGGTGATGCCGGTGGTCCCCACGGCAACCATCCCCTATTTAAAAACAAAAATTGGTGCCCTGAGGAGCACTTATCTAAGGGAGCACAAGAAGGTCACGGATTCCCAGAGATCCAGGGCGGCAGCAGATGACGTTTATGTCCCCAGGCTGTGGTACTATGAGAGACTGCGATTTCTGTCAGACCACACTGAAGTCAGGGAATCCCTCTCTACTCTTCCTTCCACTCTTCCTTCCACCCCAGCTGAGGCTTCCGATGTCCAACCTGGGCCTTCCAGCCAGGAAGAAGTGGAGGAGCCCAGCTGGAGCCAGGTATAGCATTCTTCTACAGATTTCTGGTCAATAAATAAATGATGTTTAATAGATGTTATTATTGAGCACTAATTGCTGATTTCATAAAGTGTTTTACATATCAATAGACAGTAGTGGGCACCCAAAATTGGACAAGAATGAAAAATGCTGGGCTCAGAATTATAGTCTGTTATATTTGTTAACATTCAATTTGCAACAATCATGAGGTGAAAATTGTGTGTGATTGATGAAGAAAAAACTAAAACTATGTCCCTTTTTCATACACAGGAAGACCTCAGCCAGGAGGAGGCTGTGGAATGTGGCAGCCAGGAGGAGGCGGGGCTAAGTGTCAGCTAGGAGAAGCCTGGGACAAGTCGAAGCCTGACCGAATCGCAGGTTCCTCCCCTCCATAGTCGCCTTCCATACAAAAGAGCGAGGAAGGTGACTCACATGCAGTATTCTGCGCTCAGGCTCATTAAGGAGGCTTCTGCGTCCCTCAGAGCCTTACCCACTCCTGCCTGCATGGCTGCCACAAAACTGCAGGGCATGCAGGAGGGTCAACGCAAGCTATGTGAGGACCTGCTTTATAAAGTCCTAAGTAAGGGGGTGAGTGGTGAACTAACACCCAATACCCACCTGAGTGAGTTGGCCCCTCCTCCTCCTCCTGCCACAACTCCACCACTAGAGCCACAGCGTGGAAAAAAGCGTGGAAGGAAGACCAGAGAGTGATGACCCTGGGTTCAGTCTGGTCTGACAAAAGCTGCAGTCTCTTGTATGACCACAGCCTGGGGACACAGATGTCATCTGCTGCTTTCTGGATCTCTGGGACTTCTGGACCAGACTGCACTCCCAGATATATATGGACTCCTCAGGCCACCAATTTTGTGTGAAAATAGTTGATGTCTGCCCTGGGGGTCCAAGGCTTCACCCATTTCTGCTGTTTCTCCAGCATTGCCTCCCTCTTTGTTTAGTTGTGAGCCCTTAATAAAGGAATTCTTTGTTCAATTACACTCGCCCATGTGTGTTTTCATTCAAAAAGGTCAGTTTGTTTGTGAGGAGGCAGGTACATTTCAAAAATACAATGTGAAATTAATAAGAGACAACAACACCAAACATTCTCCTACAGATTAAATAATACAAGATATCAATGGTGTTGTGGTAACTTGACACATAAAACACACACAAAAATATTATAGAGTAAAACACAACAAAAACAACAATAAAAACACAGCCTTGAAAAAAAAACAAAAACCCAAAAAATACAAAACCAGCATGGAAGAAAACAAAAAAAATTTAAAAACAAATTTGGGCAGATGTGACAAATCTAAATATATTGAGGGAATCACAATAAATAATAAAGAAAGAAGTTTGTGAGAAGTCTGTGTGAATATGAGCAGCAAAACTACTTTATTCTTCTCACATTATAAAGAAGAAAAGAGTGCGCTGTATTAAACTATTTTTGACATTGCAGCATGAAGAAAGTGCTGTATCCATTCCGAACGCTAATTTTACCAGACCGAGCTGTTCCGTCTAGGAATTTCTTCTGAGCATGCGTGGCACTTTGTGCGTCGGAACTGGCCACACATGGATCGGATTTTGTTGTCGGAAAATTTTATAGCCTGCTCTCAAACTTTGTGTGTCGGAAAATCCAATGGAAAATGTCCGATGGAGCCCACACACGGTCGGAATGTCTGACCACACGCTCCGATCGGACATTTTCCATCAGAAAACCCGACAGCGTGTACGGGGCATAACAGTGATGAGCACTGTGGCACTGTATGGGCACTGTATGGGCATTGATGTGTGTTTTCACTGGTAAAATGTATGTTCACAAAACTGTTGGCACTCACGCTGCAGCACAGATCCTCTCTCTTCTCACACGCTGTCTCTGTGTGAGGAGAGAGAGCCGGCAATGAGAGATGATCTCATATGTTTACACTTGAGATCATCTCTCATTGGAAGCTCCGATCGCCTGTAAACAGCCGCTGTGATTGGCCATTTACAGCGGTCTGTGATTGGCTGTGTCCAAGGGACACGGCCAGCACAGAATTTCCCCCGATGCGCGCCCGCGGGAGCGCGCATCGCGGATGTAAACAGGAGAACATCCAGGGACTCTCTCCCGGCAATTGGAGTCCGCGCTGTAGTCATCTTTCAGCTATAGCGCAGATGCCTAGTGGTTAAAATTTGGTTCCCCCTCATGATTCATACCAAACACCTGTCAGCAATGCTTGTCGCTCATCGGGAAAGGAAAAAACACATTTTTCCTTTCCCGATGAGCGAGCCAGCTCGGCGCTGGCTCCCGCGATGGGGCTCGCAGGTGTCAAATCTCGCCGATAACAGCGGCGAGATTGACACAATAACGCGGTCACCTACTGTATGTGAGTACCCCAGTTGGGGGTCTTTTTTGCTTTCTGTTTATTAAACCGTTAAAATTCTATTACACTATCAAGTCTTTATTTTATACACTCACCGAGGTACCATACTGATGAGTCCAGGATTGCGGTCTAACTACAAGAGCCCAGAGGTGGTTCATATGCGTGTTTTGACTGTGCTTAGTTGCAAGGTCACACGCTCTGAGGTGAGCATTAAATACCTAAGGGGAGCACCAGAGTGAGGAACACCACGGCATGTTCTGGATTTTATAATCGCATGAACTTTAGAATCGCATGAACTTTATTACATCTGGATAGACTCTTTTTGGATACCATACACTTGTGCAGGAGCACTTCTTTGAACAACCCAGCAATGCAATATTGATATACTATATAATACTGGATGCTATGCACATGCACAGGAGCAATTTTTTTTGCATTAGTGGGTCACTGATAATCTATACAGGAGCATAAAAGTGGGAATTGCATCTCTTTGCACAGTAGCACTTTATATCTATTATCATCATTGTTTATGCTTTTATATACACATCTTTTATTTTTAATATATGTGTAATATTTATATTTATTTTTAATATATGTGTTCATTTATTGCACTATTGTCACTTCCCACTGTAGGAAAGACGTTTTTTTCACTATTGGAGGTTTTTTATATATATTTTTTTACACTGGTATAGTGTATGACTTTGGAAAGCACAGCGTATATTTTTATTTATCCACATTTGCATGATATATGAGTCATGTTTAACGCTTTTGATAATTAAGGCATTTTGGATTAGTGGAGGCTGAAAGGACTTTATATTTTTACTGTATAAATGTCACTGGTAGGGAAGGGGGAAACACTAGGGGGCAATCAAGGGGTTACATGTGTGTTCCCTCAGTTCTAACTATATGGGGATGTGACTGACTAGGGGAGGAGACCTATTGTTGTTCCTACTTAGTAGGAACAAACAATAGGTCTCCTCTCCCCTGACAGAATAGTGATTTGTGTGCTGGCTCTCATGCACATGATCCCGCCCGCCAGCCACACGCATCAGGTCCCCCGCCATGCAGCGGGTGTGCACGCGCCCTCTGGCGGCTCTTAAAGGGGACGACATACCTGTACGGGATTTTGCGCAGCGGTGCCATTCTGCCGCAGTATATCTGCATGATGCAGTTGGCAAGTGGTTAAAAACTTCTTAGACAGAACTATGTATAAGTGGTCACCCTACAGTAGCCGCCCTGCAGACCCTCATGGTCATACCTTGTTTGCTGGGCTGATTATGGAGCTCAGACTGGGAGATGTGTGGAGGGACAGATCCTAAGAGGAAATGTTACTCATGCTATTCCTCAACACATAGAGCACTATCACGTATTGATCTCTGCTTATGCAATCCTCTGGCTATGCATAGGGTTTCTCTGGTAGAATACATCCCACACAGTATATCGGATCACTCCCTCTTTAGATAATTTCTGTCCCGGGTAACCCAGGGGAGAGACTCTGGAAGGTGAACCCATTCTGGCTCCAGTTGGTTCTGTCCACTGATTCCATACCAAGAGCTTTAGATAATTTCATAAAACATAATAAGGGCATCGGGCATTGTTTGGGATGCGCTTAAAGCACATCTCCGAGGTCTTCTTATTCACCATATTTCTACTATTATAACTGCCACTAAACATTGGGAGTCCCTGGTACTGAACGAAGCTAGAAAGGCGGAGGAACTTTATGTCGCCAACCCTACACAGGCCTCAGATCGTAGCTGGTTGAAAGCTCAGACTCTTTACCAAACAGTTGTATTCACTGCTGCAGAGAAAAAGCACTTGCAGCAGTGATACTTTGAAGAAGAGGAAAACACAGGCTATTTGCTGGCAGTAATTTCTCATTTACAGCAGGCCAAACTGCATATAGATGTTATTCAAGGCCCCACGGGGGAACGTATTCATGACTTGGAACGAATAACATCTGTATTTCAAGATTTCTTTAAGGATATTTACTCATCTAAGGTTAACACTATGGAGAAGGAATTGCTGCAATTCTTGGACCAATGTCCTCTCCAAACTTTGTCTTCCACTGCCTATAAAACATTGAATGTGCCCATTAAGATTGAGGAACTAGCCGAGATGGTGGCGGCGGTGGCTAATAGTAAATCCCCAGGTACTGATGGTCTCCCTGCAGAAATCTTTAAGAGTTATAGTAAGCCCCTTCTTCCCTTTCTGTTAAATTCCCTTAATGATGCTCTTAGATGTGGATGTCTTCCTTACTCTATGAATGAGGCTGCTATAGTGGTAATTCCGAAACTTGGAAAGGACCCACTCCTACCTGATTCCTATAGGCCCATTTCTCTAATTAACACTGAGATTAAACTGTTGGCCAGGGTACTTGTAACCAGATTGGCAGGTGTAGTTTCTGGGTTGGTACATTTGGACCAGTCAGGCTTTATATACCGGCTAGATCCACAGCACTGAATATACGCAGGTTATTCCTAAATATCCAGCTTCCGGTAGATAATCCAGGCAACAGAGCGGTATTCTCCCTCGACGCTGCCGAGGCCTTTAATAGCGTCGAGTAGAGATACCTTTGGCCGGTGCTGTGGAGGTTCAGAGTAGGAAAAACCTTTCTCTCCTGGGTGCAATTGCTGTATGCGGACCCTAAAGTGAGGGTCAGGATTAACGGAGCTCTTTCAGACGCCTTTCCATTATTCAATTCAGACAGGGATGTCCTATTTCACCCCTTCTATTTGCTCTGGCGTTGGAACAGCTAGCAGCCAAGATTAGAACCTCCCCAGAGATTGTTGGATTCCATCATGGCAGAAGGGAGGATGAACTCTCTCTTTACTCAGATGATACCCTGATATATCTGGGGGACACTGCTGGCTCCCTGGATTCTGTAATGAATATTTTAAATCAGTTTGGTCAATACTCAGGGTTTACCATTAATTGGCACAAGTCCTCTCTTTTACTGCTGGATCCTCTAGGGTCTCCTCTTCCAGATTTGCATCTCAAGTGGAGGTAATTCGCTGTTTCAAATACCTGGGGATTGTAGTGATGGGGGATACTGGAGACTACATTAAGTTGAATCTCAAACCTATTCTACAAAAGTTTAAGCAAAAATGTGCTAGCTGGTGTAAATTACCTTTGTCAGTAACAGGCAGGGCTAATCTTGTCAAGATGGTGTGGACTCCCCAATTACTATATATCCTGCATAATGCCCCAGTGTAGATTCCACATTACTGGTTTGACTGTATAGACTCCCAATATAGAGCGCTAATATGGAAGAATGAAGTGGCCCATATTAAACTAACTACGCTACAGCACCCTATGGACCTGGGCAGGATGGCAGTTCCTCATTCCTATACATACTTCCTGGCTGCTCAGTTGTATCACTTTTCTGGGTGGGATCTGCTGGGAACATTGGACCCTTTCAGGACCTTGGTGATTAAATCCGTTGAGGAATATTCGGCGATGTCAGAGCTGGAAGTCGGATTTCCGGAGGTGTCACCAGACTGCCCAACTGTGCGGTTAATTGTTAAACTATGAAAAGAGCTTAAGAAGAGAATGGGCATGACAGGATAACTATTGTTCTTAAGTAGAGATAGAATAGTAGACTGGAGATGTGTTTCCTGCAGACACACCACTGCAAAGCGGTACAATTTAAGAGCTGAAAAAAGTGCCTGCCGTTTCACTCCATTGGAGCTACCGTGTTTCCCCGAAAATAAGCCTGGGTCTTATATTAATTTTGGCAACAAAAGACACAGTAGGGCTTATTTTCAGGGTAGGTCTTACCATGTAATGTGCTGTCTTCTCTCCCTGCCTGACAGGAATCCCCAGTGTGAACTGAGTTAAAATGCATGTAAAATCCTATAATCCACTCTATTTCAGTATTATATAATGAACAATGTTTGTATTTCTGTAACATAATTGTGCCAAATACCTTGGTTATAGCGCCGCTCTGCACTTCTGTGACCCGATGGCGCTCTCTTCCCTGCAATTATATTACAAAAACACACACATTGTACATTATATACTACTATGATAGAGTGGATTATAGGATTTTACAAGCATTTTAAACTAGGGCTTATTGTCAGGGTAGGGCTTATATTGAAGCCCTCCTGGAAAATAACGCTAGGTCTTATTTTCAGGGTAGGTCTTATTTTCGGGTAAACACAGTAGGTAGTGTTATAAAGATGCATAGAAGACCAATCCAATAAGGTACATAGCAATTGAAAGGGAAATAAATCAGTATCAAAAATAGAAATATAATGGTCTCTGAGATAGTAGCAATGTGTGCTTGCTGCATACATAGGCCAAAGCAGGTCTGGACATCCATCACCTCAACATGCATGTTCCGGGTACTATGGTGGTGGACAGGTAGAGGGACTTGCGGACACTTACATACTTCAAACTGCAAGTCTTATTTCCACCATGGGCCAACAGAGCCCAAAGCAGGAAAAACAAAATAAACCAAAATAAGAAGAAGAGTGCAATATATGCCCCATAGAGCACAGGGAACAAACATAAGTAGAACGTCCACACAGGACAGAAGTTGAGGGAAACCTTAATGTTCCTGGTTCACCCTTCGAGTCGAAGGGACTTGCAAGTTCCACTGAAAAAAGAAAAACAACAAATATAAAGAGCAAAGTGCATCTACACTGCCTTAAAGAGGTAAAGCTCCCAGGATAATGGATTGGTACAACTTGTATTCCAACGGTACAACCAGGAAAAATCAGATGTGCATGACTCTCTCGTTCAATCATGTCTATGTTTCTGCAAGGTGTGTTCCACCCGATCCAGCCAATCAGATGCCACAGCTTTCTTGTCAAAAAAGTGGGTTTCATGGTGTAACATGGTGTAAGTGACATCAAAGTGCCTGAGTATGCTTGTAAAGTGGCGCCTGAGCCATTTCTTCACTTCTGTGAACTTTGCTCGCTTGCGTTGCAGTTCTTCAGAAAAATCATGGTAAAGCAAAATCCAGACGTTGTCCATCTTCATAGCCTCCCCCTTGGTTCTAGCCAGGTAAAGGGCAGCGTCAGGCTCCTTGAAATTCAGAAACTTAAACAGGAACGGTCTTGGCGGGCGGTTTCCCCAGATGAGAGAGTCTAGCAGGTACCCGGTGGGCTCTTTCCACAGCAAACATATGAGAAAACGCTTCCTTACCAAAGTATTCAATGAGCCAGCGTTCTATGAAGGCTATGGGATTTTTCCCCTCAGCCTGCACATTGTTTCTCCATATCCTCCAAGCAGGCAGCATGGCTGGAGGTCAGGGTTTGCACTTGGCACACCTCATGTTCCAATGGTGCCACATCATCCTCACCCATACTCATGCAGCCTTCCAAGGCCGCAGTACCGTCTCTCAGTTTTTGCATATCCTGCCGGATCAGTGCAACCTCTAATTTCACTCCTTTAAACTCTGTGGTGAGGTTGATGAGATTAATATTTCAGGATGAGATCGCGGCAAAGCTCTCCCTGAGAGTGGGTTCTGGGTCCTGAGTTTCAGGTACACTGGGATCCCTGTCTGAGTGCAGGATAGCTGGAGTACTCACTGTGTCCCATATAAGTTCTGCCAAGTCCTCAGCATAAGCTGCCTCAGTCTCAGTCTCTGCAGGGGGATTGGGGAATTGTGACGGACCCCCGTCCTCAACAGGACTATGCCCAATGTTTCCTTTGTCTGGAACCAGCACGATCCAAGGTCCCTTTGCCCACCCAGTCACTTGTCAAGACAGCAGTGTAGGGTGGAAAAACATCAGACTATTTATTCAAACACATGTACAGAGAGGTAACACTCAGGGGACACCCCCCTCCCTTTGATTCAGGACGGGGTAAACTGTCCAATCTGCAATAAGGGACATACATGTATTCAAACATTTCAACAATAGACCACCTTATCAGCAGGGAGGCTGTTGGAGGAATTCCCCCCCTCCCCTCTCCTGCCTGCCCCCGGTCTTTCTGCAAGAGATACAAACAGTAAAGAGGTGACGGGCATGGTAACAATGGTGGCCAATAATAAGTCCACAAGCCTGGCTGGGAGAAGTGTGACTGTCATAAACAGGTGTGACCAGAACTGTGTGGACTGCAACAGAGGGAACCAAATGCATGTAAAGTGTAGGGATGAGCCGAACACTCCCCGGTTCGGTTCGCACCAGAACCTGCGAATGGACCAAAAATTTGCACAAACGTTAGAAGCCCATTGACGTCTATGGGACTCGAACGTTCGAAATCAAAAGTGCTAATTTTAAAGGCTAATTTGCATGGTATTGTCCTAAAAAGGGTTTGGGGACCCGGGTCCTGCCCCAGGGGACATATATCAATGCAAAAAAAAGTTTTAAAAACGGCCATTTTTTCGGGAGCAGTGATTTTAATAATGCTTAAAGTAAAAAAAAAAAAGTGAAATATTCCTTTAAATATCGTACGGGGGGGTGTCTATAGTATGCCTGTAAAGTGGCGCGTGTTTCCCATGCTTAGAACAGTCCCTGCACAAAATGACATTTTTAAAGGAATGGGTACCCCCCCACCCCCAGTCTATTACCAGGCCCTTTGGGTCTTGTATGGATATTAAGGGGAACCCCGCACCCAAATGAAAAAAGGAAAGGCGTTGGGCCACCAGGCCCTATATACTCTGAACAACAGTATACAGTCGGTGCAAACAAGACAGGGACTGTAGGTTTGTTGTTAAGTAGAATCTGTTTGTAATTTTGAACTGGTACATTTTTAACGTGTTTAGCTCCAGCCAAAAAATCTATTTTAAGCTTTTTGGAAAACATAGGGAAGGGTTATCACCCCTGTGACATTTGTTTTGCTGTCTGTGCTCCTCTTCAGAAGATTTCACCTCACTTTTTGACCCAATGACAAATGTTTTTTGAAAATTTGGAGTTTTTAGTGAAACAAGGATTGGTGATAAAGCATCAGTGGAAAGGAGAAACATTTTTCCCATATTAACTCTTACAGGAGAGAATTTCCCTTCCTAGGGGTAGATTTCATCTCACTTCCTGTTGTCTCCTTCCGTTTGCAAGTAGGAGTCGTTTGTAAGTTGGATGTTTGAAAGTAGGGGCCTGCCCTATATACTCTGCAGAAATTTGGGCCTTAAGTGTTGGTGTTGTCACAACACTGTAAGCCCTCACAGGGCCCTGCTGTGAAATATTAGATCAAGAATTGTAATTACATGCCCCTGTTGAACAGGGGCAGAAAAATTGGGCCTTTGGTGATGGTGGTGGTGGTGCTGGTGCCGAAACACTTTAAGTCCTCACAGTTACTCTTGGTGGGTCTGGAACGGGCCCTGCTGTGAAATATTATATCAAGAAT
This sequence comes from Lithobates clamitans, assembly GCA_037952925.1. Lineage (NCBI taxonomy): Eukaryota > Metazoa > Chordata > Amphibia > Anura > Ranidae > Lithobates > Lithobates clamitans. Next base: position 3,245,712 of record JBBGZY010001546.1, on the reverse strand, counting down.
TGTAACTACATGCCCCCGTTGAACAGGGCAAGAAAAATTGGGCCTTTGGTGGTGGTGGTTTTGGTGCTGGTGCCACAACACTGTAAGTCCTCACAGTTACTCTTGGTGTGCGCAGAAACAGGCCCTGCTGTGAAATATTAGATCAAGAATTCTAATTACATGTCCCTGTTGAACAGGGGCAGAAAAATTGGTCCTTAGGCACTGGTGCTGGTGCCACAGCACTGCAACCCCGCACAGATACTCTAGTTGGAGCGCAGGAACTAGCCCTGCTGCAAAGAATTGCATCAAAAATTGTAATTACACGCCCCTGTTAAACAGGGGCTGAAAAATTGGGCTTTAGGCACTGGTGCTGGTGCCACAACACTGCAACCCCTCACAGATAATCTAGTTAGAGCACAGGAACTAGCCCTGCTGCAAAGAATTGCATCAAAAATTGTAATTACATGCCCCTGTTAAACAGGGGCTGAAAAATTGGGCCTTAGGTACTGGTGGCGGCGCCCAGAACCAAAAATGTTCTTACAAGCTATCAACATGATCATTTAGGAGGAAGAGGATAATTACTCAGCATAACAGGATAGTCACTCAGCATCAGCATAGGCAGTCTTTGAAGGGATCTGACATTTCAAAAAAAAACATTCGGTTACATCAGCATCAGGTGCTTGGTAGCTGGTGGTGATCCAAGACTGATTCATTTTTATGAAGGTCAGTTGATCGACCGAGTCGGTGAACAGACGCACCCTGTGATCATTTACAAAGCCTCCAGTAGCACTGAATGTGCGTTCCGTAAGAACGCTGGATGCAGGACAGGCCAGTAGCTCAATTGCATACTGTGCAAGCTCTGGCCAGTGATCCATCCTTAAGACCCAGTAATCCAGAGGATTTTCGGTGGGAAAGGTGTCCAAGTCAGATCTTGCCCCTAGGTATTCCTGCACCATGTAAAACAGACGCTGGTGATGGTTGCTAGAACCGATCATACCTTGGGACTGCACACTAAAAAATTGTCTGAACGCATCGGTCAGACGGCCACCTTCTCCACCGCTCCTTCTTTTACTGACTGAATCCTCAGCAACACGTTGTCCAGGAACAGGAGTTTGTGACCTCCCAGTCTCTGGGAACGCGTTGCACAGACCTTTCTGCAAGGCCTCCCGAAGATGTTTCATCCTCTGCTCCCTCTGCGACGGCAAGATAAGGTCCGCAACCTTACCCTTGTAATGTGGATCAAGGAGGGTTGCCAGCCAGTATTGATCCCTCTCTCAGTATTGATCACTTCTCCCAGCCAGGCTCTTGATACCACGAATATGAGGATCCTTCCGCAGGCTTTGCAGGATCAGGGAGTCCATGCAGCGTAGGTTTGCTGAGGCATTCGGTCCGGAGTCCTCTGGGTCACTAAGGACAACATGATCCGCAGCCACCTCCTCCCAGCCACGTACAAGTCCATGGGTTTCTTGGGACTGTAAATGATCCCTTAAAGACTGCTGCTGATGCTGAGTGCCGGCTCACCTCCATGCTGACACAATCCTCCTCCTCCTCCTCGTCCTCTTGCTGTGTGATCGGCGGGCACGCAGGAACACTGTCTGGATAAAGGGGGCCTTGAGAGCTAAGGAAGTCCTCCTCTTCCTGCCTCTGTTCTGCCTCAAGTGCCCTGTCCATTATTCCATGCAGCGTGTGCTCCAACAGGTGGACAAGGAGGACAGTGTCGCTGATGCATGCACTCACTGCTCACCATCCTCGTGCCCTCCTCAGTGGTGACAGGACAGTGCATGCATCCCTGATCATGGCCCACTGGCATGGGGAAAAAAAAAACAAGCTCCTCTGACCCTGTCCTGGTGCCATAGTCGCACAGGTACTCATTGATGGCCCTCTGCTGCGTGTGCAGCAGCTGCAGCACGGCCAATGTTGAGTTCCACCTGGTGGGCATGTCACAGATTAGGCGGTTCTTGGGCAGGTTAAATTCCTTTTGGAGGCCTGCCAGCCGAGCACTGGCATTATATGACTGGCAGAAATGCACACAGACTTTCCTGGCTTGCCTCAGAACATCCTGTAAGCCCGGGTACCTGCCCAAGAACCGCTGCACCACCAATTAAGGACGTGAGCCAAACAGGGCACATGGGTCATTTGTCCCTGTCGGAGGGCGGAGAGGAGGTTGGTGCCATTGTCGCAACCCACCATTCCTGCCTTAAGTTGGCGTGGCGTCAACCACCTCTGAACCTGCCCCTGCAAAGCTGACAGAACCTCTGCCCCAGTGTGGCTCCTGTCCCCCAAGCACACCAGCTCAAGCACCGCATGGCATCATTTGGCCTGCGTACTTGCGTAGCCCCTTGAATGCCTACAGAGCACCGCTGTTTCCGAGGACAAGGCACAGGAGGAGGCCACGGAGGAAGAAGAAGAGGAGGGGGTGGAGGAGAGAGGTGTGTCAGAATCACTAGTAGTGGCATTTTGGAGGCGTGGTCGTGGAACAACCTCCAACACTACTGCACCTTGTCCTGCATCCTTCCCAGCTGCCAGCAATCACCCAATGTGCCGTGAAACTTAGGTAGCGTCCCTGTCCATGCCTGCTGGACCATGAGTCAGCAATAATATGCGCCTTACCGCTGACCGCCCTGTCCAGCGAGGCCAAGACATTGCCTTCCACATGCCGGTAGAGAAAGGAGAGGTCCTCTTTGTTCTTTGGTGTCGGTCTTTTAGGTACGCTTGCCAACGCACTGCATGGCAGGTCAACATATGTCTGGTCAAGCATGTGGTGCCCAAGCAGGGGATGTTTTGGCCACGCGAGTTACGCTTTAGACATATGTTGCAAATAGCAGCGGTGCGATCTAATGCACTTGTCTCAAAAAAGGCCTACACCAAAGAACTTTTGGAATAATGCGCAGAGACAGCAGCGCCCTGCACATGCGGAGCTCTGAGGTGTGATGCAGTCAGTGTGCTGCCCTTAGGCTGGCCCCTGGAGGGCATCCTGCCTCGTTGGTGATGTGCCTCCTCCTCCTACTTTCTCCTATCAGGCACCCACGTTGAGTCAGTGACTTCATCATCCCCTCCCTCCTCATCACTGGAGCAAACCTGGCAGTATGCTGCAGCAGGGGGAACATGACTGCCAGATTGCTGTCCTTCTTGGGCACCACCTCTGTCCGTGCTCACGTTACTGCCTTCATCTAGCTCAGTATCATCATCGGAGACTTCAAAACGCTGGCCATCCTCCTGGAGCATGTACCCAACACTGTGGTCAAACAGTTCGAGGGACTCCTCAGGAGGAAATGGTGGGGCTACGGAAGGAGTCACTGATGCCATTGAGCCAAGGGAAGAGGCCACCTTGGCAGCTGCTTTGCCAGACAAAGTACCCTGAGCCTGAGTGAGAGAGGATGAGGAGGATGAGGACGGCTTGGTCATCAACTCGACCAAGTCTTTGTTGCGGCTCAACACGGCCAGCTGCCAAAAAAAAGGCCAAGCGTGTCCCACAGCCACATGCTGATGAGGATGCACCGTGTCCACGACCAGCACTGTTGCCTCTAGACACAGAGCCTGCTTGCTCTCTTTTATTGGATTGTGACTGTCTGCCTCTCCTTGTTGGCCTTCCAGACATACTAATGGCCTTCAGTGAGCTGCACAAAACTGGGATGTATATATATATATATATATATATATATATATATATATATATATATATATACTAGGGGTTCAACGGATCAAAAAACTCATGGTTCGGATCGTTCCTCGGATCAGGAGTCACGGTTCGGATCATTTTCGGATCAACAAAAAAAAATCTCCCCCACTGTAATATCCACAATCTCCCTATTGGCAGGGTGTGGCAGAGTATTGGCAGAGTATTGGCAGAGTATTGCAGGGTATTGGCAGGGTATTGGCGGGTATATTGGCAGGGTATTGGCAGGTATATTGGCAGGGTATTGGCAGGGTATTGGCAGAGTATTGGCAGGGTATGGCAGAGTATTGGCAGGGTATGGCAGAGTATTTGCATGGTATGGCAGAGTATTGGCAGGGTATGGCAGAGTATTGCAGAGTATTGTCAGGGTATGGAAGAGTATTGTCAGGGCATTGCAGAATATTGTCAGGGCATTGCAGAGTATTGTCAGGGTATTGCAGCAGGGCATTGCAGAGTTTTGGCAGGGCATTGCAGAGTATTGGCAGGGCATTGCAGAGTATTGGCAGGGTATTGCAGCAGGGCATTGCAGAGTATTGGCAGGGCATTGCAGAGTATTGGCAGGGCATTGCAGCAGAGCATTGAAGAGTATTGGCAGGGCATTGCAGAGTATTGGCAGGGTATTGCAGCAGGGCATTGCAGAGTATTGGCAGGGCATTGCAGCAGAGCATTGAAGAGTATTGGCAGGGCATTGCAGAGTATTGGCACTGCTGCCATCCGATCTCTCCCCTCCACTGTACAGATCAGTACACAGAGGGGAGAGAGGAACCGGCGTCATGACATGACACCGGTTTGTTACAAGTGATCGCTCCATCATTTGACGGAGGGATCACGTGCTAAACGGCCACCCGGTGTACCAAGATGGCCGCCGCTCCGGAGCTAGGCCGAAGCCGCGGCCTTTCCTATGGCCGAGGCCACAGAGCGCTCCGTGGATCGTGGGTGTCCCGTACGGATCAACATCCGCGGATCGGATCACGGATCGATGACGATCCATTGCACCCCTAATATATACCGATTATACTGCAGCTAACATAATCAACTGCCTGCCTGTAGTATTATTAGTTTGATAACACCTGCACTATAGCTATACTGTAGGTGCAACTGTGCAGGGTACACAGTACAGTAACTGGAAATACGTCAAGAGCCTACACAAGCACCTGGCTGCAGGTAGCTATACTGTAGGTGAGACTGTGCGGGGTACACAGTACAGTAACTGGAAATACTTCAATGAGCCTACACAAGCACCTGGCTGCAGGCAGCTATACTGTAGGTGAGACTGTGCGGGGTACACAGTACAGTAACTGGAAATACTTCAATGAGCCTACACAAGCACCTGGCTGCAGGTTGCTATACTGTAGGTGAGACTGTGCGGGGTACACAGTACAGTAACTGGAAATACTTCAATGAGCCTACACAAGCACCTGGCTGCAGGCAGCTATACTGTAGGTGAGACTGTGCGGGGTACACAGTACAGTAACTGGAAATACTTCAATGAGCCTACACAAGCACCTGGCTGCAGGTTGCTATACTGTAGGTCAGACTGTGCAGGGTACACAGTACCGTAGCTGAAAATACTTCAATGAGCCTACACAAGCACCTGGCTACAGGTTGCTTGACTGTAGGTCAGACTGTGCAGGGTACACAGTACAGTAGCTGGAAATACTTCAATGAGCCTACACAAGCACCTGGCTGCAGGTTGCTATACTGTAGGTCAGACTGCGCAGGGTAAACAGGACAGTAGCTGGAAATACTTCAATGAGCCTACACAAGCACCTGGCTACAGGTTGCTATACTGTAGGTCAGACTGTTCAGGGTACACAGTACAGTAATTGGAAATACTGTAAAAACACCTGCCTGCCTGTCAGTATATTAGGAAGAGAACAGTATCTAGCTAAACTGAATACAGTGTATATTTATATATATATATATATATATATATATATATATATATACATATATATATATATATATATACATATATATATATATATATACATATATATATATATATACATATATATATATATATATATATATATATATATATATATATATATATATATACATACAACACCTGGGATGCATATATATATATATACACAATACTCTGTAACTGCAGCTAACTGACTCGACCTGCCTACTCTATCTAACTTAAATCAAATGACACTGTCTGTCTTTCTCTCTCTCTATCTCTGTCTGAGCGCTGGAACACACTACACAGGGCCGCCGTGCAGGCGGCCTTATATAGTGTGGGGCATGTACTAAACCCCCTGAGCCATAATTGGCCAAAGCCTCCTTGGCTTTGGCCAATTACGGCTCTCTGTTCAGACGGCACTGTGATTGGCCAAGCATGCGGGTCATAGTGCATGCTTGGCCAATCATCAGCCAGCAATGCTCTGCGATGCCGCCGTGAATTATGGGCCGTGATGCGCCACTCGAATTTGGCGCGAACGGCCCATATCGTTCGTAATTTGGCGAACGGTCGAACAGGAGATGTTCGAGTCGAACATGCGTTCGATTCGAACACGAAGCTCATCCCTAGTAAAGTGAAATAATGTAGTTTATTAAGATATGTGAATATTATGGGTGCACCGAATGGAAATTTTGGTGCCCAAACCGATATGAAGGATGCACTAGGCCAAAAACCAAAACTGATACCGAAAATGACAGTTTTTAAAAAATATTTATATTATTTTTATATACAATTATATTATATTCAACTTTTTAATTAATATCATCAATTTAAATTAATATGAATTTATTGTTTGCCATTATTGGAACCTTTAGTGCAAGAAAGGTAAAGAAAAATGCAGTCTGCAGTCTCTAAGCATCTCTTGTATCATGTCTGCAATCTCTTTCTTAAACTTAAACACATTGCTAATAGTATTAGCAATATTTCCATTTGATGCACCTCTAGCATATATGATACAGAAGATGGTCAGAGACTGCAGACATGATACAAGAGATCAATGCAGCCTCACCAGTGTCCATCAAATGCAGCCTGCTTGTGCCCATTATATGCAGCCTCACCAGGGCATGTCATATGCAGCCTACCAGTGCCCATCAGCCTCACCAGTGCCCGTCATATGCAGCCTGCCTGTGCCCAGCAGCCTCACCAGTGCATATCATATGCAGCCTGCCTGTGCCCAGCAACCTCACCAGTGCCCGTCATATGCAGCCTCACCAGTGCCCGTCATATGTAGCCTGCCTATGCCCAGCAGCCTCAATAGTGCCCATCATATGTAGCCTGCCTGTGCTCAGCAGCCTCACCAGTGCCCGTTATATGCAGCCTGCCTGTGCCCAGCAGTCTCACCAGTGCCCATCATATGCAGCATGCCTGTGCCCAGCAGTCTCACCAGTGTCAATCATATGCAGCATGCCTGTGTGCCTGTATCAGAGTGGCGATCTCCGCATGTCATGGAGCAGGGTTTGAATTGCCCGGGCTGCAGTAACAATGTCCCGCCACCTGTGATCACATCACACTGATTCAATGTCCCACCATTGGATCAGTTTGCCGTCTATCACAGGAGGCGGAACATTGTTACTACGGCCCGGACAATTCAGCTCCGTGACATGCAAGTAGGGAGGGGAGGAGGAGGGAATGGGTGGCACCCTGGGCTGACCCCGTCCCTTCTGGTATTGGCTGTTTTTAGCCATCGGCCAAATGAAAAAACACTGTTTTCGGCCGATAATTTTCGGAGGCCAAAGTTTTGGTGCACCCCTTGTAAATATAGATATAAAAACGCCTCCAATACCAAACAGTGTACAACAATCCAACAACCAGACAGTGACCCACAAATAACAACAGACAAAAACAGGTATGTACAATAGATGGGGAATACCAAAATCGTAAACGTAGCCAGGCCAGGGTCATAACTGGGAGATCAGCAGATGGGGGCAAGGAGAAAGACAGGACAGGGAAAAGGTGGAAGGGATCAGGCTGCAGGGCAGGGGTACAGGAATACAGGATCACAGGATGGACAGGAACAGGCACAAATACAGGTTCACATTCAGGTTCTCAGAATCACAGGATACAGGTCAGGGCTCAAGGACAATACCAAGGCAAGTGTTTGAGTGCTATAAGTACACATCTCCTGCAATTATCCTCAGGTGACGCCTGATCGCAGGAGATGATGTCGGCTCCACACTGCCAGGAGACACCCGCTGGTGGACACCAGTACTGCAGGCCAGAGGTCTGACAGCGCCACCAGCAGGTGAAACCTTTCCTTACAGACTGCCTGGTAACTTAGGAACATGAGACAGCAGTCACACTTCAAACAACCTAGTAAAAAGACTACAACATTTTATGAGATCAAGCTCATACCATAGTCCATCAGTTGGAATGGTGAAATTTATCTTCATATATTCCTTGAGGGATATTGTTCAGGAATATTACTGCCCGAAGTGAAAAAGCCCCTTCATTCCTTCAGCACAAACCACTCACACAGAATCCAGGCCAACAGTGTCAAAAGGAAATGCTGAGTCCGGTGTGGTTGTAGGGTGAGTTGGGTTAGGCAGACCCTAATACACAAAGGGTGAATTACACATCGGAGGGGCTGGGGGAGCTGGAAAAGGAGCTTCCAGTGCTCTCCAAGGTAAGCTGGGTGTCACAGATCAGCTGCTGGGCTGATCTGTGTCTTACTGGTTGCATACGTGTTTTACCTTTTACTGCTCTAGGTCGGCTGGCACCTGTGGTTCCACAAGCTTGTGTTCAGCTCTTGCTGCACTTAGCAGATATGGGTGTCGTCGGCTTCACCTGATGCTCAATATATCTTCCTCCCTACTACTTCCTGTCCAGCCTCCCATGTGCCTCTCTATTTAAATTCCACTCAGACCAATTTCTGGTTGCTTGAGCATCACATGTTCCTGAGCGCCCTTCGTGCAAACTTTCCTAATCTGACTACTCGTGAACTGATCTCTTGTGTACCGATTCAGCTAGTTCTCCAGATTACGTTGTCTGATGCCCGCCCTGACCTTGGCTCGCTATCTGGCTCTCCTTTTGCTCCATCCCTCCATTCATTCGTGTATGACAGTGTCTTCAGGTACTGTCCTTGTGAGCAGGGTGAACCTGGGGGTCGTGACCTGGGGTCAGCATGCAGCTAAGTCCAAACTCCCGTGAGAGGGTCCCTGGCAGAATAATCTGGTCCTTAGCTCCCACGCCCTGGGGATCTCGTGTCACCTGCTCGCCTGCGAGCTCATACCAGTAGCACCGTGACAGTTTGCTCAAGCCATGAGCTCCTCAGAGAGTCTGTCACCGACTGAAGACCAAATGCAACACCTAGTTCAGAGACTTAACTCCCAGCAAGCAAATCAAGAGCAAATAATGCTATTTCTGCAGGATCTTACTTCCCGCCTAGATTGTCTGCAAACCTTGGCTCCTTCGGCCCTGGCTTCTGCCTCATCTGCTCCCATGTTACCTGCTACACCTGGCAATCCCTGCTTGCATCTGCCACCACCACCTCATTTTTCTGGTGACCCTAAGGCTTGTCGTGGCTTCATTAATCAGTGTTCCATCCACTTTGAACTTTCCAGACACCATTTTCCAACACATCGCACCAAAGTGATATATATCATCTCCATCCTTTCTGGTGATGCCCTAGCTTGTACCTCCCCACTCTGAGGATGACACGATCCTATCACCTCAAAGCTCCAGGACTTTTTGGATGCATTCCGGAAAACTTTTGATGAGCCCAGCAGAGTGTCTTCTGCTGCTGGGGCCCTCCTTCATTTTCGTCAGCAAGGAATGACATTCAGCCAATACGCAGTTCAATTCCGTAAGCTGGCCACTGAACTCAAATGGAATAATGAGGCTCTTACCGCTACCTTCTGGCATGGCCTATCTGAGCGTGTAAAGGATGAACTCGCTGGACGCACCATTCCTACCGCACTCCTACCACACTTGATGATTTAATCGCCTTGAGCATTCAAACAGACATTCGCTTTCAGGAGCGGGCCCTGGAGAGATCCAGATCCAGTCGTCCTCATGCTGGTCATCCAGCACAGGTAATCCAAAGACTTATGGAACCCTCTCCATTTCCATCCTCTCAAACATTGGAAAAACCTATGCAGATTGGGTGAACTCGCCCCACTCCAGAGGAATGTGCCAGGTGCATGGGTTTAGGTTTGTGCCTTTATTGTGGCCCTTATTAAAGGACATCTTTTGAACTCCTGTCCAGCTCGTCTGGGAAACTCAAGGGTCAAGGTCACTCTGAGGGAGGTGATCTAGATCTAGACCGATCCTTTAATTCTGTCAGCTTCTCTCATTTTACCCTACCCGTGTCTATCCATTGGGCTCAAAATCAACTCTCTGCCTCTCTATGGGCCACTACACAAAATACATATTCAGAGACTTGTGTATAGAGGTTAATTAATATGTGGATGTATATTTTTCCTTCTTCTTTTTTTTTTTCCTCCCCTTTTTTTTTTCTCCTTTCCTTTTCTCCTTCCCTTCCTTCCCTGTTCTTCCCCTTTGATTCATATTCTAAATGTATTCCCCATCCAATCATAGCTTTGAGGTCTGTTATGCAAGATAAGCAGGACAAAGGAGTGGCTTATATAAATACCATTTGCATTGAACAGACTTTACACTGTATGGAATAGGGATATGAATCGACTTTATTACTTTCAAAGGTGCTTCCAATTTATGGGCTATGGATGTAACAGACTGTGTGTAAGGGCTATTACAACTACATGGAAAAATCTTGCTACATACATAGAGCAGCAAAAGAGAAAAAAACAGCAGGCGATAATCGGGACATACACAGGCGGGGAGAAGCTCCTTTGCATAGATCAGCTGGGTGGGCATGTACGAGGGATGGACGGCAATAAAAAGGAGTCCTCGCACACCACCCATACGTCCAGATGAAGCTACACACCTTCGTAATGTGAAATGCGTTGACGTCATCCCGTCCGGACGTCACACCCGCTGTCATCCCCCGTTGGGGCTAGCCGGCTCAGTTATCGAGGGAGCGTTCTGACCCGCTGTTCGGAACAGCCGTTTAGGAGGGAATAGGTGCACCTATATGGCCGACCATCCACCCACATGAGGAGTACCCTCTGGAGTGCAGAGATCCCTTAGGAAGTATCCGATGTTATGTGCAGCAGCCCGTGGTAGCGGATCACAGCACAGGTGACATTACACGTCGGCAGTATCTGTGGACTCCCATACAGGACCTGGCAGTGGTAACGTACTTGACCACCTTATGGCGTGTTTCTGCTTATCACACTATATGCTAGCAACTGTCTTACCTACCGCAACAGTACTCACCAGGACACATTAGAGTACCATTACATTCATTGAAACATCTTGCTGCACACTTCATTGGACTCTGCAACTCCAGCTTAACTTCAGCTATGTGCATGGCCAACATACTCCCCATTTATAGATGCATTGGTGTATGACATCAGGGCTCATATCTGTGCCCCACTCCACGGCTTCCATCTCTCTCTCATTTCTCACCCCACTTTCCTCCACCAGCCCTCCCTTTACCTTACCCTTCCCCCTTCTTTCCTTCCCCCCCTATTATTTCCTATCTGAGCCGCCCCCCCGGGGGGATTGATGTCTGCCTTGCAACCTTATTTAGCATAGCTGAACACTCCTCATTGTAGTAGGTCGCGCAGACATCAATTGCCTAGACGTCTGAACGTTTTGTTAGTTTGTCCTTGTTTACATGTTGTAGTGTCCCCCCCGTTTGTGTGGTTGTGTTGATCTGCTCCATGTTACCGATCAATTTTTATTAGGGTAGTGTAGTAAATAGTGTATGCTCTTTTATCTACATGTATTATATATTTTTGTACCACCATAAATACTGTTTGATATGATATATACTTATCTGGGTTGCCTTTTCTCTGAGCCCCACTTTCTCTTGTTCCCCCCTCTGTTTGGGACCATTGTTGTTTTGCAGACGTTTAGGGGCTGAAAGGCAACCACATCTTTAGGGTACATACTATATATACTCAATATATGGTAAAACAAGCCTCCTTAAATCCTACTTGTTTCAAAATCAACTCTCTGCCTCTCTGCATACATGGACTCTGAAGCAGCCAGGGATTTCATTGAACAATCTTTGGCTTGCGAGTTGGGCATTTCCTTTGTTGCCCTGGCTATACCCCTCTCTGTGACTGCAGTAGATGGCTCCTTCTTGCCAATGGGCCCCATCTGGTTAAAAACCCCTCCTATTGCGTTACGCATTGGGGTTTTGCATGGTGAGAAAACTTCTTTCCTATTTCTGCCTAAATCCTCCAGTCCCAATCCTTGGGGCCCTTAGTGTCATGAATGATGTGTTTCCAAGGTACTACCACCTCCTTCAGTCCCTCTGGCTGAAACCTCCACAACTCCCATGTTGCCTTCCCAACAGTCCTTCCATGATGTTTTCTGCAAAAAGTCCACTGATCGCCTTCCATCTCACAGAGACTATGACTGCTCCATTGATCTGTTACCAGGGACCTCTCCTCCCTGAGGCCGAGTCTACCCTCTATCTATCCCAGAGACACAAGCCATGTCTGAATACATTCAGGAAAACCTGCAAAAGGGTTTTATCAGGAAATCCAACTCACCTGCCAGAGCTGGGTTTTTCTTTGTAGGGAAAAAAGATGGTCCACTCTGTCCATGCATCGACTACAGGGGCCTTAACGCCATCACTGTGAAGAACTGATACTCTCTTCCTTTCATTTCGGAACTCTTTGACAGACTGCAGAGTTCTCATGTTTTCATGAGACTGCCCGACTGCCCAGCATCCCTGGGGTATACAGGTGGAGACCGTAGTCCCATCCACCTTTTCTGGATGAGAATCGCCCCAGTATTTGCAAAGCATGGCTGACATCCTCCCATCTCAGTGCTGGACCATTTTCTGGGGAGACCAAAGTCCCATCCACTACCACAGGAACTCCATCTCCTGTTAGATGAGGGCAGAGGCCAGCAGCACTCTGCCCAGTTGCCAGCCCTTCTGCTGGGTTGCCGGCATCATTCTGGGGTGCCATCTGCTGCTGAGAAGGAAACTTGGCTGCTTCATCTCCCTTACCTTCATCTAGCTGCTGGGGTGACATGTCTCTGGTACTATTATAGAAAGAACAGTGCAGCGCTGGATAGATGTCCCAAATGTGAAATATGTGAATGTAAAATAAGTTGAATCAATACATAAAAAATATAAACAACAGTGAATACCAACCACTAAAAATCAACTGATATAAGATAAATCAGCCATAATAAATAATAAAAGTGAAAAAATCGTATTAATAAAAAAAAAGGGGTAAAGTGGAAATGAGAATTAAGTCCCAAAATTGTTGATGTTCAAGTGCAAGTTCCTGGATCTATGTTCCACCGCAGGTGCTGCCCACCACCTAGTGTTAAAGTAATGGAGGCTTACCAGACAGCCTGCGACCGCCCTTATTCAGGGGGGTCAAAACAGGCTCCGTAGAGATACATAGACCTCCGGAAGTGTCCCGCACTCCCTCCTGGAAGGTTGACCAACGACATCCAGGAGCAATTCGAAAGGTGCAATCCCAGGAATGTTCCTATATGTGGCAATCAAGGATTCGCTTCCAATGGACTCCAGCGAGGGTAAATATAGGTGCCAAAAGAAGAGAAAAACTCCAGTAGTGTAGAGAGACTAGATGGGTTTTTATTAAAATTTGACGATACAGAGTCACTGTAAAATTCCTGGCAGGGATAAAAGAAAAAAACTCTCCACCGCCGTTTAAAATGAAATTGCGCATGCGCGATGCATGCTAGCGTTGTGACCCTACAGTGGGACACTTCCGGAGGTCTACGTATCTCTACTGAGCCTGTTTTGACCCCCCTTGAATAAGGGCAGTCACAGGCTGTCTGGTAAGCCTCCATTACTTTAACACTAAGTGGTGGGCAGCACCTGTGGTGGAACATAGATTCAGGAACTTGCACGTGAACATCAACAATTTTGGGACTTTATTCTCATTTCCACTTTACCCCTTTTTTTTTTATTAATGCGATTTTTCACTTTTATTATTTAATATGGCTGATTTATATTCACTGTTGTTTATATTTTATGTATTGATTCAACTTATTTTACATTCACATATTTCACATTTGGGACATCTATCCAGTGCTGCACTGTTCTTTCTATATTTACGTTTTGTGCCCTCATATCTGGGTTATAGTGTTCAGCAGCAGGACTCCTTTCACAGATTTTGTTATTCAATCATTCACTTTATTATTCACGTATTGTGTTTGCACCTAGCGCAATTCTTTCTTTTATGTTTTAATGTCTCTGGTACTGTCTCCCAGGTGCACAGGGCCTTGCTGGGGAGGAAAGACAGCCACCTTTTCACCTTGGGCCTCCGGAACTGCCTTAGGTGTAGGGCAGAGGTCTTGGACCCTCTATCCAGTTGTCAGCACTTCATCTGAAGAAGGTACCGGTAACTCCACAGATGCTGCTGGCAGAAAATCCCATGTCCCTGTCAGTATCACGGGAGAAAGGCTGACTGCCTCTTCTCTCAGGGGGACTGAAGCACTGTTGGGGCTGGGCAGAGCTCAGTGATGTTAGGCCCTGATGCCAGCTCACCAAGAGAGGAGGCTGGAGGCTCACCAGAGTTAAAACTTGCTGTATCTGCCATAAGAGCTCCGCTTCCATAGCTGGAGGTGGAGGTGAGCAAAGCACACTGTTATTCTGCCCCAATTCTGACACTTCAGTCATGATTTCCGGACTGTCGGCTGGTACTTCTGCATATTCCCAGGCAAAGGAAGTCCCACCCTGCTGCTGAGCAGAGTCTAGCAGGCGATTTCCCGCTCCCATTCCTGAATAGCCAGAAACTCTAAATCTTCCTGTCCCCAGAGCACTTCTGAGACATTCAGTCTTCGCTCTCTGTAATCCATTATTTCCTCCAAATGCTACTCCAGATCACTCCCAAAGTTAGGGTCCTTGGCCAGCCTCCAGTACAACAGTCTCAGACCACCGTAGTAAAAGCCTTCCGTGGGGCTGTCATCCGCTGTCCATGTGCACATTTGGGCTACATACCACTGGAGGGCTCTGTAGCTCTTGTCCAAATGCATATCTGCCTGGATCAGGCTGCTTAACTCAGCTGTTCACTCCTGGTTTGGTCGTTCCCCCAATAATAGCACTCGCACTTCATACTGCGACCAGTACCTTACATGGATGGAGAGGAGAATTTTTCCCTTGTGACACTGCTCGCGAGCTAACGCGTTCTTCCAGAGTTGCTGGCGGACAGAGTCATACCATCCCAGCAGTACCTGCACTTATACTGGTCCCAGGTGCTGCATCTACATCTCTTGCAACCTCCTTTGGAATTCCTCTTCCATGATAGCTGGTATCTGTACCTCTCCGCTCCTGCTATCTGGACCTTGGATCCAGGTTGTGGTTTGGATGTGTTCACGGCAAGGAAGCACAATCCCACTGCTGCCAACCAATTGTGACAGACCCCCATCCTCAACAGGACTATGCGCGTCGTAAATGCTTCCTTTGTTCGGAACCAGCATGATACAAGGTCCCTTAGCCCACCCAGTCACTTGTTGAGACAGCAGTGTAGGGTGGAAAAACATCAGACTGTTTATTCAAACACATGTACAGAGAGGTAACACTCAGGGGACATCCCCCTCCCTTTGATTCAGGGTGGGGTAAACCGTCCAATCAGCAATATGGGACACACAGGTATTCAAACATTTCAACAATAGACCACCTTATCAGCAGGGAGGCTGTTGGAGGAATTTCCCCCTCCCCTCTCCTGCCTGTCCCCAGTCTTCCTGTCATCCGCTGTCCATGTGCACATTTGGGCTACATACCACTGGAGGGCTCTGTAGCTCTTGTCCAAATGCATATTTGCCTGGATCAGGCTGCTTAACTCAGCTGTTCACTCCTGGTTTGGTCGTTCCCCCAATAATAGTACTCGCACTTCATACTGCGACCAGTACCTTACATGGATGGAGGGGAGAATTTTTCCCTTGTGACACTGCTCGCGAGCTAACGCGTTCTTCCAGAGTTGCTGGCGGACAGAGTCATACCATCCCAGCAGTACCTGCACTTATACTGGTCCCAGGTGCTGCATCTACATCTCTTGCAACCTCCTTTGGAATTCCTCTTCCATGATAGCTGGTATCTGTACCTCTCCGCTCCTGCTATCTGGACCTTGGATCCAGGTTGTGGTTTGGATGTGTTCACGGCAAGGAAGCACAATCCCACTGCTGCCAACCAATTGTGACAGACCCCCATCCTCAACAGGACTATGCGCGTCGTAAATGCTTCCTTTGTTCGGAACCAGCATGATACAAGGTCCCTTAGCCCACCCAGTCACTTGTTGAGACAGCAGTGTAGGGTGGAAAAACATCAGACTGTTTATTCAAACACATGTACAGAGAGGTAACACTCAGGGGACATCCCCCTCCCTTTGATTCAGGGTGGGGTAAACCGTCCAATCAGCAATAAGGGACACACAGGTATTCAAACATTTCAACAATAGACCACCTTATCAGCAGGGAGGCTGTTGGAGGAATTTCCTCCTCCCCTCTCCTGCCTGTCCCCGGTCTTCCTGTCATCCGCTGTCCATGTGCACATTTGGGCTACATACCACTGGAGGGCTCTGTAGCTCTTGTCCAAATGCATATTTGCCTGGATCAGGCTGCTTAACTCAGCTGTTCACTCCTGGTTTGGTCGTTCCCCCAATAATAGTACTCGCACTTCATACTGCGACCAGTACCTTACATGGATGGAGGGGAGAATTTTTCCCTTGTGACACTGCTCGCGAGCTAACGCGTTCTTCCAGAGTTGCTGGCGGACAGAGTCATACCATCCCAGCAGTACCTGCACTTATACTGGTCCCATGTGCTGCATCTACATCTCTCGCAACCTCCTTTGGAATTCCTCTTCCATGATAGCTGGTATCTGTACCTCTCCGCTCCTGCTATCTGGACCTTGGATCCAGGTTGTGGTTTGGATATGTTCACGGCAAGGAAGCACAATCCCACTGCTGCCAACCAATTGTGACAGACCCCCATCCTCAACAGGACTATGCCCGTCGTAAATGCTTCCTTTGTTCGGAACCAGCATGATACAAGGTCCCTTAGCCCACCCAGTCACTTGTTGAGACAGCAGTGTAGGGTGGAAAAACATCAGACTGTTTATTCAAACACATGTACAGAGAGGTAACACTCAGGGGACATCCCCCTCCCTTTGATTCAGGGTGGGGTAAACCGTCCAATCAGCAATAAGGGACACACAGGTATTCAAACATTTCAACAATAGACCACCTTATCAGCAGGGAGGCTGTTAGAGGAATTCCCCCCTCCCCTCTCCTGCCTGTCCCCGGTCTTCCTGCAAGATACACACAATACAAACAGTAAAGAGGAGACTGGCGTGGTAACAATGGTGGCTGATAATAAGTTCACAAGCCTGCCTGGGAGAAGTGTAACTGCCTGGTAACTTAGGAACATGGGACAGTAGTCACACTTCAAACAACCTAGTAAAAAGACTACAACAGTTTATGAGATCAAGCTCATACAATAGTCCAGCAGTTGGAAAGGTGAAATGTATCTTCATATATTCTTGAGGGGTATTGTTCAGGAATATTACTGCCCAAAGCGAAAGAGCCACTTCATTCCTTCAGTACAAACCACACACACAGAATCCAGGACAACAGTGTCAAAAGGAAATGCTGAGTCCGGTGTGGTTGTATGATGAGTTGGGTTAGGCAGACCCAACTGGGGTTCTCGGTCACCCTGTGACCCTAATAGACACAGGGTGACTTGCACATAGGAGGGGGCGGGGGAGCTGGACAAGTAGCTTCCAGTGCTCTCCAAGGTAAGCTGGGTTCCACCAGCCCTCTGCCCAAAGTGACTCCCGTCACAGGGTTCATCTCTGCTGGGCTGTTGGTCACTTTAGCTGGGGTATACTTATACTGG
The DNA here is from genome assembly GCA_037952925.1 of Lithobates clamitans. NCBI lineage: Eukaryota > Metazoa > Chordata > Amphibia > Anura > Ranidae > Lithobates > Lithobates clamitans. Next base: position 3,228,175 of record JBBGZY010001546.1, on the reverse strand, counting down.
GCTTTAGCAAAGAGCTTCTGGGCAGCCTCCTTTGCCGACCAGGATGCTCGGACACCATCTTGGGCCACATGGTCCAGGCTCGGTTGCAGGTCTTTACCACACCTAGACATGGCAGTTATGGCCAAAAGGTATATCGCTCAGTAGCCCGAGGATCACGGCACACAGGGCGGTGCTGCAGTAGTAAGAGTGATGTGAAAGAAGGATGAGAACAGGATGGAAGTAAAGAGTGTGGACAGAGAGAGCCTCCATGCGTCCTACTCTATGTGCTGCAAGCCACGCCCCATGCTCTTTTTTTTAACTGTGGTGGGGAAATCACCTCCTACAGAGCTGGAGTCATGGATTTATGTATCGTGAGAGCATACCCTGTTGCTTTTTAGAATAAATATACCCATGCTGCAGCTGAATGGCATAAATACAAAGCAAATAATGGTCAACAATAAAACACAGTAACAGTATAGTATAACAGTAGAATGACATACCTGCAAAGCAAACACAATAAAACACAGTAACAATAAAACATTACAGTTAAGCATAGAATACAGTAGAACAGAGAAGAACAATAGAGAGAGAACAATAGAGAGAGAAGAACAATAAAACGTCAACTATTTTTGACTTTTTTATTTATTTATTTTTATGTTTTTTTAAAAAAAATACACTTTTATTTTAACTATAAACGTTCCAGCTTAGGATCTCTCAAAATGCGATGGCCATCTCATCTTTTGAGACCCTGTGTAAGTGTGCCCTAGGACTGTGCCATGCTGTACCCTATTCTAATACTCCGCTAGTGTGTGGTAGCGACAGAAACAGTCACCAATGCAGAGACCAGGTTGGTCAGGACAGGAGGGAGAATAAAAGCGGGTGTCACACTTATATCTGCTTTTTCTACAGACATGACATCTTCTTTGGGGTGTTCTTTGGCTAGAGGTACCACGGAGGACATCTAGAAAATGCCTCTCATGCAGCTGGCTCAGTGCATTTGCATTGGGAAGTTGGGCCACAGCACCTTCTGCATACAAAAGGGCTGTGATGATCTCTTCTAGGAATTTTAGGAAGGATTCAGTTCTTCCTAAAGCTTTGTATAGCAGATAAGCATTCAGCAGAGCCAATTGAAATAAGTATACAGACAATTTTGTACCAGCGTTTGGCCTTACGGGCCATCATCTGGTCGTTGAAGTCCACCCCTCCCATGTCAAGGTTCCAGTTATGTACATTCTCAACAACAACAGTCGCCATTGGAATTTGGACTGTTGTATCTGTGTGAATGGAGGACAGAACAAAAACATTCCATGTGTCCCTCCACTTCACTGAAAGCAATTTATTAAATCTCAAGCAGGCTCTCTCCCCCCGTCCAAGTCGGGAATCTACAAGCCATTGGGGGAAGCCCCGGCGATTAGATCACATGATGCCACATGCCCCAATTCCAGAATCCAAAAGTTGACTAAAAAGTAGCATTCTTGTGTAATAATTGTCCACGTACAAGTGGTACCCCTTTCTGAATAAGGGTGACACCAAGTCCCAAACAATCTTACCACTGCTCCCTATGTAGTCTGGGCAGTTGGGGGGCTCCATGCTGCTATCTTTTCCCTCCTAAACCATAAAACTATATGTATAGCCTGTTTCCCTGTCACAGAGCTTATACAAATTTGACCCCATATCTGGCACACTTGCTGGGAAGATACTGTTTGAAAGCAAGGCAGACAGAAAATTTAATCAGGGACTCATCAACGCAGACAACTTGATCGGGAATAAACAAGAATGCGAATTATTAGTTGAAGTGGTTTATGAGGAGCCAAATTTTGTGGAGCCGATTGTATCCAGGATCACCCCGAGGATGACAGAGTTTATTGTCGTTGAAGTGCATAAACCACAAGATTTGCTCGTATCTAGCCCTGGTTCATGGAAGCAGAGAACACGGGCATATGGTGAATTGGGTAAGTGGACCAATAAGACTGCAACTCACACTTTTTAGTAATACCCATGAGGAGGGATAGGCCCACAAAGATCCTAAATTCGGGAACCGTAATAGGTTTCCAGGCAAATTCTCTGGCAAGGGTCAAATGAGGATTTGCGGCGATAAATTAACCAGCATATAAATTGCTTTGGTTCACAATAGATCTATAGAGATCTTCTGTGAAAAACAGTGAATAAAATTCAAGGGAAGTAAAATCTGCTGTTTCCACCTAAATTCTAGGTTGGCCAGTGAATGGAGAAAGTACGGTGCTGCAGAAGTGGTGGGCTGCCAATCAGGATTTGCAGACGCATAAGGAAGGGCACTATGGGCTCTAACTGCGTACGAGCTCTTGGTGGCTGCGGGGCACTACTTGTGCTAGCCACTGCACCAGTTTGAACTGCACTTATGGGACTTGCCACGTCACCAAGTGTTAATGCAGTGCTGGTTTGTCTATGACCAGGATGTACTAGGCCGCTGGTGCTTGCCAGCTCATCAGAAGGTTGAGTGGCACTAAAACAAATAAACTGGCGCTCAGAGGCTATAAGGCAAATGACTATAAAAGTTAATGAAATTATAAAGTCTAAAAGCTGGATTAATCACGGTGTAATCAGGACGGTGTTGGAAGTCTTGGACAGGAGCCAGGAAACAGTCTATAAAGCAGGAGAGGATCCCTGGAGGATAAGTCATAGGTAAAACAAAACACCGGAATAAAACTTTTCTTTTCTTGTAGGAATTTGTGTGGCCAGATTCACGAAAGGCAGCTCTTCTTGTTGAGAGAAGTCAAACTCAGATCCATCCAGGTAAAAAAGAGAGAGAGGAGCGCCACTAAGTAAAATCATTTATTCACCAGTATAAAATGCGCGCACATGTAAGACACACTTGATAAAGGAGCGCGCATGTACCGTACAGACCCTGTGCATGCTCAGAAACGCGTTGTGTTTTTTCTCCTCATTGACAACATTGCCAGCGGCTTCCTGGGCTGCCGCTCCGTCCTCCCGCAGAGACAGGCTGTGTACCGTCCTGGCCTCCCCGCCAGACTGCGTCGTGTTTGGAGGCATCCCCGGGGAATCACTGACTGTTCCCTTCCCCCTCTTCTATCAGGAATCACATCTGTCTGTTCTATATACCGCTCCTAAATGTAAGTTGATACTTTGTTTTTATATTGGTGAATAAATGATTTTACTTAGTGGCGCTCCTCTCTCTCTTTTTTACCTGGTTGAGTGGCACTTGTACTGGCTCTCTGCTCCATACCAGAACCCTGCGGTTGTTGCAGCTCAGCAAAAGAAGAATGGGGTCAGGTACGCCTGACCTTAGCAGGGACCACTACTCCATCGTCAGAGCTATCTGTCAGGGTGCCGCTGCTCTCTACGGGTATACTGAGTCTGAATCTGACGGTGAGGTTTTTCCTTCACTCTCATCCGTCATGCTCAGCAATGTATAGGCCTCTTCACTACTGTACCTCTGTTTGGACATTTTGGTACTAAATTTAAAGGTACAGCTAGTGCAACTCAAAGGTAAGAAAGCAACTGGTTGTCAGCGACTGCTTGAATTGCTACAGAAAAATGAACTGTTAGTGCCAGCAGGGATCAGGCGTGACTCTGCTAATGCTGCAGTTTTGTGTGCTGTGTTTTGTAAGTGACAGCGATCTATTGATACTGCACTTGGGTGGGCTGGGCTGGGTGGAGGGGCTAAATGCAGGTGCTGGCAGGTATCTGGGCTGATCCTGCAAACGCCGCATTTTTGGGAACACTATACTATTGGGGACGCTAATATAGTAATGATCAGATCAAAGATATTGATCCGTTCAGATATTATTCTAGTAATGGAGGTATATAGTGTGTGTGTGCGTGTTAGTGTACTTGGCACTAATCTGACACTGTCTGGGATTGATGCTATCACTAACTCACACTAAAACTGATGTCACCCATGACACTTATGCCCTGTACACACGATCGGAATATCTGTCAGAAAAAACTTGGATGGTTTTCCGATGGAATTCTGCACAAGCTTACCTTGCATACACACGGTCACACAAAAGTTTTCTGAAAACCTGCTCTCGATCTTAAGTACGATGGAGCATACACACGGTTGGAATTTCTGACCAAAAGCTCATATCCGACTTTTGCTGGTGGAATTTCCGATCGTGTGTTCACGGCATAATATGGTAATCAGAAAAGAGATCTGTAAACTATACTAGTGACACTGTGACAGGGAGTGAAAGGGTTAACTGGGGGGGTGGTCAATCAGGGGGTGATCAAGGGGTTACATGTGTGCCTACATGTCCTGGTGTCAGTGTAGTGTTGGTGTACTCACAGTAGATGCACTCCCACTAGGCGAACTAGGCAGTTGCCTAGGGCGCACTGCTGTCTAGTAGCGCAGCCACAGCCGCTGGGTCCGCTCCAGAGGAACGGTTCCCCCTTGCGGGTGGTGGCTGGTGCAGAGTGTAGCGGGAGGTGCTCCATATGGCTGACTGCAGAGTCGCTGGGCGGGGAGAAGGAGCAGGCAGATCTCCCCCTTCCCCAGACTGAGCCAGGGGCGACCATGCTGATTTCCAGCAGCCGTGGGTGTCAGTTCTCTGCCCGCCCCTCCTCCCTCCCTGGGTGATGTGCAGCCATTGGAGGAGCAGGGCGGACGGCATTGTGCAAGACAGCCAGGATGGATCCACCCAGGCCCGGACTGGCCACAGGACACACGTTGGGCCGAGGCCGCTGGGCCACTTGTCCTGGAGGAGCGAGGTGCCAAAAGCAAAGCTGCTCCTGCAGCTTATCCAGCCTCTGTGGCTGCCGGAACCCGGGGGGAACCGAATGATCAGCTGAATGGGGGTGGAGCTGGAGGAGGTTTCCCATTTGTGACTGGTGACACAGACTGCCGCCCGCTGCCTGACATGTGGAGGGAGTTGGAAAGAAGTACCCCAAGGTAAGAACTTATCAGGTGGTGGGGGGAAGTGCTGGGGATGAGGCTTCCAGTCAGACCTTATCATTGGTGTGTGACCCCCTCCACTTGGCTGCACCCGTCCTGCTTTTCCAAACTGCTCCCGAAAAAACGGCAGTTTTTAAAACTTTTTTTTACATTGATACATGTCCCCTGGGGCAGGACACAGGTCCCCAAACACTTTTTATGACAATAGCTTGCATATTAACCTTTAAAATTAGCACTTTTAATTTCTCCCATAGACTTTTAAAAGGGTGTTCCGCGGCTTTTGAATTTGCCGCAAACACCCCAAATTGTTCACTATTCCAGCCAATGTTCGAGTCAAACTCATGTTCGACCCGAAAAGACAGCCCATCCCTACTAAGGATTAATAAAAGTATGAATTTAAAAACTTCAGAGGGAGAGTCCATGCATAAAATAGGGAGTAAGGCAGATAGAGTCCTCAGCTGTGAACACTTGTGCTGGTAAAGGTGCAGATTCATGGAAATACCATCACCGACAGAAATACAGGCCGCTCACCTTGCACAGTGGACCTACTGATCTAACAGATAGGTCTACAAAAGCCTTCCCCTCACAAGGGGTTAAAGAGGAAGAGATGTTTTCCAGAAATCCAGCTCATATTACACATCCACTGCTTTACTGCTCCAAATCGCTCATCAAATCTCCCAATCAATGTTGTTACAGACAAACCATGTTGTACCATGTAAGATCAAAATGTTAGCTCAGTACGTGCACTGTGCAAGGTGAGCGGCCTGTATTTATGTTGGTGGTGGTATTTTCACGAATCTGCACCAGATTGAAAAGCATCTTTACCAGCACAAGTGTTCACAGCTGAGGACTCTATCTGCCTTACTCCTTATTTTATGCATGAACTCTCCCTCAGAAGTTTTTAAATTCATACATTTATATGATTGGTTACTGAATGAAGAGAATATGGAGTCCTGTGCGTCTTTTGGTCCGTTTCAGGACCGAATTCAAACAGGAAACAGTGAATGGAGACGCACTGGACCCCCTGCTGTGAGCCGCTGTGAACTCCAGTGTGAACCCAGCTAAAGTCTGATCTCTCATATTCAGTGGAGGGGGGAGGGGATGAAAGCCAATAACAGCGAGTGACCTGAAGGACTATGATGGGAACTCCCAGTATAACTGGCCAATCAGAAGTCTGTCTTTGTATAACTTTCATCTAGGTGACATGTCTGGATCCCTCACATAGAATATTTATATCAGAATCCTGCAGAATATTATATAATTTATAGGATAATTCTCACATCAGCCTCTGCAGAGCACAGCCAGGATGTCTGAGCCCCTCCCATAGAAGTTTTATTCCAGAGTCTTCCAGCTTATTATTCCATGATAATTCCAGTCTTGTAAGGGATCGGTTATTGATAAGAATGGATCGGAGATCATCAAAGCTGGAGGAAGTCACATCACATCCAACCAACCTGCAGAGACAAATCCAGACACATGATATTATATTATAAGATGAATATGAGGAATTATTCCCATTTAGTGAAAAGTAACATAACATCACTAGAGCGGAATATCAGGATATACAGAATGTTATACAGAGGAAAGATCTTGTTATTAGGGAAACTGATAAAGGTGAATCTGTGTTATAAGTCATATATTCAGCTAAAAGACTTTCCTTTGGAAAGACTTTCCTTAACGAATGATGTGAGACAAAGTTCGTGAATCAGCTTGAATCAAACTTTGTTATTTATTGTACACACAAAGATAGGAAAATATGTACAATAGTTGTACATTAATACACAGTAACACATTAATACACATAACAGTAAAGTTAAATACATGTGCTCCTGGTCTTCTTCAAAATATAAAGATGGCCGATTAACCCTTTGTATGCTGAAGAGTAGGGATGAGCTGAACACCCCCCGGTTCGGTTCGCAGCAGAACTTGCGATCAGGCAAAAAATTTGTTCGAACACACGAACACCGTTAAAGTCTATGGGACACAAACATGAATAATCAAAAGTGCTCATTTTAAAGGCTTATATTCAAGTTATTGTCATAAAAAGTGTTTGGGGACCTGGGTCCTGCCCCAGGGGATATGTATCAATGCAAAAGAAGTTTTAAAAATGGCCGTTTTTCGGGAGCAGTGATTTTAATAATGCTTAAAGTGAAACAATAAAAGTGTAATATTCCTTTAAATTTCATACTTGGGGGGTGTCTATAGTATGCCTGTAAAGGGGCGCATGTTTCCTGTGTTTAGAACAGTCTGACAGCAAAATGACATTTCAAAGGAAAAAAAGTCATTTAAAACTACTCGCGGCTATTAATGAATTGTCGGTCCGACAATACACATAAAAGTTCATTGATAAAAACGGCATGGGATTTCACAACAGGGGAACCCCGAACCAAAATAAAAAAAAAATGCGTGGGGATTCCCCTAAATTCCATACCAGGCCATTCAGGTCTGGTATGGATATTAAGGGGAACCCCGCTCCAAAATGTAAAAAAAAGGCGTGGGGTCCCCCTCAAAATCCATACCAGACCTTTATCTGAGCACACAACCTGGCAGGCCGCAGGAAAAGAGGGGGGACTAGAGAGCGCCCCCCCTGAACCGTACCAGGCCACATGCCCTCAACATTGGGAGGGTGCTTTGAGGTAGCCCCCAAAGCACCTTGTCCCCATGTTGATGGGGAGAAGGGCCTTATCCCCACAACCCTTGGCCGGTGGTTGTGGGGGTCTGGGGGCAGGGGGGCTTATCGGAGTCTGGAAGCCCCCTTTAACAAGGGGACACCCAGATCCCGGCCCCCCCTGTGTGAATTGGTAATGGGGCACAAATGTGACCCCGCCCTCCTCTGACAACACTGGGAAAGCCACAGGGAAATCCTGTAAATTCCCCGTGCGTCAGAAGAAGCGAAGCATCATACGGCTGAAGACTCCCACTGAGGCGGATCGTGCGGACGGAGTGGAGAAGAAGCCTGGAGGAAGATGCGAGACGAGAAGAGCGGAGGAAGAAGAAGATGGAGAAGAAGAAGATGGAGTAAGAAGAGCACCGAAAGAACACCAGAAGAAAGAAGATGGAAGAAGAAGCCAAAAGAAGAAGAAATTAATAAAGGACTTGACAAAAACCATCTCTTATGTTTTTTAAACTTTTTGACACTTTTTTTGTGAAATGGTAGGGGTACATTTGTACCCCATTACCAATTCACACAGGGGGGGCCGGGATCTGAGGGTCCCCTTGTTAAAGGGGCTTTCAGATTCCGATAAGCCCCCTGACTGCAGACCCCCACAACCACCGGCCAAGGGTTGTGGGGATGAGGCCCTTCTCCCCATCAACATGGGGACAAGGTGCTTTGGGGGGCTACCTCAAAGCACCCTCCCAATGTTGAAGGCATGTGGCCTGGTACGGTTCAGGAGGGGGGCGCTCTCTCGTCCCCCCTTTTTTCCTGCAGCCTGCCAGGTTGCGTGCTCGGATAAGGGTCTGTTATGGATTTTTGGGGACCCCACGCCATTTTTTTAAAAAAATTTGGTGCGGGGTTCCCCTTAAAATCCATACCAGACCTAAAGGGTCTGGTATGGATTTTGAGGGGGGCCCCCACGCCATTTTTTAAAAAATTTTGGCGCGGGGTTCTCCTTAATATCCATACCAGACCTGAAGGGCATGGAATAGAATTTAAGGGGACCCCCACGCCTTTTTTTTATTTTGGTGCAGGGTTCCCCTTAATATCCAGACCTGAAGAGCCTGGTATGGAATTTTAGGGGGACCCCCACGCATTTTTTTAAAATTTTGGTTCGAAGTTCCCCTGTGGGAATGTGTATCATCGAACAGAAAATTCATTATAGCCGCGAGTAGTTTTAAATGACTTTTTTTCCTTTGAAATGTCATTTTGCTGTCAGACTGTTCTAAACACTGAAAACATGCGCCCCTTTACAGGCATACTATAGACACCCCCCAGGTACGAAATTTAAAGGAATATTCCACTTTTATTGTTTCACTTTAAGCATTATTAAAATCACTGCTCCCGAAAAAATGGCCGTTTTTAAAACTTCTTTTTGCATTGATACATGTCCCCTGGGGCAGAACCCAGGTCCCCAAACACTTTTTATGACAATGCCATGCCTATAAGCCTTTAAAATTAGTACTTTTGATTTCTCCCATAGACTTTTAAAGGGTGTTCCGCGGCTTTCGAATTTGCCGCAAACACCCCAAATTGTTCGCTGTTCGGTGAACTGGCGAACAACCTATGTTCAAATCGAACTCATGTTCGTCTCGAACTCGAAGCTCATCCCTACTGAAGAGCAGCTGAAGAAAGTCTGTGTGCTTTTAAAGATGGATGAAAGGGGAAAGAGAGTGCCTGGCTTCCAGCTCAAGCTTTTTATAAACTTTAGCATTCTTTGTTTGAAAAACGCACCCAAAAATTTCCATTCCCTGAATACTCCTACTTCCACTACCCTAATTACTCCCATACACTCCCCCCAAGGGTGGGGGCAAAAGAGTAGAAACATGAGACTCAACATCTGGCTTAACGTTAAACACAGGAAAGAGTGAAATTCCATTTACACAGGAAATGGGTGAGGGGCAGCCAGACTGCCTTAGAATGCATCTTTAAAACGAAATATCAGTTAACATATGAAATACATTTATGAAACTATAAAAACTTAGAATATCCATCACATGTCTTAACAGCTTCTTGAAATTGAGAACTCAGTTCAAATGTTACATCTGTTAATTATTAACTCGAAGTCTGCCATTCATACAATTATAATTATAGGGAATTCATACTCTGAATAATGTATAATAAAGCTGAATTAAATTTTAGATATTAACCACTTCAATACCAGGCACTTAGACACCTTCCCGCCCAGGCCAATTTTCAGCTTTCAGCGCTGTCGCAATTTGAATGACAATTGCGCGGTCATGCAACACTGTACCCAAACAAGTTTTTTATCATTTTGTTCCCACAAATAAAGCTTTCTTTTGGTGTTATTTGATCACCTCTGCGGTTTTTATTTTTTGCGCAACAAATAAAAAAAGACTGAAAATTTTGAAAAAAAACAAGTTTTTCTTTGTTTCTGTTAAAATTTTTTGTAAATAAGTAAGTTTTCTTCTTCAATGACGGGCACTGATATGGCTGCACTAATGGGCACTGATATGGTGGCACTGATGGGCACCGATGAGGTGGCACCAATGAGGAGGCACTGATGAGGTGGCACTGACGGGCACCGATGATGGGCACTGATAGGTGGCACTGATAGGTGGCACTGATAGGTGGCACTGGTATGCGGCACTGATGGGCACTCATAGGTGGCACCAATGGGCACTCATAGGTGGCACTGATGGGCACTCGTAGGTGGCATTGATTGGTACATATGGGTGGCACTGATGGGTACTTATGGGTGGCACTTATAGGTGGCACTGATGGGCACTGATAGGTGGGCACTGATGGGCACAGATGGGAACTGACAGGTGGCACTGATGGGCAATGACAGGTGGCACTGATGACACTGATTGGTGGCACTGATAAAACTGATTGGTGGCATTGCTGGGCAGAACTGAAACATAATGGTGCCAATCAGTGCCCATTTGTGGGCACTGATTGGCACAGATTGGGCACATTGGGCACATGTGGATGGCCATGGGGTACATACCTGGCCATCCACATGTTGCCCCTTCCCTGGTGGTCCTAGTGGCGATCCCTGGTGGTCCAGTGTGGTCATCTGAGGGGGGCTGCACTGATAAACAATCAGCGCAGACCCCCCCTGTCAGGAGAGCCACCGATTGGCTCTCCTCTACTCGCGTCTGTCAGACGCGAGTGAGGAAAAGCCGATCAACGGCTCTTCCTATTGATATCGTGATCAGCTGTGATTGGACACGGCTGATCACGTGGTAAAGAGCCTCCGCCGGAGGCTCTTTACCAAGATCGGTGGAGCAGTGTGTCAGGCTGACACACCGCTCCACCGATCGCCGCGATGCGCACCTCCGCGGTCACGCGGCGGCATGTTATCCTGCTGGATGTCATATGACGCCCAGTCAGGATAACGGAACCACCGCCCGGCCGTCATCTGCTATGGGCTGGGCGGGAAGTGGTTAAGAATATAACATTACCCTCTGAAATATAAATAATAATCATATTTTCAAATCAATCCATTCATAACATTCGTATCACAAACACTCTGACTGTGATCCAATAATTCCAAATGTTTTGTCATTTGTAACAGAATCTGCAACTCCAGAACCCATCCTCCTTTTAAGCTCATTTTGCAACATATCATCTCCTCTCTTAATTTGATTTCTAATTTGCTTATATAATTTTTTCATGCTAAACATTAAACATAATTGATATATAATGAATAACATAATAATAATAAAAATAATAACTATAGGATGTGATAAAATATTTCCTGCTGCTGAAGTTATTGAAGTTTTTCCCCAAATTGACACACTATTACTGATTTTTTTCCACCAATTGTTTCCTGAAAATTCTAACCATTGATGAGATATTTCTTGCAAATGACCTTGTTCATGTTTAAACAATATTTCTGCATTTTGAATTTCCTTAGCTAAAGCTATCAATAAACCTTTATCCTTTTGAATTACATTTGCCCATTGCCCATTATATATATTGTATTGTGTGGGAAGAGCACTTATATTTTACATAAGCATATTTTTTTAAATTTGTTCTCAACCCATTAACACTTATTGCTACAATGTCTCCTTCTATACAATACAAGCCTTGATTTAGGTTTTCTGTATTTGTACAAGAAGAGAAAAAAGTTTTAACATGTGTCTGACATGATCTGAAAACAAACCTTCTTTTTATCTACAAGAGTAATTCATTCAGAAATAGTTTCAACTTTTTCTATTCTTGCTGAACATAATGTATGATTATGATAAAAAGAATGAAATATACTTTTGTCATGAGTAAGTAAACAGATAACTTTAGACTGGAATTGTAAACATGATGACATATCTAATTGTTCTAATTCAGAATTTGCATTGTTAAAGTGGTTGTAAAGGTTTGAATTTTTTTTAAATAACAAACATGTTATACTTACCTCCACTGTGCAGTTCATTTTGCACAGTGTGGCCCCGATCCTGCTGTTCTGGGGTCCCTCGGCAGGTGTCTCGGCATCCATAAGCCGCCAACTACAGGACTCGGCCCCGCCCCCGGCCCTCGCGTCATTGGAGTTGATTGACAGCAGCATGAGCCAATGGCTGCGCTGCTATCAATCTATTCAATGAAAAGCCGAGAACAGGCGAGAAGACCAGGCTGACATCAAGCGCGTTCTCGACGTGGGACTTTTGAGGGCTCAGGTAAGTAAACGGGGGGGCTGGGAGGCCTGTAATCACAGAATGTTTTTTCACCTTAATGCATAGGAGGCATTAAGGTGAAAAAACATGAACCTTTACAACCCCTTTAAATGCAAAATCTGTATACTGTAATTTATAGTATAATAATTGTGGATTGCTGACAGGTAATCCCAAGACAGTGATTGGAACCAAAATGTGTTCTTTCCCTGCTATTGGAATCATAGAAGAACTATAAAATACATCCTGATTGCATCCTATCCATTTATTTACCCATAAATCTGTATGATTTATAACATATACATATTCTCTGGGTAAATTCTGTAGAATGCCAAGAGGAGTTATTCCACTCTGAAATGCTTGCGCAATTATTTTAAAATGAGTGGAATATTCAGTCTGGATCTCTAAGCATGCTCTGGCTATATGAGAATGTTGTTCACTTGTCATTAAATTAAGAATAATATTTTGAAGATGTAAAATAGATGGACCCAATATATTAGCTGTTTTAATAATCATACCTTATAATATCTCATTGAAATCTCTTTGTATTTTAATATCGTTACTCCCCACTAAACCAGCTGTTTCAAGATCAGACTTTAAAGTATTAATATCCATACTATTTGTTATACTCCCAATTGTGTCAATGCCTCCTAAAATACCTTCAACAATATTATTTCTGTTATGATTTCTACTAATAATTCCAAACCATCTTTTAAAACCCAATTCCATATTAACCAAATGTCCTTGACATTGTGGAAACCTTGTAGAAATTTTCCATTTTGAAACATTAAAATTCCACAATATAATGACAAACTTTTCCTCTCTCAAAAGAGTTCTGGATTGGAAATGGTTAATCTGAAATGGATTTGCAGGAACACTTTTCTTATTAATACATGGAGTTTTCCTTGAAGACATTACAACGACACTTGCCTTAGCACATTTCACTGGATAATTTCCTATTGATATGCAACATTCATATATACCAGTATCATTCAAAGATACACTCATTTGTTGATAAACAAATGTATCAATGATCCAATTCACACTACCAAAAATTCCTTTATGAATTATATTAGTAGAACTGTGAAGAAAGCTACCCAAAAATTCACCATTCCTTTTCCAAGTTAACAATGAATTTTGAGGTAAATATATTTCTGTATTACATATAAGATGCAAACTATCTTTGTCTTCAATGATTTTTAAAGATTGTGGAAATATTTTAATTTCTGGAACAATCATATCGACCACAGAAATACAAATTTTAACCCTTATTTGAGCTAATTTTCTTGTTACTTTAATATCCCATGTTCTTACAACATCCCCTTTTTCATCTCCAATTATATTTAAATGTTCTGGATCCAATATTTTTACAAAACTTTGTAATAGGTAATAATATTGCTCTAATGATTAAAGTAGTTTCCCAGATCTTATCATGTTATTAGTAACATCTCCAGACCAAATTGTTGAATTATTACCTTTTACAAATACTGACCAGATACTACTTCTCAATATATTACATTCAAAAGTTCCGGTTCTGTTGTTTAATCTATAAGATCCCTGCATTTTAACAAAATTTGTTTTAGATTCTATTTTAACGTTGACTTCAACATTATTATTATGAATGAAATAAAATTCCATACAGCAATCATTTCCCTGTCCTACACATACATATCCAAACAAATCTTCAGCTGTATTGATATTAACATATCTATAATTATTGTTTCTGTCATTTGTATTAAGAGCAATATCTTTATCACTCTTGTCCTCTGTATAGATATCAATGTCTTTATCACTTTTGTCATCTATAGTGATATCAATGTCTAGATCTCTTTTGTTTCTGAATAATGTAATGACTTTGTTGTGTAAATCTTCAATCTTGTTAACCTCTGCATAGCTGGAACAGTTTGTGATATATTTTACCACAGATAAAATTGTCACTAGAGAAAAGATAAATCCTGTGATGATGATAAATCTTCTCTCTTTAAAACAATGCATGTTGATGTGATGAAATGTCATTTTCTGAATGACATTCAATTCATTATAAATGACACCCTAATATGCCCTCTCAAATCACAAGCACTGCAGTACAATACAATGAGCAACATCACACTAACAATTATTGCTGTGTGCTGCCAAAAAAAGTTCATTGGGAAACACAAATGGCAAATTAATTCCTTCCCGCCATTAATTCAAAAGGAGAATACTTTGTAACTGAAAAAACTGTACTTCTTACACTCATTAAAATGAATGGAACAACATCAACCCAAGTATTTCCTCTGTCTAAAAACATTTTTGCAATCCTGGATTTGATAGTCCTATTCATTCTTTCCACAATACCTGCAGATTGTGAATGATATGATACATGAAATCTCTGTTCTATTCCCAAGATTTTACCTATTACCTGTGTAGCGCAGGGGTTTGCTACCAAAGTTATCATGTTAAGTAATGTATTGTTCTTAAGTAGGGGTTTGGCTCCCTCTAGTGACCGCTGAAACCTTATCAGGAACTTTCCTTCTTTTAAGAGGTAAACAACTATGCATTTTGGGATGTGTAGTGTGATGAGGAAGTGACTCATGTTGTTAACTTAGTTTGGGAACTACTGGACCCACAATGCCAAGTCACAGACTCACAATGCCAAGTCACAGAACAGCCTGCTGGGTAAATAGATAAAAGGAACAGCACAGCCATCTTTCAGCCTCTCTGGACGCCATTTAACAACCAGCAGGGAGGTCTGTGTGTGTGAACAGTAGACTGCGGCCTACACGGCATGGAGCAGGATCGCCAGCCTCTGCGGGACTTCAGCATACAGCCCTACCAGCTTAGCAAGCACATCGGTGTGTAGTGTCAGGACATCTGGAAGTTTCCTGCATCCCCGCTATCCGGAGGAGTGGTACAGCGTGGTGGTGCCATTGTTCATCAGACTGAGGCAACCAAGGGGATAGTCTGGACGGAGCCTCACAGCCTCTGAGTCTATTGTGGTGAGAGGGCACCTGCCCATTTCAGTAAAGTGCACTATTTGATGAGTGAGTTATTTACAGACTGCTGGTGAGACTTGTAGTCCCACAGAAATGATCCTACCTTTTCACAGGCTCTAGGGTCTGTTATTCCCTGTGCTAAAAAGTCAGTATTGTATTACACTCACAGATAAGAAGGAAGTGTTGCAACTGCTCTATTTCCTCAGTTAAACAGTTATCAGCGGATCATTTATTCTACAGTTGCTTTTTCTCTGTTTCCCTGTTGGATTACACATACTGCAGTATAATATCTGGCTAGCTCAAGACAAACTGCAAATTGAGGAACATTCATCACTGTATTCTTTTACAAAGCTCTGCTGCTCTGCATTGGAGAATTGCTCTGAACTGCAACCTAGGAGGAGCCCTTGAGTACAGGTTAAATATTGCATTGCATCAGTGAATGTGGGAAACATTGTATTGTAATTTGGTGTGTGTATAGAGGCTTCAGTGGGAAGGTGTTTAATATAGGTCTTGGATAATATTGAACACTTGTCCCACTGTGCACTTCTCTACATATACTCCATATGGTGATTATTGAATACAGTTTTCATATCCATACTGATTGTTGTCAATTGTCATTTATTGTTTGCATTTAATCACATTGTTCATTGTGTTTAATATCCACTTTAGTACATTTTCTGAGTGTTTAACTCATATTCTGTGTGAGTCTCTATTACTACTACAGCTGGTGAAGTGACAGGATCCAAGGCTATGGTAAATATATTTTGTGGTTCATCCTTACTGTGTTTCTCTCTATTGCTGGGTCCCACACTAATATTTACTAAGCAGGTGTGCCAGAGGGGTTGAGACCATCTTGGGGTTGAGAGGCAGGGTGCAGAACCAAACATTCATTAGCGGCTCCTTCGGGGGTAGCGCTACACCTGCATGATTTTACCTGTAAAATGGGATCCTCTGTCACTACTGAAGTTTGCTGATATAGCCCAGACTGGAAAAAACATGATTAATTAACATCCTATCAGTTGTTACAGCATCATCTTTAGTGAATTCCACCTGTAGATGTTGTGGTATAACAGGACGCAGAAACCCATCTAAGTTATAACACAAAATCCCGTTTTCACAAACAAAGAAAGATTTTATGACACCCGGAGAAGAAGACAAAAGAAATCACCCCTTCATGTTCCTCTGAAAATGATGGAATCTGTGTGTCTGTTTTCTTCACAACATTAATTGAAACCAATTCAGGTCAAATCTTTAATTCTCCATACAAAGCTGTTTCCTTAGCTAATGTGTCTGCTGTTCTATTGCCTACAGCTAACTTAAACAAAATGTATTCAGCTGCTAATTGAAAACAAAGCTGCTAATTACCCCCCCTTTTAGGTGAACTAAACCTCTCAATTCATCCACCTGAACAAAACAAAAATAAAAAAACATAATAATCGTAACAAGGAAAAATTAAAAAAAATAAAAATCCAAAAGATTATCCTTGAAAATACTAAACATATATTAAGGTCCTCTATAATATTCCAAACATAAAAGCCAAATCTCTGAAACTCACATCATAACCTTTTTCATAGCAAAGAAACATTAACCAGAAAACTCTTTCCATCCATGCAGTTCATTTATGGACTGCTAACATTGTTTTTCACAGTGCTATATTCTATACAATGGTGCCTTTTCTGTCTTAATGGACTAATTTCTGTTTGCAATCTCTGCATTTGGGTTTAAAAGGGAAATAAGTTTGATTATTATGGCCTCTATACTTCAAATTACTACACCATCTCACAGAATAAACTTCGTAATGCCTTGGTATAGTTTTCGGATAATACAGCCTCTTTTTCATATCATTATTAGCCATCAAACAAAACCTGGCTATGTGACCCTCTCATTTGCAAACAAAACATTTAAGAGTTGGTCTTCTTGCATAAACCTTTCTCTAAGCATATGGCGATGAAAACTTACATTTCTGCATAATATTACTATTATTGAAATCAACAGACTTCACGCTTTCATTGTCTAAGGAAATATTAACAGTAGACTCATCAGAAGTCTCCACTGTTTCAACTCCTGAATCAATTTCAAGCGCCTTTACCACACTTTCATTTATCAGATCTCCAACAATGAGTCTCACCATTACAACATCATTAACACTCGCATCTGACTTTCCTACATGTCCAAGAGTACCCATCTGTGCTAAGCACTGAGCATGTGCGGAAGACTGAGCTTGCAATAATTCCTTCCTAAACAAACTTATAATATTCTCATTTTCAACCTCTTTCTGAGTTAAAAGGGCAATACAACTTCCTCTTTCTTTAAACAATTCCAATAATGCATTCATTTTCTGTTCCAATTCACCTTTCTCAGTCAGTAATTGTTCAATATATAAATTCTCTTGTGTTTGTGCAATTTCTGATACATCATAAACCATTGAATTAAAAAACGTAACTAAGGGGGGCGTGTCCGGACACTGAGCAAGTAAGACGTGCTTGTGTTGAGCTCTGCACAGCCAGCAAACAATCTACTGCCATCCTCCCTCTCTCTTACCCCGGGGAACTCCCAAAATCACAGCATACTCCCCAGAACACTCCCTACTACAATCACAGCTAAAAACTTTCCTCCATCTTGGACTCTACACGGCTGTGTACACCCCGGCCCAGCTCCCTGATTCCTGGGCTCGAGGCCCGCCGCCATCTTGAGGCCTGCCAGCTCCAACGCTCCTAAACAGCAACCATCCTACCTCAACCTTCCAGCAGGACACCTCCGGAGGACGTTGGATAGACCTGCAGTGGAGTTGTGCTACCTGTGGATCTCCAGACGTGAGCCCTGATCAGTGGCGTAGCGAGGGGGGTGCAGGGGGTGCCATGGCCCCGGGCGCGATATTTAGGGGGGCGCCAGTATGTGTCACTGGCTGTCTCCTCCTAATTTCTAATTCTGTGTCCCCGGCCCGGCCGCCATGTTAAGTGTCCGGCGCCCTGTGATTGGGTGTATGGGGGTCATGTGAGGCGTAGGGCTGGCCTGTCCTCGATCGCTCCTGAAGTCCCGCCTCCGCACATGACCTCCCATACGCCCAATCACAGGGCGCTGGACACTGAACATGGCAGCAAGCAGAGCGCAGGGGAGAGAAGAATGTGAGCCGCCGCTGTGTTCTCCTCCTCCTCCGGATCGATGCAGCCAGGATAAGAAGGTGAGTGAGAGTCTTACTAATGGCCGGGGGGGGTTGGGTGAGAGAGAGACTGTAGGCAGGACAGTGTAGTGTAGTATAGTATGGAGGTCAGAGTAGTGGTCACTATGGAGGTCAGTGTAGTGGTCACTATGGGGGGCAGTGTAGTGGTCACTATGGGGGGCAGTGTAGTGCACAGTATAGTGTAGTATAGTGGTCAGTATAGTGTAGTTTAGGATGAAGGTCAGTGTCGTGGACAGTGTAGTATAGTGGACAGTGTAGTATAGTGGTCAGTGTAGTATGGTGGTCAGTATAGTGTAGTATAGTGGACACTGTAGTATGGTGGTCAGTGTAGTATGGTGGTCAGTGTAGTATAGTGGTCAGTGTAGTATAGTGGACAGTGTAGTATGGTGGTCAGTATAGTGTAGTATAGTGGACAGTGTAGTATGGTGGTCAGTATAGTGTAGTATAGTGGACAGTGTAGTGTAGTATAGTGGACAGTGTAGTATGGTGGTCAGTATAGTGTAGTATAGTGGTCAGTGTAGTATAGTGGACAGGGTAGTATAGTGGTCAGTGTAGTATAGTGGTCAGTGTAGTATAGTGGTCAGTGTAGTGTAGTATAGTGGTCAGTGTATATGGTGGTCAGTATAGTGTAGTATAGTGGACAGTGTAGCATGGTGGCCAGTATAGTGTAGTATAGTGGACAGTGTAGTATAGTGGTCAGTATAGTGTGGTATAGTGGACAGTGTAGTATAGTGGTCAGTATAGTGTAGTATAGTGGACAGTGTAGTATAGTGGTCAGTATAGTGTAGTATAGTGGACAGTGTAGTATAGTGGTCAGTGTAGTGTAGTATAATGGACAGTGTAGTATAGTGGACAGTGTAGTGTAGTATAGTGGTCAGTATAGTGGACAGTGTAGTATAGTGGACAGTGTAGTGGTCAGTGTAGTGGTAAGTGTAATATAGTGGTCAGTGTAGTGGTAAGTGTAATATAGTGGACAGTATAGTATAGTGGTCAGTGTAGTATGGTGGTCAGTGTAGTATGGTGGTCAGTGTAGTATAGTGGACAGTGTAGTATGGTGGTCAGTATAGTGTAGTATAGTGGACAGTGTAGTGTAGTGGTTAGTGTAGTGGACAGTATAGTATAGTGGACAGTGTAGTATAGTGGACAGTGTAGTATGGTGGTCAGTGTAGTATAGTGGTCAGTGTAGTATAGTGGTCAGTGTAGTGTAGTATAGTGGTCAGTGTAGTATAGTGGACAGTGTAGTATGGTGGTCAGTATAGTGTAGTATAGTGGACAGTGTAGTGGTTAGTGTAGTGGACAGTATAGTATAGTGGACAGTATAGTGTAGTATAGTGGACAGTGTAGTATAGTGGTCAGTGTAGTATAGTGGACAGTGTAGTATAGTGGTCAGTGTAGTATAGTGGACAGTGTAGTATAGTGGTCAGGGTAGTGTAGTATAGTGGACAGTGTAGTGTAGTGGACAGTATAGTACAGTGGACAGTGTAGTATAGTGATCAGTGTAGTATAGTGGTCAGTGTAGTGTGGTGGTCAGTGTAGTGTAGTTTAGTGGTCAGTGTAGTATGGTGGTCAGTGTAGTATGGTGGTCAGTGTAGTGTAGTATGGTGGTCAGTGTAGTATGGTGGTCAGTGTAGTATGGTGGACAGTGTAGTATAGAGGACAGTGTAGTATGGTGGTCAGTATAGTGTAGTATAGTGGACAGTGTAGTATAGTGGTCAGTATAGTGTAGTATAGTGGACAGTGTAGTATAGTGGACAGTGTAGTATAGTGTTCAGTGTAGTATGGTGGTCAGTGTAGTATAGTGGTCAGTGTAGTATAGTGGTCAGTGTAGTATAGTGGACAGTGTAGTATAGTGGACAGTGTAGTATGGTGGTCAGTGTAGTATAGTGGTCAGTGTGGTATGGTGGTCAGTATAGTGTAGTATAGTGGACACTGTAGTATGGTGGTCAGTGTAGTATGGTGGTCAGTGTAGTATAGTGGTCAGTGTAGTATAGTGGACAGTGTAGTATGGTGGTCAGTATAGTGTAGTATAGTGGACAGTGTAGTATGGTGGTCAGTATAGTGTAGTATAGTGGACAGTGTAGTATGGTGGTCAGTATAGTGTAGTATAGTGGTCAGTGTAGTATAGTGGACAGGGTAGTATAGTGGTCAGTGTAGTATAGTGGTCAGTGTAGTATAGTGGTCAGTGTAGTATAGTGGACAGTGTAGTATAGTGGTCAGTGTAGTGTAGTATAGTGGTCAGTGTAGTATGGTGGTCAGTATAGTGTAGTATAGTGGACAGTGTAGCATGGTGGCCAGTATAGTGTAGTATAGTGGACAGTGTAGTATAGTGGTCAGTATAGTGTAGTATAGTGGACAGTGTAGTATAGTGGTCAGTATAGTGTAGTATAGTGGACAGTGTAGTATAGTGGTCAGTATAGTTTAGTATAGTGGACAGTGTAGTATAGTGGTCAGTGTAGTGTAGTATAGTGGACAGTGTAGTATAGTGGACAGTGTAGTGTAGTATAGTGGTCAGTATAGTGGACAGTGTAGTATGGTGGTCAGTATAGTGGACAGTGTAGTATAGTGGACAGTGTAGTGGTCAGTGTAGTGGTAAGTGTAATATAGTGGACAGTATAGTATAGTGGTCAGTGTAGTGGACAATGTAGTGTAGTGGTCAGTATAGGAATCAGGTAGGTCAGTACTATTGTATTTGAAGGGACTCAGGGATAGCTAAAAGTCTGCAGGTTAGGGGGGGTGCAAATTACTTGCCTTGCCCCGGGTTCTGACAACCCACGCTACGCCACTGGCCCTGATATACCGCGGCCTAACGTCCATCTACAGCCTGCGGCCTATCGATCCGGCCGCATCATCCTCCTGGAGACACAGTGAGTAGTGGAAACATCCACATCTACCATCCCACAGCCAAACGCCCCTGACATCAACCACCCACTGCCCCACTAGCTGTGTCTCTCCAAAAACCCCTGTGGCCCAGACGAAGCCCAGACGGAGCGGAACTTACACAGCCGGCCGGCCAGCCCATAGGAAAGACCGTGGCTTCGGCCTACACACAGAGGCTGGCGGCCATCTTGGGACTCCAAGATACACCCAGCTGCTTCTGTCCCTCTAAGCTGTACTCACTCATCATAACCCATCTCTTTATACTTCCTCAACAATATCCACCACTGGGAATACTATGTCCTGTAACAGCTACCTAAAAAATCACCCTTACAAATGTTAAATGTAAAACGCACACACAGCTTGCAAAAATGGAAGACGTCTGAGATTTAAGCTTTGGCCTCCGCCTACATATCTGAATCCCCCGCTCCGCAATGCTATTATTTTCAAGACCCGGGAGACGCACTAACCTTTCAGGGAACCCCATAGTTATCTCTCAAACAGTGTATGGGTAAAATCAGAGACCAAGGCACAGTAAACTCAAAACAAGCCTCACAGGCCGCATTTCGGCAAACCCACTCAATGGAGAAATACCTACGGAGGCCTCACTCCCCGGCCTCAAGTACCCCGGAGGTAGCTATGAACCAAACGGACAATTTCCCGTTAGTTGACCCCTCTCTGTTTATTGAAGACTCTTCACAGCGCCCACAACCACCTGTTTCCCCCGCAACATCACTACCCGTAACAGTGGACGTTTTAGATACTAAGTTACAGGCTCTGCTTCACAGCATCACCCATAACATCACCAAAGAAGTAAATAAGATAGCCCACGAGCTTAGGGGTGAAATAGATCAACTTGGTGAACGTACAGATCATCTGGAAACTAAATTCGACGACATGGTTCAATATGTCCACGTCCTAGAAGAGGAAAATGCAGGCCTGAAAAACGCAGTCTCGCAATTACAAATGCAGCAAGAAGACCTCGAAAATCGAGAACGCCGTCAGAACCTACGCATCCGTGGAGTCCCGGAATCCATACCAGATAAAGAAATTCGATCCTATCTCCTTGCTCTATTTGTCATGTTAGTACCTCATATTCCTGACATAGAATGGCGCCTGGATAGAGCACACAGATCACTGGCTCCTAAACCTCCTCAGGGTGCTAATCCCAGGGACATAATCGCTCGTTTCCACTTTTATGAGAGCAAGGAGGCCTTGACCATTACCACTCGAAACAGATCAAGGGTCGAATTCAAAGGCGCAAAACTTCAAATTTTTAATGATCTATCGCTCATCACTTTGGCTAAACGCCGCGCTCTACGCCCAGTTACCTCCCATTTGCAACAATACCAAGTCCCTTATCGTTGGGGTTTCCCGTTCCGGTTATCAGTCATTAAAGACGGTTCACAATACTCCATGCTAGACTTACAAGAATGTGAAACTTTTATCAAAAACCTAGGTCTCCCCCCCATACCAGATGAAGACCTGCAGATACAAATCCCGCCTTCTGGACAGATGTTCACGCCTGGGAAAATCTGGACCCCGATGCGCCAGAGGTCAAAGAAGACACCAGTTACACCTCAAAGAGCTGCTCCATTTAAAGGCCCTACTTGAAAACGTCCTGTGACATGTCCCTGTGGTCCCTCTTTACACATAGGTCCTACTTTTTTTTTTTTGACCTATGTGTCCTGAGAATCTGGGCTCAGAGTCGAACTTCCATATCTGAAGTGCCTTACATGTTTATATGTTTGTTATAACCCAGCACATAACCCCCATGTTGGTGGTTCCCTGTTATTTCTTTTTCTTTTTAATGTTCGGATTGGGCGGAGGCCCACAAGTCTGATTTTGTGGGCTGACACACCCCCTATTAACATGGTCTTGAATCGAGACCGTGATTTCCTGAGGCTCTCACGTGCCTCAGGCCTAATACCTAATTGGTATATGTTTTTTCTTCTTCTCTTTTTACTGGGGACCCTTTTTGGTCCTAACCTGGATCCCCTCTTTTTTATCATTATTATTATTACTCTTCTTGTTTTCTTTTTTTATTCCCCAACCCCTTGTCTCGACTGATTTTTTCCTACACATGGGTTTTTTTTTCAGGCCCATGTTCAAAATACAGTTATGTTACAAAAATTATGCAATACTGTCATATGATCATTTATGATACATTTATTATTATGTTTTATATATCATAGTACACATTTCTTCTCTACCCTCTAAATCTAATATATGCTTTACTCATATACCTGAGCTATGGCTGTAAGTATATTGTCATGTAATGTTAATGGTCTTGGTTCCATCCGCAAACGATGGCTGGCGTTGAAAGAGTTTAGGGCATCCAAAGCAGAAGTTATCATGGTTCAGGAGACACACTTTAAGGCGGAGGGATCTTTTAAATTTGCCTCCAAACATTTTCCTACCGCTTATATAGCATCAGATCCTTCTTGAAAGGCTGGAGTAGCCATATTACTGAAACGTAATTCTAATATCCGTGTCAGATCGACACACTTAGACCTCCAAGGCCGCTTTGTTCTCCTGAACTGTGACCATGAAAATGTTTCATTTACCCTTGCCAATGTGTATGCACCCAACACAGGACAGATTGGTTTTCTTGAAATGTTTTTTGAAAAATTGCAATCTTTTTCTCAACCATTCATGGTCATCGGGGGTGATTTCAATTTGTGCATGTCCCCGACTAAAGATAGGCTTGCCCTTTTTACACACACCCCACCTCCCCAGGTTCAAAAGTTGGCTACATCCTTTAGAAAACTTATCAGAGCTCACAACCTCTTTGATACTTGGAGGGTAAAACATCCTACAGCCAAACAATTTACATTTTATTCACCCCCCCACAAGCTATATACAAGATTAGACCACTTCTTTGTCTCAGCACCCTTACTGTCATAGGTAGTCCATTTAGAAATAAATACAATCACATGGTCAGACCATGCCCCCATAGTCCTTGACCTTCTCCTAATCAAACCTACATCTAGTTCGTTCCATTGGCGTCTTAATGAGACCCTTCTTAAAATACCTGATATTTATATTCATCTCCAGAAAAAACTGACAGAATTTTTTGAACTCAACGAAGGTTCGGTTTCTGGGGCGTCTACTCTATGGGAGGTTTACAAGGCCTTTTCAGGGGAGAATGCATCTACTCAAGCTCCCGTCTCAAAAAAGACCAAGCTCTCCAAAGGTCAGCGCTTTTACATGATTTATCTAAAGCAGAGGAGTCCCTTGTCAGCTTCACTATGGTGGCACGCCTTAGATCAGTGGTATCACTACGTAACCGCATCAAATCTCTTGATTTGAATACATTTGCTAAATCCTTGCTTTGGTCCAAGCAAAAGTTTTACGAATTTGCTAATAGGCCCCATAGAATGCTAGTCAATAAATTAAAGCCTAGACCCGCAGCCTCAATCCCTGATTTACTATTACAACCCAATGGTGAACCTACCTATTGCCCCCAACACATGTCCAAGGTCTTTGGTGAATATTACCAAAAACTCTATAACTGCTTAGCAACAGACCAAAATTTCGAATTCACTCAAGAAAAGTTTGATGACTTTATTGAAACTCTAAATCTCCCTACACTCTCCCCTGAGAAACGCTCAGGACTCAATGCTCCCATTTCTGCTGCAGAAATTACAGTGGTTATTAACCAACTTTCGACCCACAAGTCCCCAGGGACCTATGGACTCCCTTACTCATACTTTAAAAGCTTCCTACCAGTTTTAATACCCCATATGATAAGTTTGTTTACCTCTCTGATGTCAGGGAAAGTTCCGCACTCCCAATTTCTCCACGCCTTTATTACGGTTATTCCGAAACCGGATAAGGACTTATCACTACCAGACAACTATCGCCCCATTGCCCTCCTGAACTCTGATTATAAAATTTTCACGAAAATTTTAGCTAACAGACTGTCCCTACTTCTCCTTTCACTCATACATAAGGACCAGGTCGGTTTTGTTCCCACTAGACACGCAGGAGACAACACTAGAAGAACTATCGATCTTATTGACTTACTGACTAAAACTAAGAAACCTGCGATAGTCCTTAGTTTAGATGCCCAGAAGGCATTTGATCGCCTAAACTGGTCTTTTATGTTCACCATTCTGACTAGATATGGAATTTCAGGCCCCTTTATACACACTTTAAAAGCGCTTTACTCCACGCCCACTTCCCAGGTACAGCTGTCTTCCCATGTCTCTCCGCTATTCTCCCTAAGTAACGGTACCCATCAGGGATGTCCTCTATCCCCTTTACTTTTCATTTTAAGTTTGGAACCTCTGGCCGAAGCTATTCGTTCCCACCCTGACATAGGCGGAGTGGCGCTGAGACATCAGGAATACAAGTTGTCCCTTTTCTCTGATGATATTCTACTAACATTGACTCATCCCCCATATATCACTCCCCTCTCTCCATGCAATCCTACATCAATTTGGCAGCATTTCAGGTTTTAAAATAAATCCGACCAAAACTGAAGCCCTTCCTATTAATCTTTCCACAGATATGCTCTCGACTTTACAGGAAAATGTCAAATATCGTTGGTGCTCCCATTCCTTGAAATATCTTGGGGTCTATCTGACTTCCTCATATTTCACTCTTTTTCAGGCCAATTTTCCTCCTATGTTTATAGAAATTAACAAATTATTAAAGTCATGGACAAATTTCCCCTTATCCCTTCTTGGAAGGACAAACGTCCTCAAAATGTCGGTGCTCCCTAAGCTCCTCTATCTCTTTGAGACCCTTCCAGTCAAGGTTCCAATGTCCCAATTAAAGCTAATCCAACAAAATTTCCTAAACTTTATCTGGAATCATAAATCCCATAGGATAGCTAGCTCGGTACTTTTTGCATCCCGAGCCGGTGGAGGTTTGGGGGCACCCGACATAATCAAATAATATTACGCCTCCCATCTAAGAACAATAACCTCCTGGACATCTAGATATGCCCCTAACAGATGGTCTGAGATAGAAATGGGTATCACGGTACCCGCACACCCATGCTACATGTTATAGCCATCCTCGGATAAATTCATCTCTCAGTTACGTAAAATCAGCTTAAACCAGATGCTATTTACCCTCTCAATATGGAAAAGCTGCTCCGGTAAATATAAGCTTTCATCCCCATGCTCTCCTTTAACAAATATTACCTTTAATCCGGAAATCCCTGATAGCCTCTCTTATGATGCCATGTTGCCATGGACGAAAGCCAGTATTTTCCAACTACGCCACCTGGTTAACCCAGTGACCCGTAAACTCCTCACTTTTACTGACCTACAATCTAAATATAAAATCCCAAAAAACCTTTTCTACTCCTTTCTACAAATCCAACATTTTTTCTCCACCAAAATACCACAACTGACCCTAACTATCCCTACTGAATTTGAAATGGTGTGCTCCAGAGGCCCTCATGATTCTCATCTAATATTCACTATTTACAAAATTTTGCATGCTGCCTCTCCTATCACAGAACAGACTCACACATATATGCACAAATGGTCCCACATTTTAAACAGACCTATCCTATTAAATGAATGGAAGAATATCTGGGAAAGTGCATCTAAGACATCTAGATGTGTGGCTCAGAAAGAAACAACCTATAAAATACTGATGTTCTGGTATAGAACCCCGGAGTTTCTTTTAAGACAGAAACTGACCACATCTGGACAGTGCTGGAGATGTGGCTCATCTCTGGGCACCCATTTCCATATATTTTGGGAATGTCCTTTGATAATGCCATACTGGTCACAGATCCATGCCCTATTGGAAAAAAATCCAAAATTCCCTGTACCCCACAAACCTATACATCTCTTGCTAGGCTTGCCCCTCCCAAAGATGCCAAAAACCCTTAGGAAACTGATGGCTTTCATCTTACTAACGGCTAAACGGGTTATACCCCAATGTTGGTTAGCCGACACCCCCCCTACTTTTGCACAATTTTTGTCAGTTATTACAGATATTCGCAGGATGGAACGTATCACAGCCATAATTGATGACTCCCTTCCCAGATTTGAGGCTATGTGGGGACACTGGGACTCCTCTGCATACAACATAGAGAATCCCCAGGTAGTCCAGAGTTAATGAGGTATAAAGACAGATTCCTCTATTATATGAGTGAAGCAGGGCCAATGACCATGACATTGCTTTATTTCACTAACTGACCCTCTTATTTCTACCTTGATGTGTATGTATTGTCTGAAAATCATTTGACACCTAATGTTATCTCTTCTTGATTTATAATAAGCTACAAAAAATGTTTTACCTCATTGAGAATATGCTGCTATCAATGATTTTTTCTATGAGAATGAATACTCTGTTTCTGTATACTTGAATATACTTAATAAATAAACAATTTAAAAAAAAAAAAAAACGTAACTAATTTCATTACATTACATAACTTTTTCTTTGTTTTAGCTAATGTGAATCTAGCCTTATCAATTTCAACATTTGCCTGCAAACATTGTTCATACATTGATTTCCATAAAACAGTGCCAGAGACCTGCTTAGCTAAACCTTTAAACTCCAATGTACTTTCATTAGCTAAATAATAAACACATTCCATGATTTCAACTCACTGAATATAAGAGTTTCCTTTAAGCTCTGAGCTGATTTCCAAACGAAATACTCATTTCTTCACAACCATTGATCGATCAATCGTTTCGAAGTTTCTTTCAGTACTCACTTTTCCTCTCTTTTCAATGCACAAAGTGGTAAAAAAACTTTAGAAAATTGACCGACTGGCTGGCTGAGCCAATGTTATAAGTCATATATTCAGCTAAAAGTCTTTCCTTTGGCCTTAACGAATGATGTGAGACAAAGTCCGTGAATCAGCTTGAATCAAACTGTGTGATTTATTGTACACTAGGGATGAGCTTCGTGTTCGAGTCGAACCCATGTTCGACTCGGACATCGGCTGTTCGCCCGTTCGCCGAATTGCGAACGATATGGGCCGTTCGCGCCAAATTCGTGTGGCGCGTCACGGCCCATAATTCACTGCGGCATCGCAGTGCATTGCATGCTGATGAATGGCCAAGCATGCACTATGACCCGCATGCTTGGCCAATCACAGCGCCGCCTGAACAGAGAGCCGTAATTGACCAAAGCCAAGGAGGCTTTGGCCAATTATGGCTCAGGGGATTTAGTACACGCCCCACACTATATAAGGCCGCCTGCACGGCGGCCCTGTGTAGTGTGTGTTCCGGCGTTGAAAGAGATAGACAGAGAGACAGTGTCATTTGATTTGAGTTAGATAGATTAGGCAGAACAGTCAGTCAGTTAGCTGCACTTACAGTGTATTGTGTATATATATGCATCCCAGGTGTTGCATATATATATATACACTGTATTCAGTTTAGCTAGATCCGTTCCTGTTATCTTCTATCTAGACTATTTACATTTAGTGCAGTGCGTCCTGCTCACAGTGTTCAGCTAGATCCGTTCCTGTTATTTACATTTAGTGCAGTGCGTCCTGCTCACAGTGTTCAGCTAGATCCATTCCTGCTATTTACATTTAGTGCAGTGCGTCCTGCTCACAGTGTTCAGCTAGATCCATTCCTGCTATTTACATTTAGTGCAGTGCGTTCTGCTCACAGTGTTCAGTTAGATCCGTTCCTGCTATTTACATTTAGTGCAGTGCGTCCTGCTCACAGTGTTCAGCTAGATCCGTTCCTGCTATTTACATTTAGTGCAGTGCGTCCTGCTCACAGTGTTCAGCTAGATCCGTTCCTGCTATTTACATTTAGTGCAGTGCGTCCTGCTCACAGTGTTCAGCTAGATCCGTTCCTGCTATTTACATTTAGTGCAGTGCGTCCTGCTCACAGTGTTCAGCTAGATCCGTTCCTGTTATCTTCTAGAATATTTACATTTAGTGCAGTGCGTCCTGCTCACAGTGTTCAGCTATATCCGTTCCTGTTATTTACATTTAGTGCAGTGCGTCCTGCTCACAGTGTTCAGCTAGATCCGTTCCTGCTATTTACATTTAGTGCAGTGCGTCCTGCTCACAGTGTTCAGCTAGATCCGTTCCTGCCATTTACATTTAGTGCAGTGCGTCCTGCTCACAGTGTTCAGCTAGATCCGTTCCTGCTATTTACATTTAGTGCAGTGCGTCCTGCTCACAGTGTTCAGCTAGATCCGTTCCTGCTATTTACATTTAGTGCAGTGCGTCCTGCTCACAGTGTTCAGCTAGATCCGTTCCTGCTATTTACATTTAGTGCAGTGCGTTCTGCTCACAGTGTTCAGCTAGATCCGTTCCTGCTATTTACATTTAGTGCAGTGCGTCCTGCTCACAGTGTTCAGCTAGATCCGTTCCTGCTATTTACATTTAGTGCAGTGCGTCCTGCTCACAGTGTTCAGCTAGATCCGTTCCTGCTATTTACATTTAGTGCAGTGCGTCCTGCTCACAGTGTTCAGCTAGATCCGTTCCTGCTATTTACATTTAGTGCAGTGCGTCCTGCTCACAGTGTTCAGCTAGATCCGTTCCTGCCATTTACATTTAGTGCAGTGCGTCCTGCTCACAGTGTTCAGCTAGATCCGTTCCTGCAATTTACATTTAGTGCAGTGCGTCCTGCTCACAGTGTTCAGCTAGATCCGTTCCTGCTATTTACATTTAGTGCAGTGCGTCCTGCTCACAGTGTTCAGCTAGATCCGTTCCTGCTATTTACATTTAGTGCAGTGCGTCCTGCTCACAGTGTTCAGCTAGATCCGTTCCTGCCATTTACATTTAGTGCAGTGCGTCCTGCTCACAGTGTTCAGCTAGATCCGTTCCTGTTATCTTCCTACTGACAGGCAGGCTTGTCTGGTTACAGTATATAAAGCTACCTGAAGAAAATTACAGGTGTTCTATCCCAGCTTAGTGCAGCTACAGGCCATTAGTATGTCTGGAAGGCCAAGAAGGAGAGGCAGACAGTCACAAGCCAATAAGAGAGGGCAAGCAGGCTCTGTGCCTAGTGCTGGTCGTGGAGACGGTGCATCCTCATCAGCACGTGGCCATGGGACACGCTTGGCCTTTTTTTCGGCAGCTGGCCGTGTTGAGCCGCAACATGCGGAAGACTTGGTCGAGTGGATGACCAAGCCGTCCTCATCCTCCTCATCCTCTCTCACCCATGCCCAGGGTGCTTTGTCTGGCAAAGCAGCGGCCTCTTCCCTCAGCTCAATGTCATCAGTGACTCCTTCCCTAGCTCCACCATGTCCTCATGAGGATTCCCTCAAACTGTTTGACCACAGTGTTGGGTACATGCTCCAGGAGGATGCCCAGCGTTTGAAAGGCTCTGATGATGATACTGAGCTCGATGAAGGCAGTAACATGAGCACGGACAGAGGGGGTGCCCAAGAAGGACAGCAATCTGGCAGTCATGCTCCCCCTGCTGCAGCATACTGCCAGGTTTGCTCCAGTGATGAGGAGGGAGGGGATGATGAGGTCACTGACTCAACGTGGGTGCCTGATAGGAGAGAGGAGGAGGAGGAGGAGGAGGAGGAGGAGGCGGCACATCACCAACGAGGCAGGATGCCCTCCAGGGGCCAGCCTAAGGGCAGCACATTGACTGCATCACACCCCAAAGCTCCACATGTGCAGGGCGCTGCAGTCTCTGCGCGTTATTCAAAAAGTTCTTTGGTGTGGGCCTTTTTTGAGACGAGTGCATCAGATCGCACCGCTGCTATTTGCAACATATGTCTCAAGCGTATCTCGCGTGGCCAAAACATCTCCCGCTTGGGTACCACATGCTTGACCAGACATATGTTGACCTGCCATGCAGTTCGTTGGCAAGCGTATCTAAAAGACCCACACCAAAGAACAAAGAGGATCTCTCCTTGCTCCTCATCAGCTGAGATTTCCAACCCCACTAGACCTTCAGTCCTCTCTGAGACCTGCAGTGAGAGGAATGAAGGTGTAGAATTAGGTGTGTCACAGCCAAGTACTTGTGGGCAATCTGCTTTTGGTACACCAACGTCAGATTGTACCAGGCAAATTTCCCTGCCCCAGCTGCTGCACCGCCGAAAGAAGTTTGCTCCCAACCATCCACATGCCCAGCGGTTGAATGCTAGCTTGGCAAAATTGCTAGCACTTCAACTGCTGCCTTTTCAGTTGGTAGACTCTGCCCCCTTCTGTGAGTTTGTGGAATGTGCGGTTCCTCAGTGGCAGGTACCCAAACGCCACTTTTTTTCACGGAAGGCGATTCCGGCTCTCTACCGGCATGTGGAAGGCAATGTCCATGCCTCGCTGGACAGGGCGGTCAGCGGTAAGGTGCATATTACCGCTGACTCATGGTCCAGCAGGCATGGACAGGGACGTTACCTAAGTTTCACGGCGCATTGGGTGACTCTGCTGGCAGCTGGGAAGGATGCAGGACAAGGTGCAGTAGTGTTGGAGGTTGTTCCGCCACCACGCCTCCAAAATGCTGATTGTGACACACCTCTCTCCTCCACCCCCTCCTCTTCTTCTTCCTCCATGGCCTCTTCCTCGGAACCAGCGGTGCTCCGTAGGCGTTCAAGGGGCTACGCAAGTACGCAGGCCAAAAGATGCCATGCAGTGCTTGAGCTGGTGTGCTTGGGGGACAGGAGCCACACTGGGGCAGAGGTTCTGTCAGCTCTGCAGGGGCATGTTCAGAGGTGGTTGACGCCACGCCAACTTAAGGCAGGAATGGTGGTTTGCGACAATGGCACCAACCTCCTCTCTGCCCTCCGACAGGGACAAATGACCCATGTGCCCTGTTTGGCTCACGTCCTTAACTTGGTGGTGCAGCGGTTCTTGGGCAGGTACCCGGGCTTACAGGATGTCCTGAGGCAGGCCAGGAAAGTCTGTGTGCATTTCCGCCGGTCATATAATGCCAGTGCTCGGCTGACGGACCTCCAAAAGGAGTTTAACCTGCCCAAGAACCGCCTAATCTGTGACATGCCCACCAGGTGGAACTCAACGTTGGCCATGCTGCAGCGGCTGCACACGCAGCAGAGGGCCATCAATGAGTACCTGTGCGACTATGGCACCAGGACAGGGTCAGGGGAGCTTGTTTTTTTTTCCCCACGCCAGTGGGCCATGATCAGGGATGCATGCACTGTCCTGTCACCATTCGAGGAGGCCACGAGGATGGTGAGCACTGACAGTGCATGCATCAGTGACACTGTCCCCCTTGTCCACCTGTTGGAGCACACGCTGCGTGGAATAATGGACAGGGCACTTGAGGCAGAACAGAGGCAGGAAGAGGAGGAGTTCCTTAGCTCTCAAGGCCCCCTTTATCCAGACAGTGTTCCTGCGTGCCCGCCGATCACACAGGAAGAGGACGAGGAGGAGGAGGAGGAGGAGGAAGATTGTGTCAGTATGGAGGTGGAGCCTGGCACTCAGCATCAGCAGCAGTCTTTAAGGGATCAGTCCCAAGGAACACATGGACTTGTACGTGGCTGGGAGGAGGTGGCTGCGGACCATGTCGTCCTTAGTGACCCAGAGGACTCCGGACCGAATGCCTCAGCAAACCTACGCTGCATGGCCTCCCTGATCCTGCAAAGCCTGCGTAAGGATCCTCGTATTCGTGGTATCAAGGAGAAGGACCAATACTGGCTGGCAACCCTCCTTGATCCACGTTACAAGGGTAAGGTTGCAGACCTTATCTTGCCATTGCAGAGGGAGCAGAGGATGAAACATCTTCGGGAGGCCTTGCAGAAAGGTCTGTGCAACGCGTTCCCAGAGACTGGGAGGTTGCAAACTCCTGTTTCTGGACAACGTGTTGCTGAGGCTTCGGTCAGTCAAAGAAGGAGCGGTGGAGAAGGTGGCCCTCTGACCGATGCGTTCAGACAATTTTTTGGTCCGCAGCCCCAAGGTATGATCGGTTCCAGCAACCATCGCCAGCGTCTGTTTTACATGCAGCGTTCTTTCGGAACGCACATTCAGTGCTGCTGGAGGCGTGGTAACCGATCACAGGGTGCGTCTGTCCACCAACTCGGTCGATCGGCTGACCTTCATAAAAATGAATCAGTCTTGGATCACCACCAGCTACCAAGCACCTGATGCTGATGTAACCGAATAATTTTTTTTTAAATCTCAGATTCCTTCAAAGACTGCCTATGCTGATGCTGAGTGACTATCCTCTTCCTCCTCAATCATCACGCTGATAGCTTGTAAGAACATTTCTGGTTCTGGGCGCCACCACCAGTGCCTAAGGCACAATTTTTCAGCCCCTGTTTAACAGGGGCGTGAAATTACAATTTTTGATGTAATACTTTGCAGCAGGGCTCGTTCCTGCATTCCAACTAGAGTGTCTGTGAGGGGTTGCAGTGTTGTGGCACCAGCACCAGTGCCTAATGCCCAATTTTTCTGCCCCTGTCTAATGGGGGCGTGTAATTACAATTTTTGATGCAATACTTTGCAGCAGGGCTCGTTCCTGCGTTCCAACTAGAGTGTCTGTGAGGGGTTGCAGTGTTGTGGCACCAGCACCAGTGCCTAAGGCCCAATTTTTCTGCCCCTGTCTAACAGGGGCGTGTATTTACAATTTTTGAAGCAATACTTTGCAGCAGGGCTCGTTCCTGCGTTCCAACTAGAGTGTCTGTGAGGGGTTGCAGTGTTGTGGCACCAGCACCAGTGCCTAAGGCCTAATTTTTCAGCTCCTGTTCAACAGGGGCATGTAATTACAATTCTTGATCTAATATTTCACAGCAGGGCCCTGTGAGGGCTTACAGTCTTGTGGCCACAGCAACACCTAAGGCCCAAATTTCTGCTGAGTATATAGGGCAGGACCCTACTTTCAAACATCTAACTTACAAGCGACTCCTACTTGCAAACGGAAGGAGACAACAGGAAGTGAGATGAAATCTACCCCTAGGAAGGGAAATTCTCTCCTGTAAGAGTTAATATGGGAAAACAATTTCTCCTTTCCACTGATGCTTTCCAATCCTTGTTCCACAAAAAAACCCAAATTTTCAAAAAACATTTTTCATTGGGACAAAAAAGTGAGGTGAAATCTTCTGAAGAGGAGGAAAGACAGCAAAACAAATGTCACAGGGGTGATAACCCTTCCCTATGTTTTCCAAAAAGCTTAAAAAAGATTTTTTGGCTGGAGCTAAACACGTTAAAAATGTACCCGTTCAAAATTACAAACAGATTCTACTTAACAACAAACCTACAGTCCCTGTCTTGTTTGCACCGCCTGTATACTGCTGTTCAGAGTATATAGGGCCTGGTGGCCCCACACCTTTCCTTATTTTAATTTGGGTGCGGGGTTCCCCTTAATATCCATACAAGACCCAAAGGGCCTGGTAATGGACTGGGGGGTACCCATGCCATTTGTCTCACTGATTTTCATCCATATTGCCATGACCCGACATGACATTAAACCCGCAAGCAGTTTTAAATGAGATTTTTTCCTTTAAAAATGACATTTGGTGCAGGGACTGTTCTAAACATGGGAAACACGCGTCACTTTACAGGCATACTATAGACACCCCCCAGGTACGATATTTAAAGGAATATTTCACTTTTTTTTTTTTTACTTTAAGCATCATTAAAATCACTGCTCCCGAAAAAACGGCCGTTTTTAAAAGTTTTTTTTGCATTGATACATGTCCCCTGGGGTAGGATCCGGGTCCCCAAACCCTTTTTAGGACAATACCATGCAAATTAGCCTTTAAAATGAGCACTTTTGATTTCGAACGTTCGAGTCCCATAGACGTCAATGGGGTTCTAACGTTCGTGCGAACTTTCGGTCCGTTCGCGGGTTCTGGTGCGAACCGAACCGGGGGGTGTTCGGCTCATCCCTATTGTACACACAAAGATAGGAAAATAAGTACAATAGTTGTACATTAATACAAAGTAAATATAGCTTTAGATAAGTTCAAAGATATGAAATAAAGTTGCTTTTAAGTGAAGTTAAATACATGTGCTCCTGGTCTTCTTCAAAATATAAAGATGGCCGATTAACTCTTTGTATGCTGAAGAGCAGCTGAAGAAAGTCTGTGTGCTTTTTGAAGATGGATGAAAGGAAAAAGAGAGTGCCTGACTTTCAGCTCAAGCTTTTTATAAACTATATCATTCTTTGTTTGAAAAACACGCCCAAAAATATCCATTTCCTGAATACTCCTACTTCTACCCCAAATTACTCCCATAAACTCCCCCCAAGGGTGGGGGGAAAGAGTAGAAACATGAGGAATATGAGACTCAACATCTGGCTTAACTTTAAACAGAGGAAAGAGTGAAATTCCATTTACACAGGAAATAGGTGAGGGCCAGCCAGACTGCCTTAGAATGCATCTTTAAAACAAAATATCAGTTAACATATGAAATAGGAAGGAAAAAAAACAGCGCTCAGTCAAAAAATTAAATAAACCAACATTGATAAAACAAATGATAAAATAAAGAAAATAAGAATAAAAATCCATATAATGTAGTCAGATAAGCAGCAGCTTCTTGTGTGATATGCACAAATAAGAATATAGTAAATGGAAGCTGCGCTACTTGATTGGAAAGTTCAAACAATCGTTTGCAGATACAAATAAATTATATGATAACAGTTCAATCTTTAGTGTGGATCAAACACCAGAGTGAGCTAGGTCAAACAGAATGTGCCACCACCTTAAGAAAAACCTGCTTACCAGCTGACAAGCAAAGTCTGTTAATTATTAACTCGAAGTCTGCCATTCATACAACTATAATTATAGGGAATTCATACTCTGAATAATGTATAATAAAGCCAAATTAAATTTTAGATATTAAGAATATAAAAAGCTGTTGTAGTACTTATCTCTACACAGTATAAAGAGGGGGAGCTGTGACAGCTCAGTCACTCCTTTATGTACCCGTTATTAAGCAGGACCTCACACAGTGTCTCATACAGGGGCCTCTGAAATTGATAGATAAAGTAAAGGATCTGGGGGGTTTATGAAATAAAACAACAGAATTTCTAATGGTGGATACCCCAGTGACCCCAATATTCCATCACCTTCCTAAAGTCCACAAATCAGAAGTTCCCATTAAAGGTCACCAGATTGTGGCAGGAATAGGATCCCTTATAGAGAATGTAGGGGTGGAGGGGTGGGTATACATTTACAGCCTTTAGTGGTGAGACTTCTGGGATATATTAGAGATACAAGTACTATATTGGTGGATATTCCACATTTACAATGGGATTCTACATTCACATGGGGGACACTTTACATTAAAGCACTTTATTCTTCCATCCCCCATTCTTTAGTGTCTCCAGCAATCAGATATCATCTCCATAGATATAGATCATATACTGGGATGTTACAGGAATTATTACAGTGAATGTAAAGGATGAAGGTTTTTTACCTTGGCCACTTCAGCCCCGGAAGGATTTACCCCCTTAATGACCAGAGCACTTTTTACAATTTGACACTGTGCTGCTTTAACTGATAATTGTGCGGTCATGCAACGCTGTACCCAAACAAAATTTGTGTCCTTTCTTTCCCACAAATAGAGCTTTCTTTTGGTGGTATTTGATCACCTCTGGGATTTTTATTTTTTCAATATAAAGAAAAAGACTAAAAATTTTGAAAAAAAAATTTCTACTTTATGTTGTAAAAAAAATCAAATAAACTCAATTTTAGTCATACATTTAGACCAAAATGTATTCAGCCACATGTCTTGGGTAAAAAAAAACTTCAATAAGCGTATATTTATTGGTTTGAGCAAAAGTTATAGTGTCTACAAACTATGGTACGTTTACTAGAATTTTTCCACAGCTTTTAGTTTATGACTGCCTATAATATTTCTTGAGGTGCTAAAATGGCAAGGCAGTACAAAAAAAAACAAATTACCCCTTTTTGGAAAGTAGACACCCCAAGGAATTTGCTGAGAGGCATGCTGAGCCCATTGAATGTTTTATTTTTTGTCACAAGTGATTGAAAAATGCCTAAAAACTAAATGCCATACACATGACATGGATATATGTGAAATCACACCCAAAAATACATTCTGCTGCTTCTCCTGAGTACGGGGATACCACATGTGTGAGACTTTTTGGGAGCCTAGCCTTGTACAGGACCCCGAAAACCGATCACCGCCTTCAGAATTTCTAAGGGTGTACAGTTTTGATTTTACTCCTCACTACCTATCACGGTTTCAGAGGACATGAAATGCCAAGATAGCACAAAAACCCCAAATGACCCCATTTTGGAAAGTAGACACCCCAAGCTATTTGTTAAAAGGCATAGTGAGTATTTTGCAGATCTCACTTTTTGTCACAAAATTGTGAAAATTGAAGAAAAAAAATACATTTCTTTCTTTCTTCAGGAGAAGCAGCAGAATGTATTTTGGGGTGTAATTCCACATATATCCATGTCATGTGTGAGCAAAATATCATTTAGTGACAACTTTGTGTAAAAATAAAATATAATTTTCCTGAAACTTGTAGCAAAATATAAAATATTCTATGGACTCAACATGCCTCTCAGCAAATAGCTTGGGGTGTCTACTTCCTAAAAAAAGGGTCATTTAGGGGGGGTGTTGAACTGTCCTGGCATTTTATGCTCAACATTAGAAGCTTATGCCACACATCACCCACTCTTCTAACCACTTGAACCACCAAGTCCTTTCTGACACTTTTTTGTTTACATGAATACATTTATTTTTGCTAGAAAATTACTTTGAACTCCCAAACATTATACATTTTTTTTTAAAGTAGAGGCCCTACAGATTAAAATGCTGGGTGTTGCAAGTTAAGTATTTGCGCAGTGATTTATCAAATGCATTTTTTTGCGCATAAAAGGTGATCTTATGCCGAGTACATAGATACCAAACATGACATGCTTTAAAATTACGCACCCCCACACAGCGGCGACAAACTATATACATTTTTAAAAGCCTTTAAAAGCCTTTATAGGTTACCACTTTAGATTTACAGAGGAGGTCTACTGCTAGAATTATTTCCCCTCGATCTGACATTTGCGGTGATATCTCACGTGCATGGTGCAACTGCTGTTTACATAGGACATGAGACCGACGTTTGCCTTCACCTTTGCACACGGGGGGACAGGGGTGCTTTTTTTATCACTTTGATTGTTATCAGGGAATGTAAATATCCCCTGTGATAGCTAAAGTAAGTGACAGTTATTTTTTTTTTAAATTTCTCCCCTCAGCCCTATATCTATCCGTCCTCCATGTTTCTGGTGGCCTATGTTCACCCAATGCCCATTTTTTTGAAGACGAATGCCCCGTACACACGATTGGATTTTCCGACAACAAATGTTGGAAGTGAGTTTGTTGGCTGAAAGTCCGATCGTGTGTATGCTCCATCGAACATTTGTTGTCGGACTTTCTGCCAAATGTTGGCTAGCATGCTTTCAAATTTTCCGCCAACAAATGTTTGTTGTCGGAAGTCCAAAGTCCAAAGTACAGACACGCATGTTCGGAATCACGCATCACTATTGAACTTCCTTTTTATCGGCTCACGGTACGTCTTGTATGTCACTACGTTCATAATTGTTGGCCAACATTTGTGTGACCGTGTGTATGCAAGACCAGTTTGAGCCAACAACCTTCGAACAAAAATCTACGGTTTTGTTGTTGGAAAGTTCGATCATGTGTACAGGGCATAAGTGTATCTTCATGCTTATATGCATACACACAGGAGCATGAATGATGGTACACATCTGGTCTACTAATGGAGTCTAGGAATACTGGAATATATATTCTTCCATGGGCTAATTTCCCACTGTAATACTGATGACATCATTAACGATATATATATCATAATCATACAATCTCAAAAAATCCATAAGGTAATATCATATTGATAAATAGGATCATAGCGGTGATATGATTACAATAATGACTGTGTCAACAGCTACCAAAAATAGGGGGGTGGTAAATACAATAATGTCTCGGCGGCTGTGAACGGGCTGTCTAGCTCTATGCTACATATATAGTGGAATAGGTATGAAAATATAGTATATTATAAAAAGTGCAAACCCTGACTGATATTAAAAATCACTAAGAAAACAATTAAGGTTGAATTCTATGTTTAGACCATGTGGCATGAATGTATTCATGAGGAATATCTATTATGATTCTAGCTGACTTAGGGTCCTAACCTTATGGCTCCCCCTCCAGTGTCTTATGTATGGTTCTATGCCCCAAAATTTCAAGTGTTTTGGGTCTTTTTGATGTACTTTAGCAAAGTGTTTGGACACACTGTGTTTGTCATATCCCTTTTTAATGTTCTGTACGTGCTCCCTAATTCTCAGTGATAGAAATATAGAATATGTGCCAATGATAGAAATATAGAACTCGCATGGGACATCAATGAGACCACAACGTCGACCATAATAGTTACTTACCAATAGAAAGCTACCATCATAAAAATGTGGTTATATAACCAGTAGGGATGAGCCGAACACCCCCCTGTTCGGTTCGCACCAGAACATGCGAACAGGAAAAAAATTCGTTCGAACACGGCGAACGCCGTTAAAGTCTATGGGACACGAACATGAATAATCAAAAGTGCTAATTTTAAAGGCTAATATGCAAGTTATTGTCATAAAAAGTGTTTGGGGACCCGGGTCCTGCCCCAGGGGACATGGATCAATGCAAAAAAAAGTTTTAAAAACGGACGTTTTTTCAGGAGCAGTGATTTTATTAATGCTTAAAGTCAAACAATAAAAGTGTAATATCCCTTTAAATTTCGTACCTGGGGGGTGTCTATAGTATGCCTGTAAAGGGGCGCATGTTTCCTGTGTTTAGAACAGTCTGACAGCAAAATGACATTTGGAAGGAAAAAACTCATTTAAAACTAGCCGCGGCTATTGCATTGCCGACAATACACATAGAAGTTCATTGATAAAAACGGCATGGGAATTCCCCACAGGGGAACCCCGAACCAAAATAAAAAAAAAAAAATGATGTGGGGGTCCCCCCTAAATTCCATACAAGGCCCTTCAGGTCTGGTATGGATATTAAGGGGAACCCCAGCCAAAATTGAAAAAAAAAATTGACGTGGGGTTCCCCCTAAATTCCATACCAGACCCTTCAGGTCTGGTATGGATTTTAAGGGGAACCCCGCGCCAAAAAAAAAAAAAAAAAAACGGCGTGGGGTCCCCTAAAAATCCATACCAGACCCTTATCCGAGCACGCAACCTGGCAGGCCGCAGGAAAAGAGGGGGGGACGAGAGTGCGGCCCCCCCCCCTCCTGGAACCGTACCAGGCCACATGCCCTCAACATTGGGAGGGTGCTTTGGGGTAGCCCCCCAAAACACCTTGTCCCCATGTTGATGAGGACAAGGCCTCATCCTCACAACCCTGGCCGGTGGTTGTGAGGGTCTGCGGGCGGGGGGCTTATCGGAATCTGGAAGCCCCCTTTAACAAGGGGACCCCCCAGATCCCGGCCCCCCCCCTGTGTGAAATGGTAAGGGGGTACTTACCCCTACCATTTCACTAAAAAACTGTCAAAAATGTTAAAAATGACAAGAGACAGTTTTTGACAATTCCTTTATTTAAATGCTTCTTCTTTCTTCTTTCTTCCTTCATCTTCTTCTGGTTCTTCTGGCTCTTCTGGTTCTTCCTCCGGCGTTCTTGTCCAGCATCTTCTCCGCGGCGTCTTCTATCTTCTTCTCCTCGGCCGCTCCGCACCCATGGCATGAGGGGAGGCTCCCGCTCTTCTCTTCATCTTCTTCTCTTCTTCATCTTCTTCTTCTTCTTCCTTCTTCTCTTCTTCTCTTCTTCTCTTCTTCCTGTCTTCTGCGGGCCGCTCCGCAGCCATGCTGTGGCATGGAGGGAGGCTCCCGCTGTGTGACGGCGTCTCTTCGTCTGACGGTTCTTAAATAACGGGGGGCGGGGCCACCCGGTGGCCCGCCCCCCTCTGACGCACGGTGACATGACGGGACTTCCCTGTGGCATTCCCCGTGACGTCACAGGGAAGTCCCTCAAGTCACCGTGCGTCAGAGGGGGGCGGGGTCACCGGATGGCCCCGCCCCCCGTTATTTAAGAACCGTCAGACGAAGAGACGCCGTCACACAGCGGGAGCCTCCCACCATGCCAGCATGGCTGCGGAGCGGCCCGGAGAAGACAGGAAGAAGAGAAGAAGGAAGAAGAAGAAGAAGAAGAAGATGAAGAAGAAGATGAAGAAGAGAAGAAGATGAAGAGAAGAGCGGGAGCCTCCCCTCATGCCATGGGTGCGGAGCGGCCCGAGGAGAAGAAGATAGAAGACGCCGCGGAGAAGATGCTGGACGAGAACGCCGGAGGAAGAACCAGAAGAGCCAGAAGAACCAGAAGAAGATGAAGGAAGAAAGAAGAAAGAAGAAGCATTTAAATAAAGGAATTGTCAAAAACTGTCTCTTGTCATTTTTAACATTTTTGACAGTTTTTTAGTGAAATGGTAGGGGTAAGTACCCCCTTACCATTTCACACAGGGGGGGGGGCGGGATCTGGGGGTCCCCTTGTTAAAGGGGCTTCCAGATTCCGATAAGCCCCCCGCCCGCAGACCCTCACAACCACCGGCCAGGGTTGTGAGGATGAGGCCCTTGTCCTCATCAACATGGGGACAAGGTGTTTTGGGGGGCTACCCCAAAGCACCCTCCCAATGTTGAGGGCATGTGGCCTGGTACGGTTCAGGAGGGGGGGGGGGCCGCACTCTCGTCCCCCCCTCTTTTCCTGCGGCCTGCCAGGTTGCGTGCTCGGATAAGGGTCTGGTATGGATTTTTAGGGGGACCCCACGCCGTTTTTTTTTTTTTTTTTTGGCGCGGGGTTCCCCTTAAAATCCATACCAGACCTGAAGGGTCTGGTATGGAATTTAGGGGGAACCCCACGTCAATTTTTTTTTTCAATTTTGGCTGGGGTTCCCCTTAATATCCATACCAGACCTGAAGGGCCTTGTATGGAATTTAGGGGGACCCCCACATCATTTTTTTTTTTTATTTTGGTTCGGGGTTCCCCTGTGGGGAATTCCCATGCCGTT
The DNA here is from genome assembly GCA_037952925.1 of Lithobates clamitans. Taxonomy (NCBI): domain Eukaryota; kingdom Metazoa; phylum Chordata; class Amphibia; order Anura; family Ranidae; genus Lithobates; species Lithobates clamitans. Next base: position 3,186,094 of record JBBGZY010001546.1, on the reverse strand, counting down.
TTTATCAATGAACTTCTATGTGTATTGTCGGCAATGCAATAGCCGCGGCTAGTTTTAAATGAGTTTTTTCCTCCAAATGTCATTTTGCTGTCAGACTGTTCTAAACACAGGAAACATGCGCCCCTTTACAGGCATACTATAGACACCCCCCAGGTACGAAATTTAAAGGGATATTACACTTTTATTGTTTGACTTTAAGCATTAATAAAATCACTGCTCCTGAAAAAACGTCCGTTTTTAAAACTTTTTTTTGCATTGATCCATGTCCCCTGGGGCAGGACCCGGGTCCCCAAACACTTTTTATGACAATAACTTGCATATAAGCCTTTAAAATTAGCACTTTTGATTTCTCCCATAGACTTTTAAAGGGTGTTCCGCGGCATTCGAATTTGCCGCGAACACCCCAAATTGTTCGCTGTTCGGCGAACTTGCGAACAGCCAATGTTCGAGTAGAACATGAGTTCGACTCGAACTCGAAGCTCATCCCTAATAACCAGGCAACCATAGTAGGACAGAGGTTTACCGATAAAGAATATGACATGATATTTATTGAAAGAACAACCAATAAAGTACTAGACATGGAGAGATCAGCGTTCATTAAAGACAAATAATTTAACAACCAACAGACAGACCGGGTGCCCATCATATTGGACTATAAGTAAAAAAAATTATACGACGCCACTGGCACATATTACGAGCAGATAAACATCTTCATGGTCCATACAAGATTACGAGATGCTCCCATTGTATTTTTTTTCTTTTTTTTTGCATGGGATTTTCCCACCAGGGGAACCCCGACCCAATGTTTAAAAAAAATGCGTGGGGGTCCCCCTAAATTCCATACCAGGCCTTTCAGGCCTGATATGGATATTGAAGGGAACCCTGTACCAAAATAAAAAAAATGGCATGGGGGTTCCCCTAAATTCCATACCAGGCCCTTCAGGTCTGGTATGGATATTAAGGGGAACCCTGCACCAAAATTTGAAAAAAAAATGGCGTGGGGTCCCCTCAAAATCCATACCAGACCCTTTTCTGAGCACGCAGCCTGGCAGGCCACAGGAAAAGAGGGGGTCGAGAGAGCGCCCAACCTCCTGAACCGTACCAGACCATATGCCCTCAACATCCCCCCAAAACACCTTGTCCCCATGTTGATGGGGACAAGGGTCTCATCCCCACAACCCTTGCCTGGTGGTTGTTGGGGTCTGCGGGCGGGGGACTTATTGGAATCTGGAAGCCCGCTTTTATAAGGGGGCCCCAAACCCCGGCCCCCCCATGTGAATGGGTATAGGATACATTGTACCCCTACACATTCACCAAAAAAGCAGTGAAATGTGACCAAAAACAGTAGCCGGTTTTTGACAATTCCTTTATTGTAAAATAGCTCTGAGTGGTCTTCTCCCCCGAGCCATGTCTCCCGCCGTCTTCGCCTGGTGATGTCTCTCTTGCCGCCATCTTCTGTCGCTGTCTCCCCCACCACCGCCTACTTCTCCCGCTGCCATGTTCTTCCTCGCTGCCGTATTCTTCCTCCCCCGCCATCTTCAGTTGTGTTGTCCCCGCTGTCTGGCGTCTCTTACAGCCATGGGGCATGACCATCCGTCGTCGTCACACGAACAGCCCACCCATTTATTTTCTGGACAAAAGGGGGTGGGCTTTCCGTGTGACGTCAACTGATGGTCACGTCCCATTATTGTGTAAGAGGCACCAGAGAGCGGGGACAACACAATGGAGGAAAACGGCAGGGGAAGTAGGTCTGGTATAGATTTTAAGGGGAACCTCGGGCCAAAATTTTTTAAAAAATTGGCGTGGGGTCCACCCAAAAATCCATACCAGACCCTTATCCGAGCATGCAACCTGGCAGGCCGCAGGAAAAGAGGGGGGGACGAGAGAGCGCCCCCCTCCTGAACCGTGCCAGGCCACATGCCCTCAACATTGGGAGGGTGCTTTGGGGTAGCCCCCAAAAAACCTTGTCCCCATGTTGATGGGGACAAGGGCCTCATCCCCACAACCCTTGCCCGGTGGTTTTGGGGATCTGCGGGCGGGGGGCTTATCGGAATCTGGAAGCCCCCTTTAACAAGGGGACCCCCAGATCCTGGTCCTCCCCCCTGTGTGAAATGGTAAGGGTTGTACCCCTACCATTTCACAAAAAAGTGGCAAAAATGTTAAAAATGACAAGAGACAGTTTTTGACAATTCCTTTATTTAAATGCTTCTTCTTTCTTCTATCTTCTATCTTCCTTCAGTTTCTTCCTCCATCTTCTTCTTCTTCTGGTTCTTCTGGATCTTCTGGTTCTTCCTCCAGTGTTCTCATCCGGCATGTTCCTCATCGGCGCCTTCTTCTCTTCATCTTCATTTCTCGGGCCGCTCCGCATCCACGATTGAATGGGAGGCTCCCACTATGTGATGCTTCTCCTCTTCTGACGGTTCTTAAATAACGGAGGGTGGGTGACCCCGCCCCCCTCTGACATCACAGGGAATGCCACAGGGAAGTCCCTGTCAAGTCCCTGTGCGTCAGAAGGGGGCGGGGTCAGCGGGAGCCTCCCTCCATGCCATCATGGATGCGGAGCGGCACGGAGAAGAAGATGAAGAAAAGAAGATAAAGAGAAGGAGACGCCGCGGAGGAAGATGCTGGACTAGAACAGCGGAGGAAGAACCAGAAGAACCAGAAGAACCAGAAGAAGAAGAGAAAGAAGAAAGAAGATGGAAAGAAGAAGCATTTAAATAAAGGAATTGTCAAAAACTGTCTCTTGTCATTTTTAACATTTTGGACAGTTTTTGTGTGAAATGGTAGTGGTACTTTTGTACCCACTTACCATTTCACACAGGGGGGAGGGCCAGGATCTGGGGGTCCCCTTGTTAAAGGGTGCTTCCAGATTCCGATAAGCCCCCCGCCCACAGACCCCCACAACCACCGGCCAAGGGTTGTGGGGATGAGGCCCTTGTCCTCATCAACATGGGGACAAGGTGCTTTAGGGGGGACTCCAAAGCACGCTTCCAATGTTGAAGGCATGTGGCCTGGCACGGTTCAGGATGGGGGGCGCTCTCTCGTCCCCCTCTCTTTTTCTGCGGCTTGCCAGGTTGTGTGCTCGGATAAGGGTCTGGTATGGATTTTTGGGGGGACCCCACGTGGGGTTCCCCTTAATATCCATACCAGAGCTGAAGGCTCTGGTATGAATTTTGATGGGGACCCCTACGTCATTTTTTTTTTAAATTTTGGCGCGGGGTTCCCATTAATATCCATACCAGACCTGAAGGGCCTGGTATTGAATTTAGGGGGACCTCCACGTCATTTTTTTAAAAATTTTGGTTCGGGGTTCCCCTGTGGGGAATTCCCATACCATTTTTATCAATGAACTTTTATGTGTATTGTCGGACCGGCAATTCATTAATAGCCATGAGTAGTTTTAAATGACTTTTTTCCTTTGAAATGTCATTTTGCTGTCAGACTGTTCTAAACACGGGAAACATGCACCCCTTTACAGGCATACTATAGACACCGCCCAGGTATGAAATTTAAAGGAATATTACACTTTTATTGTTTGACTTTAACCACTAAGCCACCGCCCACCGTCATATGACGGCGGGACGAGGCTTCTGTTGTTCTGGGCGGACGTCATATGAGCCACTAGGGGGCGCACGCGCGCCGCCAGCGGTGTGCGTGCCCCGCTGCGTCGCTCGGGACCCGGTGCGCATGCCCGGCGGCCGCGATGTCCGCCGGGCACCCGTGATTGCCGGGTAACAGAGCAGGACCGTGGATCTGTGCATGTTAACACAGATCCACGTCCTGTCAGAGAGGAGAGGAGACCGATGTGTGTCCCTTGTACATGGGGACACCAATCGGTCACCTCCCCCAGTCAGTCCCCTCCCCCCACAGTTAGAATCACCTCCTTAGGTCATACATTAACCCCTTGATCACCACTAGTGTTAACCTCTTCCCTGCCAGTCACATTTACACAGTAATCAATGCAATTTTATAGCATTGATCACTGTATAAATGTGAATGGTCCCAAAAATGTGTCAAAAGTGTCCGATGTGTCCGCCGCAATATTGCAGTCACAATAAAAATCGCAGATCGCCGCCATTACTAGTAAAAAATAAATAAATAATAAAAATGCTATAAATATATCCCCTATTTTGTAGACGCTATAACTTTTGCGCAAACCAATCAATATACGCTTATCGCAATTTTCTTTTACCAAAAATATGTAGAAGAATACATAATGGCCTAAACTGAGGAAAAAAATTGTTAAAAAAAAAAATTGGATGTTTATTATAGCAAAAAGTAAAAAATATTGTGTTTTTTCAAAATTGTCCCTCTTCCTTTGTTTATAGCGCAAAAAGTAAAAACCGCAGAGGTGATCAAATACCACCAAAAGAAAGCTCTATTTGTGGGGAAAAAATGATAAAAATTTATTTAGGGTGTATTGTAACATGACCGCGCAATTGTCATTCAAAGTGCGACAGCGCTGAAAACTGAAAAATGGCTTGGGCAGGAAGGGGGTGAAAGTGCTCTGTATTGAGGTGGTTAAGCATTATTAAAAGCACTGCTCCCGAAAAAAAGGGGGTTTTTAAAACTTTTTTTGCATTGATCCAAGTCCCCTTTGGCAGGACCCAGGTCCCCAAACCCTTTTTAGGACAATACCATGCAAATTAGCCTTTAAAATTAGCACTTTTGATTTCGAACATTCGAGTCCCATAGACTTCAATAAGGTTCTAGCGTTCTTGCAAAGTTTTGGTCTGTTCGCAAGTTCTGGTGCGAACCGAACTGGGGGGTGTTTGGCTCATCCTTACTGGTACGTATACTGAGCCTGAATCTGACAGTGAGGCTTCCCCCTTGCTCTTATCTGACATAGGCCTCTTCACTACTGTACTGTACCTCTGTTTTGACATTTTGGCCACTAAATTTGTAGGTACAGCTAGTGTGACTTACAGGTAAAAAAGCACCTGGTTGTCAGCGACAGCTTGAATCACTACAAAAAAATAACTGTTAGTGCTAGCAGGGATCAGGTGTGACTCTGCTAATGCTGCAGTTTTGTGTGCTGTGTTTTGTAAGTGACAGTGATCTACTGATACTGCACTTGGGTGGGCTGGGCCGGGCAGAGGGGCTAAACGCAGGTGCTGGCAGGTATCTGGGCTGATCCTGCTAATGACGCGTTTTTGGGAACGCTATACTATTAGGGACGCTAATATAGTTCTGATCAGATCAAAGATATTGATCCGTTCAGATACTATACTAGTAATGGAGCTATATAGTGTGTGTGTGCGTGTTAGTGTACCTGGAACTAATCTGACGCTGTCTGGGATTGACGCTGACCCTAACTGACATTAAAACCTAACTGATGTCACCTGCGACACTAATATAGTGATCAGAAAAGAGATTTGTACACTATACTAGTGACACTATGAAGGGGAGTAAAAGGTTTAACTGGGGGTGCGATAAGATGGTGATCAAGGGGTTAAATGTGTACCTACATGTACTGGTGTCAGTGTAGTGTTGGTGTACTCACAGTAGATGTCTTCTCCTCACTCGCTGGAACCAAAAAGGGCTCCACGAGGGGAGATGACATCACTTCCTCTGCCTGTGTTTACATTACACATGCAGAGGACAGTCTGCCATTCGCCAGAACCGATCAGCAGGTCCAGTCCAGAAATCATTGGCGTGGGCCTGTAGACTGATTAGCTTTGAAGCAAATCCAATCGTCGTGGGGACACGCACGCCCAGGGCAGTCTTTAGCGCAGGGCAAACAGGGCACTTGCCCTGGGCCCAATCTTTGTTGGGGGGCCCCAACTACCCGTGATTTGGGGCCCCGATGACGGCTTTGCAGAGCGCACAGAGGACACGGGAGGCTGTATTCCCGCACTAGCCAGCTGAGAGGGGGCTGGGCCGGGATCTCCACTCACGCTCTAACCCCGCCCTTGTGCAGCCTGTATACTTGGAACAGAGCGTCTGTAGCGAGAGCCAGTGATCGGAGTGGGAGCATCAGTGGAGCTCCCGGCCCCTCCCACCCTATACTGGCTGGTGAATACAGGGGGCGGGGCCGGGAGCTCCACTGACGCTCCCACTCCGATCACTGGCTCTCGCTACAGACGCTCTGTTCCGATTATACAGGCTGCACGTGGGTGGGGTCAGAGCGTCAGTGGAGCTTCCGGCCCCACCCCCCTCAGACGGCTAGCACGGGAATACAGCCTCCCGTGTCCTCTGCGCGCTCTGCAAAACTGTCATTGGGGCCCCAATTCACGGGTAGCGCGGGCCCCCCAACGAAGCGGAGCTCCCGGGTGTTGTCGTGAGAGCAGAGAGTGAAAGCCCCGCCCACACACCTGAATGTATGTAGTGAGTTTGGCTGGCCAGGTATGTCCTTACACCCATAAAATGCCTGACTGTTTAAAGTCAGAGCTGTCTTATTCAACTGTAAAGCTGTTGCTGAAAGTTTTCTGACCATCACCTGTATAATGTCTGCAGTCTCTGATTGTCTCCTGCAGTATGTCCGCAGTCTTTAATTGTCTCCTGCAGTATGTCCGCAGTCTATGGTAATCTCCTGCAGTATGTCCGCAGTCTCTCATTGTCTCCGGCAGTATGTCCGTAGTCTCTGGTAATTTCCTGCAGTATGTCCGCAGTCTCTGGTTGTCTCCTGCAGTATGTCCGCAGTCTCTGGTAATCTCCTGCAGTATGTCCGCAGTCTCTGATTGTCTCCTGCAGTATGTCTGCAGTCTCTGATTGTCTCCTGCAGTATGTCCGCAGTCTCTGTCTGATTGTCCCCTGCAGTATGTCCACAGTCTCTGATTGTCTCCTGCAGTATGTCCGCAAGTCTCTGGTAATCTCCTGCAGTATGTCCGCAGTCTCTGATTGTCTCCTGCAGTATGTCTGCAGTCTATGAACCTCTCACGCAGTATGTCCGCAGTCTTTGAACCTCTCCTGTAGTATGTCTGCACTCTCTGACACTCTCCTGTAGTATGTGTATTAATGTGCCCCTTTACTTGCTCAATTATTTGGGATTGCTCCACTGCTCAGTGAGAGGTAATGATGTGCATTAACCTCCAGCAACCAATCAGCAAACAGTAGTGATCTGCTATAATCTCCTGCAACCAATCAGTAAGTGGTAATGATGTGCTGTAACCCCTAGCAACCAATCAGTGAGCGCTAATAATGTGCATTAACCTCTAGCAACCAATCGGCAAGCAGAAATTATGTGTTGTAACCTCTAGAAACCAGCCAGTGAGCAGTAAGGATAGGCTGTAACCTCTGGCAAACAATTGTAATTGCTGCCTGATCTGCTGCAGTAAACTGATTTTGAGTCTACCTGCTATTTTTTTATGTCTCAGAATGAAAGGGGGGGGCCCAAGAAAATGTTTGCCCAGGGCCCAATCAAAATTAAAGACGGCCCTGCGCGCGCCCCCCTGCCCACGTGCGTGACCAATGTACATTGATGGCAATTCGCGCAGGAGAGTCAACCTGCCGCTTTACAACTGCAGCGGCTGGTCAGGACCCGGTTAATGTATTTTCTGCATTCTTTGTAAAACAAATTCTGCATGCAGCTCCCCCCATTTCTCCAATACTTACGGAGCCTGAACTCCATTCAGCAATCTGCACAAGAGCAGAGGCTCTCTTGGCTTTCTCCCTCCTCATTGGCTCAGACACAGCAGGGGGAGCCACTGGCTTCTGCTGCTGTCAATCACAGCCAGTGATGAGGGAGCGGGGAGCATCTTATTGACACACAGAGCCGTGCTCAGGATCGAGCATGTACAAGTGTACCCATAACAAGCAGCTTGCTATGGGGGGCTCTCAGCCAGGGGGAGAAGCCAGGAGTACCAGCGGTGGGACCCCAGAAGAGGAGGATCCGGGCTGCCCTGTGCAAAACTATTACAGAGCAGGTAAGTAAAATATGTTTGTTATTTTAACAAAAACAAACAAACAAAAAAACACAAAACGCACCTTTAGCAGCCAGTCACAGCACTGATGCTTTGGTATCAATCCTCAGTATAAAGTTGTGTGTTCTTTACATAAAGTGTATTAATACAAATTTATATGCATCAAAATAAGTTCAAATTGCACATTGTTACAGGACTGAGGTTGTGGTAGTAGCAGACATATATTGTATGTAGTACTGTATTTGCGTTGTATTATAATTTTTGTTGTGTAATTATTATTTGGAAGTATCAGGATCAGGTGGTTAGGTGGTTTGTTACATAGTTACACAGCTGTATAGTAACACTGGGGGTGTGGTAACACTTACCTCTATCTGCAGGTAGGTTGTCTGTCTGTGTAATATAGCGCAGAGCTACACTTTGTTATTTAGTGTATAAAATATGTACAAAGATAAAGAATGACAGAAAATACAACAAAGACAAAAGGACAGACAGTCTGGCTGTGAGAATAAAACAGAAATAAACTTTTTCTGAGGATTATCCTGTGACAGGAACATGTCAGGAATATCCGCTATTCACCGGTTAGACCGGCTCCATGGGAAAATCACCCCGTCCATATCTCAGGATCCTCAATTTATGGATGTGTGTGGAGTTTAGCCATCAGCCAATCAACCCTGGGAGGTGTTTCCTGCCCAGCCCACAAGCTGGTCCTGTGTTCTGAAGGAACCAGAGCTAAATGGACCATGAATGGTTCTGATGGATGAGGATTGGATTTCCAACACTGGCATGTCAGTCTGATACCAACAAGACCAATCAGTGCTTGTCTGGTGTGATCAGACTCCATAGAACCATTCTGGGAGTTTCTCCTGGATTCTATCCTCACTACACATACAATGCTATATGTACATGTACCCCAACATGTGTACAATCAGGAGGAATTATTTCCATTTCTCTGCAACTAATATTTTAGTTTTTTGAGAGATAAAATAGATTCCTCTGATCTCTGACATAAACTAATGTCTGGCAGACAGTTTGGGGTCTTCTCACTGTATCGGCCTCGTCCCCTCCTGGGCTTGTAGATGAAATGACTAGGACTTCACTTTGAGTTTCAGTGAGGTGACAATATTATATCTACAAGGATGGGGGGATTTTATTGGCATCTAGGGGTCACTTCTGGTCTAGAGACTCGCTCTGTCCTTCCAGATTTTGATTGAGGGCCATCTGTCTACGATTGGTCACTGAATGAAGAGAATACGGAGTCCTGTGTGTCTTCTTGTCCATTTCAGGTCCGAATTCAGCCCAAAATTCTGGCAGAAATCAGACCTGAAACAGTGAATGGAGACGCACCGGACCCCCTGCTGTGAGCTGCTGTGAACTCCAGTGTGAACCCAGCCAAAGTCTAATCTCTCATAGTCAGTGGAGGGGGGAGGGGATGAAAGCCAATAACAGCGAGTGACCTGAAGGACTATGATGGGAACTCCCAGTGTAACCGGCCAATAAGGAGTCTGTCTTTGTATAACTTTCATCTAGGTGACATGTCTGGGTCCCTCACATAGAAGATTTATACCAGAATCCTGCAGAATATTATATCATTTATAGGATAATTCTCACCCCAGCTCCTGCAGAGTACAGCCAGGATGTCTGAGCCCCTCACACAGAAGTTTTATTCCAGAGTCTTCCAGCTTATTGTTCCATGATAAATCCAGTGTGGTGAGGGATCGATTATTGATAAGAATGGATTGGAGATCATCACAGCCGGAGGAAGTCACACCACATCCCTCCAACCTGCAAAGACAAATACAGACACATGATATTATATTATAAGTTGAATATGAGGAATTATTCCCATTTAGTGAAAAGTAACATAACATTACTAGAGCGGAATATCAGGATATACAGAATGTTATACAGAGGAAAGATCTTATTATTAGGGAAGCTGATAAAGGTGAAGCTGTTGTAGTACTTATGTCTACACAGTATAAAGAGGGGGTGTTGTGACAGCTGAGTCACCCCCTTATGTACCCGGATCTCACACAGTGTCTCATACAGGGGTTTCTGAAATTGATAGATAAAGGAAAGGATCTGGGGGGGTTTATGAAATAAAACAGCAGAATTTCTGATGGTGGATACCCCATTGACCCCAATATTCCATCACCTTCCTAAAATCCACAAATCAGGAGTTCCCATTGAAGGTCACCGGATTGTGGCAGGAATAGGACCCCTTATAGAGAATGTAGGGGGGGGAGGGGTGGATATACATTTCCAGCGTTTAGTGCTGAGACTTCTGGGATATATTAGAGATACAAGTATTATATTGGTGGATATTCCACATTTACAATGGGATTCCACATTCACATGGGGGACACTTCACATTAAAGCACTTTATTCTTCCATCTCCCATTCTTTAGTGTCTCCAGCAATCAGATATCATCTCCATAGATATAGATCATATGTAGGGGGTGTGGCTGGCAGGCGAGGTGATGGCAGGTGGAGGAGAGAGCTCCCTGAGAATCCAGCTCCATCCAGCGACTAGAAGCGACGCCAGACGGCACGGTGAGATGATATTAGTCACCCTACTACCCAACTACCACAAGCCATCAATATGAGCAAGAGAAAACCAGAACGGGGCCCTACAAAGCTGACCGATTGCTTTGATACAGCCAGCACACGTAGGCCTCAAAATGGCACAGCGGCCTGCACATCACGGCAGGGCCGAAGCCGCGGTGCTTCCTCCAAGGACATGCCACAATATTAGGCATCATCCCCGGGAAACAGCAATGGATCATCACCGGGTGCATCCCCTGTGCAGAGCCCACAGAAAGTTTCACAGAAGTGTTCGTCAGAGCACAGATATCCGGGTGAGCTGGGGAGACATGACATGTCACAGGACAGTACCAGAGAGTTCATTGAACAAATGCATTACTTCCCCACCCTGGATCAGCCATTAACAGATACTATGATGAAGGATATGTTGGTGAGATTAAGGGGCTCATTACACAGGTATCTGATGGAATGCACAACCCAGCTTAAAGCAGAAGTTATTGCCTTAGGGGACAGAGTAAATCATACTGAGGACAAAATGGGGGAGTTTGCTGCAGCTCATAATGAGCTAGTGAACGCATATAATGGAGCAGAGGATGACATACAGGCGATTAAGAACAAAATGGCAGATTTGGAAGACCGCTCAAGAAGGAATAATATAAAGCAGAGAGGGGTGGCTGAATCTGTCTTGCCCGCAGACCTTAGAATATATGTTCAGCAATTTATTTCTGCATTAATGCCAAACACACCAGAAAGGGAGGTGATTGTAGATCAGGCCCATCGCCTGCCTAAACCAAAGCACCTCCCGGATAAAGTACCAAGGGACGTCATAGCACGGGTACATTTATTTCATGTTAACCCCTTTCCGACCGGCGCACGCCGATGTACGTCGGCAGAATGGCACGGCTGGGCAAATAGACTTACAGGTACGTCCATTTGAATTCCCCGCCGTGCCATTGCGTGCGCGCCGCCGGGAGCTCCGTGAGTCGGTTCGCGGGTCCTGTGGACTCGATCGCCGCAGGGATACCCGCGATCGCCTCACAGAGAGGCGTTTACATCAGCATCTCACCATTCTGCCTAGTGACAAGTGTCACTGATCTCTGCTCCCTGTCATCGGGAGCAGTGATCAGCGTAGTGACACAGCTAGCCCATCCCCCCTACAGTTAGTAATCACTCCCTAGTACTGACTTAACCCCTCCCCGCCCCCTAGTGGTTAACCCCTTCACTGCCAGTGTCATTTACACAGGAATCAGTACATTTTTAATTGCACTGATCGCTGTATAAATGACAAAGGTCCCAAAAATGTGTCAAAAATGTCCGACGTGTCCGCCATAACGTCGCAGTCACAATAAAAATCGCAGATCGCCGTCATTACCAGTAAAAAAAAAATTATTAATAAAAATGCCATAAAACTATCCCCTATTTTGTAAATGCTATGACTTTTGCGCAAACCAATCAATAAATGCCTATTGCGGGTTTTTTTTACCAAAAATATGTAGAATACGATCGGCCTAAACTGAGGGAAAAAAATGTTTTTTTATATATTTTTGGGGGATATTTATTATAGCAAAATGTAAAAAATAATGCGTTTTTTTCAAAATTGTCGCTCTTATTTTGTTTATAGCGCAAAGAATAAAAATCGCAGAGGTGATCAAATACCACCAAAAGAAAGCTTTATTTGTGGGAAAAAAAGGACATCAATTTTGTTTGAGAGCCATGTCGCACGACCGCGCAATTGTCAGTTAAAGCGACGCAGTGCCAAATCGCAAAAAGTACTCTGGTCAGGAAGGGGGTAAAATCTTCTGGGGCTGAAGCGGTTAAAGAGGATCTGATGAAATACACCAGGAAGCACTCCCCTCTACCTGACCCATATACAGACACATCTGTATACTCTGATAACTCGCAACATACCATGCTTGCTTGCAAAAACCTACCGAAACTAACCAAGCTTTTTCAAAACCACAAGATACCATACACCTGGGGATTTCCAACAAAAATCATCCTTACCAGGGAAGGTAAAACCTACGCTATCAATAATCTGGAAACTGGTCTGAAATTGGCTAGACAGTGGAAAATACTCCCAGATGAGGAAAAGGGCCATATTGACTCTCCCACTCACAAGATTTCTTCTGAATGGCAGAAAGTACAACCTGGGTAATGGTATTCACTATTGCATGACCACTCAGGGTGGTCACCTCAACTTTACCATGAGCCAAATCTGGATAAATGGGCTGGATCTTACGGAATAAAGACCCCCACTATACAGAAGCAGGATTCTTCGCACAGTGTGACAAGTTTCACTCTTTTTACATGTTATACTGTTTTCTTTCCTTTACCCTTTTATATTTTACATGTATCAGCCAAATATGATGATCTTCTTCAGTGGAAATCAGCTACATCCTCAGAAGAAGGACCCATGTACAGTGTCTTCAGCCTCCAGCAATTCAGCTCCTGCTCTATGCAGCCACCCAAAGGTAAATACACCAAACTACACCCTCATGACTCTAATATTCAGCCATACCAAGCATCAATTCTATAAAGACACTATGACCATTAAAGCGGAGTTCCAACTACAAACTATATATATATTTTTTAAACCCTTTAAAAGCATTTAAAAAGGTGTATTAACACTCACGTCTTCTGTTTTATTTCTCCCCTGATGTCCGGTTTCATCTGTTTAAATAACTTTGATCTTGGTGTTCTGTTCATTCTCATTTTGCTTGTGGGCAGGTGAAGCCCACAAGCATCCTGTTCCGGTATACGGTGCTGCTGCTGGACCAGCATGCACCGCCCCGTTCTTGCGCATGCACAGTAATGCGCCGTAGCAGCGCTGTAAAGTATACAGGTTACCATAACAACAGGGGGCGTTGTCTGAAGTGCCCAGCCCATTGTTATGGCAACCTAGCCCTCAACGCAGCCCACTGACTCCTGGAAAATGATGACACACATCTCCCAGGAGCAGTAGCGAGCGGAGGCGCCGAGGGAAGTGACATCAGAAGCCGAGGTGATGAAGGAGGCAGATTTCGAGGGACCACATAGCAACAGGTATAAAAAGGTAAGTAAAAAAAAAAATTCTCTAAATATTTTTTTTTTATTTATTGCATGCACATTTTTTTTTTTGGGTGGAACTTCACTTTAAGGTGATTTCTCTAAATGCACATGGTCTGAACAGTCCATATAAAAGGAAAGCCATGTGGCAGGAGGCTAAACGGCTTAAAGGGGACATACTTTGCACCCAAGAAACGCACTTTTCTTGGGACAAACAGCCCAAATGCTCAGACAAAGCATTCCCTCACATTTTCCACACCTGCGCCAAAGCCAAAAAACGAAGTTCAATGATCGCAGTGAACAAATCAGACACATTTCAGTCACATGCAGTAATCACTGACCCCAAAGGACGATATATATCATACTGGTCTGTGAGAGAAATAATGTGAAATATACCCTAGTGAATCTTTATGCCCCAAATACGGGTCAAGCGACATTTTTACGATCCCTATACCAGAAAATTACTAAGCATAAGGTGGGATCTTTACTTATGTGTGGGGACTTCAATTGTGTGGTAGACAAAGCAATGGATTGCTCTGCTTCCCAGAGCGCAAATAGATATGAAATATAATCCCTACTAACTGAGATGAATTTGTATGAAGCATGGACATGTGCAAATTACTCAGAAAGGGACTATACCTACCCTTCAGCGCCTCACAACTCATACTCGAGGATTGATTTATTTCTGACTGACTTCATCCTTCTTCAAAATACCCTGGAAGTGACTATACATGCAATTACTTGGTCGGTGACTATCACTCTAAAGGAACAAAATTCCTATAACCCTGCATATTTATGGATAATCTCTCTACACTGTCTAACCCGTTCCACCAGAATAGACTCTCTCAACTACTAAAAGAGTATTTTGAAATGAATGATACTGATGATGTGAATATTATGTCATTATAGTGTGCACATAAGGAGTACAGCAGAGGTTTGTTGATTCAAGCTGTAGCACAGGAAAAGAGGCAAAGGGCCAAAGTTATTATCGCTCTCCTAGAAAGAAATTACATGCTTTAGATCTTCAAAACAAGCAAAATCCTACCCTAATAACCATTCAGACCTTCTTAACCACAGACACAAACTACGCCTAGCTCTACTGACAGAACACACAACCTCTTTAAAACGCTTCAAAGCTACTTATAATGCACATGGTAACAAAGCAGGCAAACTCTTGGCTGACTACATACGTAAAAGACAACAACACTCTAAACTTAGCTCTATTATGGAACCTCACACAGGAAAAACGGTGTTTCACCCATCCCAAATTGCCAACGCATTCCAAAAATACTATAGTGACCTATATAATTTGAAGACTGACCCACATACCCCACAACCGAACAAACTTAATATCAAAGCTTTTCTGAATGCAGTCAATCTACCCTCATTAGACGCAGAGGCACTAATCTCCCATAACTCCCAGATTACTGATAAAGAAATATTAGATACTATTAAAACCCTTCCAACACATACAGTAAGTCGCCAGGTAGCAATGGCTTTATGGCAGAATATTACCAAACCTTTTCCATGACCCTTTCACCTTATCTAAAAAATCTATTCAATCATGCAGCCTCAACTGCCTCTTTTCCTGAAGAATTGCTACAGGCCACTATCATTGCTTTGCCCAAACCAGGTAAGAAGCCAGATAGTCCTCAAAATTTTAGACCAATTTCTCTGTGAAATACAGATTTGAAAATGTATGCAAAAATTATTGCTAATCGATTGGCTGTGATCACTCCGCGACT
This sequence comes from Lithobates clamitans, assembly GCA_037952925.1. NCBI lineage: Eukaryota > Metazoa > Chordata > Amphibia > Anura > Ranidae > Lithobates > Lithobates clamitans. The sequence continues at coordinate 3,170,901 of JBBGZY010001546.1, read as the reverse complement.
GGTCAAAGCTGACCAGGTGGGCTTTGTAAGGGGCCGACAAGCTCCTGACGTTACCCGAAGGCTTTATAATCTTATATGTATAGCAGAGAATCGTAGGACCCCCACTGTGGTTCTGACGCTCAACGCTGAAAAAGCGTTTGATAGAGTACACTGGGGGTACTTGAATGCAAAAAATTTGGCCTTACAGGTTTAGCTACTCAGCAATAATGGCCCTTTACACTAAGCCCTCAGCCAAGGTGTTCACATCCAATGTCCTATCGGATAAATTCCACATTACAAATGGCACTCACCAGGGTTGTCCTCTATTGCCTTTAATATTCTCTTTAATGATGGAACCCCTTGCGTAGGCCATTAGATCATGCGACTCCATTTTGGGAATTGAAGTAGGTGGATATTCCCATAAAACAGGATTATTCGCAGATGACGTGGTGTTAACATTAACCAATCCGGCCTCTTTACTGGAACAGGTACAAAGGCTTTTAGATAACTTTGGTTTAGCTCCCTACTACAAACTGAACTCAAACAAATCATCTATCATGCCCATAGGCCTGACAAGGTCTCTGAAAGACCAACTTAAAGCAAAATTTCCATTTCAATGAGTAACTAGCAAGCTACCATATTTAGGGGTAACTTTATCGTCCCCATCAGCCTCCACGTACAATTCAAACTTTTCTACATTGCTCAAAATAATTAGTGATAAATAAATAAATGCAGCGCTAAGTGTCATTAACCATGCGTTTTTCTGTGGTTAAACAAATGTATAATCAAACATGCGTTTTCAGTGATTATACAAACATATAATCAAACATATCACCTTTCAGAGGTAATAAGGATGTTCATCCGAAAAAATGTGATGGTGATTCGAAAAAATATGAGTGAAATAAACAACAAATTATAAGTGCAGTGTCTACACACATGAATTATCTAATTAGAATAATATATATCACCCTACATCACAGCAGTGTATAGTAGTATATAGAGGAATAAAGTCCATACATAAAGAACTCTAGCGATAACGCTGTGCAAACTGTGGCACTGATGAGATCCCGGTGAGGGGCCCCTGTAGATGGACAATCGTCCGAAACATGTCGGGTTGCTGACTGCTGTTACTCTGTTACCACGCTAATTTCCAATCCTATTTTTATTCAACTTGTGATCACTTGTTCAACTTTTTAATCTGATGCTTGTGAAACGTCTGCTGTACCGCTGATGATTTCAAATAAACCTGCTTTTATCAGTATATGCTTTCATGCACCATGTGGAGATTCCCTTTATTTTCCCTATGTGGATGACATTGTGACGTGGTGAGAACTACATCCTTTCGGTCACCAGCGTATTGGGAGAGGTGAATCCATCCATCCATCCGGTGACCTACAGTCTACCTCGTCTCTGAAGTCGCTGTGTATGCAATTTCCGGTACTGTCCATTGGCACGCCTCACCGAGTTTCCAGTGAACACCTATAGGATCATCTGGATTTACAAGCCCTTATGACACCCCGCCGTACGGTGAGAGTGTCCATCCCTTCTGGTAAGCGCATCCACCTTACTATTTCTATATGAAATCTGTATGCAGGAAGATTGCCCACCAGATGTAACAATCACTACGGGATCTCATCAGTGCCACAGTGCCGCTAGAGTTTTTTATGTATGGACTTTATTCCTCTATATACTACTATACACTGCTGTGATGTAGGGTGATATATATTATTCTAATTAGATAATTCATGTGTGTAGACACTGCACTTATAATTTGTTGTTTATTTTCACTCATATTTTTTCGAATCACCATCACATTTTTTCGGATGAACATCCTTATTACCTATGAAAGGTGATATGTTTGATTATATGTTTGTATAATCACTGAAAACGCATGTTTGATTATACGTTTGTTTAACCACAGAAAAACGCATGGTTAATGACACTTAGCGCTGCATTTATTTATTTATCACATTTTGTATACGGTTATCATACTGGTGATGCTGGCAGCTGATTTACACTTTTAAGAGAAAATCTTTTTAGTAGCGCAACAATACTTTTCTTTCTTTCTTGTTTACACTCAAAATAATTAGGAAAGACTTGCAGCATATAGCAAATTTTGAATTAACATGGTTAGTGAGAATCGCTGCTATGAAAATGACTTTACTTTCAAGAATTTTATATTACTTTAGAACTGTACCGATATTAATACCGAAAAGTTTGTTTAAAGTTATGGATAAACTATTTAGACAATTTATATGGGGGAAAAAGATGGCCAAAATTTCATTCCCCTTACTACTGAAACAAACTGTCACGGGGTGTAAATTTTCCCAGTCTTAAACATTACTACTACGCGGCCCTTCTAGACCAAACCAAAGCTTGGTTCGACCCACACTCAGACAAACTATGGCTTGAAATTGAAAGACACATGGTAGGTAATAGACATTTACCATCCCTGTTACTTGCGCATCTGACACATTTAAAATTAAATTATAAGTCATTTCCCTCTATAGATGCCACATTACAGGCATGGAGTAAACTACACTCCATAGTGCCCCAGGATACATTGGATAAATGCACTGACATGCCACTACAAATATACGAGTACGTAATACCCAATATCAAAATCCAATCCTGGCTACACAAAAATATTTTGACATACAAAGAATTGTTATCCAAGCAACCTAGTCCAGAATCCTTTTCTCATGTAAAAGTTACCCACTTTGATAAGTACAACCCTAATATACACTATAAAGTACATAACAAAACTTGGACATACCTTTTGTCTAACCATGACGATCCGACAGGTCTGTCGTGGTTCTACAATTTACTTCAATATGAAGGAGTCTTTCACAAGTCTTCCAACATGCTAAACTGGGAAAAGGAATTAGAATCCACATACACGCAAGGAGAGTGGCAAAGGGCGATTCAATCTCGCGTTCGCTACTCCCACTGCGTGAACCACTGGGAGTTAATGTTGAAAATACTGTATAGAACCTACCTAACGCCAGTTAGATTGTGCCTGATTTGCCCATGACGTCCAAATGGAAATCCACAAAAGCTCCCAACATTTCTGAAGTAATACAAAGAGTACAAACACAACACGCCTATGAAAAATATTTTGCTATGAAATCACACAATCTACCTAAATTTAATCAAGCCTGGAACTTATGGGTAGCACGCTACCCGGTAGCTGATTGAATGATTCCTGAAGAAAAAACGAACACTCATAAAACATTATGGTGCATGTTATTAAGCTTTCTTTTTATCTTTTTGTTTTCAGTTTTTATATTTTCTGTTATGTTTACTAGCTTTATTGTTCAGCTATATCACAGGATAAACAAAATTTAAGCAGTATTATTGCTAACCTTATTAAGAGTCACAGGTACAAGCTTTAATGACATGGGAATATATATACAATGATATATAATTGTTTAACCTTGATAGCTTTTACGCATAAGTATTCTTCATTGATTATTATGTTTATGCGATGTATATATATACACATATATAATATTGCAAATCTGAGTGTGGATCCATACATCAGGGTCCCCAGAGCCCCCTCATTACATCAGAGTACCTAGTAAGCCTCCCCTTATATCAAGGTCCCCAGAGCCCCCCTCCTTACATCAGGGTCCGCAGAGAGCCCCTCCTTACATCAGGGTCCCCAGAGAGCCTCCCCTTACATCAGATCCCCAGAGAGCCTCCCTACTTACATCAGGGTCCCCAGAGCCCCCCTCATTACATCAGGGTCCCAGAGAGCCTCCCCCTTGAATCAGGGTCACCAGAGCCCCTCTCATTACATCAGGGTCCCCACAGAGCCCCTTCCTTACATCAGGGTCCCCAGAGAGCCTCCCCCTTGAATCAGGGTCCCCAGAGTCCCCTCATTTCATCAGGGTCCCCAGACCCCCCTTCTTACATCAGGCTCCCCAGACCCCCCTTCTTACATCAGGGTCCCCAGAGAGCCCCTTCCTTACATCAGGGTCCCCAGAGAGCCCCTCTCTTAAATCAGGGTCCCTAGAGCCCTCCTCATTACATCAGGGTCCCCAGAGAGCCCCTTCCTTACATCAGGGTCCCCAAAGAGCCTTTGCCTTACATCAGGGTCCCCAAAGAGACCCCTCATTGCATCAGGGTCTCTAGAGAGCCTCCCTTTACACCAGGGTCCCCAGTGAGCCCCCCTTACATCAGGATCCCCAGAGAGCCCCCTTACATCAGGGTCCCCAGAGAGCCACCCCCTCCTTCCCCATGTACCTGGCTGGTCTCCACTGTGCACCTCCAACCCCCAGCACATCTCTGTACCCCCCTCCTGGGGGAAGGTGGGAGGGGGCAATCGGCAGCTCTATGGTGGCCGTGAGTGGTAATATCTCCCTGGGGCTTGTAGTTCTCTTCTCCGAGTGTATACAGTAGAGAGGGGAGGGGCCTCTGACCCGGGCATGTATCAGCAGGAGTGTACAAGCAGAGTGACTCACTTATAAACCGAGGAGTGAAACAGATACATGCTCTGGCCAGAGGCCCCTCCCCTCTCCACTGTATACACTCAGGGAAGAGAACTACAAGCCCCAGGGAGATCCCGTTGCCCGCAGACACCATAGAGCTGCCGATCGCCACCTTCCACCTCCCCCCATGGCATGCTAAACTGACAACCAGAGGTGCAGGGGGAGATGCCGGGTCTTGGGCCCCCCCTCCCCACAGCGACAGAACAACAGGGTCCAGTCACAGGTGCAACTGCTGTGACCCTGGTAGTTTTGCCACTGACTAGGATATTACAGGAATTATTACAGAGGATGTAAAGGATGAAGGTTTTTTACCCTAACCACTTCAGCCCCGGAAGGATTTACCTCCTTAATGACCAGAGCACTTTTTACAATTTGGCACTGTGCTGAGTTATCTGGTAATTGCGCGGTCATGCAATACTGTACCCAAACAAAATTTGCGTCCTTTTTTCCCCCACATATAGAGCTTTCTTTTGATGGTATTTTATCACCTGTGGGATTTTTATTTTTTGCAATATAAATGAAAAAAAGACTGAAAATTTTGAAAAAAAATGATATTTTCTACTTTTTGTTATAAAAAAAATCCAATAAACTCAATTTTAGTCATACATTTAGGCCAAAATGTATTCAGCCACATGTCTTGGGTAAAAAATCCCAATAAGCGTATATTTATTGGTTTATTTTTATCTACAAACTATGGTACATTTACTGGAATTTACACAGCTATTAGTTTATGACGGCCTATCTCATTTCTTGAGGTGCTAAAAGAACAGGGCAGTAAAAACCCCCAAATTACCCCTTTTTGGAAAGTAGACACCCCAAGGAATTTATAGAAATGATAATTAACAAGTTAATTAGAACCACGCTCCAAAGCAAAGTAAAGTGCAAAATTGGTCAATTTCTTGACACAAAAACTAGAGTCCAAATGTGAAGACACCAACATAAGTATTTCGTGATATATGTGCAAAAATCACAAATATGAAATAAAAAATAAGATTCAAAGTTAACAGGCAAAAATCTGAATGACTTTTGCATACAGTCCTCCTAGTATTCAGCGATCATCAGAGGGATTAGTCTTCTACCACCATCACCGGTCACACAGTCTACTCACCAGTAGGGATGAGCCCGCAGACACCCACCTCCACCGGCCAGGGTTGTGGGGATGAGGCCCTTGTCCTCATCAACATGGGGACAAAGTGTTTTGGGGGGCTACCCCAAAGCACCCTCCCAATGTTGAGGGCATTTGGCCTGGTATGGTTCAGGAGGGGGGGCCGCACTCTCGTCCCCCCCTCTTTTCCTGCGGCCTGCCAGGTTGCGTGCTCGGATAAGGGTCTGGTGTGAATTTTTGGGGGGACCCCACGCCGCTTTTTTTTTTGGCGCGGGGTTCCCCTTAAAATCCATACCAGACCTGAAGGGTCTGGTATGGAATTTAGGGGGAACCCCACGTCATTTTAAAAAAAAATTTTGGCCGGGATTCCCCTTAATATCCATACCAGACCTGAAGGGCCTGGTATGGAATTTAGGGGGACTCCCACGTCATTTTTTAAAAAAAATTTGGTTCGGGGTTTCCCTGTGTTGAATTCCCATGCCGTTTTTATCAATGAACTTCTATGTGTATTGTCTGCAATGCAATAGCCGCGGGTAGTTTTAAATGGGTTTTTTCCTTCGAAATGTAATTTTGCTGTCAGACTGTTCTAAACACGGGAAACATGCGCCCCTTTACAGGCATACTATAGACACCCCCCAGGTACGAAATTTAAAGGAATATTACACTTTTATTGTTTGACTTTAAGCATTATTAAAATCACTGCTCCTGAAAAAACGGCCGTTTTTAAAACTTTTTTTGCATTGATCCATGTCCCCTGGGGCAGGACCCGGGTCCCCAAACACTTTTTATGACAATAACTTGCATATAAGCCTTTAAAATTAGCACTTTTGATTATTCATGTTCGTGTCCCATAGACTTTAACGGTGTTAGCGTGTTCGAGCAAACATTTTTCCTGTTCGCATGTTCTGGTGCGAACCGAACAGGGGGGTGTTCGGCTCATCCCTACTCACCAGAATGTAGTGACTCCCAATAACAGGAGTCAGAAGCGCTTGTATGGAAAATGCCAGATGGAATCACAGCTTAATCCGAATACTGTGTAGCTGGAAATGCTGTGACTTGACTGGACACTGGATGGACTTATTTGTGGAACCCTCAGTGCAGGATTTGGTCATAAAAAACCGTCAATGCCATAGATTGGGAAAAATATATAGAATGTTCCCATGGTGAAGTATGTCAAAAAGATTTATTAAAAACATCATAAAAACAAGGTAAAACCGCATGAATTACATCAAAGTCTGTGCAGACAATCTTCACACAAACAGACGCCGCTAATGCTTCAGCTGTGTAGCAAAGGCGGAAGTGACGTGTCACGTTCAGCATACCCATATATATCATTCAGATTTTTGCCTGTTAATTTTGAACACTATTTTTTTTATTTCATATTTGTGATCTTTGCACACATATCACGAAATACTTATGTTGGTGTCTTCACATTTGTACTCTAGTTCTAATTAACTTGTTAATTATCATTTCTATTTATTATTTTCTATACAATGTGCTGCTCTCATATCTATTTCACATATTAATTAATTAATTGATTATTATTCCATTTGCGCGGGTTGGTGGTATTTTCCATCTTGTTCTTTGTACTCCAAGGAATTTGCTGAGAGGCATGTTGAGCACATTGAATATTTTATTTTTTGTCACATGATTGAAAATTGAAAAAAAAAAAAATGATATATTGCTCACACATGACATGGGTATATGTGGAATTACACCCCAAAATACATTCTGCTGCTTTTCCTGAGTACGGGAAAACCACATGTGTGAGACTTTTTGGGAGCCTAGCCGTGTACGGGACCCCAAAACCAAGCACCGCCTTCAGGATTTCTAAGGGCGTAAATTTTTGATTTCACTTCTCACTACCTATCACAGTTTCGGAGGCCCTAAAATACCAAGATAGCAAAAAACCCACCAAATTACCCCATTTTTGAAAGTAGACACCCCAAGCTATTTGCTGAGAGGCATGGTGAGTATTTTGCAGATCTCACTTTTTGTCACAAAGTTTTGAAAATTAAAAAAAAATACATTATTCTTTTCTTTCTTCATTTTCCAAAACAAATGAGATCTGCAAAATACTCAACATGCCTCTCATCAAATAGGGGTGTCTAATTTCCAAAGTGGGGTAATTTGGTTTTTTTTTTGCTATCTTGACATTTCATGGCCTCCAAAAACTGTGATAGGTAGTGAGGAGTAAAGTCACCATTTTACACCCTTAGAAATCCTGAAGGCGGTGATTGGTTTTCGGGGTCCCGTACGCGGCTAGGCTCCCAAAAAGTCCCACACATGTGGTATCCCCGTACTCAGGAGAAGCAGCAGAATGTATTTTGGGGTGTAATTTCACATATGTCCATGTCATGTGTGAGCAATATATCATTTTTTTTTTTTCAATTTTCAATCATGTGACCAAAAATAAAATATTCAATGTGCTCAACATGCCTCTCAGCAAATTCCTTGGAGTACAAAGAACAAGATGGAAAATACCACCAACCCGTGCAAATGGAATAATAATCAATTAATTAATTAATATGTGAAATATGTGAAATAGTTATAGAGTAAAAATGCACAAATTGCGCACAAGGTAATGGCACAAAATGCATGGTTTTTTTTTTTTTTTTTTTTTTTTTTTTTTTATTAAGTAAATAGTAATATAATGTATCCATAGAGAAAAATGCACAATGTATGCACAGGGTAATAGCACAAAATACATGTTTGTTTTTTTTTTTTTTTTTTTTTTTTTTTTTTTCTCTCTCTCTAAGAGGGGGAAAGTCCCCCCCTACTGGATTCAGTTCAGGGTTGTTTTCTTCTTTGTTCTTAAACCTCAAAAAGTTTTTCGAAGGTCACAATAGAAGCCCGAGGGTTAGGCCCCAAAGTGGGCATGGGGGTGGGGTGGGGGAGGGGGGATGGGGAGGCGGGGATGAGGGGGGGTGTTGGGAGGGAGAGGGGGAATAAGGGAGGGAGGGTGGGGGGGAAGAGGTATGCACATAATCCGAGGTGGAGGCTGGGGAGTGGTGTGAGTGGATATGAGTGGAATCAGGTTGTTAGATTAAAGGGGCGGGTAAATGATAGGGAGATATGCTATGTGCCCCCCTACTGCATTTATAATGAGAGATTAGTCCGGATAGGGGATCAAAATAGCATAATGGTACCAGATAGAAGGGTCCAGGAGCATTAAAGGAGGGAGGGGCAAAATTTTAGATATGGGTAAAAGGATCAATATTTGCTCATGGAATGTAAGAGGAGTAAAAGATAAGCTCAAAAAACAAATCATTTTTTCATTAGCCAAAAAGGGGAACGTCAAGATACTCTGCCTGCAGGAGACGCATTTGGTGAAGGATACATGTGAAACTTTAAGCAACAAACAGTTCCGGATGCAGTTTCACTCTACCTACTCATCATATTCGAGAGGGGTGAGTGTACTGATAAGTACGGAGCTAGCCTTCTCCTGCGGGCAGAGTAGGGTAGACGAAAAGGGAAGGTATATTTTCCTCTCCTGCTCAATAGAAAATAGAAGATATATACTGGCGAACGTGTATATCCCCCCCCCATTTTGCACAGAGGTAATGGAGGATTTAGCCAGGTTTGTAGCAGAGTTCCCGGGGACACCGGTAATAGCTTTGGGAGACTTTAACATGACGATGAATGGGAGCATAGATAGATTCCCGCCAAAGCCTGGAGCGGGAGAGGCCAACAGGAGTCCCCTTCTTCAGTATTGTGATGAACTAGGATTGGTAGATATCTGGAGAAGGAGGCATCCTGGAGAGAGGCAGTATTCGTGTCACTCCAGGACTCATGCCACCCTGTCTAGAATTGATCTCGTACTGGGGAATGAGGAGGCTCTAAATGTAGTGGAAGAGATAGTATATGAGCCAAGAGGCATCTCGGACCATACCCCAGTTATTGCCTCCGTGAGAGTGGGGGGACAGTATGGCAGGGGGAGCTGGAAGATTAATCCCTTTTGGCTCGAACTTATAGGAGAGGAGGAGAAAATGATGGAAGGGCTTTCACAATATATTAGTATAAACCTAGGATCGGCCCCACTTGGGGTGGTCTGGGACTCTCTGAAGGCGTATATTCGAGGAGCCTTAATCCAGAGAATAGCGCATGTTAAAAAACAGTCTCAAGCTGTTGAAAAGGAAGCTAAAGAGAATGCAAGACTGTCGGAGGCGCACTATGTAGCAACACCATCCCAGGTCAACCACGAGTGTTGGGTGAAGAGGCAAGAAGAGTACAGTAGGGTGCTCCGGGAGAAGGCAGAAAAGATAGGATCCTTTCAGAGACTGAGCTTTTTTGGAGAGGGGGAGAAGATAGGGAAAGCTCTGTCTCTGATAATCAAGGCAAACGGCCCCCCGAGTGCAGTACCGGCAATTATAGGGAGGGAAGGAGAGATAAGAAAAAACACTCCGGATATAGTAAATGAATTTAAAATGTACTTTGAGAAGTTATATAGCTCCTCCAGGGTAAATGTAGAGGGGGAAATGCAGAGCTTCTTTGAGGGGTTGGAGACAACCCCGGTATCAGAGGTAGATCGGGAAATGTTGGATGCCCCACTGACCCTTAAGGAACTGCAGAGTGCGGTTGGAGATATGGCGGCTCAAAAATCCCCAGGCCCGGATGGCCTGCCTATAGAATTATATAAAAAATATGGGGGGGTATTGTTACCCTTATTGCTGAAAGTATTTAATGGGGCTAAGGAAGAGGGGGCCTTGCCCCCCTCCATGGCAGAAGCCATAGTAATACTTCTGTTAAAAGAAGGGAAGAACCCAATGGATATGTCCTCATACAGGCCCATATCGCTTTTGTGCTCGGATGTGAAGATCCTTGCCAAAGTAATGGCTGCAAGGCTTAACAAAGTAATCCCTAAACTAATACACCCGGATCAGTCGGGGTTTATCTCAAATAGATCCACAAGCACCAATATAAGGCGGGTATATCTCAATATGCAAATCCCCATAGAAAATAGCGGTAGGAGAGCAATTCTCTCACTAGACGCGGCCAAGGCCTTCGATTCCCTGGAATGGCATTACTTATGGAAGGTACTAGCGGAATATCAGCTTGGCCCCGGGTTTGTTCGGTGGCTAAGACTGCTATATAGCGAACCAAGGGCCAAGGTAAAAATCAACGGGCAATGCTCGGAGGGGTTTCAGCTGAGCAGGGGCACAAGACAGGGGTGTCCTTTGTCCCCCCTGCTCTTCGCACTGGCAATTGAACCCTTGGCAGTGGCTCTAAGGATGGCACAGGGCATACAGGGATTCAAGAGGAAGAAAGGGGTGGATAAAGTGGCCTTGTATGCCGATGATATTTTATTATTTTTGGCGGATACGCAGGAGTCACTGGAAACAGCTATGAGGATAGTGAGGGAGTTCGGAAATTTCTCTGGGCTGTTAATCAATTGGGAGAAATCGGTGATTTTGCCCATTGATACCCTGTGTGAGCCTCTCCCACATCAGGCATCCCAGGTCCAAGTGGTTAGGCATATGAAATACCTGGGAATTAATATTACCAGAGACCCAAGCCAGTATATATCTGAAAACCTAGTCCCACTGATGAAGAAACTTAAACAGAAGTGTCAAGTATGGAGACGTTTACCCCTCTCGGTCGCCGGGCGCTGCAATCTGATTAAAATGGTCTGGCTACCTCAAATCCTATATGTTATGCAGAACTCTCCTGTTTGGATTCCCAAGCACTGGTTCAAAAAACTGGACAGTATATTTAGAGAACTTATTTGGAAGGAAGGGGTGGCCAGGATTGGGTTGGAGACGCTGCGGCGACCAGAGGAGAAAGGAGGTCTGGCGGTACCAGATCCACGAGGTTACTTCCTGGCAGCCCAACTGCAGCAAATGGGAGGTAGTAATAGGCCAGGAGAAGCAGGAGTAGGGGGTAGCATTTTATTGAACGACACCAGACATGATACAGTGGCGGAAGGGTTAGAGGCGGACTCATTCTGTACCAAATGTCCCACTATCCGGTTGATGAGTAGAGTCTGGGCACAGGCTAAAAAAATCTTGGGATATGAGGGTTTTGCGGAATTCTCGCCACTCTGGGATAATAATAGCCTTAACGAGCTTAAGAAAATGGGGCGTGTAGAGGAATGGGATCATAGGGGCATCCATTACCTTGCACAGGTGTATAGGGCAGGGAGGTTAAAGTCCTTCCAGGAACTGGTAGAGGAGTATGCGATCTCCAATAGGTCATTTTATAAATATTTGCAACTCAGGCATGCCCTGGAGGCACAATTTGGGAAGGAAATGCCAGTGTGGTGTGAAATGACCTTTTTGAGAAGGCTGATCGATGCGGGATCCACAAAGGGTCTGATCTCGGACATGTATGGGTGTTTGAAAGTAACAGCACAAGAAGGCCGGGTCGAAAATAAAAACAAGGCTAGATGGGAAAAGGATGTGGGCATAATGTCTGATGATCAATGGAATCAGGCCTTGGCGCTGGGTCCCAGGGTCACTCTCTCTCCCTCACAAGTGATGTCCCATTTGTATTTGCTACATAGAGCATATTATACACCTCTGAAGCTATTCAAGTGGGGCAAGAGACCTGACGCGAAATGTCAGAGATGCAGAGGGGGACATGGGGACTTGATTCACATGTTCTGGCGCTGCCCCAAGCTGCATAGATATTGGGAAGGTATAGTGGGAGAAATAAACTCAGTGTTTGGGACATCACTGAGGGTGGAGGCGGGGGAGTGCCTGCTGGGCTGGGAGGGGGAGGGAAGGACCTCAAAGGATGTGCAGACGGCAAGGGACAGATGCTTGTTTCAGGGAAAAAGGCTTATCGCACGGCATTGGCAGAGGAAGGAGGCCCCAACATTGACAGAATGGGTAAATGCAGTGGGGGAGGTGGTTTGTAGAGAAAAATATATCTATAAGAAAAGGGGTAACTATAAGAAATTTGAGAAAATATGGAAAGCATGGCTGGATTGGGTGAGAGATGGATGAGTGGAGTAAGGAAGGCATAGGATGAGGGGGATGTAGAATAACTGTGAGGATGCAGGAGGGGTGAGGGGAGGGAGAGGGGGGGGGGGAGGGATTAGGGGGAAATAAAATAATGTTTTTCATGCTTCCAGAAAGAAAAAAAAAAAAAAAAAAAAAAAAAAAAAAAAAAAAAAAAAAAAAAAAAAAAAAAAAAAAAAAAATAGTGACACTAATGACTAATATAGTGATCAGTGCTAATACTATACACTGTCACTGTACTAATGACACTGGCTAGGAAGGGATTAAAATATAGGGACGATAAAGGGGTTAACTGTATGTCTAACAATGTGCAATGTGTAAAATATGTGCTGCTTTTACTAATCGATCTTGTTAATTTTTTTCCCTGCTTTGGAGGGAATTAAAAAACAGCAAAATTGCCCATCAATGTATAGAGCTCTGTGTTGTTTACAACACAGAGCTCTCTTCCATGAATGATGCAGCCAATCAGCGGGTCCCGGCAATCAATTATTGGCCAGGACCCGCTAATCGGCTTGTGCTGTAACTTGGGCTTTTTTTCTCAGAGAATAGGTGCAGGAACTCCCCCTTTCCGAGTCAACCCCTTGTCTCTGCCCCTACCCACCTCTGAGCCCTATTCCTTGGTTCAACCCCCTACCCACCTCCCAGTACTGCCCCTTTTAAAGAATTTAAAACCACATATAATTTTGTGGTGCTCAGTAATTTGTATGGAATTTGGTAATGGTAGCAAGAAAAGCAGTAAAATAGATCCCCTGCAGCCAGCAGCAATAGGGCCCCAAGCCAGCAACAATAGATCCCCCTTACAACAATGGACCATACGCAACAAAATTTCCCCACAGCCAGCATCAATAGACTCTCCGTCAGCCAATAACAATAGATCCCTCCCTCAACAGTAGATCTCTCCCAGCAACATCTGACCCCCCAGCAATATAAGACCCATCCACAGTGTAATGGAAATTTGTAAGTTCTGTATATAATTGTATTCTATTTTGTATGTATTGCACATTGCCCTCACTGTGCACACAGCACTAATAATGTTTTCAGTAAATGTTTACATTCTTTTGAGTCCTGATTAGAAGTAGCCTGCCTATGTAACGCCCCTTGTTACCATAAACGTACAATTGTAATATTAATGTAATACCTACGTAATCATGTGCATAAAAACCTTCAATTGCGTCATAATAAAGCAAAACAGTTATTTGGAAAAAAAAAAAAAAAAAAAAAAAAAATAAAAAAAAAAAAAAAAAAAAAAAAAAATATGTGAAATATGTCATGTGTGAGCAATATATCATTTAGTGACAACTTTGTGTAAACAAAATACCGTATTTATCGGCGTATAAAACACACTTTTTTCCCCTTAAAATCAGGGGAAAATCGTGGGTGCATGTTATACGCCGATCCCCGCTAATTGTGATAGATCGGAGCGATCGCCGCGATCGCCGCCGACATACACATAGCGTGTAGATTTAAATATGGCGCCACGGAGTTTGCAGGGACTCGGCGGAGCGGAACGAGCACCGCCGAGATCACAGTGACTGGGCGGAGCCGAGATACACATAGCCAAGTGTACCCGGCTCTTCTCGGTGCCGCTCACAGTCATGCCCAGTCCCGCCATTGGACCTGTGTTATGTCCATCATAGGGCGGGACTGGGCGTGACTGTGAGCGGCGCCGAGAAGAGCTGAGAAGAGCCCAGTTCACTCGGCTATGTGGATCTCGGCTCCGCCCAGTCACTGTGATCTCGGCAGCGCTCATTCAGCTCCGCCGAGTCCCTGCGAACTCTGCGGCGCCATATTTAAATCTACACGCTATGTGTATGTTGGCGGCGATCTGTCCAAGCCTGTAATGGACACTGGCTGCACTGACCACTAGGGCAAAGCTGCACTGACAAGGCTGCACTGGGGCAAAGCTGCACTGGGGCAAAGCTACACTGGGGCAAAGCTGCACTGACAAGGCTGCACTGGGGCAAAGCTGCACTGACAAGCCTGCACTGGGGCAAAGCTGCACTGACAAGGCTGCACTGGGGAAAAGCTGCACTGACAAGGCTGCACTGGGGCAAAGCTGCACTGACAAGCCTGCACTGGGGCAAAGCTGCACTGACAAGACTGCACTGGGTCAAGGCTGCACTGACACTAACAAGGCTGCAAATGGACATGATAAGGCTGCATTTATGTGCATTTTAATGTAAGTTTTTTTTCCTTAAACTTCCCTCCTAAAAGTTTTTCTCCTTAAAATTCCCTCCTAAACTTGGGCTGTGTGATATACGCCGGCGCGTGTTATATGCCGATAAATACGGTACATTTTCATTTTCCTGAAACGTGGCAAAATATAAAATATTCCATGGACTCAACATGGCTCTCAGCAAAAAGCCTGGGGTGTTTACTTTCCATAAAGGGGTCATTTGGGGGGTTTGAACTATCCTGGCATTTCATGCCCAACATTAGAAGCTTATGCCACACATCACCCACTCTTCTTTTTTTTTTCTCTCAATCAAGAATTTTATTGAATAAAAGATAGTTTACAATTGAGAATAAAGCATTTTTGAAAAACTATGTCAGTTTACAATTTAACGGTTTGTCTATTGATGTCTAAATAATATAAGATATTGTTTTGGAATGATTATAGAGCAGGTATAATAGGATGTTTTAGTTGGAGAAATAGAGAGTGGGTGGGGTGAAGGGGGAGGAGAAGGGGGAAAGGGGGGGTGGAGGGGGAGGAAAGGGGGGGTGGAGGGGGAGGAATTGGTTGGCTATTTAAGAATACTGCGGATAAACCAATGTACTTATATCATATATGTGGGCGTAATGTATGTTGTTATACCAGAGATTTGTAACAGTTGCTTCACTTGAGGAGTGTTTGAAATTCAGACGAGTAGGAAAATATGTTTTGATAAAGCTTTCACTGTTTTCTCTTTTCATCGCTATTATTTCTTCCATCTAATTTATATATTGGACTCTGTCCAGCCAATCCTTGACCGAGGGAGAATGAGTGGTTTTTCAGTGTAAAGGTATAAGAGTTTTTGCTGCAATTAGTAAGTGTCTGGTAAGGGATTTCTTGTATTTACTGATTGTGAAAGAATTAATATGGATCAGACATGCCGCAATTCAAATTGAGTTTAGTGTCAGTGATATGTTTAATCCATTTAGATATATTTTTCCAATAGTCAAGGATTGGGAAACAGCTCCACCAGATATGCAAAAAAGACCCTGTTTCTATACCACACCGCCAGCATGTGTCAGATGCCGTGCATAACCACTTTTTAGCTTTTATTGGAGTTATGTACCACTGTGTTAGAATCTCATATGATATTTCTTGATATTTTGTGCTCAACAAACATTTGTGCGCTAGGATGTATGCTTTTTCCCATTGGGATTCGCTGATATTTATGCCCAAGTCAACTTCCAAGTTTGTTTTGTGTTTTTTGTCGTTTTGAGTTGATTGAATCAACCATGAATATGCCATGGAGGTTGTTTTTAAGATCTGAGCTCTCTTTTTTTTTTTTTTAAATACTTTATTTAATAGTTTTTCCATACAAGACCAAACCCCCCTATAAAAAAAGAAGAATACACATTTAATTGGCAAATATAACATATTACTGACAATCTTTCCCCCTCCTTAGAGCTCTGAGGTAATACTGAGGGAGTGGAATAGGCAACATCTGAAATTTAAACAATATTTTTGGGGTCAGTATCATCTTAACCGCATTCACACACCCAAGCCATGAAAGAGGTCTCAATGATAATCTTCTATTTTCCTGCCTAATCTCATCCAACAACGGTATATAATTTTTTAGGTACAATTTTTTAAATGTATTGGATAGTTTTATCCCTAGATACTTAATTTCCTTTTTCCAAGGGAAAGGGAATTCCTGAAAAAGGTGGGCTTCCTCTTGTTTTCCCACACTAATATTAAGGATCTCCGACTTCTTCAGATTTATTTTAAAATTTGAAGTTTCCCCGTATCTTCTAAGAATTCGAAGTACATTCGGGAGGGTGATTCTAGGGTTTGTAATAAAAAACATTACATCATCGGCGAAAGCCGCGAGTTTGTGTTCCTCTGCTCCTATCTTCACCCCATTGCAATCGGGGTTATTGCGAATAGTGGCTAATAGAGGCTCAAGGGACAGGACAAATAGGAGCGGGGACAGAGGACACCCCTGCCTGGTGCCGTTTTCCATATTGAAAGGTTTTGAGAAAACCCCATTAACCCTAACTGTGGCCGTGGGGTTGTTGTAAAGGGCCTTGACCCACTAAATATACCTCGGGCATACCCCCATTACTTCCAACGTTTTCATCATGAACCCCCAGTCTACCCTGTCAAACGCTTTTTCCGCGTCTACTGACAGTAATAGAACTGGGGGTCCCTCCCGTTTACTTGATTCCAAAAGGAGCGCTGCTCGTACCCCGTTATCCCTGCTCTGTCTCCCGGGCACAAAGCCGGCCTGATCTGCATGTACAAGGGAGGTCATTTTATCCTTCAGTCTGCTCGCCAGAACTTTTGCATAGAGTTTAACGTCTGCATTCAGCAGCGAGATGGGTCTATAGCTAGAACAAAGCTTATCATTATTTCCTTCTTTTAAAATTAGGGTGATTGAAGCTGTTAACGCCTCTCTCCCCATTTCACAGTTAGCGCCCAACTCGTTCCAGAATTGGCAGAGTCTAGGAACTAGGATGTGTTTCAGTTTGTCCAGGTATAGCGTAGTGAAACCATCAGGGCTGGACTCTTGCCCTTTGGGGAAGTTTTCAGGGCTGCCAAAATTTCTTCCTCTCCTATCAGTCTATCGAAGGCCGTTCTCTCTTCCTCTGTGAGCTCTGCAACTCCCGCCCCCCTCAAAAATTCCTCGGCCATCTCCATATGTTTTGGGTTGCCTACTCCATTTTGCCCAATAGAGTTAAGCGCCTCATAAAACTTTTTGAACTCATTTGCTATACCTTTACTAGTCCCTATTAACTCCCCTTTTTTATTCTGTATTTTTTCAATAAAATTCCTGTCCCTTTTCTTTCTTACTAATCTGGCCAGGTGTTTACTTGACTTGTTTGCCCAAAGGTAATTATCCTTTGTTATCCTACTGAGAGCTCGCTTAGAATCCTGTTCCATAACGTCCCTTAGCTCCTCCCTTTTAACAACTAGTTGATGGAAGACTTCCTGACTCTGTCCCCTCAACTTTTTATGGGTCTGTTCCAATGAGAAAATTTCCTCAATCATCCTTTCCCTTTCTTCTTTTCTCTTTTTTTTAATTCCCGCTCCCATGGAAATAAGAACCCCTCTAGTATAAGCCTTGTGCGCTTCCCATAGAATGGAAGAGGAGACCTCTCCTGTGTCATTTGATTTGAAGTAAAAATCAACCTCTTCCTGTATCTTTTCCAATATTTTTGGATCCTTCAGCAGAAATTGATCCAACTTCCACGAGAAAGGCCTCTCATCCCTCTCAGGGAGCCTCATCCTCATCGTGACTGGTGAATGATCTGAGAGAGATAAAATTTCTATTCTAGTTTCCTCTACCCATTCCAGGGGACTATGGTCCACAAAAATATAATCTAATCTCGAATACGTCCTGTGCACAGGGGAGAAGAAGGTGTAATCTCTATCCTTGGCATGTTGCAACCGCCATGCGTCAACCAGGCGGCAGCTGAAAAGCCGCCGCCCAATTGCGCTAATTAAAGCCTTCCTTGTCCCTTGTGCCCGGGATGTACTATCGAGGGCAGGGTAGAGGCAGAAGTTGAGATCCCCCGCCAATACCACCTCCCCCTCCCTAAACTTCGTCAACTTCGTCAGCACCTGTCCAAAGAATACTATTGGGTTTTTGTTAGGACAATATATATTGGGTTTTTGTTAGGACTCCCCTAATAGGGGAGTCGCTGTAATACCATTGCGGCAGTCCTGGGGAGAAAAGCCTGATCCTGGACTCCAATACTAGGTGAGTCTCCTGAAGGAAAACTATGTCGGCGCCATAGTGTTGGAGATTCTTCAGTATTTTGTGTCTTTTTATAGGTGAGTTAAGACCTTTTACATTATATGATAGAAACTTAAGATCAGGCATTTCTCTGGTTCTATCCCTTTTCACCTTCCCACTGCACTCCTAAAATCCGCCCCAGAGGAACGCCCTCCCCCCCAAAAGTCCTGCATCTCTTCTGGGAATCTCATCCTATAAGATCTCCCTTCTTTAACAACTATCAGGGATGTTGGGAACCCCCAGCTGTACTTCAGGTTGGCCCTCCGAAGTTGTTCTAAGAGTGGTCTCATCTGTCCTTTCCGCGCCAAGGTTCCAGCTGAAATGTCCGCAAATATCTGTAAATTTTTATTTTTGAAACAAATTGGGGGGGCACCCCTGAGATTCTTCCATATTTTTTCTTTATCCTCATAGGAGTGAAACTTCACGATTACATCCCTAGGGACGTCTTGTTTTAGATTAGGGGGTTTCCTGACCCTATGGACCCGATCTATCCTTAGCACTTCCTCCTCCCTTCTGCCTAGGATAGGGTTAGAATATTTTTCTCAACTTCTCCCCCAGATCCTCGTTTAGTTGTTCCGGGATGGATCTGATACGCAGATTTTGATGCCTGCTCTGGTTCTCCTGCTCTTCTATTTTATATGCCATCATGCGATTTTCAATCTGCATCTTGCTGATTTGCTCTTTTAGGTCCGAAATCTCTTTTGCTTGTTTTACTGATACCTCTTCTGCTTCTTCCACTGTGCAGTAACTGGCCCATGTCTGTACGAACATTCATGATTTCCGTTTTTATGACACTTTCAAGTTTGGCGAACATTTCCAGCATTTCCGTTTTATTCAGCCCGAGCTCCATGCTTCTTTGCTCTTCCATGGTGCAGCTCGCTACTGCTCCTTCCAGATCTAGTTCCTCCTTGGTCCTATCCCCCTGTGCCCCTTCTGTTTCTGCTGGTCTTTTTTCTTATCTTTTGTTCCTGCCTGTTTCATATCCAATCCAGGGCTCTTTAGACTTGCTTCTTTAAGGTATTTTTGTATGGAGCTAGAATTGAGGCTCTCCCTTGCATTTTTAGGCTCTGTTGTTCTTTGGGACCGCCCTCTCATACTTCAGCTTACTGCCGCTTTATTTTATGCCGACAAATCTTCACTCTTGCGATTCCCAGGTCTTCTCCTCCCGCCTCCGACCCTGTTACCTCGCAATATTACTCACACCCTCCCACCGATGCGTCCACACTGCGTGTGTTTATTATAGCAGAAAAAGTCCACGGAAAGTACCCTCCTTGCCCTCCTCACCTCTTACTGTCCCTTTGCTCTCCTTTATTCCGTTCCTCCTATAAATGCTGGAGCTTTTCTAGGTTGTGTGTATACTACCCAAATTCTGGGGTCTCGCTTATTTCCTTTGTAGGTCCCCCCCGTATACCACCTCATAGGAAAGGAACAGGACAGAGAGGCAGACTAGGCATACTAGGTAACCAGGCTCAAAAAGAAAATGACCAGCAATAGGAAAGTGTCCCCGACAGTCCCGGACTCATATGGCCAAAGTTCTCTGCTCTCTCGAGCTATTTATAGATTCTATGCTCCGGACCACACTATTATTCCTTATGGTTTTTCATAGTTAAGAAGGAAGATTTTCATACCTTTGCTTCTGATTCCTGTCCCCCACCGGCAGTGCTGCACCACTTCTGTTACCTTGTTATTTCTACGACAGGACGGATCAGAATTCTTGATGCTGGTGAAGGGGGGTTAAGGGGGGAAGGTGAAACACGGACCGCAGGGCGTCCAGGCTGGCACGGTGAAACCTTCTAACTGCTCGATGTCCCTACAACCACTCTCCTGACCGCCACGTCCACTCCCGCTCTGGCTCCTTAATGCTTGTCAGCTCCGGTCTTCTGAAGACTCTGCTCTAACCTGGCCAATAATGCTGGCAAAGGGGGTCGGTATCTATCTTGTGCTGCCGCCTGTAGCTGCGGGGCACGGAAGGTGATGCCGCCTCACGGGAGGTCATGTATCCCAGTATGGGCTCCTTTCCTGGGAACGCTGCGGTCTCTCACCCCGCTCGCGTCTCTCTCCCGCTCGGAGCAGCTCGTCTCAGGCCCTCACATCGGCGCCGCCATCAGGCCCCTCCCCCTATGCGTACGTTACACGTCACGTCCTCATCCTGTGTGTGGTCTCTCTGTCTATCTATCTATCAGATGCCGTGCATGACCACTTTTTAGCTTTTATTGGAGTTATGTACCACTGTGTTAGAATCTTATATGATATTTCTTGATTTTTTGTGCTCAACAAACATTTGTGCGCTAGGATGCATGCTTTTTCCCATTGGGATTCGCTGATATTTATGCCCAAGTCAACTTCCCAGTTTGTTTTGTGTTTTTTGTCATTTTGAGTTGATTGAATCAACCATGAATATGCCATGGAGGTTGTTTTTAAGATCTGAGCTCTCTTAAAGCAAAAATGTTCTAAGGGCATCAGCTGCATGCAGTATGAGGCTTTATGTTTACTGTTGAGCAAAAAATCTGCAAGTTGCATATGAAACCAAGGGTTAGGGAATGATTCTCCATATTCAGCTTTTAAAGTGTCAAGGGATTTTCATCTTGTTCCCTTGAAAACAGTGTATGGCTAAGAATTTTGATGTGTTCTCTGGGGCTGGTAATGTCCTTTGATTTAGACCTGGAAGGAAGTCTGTGTTTTTAAACGATTGGTATCAAAGGGCCGGGGATTGAGGCAATTTTGTGCTGAGTTGCAGTTCTATGCCAGATGTTTAATGTGGTGTTTACTAGAGGGTGGTCTATATTTCTAGAGTTTTTACAGCGGTTGGACCAGGGGTAATATAACAGTTGTTGATCGTTCTGTAAAAGCTCAAGGTGTACCCAGTCTTTATTTTTTTCGGGTGATGTGGGTGGCATAGTAAGATTTCTTGAAGTCTGGGAGACCTATTCCACCTTCACTCTTGGGTAATGTGAGAAGTCTGAGGTTTATTCTAGGTTTTTTGTCAGCCCATAGGAACCGTCTTTGCATCTGCAATAGTTTGAAGAAAAAGATGTTGGGTATTGTTATAGGTAGTGCATAAATAGGTATAGTAGGCATGGGAGTATGGTCATTTTTAATATTGCTGTTCTACCAAACCATGAAAATGTTTTGGGAGTCCATTTTTGGAGATCCTTATTAATGGAATGTAACAAAGGGGTGAAATTAGCTGCAAAAAGGATTCAATATTGGGTGTTAATTTGATTCCCAAATACTTGCGTGTGGTTTGTTCCCATTTAACATTGTAATTCCCTTTGAGGAGGTGTAGTTTATCTGGTGGTATGTTGATATTTAGTGCTTCAGATTTTGATTGGTTTATTTTAAAGTTGGATATAAATCCAAAAGTTTCAACATTTTTTAAGGTTGGGGATTGAAATGTGAGGTTGCATGATAAAGAATAAAAGGTCATCGTATGCTGCGTTTTGTATTCTCTATTATGAATGTTGAGACCGTGGATTGCTGGGGATAAGTGTATGGTTCTGATAAGGGGTTCTAATGTTAGGATGAAGAGAATTGGTGATAGGGGGCAGCCCTGACGTGTGCCATTTTGTGTTTGTATTGGTTCTGAGAAGGTATTGTTGACATATTTGCACCCATACCTATATATGAGCATGTAGACATCATGTAATCCCAGGAGACCCTATCAAAGGCCTTCTCTGCATCTGTTGACAGAAGAAGGCCTTTGATTTTAGATCTCAGGGAGTAGTGAATGAGGTTTAAAGGCTTTGTTATGTTGTCTTTGGCTTCTCTGCCTGGCATGAAGCCGACTTGTTCAGGGCCAATTATTTTGGATAGAAGGGGTTTTATTCTGTTAGCTAAATTGTCAAAAACTGTCTCTTGTAATTTTTAACATTTTTGACAGTTTTTTAGTGAAATGGTAGGGCTACAAGTATCCCCTTACCATCTCACACAGGGGGGAGGGCCGGGATCTGGGGATCCCCTTGTTAAAGGGGGCTTCCAGATTCCGATAAGCCCCCCGCCCGCAGACCCCCACAACCACCGGCCAGGGTTGTGGGGATGAGGCCCTTGTCCTCATCAACATGGGGACAAGGTGTTTTTGGGGGGCTACCCCAAAGCACCCTCCCAATGTGGAGGGCATGTGGCCTGGTACGGTTCATGGGGGGCGCTCTCTCGTCCCCCTCTTTTCCTGCGGCCTGCCAGGTTGCGTGCTCGGATAAGGGTCTGGTATGGATTTTTGGGGGGCCCCACGCCGTTTTTTTTTTTTTGGCGCAGGGTTCCCCTTAAAATCCATATCAGACCTGAAGGGTCTGGTATGGAATTTAGGGGGACCCCCACGTCATTTTTTTTTAAATTTTGGCCGGGGTTCCCCTTAATATCCATACCAGACCTGAAGGGCCTTGTATGGAATTTAGGGGGACCCCCACATCATTTTTTTTTTAAATTTTGGTTCGGGGTTCCCCTGTGGGGAATTCCCATGCCGTTTTTATCAATGAACTACTATGTGTATTGTCAGACCGGCAATGCAATAGCCGCGAGTAGTTTTAAATGGCTTTTTTCCTTTGAAATGTCATTTTGCTGTCAGACTGTTCTAAACACGGGAAACATGCGCCCCTTTACAGGCATACTATAGACACCCCCCAGCTACGAAATTTAAAGGGATATTACACTTTTATTGTTTGACATTAAGCATTATTAAAATCACTGCTCCTGAAAAAACGTCAGTTTTTAAAACTTTTTTTTGCATTGATCCATGTCCCCTGGGGCAGGACCCAGGTCCCCAAACACTTTTTATGACAATACCATGCATATAAGCCTTTAAAATTAGCACTTTTGATTATTCATGTTGGTGTCCCATAAACTTTAACGGTGTTCGCGTGTTCGAACAAACTTTTTCCCTGTTCACATGTTCTGGTGCAAACTGAACAAGGGGGTGTTCGGCTCATCCCTACTGTTTACATACGACATGAGACCAACGCATGAGTTCACCTTTGCGCGCATGCACGGGGGGGACAGGGGTGCTTTAATTTTTTTATATTTTTAATCATTCATTTTACTTTTTATTTCATTTTTACACTGTCCTTTTCATTTAAAAAAAAATATATATAATTTTTATTGTTATCTCAGGGAATGTAAATATTCCCTATGATAGCAATATTCAGTGACAGGTACTCTTTTTTGAAAAAGCATCTGACCACACCAAGATCGGTGCGATAAGATGCTTTCTCAATTTCCCAATGGCGCTGTTTATATCCAGCGAAACCAAAGTCATGAAATGCTCGTAACTTCCAGTTTTAGGCTATAGAGATGATTGGAGCCGTTCTGGTCTTCGATCAGCTCTATGATCAGCTGGCAGAACCACCGGCTGCATTCTTGGGTTCCCCAGTGGGACAGGAGAGCCAGAGAAAACCGTGGAAGACAGCAGGGGGGGACATTCCATCCCAGTGTTTGTAAAAGCCGTCTAGTGGCTAATTAGCTGGCTGAAAAGAATGATACCAAGATGATATCTAAACCTGCAGGCATCATTCTGGTATAACCACTCAAAGTCCAGCAACATACCAGTACGTTGCTGGTCCTTGTTGGGCATATATTGTAATGTTCTTTTTTTTTCATGTAGCCTGTGAGTTAAATGAAAAAATAGGATTTTTTACTTACCGTAAAATCCATTTCTCTGAGTTCGTTGACAGACACAGCCTTCATAACGATAGCGTTATATCACCTCTATTAGGAGTAGGACTAGGCAGAACAAAAAAGCACCTGGCTATGCCCATGGGCCGTCCTTAGTCAGTATATAACCCCCTCCCTGCTCTAGGTATCCAGTTTAGTAGCAAGCAGTAACAGAAGTATCAAAAGAACTCCATAGAGGGGTGGGTGCTGTGCCTGTCAATGAACTCAGAGAAATGGATTTTACGGTAAGTAAAAAATCCTATTTTCTCATTCGTTCATTTACAGACACAGCCTTCATAACAATAGGGACATCCCAAAGCACTGCCAAACATGAGGGGTGGGAGAACGAAAAATGCCAAGGCTAATACAAGAGCCAACCAGGTAACAGGAACTTCACCCAGGACACGCTGGGACCCAACCTGAATTATACCCCTTCAAGAGGGAATAGACCCTCTAACCAGTGGCCTGCAAAAAAACCTGCAGCCAAAAGAGGCATCCGCAGATGCCAACCCGTTCAATTCATAGACTTGTGAAAAAGTACACCAACGACCAGTGGTCGCCTTGCAAACTTGCACAACAGACGCATGATGACTGAAGGCCCAAGAAGCACTAAGCGCCCGAGAAGAAAGCATCATAACAGGAAAGGAGGCACCCGATCCTTGACTGAATAGCCCTTCCTTCGGAGAAGGGTCGCTGAAAAAAACAGAATGCCCCTTTCTTGGCCCGTCCGCCAATACCCCTTCAGGGCGGATAAGGTAAATTCCTTGGAAAGTGCTGACCAGAGACACAAGAAAAGCAACACAATGTCCTTATTTATTTTTTACGGAACCCTGTAAAAAAAAGGGCAAAGCACCACCTTAACCTGGGTAAGGTGAGCGACAAGATAATGCCCCTCTTTTTGACACCCTGTGAGCGGAGGTGATAACCCCCAAGAGACCACCTCCCGAGCCAGAGTAAATATTGGAAACTCCCGTATATCTTTAAAGAGAGATAGAGAGGCTCCAGGAGAACGGAAATTACCAACAGACGCCTAACCTCTGGAATAAAAAGGTATGCACCAGGAAGTGCGAGACCAGGAGACGCTGAAGAAGACCACCCAGGCCCCCCATCAGCAGTGTTGGAAACTGCAGCACCTGGCTCATCACAGCCAGGCCGTTAAAAATCAGTGACTCTAAAAACAGGATGGAAGAACGGTCCAAGAGACAGTAGGCCCTTCCTGAGAGGCAGCCGCCAAGGAAAACTACGGCAACCGGGCGCACCCAGTCGGCGTACCTAGACCACCAGGACCCAACCAGATCCAATAGAATGACTGGAATCACCGCAGCAGTGATCGCGCCAAAAAGACACAGCAGAGGCTGGAGAAGAAAAGGCATAGAGCACACGTGGGTCACTAGAGCCGCCAGAAGCTCCTGTGACCTTGCCAGAAACCCCGGTACCTTCCTGTTGAGCCAGGACGCAAAACAGATCTACCTCAGGCATGCCCCAGCGGAGACCAATACGATGAAACACGGCCCAGTGAAGGGCCCACCCAGTGTTCCACCCTAACCAACTGAGGTATCCGTTTTACAGTATTTTACTCCTGGAAAGCGTATGCCAGGGAGGGCCGGAACAAGCCGCTCTGCCCACCGGAGGATACTGGCAACAGCCAGGGCCACCAAGAGCCTATCTTGGCCCGCCCTGGTGAAGGACATAAGCCACCGCCGTTGCCTTGCCCGACTGGAACCGTTCCAGGAGCCCCCGAAGTCGATCCTTCCATGATCCAGAACTAGTCTGTTCGCATGCAGTTCCAAGTAATTACTCGGCAGTCCGGATTTCACCAACATCCAACAACCCTGAGCAGCGCTCAGTCCTAGGACCTCTCCCACCCGGACAGACTGGCATTGGTGGCCACCCTGTTCAATACAAGGGGAGAAAGGATTTACCCCAGCGAAGAACCAGAGAACGAAGCCACCAGACTAGAAAAAACTCTGGATTCCTAACTCAGCCGAATCCGATTGTCAAGAGACTCTGGGTACTTGTCCCATTATGCCAGGATCTCCCCTAAGGGAGTTTGTATGGAACTATGCAAATGGAATTGAAAAATAGATAACATCGGACCGAACCCCACATGCAGATCCGCAGAGGAGCCTGCCTGCTGGACAGTGAATGAAAGAAACGCAGCATGCAACTTCCAGAGTATTATCCGAGAGAAGAAACACGCTGGCCAGAGCTGAAGCCCGGGTCAGGCTCAGATAATCCAACAATTTGGCAGAGCCAAGCAGACATCCGATAGTATAGCCTCCAACTGAAATCGGTCAAGGTTTGTATAAGAACTATGGTGCTCCTCTGAATAGCCGAAAAGTCGGAGAAGAAGAACGTTCAGGCAGCCGGATGCCCGCGGTAGGCCGCAAAAGCTGTGGGCTACATTTTTGAACGCCCGCGGTAGGCCGCAAAAGCTGCGGGCTAAATTCCAAGGAAGAGACGGGCACATAGCAGAATGCATAAGTCGCATTTGTGGTGTCTATAGAAATCAGAAAGTCCCCCTGATGAAGGAGTGCTACCGCTGTGCGGACGGACTCCATCCTGAATTACTGCACCCCCATAAGGCATGTACCATGCAAAAAACTCTTTGGAGGAACACAGCCAGGAAATTATCTTGTAACCAGACAGGATCAAGGCGCGACATGCTGCCATTCAGGGTCACCCCCCAAAATACATGTCTCAGCCCCACTGAGGAAACAGAGAGCTCAGCAACCAGGGTAACTGCAACCCAGCAACCTAGCGGACAACTGCAGCACCTGGACCAACAGGTCCTCCAATGCAGCAAATACAGGGGGACTCTGCTCCCCTTCCAGGCATGTCAGCTGGACCTTTTAAAAGCCAGAGATTCCTCTATTGGCACCATGGTTGCCTTGAGCAGCCTAGAGACAGCGGGGGTCCACTACTGGTGGAACAGTCCACTACTGAAGGAGGGACTCCCCAAAGGAGTACCTTACCGCAAGTGTTCTTGGAAACACCAAAGACACTTTGGACAACCCCAGTCCTCATGGACAAATTTGTCAGAATAAGAGGGAGAAGGGAACGCGTTCGCAGCGCAAAACCGTTTATCCAAAGGGATACAGGCCCTCCGCCGCAGCCACTGCTGCACCCGCTTGAAAAGGTTCCCGCACAGATGCAAAAAGTGCGAAAACCAGCGCCCCTCGACCGAGGCCCTGCACAGGGGGCACAGACCGAAGCCCCCCCACAGAACCTGGGCCCCTCACAGGGAGGGTAGACCCGGGTCTCCTCACAGGGAGGGTAGACCCAGGTCTCCTCACAGGGAGGACAGACCCGGGGCCCCCCACAGGGGACACAGACCAGAGGGCTCCTCACAAGGGGCACAGACCCGGGGGCCCATCACAGGGGGCACAAAGCGTGGCCCTTCCAGGGACACAAACCCTCACAGGGTCACCAACCGGGGCCCCTCACAGAGGACACGAACCGTGGCCCCTCACAAAGGACACAAAACGTGGCCCCTCACAGAGGACACAAACTGTGGCCCCACACAGGGACACAAACCCTCACAGGGGGCACCAATCATGGCCCCTCACAGGGGGAACAAATCGTAGCCCTTCACAGGGACACAATCTCTCACAGGGGCAAAACCTGTGGCCCCTCCCAGGGGCACAGACCGGAGCCCCTCCCAGAGGGCATAGACCGTGGCCCCTCACAGGGGACCCAAACCGCGGCCTCCCACAGGGGACACAAACTATGGCACCTCACAGGGAACACCAAACGTGGCCCCTCACAAGGAGCACAAACCATGCCCCCCCACAGGAGCCACAACCATGGCCCCCCACAGGAGACACAACCGTGGCCCCCCACAGGGGACACAAACCGTGGCCCCTCACAGGGGACACAAGCTGTGACCCCTCAGAGGGAGCACACACTGTGGTCCCCCACAGGGTACACAAACTGTGGCCCCTCACAGGGAGCACACACCGTGGCCCCCCACAGGGGAAGAAACCGTGGCCCCTCATTTAGGGGACACAGACTGGAGCACCTCACAGGGGGCACAGACCCTCGCAGCGCCACCCTTCAGGAAGGGGGGGGCATGAGGCCTAGCAGGCCGCCCAAGGTGCGGCCCAGTAGGCCGCAAAAGCCGCGGCCTAAATTTCTGGCCGCCCGCCATGAGGAGGCGGCCGGGGGGGCGCGGTAGGCCACAAAAGCCGAGGGCCTCAATTTCTAGCCACCCGCAAAAGCCGCAGGCTAAATTTTCGACCACCCGCCTCCCACGGTGGGCCACAAAAGCAGCGGGCTAAATTTTCAGATGCCCACGGTAGGCCGCAAAAGCTGCGGGCTAAATTATCGGACACCCATGGCCACCGCCTGCCCACGATCCTCTGGGGGACCGGGCCGGCCCTGAGCCCTGGATGGACCCGCCAGCCCCGCAGCCAGCACGAGTGAGGGTCAGTAGACAGCAAAGGCCTAAACTAGCCCCCGGACACCCGATCGCCCACAATACCATAACCGAGGGTAGAAAAAAAGGAGCATGTGTCCCAAAAAAGTCCCTAGGCCAGAAGTCTTGTCCTCACCTGGGAAAGAGGGGGGGGGGAATGGAGGAAAGCATGGTTCCCAAACCGACCCCCCCAGGGAGTGCCTAGCTGCTCCACCGTGCCTGGACCGGTGGAGCCCATACTTACCCCTCCTGCAGGGATTGCTGGACGCACTCCACAGACAGATCCATCTCCCGCCTAGACGGAGTGGCTGTCGGCCATGGTGACACTGTGACTCAGACAGCAGTAGCCCGGTCATACGTGTCCCTGTGAGACTGTACCTCGCCGGCCGCCCCGGTCCAGAATGGGGCCTGACGCGGCCGACCCAGCGCGGAGCTAAGGTCTGCGCGGGCTCGATGGCCAGGCTGGGGAGACTACCAGGATCTATATTATCCAGCCTGTCACCCAGCCCAGCAGTTGATTGCAGATCATCACAGGAAAAAAAGAGAAAATAAAAGAAATAAAACAAAAATCCAAAGAACCACAGGACCCAACAGGGAGCCAGGTCCTTACTCCTGACTAGGCAGAAAAAAACTGGATACCTAGAGCAGGGAGGGAGTTATATACTGACTAAGGCCATAGCCAGGTGCTCATTTGCTTTTTTGTTCTGCCTAGTCCTACTCCTAATAGAGGCAATATAACCCTATCGCTATGAAGGCTGTGCCTGTCAATGAACGAATGAGAAAAGAGAACCTAACAGATTCTTCCATTCACATTGATTGATCGGTGGTATGCCCACCATTAGAATACTGCCCTGCATCCACCAACTTCAAATGATGGGCATACATGCACCATTCTTTTTTTTCATTCAGCCCATGAGCTGAATGGAAAAAAAGAACCTGACAGATTCCTTTATTTACATCGATCAATGTGGATGAAGAAATCTGCCAAGAAAACTAAATAAAAATATATGCCCAAGCATAGGGGCAATCAACCCCTAATGTCCACCCCTGCCCCCATGCTTCAGCATCTATGCTCTTTTTTTAACCGTGGTGCTGAAATCACCTCCTACAGTGCTGGAGTCACAGATTTACGTATCGTGAGAGCAAACCTTGTTGCTGTCAGAATAAAAAAAACCCTGCTGCAGATGAATGGCGTACCGGCAAAGCAAATAATGGTTAACAATAAAACACAGAAAAAGTACAGTATAACAGTAGAATGACATACCTGCAAAGAAAACACAGTAATGCCCCGTACACACGATCGGACTTTGTTCGGACTTTCCGACAACGAAATCCTAGGATTTTTTCCGACGGATGTTGGCTCAAACTTGTCTTGCATACACATGGTCACACAAAGTTGTTGGAAAATCTGATCGTTCTAAACCCGGTGACGTAAAACATGTACGTCGGCACTATAAACGGGCAGTGGCCAATAGCTTTCATCTCTTTATTTATTCTGAGCATGCGTAGCACTTTGTCCGTCGGATTTGTGTACACACGATCGGAATTTCCGACAACGGATTTATATCCTGCTCTCAAACTTTGTGTGTTGGAAAATCCGATGGAAAATGTGTGATGGAGCCCACACACGGTCAGAATTTCCGACAACAAGGTCCTATCACACATTTTCCATCGGAAAATCCGACCGTGTGTACAGGGCATAACAATAAAACATTACAGTTAAACATAAAATACAGTAAAACAGAGCAGAACAATAGAGAGAACACTAGAGAGAGGACAATAAAACATGAAATATTTTTGGCTTTTTTCTTTTTTTTTCATGTTTTTTACACTTTTATTGTAACTATAAACGTTCCAGGTTAGGGTCTCTCAAAAAGCGATGGGCATCTAACATCTTTCGAGATCCTGTGTAAGTGTGCCCTAGGACTGTGCCGGGCTGTACCCTATTCTAATACTCCACTAGTGTAGGGTAGTGACGGAAACATTCATAGATGCAGAGACCAGGTTGGTCAGGACAGGAGGGACAATAAAAGTGGGTGTCATGCCTACATCTGCGTTTTCTGCAGACAAGACATCTTCTTTGGGGTGCTCTTTGGGTAGAGGTACCAAGGAGGACATCCGGAAAATGCCTGTCATGCAGCCGGCTCACTGCATTTGCATTGGGAAGTTGGGCCACAGCACTGTCTTGATACAAAAGGGCTGTGATGATCTCTTGCTGGAATTTTAGGAGCGTTCAGCAGAGCCAATTGAAATAAGTATACAGACACTTTTTTATACCAGCGTCTGGTCTTACGGGCAATTAAGTACATGTCAGAAACCATGAACCAGACCGAGACAGAAGTAAAGTAAAATCACACTTGTTTATTAATAAAACTAAAAAGGTAAATAGAGTTAGCGTAGTCAAAGCATAGCCAGAGTCCAGTAACCAGATCGGGTAGTCAGCCAAGCCCGAGTTCAGTAACCAGATCGGGTAATCAGCCAAGCCAGAGTTCAGTAACCAGATCGGGTAATCAGTAGGGCCAGATGTCAGGGATCCAAGTAGAGGAACAGCAAGCAGGATAAGGAGCCAGAAGAGATGTCAGCAAAGCCAGTCTTTAAACAGGAACGCAGGAGATGGTTTCTTGTGATGCGGGCGGCACAGTGGTGCAGTGGTAGCACTCTCGCCTAGCAGTAAGAAGGGTCACTGGTTCGAATCCCAACCACGACACTACCTGCTTGGAGTTTGCATGTTCTCCCTGTGCCTGCGTGGGTTTCCTCCGGGTACTCCGGTTTCCTCCCACACTCCAAAGACATGCTGGTAGGTTAATTGGATCCTGTCTAAATTGTCCCTAGTATGTATGAATGTGAGTTAGGGACCTTAGATTGTAAGCTCCTTGAGGGTAGGGACTGATGTGAATGTACAATGTATATGTAAAGCGCTGCGTAAATTGACAGCGCTATATAAGTACCTGAAATAAATAAATAAAATGTAAAGTAAAGTAAAGTGGGGGGCGTGACCGGATGGGCGGGTGTGTGTTGAGAGGCAGCATGGAGTGAGTGAGAGCATGGACGCTGTGTGCTCCGTCCCCCCTCCGTTCTCATCTCTCTCTCCCCTGGCCGTATGAACGGCATACTGGATGGCTCTGGCTCCCTTGTCGCTCGGTGCCTCGCTGCCCCTCCTCTCTCTCTGCTAAAGGTGTGCTGAGGAATCCTCTGGGTGATATGTCATCCCCTGCACGCTGCTGTGAGACAAGCAGCTTTTTACTTTCACTTTCCCATCTCTACACTAGTCATGGAATAGAAGTCGGCTAGAGCTGGTACAGTATGGAGTCACTAATATAGTATCCAGATGCTGTTTTTTTGTTAGACAATCCTCAGACTAGAAGTAAATCCTGGTAATATGACATCTGTGTAGTAACAGAGTTATTTATGTGAGTCAGTGCGTTGACCTGCCTGCTGCTTGGGTAATACTAAGTCTGGGAGCAGACAGAGTGTGCTAATATAGGAAGCAAAGTATATTCTCCTCCTCTTTTTTTTTTTTTTTTTTTTTTTTTGTTTGTGTGCTGCTGACTAGCTAAAGCCCTGGGACCCCTGGGATTTTCAACAGATGCAAAGAGAGAGGTTTAGGTAGGGGTTGGGATACTCGGTATATATACCCCACTAACCGTATTTTTAATGGCGACTGCCTTAGCGGCATTTAACCAACTGTATAAAACTACGGTGTAGGTGGGGGGCTGCACCAATTTAAGTTGTAGCTGTGGAGTTTATGTGTGTAGGGAGTTGCCCCACACCTGCCATTTAAGGTATTGTAGCTTCCTTCTGTGTGAGCTCTCTTTTTTTTTTTTTTTACGGGGGTGTATAAGAGTGTAGAGTGGAGAGACTTACCCCGCTTTATACACTTTATGGTATATGCTCTGTACAGCGGGTAGTTGAGCGCTGATGGGAGCAGCGGCTTCCCTTTCCTCCCCCTCTCTCCTTAGTTCCTTTTTGGATTTGTGGAGGACGTTGGTAACTGTCAGTCTCTAATTTGTTGCTGTTAGAGTATATTTATATCTATAAGCGTAAATGATGCAGAATCTACGTTCCTCTAAAGAGAAAAACCCGCAGCATGCGGCAGCAGTATCAGCAGCAGCAAAACTGGAGCAATATGCCCATGCCTCTGCTCTGACCCCTCCAAAAAAGGGGTCGCAGCAGAAGGGTCAACAAGGGGGGGCATCGGATAGGAAAAGCCAGGGCCAGCCTCAATTACAGCCCTTAGGGGCTGTGCCGGCTACCCAGCCTTCCAAATCTTTATGTAATAAAGGCCCAGGGCTAAGTGATCAAAACACAAACGTAAACTCGGAGCTAATAAATGACCCGAATTTACCCTTGAACAGAGAACCAACTATAACGGATGTATTCATGGCTGTAGGGGTATGTAGCGGCTCGCTTAAAGATCTTTGTGAACAAATGAAAGGTGTTAAAGCAGATCTGTTATTGGTTAGACAAGATCTGCAGAAAACGGCGGAGAGAACAACGGCCCTGGAAGAAAGAGTCAGTGGGCTAGAAGATAATGTGCTCCCAATAACCAAAGAAATAAAATGGCTGAAGGAACAGCTATCTAAACAAGCCTCTAAGTTAGATGAGATGGAGAACAGGAGTAGAAGAGATAATGTGAGGCTGATAGGTTTACCCGAAAGGAGTGAGGGCGCCAACCCAATTGCATTCCTAGAAAAATGGCTGGGGGAGCTAATCGGGAAAGAATCATTCTCGGCTTCGTTTTCCATCATAAGAGCTCATAGGATCCCTTTCAGGGCACCATCGGAGGGGGGCCACCCGAGACCCCTCCTCCTGAGATTTCTTAACTACCAGGATAAAGTAACCTTACTACGGAAGATCAGGGAAGCAGGGGAGGTTTTTTTTAAAGGAGCAAAAATATCGTTTTATTCCGACTTCTCTCCGGATTTGCAGAGGCGTAGGGCAGAGTTTACCCAGGCAAAACGCAATCTACAAAAATTTAAGTTGCCCTATGCTCTTTTATATCCGGCAAGGTTGCGGGTTGCGGCTCTGGGGGAGACTCTGTTTTTTAACTCCCCTTCTGAAGTTGAGAAGTGGCTGGAAGATAATAGGGAAAAAATCACGAATTTTACGTAGAGAATGGGGGAAGATATAATAGGCCGGGATATCAATAGGATGGCACGATAAGGCATTGGGAGGTACAGGGGCTGTATTTTTGTTTTTGTTCTTTTTCTTGTTCTTGCTTTTTTTTTTTTTTTCCCCACCCCTTTCTGCCATCTGTTAATGCTTTTTGTTATAAGGGGACGGGAGGGGATGGGTGCACACAGCTATTTGTGGGTAGGGTGGTGTGGGGCTGTGAGTGTAAGATTGGTGTAAAAGGTTGGTGTTAGTGTAAGAGGCAACGGTCATGGTAAACCCCCAGGGGGTACACCTAGATAGGTGGGTACGGGTGGGGGGGGGGGGATGGGGTGGGAGGGTAGGGGAGGTTAGGTGGGGAGGGAAGGGAAGGGGTGGGAAGATGGGAGGGAGGGGAAATAGGATGGGTAAATCATTCCTTACGAACACTTATACCACTAGAAATTATAACGGAGGTATCCAGACCTTCCTTAAGATTATTTTTGCACATACAGGCACTTTTTATAGTAAATAGGTTTTTGGTTGTTCTACACGCACATGCAAGCACTGTCTATGGCAAGTTTATGCCCAAAGTAAGGCTAATATAGCCAAAATGAATACGTGGTCTAGTGGCCAAGCATGCACACACACGGAATTGTTATAACAGTCACTAGGAGGAGAAAAATTAGTTTTGGGTTAGGGTTATATATATTAAATTTCTCTTATATCTTTCTGTTATATACGTTTGTATATGTTGGGGTAAAGAATATTCCTCAGTCTTTAGATGTTAGCTAAGACTCTGAAAATAGGATCCTGGAATGTCAGGGGCCTAGGTACACCACTTAAAAGATTAGCAGTGTTCTCTATGATGGAGAGGTGCGGGGCTGATCTGGTCTGTCTGCAGGAAACCCACCTAACCAAGGAAACTATTCATCACCTACAGATGAAAAAATTTCAAACCCAATTTCATGCGGTTCACTCCTCCTACAGTAGGGGAGTGAGTGTTTTGGTAAAGTCTGGGGTGAAGTTTTCCTGCAGCCAGGTCAGGATAGACGAGTTGGGTAGATACATCTTTTTATTATGTTTTATTGAAAACGCCAGGTATGTGGTGGCAAATATATATATCCCTCCGCCCTTTAATCTGGATGTCTTGCTTAAACTGTATGAATTTTTGCTAGATAAAAAAGAGGTGCCGATTGTAGCAATGGGGGACTTCAACGAGGTTCTAGATAAAAGGCTGGATAGATTCCCACTACGAAAAAGCTCAGAGGACTCAGTAAAGAGTCGGTTAAGCTTTTTTCTGGAAGAAGTGGGATTAATGGATTTGTGGAGGGCACGGAACCCAGGCGTGCTGCAATATACTTGCTGTTCTGCATCTTACTCCGTGCTTTCAAGGATAGACCTAGCCCTAGGAAATGATAGGGCTCTCCAGATGGTAGAAAAAATAACATACTGGCCAAGAGGCATCTCAGACCACTCATCTATGGTAGTCATTTTAAATCTTGGGGAGCCTAGGCCCCGGAAGTACTGGAGTATAAGCCCGTACTGGTTTGAAATTATTAAAAAGACGGATGGGATACTTTCCTCCTTAAGGGAGTTTGTTGAGATCAATCAGGGATCGGTGTCCCCTTCTACGCTATGGGACGCCCTTAAGGCTTTTCTTAGGGGGGTCCTGATACAGCAGATAGCTACATTCAACAAAGAGGCTAGAAGGGAGGAGGAGAGCCTGTTGAGAGACGCTCTTGAAGCAGAAAACAACTATACTTGCAACCCAACCCCGGAGACGGAAAGTATCTGGCAAGAGAAACAACAAGCATATAAATCAGTGGTTATACAGAAAGCAGAAACCAGGCGGTTACTCCAAAGACAGGAATCTATGGTGGAGGGCGAGAGAATGGGAAGGACACTGGCTATGCTAGCAAAATCCAATGCAGCTCCATCCACGGTCCTCGCGATTAGATCCCAGAGCGATGAGGTAGTATCAAGCACCTTAAAAATAGTACAAGCCTTCAGGGATTACTATAAAAAACTGTATTCCTCCCAGAAGAGGGGTAAGGAGGCCAAGATGGAGGACTTCCTAAGGGGGTTAGACATCCCCACCATATCACAAGAAGAAAGAGATATATTAGATGCCCCAATATCTATAGCAGAATTAT
This sequence comes from Lithobates clamitans, assembly GCA_037952925.1. NCBI lineage: Eukaryota > Metazoa > Chordata > Amphibia > Anura > Ranidae > Lithobates > Lithobates clamitans. The sequence continues at coordinate 3,135,107 of JBBGZY010001546.1, read as the reverse complement.
ACCAAGCAGTAGCAGGCATGGCAACCCATAAGTCGCCCGGACCAGATGGTCTTCCAATTGAGACCTACAAACACTATGGTGAAGTGTTGATCCCCGAACTGCTGAAAGTTTTGGGGGGGGCGCTTGAGGGGGGCCAATTACCTGCCTCAATGCTAGAAGCAACTATTATTGTATTACAGAAAGAAGGGAAAGATCCCTTGGATATGGCCGCCTATAGACCAATTTCTCTTTTATGCACGGACGTAAAAATTCTGGCCAAAGTGCTGGCAGCAAGATTGAATGGAGTTATCCATAAGCTGATCCACGAGGACCAGGCAGGCTTCATAGCCAATAGATCCACGAGCCTGAATATTAGAAGGGCGTTTTTGAATGTACAGACCCCAATGGTGAACGAGGGTTCGAGAGCGTTGATGACCCTTGATGTATCCAAGGCTTTTGATAGCGTGGAGTGGGGCTATATGTGGCGCGTGCTGGAGGTCTTTGGATTTGGCCCTGCCTTTATAGGGTGGATTAGAATGCTATATACTCGACCCAAGGCAAGATTAAAAATTAACAACGAATTGTCAGACTGGTTTGAGCTGGAGAGGGGGATGAGGCAGGGGTGCCCACTCTCCCCTCTGTTGTTTGCACTAGCGATGGAACCCCTGGCCATTTCCATAAGGGGAAGTCGAGCGATAACCGGCTTCCAGAGAAAAACAGGCGAGGAAAGAATCGCATTGTATGCGGATGACATTCTGTTATTTTTGGGAGACTCGAGGAAATCGCTACCGGGAGCAATGAGGATAGTGGAGGACTTCGGCAGTTTTTCTGGCTTAGAGATAAACTGGGAGAAATCAGAGTTTCTACCGATAGACCCCTTAAATGAGACAATAGCACCTGGTATGCCTCAGGTGGCAACAGTGGAAGCTCTGAAGTACCTAGGGATTGTCCTGACGAAGGACCCTGTTCTATATATCAGTAAAAACCTTGTCCCTCTTTTAACAAAATTTAAACAAAAAATAGGAATTTGGAGACGCCTCCCTCTATCAGTTGCAGGAAGATGTAGCTTAATAAAAATGATATGGATGCCACAACTGCTATACGTCTTGCATAATTCCCCTGTCTGGATAAGTAAGAAGTGGTTTAAAAAAATTGACAGTCTCTTTAGGGAATTGATTTGGAAGGGGAAACAAGCCAGGATCCGTCTTGGAGTGCTCCAGCTCCCTACCCAGGAGGGGGGCTTTGCCCTCCCACATCCCGAGAGTTATTTTTACTCAACTCAGTTGCAGCAATTATTGGGCTGTGGGATACCGAAAGGAGGCACCCCTAATGGCAAGTTACTATTGTTGAGCTCCACACATAATACAATTATTGAAGCCCTAGAGGCGGACGCGTTCCATGATAAATTTCCAACAATTAAATTGATAACCAAACTTTGGAAAACAGTTAAGAAAAAGATGGGGTATGGAGCCTTAACAGCCTACTCTCCTATTTGGAACAACCATAATTTGCAGGAAGTTCTTAAGATAGGCATATTTAGAGAGTGGGAGAAGCTTGGCCTCAGTAAGCTAAGTCAATTATATAACGACTCTGGGTTAAAGAAATTTTCAGAACTGGTTGGGGAGTTTAAGCTTCCCCGGGGGTCTTTCTTCCTATATGTCCGGTTGGAACATGCCCTTAAAGCACAATTTAAAGCCCAGACCCCGAGATGGGAAGAGATGCCTCTATTTCAGTGCATAATTCAAATAACCCCCACTAGAGGGGTAATTTCAAGAATTTATGACCAATTAAGCAAATCGGTTAATAGCAGGGAAATACTCCTTCGGGTAAAGGCTAAATGGGAAGAGGAGGTGGGAGGAATGACCCAGGAACAATGGGCGAGAATTTTAGAGTTGGGAGCGCAGGTTTCTGTGACCCCTTCACAGAGACTCTCACACTTAATGCTGTTAAACAGAGCCTATTATACTCCTAAAAGACTTTTTAAATTTGGGAGAAGGCCCAATGACAACTGCCCCAGGTGTCGAAGGACGGGAGATCTCATTCACATGGTGTGGAGGTGTCCCAAGCTGTTTAGATACTGGGAGGAGGTGACTGGGAACTTGGGAAATATTTTCGGTACGACAGTGGCAAACGAGGCCTTGGTTTGTATTCTGGGGCATAGAAGAGTGATGGGAGAAAGGTTGAGTACTACCTTAGCTGTCACGCGGGCCCTGTTTCAGGCTAGAAAGTTGATAGCACTTAGATGGCAGGTAAAGGAGCCCCCCACCGTGAAAGACTGGATCTCTACAATGAATGAAACCTTGGGTAGGGAAAGAATGGAGTACATAAAAAGGGGCAATCTTCAGGAATTTGAAAGCATGTGGAAGATGTGGATAGAGAAAGTGAAGAGTCATTAATAGTGGGATCTGCATAGACACGGAATAGACTGAGGGATGGGCTTAATATAGGTATATAGGCAACTGGTATCCTTGCAGGCAAAGGATCCTATATTAAAGTGTTTCTGGATATGCACATTTTTAGTTAAATATATAGCTTAGTAGGGTATAGGATAAACATATAGGGAGTAGGTGGGGGGGGGGGGGATCGGGGTATTAGGGAATAGGTAATTTGGTACACAATACAGGCTGGGTCAGTAGAAGATGGGCACGGGGAGCCCACAAGTTCATTTTTACAAACCTCTCTTCTTGTATTTTTTGTTGGTGTTTTTGTCCTTTTTCTTCCTTCTTACGGGTCCCTTTGGTTATCGAGTCCTAGTTAGTGGGGCTTACGAGATGGAAGGGACAGAGGACTTGTTGGTAAAGAGGCGTAATGGAATCCGTTGGTCATTATGGCGATATAAAAAGCAATGAGAAAAAGTATAATCCACTATGATGTGAATACGAGAAGGCGACAGTTAATGAACAACAAACTGATTTAGCCCTCCAAACACTGTTTACTGATGTGGAAAAAAAAAAAAAAAAAAAAAAAAAGTAAAGTAAAGTAAAATCACACTTGTTTATTAATAAAACTAAAAAGTTAAATAGAGTAAGTGTAGTCAAAGCATAGCCAGAGCCCAGTAACCGGTTTGGGTAGTCAGCCAAGCCAGAGTTCAGTAACCAGATCGGGTAATCAGCCAAGCCAGGGTTCAGTAACCAGATCGGGTAATCAGCCAGGCCAGAAGTCAGGGATCCAAGTAGAGGAACAGCAAGCAGGATAAGGAGCCAGATGGGATGTCAGCAAAGCCAGTCTTTAAACAGGAACGCAGGAGATGGTTTCTTGTGATGTGACCAAGGCGAAGGCAGGAATGAAGTAAGCTGGAGATCTTTAAGTAGGTGGGACTGACGAGCAGATCCACAACAGCTGGTTAACTGTGGAGAGAGATGAGAGCTGGCAATTAGCCGACAGCTGAGCGGCCAGCTCAGAGAAGGAAGGGCTGAGTCAGTCCTGACAGTACAGCGCCATCATCTGGGCGTTGAAGTCCACCCCTTCCATGTTAAGGTTGTATTTGTGGACACAGAGGGGCTTCTCAACAACACCAGTTGCTGTTGGAATTTGCTATACAGGAAAGAGAAAGGGAAGGTGCATGGTCTGATGCATGAATCCTTTTAAAAAGTTTATTTGAAACAAAATGGTATATAAACAAAATACTACGTATTTATAGATGTCGATGAATTCCAATGGTAATAACAGTTAATTGAACGGTACTAAATATTAAAGTAATGCCCATACAAGGGATAAAAGATAAATGGTTGTCTAACGCATTTCGGGGATTTCCCTCTTCCTCAGAGCCTTAGGAAACCAGGTCTGGTCTCCATGTTAAGATGTAGAGGACTGGATGAGTGGTATATCACTGGGTAAGTGGTATAACCTTACGGGAGAATTCTCCTTCACTGTAGGGATGTTTTTTTTACATCACAGTGCTCTACATTAAACAAACATGTCCATCAAATCTGTAACCATGCCCCCACTGTCCAAACACAAATGAATTAGTCTTTTTCTGAATCAGGTACAACAAGATATATCTAAAGTGAACTGGACCTGGAAAGGTCTTGATAATCTTTCTAAAAAGGAGAGATCTGCTTTAAAAGAACTGCAGGAAGCACCTAAACTAATAATTAAAGGTAGCGACAAGGGTAGAAACATCGTCCTTCTAACAGAAAACCAGTATGAACAGGAAGTTATGCGACAGCTTTGTGTCTACCTACGGTAAGCTGTCATTTAAGCCCTTTCCAAGAACTGTGGAAATTCTTAATCAGAAACGTATTTTTGATTTCGAAGCAGACCTCATAACTAAAAAGGAACAGAATTATCTGAGTGTTAGAGAATATAACACACATACATTCTAATCCACATCATACATAAGCTCCATAAATCCATGACCCAACCCCCAGGTAGACCTATAGTGCCTGCCATCAAGGGCCCCCTTGAGAGATTAGACAAATATATGGATGCCCTAATTGCTGGACTTGTACGTGATCTACCTTCATTTGTAAGAGATACAAGAGATGTTCTTAGCAAACTAGAGGGAACCCCCTTTCCACATGGGGCTATCCTCATTGGGATTTACATGGAACCACTATACACGTCAATTACATGGAAAAAACTTTTCTCTTCTGAATATCATTGAGTATCAATGATATTTGTAATGTTGTACATTGCTGTTTTAATGCCCCACTGGGGAATCCTAAAATCTTTTAGACAATTAGGGAGGCTAAGATAGAACATGAAAGACACATAGCGGAGGAGAGCAAAAGAAATCCCAAGAAATTCTTTAAGTATGTAAACAGTAAAAAAGGGAGGACAGACCATATTGGCCCCAAAAAGAATGAGGAAGGACATCTGGTTACAAAGGAAGGGGAGATGGCTAAGGTGTTGAATTTATTCTCCTCGGTCTTCAAGGGAATTAGGGGCATCAGTAACCAAAACTGCGGTGTTTATTCTTATGACACATCACAGGAAGCACCTCCATGGTTAACAGAGGACAGGATTAAAATTAGACTTGGGAAACTTAACATTAATAAATCACCGGGACCAGATGGCTTGCATCCGAGGGTACTTAGGGAACTCAGTCAAGTAATTGCCAGACCATTGTTCCTAATTTTTACTGGCATTCTACGGACTGGAATGGTACCAAATGATTGGAGAAAAGCCAATGTAGCACCAATATTTAAAATGGGCCCAAAATGCATTCCTGGGAATTACAGACCAGTTAGCCTAACATCAATAGTATGCAAGCTCTTGGAGGGGATGATAAGGGAATATATACAAGATTTTAGTAACGAGAACGATATCATTAGCAGTAATCAGCATGGTTTCATGAAAAATTGTTCTTGCCAAACCAATCTATTAATATTCTATGAGGAGGTGAGTTGCCATCTAGATAAAGAAAGTGGTGTATCTGGTTTTTGCAAAAGCATTTGACACAGTTCCCCATAAACGTTTACTGTACAAAATAAGGTCCATTGACATGGACCATAGGGTGAGTACATGGATTGAAAACTGGCTACAAGGGCGAGTTCATAGGGTGGTGATAAATGAGGAGTACTCGGAATGATCAGGGTGGGAGGTGGGGTCCCCCAGGGTTCTGTGGTGGGACCATTCCTATTCATTTTGTTCATAAACGACCTGGAGGATGGGATAAACAGTTCAATCTCTGTATTTGCGGATGATACTAAGCTAAGCAGGGCAATAACTTCTCCGCAGGATAATTAATGGGGTGGGCAACTACATGGCAAATGAGGTTTAATGTAGCAAAATGTAAAATAATGCATTTGTGTGGCAAAAATATGAATGCAATCTATACATGGGGGAGAACCTCTGGGGGAATCTAGGATGGAAAAGGACCTGGGGGTCCTAGTAGATAATAGGCTCAGCAATGGCATGCAATGCCAAGCTACTGCTAACAAAGCAAACAGAATATTGGCATGCATTAAAAAGGGGATCAACTCCAGAGATAAAACGATAATTCTCCCACTCTACAAGACTCTGGTCCGGCCGCACCTGGAGTATGCTGTCCAGTTCTGGGCACCAGTCCTCAGGAAGGATGTACTGGAAATGGAGCGAGTACAAAGAAGGGCAACAAAGCTAATAAAGGGTCTGGAGGATATTAGTTATGAGGAAAGGTTGCGAGCACTGAACTTATTCTCTCTGGAGAAGAGACGCTTGAGAGGGGATATGATTTCAATTTATAAATACCGTACTGGTGACCCCACAAAAGGGATAAAACTTTTTCATGGAAGGGAGTTTAACAAGATTTACGTGGCCACTCATTAAAATTTGAAGAAAAGAGGTTTAACCTTAAACTACGTAGAGGGTTCTTTACTGTAAGAGCGGCAAGGATGTGGAATTCCCTTCCACAGGCGGTAGTCTGTTGTGGAAATTTTATGAAGATGTATTTTAATATGTATTGTCCTAGTGTCTCCCAGTGTTAGTTCTCCCACAACCCGCTCTAAAGAGCTGACTGGGGCAGACTGACGCTGGTTGAGATCCGTTTGGTAGTGGAAAACTTCCTGAGGTTGGAGAGAAGTGTTTGCAGAGTGGGTATATGTCCGCCAGCGGAGGGCCCCTGTGCGATGCACAGAACGATCGTATGGGGGGGAAATGTTCGCTCTGCAAAGACATTATCGGTTTAGCGGATGTGTGCTCATGTCACCCCTGTATGCCTGTTTCAACATATTTGGGGTGCCATGGCGTACACCTGCAAATAATCTCCCATCAGCAGGAATGGACCCATCCTGTTGGAAGGATTTCCTGTGTTGACATTCATATTCTGTGTTGACATTCAACTCCTGTGAGGTCATTTCCCATGGAGGAAGCGATTGGCTGTTGGGGCCAGGACTTTCTGTTTGATTGCTTCTGTTGTCTTTGAATAAAAGAGCGAGTGCGATGCTCAGTGAAGGGGAGTCATGCTGAGAAGAGGACGTAAGCTGTGGTCATGTCTGTTTATTGGGAAATGCGGGAAATAGAGTAATAGGTAACATGCATTATACCATTAGACAAAATGGGCGCTTATTAGTGCAAAAGAGTATGGTGGGTTTTTCCACGACAGGTCTCAGCAGGGGGCATCGATAGTTTCAAAAAACTATTAGATAAGCACCTGAATGACCGCAACATACAGGGATATACAATGAAATACTGACATATAATCACACACATAGGTTGGACTTGATGGACTTGTGTCTTTTTTCAACCTCGCCTACTATGTAACTATGTAACAATTTCAGTCTTTGCAGATGACACCAAGCTATGCAGTGGAATAATGTCCTAACAGGATGTCTCCAATTTACAAGCTGACCTCAATGCACTGTCTAATTGGGCGACTATGTGGCAGATGAGGTTTAATGTTGATAAATTTAAAGTTAAGCACTTGTGAGCTAAGAATATCCATGCATCATACATACTAGGGAGAGTACAACTGGTGGAATCAATGGTGGAGAAGGATCTGGAGGATTTGGTAGATCATAAGCTGAATAATAGCATGCAATGCCAAGCTGCGGTTTCCACAGCAAGCAAAATTCTTTCTTGTTTAAGAGAGGTATGGACTCCAGAGAGAGAGAGAGATATAATTGTGCCCCTGTATAAATCATTAGTAAGACCTCATCTGGAATATACAGTTCAGTTTTGGGCACCAGTTCTCAAAAAGGATATTTGGGAGCTGGAGAAAGTGCAGAGAAGGGCAACCAAACTGATAAGAGGCATGGAGGAGCTCAGCTATGAGGAAAGATTAGAGGAACTGAATTTATTATCTCTTGAGAGGAGGAGATTAAGGGGGGATATGATCAACATGTATGAATATATAAGGGGTTCATATAGTGAACTTGGTGTTGAGTTATTCACTTTACGGTCAACACAAAGGGCAAGGGGGCACTCTTTAGGCCTAGAGGAAAAGAGATTTCATCTCCAAATACAGAAAGGTTTCTTCACAGTAAGAGCTGTGAAAATGTGGAATAGACTCCCTGCAGAGGTGGATCTGGCCAGCTCAGTAGATTGCTTTTAAGAAAGGCCTGGATTCTTTCCTAAATGTACATAATATGACTGGATACTGACATTTATAGGTAAAGTTGATCCAGGGAAAATCTGGTTGCCTCTTGGGGGTCAGAAAGGAATTTTTTTTTACCCTACTGTAGCAAATTGGATCATGCTTTGCTGGGGTTTTTTGGATCAACTGTGGGTGAAGGATTGTGTATATGGAATTGTATGATATTATTTTTTATTTATTTTTATGGTTGAACTAGATGGACTTGTGTCTTTTTTCAACCTGACTAACTATGTAACTATGTATGAAATGGGGATAATTATGAAGACAAACTCACCTGTTCTCTATTCTGACAAACAATTATCTGATATTCTACACAAGGGCTGCCAAGGAGAAAAGCTCCCACTTTAGGATCTTTATTGTCTCCCCACTAGTCCATCTCTGATAATCTGCAGATAGTGGGAGGGACAGAATGTCAGCCAGGAGATGACATCAAAAGTCTCCGGGAAAAGTCTCCAATCAGACAATATATGACCTACAACCCATGTCATGTAGTGTATGTTATGGAACACAAGGCGTGTTCCTCCAATACGTGGGATGGAGCACCCAACATTTACACATCCAGGTTGGTAAGATCCAAACAATTGTCTAATGTTTCCAGACCCTTCAGAGGTGTCCATGGAGGTATAGGACCCCTTTTCTTTTTGTGATATAGAAGGGGTAATTTCATCTGATAGAGGCAGTGATTCACACTGAAAACTATTAGTCAGAGGTGTGGTGGGTCTCGGCCTCAACCAGGGATGGAATCTCCACCTCACATGACTTGTAAGTTGGGATTTGATGTGTGATTGTTATTGATGGGAATGATTTGTGTAATCCTGTATTGTATTTATGTCATCTCTCATTTAATTGTGTGCTCAATTTCCATCTCATTACATGGACATAGATCTGTTTATTAACCACTTACAGACAAGAAGATTTGCCCCCTAATGACAAGGCCATTTTTTGCGATTCGGCGCTGCGTCGCTTCAACTGACAATTGTGCGGTCGTGCGACATTGTACCCAAACAAAATTGACGTCCTTTTTTCTCACAAATATAGTTTTCTTTTGGTGGTATTTGATCACCTCTGCGGTTTTTATTTTTTGCTCTATAAACAAAAAAACAACATTTTGGAAAAAAAAAAACAATATTTTTTACATTTTGCTATAATAAATATTCCCAAAAATGTTTCTAAAAAACACGTTTCTTCATCAGTTCAGGCCAATATGTATTCTTCTACATATTTTTGGTAAAAAAAAAAAAATCGCAATAAGCATATATTGATTGGTTTGTGCAAAAGTTATAGCGTCTACAAACTATGGGAAAGATTTATGGCATTTTTATTATTTTATTATTTTTTACTAGTAATGGTGGTGATCTGCGATATTTAGCGGTACTGCAACATTGCGGCGGACAAATCGGACACTTTTGACACTTCTTTGGGACCATTAACATCTATACAGCGATCAGAGCTACAAAAATGCACTGATTACTGTGTAAATCTCACTGGCAGGGAAAGGGTTAACACTAGGGGGCGATCAAGGGGTTAAATGTGTTCCCTCGTGAGTGTTTCTTACTGTGGGGGAAGGGGGCTGACTGGGGGAGGAGACATATCGCTGTTTCTACTTACTAGGAACAAACGATCTGTCTCCTCTCCCCATCAGAACAGGGATTTGTGTGTTTACACACACAAATCCCTGTTCTGGCTCTCTCGCCTGTGATCACGGGTGACCGGCAGCAATCGCAACTGCTGGCCATGCAAATTGGGTCCCCCACCATGCAGCGGGCGTGCGTACGTGCCAGCTATGGCTCCTAATAGGGAAGTGGTACCCATATGTCGTTTTGTGGGAAAGTGCCACTTTGCCGACGTATATCGGCGTGAGCCGGTCAGCAAGTGGTTAATTCATGTTATATGTAACCCTGCCCATGGCTGTGTAAGGTTGTGGGGCATCTAATGGGGTGTTGTTGAACCTAACAAGCAGTTATGGCTAAGGCCTGAAAGAGGGAGAGATGAGGGCGCTCTGGTGAGGCTGGGTATCCAGTCCTTAGTAGCAGTGGAGTGATGGCACTGAAGGCAGCACTTTGTAGAGAAGAAGAAGCTCTGGAGGGTCATAAAAGAGAGAGAAAGGCGCCTCTATGTGCAGTGGATAAAAGATTTATTACAGACACAAGGGGATTACAAACACTTAGAAGATAGTAAGAGGTCCTAGACATATAATGATTGGTCCTTAGGTGGATCGCTGTAATCCTCGTCTGTCTGGGGGAGAGAGAGAGCGTCCTGCAGCTGTCAGAGTCTGGTGATATGAATGAGTGAGGAGGTGAAGATACGATGAGGCGGCCCGGGTTCTGGAACCAAGCTGAAATGCACACAGCCGATGTGACATCAGGTGAAGGTGGTGGGTGGTAATGCGTTTTGGAGCATGCAAGTCTCTTTCACCTGATGTCACATCGTCTGTCTAAGTACCAGCTTGGTTCCAGAACTCAGGCCGTCTCATCGCATCTTCACCTCCTCGCTCATCCACATCACCAGTTATTTATATTATTTATAGTATTTTTATTTCAAATGTTCAAACAATCAACACGTGTTTCAGCACAATTATACAGAAATATTACAATGTTAGAAAAAACAATATAAGTAAGATATCGTCAAAGTGTTCAATATTGCAGCATGATGAGTGAGACCACACAAACTTTAGCATACTATGTACATGCAAAAAAACTACTTTGTGGTTGGCCATTTATGATTGGTGATGTGCAGTGACACCTCCCTTACAGGATAGATATAAAGATAGCTGTGCAGCACTAGAAGTGAAACTCCCTAAACCTAAAAGTGTTAATATTTACACATTTGAAACAAACAACACAGATATACATGATGAAGCCCCGCCTAGGGCGTAACGTGTAAAGTGGAGACGTCATCACGCCAGGAGAGCCGCTGCTATACTGTTATGAAGGAGAGGAGGGTCACCGGCTGCTCTGTGCGTTCTTACATGGATATATTGTGATTCTATGTGAGGATATATTACATGTTATTATTAATAAACTATTAATGACCCGAGTATCCCAGCTATTGTGACACATACAAATAAAACAGATCTGGTAACAATTTACGAAGCGGGTATTATCCTCAGACCGGGAAATCTGTCCTCCAGGGGGCAGGAGAGCAATAGTGAGTATGATGAGATGGCGGCTGGTTTTCATTTTATATAATTATTGTAATATATCCGAAATCCACATATCAGAGTAGATCATTTCCTCTACATCACATCCCCTTTAGGCTCCTCCCATTAGAAGAGCAACCCCTCCCCCAGACATTTCTCCAGCATTCTTATAGTGTTTTCAGAGCTTCATAAACACAATGAAGACACATCATAAATGTCATAGAAGTGTTACTGAGCATTGCTTCCTTCTACATAATCATCACACGTATGAGCGAGTCCTAAGGGTGTCTATTCCATCCTATTTCCTGCTTGTTAGGAATATGGATGGTCATTCCATATGTACATAGCCTGGTCACTGTTCTACTATAAGGGGAACCCCAAATCCCATGGATGAGATTACAAAGAGAAAGATTCCCTCAGAGAGAGGAGAAGACATGAGAAGAGGACAGGTGATGGAAGATTCTACATCGGTGAGGATGGAGGACATCCAGAGATAGATGGAAACACTGATTCCGCGTACACATGGTCGGAATTTCCGACAGAAAGAGTCTAATGGGAGCTTTTCATCGTATATTCGGACCATGTGTATGCCCCATCAGACTTTTTTCGTCGAAAATTCAGACGAACTTAGATAGAGAACATGTTCTATATTTTTCCGACAGAAAAAATTACTATCGGAAAAAACGCTCATCTGTAAGCTTTTCCCATGCACCAAAAACTCTGAAGCAAGTACAAGACGGAAGCACTCGGTCTGGTAAAACTAGCGTTTGTAATGGAATTAGCACATTCCTCACGCTGCAAATTCTGTGATCTTTTAATGCAGCCCATTCTTTTGTGCTTTATAATGCTAGAAAGTTGTTTTGCTGCTGATATTCACACAGAGTTCTGACAAACTTATTTCTTTATTATTTCTCATGATCTCATGAATAATCTTTTATTTTTTTAAAGCCAGATCTCCATAATAATGTTTAGAATTATTTTTTATAGTCATCTTTTTTTTTTTATTTCATCAAGATCTCCTTTTTTTGTATTATTGAAAAATGATTTTCTAGTGATCTCCATATTTTTTTTTGTGTGTGTCAAGTTACCACAATAACATTATTATCTTGTATTTTTTAACCTCAAGGAGGTTGGTTGTTGTCCCTTGGTAATTTGACATTGTATTTTTGAAATGTACCTGTCTACGCACAAACAAACTGTCCTTTTTGTAGAAAAACACATAGGCAAGTATTTTCAGAAAATAAAATATCATTTATTCTGGGTAACAAAATAAAGAGGAAGGCAACGCTGGAGAAACTTTTGGAATTTGCTAAGCCTTTTGGCACACATCAAGTCTGTGGAAAATAAAATTGTTAGCTTGAGGAGTCCATATAATTTGGAGCCCAATCTGGTCCAGGATTCTCGGAGATCGGGACCAGCAGCAGATATCTATGTCCCCAGGCACGTGTATGCGTCTACTGTCAGACCAGACTGTCAGGGGCATATCAGTGGCCGTCGGGCGAATATGCATGCACGCAGGTGCACGAAGGGCCTTTCCAGGGCAGTTCTGCTGAAATCTCCACCAGGGGGTGCCGGAGCGCTCCCGCGAGCGCCCGTTCGCGCGTGTGTGCACCCGTGCACACGCCCATTCGCGCTAGCGCTATTTTGGCGCCAAGGGCCCTTTAAAAGACTGTCAGATGCTTATGTTTATCTGCAGCTCTGCACCTGAGTTCCTGTATCCTGCCTGTTGTTGTATTGCTAGTGACCCGGCTCCATCTGACCAGTCTCCTATCCGACCCGGCCTGCCTGTCCTCACTTATATCTTGTGACCCATTGCCGAACTCCTGCCTGCCTGACTATTCTTGGATTATCCCTCCTGCTATATACTTGCCTGATCTCCTGCCAAACGGACTGTCTGACTCTGCTTTGCCTGTGTCCTGTGACGCTGCTTCCAGCCTGCTCTGCCAAGCTTCAGATTCTGCTGCTGCCGTATCATCCACCTGCCTGCCTGCTGACCTGCATCAGCCTACCTGCATCCGCGGCTCAGCCATCCCAGAGGGACGTCTTCCCAGTTCCAGTGTTTGCTTCTGCTGGAACCTGCATCAGGCCCTTCTACCCACTGTGCTCAAGAGACCACTGTTCCCACTTCCAGTGGCTCCTGAACCACCGTTTAAGAGAGGTCTCCTTCTACCAGTCGGGCTCAACTACCAGGTACCTAACAGTACGAACAGCCATGACTGAGCCCGCAGGAGAGACCTCTCCCATCAAGGAGATCTGTACGCACCTAGCGGTACTCACCCAGGCAGTAAAGACTTTACAAGACAGTTACAACAGACTGGAGGGTCAAGTGCTGAACCTTAGTGGTCCTGGAGGTGTGGCCTCTGCCTCCACAGCTGCTCCAGCACAGGCTGCTGCACCAACCTCTGTGGTCATGCTCCCACCTGAACCAAGGGTCCCCATCCCTGAGAAGTTTTCTGGTGACCGAACCAAGTTTCTGGCCTTCCACAGCACCTGTCAACTTTATTTTGCCCTACAGCCATGGACTTTTTCCTTGGAGGCTCCTAAAGTGGGATTTGTCATATCCCTTCTCCAGGGGGAACCCCAGACCTGGGCCCACCGCCTGCTTGAAACCAACTCTGTACAGATCCAGTCTTTGCCCGCCTTTTTCGAAGCCATGGCCCAGTTGTACGAGGACCCTCAGCGGACTGCCACCACTGAGGCAGCTTTGTTCGCACTCCAGCAAGGCCGTAGGCTGGCCGAGGACTATGTTACGGACTTTCGACGCTGGAGTGCGGACACTCAATGGAACAACGCAGCTTTACATCATCAGTTCCGCATGGGGCTATCTGAGAGTCTTAAGGATGAGCTTGCCTGGGTAGGGATGCCTGATACCCTTGAAGAACTCATCACTCTTACCATCCAGATTGACCGACGTCTTCGTGAGCACCGGTCTGAATGCTCTTCCCAGCAAACGCGCCCTATGTGAATGACTGCAAGAGTTCCGGTTCCTGCCTCCCGGTATCTACCTCCTGCTTGCCCAAGTCCAGTCACTCAGACACCTGATGCTCCCGAGCCAATGCAACTGGGACTTATGCGCTCTACCTTGCCCCCAGAAGAATGGGCGCGCAGACGCCAGCTAAACCTCTGTCTCTACTGTGGTGGGGCGGGCCACTACGTGAACAACTGTCCAGTAAAGACTCGTAAGTGTTTTTCTTCTACTCCGGCCAGTTTATCCGCTTTAACAGCCAATACAACTCAACTTGCTCTCCCTCTCTCATTACAGCTCCAGGGAAGAACAATCCAGGTCAACGCCATTATTGATTCTGGGGCATGTAGCTGCTTTGTTGACTCTGCTTTCGCTACCCAACAAAATCTTCCCCTAAAAGACAAGACACACAGACTCTCAGTTTTTTTGGCCGATGGGTCCCACATAAAATCAGGACAAGTCTCTCAAGAAACCCTTCCTTTGTCTGCCACCTGTTTATCTCAACACAAAGAGATCCTAACTCTGGACGTTATCTCATCTCCATTATTTCCGATCATTTTGGGCATGCCCTGGCTCCAGGCCCATAACCCTCATGTTAACTGGGCCACGGGCGAGATCAAGTTCCGGTCACCCTACTGCTAAAAACATTGCTTACCTGAACCCTCTCAGTCTGCTGCTACTTTACTTTGTATGGACATTGACCAAGACCTGCTTCGAACCGTACCAGAGGCCTATTGGGAATTTGCAGATGTGTTCAGCAAGAAGGGAGCAGACTCCCTGCCACCCCATCGTCCCTATGATTGCCCAATTGAGCTGCTCCCTGGGGCTGAGATTCCTTTCGGGCGCATCTTTCCGATGTCTGAAAAAGAACAAGAGGCACTTAAGGTATACATAAATAAAAAGGGCTTTATCCGACCTTCTACTTCACCAGCTGGGGCCGGAATATTTTTTGTCACCAAAAAAGATCAGACTCTTCGTCCATGTGTGGACTATCGGGAGTTAAACAAAAATACGGTCAAAAACCGCTACCCGTTGCCCCTGATACCTGAACTGTTCCAGAAGTTGAGGTCTGCCATCATCTTCACCAAGCTGGATCTGAGAGGGGCCTACAATTTGGTCCGCATTCGGGCCGGAGATGAATGGAAGATGGCTTTAAGGACCCGTTTCGGACACTATGAGTATCTGGTCATGCCCTTCGGCCTATGCAATGCTCCTGCCACGTTCCAGCATCTGGTCAACAATGTGTTTAGAGATTTCCTGGACATCTTTGTAATCGTCTATTTGGATGACATCTTAATCTTCTCCAGTTCACTCAATCAACATAGGGAACATGTCCGTAGAGTCCTGGGCCGTCTTCGTTTGCACGGACTGTATGCTAAAGCGGAGAAGTGCGAATTTGAACAAGAGGAGATTCAGTTTCTGGGGTTAGTGATCTCCCCAACCGGCATCAAAATGGACCCTCAGAAAGTGTCCGCTGTGCTAGATTGGCCAGCTCCTCTGGACAAGAAGGGCGTGCAACGCTTCATTGGATTTGCAAATTTTTATAGAAAGTTCATTAGGGGGTTTTCTGCCATCATCTCCCCCATCACGCAGCTAACCAAGCAGAACTCTCGTTTCCACTGGAACCCGGAGGCTCAGGGGGCCTTTGAAGAATTAAAAAGACGTTTCACTTCAGCTCCGATCCTTAGCCATCCTGACCCATCCTTACCTTTTATCCTGGAGGTTGATGCTTCCGAAATGACCGTGGGTGCTGTCATTTCTCAGCGACAGGGCAACAAGGACCTGATGCACCCCGTAGGGTTCTTTTCTAGAAAACTTTCCCCGGCCGAGCGGAACTATGATGTGGGAGACCGGGAACTACTTGCTATCAAGACAGCTGTGGAAGAATGGAGGTACTTGTTAGAGGGCGCAGTCCATCCGGTACTGATATATACTGACCACAAGAACCTCGAATACTTAAGATCTGCCAAGAGACTAAAACCCTGACAGGCCCGATGGGCTCTATTCTTTACACGGTTCTGTTTCCACATTACTTACCGGCCTGGATCTAAAAACGTAAAACCAGACGTGCTGTCGCGCATGTCAACCATTGACAACCCTAAATACCTTTCAGTACCTGACACTATCCTGCCGGCAAATAGCTTCCTACTTCTTCAAACGGATCTCCTGTCCATGATCAGAGAAGCATCACCAGAACCTTCAAGTCTCCAGGGATCCTCTTTAACATCTCGAGATGGATTATTGTGGAGAGGAAGTCAAATTTTCGTCCTGGAGAGCGCCCGAGTCAAGGTGCTGACATTATTGCATGACCACCCACTTGCAGGACATTTTGGGGTCCGCAAGACCCTTGAGCTTGTGCAACACACTTTCTGGTGACCTAACCTGAAGGAATTTTGCAGAAAGTATGTTAACTCTTGTTCTGTCTGCATTCAGAATCAAACTCCCGAGAACAGAGCTTGGGGACTACTGAGACTGTTGCCTATACCAGATAGACCCTGGAGGATGATAGCAATGGACTTTATAGTTGAATTACCATGCTCTGAAGGATGTTCGGCGATCTTTGTGGTCATCGACCGGCTGTCTAAAATGGCCCACTTCGTACCCCTAAAAGGAACACCTTCTGCTGTTGAAACAGCCCATGTGTTCATCAAGGAGATTGTTAGGCTGCACGGAGTTCCCGCAAATATAGTGTCCAATAGGGGGGTGCAGTTTACCTCACGCTTCTGGTGAGCCCTATGTGAAATCTTGAAAATTGAACTAGCCCTGTCCTCAGCATACCATCCCCAAATGAATGGGCAAACTGAAAGGACAAACCAGACACTCGAGCAATACATTATGTGTTTCACATCTTTTGTGCAAGATGATTGGGTGTCCCTGCCGCCCCTAGCGGAATTCGCCTATAATAATGCTAGTCACTCTGCCACTGGTCAATCCCCTTTCTTTGCCAATTATGGTTTTCATGTATCTTTTTTAACCAGATTTTCTTTCAGAGTCCTCAGTTCCAGCGGTCCAGGACACAGTGCAGTTCCTCAGTCATAATAACCGGATGTTACGGGAAGCGGTATCCAAGGCACAAGCAGACAGCAAGAGGTTCTTCAATCAGAAAAGAAGGAGATCTAAACCTTCAGCTTGGTGATAAGGTATGGCTATCTACCGATAATATTAGGTTGACTTGTCCTTCCTTCCAAAAAGCTTGCTCCTAAATTTATTGGGCCCTTCCCTGTGAAAAAGAAAATCAACGAGGTATCCTATGAACTGTGTTTATCTGACTCATTTAAAATCCACCCTGTGTTTCACGTGTCACTTTTGAAGCCTGCTGTAGATGATCCCTTTCCTGATAGGGGCACCAGGGTCCCTGAACCGGTTTTGGTGGATGGTAATGAGGAATACGAAGTGGAGGCCATCCTTGATTGCAGAAAGAGATCTGGGCAAGTACAGTTTTTGATTAAATGGAAGGGGTATGGTCCGGAAAATAACTCATGGGAACCTGACAGTAATATTAATGCCAAACGTTTGATTCATGCCTATTTCTCTGCTCACTCTGAAAAGAAAAGTTATCTGGGCATCCGGAGGCTGTCTGTTGGGAGGGGGCAATGTCCGGGGCATATCAGTGGCCGTCGGGCGAATATGCGTGCACGCAGGTGCACGAAGGGCCTTTCCAGGGCAGTTCTGCTGAAATCTCCACCAAGGGGCGCCGTTCGCGCTAGCGCTGTTTTGGCACCAAGGGCCCTTTAAAAGACTGTCAGATGCTTCTATCAGGTGCTGTTCGTCTGCAGCTCTGCACCTGAGTTCCTGTATCCTGCCTGTTGTTGCATTGTTAGTGACCCCGCTCCGTCTGACCATTCTCCTGTCTCCTATCCGACCCGGCCTGCCTGACCTCGCTTATATCTTGTAACCCGTTGCCGAACTCCTGCCTGCCTGACTATTCTTGGATTATCCCTCCTGCTATATACTTGCCTGATCTCCTGCCAAACCGACTGTCTGATTCTGCTTTGCCTGTGTCCTGTGATGCTGCTTCCAGCCTGCTCTGCCCAGCTTCAGATTCTGTTGCTGCCGTATCATCCACCTGCCTGCCTACTGACCTGCATCAGCCTACCTGCATCCGCAGCTCAGCCATCCCAGAGGGACGTCTTCCCAGTTCCAGTGTTTGCTTCTGCTGGAACCTGCATCAGGCCCTCCTACCCACTGTGCTCAAGAGACTACTGTTCCCACTTCCAGTAGCTCCTGAACCAGCGTTTAAGAGAGGTCTCCTTCTACCAATCGGGCTCAACTACCAGGTACCTAACACTGACTAAAGCCAGGTCATCGGGGGGCGTAGGCACGTTCTGATGTGACGGAGGCTGAGCAGGTGATCTGCCTGCTCCGTGATGTACCACGCTCATTCAGGTAGTGCTCCGACACCTGACATCTGATACACCTGAGTTCTAAAATGTTTACTCCATGCGGAAGCTGACGCCGACACCAATGCTTGGGTCACTGAGAAGCGGAGGAGCTGAGGAGTTGGGGAACGAGCTCTTCTAAAAAAAAAAAAACAACGCTAAAGCTGCTAAAAACTTAAAACCAATCTAAGCTCCCCAGGATAGTGGGATACAGAGGAGTGGAGACGCACTATATTCCACCTGTTCGTTTGGGTATGGGCAAGCCTCAGTTTCCCCATACCTCAGCCATTTGTTTCCCCTGCTGTTTTTGCCATACCTGAGGTCAGGACATCTCTGAATGCCGGGCGGGACGGGAGAACGGAGGAATTCAAGAAAGCACAGGATGATAAAAACACTGAACACCTTTTGACTCCCCCTCTTGGCTTGAAGAAATCTGAACCCTCAGCTAAAAGTTCACCAGCTCATGATTGTGGCTATATGGCTACAAAATGCTATAAAAAGCAATAATTAGGGGCATTAGATGCTATAATATCGGCAGCAACAGCAGTAACAGCACGGCACTTTGCTTCTCTGGAGAAGGAAAGATAAGGAAGATAAAAGCAGTGGCAGCTGTGGTAAGTGTGCTTTCTACTTTTTTTTTTCTCTTCACAGACTTTGTATGTCCATACTGCTTCTGGACTATACAAAGATACGCTGTATAGTATTTAACACTACCACATGCTGCCATATACTATTAAAAACTGCTAAACAGTTGCTTCAGTACTTTGCTTCAGCAGTTTATTGCATTGAGGTTTTTCTGCCATATACGGCTATATTCCACTGCCATTAAAAACTGCTAAACTGTCAAACTGGTGCCTCAGTATTTTATCACACTGCTGCTTTGTTGTCATATATGGTCATATACCATTAAAAACTCCTAAAACAGCCAAATCTAAACTGCCAAACTGCTGCCTCAACAATCTATTGTACTGCTGTTTTTTGGCTACCTCTGCCACTGTGATAAAAACTGTAACTAAACATCTTTCTTGTTTGCTCAAAGACATGCTACATATTTCTATTGTTACATATTGCTACATATAAATGCTATAAAGCTATCCGGTCTACTACTAAAGCTCACAACTGAAGGAGTTGTTTTTTGTTTTTTTTCTCAAAGACTGATAGCAGTAATTGAATTATTGTCATTTGATATCTTGCTGTGGATACTGATGTACTGGGGAATTGTTGCTACTAGCTATCTATTGATGGACTGAAAAAGCTGATAACTATAAGTTGTTATGGATGGTGTCAATCACTATTAATAAACAACTGTTGCCAATTTAAAAATAAAAAAAAAATAAATAACTCGGCATGTTGATGGACTGTGTTTGTTTTATATTCCACTAACTGCTGAGTGGAAGTCATATGCCTAGAGTTATAACAGCTTACAGCAAATAATGACATATATGTATATCCTGCTTATATAAAAGACATACCAAATTGCTATTAAAACAGCGGAAATATTGTGGAATGAGCTAAAGGAGACTAATTACATCAAGCTGTTAGCTTTGTGAACAACTGATAAATTATTGCCACCTCTAAACAGCTATTAGCAAACGCTATCTGAAACCACAGTGGAATATGACACGACAAAGGAGGAAGGAACTGGATGCAGAAATGGAGAAAGCACTAAAAATTAATGAGGAGTCTTATATAGTAGGCCCAGACAAAAACAACCCATGAAAAGCCAGAAAGAGCAGAAAAAAGGGCCTATAGGAAACCTAGCTAATCAAGGAATAGACTCTCTCAACCAAGCAAAATCCATTGTGAAAGAAAGTAGCGAACTAATGGTAAATCTGGACATAAAGGAAAACTCGCAGATGGAGCACGAAACAGTACAGACACCACGGATCCCATGAGTCTCATGGGGATTAGAGGGGAGATTGGTCGTAAATACGTCTGTGGTAACAGTAATAGATTCCAGTGGATGTACGGAGACACCAGATTATGAGATGAACAGACAAGAAATAGATGTAACAAAAATAAATAAAGATGTAAATATACGGCAGAACATCCCCCCCCCCCCCTGTAATGGTGGAACCAACCTTGAGAGACGTTCTTATGGCAGTACAGGCCTGTAATAATTCACTGTTATCATTAACAAATCAGATGTCAGAACTAAAAGGAGACATCGCAACTATGAGACATGAGAATCAGAAAATATGTGAACGAACTACTGCGGTGGAAACAAGAGTAGGAGAATTGGAGGACTCAATACCGATGATAAAAAAGGATATACATCTGATAAAAACACAAATAAGGGATCAAACTCAAAGAATGGAAGGAATGGAGAATAGACAAAGACGCAATATTGTCCGTATACTAGGTCTACCGGAACAAGAAGAAGGCCAATCAGCTGTTACATTTTTTGAAAAATGGTTAATGGACATTTTTGGGGTGGAGGGCTTCTCAAAAACGTTTGCAATAGAACGTGCACATCGTATAACAAGTCGTGCCCCCTCCGCTGGAGGAAAACCTAGGCCAATTATTATTAGATTATTAAATTGCCAAGATAGAGATAATATACTGTCTAAAGCAAGACAGAGAGGCAGTACTGAGTATAAGGGCAACAAAGTGTCCTTCTACCCAGACTTCTCGGTAGAAGTACAGAAGCAGAGGGCAAAATTTACGGAAGTTAAACGGCGCTTATTTGCACTAAAGATTAAATATGCAATGTTGTTTCCGGCAAAACTACGTATTACAGATCGGGATGGAGTTAAGTTTTTTGATACACCAGATGCAGTTAATACGTGGTTGGATAGGAGGCAGGAATAGTCTGGGCATAAGGACCGAAGAATAGATGAGAAGAGTCGGGGTGAGAGGGGGATTTTTCACCTCCGGAGCCTACCAGTAGCTATTTTTTTTCATTCCCATGGAGGGAGGGGGGGGGGGTCATACTCCTCCTCCCCCACCTGGGTAGATATATGGTACAGATGTAACGTTGTAAATGGCTACAGTGGGCCCCCTGTATGGGTCCCATGTGGACAAGAAGCATGTTGTTGTAGCTGATCCCTCTCCCCCCTTTGGGGAGGGACTTTCAGCTTGGAATGGTAGTGTCCAGATACAGATTGAAGTGAGATTGGAGGGGGGAAGGGGGGATGCAAGTAGTAGGATTGTATGTAGTGAAGGAGGTTGGGGGGGGAGGGGGAGGGGGGGGTTACAAGGGTGGGTGGTGTGTGTGTGGGTGTAATGGAAATTTGTATGTTCTGTATATAATTGTATTTTTGCCTCTTTGGCCAGGACTACCTCTACCTAAGCTTGTGAAGGTTCCAGTTTAAAGATGATAGCAGGTGTAGTTAGTGATCAAAATATTGATCAAAAGAGGGGAGACTGTAATGGAAATTTGTAAGTTCTGTATATAATTGTATTGTATTTTGTATGTATTGCACACTGCCCTCACTGTGCACACAGCACTAATAATGTTTTCAGTAAATGTTTACATTCTTTCGAGTCCTGATTAGAATTAGCCTGCCTATGTAACGCCCCTTGTTACCATAAACGTACAATTGTAATATAAACCACTCAATGACCGCCTCACGCCGATGTACGTCGGCAAGGCGGCACGGGCAGGCAAAATCACGTACAGGGTACGTGATTTGCCTCCCGCGGGTGGGGGGTCCGATCGGACCCCCCCCGCCGCCCGAGGCGGTCCCGTTCTGTCCCCCGGCGATCAGAGACGAGGGGGAGGCCATCCGTTCGTGGCCCCCCCCTCGCGATCGCCGCCGGCCAATGAGAACACTCCTTTGCTGCTGTATGCTAAACAGCAGCAAAGGAAGTGATGTCATCTCCCCTCGGGTCGGTATTTTCCGTTCCGGCCCGAGGAGAGAAGACATCTATGTGAGTGCACCAACACACACACAGTAGAACATGCCAGGCACACAAAACACCCCGATCCCCCCCCCCGATCGCCCCCCGATCCCCCCCCAATCACCCCCCCCCCCCTGTCACAAACTGACACCAGCAGGTTTTTTTTTTTTTTTTTTTTTTTTTTCTGATTACTGCTAGGTGTCAGTTTGTGACAGTTACAGTGTTGGGACAGTTACTGTTACCCCCCTGTAGGTCTAAGGTACCCCCCTAACCCCCCCTAATAAAGTTTTAACCCCTTGATCACCCCCTGTCACCAGTGTCGCTAAGTGATCATTTTTCTGATCGCTGTATTAGTGTCGCTGGTGACGCTAGTTAGTGAGGTAAATATTTAGGTTCGCCGTCAGCGTTTTATAGCGTCAGGGACCCCCATATATTATCTAATAAATGTTTTAACCCCTTGATTGGCCCCTAGTTAACCCTTTCACCACTGATCACCGTATAACCGTTACGGTTGACGCTGGTTAGTTCGTTTATTTTTTATAGTGTCAGGGCACCCGCCGTTTATTACCGAATAAAGGTTTAGCCCCCCCGATCGCCCGGCGGTGATATGCGTCGCCCCAGGCAGCGTCAGGTTAGCGCCAAAACCGCTAACACCCACGCACGCAGCATGCGCCTCCCTTAGTGGTATAGTATCTGATCGCATCAATATCTGATCCGATCAGATCTATACTAGCGTCCTCAGCAGTTTAGGGTTCCCAAAAACGCAGTGTTAGCGGGATCAGCCCAGATACCTGCTAGCACCTGCGTTTTGCCCCTCCCCCTGGCCCAGCCCAGCCCACTCAAGTGCAGTATCGATCGATCACTGTCACTTACAAAAGACTAAACGCATAACTGCAGCGTTCGCAGAGTCAGGCCTGATCCCTGCGATCGCTAACAGTTTTTTTGGTAGCATTTTGGTGAACTGGCAAGTACCAGCACCAGCCCCAGGCAGCGTCAGGTTAGCGCCAGTACCGCTAACACCCACGCACGCACCATACACCTCCCTTAGTGGTATAGTATCTGAACGGATCAATATCTGATCCGATCAGATCTATACTAGTGTCCCCAGCAGTTTAGGGTTCCCAAAAACGCAGTGTTAGCGGGATCAGCCCAGATACCTGCTAGCACCTGCTTTTTGCCCCTCCGCCCGGCCCAGCCCACCCAAGTGCAGTATCGATCGATCACTGTCACTTACAAAACTCTAAACGCATAACTGCAGCGTTCGCAGAGTCAGGCCTGATCCCTGCGATCGCTAACAGTTTTTTTGGTAGCGTTTTGGGGAACTGGCAAGCACCAGCGGCGTAGTACACCCCGGTCGTAGTCAAACCAGCACTGCAGTAACACTTGGTGACGTGGCGAGTCCCATAAGTGCAGTTCAAGCTGGTGAGGTGGCAAGCACAAGTAGTGTCCCGCTGCCACCAAAAAGACAAACACAGGCCCGTCGTGCCCATAATGCCCTTCCTGCTGCATTGGCCAATCCTAATTGGGAACCCACCGCTTCTGCAGCGCCCGTACTTCCCCCATTCACATCCCCAACCAAATGCAGTCGGCTGCATGAGAGGCATTTTTATGTCCTCCCGAGTACCCCTACCCAACGAACCCCCCAAAAAAGATGTCGTGTCTGCAGCAAGCGCGGATATAGGCGTGACACCCGCTATTATTGTCCCTCCTGTCCTGACAATCCTGGTCTTTGCATTGGTGAATGTTTTGAACGCTACCATACACTAGTTGAGTATTAGCGTAGGGTACAGCATTTCACAGACTAGGCGCACTTTCACAGGGTCTCCCAAGATGCCATCGCATTTTGAGAGACCCGAACCTGGAACCGGTTACAGTTATAAAAGTTAGTTACAAAAAAAGTGTAAAAAAAAAAAAATATATGAAATAAAAAAAAATAGTTGTCGTTTTATTGTTCTCTCTCTCTCTATTCTCTCTCTCTATTGTTCTGCTCTTTTTTACTGTATTCTATTCTGCAATGTTTTATTGTTATTGTTATTGTTATTGTTATTATGTTTTATCATGTTTGTTTTTCAGGTATGTAATTATTTATACTTTACTGTTTACTGTGCTTTATTGTTAACCATTGTTAACCATTTTTTTGTCTTCAGGTACGCCATTCACGACTTTGAGTGGTTATACCAGAATGATGCCTGCAGGTTTAGGTATCATCTTGGTATCATTCTTTTCAGCCAGCGGTCGGCTTTCATGTAAAAGCAATCCTAGCGGCTAATTAGCCTCTAGACTGCTTTTACAAGCCGTGGGAGGGAATGCCCCCCCCCCACCGTCTTCCGTGTTTTTCTCTGGCTCTCCTGTCTCAACAGGGAACCTGAGAATGCAGCCGGTGATTCAGCCAGCTGACCATAGAGCTGATCAGAGACCAGAGTGGCTCCAAACATCTCTATGGCCTAAGAAACCGGAAGCTACGAGCATTTTATGACTTAGATTTCGCCGGATGTAAATAGCGCCATTGGGAAATTGGGGAAGCATTTTATCACACCGATCTTGGTGTGGTCAGATGCTTTGAGGGCAGAGGAGAGATCTAGGGTCTAATAGACCACAATTTTTTCAAAAAAGAGTACCTGTCACTACCTATTGCTATCATAGGGGATATTTACATTCCCCGAGATAACAATAAAAATGATTAAAAAAAAAAATATGAAAGGAACAGTTTAAAAGTAAGATTAAAAAAGCAAAAAAATAATAAAGAAAAAAAAAAAAAAAAAAGCACCCCTGTCGCCCCCTGCTCTCGCGCTAAGGCGAACGCAAGCGGCGGTCTGTCGTCAAACGTAAACAGCAATTGCACCATGCATGTGAGGTATCGCCGCGAAGGCTAGATCGAGGGCAGTAATTTTTCCAGTAGACCTCCTCTGTAAATCTAAAGTGGTAACCTGTAAAGGCTTTTGAAGGATTTTAAACATGTATTTATTTTGTTGCCACTGCACGTTTGTGCGCAATTTTAAAGCATGTCATGTTTGGTATCCATGTACTCGGCCTAAGATCATCTTTTTTATTTCATCAAACATTTGGGCAATATAGTGTGTTTTAGTGCATTAAAATTTAAAAAAGTGTGTTTTTTCCCCAAAAAATGCGTTTGAAAAATCGCTGCGCAATTACTGTGTGAAAAAAAAAAATGAAACACCCACCATTTTAATCTGTAGGGCATTTGCTTTAAAAAAATATATAATGTTTGGGGGTTCAAAGTAATTTTTTTGCAAAAAAAATAACTTTTTCATGTAAACAATAAGTGTCAGAAAGGGCTTTGTCTTCAAGTGGTTAGAAGAGTGGGTGATGTGTGACATAAGCTTCTAAATGTTGTGCATAAAATGCCAGGACAGTTCAAACCCCCCCCAAATGACCCCATTTTGGAAAGTAGACACCCCAAGCTATTTGCTGAGAGGCATGTCGAGTCCATGGAATATTTTATATTGCGACACAAGTTGCGGGAAAGAGACAAATTTTTTTTTTTTTTTGCACAAAGTTGTCACTAAATGATATATTGCTCAAACATGCCATGGAAATATGTGAAATTACACCCCAAAATACATTCTGCTGCTTCTCCTGAGTATGGGGATACCACATGTGTGAGACTTTTTGGGAGCCTAGCCGCGTACGGGACCCCGAAAACCAAGCACCGCCTTCAGGCTTTCTAAGGGCGTGAATTTTTGATTTCACTCTTCACTGCCTATCACAGTTTCGGAGGCCATGGAATGCCCAGGTGGCACAAACCCCCCCAAATGACCCCATTTTGGAAAGTAGACACCCCAAGCTATTTGCTGAGAGGTATAGTGAGTATTTTGCAGACCTCACTTTTTGTCACAAAGTTTTGAAAATTGAAAAAAGAAAAAAAAAATGTTTTTTCTTGACTTTCTTCATTTTCAAAAACAAATGAGAGCTGCAAAATACTCACCATGCCTCTCAGCAAATAGCTTGGGGTGTCTACTTTCCAAAATGGGGTCATTTGGGGGGGTTTTGTGCCACCTGGGCATTCCATGGCCTCCGAAACTGTGATAGGCAGTAAAGAGTGAAATCAAAAATTTTCACCCTTAGAAATCCTGAAGGCAGTCATTGGTTTTCGGGGTCCCGTACGCGGCTAGGCTCCCAAAAAGTCCCACACATGTGGTATCCCCATACTCAGGAGAAGCAGCTAAATGTATTTTGGGGTGCAATTCCACATATGCCCATGGCCTGTGTGAGCAATATATCATTTAGTGACAACTTTATGAAAAAAAAAAAAAAAAAGTGTCACTTTCCCGCAACTTGTGTCAAAATATAAAATATTCCATGGACTCAATATGCCTCTCAGCAAATAGCTTGGGGTGTCTACTTTCCAAAATGGGGTCATTTTGGGGGGTTTTGTGCCACCTGGGCATTCCATGGCATATCATTTAGTGACAACTTTTTGTAAATATTTTATTTTTTTTTTTTTGTCATTTTTCAATCACTTGGGACAAAAAAAAAAAAATATTCAATGGGTTCAACATTCCTCTCAGCAATTTCCTTGGGGTGTCTACTTTCCAAAATGGGGTCATTTGGGGGGTTTTTGTACTGCCCTGCCATTTTAGCACCTCAAGAAATGACATAGGCAGTCATAAACTAAAAGCTGTGTAAATTCCAGAAAATGTACCCTAGTTTGTAGACGCTATAACTTTTGCGCAAACCAATAAATATATGCTTATTGACATTTTTTTTACCAAAGACATGTGGCCGAATACATTTTGGCCTAAATGTATGACTAAAATTTAGTTTATTGGATTTTTTTTATAACAAAAAGTAGAAAATATCATTTTTTTTCAAAATTTTCGGTCTTTTTCCGTTTATAGCGCAAAAAATAAAAACCGCAGTGGTGATCAAATACCATCAAAAGAAAGCTCTATTTGTGGGAAGAAAAGGACGCAAATTTCGTTTGGGTACAGCATTGCATGACCGCGCAATTAGCAGTTAAAGCGATACAGTGCCAAATTGGAAAAAGACCTCTGGTCCTTAGGCAGCATAATGGTCCGGGGCTCAAGTGGTTAAAAGAAAGTGAGAGAATGATATGCATGTGTTGTGTACAAATGGGAAAAATGTAAGCGATTTTAGAGAGATATTGGTGTATGTGTGTGCGAATGCTGGGACTTTTAGTTCTATTGCTTGTGTGTTTCATGTACTCAGATGTGACCCCCTCCTTTGTGCTCTCCTGAAAGAAATGTGGCTGGGATGAGAGGTCAGTGATAAGCTGGAAGGACACCATGCCAATTCCTGTTTTTTAGACAAAACATTTATAACAAAATGTGCCGGGTTAACGAATCTAATGGTAAACAATGTGATCACAATTATTTTGAATCTGTTTTCCAAACATGGTAAAATGAAGGTTACATTTAACCGTGTATTACACAAATTGAATATCCTTTGATAGTGGAAACAGTGCATTTAAAAAAGGGAAATTAAGTAAAATTAAGTAATAATGAGTATTCATTTCTAATATGAGTTTAACAGTAATATAGATACATTGAAACTGGTTTAGACAACCTTTGGTTGGAAATGAAATCCAGGTTATTGGGGAAATTTGTAAAAATGGGATTAGTTTAGATTAAGATAACAATTTTTGTAATCTTACATTTATTCAATAAGCTCTTATTTAGAGAAAACAAAGATTAAGATGAGGTTGTTATTTGGAATAAATCTGCCATAATATTTAACAAAGCCAAGATGGATGGGATACATAAGAAGTTTTTCTACAAAAATGAAATTTCAAGGTTCTTGATAATAACTTGATGTGCGGTCCATGATGTGAGAGTAATAATAAATAACATTTAAATATAACAGACCCATCACATCAAGTCCACACACCCTGTTTGGATAGATGCCACCTGCAGCCAGTTGTTTTTTAGTTTTTGATGCTTTGTGGTCCATCACACAGATTGTTGATCCTTTTGTTTTTATTTATTTTTATTTTTGAAATCCAAAGCAGAATGTGTGGATTGTGAAATGATGTGCCCCTTTTCCTTGTAAGTACAGTGGTATAAGCAGAAGAATAGTTTGGATTTATGGGCATCTCTCCATGACCGCAGGGTATTGTTATCGTTTATTATAATATTGCCAGGAAAAATTTGTCTTCTATCCAAACAGGGTGTGTGGACTTGATGTGATGGGTCTGTTATATTTAAATTTTATTTATTATTACTCTCACATCATGGACCGCACATCAAGTTATTATCAAGAACCTTGAAATTTCATTTTTGTAGAAAAACTTTTGAAACATGAAACTGGAGTTCTTACACAAACAGCGTGATAGAAAACAAGCCATTGTAATATATTTATGCAAGCTGGACCCAGTAATGAAGGGTTCATCCGATATATCAGAGCTGTAGCTTTTATGCAAAGGTGCTATTAGACAAAGTTAGATATTGTTTTGGTCAAACATTTAATTTTGAATGGTCCGACATTCTGTGCAGCAAATATACAGCTAACGAAATGTTTGTCTAATGAAAGGTTTAAAATATGAGTTTGTTCATAGGCGTGCCCACGGGGTGTGCCG
Source organism: Lithobates clamitans (assembly GCA_037952925.1). Lineage (NCBI taxonomy): Eukaryota > Metazoa > Chordata > Amphibia > Anura > Ranidae > Lithobates > Lithobates clamitans. Next base: position 3,106,229 of record JBBGZY010001546.1, on the reverse strand, counting down.
GGTGTGCCCAGGCACACCCTAATCATTGTGCTCTCAATGGTTTTGAGTGACTGCCAGGTGTCAGTAGTTGTGACTACTACTGGCCGCTCATGTCACCACTGCCTGGTCCTGCAAGAAAACGCACAATTTTTGTAGCCCAGCCTGCACTGCAGGGTCTAGGGAGCCCCCGGGATGACAGGCGTGGCGGAGTGATCCGGCCGCATTTCCCGATCGGTCCTGTATAGTTCCGGCAGCGCAGGCAGCGGCAGCGGCGGAGTGATATGCATCTGCACTCCGCCCCCCTCCGGCCTCCTCTCTCTCCCTTCCCTCTGAAGAACCAGCGGACTCAGCGGAGCCTCAGGCTGGACTCAGATAGCGGCAGGTGGCTGGCTCAGCGAGCTCAGGTAAGCAGTGCCAGTGAGACAGCACTGAGCAGGGAAGGGCAGTCACACAATGGATCGGACCAAATAAAAAGGCAACTGGATTTGAACCCTCCATGTCTCTGCCAGCAAAAAAGTATGTGTGAATTTATATATATATATATATATATATATATATATATATATATATATATATATATATATATATATATAAAAATTATATATATATATATATATTATATATATATATATATATTATATATATATATATTTACTTTTTTGCTGACAAGCCAGGCAGGGTTCATATTGATTTGAATTGTATATGTGATGTACATAAAAAAATTATATATATATACATATATATATATATATATATATATATATATATAATTTGTTTATGTACATCACATATACAATTCAAATCAATATGAACCCTGCCTGGCTTGTCAGCAAAAAAGTAAGCATATATAAATATATATATATATATATATATATATATATATATATATATATATATATATATATATATATATATATATATACATATATATACACTTACTTTTTTGCTGACAAGCCAGGCAGTGTTTATATTGATTTGAATTGTATTATGTAACGCACACATTAAAAAAAAAGATATATATATTTGCCCATACATACAATAAGTCGATTTTTACATGTCATTTTTTTGAAATTGTTCTCACGTGTTAAAATAACGCTTCGATAATGTTATTTTAAAAAATAACAATTTAAAAAAATGACATTTAAAAATCAACTTAACCACGACCTTTGGAAGATTTTCCCCTATTCAGGACCAGGCCATTTTTTGCTATTTAAGGCCTCTTTCACACGGTCGGACCGTTCAGGTCCGCCTGTCAGTTTTGACGGCGGACCTGAATGGGCGCCCCATGCTAGCCTATGGAGCGACATGTCCGCTGACATCCGACCCGGTCCAATCTGCTAAAAGCAGACGAATGCCTCTACGTTTGGATCCGTCGCTGGCGGATCGGATCAGGTGAGATCTGATGAAAACAGACATGCTGTCCGTTTTCATCCGATCTCTCCATAGGCAGCAGCGGCGCCTGACAAGCCCCTCCCCGCTCAGTGAGCAGAGAGGGACCTGTCATCTGCCGGCTCAGCGGAGATCAACGGAGAGATCTCCCGCTGAGCTGGCTGACCGAGGCGGACTCCATGGCAGCGGAGTCCGCCTCGTGTGAAAGGGGCCTAACTGCACTACTGACAATTGCGCAGCCATGCAATACTTTACCCAAATTAATTTTATATAATTTTTTTCATGCAAATAGAGCTTTCTTTTGGTCATATTTGATCCCCACTAGGTTTTTTATTTTTTGGTAAACAACAAAAAACTGTTACTACTACTGTTATAAAACCTATCCAATAAAATCAATTTTCTTCAAAAATTTAGGCCAATTCTACTACATGTCTTTGGTATGTGCCAATGTGGGTTAACGTGCCTGTACATCAGCCCACATTGGAGCAGTGACTGCTGGTTCTCAAAATTTTTTTTTGGGGGGGGGGGGGCGCAAACAAGCTGAAAAAAAAACATCAATTGCAGCCACTGTGCCCATCAAATGCAGCTACTGTACCCATAAATTTCCGCCACTGTGCCATCAAACACAGCTACAGTACCCATCCATTGCTGCCAGTGTGCCCATCAATAAAAAAAATGTGCATTTATTATTTTTTGTTGCAGATGCCTGGAAAGCATTGCACCAACGATCAGCAGATCACTGATGCCATGCAGGTCTCATGTACACTGTCGGTGTATCGGCTTACCCATACGGGTAAGCCAATACTCCCTGACAGGAACCCTCAATGATCTACCGCAGCACTCCACAGCTCCGTGGTTGTTCATTGAGAACTAAAAGCCAACAGCTGCTAAAGATGCAAAGCCAAGGATGGGCTTATAATTCACTCAGACACGCAGAGCGGTGTGTCTGAATGATGCGGCCGTGGGGGGCAGATCGCCACACAGCTATGCTGGTTTTCAAACAGTGGCAGCTAGTCCGGGGAACTTCTACCTATACTGCTGCCACAGGGAGGTGGACAGCGGGCAGCTGCTGCTGCAGCACTAAAAATTGGTGGAACATGTAACAATTTCCGAAAGGTGAATTTATCCTTTAAATAAATTATTTATTTATTTTTTACATCTCTTTTTTACTTGAGTGTTTTTGAGCTTCGAACTACAAGCTACAAAACACTCAAATGTAAACGGGGTCCTAATGATTTATTGTTTATGTTGCAGTAGATAATGTGGATCTATTGTTGCTGCTGAAGGAAGCTTTTGTTGCTGTAGGGGATCTTTTATTGCTGGGGGGCTATTTTTGCTGGGGCCAGTGGGATTATTAGTGCTGCTGCTAAATTAAAGCACTGTAAAGCCTCGTACACACGATCAGAGTTTATACAAACTTTTCCGTGGATTTCTGTACAAAGGGCGTTGGCCGTGAACTTGTTAAGCATACACACGGCAGGACTTTTTAGGCAACAAACACGAATGTAGTGATGTTTCAACGTACTGACGACACTTCAAAAGAGAAAGAGGACGTTCAATTCTCCGGCGCCGCCCTTTGGTCAACTTCTGTATTGTTGTCTGATCTTTTGCATTGGTTCTGAGCATGCATTTTTTTACTTTGTACTAAAGTCCGATGATTTTGTGTACACACGATCGAACTTGCCAACGTCGGAATTTTGTTGCCACCAAGTTTATCTGTTTGCACAGCCAACATTTGTTCGATGAAAACCGAAAAAGTTTGTCCGATGTAGCGTACACACGGTCGGATGTTGCCTCAAAACAGCTATTTTGCATGTTTGTTGTCAAAAAGTCAGATAGTGTGTATGGGCATTCAGGGCTCATGCACATAGGTGCTTACAGCTGTGCAGTGTAAACAACTAGGAATGTGTCAGTGGCTGCAAGTCACAGGTCTTTCGTACATGTTTCTCCCCTAGCCTGTCCTGCTGGTTACTCTGTTATATTTTTGCATTCAGAGTGTGTACTTATGATAGCTTTTTCTTTATAGGTTATATACTCTTGATGTACTAAGTTAATTGCGTATGTCAAGTTTGAAGTACACTGCTTTCTAGCAAAAAAAAAAATTGTATCATACAGAATTCCAAAATATGGATCGGTTTGTGTTCAAGAAACCCAAAAAATCGAATATCTCAGACTCGTCAATGGCTAAAACTGTGCAGGATGACAACAGTTTGAATCCATGTAATGAGTCAAGTAACAACCCAGAAGATACTATTTATATTACTGATCAGTCCGGTGTACACTCCCAGGCATCAGATATACCAATTGATGACTCCATGAGTAGTTCCAGTGTGTTACAAGCAATAAGTCATGACCAAGAGGAAGATATTACTTCTGTTAGTACACAGCCAAGCACTTCATGTTCAACAAAGCCATCAAACATAGCAGCTGATGATCCGGTCTGTAGTATTCCCACAAATAGATTGGAACGCCAGAGTCGACTCGCTAGAGGCCCTTTTCAGCCAAAATTGAGGATGTTTCCGAGAACCAAAATAGGGATTAAACAAAGAAATTTTCAGAGTGACTGGTATGAAAAATATAGGTGGATTGAATACAGTCCAGCAAAGGATGCAGCATTTTGTTTCTATTGCCGTTTCTTCTCTTGTAGTGACGCAACGCAGAAAGGTCATGCGGATCCAGCATTCACTGAAAAGGGATTCAGAAACTGGCACAGGGCTAATGAATGTTTTAAAACTCACCAACTTTCAAAATCCCACATGCTAAGCACTTCTGCATGGTCAAGCTTTAATGAAGGACAACCTATTGATATTTTATTGGATAAAAGTAAGCAGGCTTACCTATCCAAAAAAGAAGAAGAAAGGTGCCAAAACCGAATTGTTATGGAGAGACTGATTGACATTGTTCGGTGTTTGGCAATAGGTGGCAGACCATTCAGAGGTCACAATGAAAAAACTGACAGCCATGAAAAAGGTTTGTTTCTAGATATGGTCCATCTACTAAAAAAATATGATCCTGTCATAGAAAGACATTTGCAAGAATCTCCTCGAAATGCTACGTATCTGAGTAATCGCATCCAAAATGATTTAATTACATCCTTACATAATGTTGTCCAACAAAAAATTGTGTCATCAATAAATGGAAAAACAATTTCAATAATTGCAGATGATACTGCTGACTGTGGACACCATGAACAGATGTCTGTCATAGTACGGTATTTTAATAGTGAACTTCGTAGTCCAGTTGAACATTTTGTGTCGATTCAGAGGCTCTTAACAGTTGACGCTCAGTCAATTTTTGACCAGATAACCAAAGTTCTTGGAATTCTTAAAACCGACTGGTCATCAGTGATCTCTGTATGCTTTGATGGAGCAGCTACCATGTCTGGATGCACTGCAGGCGTTCAGATGAAGTGTAAAGAAAAAAATAGTGAAATAATCTATGTACACTGCTATGCCCATTGTTTGAACCTTGTCCTAGTAGATGCTTGCACTTCAAGTAAGCAAAACAGAACTGTGTTTGACTTTTTTGGCATTATTCAGACTTTGTATGCCTTCATGGAGGCAAGTCCTGTTCGGCATGCTGTAATGGAGAAGATTTCAAAAGAAGTAGGAACTCAGCTGAAATCTTTAAAGTCACTATCTACTACAAGATGGGCATGCAGAGCAGAAGCCGTGGCCGCAGTAAAACAAAACTACTCCATTATTCTAAAGGCTTTAGACGAGATTGTCCAAACAAGTCGCTTAGCTGATGCTAAAATAAGAGCCAGAGGCCTTATTTGTGAATTAGGTTCTTTCAAATGTATCTTTGCTCTTCACATGATGCACCCTATTCTCCAAATATTGGTAAAAGTTAGCAAGACTTTGCAAGCATCAAATCTCAGCTTGCTTACTGCAATGGCAGTGGTGAAAAGTTTGCGCAACTCCATAGTCTCCATGAGAAATGACCCAGAATATTTTCAGTCTATTTTCAAAGACTGTGCGGAAATGTGTGCAGAAAATAACACATCTATTCCTCCAGTTAGGAAAAGAAAAACATCTGTTCTTCTTGATGAGGCAGCACATTCTCAGCATCACTATGATACAATGGAGGAACAGGAGAGGATAACTTCATTTTACCCACTGCTGGACTCATTGATAACAGGTATTGATCAGCGATTTGCACAGGAGTCTTGTGATATTGTTACTGCAGTAGGAAAACTGCTGAACTTAGAGATTGTTAAAGCTGATATGGAAATCCTTGCCAATAAATTTAAGGTGTCAGTGGATGAATTGGAAGCAGAAATCACATTGCTACGAGATTATGATGGGCCTGTTCCTAAAGGTTGCACCACAAACACCATCAAAGAGTGGCTTGATTGGCTTAAGGAATCAGATCGTTCACCCACATTCCACGCTTTTTACAACTGTGTTCAATGTTTTACAGTCTTACCTGTAACAAGCTGCTCATGCGAAAGAGCTTTTTCAAAACTTGCACATGTTAAAAACAAACTGAGAAGTACAATGTGCCAAGAACGTCTTGATTCACTCTTGATGTTGTACACTGAGCAAGAATTGGCATGGTCAGCTAATTATAATGAAATTATTGAAGAATTTAAGTCTATAACACCTTCTGTGCGACGTCTTCTTCTCTAAAACATGTAGAGCAGGAAGCCATAATAGTAATCTGTAGTGTGCGAACCATTTTGGATGCCAATTTGATGTCCAAATACATATTTCCAGGGCTTTTTTTCAGCAGGAACGTGGGAGAGCACAGTTCCGGCACCTCAGCACTGAATGTATATGCCAAGGGGTGGTGGGATTTGCTGGAGTGTCTATTGATATTGGCTGTTGGGGTCTCTATTGTCACTGGGTGATCTATTGATGCTGGGGAAGTCTATTACTGCTGGTGGGATCTATTGTTTCTGGGGGGTCAATTGTTGATGGGAGAATACTACTGTTGCGGGAGGGGGCTTATGTTGCTGGAAAGTATATTGTAACTGGATGCTGGGAGATCTATTGTTGCTGGGGAGATCTATTGTTGTTGGGGAGATCTATTGTTGTTGGGGAGATCTATTGTTAATGGGAGGGATCTATTGTTGCTGGGAGGGATCTATTGTTGCTGGTGAATCTATAGTTGCTGGGGAGATGTCTTGTTCTTGGGGTATCTATTGTTGCTGAGGGAATTCTATTGTTGCTGGGGGATCTAACAAATGTATTTAATGCAGTAAATACAATTCAGGATATTAACACATGGCAGAGAATTATTTAAAGCTTTATGTTATAAGATTATTTAATTAATAAGTTAAAAAAATTGTGTTTGTTTACATTGATAAATGTTTTTTTAATTAAAAATGTTTTAATACATTTTAAAATGTTTGTTAACATTTATTTATAAGAGTATGTGTGTGTGTGTGTGTGTGTGTGTGTGTGTGTGTGTGTGTATATGTGTGTGTACGCCTATGAGTTTGTTTATGTACAAATCTAACAATGAAATATGCGTACATTTGAATCCAGCCACCTTATTGCCTCTATTGGAGGAGGCTGGGGACAAAGGAAGACACATGTGTTAAATTGATGACGTAGAAATCAGCTGCTGTGAGCCCAGTGCAGGACACACTCCCTGAAGACCCAGATATTTAATTTTTTGCAGATTTGAGTATGCAGTTTATCGCCCAGAAGGATACTCTGTATTCAAAGTCATTGGATCTTTTTTCCCCAGCTCAAGAAGCAGAGCTCCATGTTTTAGCAAAGCCTGTGAGCTATAAAAAGAATGTATATTTATATAGATAGTCGAGATATAGAGAGCTTTTGGTTCCATTTGAAGGGCCAGAAGTTTGTTTTTACTTCGGCAGGTAAACCAATAAAGCATGCCAAGTTAATTTGATTGGCTGTTTTCAGCTTTCCAGGTTCTTGCTGAGGTAGCCATATTAACTTTCACACATGTAAGCAGACCAGGTGACTAAGGATGCTGCATTACAGCCCCGGACACTTGATGGGTCTGTGCAACTCACAGATTCCACCCTAGTTCTGGCCCAGTATAGCTGGGATTAATAATTCAACTTTAAGGACCCCAGAACGAGAAGAACAAGTGGTCCACAGGGGGCAACTTCTTATGAAACAGGACTTTGGAAAAGGTGATCATTTATGTCTGCCAGCCACTCTTTTCCCTCCAGCTTTTGACACATGGACTGTGTCATCAGTCACAAGAAGTTATGGCTGCCTTAGTAAATGAGCATGGGATAGAGCCAGGGCTTCTCCACAGTTGTTTTTATAACATACCACTTCTTGTTTTACCTGTTACCAAAGGTGTTACCAAAAGCTGAACATCCCTTCCAGAGATTACAAAAACATATATCCAGATGCCCAAGTTAGGATCTTACAAGTATGCATTTTGTCTGTATGGACATGTTTTTTGGATGTCCAGTGGCAAATGCTACTGCAAAGGCCCCAGTAAAAAGTGTTATCAGAAGTAGTTTGTAAATACAGAGTGCAGAAAGTACAGAGAGTAACAGGGGAAATAATTTTTTATAGGAGAGTCCTTACTAGAAGTTTTGAGGTTTTATTTTTACACCCCCTACTGTCTACAATGTAGCAGAAAAAGTAAAGTAAGAAACTAGAAAACTTTTGCCTGAATGTTTTCTTATATTTTATGAAGCCCCTAAGGGGGATGGTGGACTCTCTCCCTATGGGCTTTGGTTTGGGAATGTGTTACTCGCTTGCTTATATTTTGTCTCAGCAGCTGAAGTCCTCCATTCGGATCTCACAGAGAATGTTGCTGATCTTTTAAGGTTTTTGACAAACTAATTTATGTGTTTTCTCCCCAATTCCAGATCCTAAAAGTTTGGAAGGATCTAAAACTAAAGCCAGGTGACTTTTGGATTGTTAAGAGACATTTATATATAAGGAAATGTTTGGAGACTCAATACAGCATCTATCTCATGTACAGTTTTTTGCAAAACTTGAAGGAAAAGTCACCTGGATCCACACCAGACACTGCAAAAATGACTAAATTATAGAAATCTTTGTGTTTGATTTGTTTCCCTCTTGTCATCACAGTCTAGGGTACTTTTTGATTCAATTACTTTAATTGTAAGGGATATATATATATATATGTATATTTGAAAAGTAGTTTAGCCATGTTGAAGTCATATTTGTCTTTTGTATGTCTTCCATTTTATGTAGAATTGTCTGTGTTTACATGTGCTGATAAGTCAGCATGCCCACAATTCATCTAGAAGGCCATTCTGGCCACAGGAGTGTACAGCCAGTGCTCTGTAAATATGTCTTATCAATCATTTGTTTTTCACAATGAAAAGTCATTTGGTAATGAAAAAGTTGCTCAGCTATTATTTTCTCCACAATGGAGTTTTTTGCCTCTTTGGCCAGGACTACCTCTACCTAAGCTTGTGAAGGTTCCAGTTTAAAGATGATAGCAGGTGTAGTTAGTGATCAAAATATTGATCAAAAGAGGGGAGACTGTAATGGAAATTTGTAAGTTCTGTATATAATTGTATTGTATTTTGTATGTATTGCACACTGCCCTCACTGTGCACACAGCACTAATAATGTTTTCAGTAAATGTTTACATTTCTTTCGAGTCCTGATTAGAATTAGCCTGCCTATGTAACGCACCTTGTTACGATAAACGTACAATTGTAATATTAATGTGATACCTACGTAATCATGTGCATAAAAACCTTCAATTGCGTCATAATAAAGCAGAACAGTTATTTGGAAAGATGCTGAGCGTATCTTTTGTGTCTGTTCCCTACTGCAGTAGTTATTATTAATTTGGAACCACTAATCAATATGAGGATAGGAGTTGCCTATCATCAATTTAACCGAGTCAGTGGGTCTTTTTTTTTTGTTTGTTTCTTCCTTTTTTCTTTTCTCTCACTTTTTCTCCTCCTCCTCGTCATCTGCCCCTCTTGGCCCCCTCTCTCTCTTCCTCTCCTACCCTTCGGGGATTTCTGCTATGCACCAAAAAAATTGTATTCTCTATTTGTATTCTTGTCTTCTTTTGATGCAAGATGACAAGTGAAATCAAAGTGATGTCATGGAATGTCAGAGGATTGGGGGATAGTAGAAAGAGATGTGCGGTAAAAGAACTAATTGAATTCTATAATCCCGCAATAGTCTGCCTACAGGAGACACATAAGGGGAATGAAGATGACAAAATGTTTCGTACATTTAAATATAAATATGAATTTCATGCTACATATTCTACATACTCCTGTGGTGTGAGTATTTTGATTTCGACCGCTATTAGGTTTACCTGTAAGCAGTGTATTAAAGATCCGGCTGGTCGATATTTGATGCTATTATGCTCCATAAATGATAGAATAATCTTCTTGGTGAATGTATATATTCCTCCTCCATATAAAGACGACGTATTAAAAAAGGTTTTTGAAAAAATGGCACAACTGCCTGATGTTCCAACAGTGGTAATTGGGGACTTTAATAATGTACTAAATGAAGAGTTGGACAGGCAAAGTAACAAAAAGAGTAATGGGAGGGGAAAGGCCACAAGATGGGCCAGCCAGATACAAGAGATGGGTATATCAGATATATGGAGAGTAAGATTCCCGGTTAGTAAAGAATACTCATGCTATTCAAGTACTTATGGATCACTATCCAGAATTGACATGGCCTTGGGAAATGGTCATTTTCTCCCATTAGTAAAAATAATTCAGTACGAAGCACGGGGAATCTCGGACCAATCTCCATTAACTGTGACTTTGGAGTGGATAGAACACCTGATCCGACCAATGTGGAAAGTCAATCCACAGTGGCTATCCTTGATCCCAGAGAGTAGTCATACAAAACAACTGCTAATGGGCTTGTTTGGAGATAATAAGGGTTCAACTTCAGTGATGATGGTGTGGGATACAATGAAAGCATACCTTAGAGGCCTAATAATTAAAAAAATATCTAAAATTAAATTAGCCACAAGACAGCGGGAGGAAGAGTTAACCCAGAACAAGAATACACATTAGATCCCAATAGGGAGAAATTTGGAGCATGGCAGGACGCGCAGAATCTATATAAAAATCTGGTTTTAACTAGGGCAGAGAATAATAGATTCTTGCAGAACCAAAAGCACTACGAAATGGGGGAACAGGTGGGTCATATGTTAGCAATGATAACACGGAACCAGGAAGGCTCATCCACTATAGATGCCATTGAAGACAGAAAGGGGATAGTAAAGTATGATACAGAGGGCATCCAAAAGATATTTGTAGATTTCTATTCACAGTTGTATGAATCTGAAAACTTAAATGTAAGGGAAAAGACTGAACAATTCTTAGATAATCTAACTATGCCCAAGCTGACCTCAATAGAAAGGGAATCCTTGGATATTCCTATAACTATGGCAGAGCTGGAGGAAGCGGTGGGAGAAACTCAAAACAGCAAAGCTCCAGGGATGGATGGAATCCCTGTGGAGATATATAAACTATACGGTCAGATCTTGATCCCAGAACTCCTCGAAGTACTCAATGAAGCATATGTCACACGGGAACTCCCTAATTCTATGATGGAAACAATAATAATCATAATTCTAAAACAGGATAAAGATCCACTAAAGCTCGGTTCTTATCGCCCAATATCTCTCCTTACATCTGATGTTAAAATACTAGCTAAGGTCTTGGCAAATAGGTTATCTCGACACATTGATACTTTGATCCATAGGGATCAAACAGGTTTTATCCCCTCCAGATCAGCAGCAACAAATATTCGCAGGCTCTTTTTGAATCTGCAATTGCCAATGGACAACGGGGGAGCTGGTGCCATTCTGTCATTGGATGCCCAGAAGGCATTTGACATGGTAGAATGGGAGTATCTCTGGATGGTATTGATTGCCTTTGGTATAGGTCCAGGCTTTATAACCTGGCTAAAATTATTATATAAAGATCCTAGGGCAAGGCTGCGGATCAATGGCACTATGTCACCAGCTTTCCTGCTGTCCCGGAGAACTAGACAAGGCTGCCCTCTATCCCCGTTGCTGTTTGCATTGGCGGTGGAACCATTGGCCGCCGCGATTAGACAGTCTTCGGGGATAGAGGGATTCCGACGTGCAGGAAGAGAGGACAAAATAACCCTATATGCAGATGATGCCTTAATCTTTCTGAGCGACCCCACAAAATCCTTAGAGGAACTCATGACACTTGTATCTGCATTTGGACAGTTTTCTGGGTTTCGCATCAACTGGGAGAAGTCGGTATTGATGCCATTATATAAAGCAAAAATTTCATTACCAGACTGTGCAAAACAAATTCAAATAAAACATAAAATTAAGTATTTAGGGATCCAGGTAACTCAAAAAGTGGGGGGGACTATGTGGACCTTAACCTCAGATTACTATTGACTAGGCTTAAAGATAAATGTCGGACCTGGTGTAAACTCCCATTAACTGTGATTGGCAGGGGGGCGTGGCCTAGCGCATGGAGTGAGCAGACGTGCCCGGCTGGAGCTCCCGCACACACCGGACGTTCCGAAGCTCGTACCGTTCCGCATCTTCAACCGACAGGTCGGTAATGGGGAGGAGAGGTGGGGGAGACACCCAGCACACCCCTGATCCGCAAAAAGAAGGGGAAATAGACAGATTTTTCACCCGCCTGGGCTCTAAACAGCGCGTCCCCCCCTCATCCAAGATGGCGCCGACCCGTTCCTCGGGCTCACACACAGGCTCACAGGGAGCTGCCTCACAGCGCTCCACACCCCACACCAGGAACAGACAGCGTGCTAGATCCCCTGCAGACTCGGAGAATGAGTCAGTCCGATCGGCTTGTCATTCCCCAGATTCCCACAGATCATTCTCTAGCTGGGACATGGAGGCCTACATCAAGGCCCTCCCTAACAAACATGATTTTGAAGCCTGCGTACAGAGAATGGAACGCTCATATAAGCAAGAAATTGCAGAGTTGCGCAGAGATGTCACTAACAGGCTGGAAGATATTGAACACAGTGTAGAAGAATCTGTTTCCACTCTGCAAGCCCACGACTCCATTCTGCATGAGCACACCCTACAAATACAACACTTAATATATCACCAGGACGACCAAGAGAACAGAGCCAGACGTAACAATATACGCATTCGCGGCCTCCCTGAATCCGTGGAAACCAAAGACCTGGCCCATGCGATTATAGCCATTTTCAACGAGCTCCTGCAAAAAGACAAAGATGCCCCCCTGGAACTGGATCGGGTGCACAGAGCTTTGGGCCCTAAAAATCCTAATCTGGAACACCCCAGAGACGTCATCTGTAGAGTACATTTCTACGCGGTCAAAGATGCCATTATGAAAGCTGCACGAACCCAAGAATCCATCTTCTTTAATGACACTCAAGTTACTTTGCTTCCAGATATATCTAAGCTGACACTGGATATGCGTCGAGCTCTGAAGCCCCTTACTGGAGCTCTTCAGGCAAAACACATTAAATATCGCTGGGGCTTCCCGTTTAACCTCTCTGCGTCCCATGAGGGGAAATCAGCAATATTCCGCACATTGGGAGATTTACCAAAGTTCCTTGGAACATTTGAGCTACCTCAGATCCCGTTACCAGACTGGCCACTTCACCCAGCAACTCCTGGATTCCAAACCAATAAAGGCTGGCAGAAACAATCCAAGAAGAACAAACATTCAAAGGCAGAAGCTTCCAAGACGACTGCGGGCTGAATCCCTTCTCTCCACTTCTTGATTAACCACCTATTTTTTTCCACAGGTCTCCACCAGTGATATCATCCCAGTTCCTGGTTATGTTGGGACTTTAAATTGATATATTATTTCTGCATTACTGTTTGCACTGACAGGTCTTATACCACTCTAATTTGCATTATAGTAATGTGATGGGTTTATGCATAATGGTTGTGCCTGCTGGTGCTGGCTCCCCTCCCCCTCCCCCCCTCCCCTCTCCCCCTCCTCTTATTGTTAGTTGTGTTCATCTGACCTGTCTACAGTTAAATATTAGACCTTCACTGCAGTCATTAGACAAGGGACTACCCCGGACTTTCCCCGAGGATGGCCCACAAGAAGTGAGTTACATAGAATATGTGTAGCAGTGGGGGACCCTGAGCTACTAAGTTAAGTTAATTTTAAAACTGTTTTCTGTTGCCCGGTGTGTGCGGGCTCCTCTGTGCGTTGACACGTACCCCCTCATAGGTTTTATCAGCACCCCTAGTGGGCTTTGCTGACTTGTTGATTACGACACTATAGTTAGGTAGGCCTTATTGGCCTTCTTCCTCTTCTTATCTCTCTTCTTTTTTTCTTTCTCTCCCCTCCCTTGAGTCAGCCACTGGATGGCGACCTCCCCTCTTCTTCACCCTCCCTCTCTCCCATGGTTTGGGGCAGCGGACCACACTCCCTTCCATCCTGACACTTTAAATAAAATATCCCCCTTATGGCAGCACCACCCTCCTTGAAAGTCTCCTCCTTGAATTGTAGGGGCCTCAATACTCCGGAGAAGAGACGTCAAATTTTGTACCACTTTCATAAACTGCGTACGCAAATTCTTCTTCTCCAAGAGACCCATTTTAGATCTGACACAATCCCAAAACTCCTACATAGGCAATATCCCACCTGGTTCCACAGTACTAACCCAAGGGCTAAGTCCAAGGGAGTCTCTATTGCATTCCATGCCACGTTCACACCAGATGTGTTAGACTCTTATATAGATCCACATGGGAGATATGTTTTTCTCAAATTATCATACTTGAATGTGATATACACGGTTATTAACATATATTCTCCCAATCAGGACCAACTGCAATTTCTCTCCTCGGTTACATCACGGCTAAAACGATTCAGCACGATCAACATGATACTGGGAGGGGACCTTAATATTGCCTTGATACCCCGTCTGGATACTTCAACTGGTAAGTCCTCTGTCTCCCCAGCTTCTCTGACCAAAATCCGAACAATCCTTGCAGAGCTCTCCTTGGTGGACGTGTGGAGGGTCCTTCACCCTTCTACCAGGGACTATACATACTATTCCCCAGCACACACATCCTACAGTAGGTTGGACTATATTTTTACCTCACAAACTCTACTGGACTATAAACCGGAGACTTCTATAGGCCTTACCCTTTGGTCTGACCATGCCCCTATTCACCTGAGCTTAGGGAGGATTCCGTCTGGTAAAGCCAGAACCTCCTGGAGACTTAATGATAACCTACTATTTGACTCAGTGTGCGTGCAGGACATCATTCAGACCATTAAAAACTTTATCTCAGACCACGCACATGACGAAACTAATCCACTTATACAATGGGAAGCACTTAAATGTGTCCTCAGAGGCAAATTCATCCAACACGGGTCCAGACTAAAACATGCACGTACAGTAGACATTTCACGCCTCCTCGCTTCCATCAATGCGTTGGAAGAGTCACATAAACGAAACCCTGATATGGCCACTCATTTGGACCTGACTAATGCCAGGAGAGACCTCCTGCAAATTTTTGCAGAACGCTCCCTGACAGCAAAAAATAAAGGACGCTTTGTTTATTACTCCCAAGCTAATAAATGCGGTAAACACCTAGCAAACACACTCCATCCTCGTCAACTCCGGAAACCTATTCCCTTTATTAATTCACCCACCAGAGGGAAATTACTGAACAACTCAGCGATAGCGGAGGAATTCCGCCAATACTACGCCTCTCTCTACAATCTTCCTTCACAGGCACCGACCTTTAAACCCAATGGAGGGGCGCCCCCACAGGACCTACCCTCGTACATCCTAGAAACAGCCCTCCCCACCATCCCTTCTCCCGATTCGGAAGAAATGGAATCTGATCTTTCAGATACAGATTTTACACAGGCCATAAAAAATCTCAAACCTGGCAAAAGCCCTGGTCCAGACGGATTCTCCCCACGTTTTTATAAGACATTCCCACTGCTATTATCACCCCTATTAGCAAAAGCATTCTCAGCAATAGATGGGAATGTATCCCCCTCTGCAACCCTTCTCCAAGCCCAAATTGTGGTAATCCCGAAACCGGACAAAGAACCCTCCGCATGCTCTAATTACAGACCAATATCCCTATTAAATATTGACCTGAAGCTTTTCGCCAAGATCCTTGCCAACCGAATATCACCATTATTACCCAACATTATACATAGAGATCAAGTGGGCTTTGTCCCTGGACGTGAAGCTAGGGACAATACCACCAAAACTATCCATCTAATAGCATATGCTCACCGCACCCACACCCCAACTTGTCTTCTGTCTTGTGACGCAGAGAAAGCTTTTGATAGGGTAAACTGGTCCTTTCTCCAAGCCACCCTCTCCCAGATTGGATTAGGCCCTAGAATGCTAACACGTATCATGTCTCTTTACTCAAAACCGACAGCCACTGTCTTGACGAATGGTACACAATCAGACAAGTTTTCAATTACCAATGGTACAAGACAGGGCTGTCCACTTTCCCCTTTATTGTTTGCCCTAGTGATTGAACATCTGGCTCAGGCTATTCGGCTAAATCCAAATATACATGGCGTCCAGACCCCCTCCTCCCACTGTAAACTTTCTTTATACGCAGATGACTTACTTCTTTATGTGACCCAACCCCATATTAGCCTCCCCTCACTACTAGCTGAAATCAATAGGTTCGGCCACTTTAGCAACTATAAATTAAATATCTCCAAAACAGAAGCACTGAACCTTTCACTACCCCAAAATACTTTGACATCTCTTAAAGCCAACTTTCCATTCCAATGGCAGACACGTTCCATTTCATATCTAGGTACTGCTATCCCTAGTTGTACATCAGACATCTACGCCCTAAACTTTAGCCCTCTTTTAACTAAGCTGCGACGCCTCTCTGAGGAACGCAAAGACTTATCAATGTCATGGTTTGGACGTATGAGTACACTGAAAATGGACATACTTCCAAAACTACTATACCTATTTCAAGCTCTTCCAATTGCTCTCCCATCAGCTTTTTTCCGTGCCCTCCGTACTATGGCAATTCGCTTTGTATGGGGAGAGAGCCACCCCAGACTGAAACACAAACTACTATGTGCCCCTATACACAAGGGAGGAGTTGGTCTACCCGACTTTGAGGTGTACCATAGCTCAGCTGTAATCTCTCGAGTTCTGGAGTGGTTCCCTCGCCCCCTGATCAAGGCATCAACCTTGCTAGAACAGGATATGTCACCGGATGACCTCAGAGCACTTCTCTGGGGAGCTGACAAAACATATAAATCCATCGCTACCCTATCCCCCCTCACCAGAGACGCCTTAGCGGTATGGTACCGGAAAAGAGAGACATACTCACTATCTACTGACCCGAGTCCCCTCACTCCCTTATTTGATAACCCAGCTCTCCCAGAAGGTAGCCTTATACACAATCTGGGAGGTTACTTGAGAGACCCCTGGCCTACAGCACAACAATTTGTGGACCCAGAGTCGGGTACCTTTGTGACTCCCCATAGCACAGCCGCCTTTAAAGTGACATGGCTTACTCGTTTACATCTAACCTCCTACGCCAAGAAACTTCATGCCTCCAATCTCATACACAGGCCTCTGACCGGATTCGAACAACTAACCACCTACACAGAGACGCCTCGCCACACCCTATCACTGGTGTATAAGCTGTCAATAGATTACATATATAACAGCCTTCCTAAATACACCACTGCATGGTCAGAGGAGCTGGGAAAAGACATAACAGAGACGGAATGGGGTAAAGCTTTCCTTTTTACCCATAAATCATCTATCTCGAGTTACACTCAGGAAAAAAACTATAAATTAATATCAAGGTGGTACCGGGTCCCAACTACTCTCAAGACTATGTTCCCATCTGCATCCGACATATGCTGGAGATGTAACTCCGCAACAGGCTCGTATAAACATATCTGGTGGGAATGTGAGGTAATTCGGCCTTTTTGGACACAAATTTTTCAAATTTATAATGAGATCTATGACAAAGCTCTCACACCTTCCCCCACCATAGCACTTCTCTCCGTTCTTCCAGGGACCCTCAAATCCCAAAAACACAGTCTGCTCAAGTTCTTTCTGAGCGCAGCGAGACAACTTATTCCTAGGCATTGGAAAACTGCCTCTCCTCCATCCCTCATCGAATGGGTAGCTGAAATAAATGACATTATGCTCATGGAGGAGATGCAGGCTAAATCCATAGAAAAAGAAGCAAAGTTTTCATTCATCTGGAGTATCTGGAGGCATTACTCTACTTCAGACAAGTTAAGGAATAGACTTTCACCATTAAATACAACATAAATAAAATAAACCGGAGGTCTTCTACTTCCCCCCTTAATCTTTGAGTCATTATTACACAAACAGTTAGGTGTGGTCCGCTGCCTCCACCCCCCCCCCCCCTACTTACTCCCCTCCTCGGGGTTCCCCCTTTTCTCTATCCCTATATCCTTTCTTTCTTCGATAATCACTTTATATGCCAAATATATCTGTAGCTGCCAACGTGTAATCTAGGCAGCCAAGAAATTCGAAATACCATCTACTCCGGTTCTAAGAGTACATATGGAAGATCTATCACCTCGGCCTCTGGAGCAGCGGGATCCCATTGGGGCTTCTGAGCCAGAGGGATAGACAGTATGATAAAATATACATAGTATCTGAACCCTTTTTTTTTGTTACTAACATCCTTTCTATTCACACTCACGCATGTAAAACTGTACCATATAAATGTTTACATGTTTATGTTGTGGATCGGAGTACCCTATGTTTGGGTCCTGATCTTGCTCCTGTACTTTTCTGTTATTAATGTGAAAAACAAAGAATAAAATCATATTGAACCTAACTGTGATTGGCAGAGCCAATCTTATAAGGATGATTTGGGCCCCACAATTATTGTACATTTTTCATAACTGCCCGATGTGGATAGCCGCATTTTGGTTTAAGAGGATAGAATCGCTTTTTCGCTAACTCATTTGGAAGAAAAAACACGCACGTATTAAATTAACAACCTTAATGATGGCTAAAGATGAGGGGGGACTCTCTATCCCACATCCAAAAAATAATTTTTTGGCTTCACAAACCCAGCAATTTTTTGGCTGGACAGAGGTAGATGAGAATGATCTCATACAGGGGTTATTACTTCCACTGGGTAAGGGATATTCACTGATGTCCCTACTAGAGACAAAAACCTTTCAAAAAGATAAGGAATTCATGACAGGTGAGCTATTCAATAAGGTATGGCTAGCAATAAAAAAGATTACTAGCATTACAGGTTATACTTCCTATACACCAATATGGAATAACGCAAACTATGAGGAAGTGCAGAGATTGGAGGGATTTGGGCTTTGGCAAACTCAGGGGCTGAGATATGTGGAACAACTGTTTTGGAACGATAAGATAAAATCATTTGCGCAAATATCTGAGGAATTCGGGATTCCAAGACAGAGGTTCTTTCAGTATCTTCAGCTTAGACATGCTTTTCATGTCCAGGCCCGTACATCTGTATTTAAGTTTAATGTCTCTAAAATAACAATATTGTTGAAGAAATGGGATCAAAAGAAGGGACTTATCTCTAAAATATGTGAGATATTGCAGTGTAAATTTAAGGAAGCGGTAGTGGTACCGGCCAGGGCGCAGTGGGAACGAGACCTGGGAGCACTGACTGATGCTCAGTGGTCGGAGGTCTTGTCTGCGATCCCAAAGGTATCTCTGTCAGCTACTCAAAAATGAACACGACTTTTTATTACACATAGATCATAGTTTACCCCTGAAAAACTATTTAAGTGGAAACGCAGGGAATCCCCCTTATGCCCCTTATGTAGTGGTGCGCCAGCTAATCTAATACACATGTTGTGGAAATGCCCCAAACTCCATCGTTATTGGCAGGATATAATTAAAAACATAAATAGCGCATTAGGTATAGAAATTTCACTAGACCCAAATTTATGTTTATTAAATATAATGGAGGAACCAACTATTTCAAAACATACCCATATCGCAATGACGAGAGGCTTGTTTCAGGCATGAAAGCTAATAGCTCAGAAGTGGATATCTATATACCCCCCAACGGTCGAAGAATGGAGAACACAAATAAAAGAAACCATAATAAAGGAGGAATTTATTTATACACATAGAGGGAGCCAAGATAAATTTGATGCCATCTGGAAAAGCTGGGTAGAGGCCTGGGACAATGAAAATAGAAAATTAATCAATATGGGAGAGGGATAATATTGGGAGAGGATGGGAGGACGGGGGGGGGGGGGCTTTTGGGGTTGAGGGGGGGAGAGATACAGTAGGGGGATGAAATCTATTTTTTTGTTGTTGTTGGGTTTTGCCCTTTTTTTTTTTTTAGTTTTTGCTTTGTGTGGGTTTTGTTTTTTTTGTTTTTTTTTGGGGTGGGTGAATGTTAGAAGCAAGATTATGTATCTGGAATAAAATGTATGGATAAATGTATAACTTGTACTGCTACTGTATGAAAAGAATAAAAAAGTACTGAATCAAAAAAAGCCAGGTCATCACTTTCTTCTCTTCACTGCAGCCTTCCCTTTACGCTTCCCTGCACCCTTCCCTGCAGCCTTCCTTGGAGGCTGTGGCTCTGGTGGTGGACTTGTGGCAGGAGGATGAGGAGGAGGAGGATGGGCGAGCTCACATACGTGGCAGTTCTCAGTCAGCTGGCCCTCAACCCCTTCTGAAGGGCCTGAGCAAAAATTCCCTCACAAAGGAGGTGTTGGCCCTCCTCCAATTTCTGCAATCTAGTGGCTAGATAGCAGCCATAGGTCTCTTCAGCACTTCAGCATGGGGGGGCTTCTGAGGACATTACTTGCTTCCCTAATGAGGCCCAGTGCTGCCTCCTCCGTAATCATCCCCTCCCTGGGCCTTTTTGTTGTAAGGCGGAGGGGAGCCACCTGTGATTGGGTGAGGCCCCTGGGCCTGCCAACCTCCTGGCTGACACTGGGCCCGGCCACCTCTTGGCTGACACTGGGCATGGCCTCCTCCTGCCTGCCACTTTCCAGACCCTCCTTCTGGCTGAGCTCATCCTGTGTATAAAAAAGGGACATAGTTTTAGTTTTTGGTTCATCAATCACACACAATTTTGAGCTCATGACTTGCAAATTGAATGTTAATAAATAGAAAAGACTATCATTCTGAGCCCAGCATTTTCCATTCTTGTCCCAAACATTTTTGGCCACTACTGTCTATTGATATGTAAATCACTTTTTTTTTAAATCATTAATTTATCAATTATAACATCTAGTTAACATCATTAATATTAGGACAATAAATATGTATAAATATAATATACCTGGCTCCAGCTGGGCGCATCCACTTCTTCCAGGATGTAATGCCCAGGTTGTTCCTCATAAGCCTCTGCTGGGGTTGAGGGAAGGGTGGAGGGAAGGCTGCAGGAAAGGGTAGAAAGTGATTCCCTGGCTTCAGTCTGGTCATCCAAAAACCGCAGTTTGTTGAAGTACCACAGCCTGGGTACATACACTTGCGCTGCTCCTGATCTGAGTGATTTCTGGATCTTATTATGCTCCTTCTTATACATGTTCCTCAAGATCCCAATTTTCTTTTCCTAGAACACGGTGGTTGCATCAGGGACCCGAGTCTTCACAAATTCCAGAAATTTCTCCAGCGTTGACCTCCTAGCTTGTTTATTATAATATAAGCTGTGTTTCACCTCCCACAAATTCCTCATCTCCCTGTACCTGTCTATGAAACTGGCCATGAATTCTGGGTCCTTAAAGTGATTCATATTTGCTGTAAGACAATACACAAGACAAAAACACTAATGTCAGCCTAAATTCTCATAATCTTATCCCAATATAGGCCTCAATCTTGAAGCAGTATAGGCCACTGATGGCCCAAGTTAAAATTTTACCCTCGTTTAGGATGCTCGCCACTTCCATTTCTCCTTATTCCGCACACAGAATAACAAGTACGACACATGCGTGTTAGCTTGATATAAACTGCGCATGCGTGAAACTCCGCCCACGTCGCCCGCCCCTGACATTCTTTCTAGAATATTCCCTGCCCTTTCTCTTTTGGCATGCAGTAGGAGCGACATGGCGGAGACACAGCAGATGTGTGTTAATTCCAGTAACGAGGAGAAAAGCCCGGAGCCAGAAACGTCCTGATCCCAGAGGAGAAGATTTAAGGCCTCAAATATGGCCTTTGTAGAGATGCTGCAGATGGTGGACATCTTGAGGAGGACTGACTATGATGGGAAGCATGGACCGTACCTAAAAGCTAATGTGAGATAGGCCAAAATCATAACTAAAGTTGTGATGAGTCTGCACAGGAATTTTGGGGTACGATGATCCAAGGAGCAATTGAGGAAAGGCTGGTCAGACCTGAAACTGAGGGAGCAGGATCAATATAGAAATATCAAGAAACTGCTTCTAAAAAGTAAGTAGTTGGCATGTGTTCCTATTATTATTATTACTTGCATGCTGCGCCATGTGCTTTTCTTTACTGTTGTACAGTTTAAAATGGCGACTTTCATGTTCGTATGCACAGTAATCGGTCGTAGTAAACATCGTTCGCTCATTAAATACGATGTTTTGGGCAGATACAGGTTAAATACATTTGGTCATGCCTATTTGTATAAAAATAAGTTTTGTACATTGCTGTCTAGATGTGTTTGTAACTAGAATGAAATGCAAGCTTCATTCCGTGTAAAGGAGAGGACACTCAGCAGCTCTTTACACATTTGGACTCAGGAGCACTAGTGTGGGACACCAGAAGAAACTTTTTAGGGTGTCCCACACAGGTGCTCCAGTGGATACTTGGTGTGTCTCCATGTGTGAAAATTATCACAAAAAGGTAAGTATTCCAGCTTTGGTAAGGGAATAAATAATGTCTTCAGCTTGGAACTCAAAACAGACAATTGTACCCCACTTCCAAGCAATGTTTCATATTCCTATTTCTGGACTCAAATATCTGTGTGCTAAGTATACCTTTTGTTTCATTCTCATAGGGGAGCAAAGACTCGGAGGACACCACTCAGAGGACACCAGGAACCCCACACCTCAGAAAGAAGGGGAACTCAGCACAACACCACACCCCGAGGATCTGGAGGAAGGAGAGGTGGAGGAAGTGGGCAAAATTGTCACCCACAACAGGTGAGTGTCTGACACCCCAGCTTCAGGTAATATATGTATGCCTGCATATTTATAATACATGTTTTTACTAAAATTTTTAGGTGATGTGCTGGTTGTGGTAGAGCAAGCTCAACATTTCACAAGTGCAAGTGCACAAATCCTAATCCAGATCATCATGGTGTGGAATCGTGAAATAGACATCATAAGAAATAAACTCAATGTCCTTGAACAACAAATGAAGAACATGATTGATGTGTTGGAGAGAATCTAAATATCTTCAAAATGCCACCATTTTAACTTTTTTTGGACTAAACAAAAATATTTTTTGTACATTTTAAAATCCAAATTTTAAAGATGCACACGGTGTGTCAACATGTGCTATCTGCCATCAGGGGATATCAAAGTACAGGTTTTGTGGGTGCAACCCCTTCCTCATAACTCAAGTAGGTGAGAGGAAGGGGTTGCACCCCCAAAACACGTCCATTGATCCCCCATGATGGGAAGTAGCACATGTTGACATTAGGCATGGGATCAGAAGGGAAATACCCATTTTGACTCCCAAATTGTGTACATCTTCAAAATTTGGCTTTTACAAGGGTGATATCACCCCATCTGATGAAGGCAAGATCGACACATTTTTGACACTATAATGTCTGATATTGCCTTCAGTTTTTCTACGTTGAACTTTGTAAGTTCCAGAGTTGTGTATGTTATGTTTTGAAACATGCCTGTTTATACCAAAAAAAAAAAAAACTGTAAAAAGCTTGAGAAAAAAAACATGTTTTATTTTACACAAAAATTTTAGAACGCACATGTAAATGTGCACAGAGTAAAAAGTTTGCTAATCAACAATGTGTGAATTTTTCTTTCAATGCTCAATACCAGTTTTTGAAGTAATGTGTTTACAGTGACAATGGGGCTTATTTACTAAAGGAAAATCCACTTGGCACTACAAGTGCACTAGGAGAACCTAGGAGACAGCTAAAAAGAAACACAAGCAATAAAGAAAATTCAAGATTTTATCAGATCTTTTTTTCTTATTAAAAAATATTTTAGACATTGTCTGGCATAGCAATGGCCCCCTTACCCGTAAAATAATTGACATATTTCTGGCGAAGTTCATGGGCGCTTTGGGGTGACAAGCCGGGACGGCCAGTATCCAGGCCTGTCAGGGGATTAGCAGGAAGTCCAGCCTCAGGCCCAACTGAGGCAAGATTATTTTGGGCATTTTTTCCTTAAAAAATTGTGCAATATGCAGCAGGATAATATGATGTGGTTAATTTTGTAGTCCGCCATATGTATTGCTGTCAGAAACAGGCAGGAGTGGCTGGCCATTATCCCAAAGGCATTCTCAACGATTCTTTGGGCTCTGACCAGCCGGTAGTTAAAAACCCTCCTCTCCGGGGTGAGGGTCCTCTGGGGAAATGGCCTCATCAGGTGCTCACCCAGACCGAATGCTTTATCAGCAATAAAGACGAATGGGAGTCCTTCAGCGTTGTTCGCAGCAGGTGGCAATGCCAGGCCACCAGTCTGGAGACGTCAGGAAAACTCCGTCTGGGCGAAGACTCCTCTATCTGACATCCGGCCATTCTTCCCCATGTCCACATAGAGGAACTCATATTGTGCCGACACCACCACCATCAACACTATACTATTAAAACCCTTATAATTGTAATAGTAAGACCCCGAATGGGGTGGTGGCATGATGTGGATGTGCTTCCCATCTATAGCCCCTCCACAGTTGGGAAAGTCCCAACGGTCAGCAAAATAGGAGGCCACAGTCTGCCATTCCTGTGGCGTTGAAGGAAGCTGTGGAGTCAAACCAGAACAAAAAAATATTAGTACTTTTGCACATAACATTGCAAGCAGATTACACAAAAACATTCTTGGCCAACATCAGTATAACGTTTATTTTAAGGAGTATTTAAAGACAAAAATATAAGGCCCACTTATCAGATTCCTCACCCTGTCTGAGAGCCCATTGTAAAAATTTTAAGGGGGGGGGTTCAAGCTGAGTTTGGGACCCAAAAAAAAGCCTATGGCAATCTGCCTGAATTTAAGGACAACAATAATATTTGTACACATTTTAGGGGGTGTTTCGGGTAAAGCACTACAATGGAGCTGACAAAATACATTGTTTCGTGAATAGGCTAGGTATATATGGGCCCAGGATAGAATGCTGGGGGGGTTAGTGAAGGCAAATATGCATGAAGGACAAAAAAGGAGCATTAAAAACTTCCAGCATGCATGAGGATAAAGAGGACATTCACAGCATATTACAATCATGGCAATTAGGGAATGATGAAAGAAATACAAAACATTAGCATACATTAAATACATAGAATGTGATGTTAAAGGAGAAAATTTACCCTAATATAGTCCTTCTGCAGGACCTGAGTGATGGCAGAACAGGTCTCTGGAATAATGATCCCCAGAGCCTGGGGGGAGATGCATGTTGAGAACTTGAGGTCCTGTAGACTTCTCCCAGTCGCCAAGTGACTAGCCTCTGCTCCGGAGTGATGGCTTGCCACATGCCTGTTAATATAAGGGGTCAGCAAAGCCAACAGACGGTGAAAAACGGGGTCCGTCATCCTGAGAAAGTTCGTGAAATCATGAGGATTATTCTTCTGGATCTCACGAAGCAAAGGCATATGACAGAATTGGTCACGTTGGAGTAACCAATTCTTCGTCCATGAACTCCTCCCCACCCTGTTCATGGACTGGGCTTGGGTCCAAGTAAGAACCCCAACACTAAGCCCCCACACAGCACAAACTCTACGATGAGTACGTACTTGCAGCATGGCTTCAAAACGGTCGGCTGCTCAGAATGAACAAACAGAACGCACTGAAGAACAGCAAGGCCTGTGAAGAGGGAGCTGAAAATCAGAAACGAGCCGACAAGAACGCACTGAAAAACAGATATGAACTGACTACACGCACTGAAAAGCAGATACAAACCCACAAGCACAAACTGAAGAGCAGTAACAGACTAAAAAGCATGAGGCTGAAAAGCGCAAATCGTCTCTCACCAAACTTCTACTAACACGAGATTAGCAGAAGGAGCCTAAAGGGTGGCGCACTGGCTATTGAACTTCCTTTTTATAGTGCCATCATACGAGTTGTACTTCACCGCGTTCTTGACGGTCGGAATTTGGTGTGACCGTGTGTATGCAAGACAGCTTGAGCGGAATTCCGTCAGAATTCCATCGGAAAAACCTTCAGAGTTTATTTTGACGGCAAAACCGGTCGTGTGTACAGGGCATGAGAGACGGGAACAATCACAAGACATCACATTTCCCGATCACTGCAGATCACACATTTCTCTTACCCTAATTTCTGAATTTTACTCTCCGGGTTCATCAGAAAGGAAAGAGTGTAAGACTTCCTTTTATATCCTGAAGAGGAGGAATCTTCTTCTTCTTCTTCTGCTTTGTCCTCTTCCGGACAATCTTTACTGGAAATAGTACAATAGTGAAATCTAAAAGCCAATAATGAGATAATAATTAGCACCAAGAATGTATGACCTCTGACACCAAGAATAACAATGTATCATTTCCCTTCCACATGGCTGCCTTCCCTCTGGCTCTACAGTCTTATACTGGACCTGATGAGGACTTCTCATTGGTGGCTATGAGCGGTCTTTTCATTCCAGATAAAACTTAAAGGAGGCCCCTGATATGTATATGGGGTCTCTGGCCTTCCTACACAGGGGTCTATATTCAGCTTCTGGAAAATCCTGGAACACCACTTTGATCCAGATATAAAATGTAGTCCAGACATTCCCATCTCCGCCCACTTCTGCAGACAATTGGCTCCTCCAATGTTGGGATAATGATGTTACACCCCTGGCATTATTTCCCTCCCCCAGATCCCTGAACATGAATCTTTCCCTGCAAATTTTCTGTGTGATAAATGGTATAATTGGGGGGCAGGGAAAGGGTTAATACGATGTAAATGATGTGATTGTTACCAGAAGTTGTATAGACGGTGATATGTGGGAACCCCCATTTAGCTCTGGTTCACACAGCACAACATGAAAGTTGCAGCGACTTCCAGCTTGACTTTGCTCTACAACTTCCCAGCGACCAGGTGAGACTTCAAAGTGACTTTACTGAGAAACATTCCTATGTGACTTTGATGGATCCGTGTTTATAGCGTGTTTTGTCACATGACAAAACATGCATCTGCTAACCGTGATTGGGGCGTCATTAACAATAAGGCTGCATTTACATCTGCATGATTCTGAATGCACATCAACCGCACAGAAATTGTGTGCTTTGCCGAACATTTCAGAAATGCGCTGCGACCGTGAATCGCGCTTGTACTGCAAAAATGGCAAGGCAAGCACGATGCATGTTTCCAAAACGTGTGGCAAAGCATGCATTTTCCTGCACGTTGCCGGGCATTCAGAAATGGTCAGACGCCAATGAATTGCCACACAAAACACGCAGAAAAGCATGCGTTTTCTTGCGGGTTGCCACCAGTTGTAAATATGTTACCATTCATTCACATCTGCACATTTCCAACTGCACAGCAACCTGCAAGAAATTCCATGCTTTGCTGTGCGTTTCATTAATGTGCAACAATGTGCGTCACACTTGCGTTATTATTCATTTGCTTCTGCACATTTTTGAATGCACGGCAGACCGCAAGAATACATGTGCTTTGCTGTAGGTTTCAAAAACACACACAGCAAGGAGCATTGCTTTTGCATTACCATTCATTTACATCTGCGCATGTGTGGCGTGCGTTGCTGTGCATTTTTTAGATATATGAAAAAGCGCACATTTTCTGTGTGGGTTGCGTCGTATTTGGAAACACGCAGATGTGAATGCTGGCTAATTGTTAATGACACCCCAGTCGCAGTTAGCAGATGCATGTTTTCCTGTCAAGATGCATGGCGTTCCATGACTGAGAAGATTCTTGAGCTACTTTGGGGTGTTTGTTGCATGTAGGGCAGAACAATTCCAGTGAATGGGCTCCCTATACACAATGTGTGCTTGCACATGAAGAATACGCAAATAATGGAAGTGGGAATGTGCATTTCTGCTACGCTCAGGTGTGACTGGGATGTGCTTGGGATGAAGTTTTAAGGCTGCAAGGATGACCAGGGAGGAGAGGTGAGGGTTAAAGAAACACTGCCTCAGAAGTCGCAGCAAAGTCTTAAAGATTCAGACAAATGTACGACTTTCCGGCGATTTTACATTGAAGTCTATGGGAGTCTTGCAGCACAAGAATCGGCCAAAAGTAGTGCAGGAAGTATTTTCTTTGTTGCAGTGACTCAAATCGCATCAATTAAGAAAACACCCAATAAAATCTGTGTGTTTTCACATGACTTGCAAATTTACATGTCATCAGAATGTCACAAGTCACTGGAAAATTGCTGTAGTGTGAACCAGGGCTTAGGGCTGAGGAAAGTGTGAGTTCCCAGGATTTCTAACAAGTGTGGTAGATGGAGAACATGTCTGATAATCACTGTTATACTGTATACAGGTTCCTGCCCATTCTCTGAATTCAGTTAGGATATCCTCACAATCACTTACCTGACATTCTGACTCCTGTGTAGGAATGGAGATAGAAGTTTCTGGCACTCTGGACCCACAGTGAGCCATTCAAAATGTAAAGACTGAAAACTTTCTCTCTTCAAAGTCTTCAAGCAATAGTTCAGCTGCTTGGAATAATTCCTGTCCATCCACAAGTGACCAGTACGTGAGCCGCACAGCTCCAAATCTGTACAACCAGACAGGACTCTCCTAATGAAGTCCTCATCCTGAGTCTCATACAGACAGAAGATGGTCAGAGTACGGAAAGTCTGATTAAAATCCTTCATGGCCAATTTTATCATTGCAGATCTGTTGCCCTTCATGGCCCATTCTATCATTGCAGGTCTGGCTCGGAGTGAGATGGTGATTTCTGTGATCTCTGAGAATGTCTTTACCAGATTTTCATTTAAGAAACCAAACAGGAATTGTACAGATAATACTAAATGTGAGTAACCTGAACTAAAGTCATGGAGTGATTTCCCTTTACAGATCTCCGGGAGTAAAGTACCTTCCATAGACCCAGACCCATCATCCATCCCATAATACAGAGCAGCAAGGAACTCCTGTACACTCAGGTGGATGAAGCTGTAACAGGTTTGGGTGCGGACGTCCCAATGAAAGATGTTCTCATTCAGAAATACAGACTCCACCTCAGACAGAGAAAGTCCATGTCTTTCTAGATCTTTCTTCTCAAATAAGATTTGTTGGTTCAGAACTCCCTGATTGGCCAGAGCACACAGCTTCTTCAGACAGGTTTGTTTCCTGCATACAGACTGCTCCTTCTTGCTGTGATGGGTTAGTAAAACCTCCAGGTAAAGAAGGTAAATTGAAGTTGTCGTATGACACCGAATTAAATCCAAATCTTTTCTTATTTCTTGTTTCATTACAGTGCAGACAATCCAGCATGTGATGGGGATGGCACACATGGTATACACAACGTCATTGTCTTTTATTATACTGAGAACCCTGCCTGCATCTTCTTTATTTCCAAAGTATTTATGGACATATTGCTCTCGATCATCCCTTGTAAATCCCTGGATTTCTACATTGCGAGAATCATCAATGAATGGGTTAAGTTTCTCCATGGCCAGTGACCTTGTGGTGATGATCAGAGAAGATTGTGGGAGAACATGTCTCCTGAGCAAACTTTGGAGAATTATTTCTTTGTGGTTTTCCATAGAAATGTCAAGACAACCCTCAGATTTCTCCCCCAGAGTCCACCTCAGTTCATCAAACCCATCAATTATGGTAAGAAGTTTTCTCTGACTTCCAGGATCCTTCAGAATAGACACCAGGTCATCTGAACTCAGTCTGCAGGCTTTGGATAAAAGTGCCACAAGGCTTATGTTACCAGGGATGGTGTTGATTTCTCTACAACTCAGATAAAACACAAAATCAAACTTGTGTTGGTAGAAATCCCCAGAGGCCCAGTCCAGCATGATCTTCTTGGAGGTCATTGTTTTTCCAATCCCAGCAGGTCCATGTAACACCACAATCTTAGGGATGAACCCATATTCATCAGGGTCAAAGAGGGCCTGGATTGTGGTTGGGGATCTTTTCTCCATGATCTTTAAATGCCTTCTGCCTGAACTCCTTATTTCTTGTTCTTTTCCCTCTTTATTCTGGGGTCTGTTTATCATCAATAAATTGGTGAATCTTTCCTGTAGATGAACAGCCTCCCCCATACGGGAATTATATTCTTTAATCCTCTGGAACTTCTCTTTCTCAGATTTTCTGTGTTCCTTACTGATGCCTTTATGAGAGAAAAAAGAATATTTTATTCCTCATACACACATGAAATAGTATTTATAAGACAGAGTTGGGAAAATTGTATTCTAACTAGGGATGAGCTTTCTGTTCGGGTCGAACATTAGCTGTTCGCCTGTTCGTCGAAAAATGAACATTATGGGCCGTTCGCGCCAAATTTAAGCGGTGCGTAATGGCCCATAATGCACTGCGGGAGCGCAGTGCATTGCTGTCTGATGATTGGCCAAGCATGAACTATGACCCGCATGCTTTGGCAAAGAGTGCCTTTGGCCAATTATGGCTCAGGGGGTTAAGTCCAAGCCCCACACTATATAAGGCCGCCTGCACGCCGGCCCTGTGTAGTGTGTTTCTGGCATTGACTGAGAGAGTGTCATTTCATTTAGATTGAGCAGGCAGGCGATTCAGTTAGCTGCAGTGTATTTATTATATATATACATCCAGGCTTATATATATATATATATATATATATATATATATATATATATATATATATACTGTATCCAATTTAGCTATATCTGACTGCAGTCCGTTCCTGGTATACTCTTTCTAATATACTTCAGGCAGGCAGGTGATTCAGTTAGCTGCAGTGTATTTAATATATATATATACAGTCAGTCTCATATATATGTATATCCACTGTATCCAGTTTAGCTATATCTCACTGCAGTCCGTTCCTGGTGTACTCTTTTTAATACACTTCAAGCAGGTAGGTGATTCAGTTAGCTGCAGTGTATTTAATATATATATATACAGTCAGTCTCGTATATATATATGTAGCGCTGACAACTTTTGTTTTTAGTCTTATGTGTGTTATAAAGTTGATATAGTGCCATCTTGTGGACAATTGAAAAGGTACAAGACTTTTATGTTTCAACATTAAGAGAAGTGACATGGACGTGATTGATTGTTTACTTCTGAACATTAACTATGCCCTACCCACAATGCATATGGACCAGAGGAGAACTGAACTGCATTTTGGGTGGGTATAAAAGGTTTGGGAGCGGCCATCTTAGCTCTCTTGTTCCTGGGATGCGTTTCGTGTGCCAGCAGGACTCTGTGGGTGTGTGTGTCCCACAGGGTTGCGGCCTACCTTGTGAAGGAGCGGAGCAGCAGCAAGGATCCTGCCATCGTATCACAGTGTGCTGAAGCAGCAGAAGTGATTGTTCCGGAGACCTGTGGGGGAGGTAACCGAGGACTCCCAGTCCTTAGCAAACGGAACAGTGTGACGGCGTGGTGGTGACTCCATATGGACTTAGACCTGCTGAAAAGGAGACATCCATCTGCCGGGATCCCGTGTGGTGAGAGGGTTAACACCCGGAAGTTTGTATAATACTACACACACACTTAGAACTTTTACAGATTGTTGCTGGGACAGATAGTCCCACGGAACAAGTTGAGTTGGAGAATATTACATTTGCATAGACTACAATATTCAAGAGCTGACACTAGATGTTTGTCTTCTTCGTATAAGAACACTTAATCAGTTTGCTGGATTACAATTGCCTTTGTGTATTACCTTACACTGCGTAACACCTCAGAAGAAACTGTCTGTGGATTAAAATTATCATTTATTAGCTAGCGAAGATTGAAGACGTCAAGACTATCTCTTTTATTTTTATTGCAGGGCCCTGCATTTAGTTACAAAGAGTAGTGACTTTACGGTTTAGAGCAGGGGGAGCTCCCTGGTATAACTATATATTTAGGTATATTCTGTGTATGTTATCAATATTGTCATAAATATTTACTATACTGTTACACTACGTTGGTGTGATAGTGTAGTCACTGTTATAACTTTCTATATAAAATATATCATTTACCCAAAGAAAGAAGTCATGTTGGTTATTACAGAAGTTTGTGTGCAGTGTTGTTATTTCTCCTACAGGTGGAGCTACAAGCACCCAGGTAGAGGTAAATATAATATAAATGTATATTGTGGATTAAAGTTGGTACTAATATCATTACAACACTGCACTACAGCTGTGTCAAGGGGATTGAACAACTTAAGAGGGGTGAAGAGAATAGAGGACAGGCCCAATAATAAACCAGCAGCTCCACCGAGAGTTATTGCTACATATATATATATATATATATATATATATATATATATATCCACTGTATCCAGTTTAGCTATATCTCACTGCAGTCGGTTCCTGGTGTACTCTTTCTAATATACTTCAGGCAGGCATGTGATTCAGTGAGCTGCAGTGCATAATATATTTATATACAGTCTCCTACATATATATCCACTGCATTCTAGTCTAGCCAAGCCTATATCTGATAGCAGGCCATTCCTGGTGTATGTTTTCAAATACACTTTCAAGCAGGCAGGCAGGTGATTCAGTGATATATGCAGTCTCTTACATATACAGTATCTCACAAAAATGAGTACACCCCTCACATTTTTGTAAATATTTTATTCTATCTTTTCATGTGACAACACTGAAGAAATAACACTTTGCTACAATGTAGTGAGTGTACAGCTTGTATAACAGTGTCAATTTGCTGTCCCCTCAAAATAACTCAACACACATCCATTAATGTCTAAACCGCTGGCAACAAAAGTGAGTACACCCCTAAGTGAAAATGTCCAAATTGGGCCCAAAAGGTCAAAATTTTGTGTGGCCACCATTATTTTCCAGCGCTGTCTTAACCCTCTTGGGCATGGAGTTCACCATAGCTTCACAGTCCTCTTCCACTCCTCCATGATGACATCACAGAGCTGGTGGATGTTAGAGACCTTGCGCTCCTCCACCTTCCATTTGAGGATGCCCCAAAGATGATCAATAGGGTTTAGGTCTGGAGACATGTTTGGCCAGTTCATCACCTTTACCCTCAGCTTCTTTAGCAAGGCAGTGGTCGTCTTGGAGGTGTTTTTGGGGTCGTTATCATGTTGGAATACTGCCCTGCAGCCCAATCTCTGAAGGGAGGGGATCATGCTCTGCTTCAGTATGTCACAGTACATGTTGGCATTCATGGTTTCCTCAATGAACTGTAGCTCCCCAGTGCCGGCAGCACTCATGCAGCCCCAGACCATGACACTCCCACCACCATGCTTGACTGTAGACAAGACACACTTGTCTTTGTACTCCTCACCTGGTTGCCACCACACACACTTGACACCATCTTGACCAAATACGTTTATCTTGGTCTCATCAGACCACAGGACATGGTTCCAGTAATCCATGTCCTTAGTCTGCTTGTCTTCAGCTGTTTGCGGGCTTTCTTGTGCATCATCTTTAGAAGATGCTTCCTGCTGGGATGACAACCATGCAGACCAATTTGATTCAGTGTGCGGCGTATGGTCTGAGAACTTACAGGCTGACCCCCCACCCTTTCAACCTCTGCAGCAATGCTGGCAGCACTCATACGTCTATTTCCCAAAGACAACCTCTGAATATGACGCTGAGCACGTGCACTCAACTTCTTTGATCGACCATGGCGAGGCCTGTTCTGAGTGGAACCTGTCTTGTTATACGGCTGTATGGTCTTGGCCACCTTGCTGCAGCTCAGTTTCAGGGTCTTGGCAATCTTCTTATAGCCTAGGCTATCTTTATGTAGAGCAACAATTCTTTTTTTCAGATCCTCAGAGAGTTCTTTGCCATGAGGTGCGATGTTGAACATCCAGTGACCAGTATGAGAGAGTGAGAGCGATAACACTGAATTTAACACACCTGCTCTCCATTCACACCTGAGACCTTGTAACACAAATGAGTCACATGACACCGGGGAGGAAAAATGGCTAATTGGGCCCAATTTGGACAATTTCACTTAGGGGTGTACTCACTTTTGTTGCCAGCAGTTTAGACATTAACCACTTGAGATCTGCACTATAGCCGAATGACAGCTACAGTGCGGACATGCTTTGCCGGGACTACGTCTATTGACGTTGTCCCGTGCACGAGCAGCCTGCGCACCCCCTGCAGGGCACGCGCGGCACGCTCTGTGATCAGTGAGTCTATGAGACTCGCCTGATCACAGATCGGAGTAAGGGGTCGATCCCGACCCCTTACCACGTGATCAGCTGTCAGCCAATGACAGCTGATCATGTGATGTCAACAGAGCCGGTAATCGGCTATTTTTTCTCCTCGCGCTGACAGCGCGAGGAGGAAAAAAAATCCGATCACCAGCGGCCGTGAGAGGGACATCAGTCCCGATCACGGAGATCTGCCGCCAGATCACCAGTGCCCACCTGTGCCCCCTGCCAGTGCCACCTAGCAATAGGCATCAGTGCCGCCTACCAGTACCCACCAGCACCACCCATCAGTGCCCACAGTGCCACTCATCAGTGCCCGCAGTGCCACCCATCAGTGCCCACAATCAGTGCCTCAACAACAGTGCTGCACATCAGTGCCACCTATCAGTGCCCATCAGTGTCACCTACTAGTGCCCATAAGTGCCCATAAGTGCCGCCCATCAGTGCCACCTATCAGTGGTACCTATTATTGCCCATCAGTGCCACCCATTCTTGCCATCCATCAGTGCCACCCATCAGGGCCCATCAGTGGCCATCAGTGCCGCCTTATCTGTGCCTATCAATACCGCCTTATCTATCCCCATCAGTGCCACTTTATCTGTGCCTATCAGTGCCACCTTAACTGTGCCTATCAGTGCCGCCTTAACTGTGCCTATCAGTGCTGCCTTAACTGTGCCTATCCGTGCCCATCAGTGCAGCCTATCAGTGCCCACCAGTGCCGCCTCATCAGCGCATATCAATGAAGGAGAAAAATGACCGGTTTGCAAAATTTTATAACAAACTATGAAACATGATTTTTTTTTTTCAAATTTCCATATTTTTTTTGTTTATTTAGTAAAAAATAAAAATCCCAGCTGTGATTAAATACCACCAAAAGAAAGCTCTATTTGTGGGGAAAAAAATGATAAAAATGTCATTTGGGTACAGTGTTGTATGACCGCGCAATTGTCATTCAAAATGCGTCAGCGCTGAAAGCTGAAAATTGGTCTGGGCCGGAGGGGGTTTAAGTGCCCAGTAAGCAAGTGGTTAATGGCTGTGTGTTGAGTTATTTTGAGGGGACAACAAATTTACACTGTTATACAAGCTGTACACTCACTACTTTACATTGTAGCAAAGTGTCATTTCTTCAGAGTTATCACATGAAAAGATAGAAGAAAATATTTACAAAAATGTCAGGGGTGTACTCACTTTTGTGAGATACTGTATATATCCACTGCATTCCAGTCTAGCCAAGCCTATATCTGACTGCAGGCCATTGCTGGTGCACGTTTTCAAATACACTTTCAGGCAGGCAGGCAGGTGATTCAGTGATCTGCAGTGCACTAAATATATATATACAGTCTCCTACATATATATATCCACTGCATTCTAGTCTAGCCAAGCCTATATCTGACTGCAGGCCATTCCTGGTGTACTTTTTCTAGTAAACTTCAGGCGGTGACTTGCTAATAAAATTTTACAGCATGTCTGGAAGGCCGCCAAGGAGAGGCAGATGCTCACAGGCCACTAAAAGAGGGAAAGCAGGCTCTGTGTCTACAGCCAACAGTGCTGGTCATGGACACGGTGCATTCTCAGCATGTGGCCATGGGGTACGCTTGTCCTTTTTATCGGCAGCTGGCTGTGTTGATCCACAACATGCAGAAGAGTTGGTAGAGTGGATAACTAAGCCGTCCTCATCCTCCTCATCCTCTGTCACCCACGCTCAGAGTAGTATGCCCACCAATGCAGCTGCCAAAGCGGACTATTCCATTGGCTCAATGTCATCAGTCACTCCTTCTCTAGGCCCACCATCATGCACGGAGGAGTCCTCCAAACTGTTCGACCACAGTGTCGGGTACATGCTGCAGGAGGATGCGCAGCATTTTGAAGGCTCTGATGATGGTACCCAGGTTGAGGAAGGCAGTAACGTGAGCCCAGAGAGAGGGGGTGCCCAAGAAGGACAAGAAACTGGCAGTCATGTTCCCCCAGCTGCAGCATACTGCCAGGTTTGCTCCAGTGACGAGGAGGGAGGGGATGATGAGGTCACACCTCTACGTGGGTGCCTGATAGAAGAGAGGAGGAGGATGAGGCACATCTCCAACAAAGCAGGATGCCCTCCAGGGGCCAGCTTAAGGGCAGCCACCCGACTGCATCACACTGCAGAGCTCCGCATGTGCAGGGCACTGCTGACCCCTGCATATTTTGAAAAGTTCTTTGGTGTGGGCCTTTTTTGATACGTGTGCAGCAGATCGAACCGTTGCTGTTTGCAACATATGTCTGAAGCGTATCAAGCGTGGCCAAAACAGCAGCCGCTTGGGCACCACATGCTTGACCAGACATATGTCGACCTCCCATGCAGTTCGTTGGTGTCAGGGCTGGGCTCAGCCCTTCCTTCTCTGAGATGGCCACTCAGCTGCCGGCTAATTGCTCTCCACAGTTACCCAGCTGTTGTTGATTCTGCTCATCAATCCTGCCTACTTAAAGCCGTCCAGCTCACTTGATCTCTGCCTTCCCCTTTGTTAACATCACAGAGACTTTCTCCTGCGTTCCTGTTAAAGACTTGCTCGGCTGACGTCCCTTCTGGCTCCTGATCCTGCTTGCTGTACTACTACGTTCATCTCTGGCTCTCTGACATTGGCATTGGCTGTCTACCGGATCTGGTTACTGAGCTCTGGCTTGTTTTGACCACGCTTACTCTGTTTACCTTTTTATTAATATTATTAAACAAGTGTGATTTAACTATACTTCTGTCTCGGTCTTATTCATGGTTCCTGATAGTTGGCAACAGTACTTAAAAGACCCACACCAAAGAACAAGGCGGACCTCTCCTTGCTCCTCATCAGCTGGGATCTCCAACCCCACTATACCTTCAGTCCTCTCAGAAACCTGCACTGAGAGGAATGAGGGTGTAGAATTAGGTGTCCCAAGCACTTCCGGGCAAACTGCTTTCGCTACACCACAATCCGATTGTAGCAGGCAAATTTCCCTACCTCAGTTGCTAAACCGTCAAAAGAAATTCGGTCCCAGTCATCCACATGCTCAGCAGCTGAATGCTAGCTTGGCTAAATTGCTAGCACTCCAACTGCTGCCTTTTCAGCTGGTAGACTCTGCCCCCTTTCGTGAATTTGTGGAATGTGCAGTACCTCAGTGGCAGGTTCCCAAACTCCATTTCTTTTCACGGAAGGCCATTCTGGCTCTCTACCGGCATGTGGAAGGCAATGTTTTGGCCTTGTTGGACAGGGCGGTCAGCAGTAAGGTGCATATTACCGCTGACTCATGGTCCAGCAGGCATGGACAGGGACGTTACCTTTCTTTCATGGCACATTGGGTAACTCTACTGCCAGCTGGGAAGGATGCAGGACAGGGTGCAGTATTGTTGGAGCTTGTTCCGCCACCATGCCTCCAAAATGCTTGTAGTGATGATTCTGCCACAGCTCTCTCCTCCACCCCCTCCTCTTCTTCTTCCTCTATGGCCTCTTCCTCTGCAGATTTCTCCTTGGAACCAGCGGTGCTCCGTAGGCATTCAAGGGGTTATGCAAGCACTCAGGCAAAAAGATGCCATGCAGTGCTTGAGTTGGTCTGCTTAGGGGACAGGAGCCACACTGGGGCAGAGAATCTGTCAGCTCTGCAGGGGCAGACTCAGAGGTGGTTGACACCACGCCAGATTCAGCCAGGAATGGTGGTTTGCGACAATGGCACAAACCTCCTCTCCGCCCTCTGACAGGGACACTTGACCCATGTTCCCTG
This sequence comes from Lithobates clamitans, assembly GCA_037952925.1. Lineage (NCBI taxonomy): Eukaryota > Metazoa > Chordata > Amphibia > Anura > Ranidae > Lithobates > Lithobates clamitans. The sequence goes on along the minus strand of JBBGZY010001546.1, from coordinate 3,068,842 downwards.
TTTGGCTCACGTCCTTAATTTGGTGGTGCAGCAGTTCTTGTGAAGGTCCCCGGGCTTACAGGATCTCCTGAGGCAGGCCAGGAAAGTCTGTGGGCATTTCCGCCGGTCATATAATGGTAGTGCTCGGCTGGCTGACCTTCAAAAGAAATGCAACATGCCCAAGAACCGCCTCATTTGTGACATGCCCACCAGGTGGAACTCAACATTGGCAATGCTGCAGTGGCTGCACACACAGCAGAGGGCCATCAATGAGTACCTGTGTGAGTATGGCACCAGGACAGGGTCAGGGGAGCTTGTTCAAGGATGCATGCACTGTCCTGTCACCATTTGAGGAGGCCACGAGGATGGTGAGCAGTGACAGTGCATGCATCAGTGATACTGTACCTCTTGTCTTCCTGTTGGAGCACATGCTTTGTGGAATAATGGAGAGGGCACTTGAGGCAGAACAGAGGGAGGAAGAGGAGGACTTCCTTACCTCTCAAGGCCCCCTTTATCCAGACAATATTCCTGTGGGCCCGCCAATCACACAGGAAGAGGAGGAGGAGGAGGATTGTGTCAGCATGGAGGTGGAGCCAAGCACTCAGCATCAACTGCAGTCTTCAAGGGATCATTTTCAGTCCCAAGAAAACCCATGGACTTGTACGTGGCTGGGAAGAGGTGGCTGTGGATCTTGTCATCCTTACTGACCCAGAGGACTCCAGATCAAATGCCTCAGCAAACCTTCGCTGCATGGCCTCCCTGATCCTGCAAAGCCTGCAAAAGGACCCTCGGATTCGTGGTATCAAGGAGAGGGATCATTACTGGCTGGCAACCCTTCTTGATCCACGTTACAAGGGTTAGGTTGTGGAATTTATCCAGCCTTCGCAGAGGGAGCAGAGGATAAAACATCTTTGGGAGGCCTTGCAGAATGCAATGCATTTCCAGAGCCTGGGAGGTTACAATTTCCTGGTCCTCCTGGACAACGTGTTGCTGAGGCTTCGGTCAGTCACAGAAGGAGCAGTGGAGAAGGTGGCCGTCTGACTGATGCGTTCAGACAATTCTTTAGTGTGCAGCTTCAAGGTCTGATCGGTTCCAGCAACCATGGCCAGGGTCTGATTTACATGGTGCAGGAATACCTGGGGGCAAGATCAGACTTGGAGACCTTTCCAACCGAAAATCCACTGGGTTACTGGGTTACTGGGTCTTGAGGATGGATCACTGGCCAGACCTTGCACAATATGCAATTGAGCTACTGGCCTGTCCTGCATACAGCGTTCTTTCTGAACGCATATTCAGTACTGCTGGAGGCTTTGTAACCAATCACAGAGTGCGCCTGTCCACAGACTCAGTTGATCGGCTCACCTTCATAAAAATGAATCAGTCTTGGATCACCAGCTACAAAGCACCTGATGCTGATGTAACCGATTAATTTTTCTATGAATGTGAGATGCCTTGAAGACTGACTATGCTGAGTGACTATCCTGTTATGCTGAGTGACTATCCTATTCCTCCTCAATGTTCATGATGATAGCTTCTAAGAACATTTTTGTTTCAGGGCACCACCACCAGTGCCGAAGGCCCAATTTTTCTGCCCCTGTTTAACAGGGGCGTGTAATTACAATATTTGCTCTAATATTTCACAGCAGGGCCAATTCCTGTGTTCCACAAGAGTATCTGCGAGGCTTTACAGTGTTGTGCCACCACCACCACCACCACAGCCTAAGGCCCAATTTTTATGCCCCTGTTTAACAGGGACACGTAATTACAATATTTGATGTAATAATTGTAATATCTAATACCGTGTGTACAGGGCATAACTGTGAGGGCTTACAGTGTTCTGGTACCACCAACACCTAAGGTCCAATTTTCTGCAGAGTATATAGGGCAGGCCATATAGAATATACAGGCGGCCCCCTACTTTCAAACATCTGAATTACAAACTACTACTTACAAACGGAGGGAGACAACAGGAAGTGAGAGGAATTCTACCCCTAGGAAGGGAAATGCTCTCCTGTAAGAGTTAATATGGGAAAAAGTGCTTTATCACCAATCCCTAACCCCAAATTGTCAAAATCTAATTGTCATTGGGACAGAAAGTGAGGTGATATCTTCTGAACAGGGGCACAGACAGCAAGACAAATGTTACAGGGGTGATAACCCTTTCCTATGTTATCCAAAAAGCTTAAAAATAGATTTTTTTGGCTGGAGCTACACTTACAAAATATACCTGTTCCAAATTACAGATTCAACTTAAGAACAAACCTACAGTCCCTGTCTTGTTTGGACCGCCTGTATACTGCTGTTCAGAGTATATAGGGCCTGGGGGCCCCACGCCTTTTCTTTTGTTAATATGGGTGTGGGGTTCCCCTTATTATCCATACAAGACCCAAAGAGCCTGGTAATGGGCTGGGGGGTACCCATGCTGTTTTTCTCAATAATTTTCATCCATATTGCCGGGACCCGACATTACATTACAGCAGCAAGCAGTTTTAAATGACTTTTATTCCATTAGAAATGTCATTTTGTGCAGGGACTGTTCTAAACACGGGAAACACGTGCCACTTTACAGGCATACTAACGTCACCCCCCAGGTACGATATTTAAAGGAATATTTCACTTTCATTATTTCACTTTAAGCATTATTAAAATCACTGCTCCTGAAAAAAACGGCCATTTTTAAAACTTTTTTTGCATTGTATACATGTCCCCAGGGGCAGGACCCGGGTCCCCGAACACTTTTTAGGACAATAACTTGCATATTAGCCTTTAAAATTCGCACTTTTGAATTTTCACGTTCAGGTCCCATAGACTTTAACGGTGTTTGAATATTCTGCCGCAAACCTAACCGGGGGGGTGTTCAGCTCATCCTTAATTCTAACCATAAAACCGAAGAATGGAACCCTAAAAGAAGATATCCCATGAAATACAGGAAGACTGTGGAAGCATCCGAACTATGGACACACCATCCAGACCAGAGGCATAAATAGAAGCTACAGGGCTCCGGTGCAAGAAACCATGAAGGACACCCTCTGACTCCTGGGTAGGGATGAGCTTTATGTTCGGGTCGAACATTAGTTCGACTCGAACATTGGCTGTTCGCCCGTTCGCCGAATAGTGAACAATTTGGGGTGTTCGCGGCAAATTCCAAAGCCGCAGAACACCCTTTAAAAGTCTATAGGAGAAATCAAAAGTGATAATTTTAAAGGTTAATATGCAAGTTATTGTCATAAAAAGTGTTTGGGACCCGGGTCCTGTCCCAGGGGATATGTATCAATGCAAAAACGTTTTAAAAACGGACGTTTTTTCGGGAGCAGTCATTTTAATAATGCTTAAAGTGAAACAATAAAAGTGTAATATTCCTTTAAATTTTGTACCTGGGGGGTGTCTATAGTATGCCTGTAAAGTGGCGCATGTTTCCCGTGTTTAGAACAGTCTGACAGCAAAATGACATTTCTAAAGGAAAAAAAGTCATTCAAAACTACTCGCGGCTATAATGAATTGTCAGTCCGGCAATACATATAAAAGTTCATTGATAAAAACGGCATGGGATTCCCCCACAGGGGAACCCCGAACCAAAATTTACAAAAAAAATGCGTGGGGGTCCCCCCAAATTCCATACCAGGCCCTTTAGGTCTGGTATGGATTTTAAGGGGAACCCTGCGCCAAAATGTTTTAAAAAATGGCGTGGGGTCCCCCAAAAATCCATACCAGGCCCTTATCCGAGCACGCAACCTGGCAGGCAGCAAGAAAAGAGGGGGGAAGAGAGAGCCCCCCTCCTGAACCGTACCAGGCCCCCCAAAGCACCTTGTCCCCATGTTGATGGGGAGAAGGGCCTCATCCCCACAGCCCTTGCCCGGTGGTTGTGGGGGTCTGCGGATGGGGGGCTTATCGGAATCTGGAAGCCCCCATTGTTTTTAAACCTTTTTTTTGCATTGATACATGTCCCCTGGGGCAGGACCCGGGTCCCCAAATACTTTTTAAGACAATACCATGCATATAAGCCTTTAAAATTAGCACTTTTGATTTTTCATGTTCGTGTCCCATAGACTTTAATGGTGTTCGCGTGTTTCAACAAATTTTTTGCCTGTTCGCATGCTCTGGTGCGAACCGAATGGGGGGTGTTCGGCCCATCCCTACTCCTGGGGCCCTTTCCATCAGTCCCTTTCCTTCAGTCCCAGGCCTTTTCCTCTGGTCCCAGGGCCCTTCCCTCCAAGGCTGGGGCTCTTCTCTCTGAGGCAGGGGCCCTTTCTTCAGCCCATGGCCCTTTCCGCTTGTTCCTGTAGTGGGGCCCTTTATAAGCCCTGGTTCAGACTTCTGCGACTTATGTGATTTTCAACACAAAGACGCATGACAAGTCAAAACACATTAATTTTAATGGGTGCTGTCCTAATAAATAAAGAAAAAGGCAATCCTTTTCTATGGTGTGATTTGACTGCAATGTTAAATCACAAAATTGCAAACACATAACTAGGAAATTGCAAACAAGTTGCACAACTTTGGGATCACAACAGTCTGAACTGAGCCCATGTTCTGCAGTGGGCCCCCTTCCTGCCATCTTGGCCCCCCTACAGTGGCAGAACACCAGGGTCCGGTCTCAAGTGCAATCTTTGCGACCCTAGTAGTTCCACCACTACAATAAAAGCAAAATGTTCATGCAGAAGAGATTTCATATGAAATGTGGATGTCCTACTAACCTGAGAATCTGTTGTCATGTGTCATCTCCTTCAGTTTGGCTGAAAATAAGATTAGGGAAGTTATTAGTCCTGACAAACCTCTGAAATGTATAAAATAATAACTAAGAGACAAATTGGGGGGACAGAAGCGGGACTTTGCGTGAGGCACGTGGGTGAATATGCTGCGCCAATGATGGGGGTGGGGTGTGAAAAAATGAACAAAACATATAGGTTAACAATTATATGGATGAAGTGAGAGTAAGATGAATAGGGTGAACATAGATAATGGTAAAAGGTAATGATGGTAAAAGAGAGTTTTTTATTGGCATGGATATTCAAATCAACTACAACCAATGAGAAAAAGGACACATATAAAATCAAAATAAACCATGTTCGCAACAATGTATAGACCAGCAGGGTTCATAAATAGTTATACAGTTGCAAGAGCATATATACATTGTGCAGTCAGTGTATACATGAATGGATCTGGACTTGAAAACATATTGACAGCAATGTATAGACAAGCGAGGTGCATGAATAAGTAATGCATTGACAAGAGCACATATGCATGGTACAGACAATAGATGCATCAATAGATCTAAACTCTACGCGTTTCTTGGCTTTAAACCAATCGTCAGGAGTCCGATGCGATTAAACTACAACAGAAGCAATAGAGTAACTGTTATTGTGTGGATAGGTATTTGTAGAGAACATGTGTTGAAAATATGATCTTCTGCATACTCACAGGTTGTGCAGTAGTTGGTTTGTGATGACCTGTGTGTGGCCATGTGGTGTTAGTCTGGGTCCATGGAGTCTCCCCCGGGGTTGAGGCAGAGAGCGCACCCCAATAACGCCGGCCACAGTGGCCCATGTGACATAGGCACCCACAGGACCGGCAGGCAGGGACATCCGACAAGGACAGGGAGTGTGGAGGAACTGGGGAAAAACATGAAAAATGGAGGTGTGAAAAAAGTGTGGGATAAAGGATGGTGATGTTAGGGGATGGGTGAGGTGGGAGCAATAGAGCGTGCCCCTGAGTGTGTGAAAAGGAGCTAAAAAACTAGGGAGTGAAAGTGATGGGAAAAGTGAGGCATAGGCGAGAAAACCAAAGTAGTTGGAGTGGGTGAAGGGAGGCGGCTGAATGTGAGAGAGTTACCTGAGTGGTGGGTGCCCAGCCGAGCCAGAAGTCCAGTGTGCATGGCGGAAATGTGGGATGCCAGGCCAAATGGAGCCTAAAATAGCCGCAAACATGCGGCGCGCTCACGCCAACGTCACGCGCGGGCGTGATGACGCGGTAAGGGGAGGGGGGGCCGATGGGTACGGCCTTCTGACCAACCCCACAGCGCTAAAGCCCGGAGAAGGAAAGACTCTAAACATCCCGTCCGCGGCGGCCAAGACGCCGCAGGCGGGGTGTAGGAGGCATGACGTTGACGCGCCGAGGCCAGGGCCCGCCCATGTCAGTGACAGGGAGGCAATGGGTCCTGGGCTGGGCGCGTCGCAACCCCGGGGAGTAGACTGAACGGATCCCAGCATCACAAATGTATCAAACGGATGACATTGTGTATAAAAGGAAGAAAGAAGGGTGGCCAGAGCGGCACAATGTGAAGTACAGAGAAAATGACAAGAACCAGCGTGTCTTCGCCATGGAAGTATAGCAGAGAACACAATAGTATAAATATATATTGGTATATAATATATTATTAATCCCAGCGCAGGAATCTTTCTCTGTGCAAGGGAGCATAGAACATCATATATTGGTAATCCTTGCACAGGAATCTATTCTCTGTGCAAGGAAGTATAAGCAATAGCGAGCTTTAGCCCGACTGGCTATAGAAAAACGAATACATCAAGATTGTAGGGAGGAAAAAAGAGAGGGAATGGACAAGGGTAAAGGAATATAAAACTTTAGCCCTGAATTAAATCAGTGGTTTATTTAGCTAAAGAAATGGGCAGCAACAAAAAAAATGAAAAGGAAAATTCAGATATAAATGAAATTAGATATGAAAAAACTAAATATAAAAGAAACTTTAGCCCTGAATTGAATCAGTACATTTCCTTAGCTAAAGAAAATAAAATTAAAAAAAAATATAAATAAAGGAGGAAAACTTTAGCCCTGAATTGAATCAGTGTTTCTTTGACTAAAGAAAAACAAAATAAATAAGTAAAGCAAGAAGAGAGAAAACGAGAAGATAAGTAATGGAAGAAACAGAATGGAAGAGGGAGGAAGGTAATTGCAAGGAATGAACCTTGTTGAAAAAGTGTAGAGGACTGTAAGGCGATGGGGGACGAATCAAAACCAATTGATATTTTACTGTATGAGGATAATAAAAGTGGTAGGACAGGGAAAAAAAATTGGTGGGGTAATGGATAGAGAAAAAAGTGAACTTTTGTCTAATGCCATTTGCGGTTAGTATGGGGATCCAGTTTACAGAAAGTGGAGGTGTGAAGGCAAAAAATGTTGGAGGAGTGACTCGTACAGGACAGTCAGTGGATGGACAGGGAGAGGACCCAAGGTCTCAATACGGTACGTCACAGATATTAGGTAAGAGGGGAAAGTAGAAGAAAAGGGAAAAACGGAGGAGAAGGCAAAGAAAAGGGAAAAGGGGACCAGGGGGTGATAGTGTGTTGAGAAGGGAGTGGAATGAGCAATGAGGCAAAGTACCAAGGCCCATGTAACAGATGAATATATAGAGATGTGTGGGCATGGATAGGTGGAATATTTTGGTCACGAAAAGTGGGTGTTTTCCACCCTGGTTATCGTACATCAAAAGGGGTTGTGACCAATCCACACATTGTAGTAGAGAAACACCCACATGTCTCCATCCCAAATATATGTAACAAATTGGGGGGACAGAAGCGGGACTTTGCGTGAGGCACGTGGGTGAATATGCTGCGCCAATGATGGGGGTGGGGTGTGAAAAAATGAACAAAACATATAGGTTAACAATTATATGGATGAAGTGAGAGTAAGATGAATAGGGTGAACATAGATAATAGTAAAAGGTAATGATGGTAAAAGAGAGTTTTTTATTGGCATGGATATTCAAATCAACTACAACCAATGAGAAAAAGGACACATATAAAATCAAAATAAACCATGTTCGCAACAATGTATAGACCAGCAGGGTTCATAAATAGTTATACAGTTGCAAGAGCATATATACATTGTGCAGTCAGTGTATACATGAATGGATCTGGACTTGAAAACATATTGACAGCAATGTATAGACAAGCGAGGTGCATGAATAAGTAATGCATTGACAAGAGCACATATGCATGGTACAGACAATAGATGCATCAATAGATCTAAACTCTACGCGTTTCTTGGCTTTAAACCAATCGTCAGGAGTCCGATGCGATTAAACTACAACAGAAGCAATAGAGTAACTGTTATTGTGTGGATAGGTATTTGTAGAGAACATGTGTTGAAAATATGATCTTCTGCATACTCACAGGTTGTGCAGTAGTTGGTTTGTGATGACCTGTGTGTGGCCATGTGGTGTTAGTCTGGGTCCATGGAGTCTCCCCCGGGGTTGAGGCAGAGAGCGCACCCCAATAACGCCGGCCACAGTGGCCCATGTGACATAGGCACCCACAGGACCGGCAGGCAGGGACATCCGACAAGGACAGGGAGTGTGGAGGAACTGGGGAAAAACATGAAAAATGCACACTGGACTTCTGGCTCGGCTGGGCACCCACCACTCAGGTAACTCTCTCACATTCAGCCGCCTCCCTTCACCCACTCCAACTACTTTGGTTTTCTCGCCTATGCCTCACTTTTCCCATCACTTTCACTCCCTAGTTTTTTAGCTCCTTTTCACACACTCAGGGGCACGCTCTATTGCTCCCACCTCACCCATCCCCTAACATCACCATCCTTTATCCCACACTTTTTTCACACCTCCATTTTTCATGTTTTTCCCCAGTTCCTCCACACTCCCTGTCCTTGTCGGATGTCCCTGCCTGCCGGTCCTGTGGGTGCCTATGTCACATGGGCCACTGTGGCCGGCGTTATTGGGGTGCGCTCTCTGCCTCAACCCCGGGGGAGACTCCATGGACCCAGACTAACACCACATGGCCACACACAGGTCATCACAAACCAACTACTGCACAACCTGTGAGTATGCAGAAGATCATATTTTCAACACATGTTCTCTACAAATACCTATCCACACAATAACAGTTACTCTATTGCTTCTGTTGTAGTTTAATCGCATCGGACTCCTGACGATTGGTTTAAAGCCAAGAAACGCGTAGAGTTTAGATCTATTGTCTGTACCATGCATATGTGCTCTTGTCAATGCATTACTTATTCATGCACCTCGCTTGTCTATACATTGCTGTCAATATGTTTTCAAGTCCAGATCCATTCATGTATACACTGACTGCACAATGTATATATGCTCTTGCAACTGTATAACTATTTATGAACCCTGCTGGTCTATACATTGTTGCGAACATGGTTTATTTTGATTTTATATGTGTCCTTTTTCTCATTGGTTGTAATAACTAAGAGAGTTATTAGTGTAGCAGATCCTCCCAGACACCATCATCTCACCAACCCTCTGTAGATTGGAGTCTCTCCTCCTCCAGGTGATGGGAAGTGTCTTTGTCTGCCTGGTAACATCTCAGCACATTGCAGTGACATGGTTGGGGGACCAGAAAAGCCCCCAATTCTCTATACAGGCACAAACCTAGAATCTGAAGCCTTGACTCCTCTTTCTGATGGAGGTTCAGGTGAATGCATGGGGCACAAGGCTCAGAACCCCAAGCAACAATCATGATGGTCTCCTAGGAATACAGCTATAAATATGGAGGTTCTGTATAATAGACAAGTGGCTGTGATTGTATTGCTCGGCATTCTGATTGATGTCATTGTGTTATGGTGACTGACTGCCGGCATCCTGGAGAAGTGTTATGCCGCGTACACACAAGCGGACTTTTTGACTGGACTGGTCCGACGGTCTATCCGATGGACTTTTGGCGGACTTCCAACTGACTTTCCGAACAAACGGACTTCCCTACACACGATCATACCAAAGTCTGACAGATTCATAGGTGATGATGTACGACCGGACTAAAAGAAGGAAGTTGATAGCCAGTAGCCAATAGCTGTCCGTCGGACTAGCATACAGATGAGATGACTTTTCGACCGGACTCGAGTCCATCGGAAAGATTTGAACCATGCTCCAAATCTAAAGTCCGTCATATTTTTGACCGAAAAAGTCCGCTGCAGGTCCGATGAAGCCCACACACAGTTTGACCAGTCCGGTCAAAAAGTCTGCTCGTGTGTACGCGGCATTGCTCTGCTTCCCTTTTACATTGTTCCTGAACTCTGTAGCCTTTTCCTTCATCCACAATTGTATACCCAAATGTATTTAATTCTGTAAACTCCCTCAGTAAAGATTGTTTAACCCCTTAGTGACTGAGGAGAAAACAAATTTTAATGCCTGAACACAATTTTGCAACTTTGACCTGTGTTAGTAAATCTGTACATATCATCACAACTACATTGTGTATCCAGGTGGATTATACCATTTTCATTTCAGGACAAACTAAGCTTCTTTTGGTAACACTGGCACAAACACTGTTAGTTGTGGTTTGTACCCGTAGTGTGGCCTAAAAAACATTGCACACATTTTGCTTTTTTTATCCTACCTAAAAAAAACTGACACTAATACTAATTTAGAAAATGTTTTTTTCCTGATAGACTCCATGGCAGCCTACGTGTGGGTTAACCCCGCCCCCTCTCCAATACTATAGGACCCCATACCCATAAATTTGAACTCACCACTAGGGACTGCGTTCCTTTTTGTCCTCCAATGGACCTACATTTCGTTTGTTCCTGAATGGCATCCAGTTGGGTAATTTCCTGGATTATGGCATAACTTCTGTGCGGTGCAGGCCCAGAGCCCAGCCATAGGAGGGTGAGTGGCTGTCTTCAGGCGCAAGATGCCCCAGTGGTGGAGGGGTGGCTGCCTCTATATGCCTAGAATGGACATCTATCAAGTACGGCTGGCAAGGTCTGCGGTTATTTTTTGCATTCTGTCTCCACGGCAGCTGTTTATGTTTGTTCTTTTGTCTGGTCCCAAGCGTTCCCCTTGTGAGTGTCTATTAGGGATGAGCTTCGTGTTCGAGTCGAACCCATGTTCGACTCGAACATCGGCTGTTTGGTCGTTCGCCGAATTGCGAACGATATGGGCCGTTCGCGCCAAATTCGTGTGGCGCGTCACGGCCCATAATTCACTGCGGCATCGCAGTGCATTGCTTGCTGATGATTGGCCAAGCATGCACTATGACCCGCATGCTTGGCCAATCACAGCGCCGCCTGAACAGAGAGCCGTAATTGGCCAAAGCCAAGGAGGCTTTGGCCAATTATGGCTCAGGGGATTTAGTACACGCCCCACACTATATAAGGCCGCCTGCACGGCGGCCCTGTGCAGTGTGTTCCGGTGTGCTTAGAGAGAGAGAGAGACAGTGTCATTTTATTTGAGTTAGCTAGATTAGACAGGACAGTCAGTCAGTTAGCTGCACTTAAAGTGTATTGTGTATATATATGCATCCCAGGTGTTGCATATATATATATACACTATATTCAGTTTAGCTAGATCCGTTCCTGTTATCTTCTAGACTATTTACATTTAGTGCAGTACGTCCTGCTCACAGTGTTCAGCTAGATCCGTTCCTGTTATCTTCCTACTGACAGGCAGGCTTGTCTTGTTACAGTATTTACAGCTACCTAAAGAAAATTACTGGTGTTCTTTTGATCCTATTAGTACCACGGTCAGGCAGCTAGACTATTTACATTTAGTACAGTGCGTCCTGCTCACAGTGTTCAGCTAGATCCGTTCCTGTTATCTTCCTACTGACAGGCAGGCTTGTCTTGTTACAGTATATAAAGCTACCTGAAGAAAATTACTGGTGTTCTTTTGATCCTATTAGTACCATGGTCAGGCAGCTAGACTATTTACATTTAGTGCAGTGCGTCCTGCTCACAGTGTTCAGCTAGATCCGTTCCTGTTATCTTTCTACTGACAGGCAGGCTTGTCTTGTTACAGTATATAAAGCTACCTGAAGAAAATTACTGGTGTTCTTTTGATCCTATTAGTACCACGGTCAGGCAGCTAGACTATTTACATTTAGTGCAGTGCGTCCTGCTCACAGTGTTCAGCTAGATCCGTTCCTGTTATCTTCCTACTGTGTCAGGGATCTACCAGCACCAGACCGGGGCACTTGTATTCGCCTATGCGCCGGCGCGCTTCCGTTCAGACACGGCATCAAGCTGCTGTGCATCAGCGTGCGTTCGCGTTAGCGCCGGTTTGGCGCCATTTGGCACATAAAAGTTCCCCTGTTCCATGAGAACATCGCTGTTTCGTCTCAGCTCTGTGAACCTGTTTGAACCCGTATCCTGATTGTCTGCTACCTGATTTGACCCGGCTTGTTTGACCATCCGACCTGCTCCAACCCCGATCCGGCCTGTCTGACTACTCTTCTGTCTGTATCTACTACCGTTGCCGACCCTTGCCTGCTCACCGACTCTGCCTTGCCTGCTGTTATTACCTGTGCCAGCTACCTGCCGACCCGGACTGTCTGACTCTGCTTGTGCCTGCCGTTCACTTGCTGTTGCACCTTCAGCTTCAGCTTCAGTGATCTCTCCCTCCAGTGTGTCAAGCCTGCTGCCGTTCCAGTCTCCTCTCACCTTCAACCCAGCCATCCAGTGTGTCAAGCCTGCTGCCGTTCCAGTCTCCTCTCACCTGCAACCCAGCCATCCAGTGTGTCGAGTCTACTGCTGTTCCAGTCACCACTCACCTGCAGCCCTGCCATCCCAGGAGGGATCTCTGCCTCCACATCAGAGACTATACAGGCACTCCTACCCCACTGGGCTCAGGAGACCACTGTCCCCACTCCAGTGGCTCCTGAACCAGCATTGTATGAGAGGTCTTCTCCTACAGTCAGGCTCTCCTACCAGGTACCTTACAGTACGAAGCAGCCATGACTGAGCCTGCAGGAGATACCTCTCCTTTGAAAGAAATATGCACCCACCTTGCGGCCCTCACTCAAGCCGTACAATCCCTCCAGGATAACTACAACAGATTGGAGGGACAAGTCCAGAACCTAGCAGGGCTTAACCCCCTGGCCTCCTCTTCAGCCGCAACCCCAGCACAGACGGCTCCTGGTCCTTCTGTTGTAATGCTTCCACCTGAACCAAAGGTTCCCACTCCTGATAGATTCTCTGGAGACCGGTCCAAGTTCCGGGCCTTTCGCAACGCCTGCAAGCTCTTCTTCGCATTACAGCCCCGAACTTTTTCACTGGAGGCCACCAAAGTGGGGTTCGTGATCTCCCTCTTACAAGGGGAACCTCAGACCTGGGCTCATCGTCTACTTGAGGGGGACTCAGCACTAACCCAGTCTTTATCATCTTTTTTTGAAGCCATGGCACAAATTTACAAGGACCCTCAACAGACTGCAACAGCTGAATCAGCACTGTTCACGCTCCAGCAAGGTCGCAGACCCGCGGAAGACTATATCATGGACTTTAGACGCTGGAGTGCGGACACTCAGTGGAATGATGCGGCCCTGTGTCATCAGTTCCGCTTGGGTCTGTCTGAAGGTTTAAAGGATGAACTTGCCCGAGTGGGTGTACCAAACACCCTTGAAGCATTAATTAATCTGACTATTCAAATTGACCGGCGAATCCGGGAACGTCGTTCTGAACGATCCGCTTTACAATCCCGCCCGATGTGGATGACAGCCAGAGCACCACTCCCGGCAGCGCGCTACTTACCCCCATCCAGTTCAAATCCAGCTAATGCTATGCCTGACTCTGCAGAGCCTATGCAACCTGGACTGATGCGACCTGCCTTATCGCCTGAAGAACGGGCCCGACGCCGGCAACTCAATCTGTGCCTCTACTGCGGTGGGACTGGGCACTATGTCCTGAACTGTCCAGTCAAGTTAAGTAAGTGCCCATCTTCTGCCCATCTTCTGTGTATACCAGTCTTTCTGCTCTGCCTGCGAACTCTACCCACATTCCTCTGTCTTTACAGCTGTCTTTACAGCTGCAAGAAGGGACTATAACGATCAACGCCATCATTGATTCCGGAGCATGCAGTTGCTTTATTGACTCAAACTTTGCCAGCCAGCATAACATCCCATTACGAACCAAGACCCATGGACTCGCTGTGTTTCTAGCTGATGGTTCCCGCATCAGATCGGGACAAGTAACCCAAGAAACCCTGCCTCTGCCTGCTTCTACTTCCTCCCAACACAAGGAACTGCTGGTTCTTGATGTCATCTCCTCCCCTATGTTTCCCATCATCCTGGGCATTCCTTGGCTGCAGGCCCACAACCCATACATTCATTGGACATCTGGAGAAGTGAAATTCTCATCTTCTTACTGTCTTGAAAACTGTTTTAAGAAAGATTCGGATTCCTCATCTACCCTACTTTGTTTAGACACCGACCAGAAACTTTGCCAGGTCATACCTAAACAATATCACGAATTCATCGATGTTTTTAGTAAAAAGGGGGCAGACTCTCTTCCACCTCATCGCCCCTACGATTGCCCCATTGAATTGCTGCCAGGATCCGAAATACCATTCGGACGCATTTTTCCATTATCTGAGAAGGAACAGGAAGTACTAAAAACATATATAGATGAGAACCTGGCCAAAGGTTTTATACGCCACTCTACTTCTCCAGCTGGTGCCGGAATATTTTTTGTCACCAAAAAGGACAAGTCGCTCCGGCCGTGTATCGACTAAAGTGAACTAAACAAGATCACGGTCAAAAATCGGTATCCTCTACCTTTGATACCTGAACTTTTTCAAAAATTAAGGACTGCCGTCATTTTCACCAAACTTGACCTGAGAGGGGCATATAATTTAATCCGCATCCGGGCTGGACATGAGTGGAAGACAGCATTCCTAACCCGATTCAAGCATTATGAATGCCTGGTCATGCCCTTTGGACTCTGCAACGCCCCTGCAACCTTTCAACACCTGATTAACGACGTCCTCAGGGACTTTCTAGATGTATTTGTAATTGCATACTTGGACGATATCTTGATTTTTTCAGAATCCCGTGAATTGCATCAGGAACATGTCCGCAGGGTGTTGGGTCGTCTCCGCTTACACAGTCTGTACGCAAAAGCGGAGAAATGTGAGTTCGAACAACAGAGCATCCAATTCCTGGGGTTAATCATCTCCACAACAGGCATCAAGATGGACCCACAAAAAGTGTCCGCTGTTCTGGACTGGCCGGTACCCTTGGACAAGAAGGGAGTTCAGCGGTTTGTGGGGTTTGCAAACTTCTACAGAAAGTTCATCAGGGGGTTCTCAGCCATAATTGCACCCATCACGCAGTTAACCAAACAGAATATCCGTTTCTCCTGGAACCAACTTGCCCAAGACGCCTTCGAAAATCTCAAAAGACTGTTTACTTCAGCACCTATCCTCAGTCACCCTGAACCATCCATACCATTTATTTTAGAGGTTGATGCCTCCGAGATTGCGGTAGGAGCGATTCTTTCACAACGCAAAGGTAGCAAAGAGATAATGCATCCTGTAGGGTTCTTCTCCCGGAAACTCTCCCCTGCGGAGAAGAATTATGACGTTGGTGACCGAGAGCTTCTCACTATTAAAACTGCTCTAGAAGAATGGAGGTACCTGTTGGAGGGGGCTATGCATCCAGTACTAATTTATACTGACCATAAAAACCTAGAGTACTTACGATCTGCCAAACGACTGAAGCCTCGACAAGCCCGCTGGGCTCTGTTTTTCTCCCGTTTCTCCTTCCATATCACGTACCGCCCAGGCTCTAAAAATATCAAACCGGATGCATTATCACGTATGCATGACAATCCTAAGGACTTATCTACTCCTGACACCATCTTACCCGCAAACAGTTTTTTACTGCTGCAAAAAAATTTATTTTCCCTGATTAAGGAAGCATCCTCTGAATCAGCCAGGCCTACTGGAATTTCTTTAGTAAGTAAAGATGGTCTGTTCTGGAAAGGAAGCCAAATTTTTGTTCCTGAAGACATTCGGGTCAAGGTTTTAACACTTCTCCACGACCATCCATTGGCAGGCCACTTTGGAGTCCGCAAGACCCTGGAACTAGTACAGCGTACATTCTGGTGGCCCAATCTGAAAGACTTTTGTGAAAAGTATGTTAGTTCCTGTCCCGTCTGCATCCAGAATAAGTCATCCAGGAATCGAGCTTGGGGCCTATTGAAACCATTGCCTGTACCCGACAGACCATGGAAAATGATTTCTATGGACTTTATTGTGGAACTTCCATGTTCTGAAGGATGCTCAGCTATCTTTGTAGTTGTGGACCGTCTAACCAAAATGGCTCATTTTCTACCTTTAAGGGGAACCCCGTCTGCCACCGAAACTGCTCGCATATTTATCAAGGAGATCATCAGACTTCATGGAGTACCTGTAAACATAGTTTCTGATAGAGGGGTTCAATTCACTTCACGTTTCTGGAGATCCCTGTGTGAAACCCTAAAGATTGAATTGGCCTTGTCCTCGGCCTATCATCCTCAAACCAACGGTCAGACAGAAAGGACTAATCAGACCCTGGAACAATACATCAGATGCTTTACATCATTCACACAAGATGATTGGGTATCTCTACTACCCTAAGCAGAATTTGCCTACAATAATGCCAAACATTCTGCCACCGGTCAATCCCCCTTTTTCGCCAATTATGACTTTCACCTAACCTTGTTACCTGATTTCCTTTCAGAGTCTTCGGTTCCAGCAGTACAAAGTACAGTGGAGTTCCTCAGTCACAACAGCCGGTTGTTACAGGAAACGGTGTCCAAGGCTCAGGCGGATGGTAAGAGAATCTTCGACCGGAAAAGAAGGGGGGAGCTGAACTTGCAAATTGGCGACCAGGTATGGCTTTCTACTGTTAATATTAAATTAGCATATCCTTCTAAGAAGTTGGCACCTAGATTCATGGGACCCTTTCCAGTCAGAAGGAAAATCAATGAAGTATCTTATGAATTGACTTTACCTGATTCATTTAAAATTCACCCAGTATTCCATGTATCTCTGCTCAAACCTGCTGTACCTGATCCCTTTCCTGCTAGGGGCACAAGACCCCCTGAACCTGTTGTAATTAATGGCAGCGAGGAATTTGAGGTTGAGGCTATCCTTGATTGTAGAAGAAGGCAAGGGCAAAACCAATTCTTAATCAAGTGGAAAGGCTACGGCCCAGAAAGTAACTCGTGGGAACCGGACAGTAATGTGCATGCCAGGCGTTTAGTGCGCGCTTATTTTTCTACTCATCCTGAGAAGAAGAGGTTGTTGGGCATCCGGAGGCTGCCCCTTGGGGGGGGCAATGTCAGGGATCTACCAGCACCAGACCGGGGCACTTGCATTCGCCTATGCGCCGGCGCGCTTCCGTTCAGACATGGCATCAAGCCGCTGTGAATCAGCGCGGCGCTCGGGCGCGCGCGGGAGCGTGGCGCTCGGGCGCGCACGGGAGCGCAGTGCGGGTGCGTGTGCGGGAGCGCGGCGCAGGTGCGCGCGCGTTCGCGTTAGCGCCGGTTTGGCGCCATTTGGCACATAAAAGTTCCCCTGTTCCATGAGAACATCGCTGCTTCGTCTCAGCTCTGTGAACCTGTTTGAACCCGTATCCTGATTGTCTGCTACCTGATTTGACCCGGCTTGTTTGACCATCCGACCTGCTCCAACCCCGATCCGGCCTGTCTGACTACTCTTCTGTCTGTATCTACTACCGTTGCCGACCCTTGCCTGCTCACCGACTCTTGCTTGCCTGCTGTTATTACCTGTGCCAGCTACCTGCCAACCCAGACTGTCTGACTCTGCTTGTGCCTGCCATTCACTTGCTGTTGCACCTTCAGCTTCAGCTTCAGTGATCTCTCCCTCCAGTGTGTCAAGCCTGCTGCCGTTCCAGTCTCCTCTCACCTGTAACCCTGCCATCCAGTGTGTCGAGTCTACTGCTGTTCCAGTCACCACTCACCTGCAGCCCTGCCATCCCAGGAGGGATCTCTGCCTCCACATCAGAGACTATACAGGCACTCCTACCCCACTGCGCTCAGGAGACCACTGTCCCCACTCCAGTGGCTCCTGAACCAGCGTTGTATGAGAGGTCTTCTCCTACAGTCAGGCTCTCCTACCAGGTACCTTACATACTGACAGGCAGGCTTGTCTTGTTACAGTATTTACAGCTACCTAAAGAAAATTACTGGTGTTCTTTTGATCCTTTTAGTACCATGGTCAGGCAGCTAGACTATTTACATTTAGTACAGTGCGTCCTGCTCACAGTGTTCAGCTAGATCCGTTCCTGTTATCTTCCTACTGACAGGCAGGCTTGTCTTGTTACAGTATATAAAGCTACCTGAAGAAAATTACTGGTGTTCTTTTGATCCTATTAGTACCACGGTCAGGCAGCTAGACTATTTACATTTAGTACAGTGCGTCCTGCTCACAGTGTTCAGCTAGATCCGTTCCTGTTATCTTCCTACTGACAGGCAGGCTTGTCTTGTTACAGTATATAAAGCTACCTGAAGAAAATTACTGGTGTTCTTTTGATCCTATTAGTACCACGGTCAGGCAGCTAGACTATTTACATTTAGTGCAGTGCGTCCTGCTCACAGTGTTCAGTTAGATCCATTCCTGTTATCTTCCTACTGACAGGCAGGCTTGTCTTGTTACAGTATATAAAGCTACCTGAAGAAAATTACTGGTGTTCTTTTGATCCTATTAGTACCACGGTCAGGCAGCTAGACTATTTATATTTAGTGCAGTGCGTCCTGCTCACAGTGTTCAGCTAGATCCGTTCCTGTTACCTTCCTACTGACAGGCAGGCTTGTCTTGTTAAAGTATTTACAGCTACCTAAAGAAAATTACTGGTGTTCTTTTGATCCTATTAGTACCACGGTCAGGCAGCTAGACTATTTACAGTTAGTGCAGTGCGTCCTGCTCACAGTGTTCAGCTAAACCTACAAGTTAGTGGGGTGCGTCCACCTCACAGTGTTCAGCTAAAGCTACCTGTAGAAGGTTGGTGGTG
Source organism: Lithobates clamitans (assembly GCA_037952925.1). NCBI lineage: Eukaryota > Metazoa > Chordata > Amphibia > Anura > Ranidae > Lithobates > Lithobates clamitans. The sequence goes on along the minus strand of JBBGZY010001546.1, from coordinate 3,050,141 downwards.
TTCTCATACTACAGGCAGGCAGTTGATTTTGCTAGCTGCAGTATATAAATATATATATATATCCCAGCTTAGTGCAGCTACAGGCCATTAGTATGTCTGGAAGGCCAAGAAGGAGAGGCAGAAAGTCACAAGCCAATAAGAGAGGGCAAGCAGGCTCTGTGTCTAGTGCTGGTCGTGGAGACGGTGCATCCTCATCAGCACGTGGCCATGGGACACGCTTGGCCTTTTTTTCGGCAGCTGGCCGTGTTGAGCCGCAACATGCGAAAGACTTGGTCGAATGGATGACCAAGCCGTCCTTATCCTCCTCATCCTCTCTCACCCATGCCCAGGGTGCTTTGTCTGGCAAAGCAGCGGCCTCTTCCCTCGGCTCAATGTCATCAGTGACTCCTTCCCTAGCTCCACCATGTCCTCCTGAGGAGTCCCTCGAACTGTTTGACCACAGTGTTGGGTACATGCTCCAGGAGGATGCCCAGCGTTTGGAAGGCTCTGATGATGATACTGAGCTCGATGAAGGCAGTAACATGAGCACGGACAGAGGGGGTGCCCAAGAAGGACAGCAATCTGGCAGTCATGCTCCCCCTGCTGCAGCATACTGCCAGGTTTGCTCTAGTGATGAGGAGGGAGGGGATGATGAGGTCACTGACTCAACGTGGGTGCCTGATAGGAGAGAGGAGGAGGAGGAGAAGGCGGCACATCGCCAACGAGGCAGGATGCCCTCCAGGGGCCAGCCTAAGGGCAGCACATTGACTGCATCACATGTGCAGGGCGCTGCAGTCTCTGCGCGTTATTCAAAAAGTTCTTTGGTGTGGGCCTTTTTTGAGACGAGTGCATCAGATCGCACCGCTGCTATTTGCAACATATGTCTCAAGCGTATCTCACGTGGCCAAAACATCTCCCGCTTGGGTACCACATGCTTGACCAGACATATGTTGACCTGCCATGCAGTTCGTTGGCAATCGCATCTAAAAGACCCACACCAAAGAACAAAGAGGACCTCTCCTTGCTCCTCATCAGCTGAGATTTCCAACCCCACTAGACCTTCAGTCCTCTCTGAGACCTGCACTGAGAGGAATGAAGGTGTAGAATTAGGTGTGTCACAGCCAAGTACTTGTGGGCAATCTGCTTTTGGTACACCAACGTCAGATTGTACCAGGCAAATTTCCCTGCCCCAGCTGCTGCACCGCCCAAAGAAGTTTGCTCCCATCCATCCACATGCCCAGCGGTTGAATGCTAGCTTGGCAAAATTGCTAGCACTTCAACTGCTGCCTTTTCAGTTGGTAGACTCTGCCCCCTTCCGTGAGTTTGTGGAATGTGCGGTTCCTCAGTGGCAGGTACCCAAACGCCACTTTTTCTCACGGAAGGTGATTCCGGCTCTCTACCGGCATGTGGAAGGCAATGTCCATGCCTCACTGGACAGGGCGGTCAGCGGTAAGGTGCATATTACCGCTGACTCATGGTCCAGCAGGCATGGACAGGGACGTTACCTAAGTTTCACGGCGCATTGGGTGACTCTGCTGGCAGCTGGGAAGGATGCAGGACAAGGTGCAGTAGTGTAGGTTGTTCCGCCACCACGCCTCCAAAATGCTAATGATTGTGACACACCTCTCTCCTCCACCTCCTCCTCTTCTTCTTCCTCCATGGCCTCTTCCTCGGAACCAGCGGTGCTCCGTAGTCGTTCAAGGGGCTACGCAAGTACGCAGGCCAAAAGATGCCATGCGGTGCTTGAGCTGGTGTGCTTGGGGGACAGGAGCCACACGGGGGCAGAGGTTCTGTCAGCTCTGCAGGGGCAGGTTCAGAGGTGGTTGACGCCACGCCAACTTAAGGCAGGAATGGTGGTTTGCGACAATGGCACCAACCTCCTCTCTGCCCTCCGACAGGGACAAATGACCCATGTGCCCTGTTTGGCTCACGTCCTTAACTTGGTGGTGCAGCGGTTCTTGGGCAGGTACCCGGGCTTACAGGATGTCCTGAGGCAGGCCAGGAAAGTCTGTGTGCATTTCCGCCGGTCATATAATGCCAGTGCTCGGCTGACGGACCTCCAAAAGGAGTTTAACCTGCCCAAGAACCGCCTAATCTGTGACATGCCCACCAGGTGGAACTCAACGTTGGCCATGCTGCAGCGGCTGCACACACAGCAGAGGGCCATCAATGAGTACCTGTGCGACTATGGCACCAGGACAGGGTCAGGGGAGCTTGTTTTTTTTTTCCCCACGCCAGTGGGCCATGATCAGGGATGCATGCACTGTCCTGTCACCATTTGAGGAGGCCACGAGGATGGTGAGCAGTGACAGTGCATGCATCAGTGACACTGTCCCCCTTGTCCACCTGTTGGAGCACACGCTGCGTGGAATAATGGACAGGGCACTTGAGGCAGAACAGAGGCAGGAAGAGGAGGACTTCCTTAGCTCTCAAGGCCCCCTTTATCCAGACAGTGTTCCTGCGTGCCCGCCGATCACACAGGAAGAGGAGGAGGAGGAGGGAGATTGTGTCAGTATGGAGGTGGAGCCTGGCACTCAGCATCAGCAGCAGTCTTTAAGGGATCAGTCCCAAGAAACACATGGACTTGTACGTGGCTGGGAGGAGGTGGCTGCGGACCATGTCGTCCTTAGTGACCCAGAGGACTCCGGACCGAATGCCTCAGCAAACCTATGCTGCATGGCCTCCCTGATCCTGCAAAACCTGCGTAAGGATCCTCGTATTCGTGGTATCAAGGAGAAGGACCAATACTGGCTGGCAACCCTCCTTGATCCACGTTACAAGGGTAAGGTTGCGGACCTTATCTTGCCATCGCAGAGGATGAAACATCTTCAGGAGGCCTTGCAGAAAGGTCTGTGCAACGCGTTCCCAGAGACTGGGAGGTTACAAACTCCTGTTTCTGGACAACGTGTTGCTGAGGCTTCGGTCAGTCAAAGAAGGAGCGGTGGAGAAGGTGGCCGTCTGACCGATGCGTTCAGACAATTTTTTGGTCCGCAGCCCCAAGGTATGATCGGTTCCAGCAACCATCGCCAGCGTCTGTTTTACATGGTGCAGGAATACCTAGGGGCAAGATCAGACTTGGACACCTTTCCCACCGAAAATCCTCTGGGTTACTGGGTCTTGAGGATGGATCACTGGCCAGAGCTTGCACAGTATGCAATTGAGCTACTGGCCTGTCCTGCATCCAGCGTTCTTTCGGAACGCACATTCAGTGCTGCTGGAGGCGTGGTAACCGATCACAGGGTGCGTCTGTCCACCGACTCGGTCGATCGACTGACCTTCATAAAAATGAATCAGTCTTGGATCACCACCAGCTACCAAGCACCTGATGCTGATGTAACCAAATAATTTTTTTTGAAATCTCAGATCCCTTCAAAGACTGCCTATGCTGATGCTGAGTGACTATCCCTGAGTAATTATCCTCTTCCTCCTCAATCATCACGCTGATAGCTTGTAAGAACATTTTTGGTTCTGGGCGCCACCACCAGTGCCTAAGGCACAATTTTTCAGCCCCTGTTTAACAGGGGCGTGTAATTACAATTTTTGATGTAATACTTTGCAGCAGGGCTCGTTCCTGCATTCCAACTAGAGTGTCTGTGAGGGGTTGCAGTGTTGTGGCACCAGCACCAGTGCCCAAGGCCCAATTTTTCTGCCCCTGTCTAACAGGGGCGTGTAATTACAATTTTTGATGCAATACTTTGCAGCAGGGCTCGTTCCTGCATTCCAGCTAGAGTGTCTGTGAGGGGTTGCAGTGTTGTGGCACCAGCACCAGTGCCCAAGGCCCAATTTTTCTGCTCCTGACTAACAGGGGCGTGTAATTACAATTTTTGATGCAATACTTTGCAGCAGGGCTCGTTCCTGCGTTCCAACTAGAGTGTCTGTGAGGGGTTGCAGTGTTGTGGCACCAGCACCAGTGCCTAAGGCCCAATTTTTCTGCCCCTGTCTAACAGGGGCGTGTAATTACAATTTTTGATGCAATACTTTGCAGCAGGGCTCGTTCCTGCGTTCCAACTAGAGTGTCTGTAAGGGGTTGCAGTGTTGTGGCACCAGCATCAGTGCCTAAGGCCTAATTTTTCAGCTCCTGTTCAACAGGGGCATGTAATTACAATTCTTGATCTAATATTTCACAGCAGGGCCCTGTGAGGGCTTACAGTGTTGTGGCCACAGCAACACCTAAGGCCCAAATTTCTGCTGAGTATATAGGGCAGGGCCCTACTTTCAAACATCTAACTTACAAACGACTCCTACTTGCAAACGGAAGGAGACAACAGGAAGTGAGATGAAATCTACCTCTAGGAAGGGAAATTCTCTCCTGTAAGAGTTAATATGGAAAAAAAATTCTCCTTTCCACTGATGCTTTCCAATCCTTGTTCCACAAAAAAACCCAAATTTTCAAAAAACATTTTTCATTGGGACAAAAAGTGAGGTGAAATCTTCTGAAGAGGAGGAAAGACAGCAAAGCAAATGTCACAGGGGTGATAACCCTTCCCTATGTTTTCCAAAAAGCTTAAAAAAGATTTTTTGGCTGGAGCTAAACACGTTAAAAATGTACCCGTTCAAAATTACAAACAGATTCTACTTAACAACAAACCTACAGTCCCTGTCTTGTTTGCACCGCCTGTATACTGCTGTTCAGAGTATATAGGGCCTGGTGGCCCCACACCTTTCCTTATTTTAATTTGGGTACGGGGTTCCCCTTAATATCCATACAAGACCCAAAGGGCCTGGTAATGGACTGGGGGGTACCCATGCCGTTTGTCTCACTGATTTTCATCCATATTGCCATGACCCGACATTACATTAAACCCGCAAGCAGTTTTAAATGAGATTTTTTCCTTTAAAAATGACATTTGGTGCAGGGACTGTTCTAAACACGGGCAACACGCGTCACTTTACAGGCATACTATAGACACCCCCCAGGTACGATATTTAAAGGAATATTTCACTTTTTTTTTTTTTACTTTAAGCATCATTAAAATCACTGCTCCCGAAAAAACGGCCGTTTTTAAAAGTTTTTTTTGCATTGATACATGTCCCCTGGGATAGGACCCGGGTCCCCAAACCCTTTTTAGGACAATACCATGCAAATTAGCCTTTAAAATGAGCACTTTTGATTTCGAACGTTCGAGTTCCATAGACGTCAATGGGGTTCTAACGTTCGTGCGAACTTTCGGTCCGTTTGCAGGTTCTGGTGCGAACCGAACCGGGGGGTGTTCGGCTCATCCCTAGTGTCTATAATGCCACCTATGATGCCGCGTACACACGACAGGACTTTTCGGCAGAAAAGGTCCGACAAAATCATTCCATCGGACTTTCCGATCGTGTGTGGGCTTCATCTGACTTTTCTTTCGAAAATTCTGACGGACCTAGAAATAGAACATGTTTTAAATCTTTTCCTATCGGGAAAACCATTCGTCTGTATGCTATTCCGACGGACCAAAAATGACGCAAGGGCAGCTATTGGCTACTGGCTATTGAACTTCCTTTTTCTAGTCCCGTCGTACGTCATCATGTTCTAAACGATCAGACTTTGGTGTGGTCATGTGTAGGCAAGTCCGTTTCAGCGGAACTCCATCGATAAAACCGTCAGAGTTCATTCCGATGGTAAAAAACGGTCATGTGTACGCAGCATAAGGGTAATAACAGAGTCTTCATGGCATCTGGAACGCTTCTGCGGTCCAGGACGCCACAGTACTCCTGGGTTGTGGCCGCTGCATTGGTCTGCGCATGCGCGAGGCATCCGTGACATTGAGGCTTGGCTTGCACATGCGCAGAGTGGCGGAGCAACCGGAGGTCGCACAAGCGCCGTCCGTGGGTCTGTATGGCGCAGGCGCAAACGGCGGCAGTGACGTCATCCGGGCGGGGAATTTTAAAAGAGCTGCTAGCCACTACCTTGTGGGGATTCCTACAGGCAGTGAGCAGCAGCAGCCTCCCCAGAACCTGCCTATCGATTGTGTACCTTCCTGCCAGCACGTTGCCGACTCCTGCTTGTCCCGGACCTTGCAAGTACTCCTGTTGGACTTCCCTGAACCCATCCAGGATCATCATCCCACCAGCACCTCTAATAGGGCGTACACACGGTCGGACTTTGTTCGGACATTCCGACAACAAAATCCTAGGATTTTTTCCGACGGATGTTGGCTCAAACTTGTTTTGTCTACACACGGTCGCACAAAGTTGTCGGAAAATCCGATTGTTCTAAACGCGGTGACGTAAAACACGTATCTGGACTATAAACGGGGCAGTGGCCAATAGCTTTCATCTCTCTCATGTATTCTGAGCATGCGTGGCACTTTGTCTATCGGATTTGTGTACACATGATCGGAATTTCCGACAACGGATTTTGTTGTCGGAAAATTTTATCTCCTGCTCTCCAACTTTGTGTGTCGGAAAATCCGATGGAAAATGTCCGATGGAGCCCACACACGGTCGGAATTTCCGACAACACGCTCCGATCGGACATTTTCCATCGGAAAATCCGATCGTGTGTACGGGGCATTAGGCTCCGGTGTTCCTGATCCTGCCAACAGGCACCCTTCCGTTGCCCTAGCAGCCCTGTCTCCACTTCCAGGGGTGCTAGGACCGGAACCATGCAAGAGGCCACCCTCGTCATTTCAGACTTCACTGTAAGGTACGTGACAAGCACTAATGCGTCTAGCAAAACAAGTTACTCTTCCTCTGATGGATGCAGTATCCTTTAAAGACGGTCTTGAGCGAAGGATAGACCAAGATCTCAGGAGAATCTACGGGCTAGCCGGTATGGTTTGCAAACCCGCCCTGGCCTTAGCGGCTATGTCCAAGGCTATAGAATCCTGGACAGAGAATGTGGACTCCGTACTCAGAGGGGTTTCAGAAGAGTCAGCCACAGGCTCTGCAGTCCAGGAACTGAAGCTGGCAGCGGCCTTCCTGGGGGAGGCTTCTATTGAACTTATACGTCTGCTGGCCCGGACTATACTGTCCACGGCTAAGCGGGCCCTGTGGTAAAGGCCTTGGGCTGCCGATCCAGCATCTAAACAAGCCTAGTGTAGGATTCCCTTTGAAGGCTCCTCACTATTTGGTAACAGTCTGGACAGCGCTATAGCCCGGGCCTCTGGCGGAAAGTCGGGCTTCCTGCCTCAAGATAGACATATGTTCGGTCAGAAGAGACCTCAATTTAAAAGACGCAGTACCGAGCGTTCAAGGGAAGCATGCTCTTACAGGCCCAGACAGGACTTCAGAAGGATTTGGAACGAAGGGCACGCTCCTCTTCGGAAATCCGCTAAGAGCCAGGCGTCCAGTGGGCGTGAGTCGGCTAAGTCATTTTGAGATTGGGCCCACCCAGGCGGGTCGGGTGGGGGCTCGCTTGCTTCTTTTCTGGCACGTCTAGGTGGCCTCAATCTTGGATTACTGGACCATCAAGACGGTATCCTCAGGCCACACATGGTCCTTTGCCAGTATTTCTCCCCCCAGATTTATTTCCACCCTGCTTCCACGGTCAGAAGAAAAGAAGCAGGTGCTACTTTCCTATGTGGATTTGCTGAAAACACAGGGAGCTGTGGTGCCGGTCCCAAAGGACGAAAAGCTCCAGGGGGTGTACTCCCCTCTCTTCTTAGTTCAGAAGAAAAAGGGTTCATGGCGTCCAGTGATAGACCTACCTTACCTCAACAAATTCATAAAATAGGAAAGGTTCAAAATGGAAACCCTGTTTAACATCCAACAAGCCGTGCAGCCAGGCGATTTGGATGATCTCAATTGACCTAAAAAATGCTTACCGTATATACTCGAGTATAAGTCGAATTTTTCAGCACTTTTTTTGTGCTGAAAGTGCCCCCCTCGACTTATACTCGAGTCAAGCACTTTTCTGCAGCAAAAAATTTCATTTTCCAAACCGACTTTGGGGCCCCGTATCTCAGGGCCACTTAGTGCTAGGAACCCCAAATTTGGTGTGCAAACCCAGTGGAACTGGTACCACAATATTTCCAAAGCTAACATTCCTAGCCCTAAGTGGCCCTGACATACGGGGCCCCAAAATCGGTTCGGAAAATGTCATTCTCTGCTGCAGAAAAGTGCTTGACATTTTCTGAACCAAATTTGGGGCCCCATATCTCAGGGCCACATGGTGCTAGGAACCCCAAATTTGGAATGCAAACCCAGTGGAACTGGTACCATAACATATCCAAAGCTGGTGTTCCTAGCACCAAGTGGCCCTGAGATACGGGGCCTCAAAATCGGTTCAGAAAATGTCATTCACTGCTGCAAAAAAGTGCTTGACATTTTCTGAACTGATTTGTGGGGCCCTGTATCTCAGGGCCACTTAGTGTTAGGGACTGTAACTTTGGATATATTATGGTACCAGTTCCACTGGGTTTGCACACCAAATTTGGGGTTCTTAGCACTAAGTGGCCCCGAGATACGGGGCCCCAAATTCAGTCAACTGTGTCCATCTGCAGCAATGTCATTTCGGGACCCTTTGGGTTCAGAGACCCCAAATTTAGGCTGCAGCTAGAGGGCATCTAGGAACCCTTAACTACCGAGTTTGAAGTTCAGGGGACCTATGGCTGCAAATGGGCACAGTGAGGCATGCAAATGGGAACAGTGATGCTGCAAATTGGCATTGTTGACCCTCTTTTCCACTTACAGTAGCTGTGCATTTCTCACCCTCGTCTTATACTCGGGTCAATAAGTTTTTACCATTTTTTTGTGGTAAATTAGGGCCTCGACTTATACTTGGAACGACTTATACTCGAGTATATACGGTACTTCCATGTGCCTGTGGCAGAGGAATTCCACAAATACTTCCGATTCCAAGTCGGGCAAGATCATCTGCAGTTTACCTGCCTCCCATTCGGGCTGACAACCTCACCCTCACAGTCTTTTCAGAGGTTCTACTGGCCGTGGTGGCTCTTATCAGAACAAGAGGGATACACTTGTACCATTACCTCGACAACCTTCTGCTGCTGTCCCAGAACAAGGAGCAGTTGTTGATCCACAAGGAGCAGGTTTTCTTTATTTCCACACTGATCGACTTTGGTGGCTCCTAAACCTGGAAAAAAGCCATCTAGTATGAGTCCAGTGCCTGATTTACTTGGGTGCCCAGTTCGACACATTGGAAGGCACCATCTCTCTTCCTATGGAGAAAATTCTGGTTATCCAAGAGAGAATCTCTCGGGCTTTGAACTCCTCACACCCGAGGGCCACACAGTGCCTAAAGATAATCGGCACAATGGTCTCCACAACCCCCATGGTCGAGTGGTCTCTGTGGAGGTTATACCCTTTTCAGACAGGGTTCCTTTGGCAGTGGAATTTGAGGGACATGAGTCATTCCATCCGTATAATAGCAGCAATGAGGAACAGCCTCTTCTGGTGGCTCCAGAGCAAAAATCTGCTCACCTGCCACTCCATTGCCCCCGTCTCATGGGTCACAGTCACGACCGATGCCAGCGGTGCTGGGTGGGGAGCCCTCTGCAGGTCAGAACTTGCACAAGGCAAGCGGGATGCTCGTCTTCACAATCCGAGCTCAAACGTCCTGGTGTGCCCTTCAAGCCTTCTCTCATCTCCTGAAACAGGAGTCAGTAGTTATAAAGATGGACAACACCACAGTGGTCTCTTATGTGAGGAGAAAAGGGAGTACTTGGAGCTCCACCCTTCTCCAAGAGGTCAAACCCATTATGTCTTGGGCCCAGAAAAACGTGGCCAATATTTCGGCAGTCTTCATCCCCGGAGCCCAGAACGTCCAGGCGGGCTTCCTGTCCCGCACACAGCTGGACAACAACTAGTGGTCTCTTCATATGCAGACTTTCAGGTGGATCCTGTCCCTGGGAATCTATATTTTTGCATCCCCCTGCAACTTCAAGGTCGAGAAGTATACTACACTCGAGTCCGTTGCAGTCAGGCCTTCGGAATAGATGCATTGACAGATCATTATAATTTCAGCAGGGCATACGCCTTTCCCCTGCTCCTGATCATCCTCAAGTTCTTACAGAAACTTCAAGCGGAAGCAGTCGAGGTGGTGGTGATTGCGCCCTACTGGCCAACCAGGCCATGGTTTCCCCTCCTGACCCAGCTCAGCTTCTGGGATCTGGTTCCTCTCCCGCTCAGGCCGGACCTTCTTTCTCAAGTGGCAGTCCTACACCTGTGTCTGGCATTACTGAAACTGATGGTCTGGTTCTTGAGAGGGAGAGGCTGGAATCTCTTGGGTGCGCCTCAAGAGTGATTTCTACCCTCATGAGCTCTAGAAAGGCGAGCATGCATAAAATATATAAGAGAATATGGGCCAAGTTTGTCGAATTTTCATCCTCTACGGGCAGATCATTTAGGGATCCAGGTATTCAAGATATCCTCAGTTTTCTTTAATCCGGCTTAGACCTGTTGCTATCCATCAGCTCTCTAATGCCCTGTACACACGGTCGGACTTTCCGATAGAATATGTGCGATCGGAGCTTGTTGTTGGAAATTCCGACCGTGTGTGGGCTCCATCTGACTTTTTCCATCGGAATTTCTGACACATAAAGTTTGAAAGCATGCTATAAATTTTCCGACAACAAAATCCGATCCTTTAAATTCCGATCGTGTATAGACAAATCCTACGGACAAAGTGCCACGCATGCTCAGAATAAGTTAAGAGATGAAAGCTATTGGCTATTGCCCCGTTTATAGTCCTGACGTACGTGTTTTACATCACCGCGTTCAGAACGATCGGATTTTCCAACAACTTTGTGCGACCGTGTGTATGCAAGACAAGTTTGAGCCAACAAAGCAAAATAAATCAGCGCAGATGGATAAATGTAAATACACAGCAGCTGAACACCAGGGTCAACAACCAAATCCCTAAATAAAATAACTACAAATGGCGCAGCGCTAAGAAAACAATACAAATAGTCCGTATAAGCATTCAGTGAATCCCTCAGGTGCAGTGTGACTTCATACTGACATCAGTGACTTTCGGTGAACCCTTCACCAGTATAGAGAATGGCCTCTCATCTTTGAACATGGACCCTTAGATTATAGAGGGTCACATAAGCATTCCCTTATGGGTCAAAAAATGGAGTACAGCCAATCGACATCCGACGCTCCCATGTACAGCAGCGGGGCTCAGGGGGGTAAGGAAAGACACTTTCTGGACATTTGAAATGGATATGAAACAGAAAGGAATACAGAATAGTGCTCTCTGTATAATGCAGTTTATTGATTAAAAAAACAGATAAAAACACTCACAAGTCGGGCACTTCACCAGTGCCGAGTATAACAGCATAGAAATCGTTGTGTACAGCAAAAGGATGCGTGATGGCCGCGGGGTGACGTCACAACGCTTCCTCGTTCTGTACGCGTTGCGTCCCAATGGGCGGGGCCTTCTTCAGCGGATGAGGAAACGACGTGGGCACCCGCGCCTTATACTAGGTAAGTTACCATGGTGATTCCAAACAAACCATGGAAAGAGGACACAATACAGGGATGCGATCCCGGAAGTGACCCCATACGATACAAAAACGAACCAACGGAAATGTATCTCGGACTTATGATATACAAATAGTTATAATAGATTAAAAATCGCCAAAGCGGCACATAGATTATTAATTAATGCATTACCAAAAAGGACAAATATGCATTTAATAAACAAAAAATATATAAATAAGTCTCCATATAAATAATCAAATTAAAAATATCAATAAAATATATATATCATCTGCATCCACAATAATCAATAATCAATCAGCGATCAGAAATAAAACAATTAATATTAAAATCCACGTTTAATCCCTCAGGGCAAAGAACTCGAGTTTCATGTATCCAATAAGATTCCCTTTTACTTAATTGTCTGATAAAATTGCCCCCCCTCCAGTGCTTAGTAACCCTCTCAATACCCCAGAATTTTAAACTTTTGGGATTCTGTTGGTGAAATAATTTAAAATGTCTGGACACATTATGAGATTTAAGACCTTTCCTAATATTATTCACATGTTCAGCCAGCCTCACATGCAAGGGTCTGGAGGTTCTACCGACATACTGGAGCCCACAGCCACACTCCAGCATGTAGACAACCCCCACAGTCTCACAAGTGATCAGCTGCTTAATATCATACTCTTTTTTAATGGCTGATGCAAGGAATTTTTTACGTTTTTTAATATTTTCTTTAGAGTGCTTGCATGGGACACACCTTCCACATGCATAAAAGCCACCCAAAAAAGAAAATAATCTATTAGTGGTTGGGACTGGAGGATTTAAGACACCAGGGGCCAGACGATCTCCTAATGAAGGGGCTTTTTTGTAAATAAATTGAGGTCAATCAGGTAAAGCAGGGCCTAGAACTTTATCCTGCTTTAAGATGGACCAATTCTTTTGTATAATTTTTTCAAATTTACGATACTGTACGTTATAATTCAGAACAATTTGAAATTATGATTATCTCCTTTGGGATCCTTAATGGGGTTATAAATCAATGTTCTTCTATTCATCGATTTGACCTTTGTTACTTCCTCTTCTAAGGTAACCCGATCGTAACCTTTTTGCTCAAACCTAGAAGTGAGGACCTGGGATTGAGTAATAAAATCTTCCTCGTTGGTACAGTTGCGATTCAACCTAATAAACTGTCCCCTGGGGATATTGCACAACCAAGAACGGTGATGACAACTCCCCAGGGGAATATAGGAGTTGCGATCGGTGGGTTTGAAATGGTTAATAAGTTTAAAACGATCATTGTCATTGCTGATGGTCAAATCAAGAAACACAACGCTTTCACGATCGATAGTCCAGGTCAGAGATATATTCTTTTGGTTATTATTCAAAGATTCAATAAAAACATCAAGCTTCGATCTATTACCCTTCCATATCAAAATGAGATCATCAATAAATCTATGATAACATACAAGTTCAGGCGGGCGATTATGGAATACAGCCCCTTCCTCCCAGTGGGCCATAAAAATATTAGCCACACTGGGAGCAAAACGGGCCCCCATAGCAACTCCTCTTGTCTGTAAATAAAATTCCTTGTTGTACCAGAAATAATTCTTGGTTAAACAAAAATCAAGACAACCCAAAAGGAATTCCTGATGTTTACCTGACAGAGAGGAAGAGGAGAGGGCCAATTCTATGGAGGACATAGCATCCTTTTGGTTAATGATGGTATACAGTAAACTTACGTCTGCCATAACCAAAAATGTGGAAGGGGAGCATTCTATGGTCTCTAAGATCTGAATAATGTGCTTGGTATCTTTCAAAAATGCTGGAGCTTTCATGACAAGCGGCTGAAGAAAAAAATCAATGTATTGTCCTAACCTGGCAGAAACAGAATCGATCCCATTGACAATGGGTCATCCAGGGGGACGGGTAGTGTCCTTATGAATCTTAGGTAAAAAATAAATAATGGGGGTCCTGCAAAATAAGGGATCTAAATACATAGCTTCTTTTTTTGTAAGAATTTTTTGATCCCTACCATCCTCTATGATGGCATGTAATTCGTCTTTAAACACTAACATAGGATCTTTATTCAGAATGCTATAGGTTTAAGCAAACAATGCATTTCTGTCTGATAGTATTCTTTACTAAGAATTACAAGACCCCCCTTGTCTGCGGGGCGGATTACTATATCTTTACGTTTAGCTAAAGAATTGATACCACGTTTAATAGGTAATGGATCAGAGATTTTCTTAACATGGAGCTTATCCAGATCATTATTCGCCATGTTCTTAAAAACTTCAAGGAATTTATTATCCGTATTGTGTGGATTGAAAGTGGATCTATTACGTAATGTAGAATGATTCTGTACAGAAAGTCTCAATGCCTGATAGGGGTGGGACAGGAGATATTTTTTCATTTTGAGGGTCCTTATGTATTTTTGAATACTTACATATGTTTCGAATTTATTGAGATTTTTAATAGGCGCAAATTTCAGACCTCCATCAAGAACTTTAATTTCATCGTCATTAAGCGTGACTTGACTGAGATTGTAAATACCAACACCTAATGCGGTTTGGGCCTTTTGTGTTCGCCTACCCCCTCTCCTTCCTCTCCTTCTTTTCATTTTCGGAGGGTGCCCTGATTTGGGGGTGTGTATGGTGCGGGTTGTCTCCATGGTTCCTCCTGGGGTGGTGGATGGAACGAGGGGGGATATCTCTGTTCCCCTCGCTGGTCTAAAAAATCCCCATTGTCATAGGGAACATAATCTATTAGTGGGGCAAACCTATTGTGTGTGGGAATAGATCTGTCTTGGGAAGGGTAAGGACTACCCCTGTCATAAGTATCTCTTCTTCCTGAGTGATATTGGCTCACTCTATAATCTGATGAATTGTGATGATGGGTGACATGAGAATAATCACCCCCCATAGGTGTAAGGCCTTGAACTTCCCCCTCTTCCTCTCATATTTTTTCCCCTTTTGTTGTTACCTCTCCTGTGGGTATTAGTTCCCTGATGGAAAGGGGGCCTATTGGGTTGAGGATAGTCATATTCATGAATGGGGTTATTTCTAGGGGTATTGATACGACCATCCCCTGCATTGGATTGAGGAACCAGAACCGCTGAAGAAGTCCCCACCCATTGGGACGCAACGCGTCCAGAACGAGGAAGTGTTGTGACGTCACCCGCGGTCATCACGCATCCTTTTGCTGTACACAACAATTTCTATGCTGCTATACCCGGCACTGGTGAAGTGCCCGACTTGTGAGTGTTTTTATCTGTTTTTTTTAATCAATAAACTGCATTATACAGAGAGCACTATTCTGTATTCCTTTCTGTTTCATATCCATTTCAAATGTCCAGAAAGTGTATTTTCTTACCCCCCTGAGCCCCGCTGCTGTACATGGGAGCGACGGATGTCGATTGGCTGTACTCCATTTTTTGACCCATAAGGGAATGCTTATGTGACCCTCTATAATCTAAGGGTCCATGTTCAAAGGTGAGAGGCCATTCTCTATACTGGTGGAGGGTTCACCGAAAGTCACTGATGTCAGTATGAAGTCACACTGTACCTGAGGGATTCACTGAATGCTTATACGGACTATTTGTATTGTTTTCTTAGCACTGCACCATTTCTATTTATTTTATTTAAGGATTTGGTTGTTGACCCTGGTGTTCAGCTGCTGTGTATTTACATTTATCTATCTGCGCTGATTTATTTAGCTTTTTTTGGTTTATTTATACAATTCTCATTTAATCTAGCTGCGAAATGGAGGTTTTTAATTATTTTATCCATTACCTATTAAATGTGGTATCAATTCTTTAGCTAAACGTAAAGATATAGTAATCTGCCCCGCAGACAAGGGGGGGATCTTGTAATTCTTAGTAAAGAATACTATCAGACAGAAATGCGTTGTTTGCTTGAAGATCGAGAAACCTATAGCATTCTGAATAAAGATCTATGTTAGTGTTTAAAGATGAATTACATGCCATCATAGAGGATGGTAGGGATCAAAAAATTCTTACAAAAAAAGAAGCTATGTATTTAGATCCCTTATTTTGCAGGGACCCCCATTATTTATTTTTTACCTAAGATTCATAAGGACACTACCCATCCCGCTGGACGACCCATTGTCAATGGGATCGATTCTGTTTCTGCCAGGTTAGGACAATACATTGATTTTTTTTCTTCAGCCGCTTGTCATGAAAACTCCAGCGTTTTTGAAAGATACCAAGCACATTATTCAGATTTAGAGACCATAGAATGCTCCCCTTCCACATTTTTGGTTATGGCGGACGTAAGTTCACTGTATACCATCATTAACCATAAGAGCCCTTGCACACTGGGGCGGGGGGCGGCGTCGGCGGTAAAACGCCGCTATTATTAGCGGCGTTTTACCGTCGGTATGCGGCCGCTAGCGGGGCGGTTTTACCCCCGCTAGCGGCCGAGAAAGGGTTAAATACCGCTGCAAAGCGCCTCTGCAGAGGCGCATTGCCGGCGGTATAGCCGCGCCGTCCTATTGATTTCAATGGGCAGGAGCGGTAAAGGAGCGGTATACACACCGCTCCTTCACCGCTCCGAGGATGCTGCTGGCAGGACTTTTTTTACCGTCCTGCCAGCGCATCGCTCCAGTGTGCAAGCCCTCGGGGCTTTCACACTGGGATGACAGCAGCGGCACTTTCGGGGCGGTTTGCAGGCGCTATTATTAGCGCAATAGCGCCTGCAAACCGCCCCAGTGTGCAAGGGCTCTAAGGATGCTATGTCCTCCGTAGAATGGGCCCTCTCCTCTTCCTCTCTGTCAGCTAAACATCAGGAATTCCTTTTGGGTTGTCTTGATTTTTGTTTAACCAAGAATTATTTCTGGTACAAGGAATTTTATTTACAGACAAGGGGAGTTGCTATGGGGGCCCGTTTTGCTCCCAGTGTGGCTAATATTTTTATGGCCCACTGGGAGGAAGAGGCTGTATTCCATAATCGCCCACCTGAACTTGTATGTTATCGTAGATTTATCGATGATCTCATTTTGATATGAAAGGGTGATAGATCAAAGCTTGATGTTTTTATTGAATCTTTGAATAATAACCAAAAGAATGTATCTCTTACCTGGACTATCGATTGTGAAAGCGTTGTGTTTCTTGATTTGACCATCAGCAATGACAATGATCGTTTTAAACTTATTAACCATTTCAAACCCACCGATCGCAACTCCTATATTCCCCTGGGGAGTTGTCATCACCGTTCTTGGTTGTGCAATATCCCCAGGGCACAGTTTATTAGGTTCCATCGCAACTGTACCAACGAGGAAGATTTTATTACTCAATCCCAGGTCCTCACTTCTAAGTTTGAGCAAAAAGATTACGATCGGGTTACCTTAGAAGAGGAAGTAACAAAGGTCAAATCGATGAATAGAAGCACATTGATTCATAACCCCATTAAGGATCCCAAAGGAGATAATCATAATTTCAAAATTGTTCTGAATTACAACGTACAGTATCCTAAATTTGAAAAAATTATACAAAAGAATTGGTCCATCTTAAAGCAGGATAAAGTTCTAGGTCCTGCTTTACCTGATCGACCTCAATTTATTTACAAAAAAGCCCCTTCATTAGGAGATCGTCTGGCCCCTGGTGTCTTAAATCCTCCAGTCCCAACCACTAATAGATTATTTTCTTTTTTGGGTGGCTTTTATGCGTGTGGAAGGTGTGTCCTATGCAAGCACTCTAAAGAAAATATTAAAAAACGTAAGAAATTCCTTGCATCAGCCACTGAAAAAGAGTATGACATTAAGCAGCTGATCACTTGTGAGACTGTGGGGGTTGTCCACATGCTGGAGTGTGGCTGTGGGCTCCAGTATGTCGGCAGAACCTCCAGACCCTTGCATGTGAGGCTGGCTGAACATGTGAATAATATTAAGAAAGGTCTTAAATCTCATAATGTGTCTAGACATTTTAAATTATTTCACCAACAGAATCCCAAAAGTTTAAAATTCTGGGGTATTGAGAGGGTTACTAAGCACTGGAGAGGGGGCAATTTTATCAGACCACACGCAGAATTAGGCCCCGACCGTTACAACCCTGGCAAACTGACAACACTAGAAATCTCAAGAGACATTGCCGTGCTCTTGAACGACTGTGGCGTAAAACCAAATGCCTGCAAGACTTCACCCTATATAAATCTGCCCTTCTAAAATACAATTCATGCCCAAACCAGCCTACTTTGTCTCTCTTATTAATTCCTTGTCATCCAGTCCCCGTCGGCTCTTCTCAACCTTTAACTCTCTGCTTCGTCCACCACCCCCTCTACCCACTAACTCACTCACTGCCCAAGAGATTGCCAATCACTTCAAAGACAAGATCGATGCAATTCGTGAGGACATCTCCACTGTGCGTACGTCTTCCCCACCCATCATACCTTGCCCAGCAGCACATTCAACACTCTCCTCTTTTGAATTGGCTACTACGGAAGAGGTTACAAAAATTTTCTCGGATGCCCACCTAACCAATTGTCCCTTGGATCCTGTTCCCTCACAACTACTACGGTCACCCTCTTCTTCTATCCTATGCTCCCTCACCCACATCTTCAATCTCTCCCTTTCTAGTGGCATTTTCCCCTCCCCTCTAAAACATGCACAGATCACTCCGATTCTTAAAAAGCCCTCACTGGACCCCACCGACCTGAACAACTTAAGACCCATCTCATTACTCCCATTCATCTCTAAACTTCTAGAACGCTTAGTCTACAACCGTCTTAGCTCCTACCTCAATGAAAATAACCTTCTTGACCCCTTACAGTCTGGCTTTCGCTCGCAGCACTCCACGGAAACTACCTTACTAAAACTCACTAACGATTTAATAACTGCTAAAACCAACAGCCAGTACTCCATACTCCTACTACTTGACCTCTCTGCGGCCTTTGATACTGTTGACCACCCACTCCTTCTCAATAAACTACATTCCCTTGGCCTCTGAGATTCTGCTCTATCCTGGTTCTCTGGCTATTTATCACAGCGCTCCTTCAGTGTCACCTACAACTCTGTCTCCTCCTCTCCATTGCCCCTTTCTGTGGGGGTCCCCCAAGGCTCGGTTCTTGGACCCCTTCTCTTCTCTATCTACACCTCCTCCCTTGGTCACTTAATAACTGCCCACGGCTTCCAATACCACTTATACGCTGATGACACCCAAATCTATCTGTCTACTCCTCACCTCACTCCTTCAGTCTCCTCTCGCATTACTAACTTACTAACTGACATATCAGCATGGATGTCGCACCACTTCCTTAAACTAAATCTCTCTAAAACTGAGCTATTAATATTCCCCCCCGCCCGTGCCCCCCTCCATGACTTTTCCATCAAAATCAACAATGCAACCATCAGTCCCTCCCCTCACGCCAGGGTACTAGGTGTAATCCTAGACTCTGACTTGTCATTTCAGCCTCAAATCCAATCGCTGTCAAAAGTTTGTAGAATTCACCTCCGTAACATCTCTAAAATTCGCCCTTTTTTAACAAATGAAACCACCAAGCTCCTCATTCACTCCCTTGTTATCTCTCGCCTTGACTATTGCAACTCCCTTCTCATTGGCCTACAACTCCATAGGCTATCCCCTCTTCAGTCTATCATAAATGCTGCTGCCA
The DNA here is from genome assembly GCA_037952925.1 of Lithobates clamitans. Taxonomy (NCBI): domain Eukaryota; kingdom Metazoa; phylum Chordata; class Amphibia; order Anura; family Ranidae; genus Lithobates; species Lithobates clamitans. The sequence goes on along the minus strand of JBBGZY010001546.1, from coordinate 3,031,164 downwards.
GACTTATCCACCTTACCAACTGCTCAGTGTCTGCCAACCCTCTACTTCAATTCCTACACTGGCTCCCAATCACCCAGCAAATTAAATTCAAAATTCTAACAGCAACATACAAAGCCATTCACAACTTTGCCCCAGGCTACATCACTAATCTTGTCTCCAAATATCACCCAAATCGACCTCTCCGCTCTTCTCAAGACCTCCTGCTTTCAAGCTCTCTCATCTCCTCCTCCCATACTCGTCTCCAGGATTTCTCCAGAGCCTCTCCCATCCTCTGGAACTCGCTACCTCCATCTATCCGGCTATCCCCTACTCTTGCTACCTTTCAGGCAATCCCTGAAAACTCATCTCTTCAGGAAAGCCTATCACGTCTGCAACTAATCTCCTACCACTTCCACCAGCTCATTCCCCACAGTTACAACCTTTTGTACCACCTGCCCCACCCTATTAGATTGTAAGCTCTTCTGAGCAGGGCCCTCTTAAACCTATTGTATTGTATTGTATTATAACTGTATTGTCTCCCTTTTATATTGTAAAGCGCTGCGTAAACTGTTGGCGCTATATAAACCCTGAATAATAATAATAATAATAATAATAATCAGACAATTAAGTAAAAGGGAATCTTATTGGATACATGAAACTCGAGTTCTTTGCCCTGAGGGATTAAACGTGGATTTTGATATTAATTGTTTTATTTCTGAACACTGATTGATTATTGATTATTGTGGATGCAGATGATGGCAGCGGATGATATATATATTTTATTGATATTTTTAATTTGATTATTTATATGGAGACTTATTTATATATTTTTTGTTTATTAAATGCATATTTGTCCTTTTTGGTAATGCATTAATTAATAATCTATGTGCCGCTTTGGCGATTTTTAATCTATTATAACTATTTGTATATCATAAGTCCGAGATACATTTCCGTTGGTTCGTTTTTGTATCGTATGGGGTCACTTCCGGGGTCGCATCCCTGTATTGTGTCCTCTTTCCATGGTTTGTTTGGGATCACCCTGGTAACTTACCTAGTATAAGGCGCGGGTGCCCACGTCGTTTCCTCATCCGCTGAAGAAGTCCCTGCCCATTGGGACGCAACGCGTCCGGAACGAGGAAGCGTTGTGACATCACCTGCGGCCATCACGCATCCTTTTGCTATACACAACAATTTCTATGCTGCTATACTCGGCACTGGTGAAGTGCCCGACTTGTGAGTGTTTTTATCTGGTTTTTTCAATCAATAAACTGCATTATACAGAGAGCACTATTCTGTATTCCTTTCTGTTTCATATACATTTCAAACGTCTGGAAAGTGTCTTTTCTTACCCCCCTGAGCCCCGCTGCTGTACATGGGAGCGACGGATGGTGTTTGGCTGTACTCCATTTTTTGACCCATAAGGGAATGCTTATGTGACCCTCTATAATCTAAGAGTCCATGTTCAAAGATGAGAGGCCATTCTCTATACTGGTGGAGGGTTCACCGAAAGTCACTGATGTCAGTATGAAGTCACACTGTACCTGAGGGATTCACCGAATGCTTATACGGACTATTTGTATTGTTTTCTTAGCGCTGCACCATTTGTATTTAAGTTTGAGCCAACATCCGTCAGAAAAAAATGATGGATTTTGTTGTTGGAATGTCTGATCAATGTCCGACCATGTGTACAGGGCATTAGAGTCCAAGTCTCAGCCTTATCAGCCTTCTCTGGAACATCATGGGCTGTTCACCAACTAATCCGGCTGTTCTTTCGTGGGGCATCAAGACTCAGGCCCCAAAGAAGACTGAGATTCCCCAAATGGAATCTTCCTCTCCTTCTTGACTCATTGTCTGAACTCAGTAGCATGGTGTCTACCCAGAAAAGACAAAAGAGGGAGAGGAGGCGCCTCTGGGTGCAGATTTTAAAAACAAATGTTAATATGCACAAATTTATTCACAATACACTCACATTTTTTAAGTTAAAAGCAGGCATATAATGTTCCCAATTAGGGTTGTCCTCTGTGTAGTCAAAATCTATCCTGGATTCTTGTCTGTGTGTGTCCTCTGTGGTCTTCCTTGAACACCGCTGGAGGGTATCGGCCGACTGCAGTGGAGTGTAGTCCTCAACACAGGGCTTGGAACGCACAAGAATCCTGACGGGGGATGATGATGTCAACGGAATGTGTCGCATTTCACAAGCGTGCTGGCTGTTGATGACGTGGGCAGCCGCGCTCCTTTTTCAAGCTGTTAGACAGGGATAGGATGGGAAGGATATATAGGGGTGGGGTAGGGGAGTGGAGATGACTGATGTACCATGATTGGATGAAACTGGGGGGCAGGATAATAAGGGCAAAAACAATCGGAAAGAAAACATTACATAATGAAAGGGAGGGGCGGCAGCAAAGGGGTTTTTTTCTTTAAAAAAGTCCAGATGGAGGAGAAAAGAATGGGGACAATTACGTTTGCATATACAATCGGGTAGATGCACATAAATGGGAATTGAAGGTAGAGATATGTTGTACAAGGGGAAATAGGGAATGAAGGATAAGGGATTACCGGATGCTGCACTAATATTACCAGTGGGCATGGGATTCGGACGGAAAATTCTATATAGAAAAAAGTATATGTATAGGAATGTGGACAGATGAAGTAATTGTGAGAGTGCATATTATGCACATGCGTACGTGCCATTGCACACATTCCAACATGTAAGGAAATTAGTATAAATGTAGTGGATACAATATGGGATACAAGCATGGGAATTAGAGGCATGTAAATTGCATAATATGCAGGAAAAACGCATGGTTAAAATTATATATATATATATATATATATATATATATATATATATATATATATATATATATATATATATATAATAAATAATAAAAAATAATAAGATATGGAAAATAAAAAATATATATAAAAGAAAAATAAAATAAAATAAAATTAGAATTGAATTAAATAGAACATTGCCATAGATTGTGGATAATATTATTATTACTCGTGGGCATGAGAAGGAAATATATATGAGAGGGAAAACTGAGAAATGTGAACGGACGGAATAATAGAGAGTATGGACGGTGTGTATGTGAAATGCACATGCACAAATACCTTACCACACAATCAACCATATAACATGGTATAAATGTAGTGTGTACAATGTGGGATGCAGGTATAGGAGTTATGGGCGTATAAATTACATAACATGCAAGTGGAACAGGAATGAATAACATGTATAAAATAGTATGAAAACAACAATTAATCATGGATGACAGACAAAGCATATGCGTACTGGTGACTCTACCGAGAATAGGGAGGGGAAGGGGGGGGGGATGGTTCTCAGATTAGTAGGGGTGGGGAAGGACAACCATACTTACAAGTGCCCGCCACCCCCATGATGTTATAGAAGGATGTGGACGAGAAGGCTAACATGTACAAAGGCAAGTAAAGAGGTAGTGGTTACGTGGTCAAGCATATAAAAGATTTTTACAGCGAGTATAGTAGTATTTAACATGCATGAAGGTGTATATGTGCACCTATATAGGGTGAACGTATTACTATGTGTATATAGGAGGCATATGTGTTACTATGTGTATGTGGAAGGCATACGGGATCTATACTGGTGGTCAGAGTATGGTGGCTAGTTCTATGCACTTGTTTATTCCTCCTGGTGAGAGGGCATCGAGACTGTAAATCCAATATGTCTCTTGAGCGCATAGTTTTTTGAAACGTTCAGCTTTCGGAAGGGATCAGGGGATCTGTTCTATTACCTAAACTTTTATACCCACAGTGGATCCATGGTGGGCCGAGGCAAAATGTTTGGGAACGCTGTGTGGGTCAGTGCCACCTTCGATGTTCCTTCTGTGTTCTCCAAACCGTTGTCTGAGTGGTCTGATGGTTCGAACCACATATATTAGGCCACATTGGCAGGTGAGGCCGTACACTACATAGTCTGAAGAACGGTTTTAGAACTATTTTAACTTGTAGGTCTTTCCTTTGATACAGAAGGTTTTTTGGCTGTGTCCTACAAATTTGCACATTTTGCAGAGTGCTTTCCGACACTGGTACATCCCTGTTATCGGTATCAGAATAGGTACTGAAGGTGGAGCAGTGGTAGGTTTAAATTTGCTGGGGCGATTTTGTTCTTGAGGTTGGGTGCTCCTCTGTATGTGATTCTCGGATGCAGGGGAAGAATGGCTTTCAACTGTGGGTCTTGTTGTAGGGATTTTCCAGTGACCAGATAGTATTCTTTCCATATTTTTGTATTTTGAGTGTAATGTGGTAATGAATCTACTTGAACAGTCTTTTTCGGATGGGTTGGTTTGGGGGGGGTTTCCATTGAGGTATAGGTGATATGCTTCATCGACTAGGCTCTCAGGATATAGTTTTTCTAAAAATGTATTTTTCAAGGGGACTTCAAGTTTGACATAGTCAATGTCTCCGGTGCAGTTTTGCCTGAGGTGGCAAAATTGGCCTTTTGGAATGTTGGTGATCCATTTTGGATGGTGACAACTCTTGAAATGTAGGTATGAGTTGCCAGCCGTTGGTTTGATGTAATTCTTGGCGTAGATTTTTTGTCCCTCATGTCCAAGTTCGAGGTCTAAGAAAGCTACGGAAGTTGAGTTGCTTTCATGGGTGAAAGAAAGTCCATATGCATTGTCATTGCAATGTTTGATGAAGGAGATAATGAGTTTGGGGTGCCATCCCAGATAATCAACAGGTCATCAATGTATCTTCCAAAGAATACAATGTTGGCGGAGAAGGGGTTGTTGTTGTAAATATATTGGTTTTCCCAGAAGCCCATTGCCAAGTTGGGGTGAAATTTGTGCCCATGGCAGTGCCCTTTTGTTGTAGATAAAAGTCTCCCTTAAAGGTGAAGTAGTTGTGTGTTAAGCAGAATTTTGTGGCTTCCACAATAAATGTGGCTTGCCGGGGATTGATAAGGGGGTCCATGGCTAAAAGTTGTTCCAATGCCGTGATGTTGAATATGTGGGGAATGGAGGTGTACAGGGAGCTCATGTCTAGTTATAGCCAGATGTAGGGGGTTCCCATGTATAGGGGGGCAGAAGTTCCATAAGCTGTGTGCCATCACGGATGTATGACTGAAGGCGGAGAACTATAGGCTGTAGAAAATGATCTACATATAAGATGAATCCGAATGTAACGCTGTACATGGCGGCCACGATCGGTCTACCTGGTGGATGTTGGGCATTCTTTTGGACCTTGGGTAGATGGTAGAAGTAAGGTATAGAGTAGAAGGATTTTTGTAGGAGTGAACTCTGTTTTGGTGATGATGCCGTCTGATAGGGCGGTAGTGATCAAAAGTTCTGCTTCCTTAGTGAATTCAGTGGTGGGATCCTGTTTTAACTTAATATATGTGGCTTGATCAGATAGAAGTCTGTCTACCCCTCTTTCTATCAAAGACCCCTCTGCAAAAGTTGCCTTCTTGGTTGCTATCACCTCAGGCCAAGAGGGTCTCTGAGATCGGTTCCTTGGGTCATAAGGAACCATTCATGACCTTTTTTCCAGACTGGGTGCTCCTCATCCCTATGCTCGGCTCAAATCCAAAAGTCTCATCAGTGTTCCATGAGAACCAAGAAATCGTCCTGCCTACATTCAGGTCTCCAGGGTCTACTGAGGCTCATCCTCTGGATATTGGCGAAATACTGAAGTAATACCTTCAGACGCTCTGAATACCTGTTCATTCTGTACTCTGGCAGTAACAGGGGGAAGCAAGCTTTAACCAGAACAATTGCGGCCTGGATCATCCAGTCCATTCAGCAAGCTTATAGAGCTAAGGGCTTGGCTCCTCCGTAGGCGGTGACAGCACATTCCACCAGGGGTATGGCGGCATCATGGGCAGCATCCCGGCACGTGGCTCCAGATGTCATCTGCAAAGCAATCTCTTGGCCCTCAATTATTACTTTTATGTCGCGTTACTGTATTGAACCTGCTTCTCTATCTTCTATGAATTTTGGTTTAAGAATCCTGTCAGTTGATGCGGCAAATTAAATCTTTTTTGTTCAACATACCCACCCCGTGTGGTCTGGCTAGTTATTTCCCACATGTAGGCTGCCATGGAGTCTGTCAGGAAAACGGAAAATTTATTATCAAATACTTACCGTAATATTCCTTTCCTGATGGACTCCATGGCAGACGGAGTTCCCACAAATTTGGTCAAGGAGTTGGCTAGTTACGGAACGCAGTCCCTAGTGGTGAGTTCAAATTTATGGGTATGGGGTCCTATAGTATCAAAAAAATGGGAAATCCCCATAACGGGGCTTTAAAGCAGCCAGTAATGTGGTTTTGCAATGTACAAAAGCAGTAGGTAATAAATAATTTTATTGATACAAAAAAGTATATAAATACTGACATCAAAAAGTCAGGACATGAACTGGAATACAAAAATAGTAAAAAACAATACCAATGGCAAAGGGCAGTGTGTGATAGGTTACACCATAGTGTAGAATTCTGACGCGTTTCGACCCCAGTGGGTCTTCTTCAGAGTATAGATATATAAAAACTGTAAAGATTACTTAGTACCATTGTTATTTTATCACAGGTGCAGTGCACACCCCTCTTTTCCCTCAATTCTTGGGGATATCTAGTGTGTGATTCCTTGTAAGGCACGTGTGTGCGACATTTGCTCCTCTTATGATTGGCCTATCCGCTGGGAGACCGAGGATACAACAAGAGGGAAACTCCTCCATATCATGGCCACCTGTAACCATTGAGTACATCATGACTGGTAAAGACGTAATATATGGACTCGTTCATATATTCTTTTTTTTCTTTTGTTTTTGAAACAATTTGACACATGTTTACATCTTTACAGTTTTTATATATCCATCCTCTGAAGAAGAACCACTGGGGTCGAAACACGTCAGGATTCTACACACAAGATCTTTGTGTTATTGTATCATTGTTGTTTATGGTGTAACCTATCGCACACTGCCCTTTGCCATTGGTATTGTTTTTTTACTATTTTTGTATTCCAGTTCATGTCCTGACTTTTTGATGTCAGTATTTATATACTTTTTTGTACCAATAAAATTATTTATTACCTACTCCTTTTGTACTTTGTAAAACCACACTGGCTGCTTTAAAGCCCCGTTAGGGGGATTTCCCGTTTTTTTTTTGATCCATTACCTGGGGTGCGCAGCCTTTTTGTCTGTACTCTTATGAGTGTCCCCTTCTCTCCTGGGGTCCTATAGTATTGGAGAGGAGGCGGGGTTAACCCACACGTAGGCTGTCAGGAAAGGAAAATTACGGTAAGTATTTGATAATAAGTTTTCAGTTTTAACCACTTCCTGGCCAGCTCACGCCGATATACGTCGGCATTTTGAAGAGGGATATTGTTGTTATGGCAGCAGCTAGCTACCATAACCCCGGTATCCTCTTCTTCAGAGAGCAGTCCAGTTTCCGATAAAAGTGGTCTCTGCGGCAGATTCGCCATGAGATCACTTTTATTGGTGGTGGAAGAGGGCCCCCCCTAAGCGGTGCCCTCCGCTGCTTACCGGAGCCGTCAGTAGCGTCGGAGGCAAAACATGTCCGCTCCCATGTGTGGTATGGAACTGAGTGAGGGGAAGATGACCCCCAACCGTCTCCATACTATTGCAGGGCAGAAGCGACGTCAAAACAGCACTTCCGCCCATAGCTCGTAAAGGGAATTTTTTTAATTTTTATTGCATTTTAGTGTAAATATGAGATGTGATGTCTTTTTTGACCTCAGATCTCATATTTAAGAGGTCCTGTCATGCTTTTTTTCTATTACAAGGGATGTTTACATTCCTTGTAATAGGAATAAAAGTGACACCATTTTTTTTTTAAAGAACAGTGTCAAAAAAAATAAATAAAAGCTAAAATAAATAGGAAAAAAAAAATGAAGCACGCCCCGTCCCGCTGAGCTCGCGTGCAGAAGCGAATGTATACGTGAGCAGCACCCGCATATAAAAGCCCGCATATAAAAATGGTGTTCAAACCACATATGTGAGGTATCTCCGTGATCGGTAGAGCGAGAGCAATAATTCTAGCCCTAGACCTCCTCTGTAACTCAAAACATGCAACCTGTAGAATTTTTTAAACGTCACCTATGGAGATTTGTAAGGGTAAAAGTTTGTCGCCATTCCATGAAGCGTGACATGTTGGGTATCAATTTACTTGGCGTAACATTATCTTTCACAGTATAAAAAAATTGGGCTAACTTTACTGTTGTGTATTTTTTTAATTCAAAAATGTATTTTTTCCACAAAAAAATGCACAAATACGGTGTGACAAAAAGTATTGTAATCACCGCCATTTTATTCTCTATGGTGTTAGAAAAAAATGTATAATGTTTGGGGTTCTAAGTAATTTTCTTGCAAAAAAACAGTTTTTAACTTGTAAACACCAAATCTCAGAATAAGGCTCAGTCCTTAAATGTTTAAAAAGAAACCTACCCAAAATACACTAACCCTGACCCCTAACACGACCTCTGACCCTAAAACTAAATCTGGCATTGACCCGGATCAATCAATTTTTTTCTTTATTAGAAAGAACACAATGTATGATATAATATATCCTGTATGTATAATATATATTATATAATATATCCTGTATGTATACAATGTATTATATAATATATCCTGTATGTATACAATGTATTATATAATGTATTATATAGGTATACAATGTATTATATAATATATCCTGTATATATACATTGTATTATATAATATATCCTGTATGTATACAATGTATTATATAATGGATCCTGCATGTATACAATGTATTATATAATGTATTCTGTATGTATACAATGTATTATATAATATATCCTCCATGTATACAATGTATTATATAATGGATCCTGTATGTATACAATGTATTATATAATATATCCTCTATGTATACACTGTATTATATAATGGATTCTGTATGTATACAATGTATTATATGATGGATTCTGTATGTATACAATGTATTATATAATATATCCTCTATGTATACAATGTATTATATAATGGATCCTGAATGTATACAATGTATCTTTCTCTCCACAGAGATGAGCTGCACAGTGACTCATTACTATGACTGGCAATCAGAGGTTATCACATCGATCATGTGACAGGGAACCGGGAGTCCCGGGTCCCAATCATTAGTACGATCCCCGGGGCTCTTGGTGAGATCCTAGTCTCTGTGCAGCGCTCTCCCATCACATAGAGAGGTACGCAGATATGTGGCCCCCAGGATAAAGACCCCTTTTCGTGGGGCCCCATAAGTGCATACTGTCAGTGGGAAGGGGTTTGTCCAGTTGGAAGCTCCGTATTGGTCACTGGCTTTCCCTGGGTGATATTCCTAGTTCTTCCTCACACAGATATTGATCAGGAATTAGTCTGAAATGGTCATTATAGATGGGAACTTACCATATTGTGCTCTCCTCTCCTGGAGGTCATTTGCGGGTCCCATCAGACCGATCTGTGTAAAGACATGAATGGTGACATCCAGAGCCCCTTCTTCTCCATATGCATCTATCAGGAGGTCCTTGGTGGTGATCCAGTCTGCATTTTCTAGGTTTCCTCGGGGGATGGGAAGTTTATCTCCATAGGTGAAATCAGACAATTTGTTCCTAAATCTCTTGAAGTTACATCCTTTCAGATCCTCCAGAGAATATATGATAAGATCCCCGGGGGTTTGTTTCCTCTTTCCCAGGACACCAGGAGCCGGCCCTGCAGAAAGAACAATCAGCAACCATAAACATTCATCCTGATTGGAGGATTTCTGACACATGACACCAGATAAGTCTGTAATGGCAGCCAGCATTGCTATAAAGAGCATATAGAAGGGAAAGGAAATGATCCCCCAATATGTCTATATGTACATTATCCTATGGAGGGATTGGATTCCCTGTGGTATTCTCATATGATTGCCTCCATAGTGGTAAGTTACCTCTCAGATGGATGAATATTGGGGGCAAACACCTAGGGGGGCTATTTAAAAAAAAAAACATCACCTTCGTGAATCATCCCTACAACAAAACAAAAACTCTTGCGCATAAATGTGTGGCCCGACAGTTCAAAGTTTTCGATTGATGGTAGCTTTCAGCCTTGCTGCCCTCAAGGATAGGGAAATCCTAACATGCAGACAAAAAACAGAAAAGAGAGGGCGCACCGGCCTTGTGCATTATCTTCAAAAAAGTTTATTAAAAGAAGGAAACGTAAAAATACTACTCACAAGGGTAGATAAAAATCGCGCATAATGGTCTATTGATGGTGATAATGGAAACAGCAATAGCAGTCTCCAGACCTACGGACAAGACGTGCAGCTGCTGGCTGACGCGTTTCGAAGGTAGCACCCTCTTCTTCAGAGCCTAGCAGTGTCCATCTCTTACAGCTACTTAAATAGTGTGCTCATCTAAGGAGCACAGACCAGGCTGACCCAAGAGCCACTCCCATGTAAATGGGCGGTCAAGAGGCGGGCCCTGGCGTAACACCAAGGAAACCATATGTATACATATATGAAGGCACACCAAAGTGTGTGGGGAACACAAGTGCACAAGTGTGGCAAGTGTCTCAAAGAGGATGGGAAAGTGGAAAAGCCGGAGGGGGAAGAGGAGGAGGGGGGGAGATATATATTGTGTCATGGTGGTGACGGTGATAGCAGGGGTAATGTGCTCATGGAATGTGTGATGCAGCACATCAGAAAGCCAGGCACCTCTAAGCTTAGGACTCCCATAAATGCAACCACTTACATAGACAAAGAAAGTTGTAACATTCAAATCGCATGCAAAAGTCTGTACCATAGACAGCATGTAAGGAATATCATACGGGTCAATGGTTGTCTAGAGCGGCAGGACCCATCTACGCTTGTCGTCTAGAAAGCGCCATATTGCTTCCTGTGCCCTCGCTGTCACTCAGGGATGTGTCAGCAATAGAAAGCACAAGCAGCCATGTAAATGAAGACAGACTCTAGAGGCTAAAAGCAGACACATTAGAGATGTCAAGCTGAAAACACCATATAAAGGAATGGAGAGACTAAGGGACTGAACTAGTGTCAAATTACCAAAAACATCCGTGCACCTGTAGCACTTGCAACCCCACACAAACGATGTGTGCCCACATGTACACAAAATAGGCATGTTGGTCAGTTTTGTCGTTGAATAGGGGAATAAATAGCCAGATAATCGACAAAATATGCAAAATATGCACAATATGCGCATTAACATGCAAGCACTCACAAACACACACACACACTCTTGTGTGCGTATGCATATATATGCATGCATGTCATATGACACATGTAGGTAAGAGATGGAAACCTGCACTACAATTGTAGATACAAATATATACATATTACATATAAATGAGTGCATGGTTATCATTTAAAAATGGTATACAATGACATTCTAAAAAGTAAATGAATAAATAAAATGGAATAAAAAGGTTCCCAAATAAAAAATAAAAATAAAATAAATTAAATACTTTGCATGAGTTCATACTACTGTTTAGTGCATACATGTACCATTACTATCACTACAAGAGAACCTTTTATCATAAAAGGGGAGATGAAGGGGGAGGGGGAAATTTTTTTTTTTCAATAAATACCTGTAAAAAAAATGACAGGCATATTGCATATATACACATGTAGGTATACATGCATAGACCCATACATAAATATGCATACACTCACACATATACACACGCGCACACACACACACGCATACACACACATACATATATGCATATATATGCGCGCGTGCGCACACACCCACATGCGCAGCGTGCTAGAGCAGAATGACCTATAGATAAGAAGATGGAACCATAGATGTACCCGCACAGCCTGTGCGTACTATCATTACTGGAATACATACATATATATATATATATATATATATATATATATATATGAGTCACAATTACATATAGCTACATACACATACATATGTAAAGACCCCTTGAGAACTAAATTGACATAAAGGACCATATAAATGAATAAAGATGGATGAGTGCACATAGTATACATATATATACATATACGCACATATATACATATACACACATATATACATACATATACACATGCGCATATATTTGGGGGTAGAGTTGGAAGGATATCTAGACCACCATCATACTATTTTGTGTATCTCGGGGTCTTCGTTGAGACCTCCGGGAGCGAGACTCCCGAGAGTGAAAATCCAGTAGGCCTCACGCTTACATAGTCTCTGGTGTTTCCTCCCTGGGTCTAACCCTCCCCCAATTGACTCGATACCAAATACCCTCATACCTGCAGGGTTTCCTTGATGGGCTTCTACAAAATGGCGAGGAACTGGGTATTTATCCCTTAAATTGATAATGCCACACTTGTGCTCTCCTATTCTGACCCTCATAGGGCGCTGAGTGCGGCCGACATACAGGCGGCCACAGGGACAAACAATGCCATAGACTATATACTCAGTACCACAGTTCATGAACTGTTTGAGTTTATGGACTATTCCATCTCTCCCTACAACGGTTTTCTTTCTGTGCCACATGTACATACATGTGCCACAGTTTTTAACGCCGCACCTGTAGCTTCCTTTCTGATCAAATATTGTGGTCCAGAGGCTAGTCGGTCTATTGATAGTATTGTTGACCCTACTAGGTGCAACAAGACGGTCACCACCATGACACAATATATATCTTTCCCCCCCTCCCCCCCTTCCCCCTCCGGCTTTTCCCCTTTCCCATCCTCTTTGAGACACTTGCCACACTTGTGCACTTGTGTTCCCCACACACTTTGGTGTGCCTTCATATATGTATACATATGGTTTCTATGGTGTTACACCAGGGCCCGCCTTTTGACCGCCCATTTACATGGGAGTGGCTCTTGGGTCAGCCTGGTCTGTGCTCCTTAGATGAGCACACTATTTAAGTAGCTGTAAGAGATGGACACTGCTAGGCTCTGAAGAACAGGGTGCTACCTTCGAAACGCGTCAGCAAGCAGCTGCACGTCTTGTCCGTAGGTCTGGAGACTGCTATCGGTGTATCCATTATCACCATCAATAGACCATTATGCACGATTTTTATCTACCCTTGTGAGTAGTATTTTTACGTTTCCTTCTTTTAATAAACTTTTTTAAAGATAATGCACAAGGCCGGTGCGCCCTCTTTTTTCTGTTTTTTGTGTGAATCATCCCTATAATGTGTCTAACATGTTTATTTCCTATGATCACCAGCCCCATCTAGTGGCCATAATGCCATATCTTACTGGTTGAGGTATTTCAAGAAAATAATGTATTATGAGCTGATGATCATAGGAAGTAAATCTATTAGACAAATTACGGGGATTATTAGTGATGACTGTACAAATGACACAAACTCATAGTAATTATTTTATATACAGACCTCCTAATGTATATGTATGGATGATCATTTTAAACATCATCTTTATTGATTGTTTCATAGTAAACTAAAAGAAAAAAATATAAAAACCTTTAAAAATCCTTCCCCCCCTGAATAATTATGTGTCTGATCAGTGTGAACTAAGAACTTTGATTACCCCCAAATCTCCCAGCAGTATATGTCATGTGACACGGGGCTGGTTTCTCCTTAGGATTATAAAAAAGGATTCCCCCGACCACTAAACAAATAGCCATAAAATTTGGGGTCCTCCAGTCATTATGGATCACTGGACCATCTCAGAAGATCATTTCCATCAATGATAAATAAAATCTGAAGACACAGGAATGTGATGGTGGAATTGATGAAAGCTCCTGAACTCTTCTAATGGGTGGACTGACCAGATGTCTACAGGAAATGTCCAGACTATGGAGACATAAGATGTCCTATCATCTAATTCCAATCTCTGGAGATGTGAGATGGAGGAAAACATTGGAAAGGATTGTCAGGTTCAGCAGTCATACCTTGTGAGGAGGAGGATGAGGAGGAAGAGGTTGCCATGACATCAGGAGATGACCCGAGATGACATCACCTGGAAGGAGCACAAACAATAATAAACTCATTTGTAGTGCAATGAATGGAACCAATAAGGAGGATTTGTTCCCTTCTGTGGATAACAATTGGCTGACTGGTTGTCCAATTAGAAAGTATTAGAATTGGATGGATTTCTGTCATTTAACCACTTGCCGACCACGCTATAGCCGAATGACCGCTGCAGCGCGGTCGGATAACTCTGGGAGAGTGTACAGTGACGTCCTCCCAGAATCCTGCTTTTGCGCGCCCCCTGGGACGCGCACCCGAGAGCATCACTGATCATGATAAATTGCTGCTGATAGTGGCCGTTTACCATGTGATCGCTCTGTCAAATGACAGAACGATCACTAGTAAACAAACCAGCGTCACGTCCGGTTCCTCCCTCCCCTCTCTGTACAGATCTGTACAGTGTGAGGGGAGAGGGGGAGAGATCAGTGGCAGCAGCACTGTGGGCTTGATATGTAGTGCCCACAGCACTGATATGTGCCCATTGCAGCCAGCCATCCATCCATACCCAGCCATCCATGCTCAACATACCCATCCATACTCACTCACCCATCCATGCTCAGCATACTCATCCATCCATCCCCAGCCATCCATACTCCGCATACCCATCCATACTCAGCATACTCATCCATCCATCCATGCTCAGCCATCCATACTCAGCATACTCATCCATCCATTCATGCTCAGCCATCCATACTCAGCATACTCATCCATCCGTCCATACCCAGTCATCCATGCTCAGCATACTCATCCATCCATCCATACCCAGTCATCCATACTCAGCGTACTAATCCATCCATCCATGCTCAGCCATCCATACTCAGCATACTCATCCATCCATCCATGCTCAGCCATCCATACTCAGCATACTCATCCATCCATCCATACCCAGTCATCCATACTCAGCATACTCATCCATCCATCCATGCTCAGCCATCCATACTCAGCATACTCATCCATCCATCCATGCTCAGCCATCCATACTCTGCATACTCATCCATCCATCCATGCTCAGCCATCCATACTCAGCATACTCATCCATCCATCCATACCCAGTCATCCATACTCAGCATACTCATCCATCCATCCATACCCAGTCATCCATACTCAGCATACTAATCCATCCATCCATGCTCAGCCATCCATACTCAGCATCATAGGTGTGCTCAGCCTATTGCATTAGGGTGTGCACCCCAAAGCTCAAACATACGTGCGTGTGTGTGTGTGTGTGTATATATATATTCTTATAAGTAAACAAATATTTTAAAATGTCAGAAGTGCTTCCACACTTCTCTTATAAGCAGAGCCACTCATTGTGAGGTCTTTCCCATCTGCCTACCGGCACAGTGAAAGAAAAGTACAAAATGTGGAGGGTATGACAGTCAGAAGTATGTACAGGAGAGGAGTTCAGAGGGTATGACAGACAGAAGTATGTACAGGAGAGGAGTGTGGAGAGTATGACAGTGATTAGTATGTACAGGAGATGAGTGTGGAGGGTATGACAGTGGGCAGTATGTACAGGAGACGAGTGTGGAGGGTATGACAGTGGGCAGTATGTACAGGAGACAAGTGTGGAGGGTATGATGGGTGCAGTATGTACAGGAGACGAGTGTGGAGGGTATGACAGTGGGCAGTATGTACAGGAGAGGAGTGTGGAGGGTATGATAGTGGGCAGTATGTACAGGAGTGTGGAGGGTATGACTTGGGGCAGTATGTATAGAAGAGAAGTGTGGAGGGTATGACAGTGTGCAGTATGTACAGGAGAGGAGTGTGGGGGGTATGACAGTGGGCAGTATGTACAGGAGAGGAGTGTGAGGGTATGACAGTGGGCAGTATGTATAGAAGAGAAGTGTGGAGGGTATGACAGTGTGCAGTATGTACAGGAGAGGAGTGTGGGGGGTATGACAGTGGGCAGTATGTACAGGAGAGGAGTGTGGAGGGTATGACAGTGGGCAGTATGTACAGGAGAGGAGTGTGAGGGTATGACAGTTGGCAGTATGTACAGGAGAAGAGTGTGGGGGGTATGACAGTGGGCAGTATGTACAGGAGAGGAGTGTGGGGGTATGACAGTGGGCAGTATGTATAGGAGAGGAGTTTGGGGGGTATGACAGTGGGCAGTATGTACAGAAGAGGAGTGGGGGGTATGACAGTGGGCAGTATGTACAGGAGAGGAGTGTGGAGGGTATGACAGTGGGCAGTATGTACAGGAGAAGAGTGTGGGGGGTATGACAGTGGGCAGTATGTCCAGGAGAGGAGTGTGGAGGGTATGACAGTGGGCAGTATGTACAGGAGAGGAGTGTGGGGTATAACAGTGGGCAGTATGTATAGGAGAGGAGTGTGGAGGGTATGACAGTGGGCAGTATGCACAGGAGAGGAGTGTGGGGGGTATGACAGTGGGCAGTATGTACAGGAGAGGGGTGTGGGGGGTATGACAGTGGGCAGTATGTACAGGAGAGGAGTGTGGGGGTATGACAGTGGGCAGTATGTACAGGAGAGGAGTGTGGGGGGTATGACAGTGGACAGTATGTACAGGAGAAGAGTGTGGGGGTATGACAGTGGGCAGTATGTACAGGAGAGGAGTGTGGAGGGTATGACAGTGGGCAGTATGTAAAGTAGAGTGTGGGGGGTATGACAGTGGGCAGTATGTACAGGAGAGGAGTGTGGAGGGTATGACACTGGGCAGTATGTACAGTAGAGTTTGGGGGGTATGACAGTGGGCAGTATGTACAGTAGAGTAGTGTGGGGGGTATGACAGTGGGCAGTATGTACAGGAGAGGAGTGTGGGGTATAACAGTGGGCAGTATGTATAGGAGAGGAGTGTGGAGGGTATGACAGTGGGCAGTATGCACAGGAGAGGAGTGTGGGGGGTATGACAGTGGGCAGTATGTACAGGAGAGGGGTGTGGGGGGTATGACAGTGGGCAGTATGTACAGGAGAGGAGTGTGGGGGTATGACAGTGGGCAGTATGTACAGGAGAGGAGTGTGGGGGGTATGACAGTGGACAGTATGTACAGGAGAAGAGTGTGGGGGTATGACAGTGGGCAGTATGTACAGGAGAGGAGTGTGGAGGGTATGACAGTGGGCAGTATGTAAAGTAGAGTGTGGGGGGTATGACAGTGGGCAGTATGTACAGGAGAGGAGTGTGGAGGGTATGACAGTGGGCAGTATGTACAGTAGAGTTTGGGGGGTATGACAGTGGGCAGTATGTACAGTAGAGTAGTGTGGGGGGTATGACAGTGGGCAGTATGTATAGGAGTGTGGAGGGTATGACTTGGGGCAGTATTTATAGAAGAGAAGTGTGGAGGGTATGGCAGTGGGCAGTATGTACAGGAGAGGAGTGTGGAGGGTATGACAGTGGGCAGTATGTACAGTAGAGTTTGGGGGGTATGACAGTGGGCAGTATGTACAGTAGAGTAGTGTGGGGGGTATGACAGTGGGCAGTATGTATAGGAGTGTGGAGGGTATGACTTGGGGCAGTATTTATAGAAGAGAAGTGTGGAGGGTATGGCAGTGGGCAGTATGTACAGGAGAGGAGTGTGGAGGGTATGACAGTGGGTGGTATGTACAGATGTACAGGAGGAGTGTGGAGGGAATGAAACAAGCAGTATTTGTATGTGTTAAAAAAAAGCACTCTGTGTATGTTGTGTCCAGATAATGTGAAGTTAATTTATGACCATTCCATTTAACCCTGTATTGATCCAAACTCTGTACAACCCAAAGTGTAAATTCCCGACATAAACTAAACACTCTAATGCTAAGTTCACATCTATGCGTGTGGGTATTGCATGCAAAATTGCATGCCCTCCCAACATGCAAAGAAATGTGCTGTCCTTAAGCAGATGTGCAGCAGTGCCATTATTTGTTAATGGCATCTCTATGCATCTGCAAACTACAGGGTGCCGCACACTTTTGGAAAAGATTCAGGACTTCTTTTCCATGTTGCTCGTGCGTAGGGCAGCTTATTAAAATTAATGGGCTGCCCTACACGTAATGCATTAAAACCACACGTGTGAAAATAGCCTAACTGAGTAGATGAAAACAGAAAAAAACAAAAAAATTAAAAAATTCTCTAAATAATCAGTGTTCATAAAATTACACTACCATGTAAACAACTGTGAACACTGTGCTCTGCTCTGATTACTGAGGACAGGTAACTTGTATAGAGAGTGTTTAGTTTATGTGTGGAATTTACATGTTGTACAGAGTTTGGAGAACACAGGGTTAAATTGAATGGTTATAAAGTTTCTTCATACACAGAGTATGGGGGCTGTTTATATAGTGATATGTGCCAGCTTCCGACATTAGCTGTGAGCAGGGCTGAAGACTCAGCTGACTCCCCCATACACACTCTGCTCTTACGATCCTCGATCCTCAGTACTAGCTTAATCATTCTCATCACACTGCAAACAAATCCTCCTGATTTAGTCCTCATGTGAGACTGCCAGCTTACCTCTCCAAATTGACTTTTCTTAGAACATCAGCTCAGCTCACCCCCTTCCCAGCACCAGGGGCGGATCCAGAGCCTAGTCTCGGGAGGGGCACTGCCAGAAATATACATTTTTTTTGCGGACAATTTATCGGGGAAATGGCTGTTGTTGGTGCTTAAATCATCCCAGCACCATGGTTGTTATGGTGTCAGAATGATTGAAGCGCATTATTTTTATTATTACATTGTAATATAAAATGAAATCATTCAACTCACCATAATGCAGAATCAGTGGGAACCCCGAGCGTGTCACCTGCCACCGTTGCCTGCCACATTTTGTGGATTGTCACTTGCCTGCCACCAGATGCAGATTGACACCTGCCACTAGATGCGGATTGTCACTTGCCACACCTTGTGGATTGTGACTTGCCACGTCACCTGCCACTGGATGCAGATTGTCACCTTCCACGTCATATGCCACACATTGCGGATTGTCACTTGCCACGTCAATTGCCACTGAATGCTGATTGTCACTTGCCAAGTCATATGCCACACATTGCGGATTGTCACTTGCCACGTCAATTGCCACTAGATGCTGATTGTCACTTGCCACGTCATATGCCACACATTGTGGATTGTCACTTGTCACGTCAAATGCCACACATTGCGGATTGTCACTTGCCACGTCATATGCCACTAGATGCGGATTGTCACTTGCCACGTCATCTGCCACTAGATGCGGATTGTCACTTGCCACGTCATATGCCACTAGATGCGGATTGTCACTTTGCACGTCATCTGCCACTAGATGCGGATTGTCACGTGCCAGGTAAGGTGGTGTTTTGCTTTTTTCTTGCTTCCTTGTGCCAGAGACAGGCAGCAGAGAGATAATGTAATTTCCCTGCTGCCCACGCTACCTGCACAGTGAGGGCGGAAGTTAATGCAGAGATGTGGGGGCGGTGAGAGATGATGTCATCTCTCTGCTCCCCTGCCCGTCGGCTCGCTGATTGGCCAGCCACCCCCCACACACACACCTAGCCTGCTCAGCCTTAGTTTCACCCGCCCATCCACACACGGAGACGCCCGTCCAATCCGCTCTCTCTCCCGCCTGCCTGCCCACCCTCACACGGAGCTGCCGGACACTCGGCTCAGCTGTCTGCTGTATCATATAGGATAGGACTCCTCGGAGGCGCCGCTCCAGGCTGCCTGCTGTGTCACAGACTCAGCCACACTCACTGAGTTACTGGCTGCTGTCCGCTCTCTCTGAGACTCACTCTGCTGTATGTATCGGATTAGGAGGCGCCGCTCCAGGGCAGGCTGTGTCACATCACAGTCACACTCACACCGGCCGCCGGTCGGCTCGGCTGAGAGTGTGACTGACGCTGACCTGACTGACGTCACTCGTTGCTAACGCCAGGGCCGCCTGGCGTCTAGCAACGAGTGCAGGGAAGAGGCTCCACCCACCTCCTTCCTTCAGTGTTATTGACCGCCCGCCGCCGCCCGTACCACACGGGAGTCTCTCTCTCGCTGATGATCGGCACATGAGAGAGAGAGAGAGAGAGATTCGGGCCGGCACAGCGGCCGGAGCGGAGCGGCAGGATATAAATAACATTCAATTTCAGAGTGTCTGTGTGTGCTTCGGGGGGGCAATTGCCCTGTTGCCCCCCCTGGATCCGCCCCTGCCCTGCACAGTGTTAGCAGCACCTGGCAGTAGCAGTGCCCCACCTCTGGGTTCTCTGGGCAGACAGAATTGTGGATAAGGGGCAGGATCTAGTGAATGAGGGCACAGATCGAACATACACAGGAGACTTGGGGAGATGGAAAAACGAGATTGGAAGCTTCTAAATGCATACACTACAAGCAATGATACTGCTGTTGTCTTCACAGCCCTGATCCCAGGACTGAGTTGTGGCAGGACGGTCACTGCTGTTTGCAAGTATGTAACGTGCAGGAGGTGATTAGGGTGTGCCCAGGCACACTCGGCACACCCCCTGTGCATGCCTATGCTCAGCATACTCATCCATCCATCCATACTCAGCCATCCATACTCAGCCATCCATACTCAGCCATCCATCCATACTCAGCATACTCATCCATTCATACACAGCATACTCATCCATACATCCATGCTCACCCATCCATACTCAGCATACTCATCCATCCATGCTCAGCCATCCAGCTATGCTCACCCATCCATACTCAGTATACTCATCCATCCATCCATGCTCAGCCATCCATACTCAGCATACCCATCCATACTCAGCATACTCATCCATCCATCCATGCTCAGCCATCCATACTCTGCATACTCATCCATCCATCCATGCTTAGCCATCCATACTCAGCATACTCATCCATCCATGCTCAGCCATCCATACTGAGGATACTCATCCATACTCAGCATACTCATCCATCCATCCATGCTCAGCCATCCATACTCTGCATACTCATCCATCCATCCATGCTCAGCCATCCATACTCAGCATACTCATCCATCCATCCATGCTCACTCATCCATGCTCATCCATCCATGGTCACCCATCTGTACTCAGCCATCCATGCTCAGCCATCCATACTGAGGATACTCATCCATACTCAGCATACTCATCCATCCATCCATGCTCAGCCATCCATACTCAGCATACTCATCCATCCATCCATGCTCAGCCATCCATACTCAGCATACTCATCCATCCATCCATGCTCAGCCATCCATACTCAGCATACTCATCCATCCATCCATGCTCAGCCATCCATACTCTGCATACTCATCCATCCATCCATGCTCAGCCATCCATACTCAGCATACTCATCCATCTATCCATGCTCAGCCATCTATCCATTCTCAGCAATACTCATCCATTCATCCATACCCAGCCATACTCAGCCATACCCAGCTATCCCAGCTATACTCAGCCATACCCAGCCATACTCAGCCGTACCCAGCTATCCCAGCTATACTCAGCCGTACTCAGTCGTACTCAGTCGTACCCAGTCATACTCAGCCGTACCCAGCCATCCCATCTATACCCAGCCATACTCAGCCGTACCCATCCGTACTCAGCTTTACTCAGCCATACTCAGCCATACTCATTCACGCTCAGCCATCCCCTTCCACGGCTCATCCATCCCCATTCATGCTCATCCATGCCTCACAAAAGTGTAATAGGTAGTCAAATTAGATTTGAAACGTATGCCCCTAGAAAACCTGATGGTGCTCCCTGCAAGTTGGTCCTCTGTATGTGGCCATGCTGTGGAAAAGTCTCACACATGCAGGGCGATCTTTAATATTGATTGGACCCTGGGCAAAAAGACATACAATAAATAGCAGCTAGACTTAAAATCAGTTTACTGTAGCAGATCAGGCAGAAATTGCGATTGGTTGCCAGCAGTTACAGCATATCATTACTGCTTACTGACTGGTTGCTAGAGGTTACAGCACACAATATGGCTCACTGATTAGTTGCTAGAGGTTACAGCACATCATCTCCTCACTGCAGGGGGCATGATATACATATGAATGCTGCTGTTATTTACATATCAATGCCGCCGGCCGCAGCTATTTACTTAGTAATGCCGCCGCTATTTATATATGAATGCCGGTAATTTACATGTAAACACAGGGTCTGCAGGTGAGTCATCTGTACACAACAATAGGGCAGAGCTGGCAGCATTAGTACCAGCACTTTACACTGAGATATCAGGACACAGCACAGGACTAAAACTTCAAGGGACAAGGGGATTTAAACTGGGATAGTTGGCAAGTATGAGGCAGCTTCTTTGGGCCCCACAACAATGACAGGGCCCAGGGCAGCTGCCCATTTTACCCTGCCTTAAAGACGGCCCTGCACACATGTTGTATCACCATACTCAGGAGGAGCAGGAGAATCGATTTTGGGGTGTAATTTTTGGTATGTACATGCTATGTGTTAGAAACATTGTGTAAATGGACAACGTTGTGTAAAAAATAATACGTTTTAATTTTCTTTACACATTTTCCAAAAACTTGTAGAAAAAAATGACATGTTCAAAAGACTCATTATGCCTCAAAGATTATACATGGGTTATTTTCTTTCCAAAATGGGGTCATTTTTGGGGCGTTTCCATTGTCCTGGTTCTCCATGGCCTTCAAAAGTGTAAAAGGTAGTCAAGAAATTATATGTGTAATGTATGCTCCAAGAACGCCTGATGGCACTCTCTGTATGTGGCCACAGTGTGTAAAAGTCTCACACATGTGGTATTGCCATACACAGGAGTAGGGATGAGCCGAACACCCCCTGGTTCGGTTCGCAGCAGAACATGCGAACAGGCAAAAAATTAGTTAGAACACGTGAACACCGTTTAGACACGTTCGTGTCCCATAGACACAAGTCTATGGGACACGAACATGAATAATCAAAAGTGCTAATTTTAAAGGCTTATATGCAAGTTATTGTCATAAAAAGGGTTTGGGGACCTGGGTCCTGCCCCAGGGGATATAGATCAATGCAAAAAAAAGTTTTAAAAACGGCCGTTTTTTCGGGAGCAGTGATTTTAATAATGCTTAAAGTGAAACAATAAAAGTATAATATTCCTTTAAATTTCATACCTGGGGGGTGTCTATAGTATGCCTGTAAAGTGGTGCATGTTTCCCGTGTTTAGAACAGTCCGAGAGCAAAATGACATTTCTAAAGGAAAAAAAGTAATTTAAAAGTACCTGCGGCTATTAATGAATTTACATAAATGGGTAACCCCGCCCCCTCTGACACCACAGGGGAAGCCATAGGGAAGTCCCCGTGCATCAGAGGGGGGCGGGGTCACTGGGTGATGGCCCTCAGTTATATAAGAGCTGTCACAAGAACAGAAGCGTCACATAGCGCAAGAC
This sequence comes from Lithobates clamitans, assembly GCA_037952925.1. NCBI lineage: Eukaryota > Metazoa > Chordata > Amphibia > Anura > Ranidae > Lithobates > Lithobates clamitans. The sequence goes on along the minus strand of JBBGZY010001546.1, from coordinate 3,007,937 downwards.
TCCCATTGAGGCGGATCATCCGGAGGACGAAACGGGGAAGAAGTCGGAGGAAGATGCCAGAGGAGACGACTGGAGGAAGAAGCAGAGGACCGGAGGAAGAAGCATTGATACATGTCCCCTGGGGCAGGACCCGGGTCTCCAAACACTTTTTATGACAATAACTTTCATATTAACCTTTAAAATTAGCACTTTTGATTCCTCCCATAGACTTTTAAAGGATGTTCCTCTGCTTTCGAATTTGCCGCGAACACCCCAAATTGTACGCTATTCGGCGAACGGGTGAACAGCCAAGGTTCCAGTCGAACTCATGTTTGACCTGAACATAAAGCTCATCCCTACTCAGGAGAAATAGTAGAATGTGTTTTGGGGTGTAATTTGTGCTATGCATATGCTGTGTGTGAGAAATAACCTGCTAATATAACAATTTTGTGAAAAAAATTTTAAAAGAATCTTGATTTTGCAAAGAATTGTGGGAAAAAATTACAACTTCAAAAAACTCACCATGCCTCTTACTAAATACCTTGGAATGTCTACTTTCCAAAAAGGGGTCATTTGGGGGGTATTTGTACTTTCCTGGCTTGTTAGGGTCTCAAGAATTGAGCTAGGCCGTCAGTACTTCAGGTGTGATCAATTTTCAGATATTGGCACCATAGCTTGTGGACTCTATAACTTTCACAAAGACCAAATAATATACACCGATTTGGGTTATTTTTAGCAAAGGTATGTAGCAGTATAAATTTTGGCCAAAATATATGAAGAAAAATTACTCATTTGCAAAATTTTATAACAGAAACAGAAAAATGCATTTTTTTACAGAATTTTCGGTCTTTTCTTTTATAGCGCAAAAAATAAAAAAAACAGCGGTGATTAAATGCCACCAAAAGAAAGCTCTATTTGTGTGAAAAAAAGGACAAAAATTTCATATAGGTACAGTGTAGCATGACTGAGTATTTGTCATTCAAAATGTGAGAGCACCGAAAGCTGAAAATTGGTCTGGTTAGGAAGGGGGTTTATGTGCCCAGTGGTCAAGTGGTTTAAACCAGTGGCGGCCCGTCCATAGGGGGCGCCTGGGCGCCGCCCCCCCCACCTCCAGGCAGCAAAAAAAAAAAAAAAAAAAGTCAAAAAAAAAAAAAAAAATTTTTTAATACCGGCCCTTTAAAAAAAAAAAAAAAAAGGAAAAAAAAGGTCCTTAAGTGCACTGTGTTCGGACGCCGGATACAGTGCGACGCCGGACACAGTGCACTTATAGGAAGCGCCACGTCTATGCAATCACGAGATTGCAGACGTGGCGCTGCATTTGCGGGCGTTTAGCCCGCCTTGGGGCGTTTTCTGAAGCGCCGAGTAGCTTCCGCTCGGCCATAGCAATACATACTACAGGCGCCGGGCGGAAGCTACTTGGCACTTCAGATTTGATTGACATCTGCCCTGAGGCAGATGTCACTTCCTGGTTCTCTCTCTCATTGCGCCCGAGAGAGGAAGCAGGAAGAATACTGCTGCCAGTGTGAGGAGGAGGACACCGCAGGAGACCCAAGGTAAGTACCGCTGTGTGGAGAATTGGGGGGACACCTGCTGAGGGGGGGCTCTGGTGGGGGGCTCTGATGGGGACACCCGCTGTGGGGGGGGACTCTGATGGGGGACACCCTGCTGTGGGGGGGGACTCTGATGGGGGACACCCTGCTGTGGGGGGGGACTCTGATGGGGGACACCCTGCTGTGGGACACCCTGCTGTGGGGGGACACCCTGCTGTGGTGGGGGGCTCTGATGGGGACACCCGCTGTGGGGGGCTCTGATGGGGGACACCCGCTGTGGGGGGGACTCTGATGGGGGACACCCTGCTGTGGGGGGGACTCTGATGGGGGACACCCTGCTGTGGGGGGGGACTCTGATGGGGACACCCTGCTGTGGGGGGGGGACTCTGATGGGGGACACCCTGCTGTGGGTGGACTCTGATGGGGGACACCCTGCTGTGGGGGGGGACTCTGATGGGGGACACCCTGCTGTGGGGGTGGACTCTGATGGGGGACACCCTGCTGTGGGGGTGGACTCTGATGGGGGACACCCTGCTGTGGGGGGGGACTCTGATGGGGGACACCCTGCTGTGGGGGGGGACTGTGGGGGGGGACTCTGATGGGGGACACCCTGCTGTGGGGGTGGACTCTGATGGGGGACACCCTGCTGTGGGGGGGGACTCTGATGGGGGACACCCTGCTGTGGGGGGGACTCTGATGGGGGACACCCTGCTGTGGGGGGGGACTCTGATGGGGGACACCCTGCTGTGGGGGGGGACTCTGATGTGGGACACCCTGCTGTGGGGGGACACCCTGCTGTGGGGGGACTCTGATGGGGGACACCCTGCTGTGGGGGGGGACTCTGATGGGGGACACCCTGCTGTGGGACACCCTGCTGTGGGGGGACACCCTGCTGTGGGGGGGGACTCTGATGGGGGACACCCTGCTGTGGGGGGGGACTTTGATGGGGGACACCCTGCTGTGGGGGGGGACTCTGATGGCGGACACCCTGCTGTGGTGGGGGGCTCTGATGGGGACACCCGCTGTGGGGGGGACTCTGATGGGGGACACCCTGCTGTGGGGGGGGACTCTGATGGGGGACACCCTGCTGTGGGGGGGGACTCTGATGGGGGACACCCTGCTGTGGGGGGGGACTCTGATGGGGGACACCCTGCTGTGGGGGGGGACTCTGATGGGGGACACCCTGCTGTGGGGGGGGACTCTGATGGGGGACACCCTGCTGTGGGGGTGGACTCTGATGGGGGACACCCTGCTGTGGGGGGGGACTCTGATGGGGGACACCCTGCTGTGGGGGGGGACTCTGATGGGGGACACCCTGCTGTGGGGGGGGACTCTGATGGGGGACACCCTGCTGTGGGGGGGGACTCTGATGGGGGACACCCTGCTGTGGGGGGGACTCTGATGGGGGACACCCTGCTGTGGGGGGGGACTCTGATGGGGGACACCCTGCTGTGGGACACCCTGCTGTGGGGGGGGACTCTGATGGGGGACACCCTGCTGTGGGGGGGGACTCTGATGGGGGACACCCTGCTGTGGGGGGGGACTCTGATGGGGGACACCCTGCTGTGGGGGGGGACTCTGATGGGGACACCCTGCTGTGGGGGGGGGACTCTGATGGGGGACACCCTGCTGTGGGTGGACTCTGATGGGGGACACCTGCTGTGGGGGGGGGGGACTCTGATGGGGGACACCCTGCTGTGGGGGGGACTCTAATGGGGGACACCCTGCTGTGGGGGTGGACTCTGATGGGGGACACCCTGCTGTGGGGGTGGACTCTGATGGGGGACACCCTGCTGTGGGGGTGGACTCTGATGGGGGACACCCTGCTGTGGGGGGGACTCTGATGGGGGACACCTGCTGTGGGGGGGACTCTGATGGGGGACACCTGCTGTGGGGGGGACTCTGATGGGGGACACCTGCTGTGGGGGGAACTCTGATGGGGGACACCTGCAGTGGGGGGGGACTCTGATGGGGGACACCTGCTGTGGGGGGGACTCTGATGGGGGACACCTGCTGTGGGGGGGACTCTGATGGAGACACCTGCTGTGGGGGGACTCTGATGGAGACACCTGCTGTGGGGGACACCTGCTGTGGGGGGACTCTGATGGGGGACACCTGCTGTGGGGGGACTCTGATGGAGACACCTGCTGTGGGTGGACTCTGATGGGGACACCCTGCTGTGGGGGACACCTGCTGTGGGGGGCTCTGATGGGGACACATGCTGTGGGGGGACTCTGATGGGGGACACCTGCTGTAGGGGGACTCTGATGGAGACACCTGCTGTGGGGGGACTCTGATAGAGACACCTGCTGTGGGTGGACTCTGATGGGGACACCTGCTGTGGGGGGCTCTGATGGGGACACCTGCTGTGGGGGGACTCTGATGGGGGACACCTGCTGTGGGGGGACTCTGATGGGGGACACCTGCTGTGGGGGGACTCTGATGGGGGACACCTGCTGTGGGGGGACTCTGATTGAGAACCTGCTGTGGGGGACACCTGCTGTGGGGGGACTCTGATGGGGGACACCTGCTGTGGGGGGACTCTGATGGGGGACACCTGCTGTGGGGGGGACTCTGATGGGGGACACTTGCTGTGGGGGGGACTCTGATGGGGGACACCTGCTGTGGGGGGGACTCTGATGGGGGACACCTGCTGTGGGGGGGGACTCTGATGGGGGACACCTGCTGTGGGGGGACTCTGATGGAGACACCTGCTGTGGGGGGACTCTGATTGAGAACCTGCTGTGGGGGACACCTGCTGTGGGGGGACTCTGATGGAGACACCTGCTGTGGGGGGACTCTGATGGAGACACCTGCTGTGGGGGGACTCTGATGGAGACACCTGCTGTGGGTGGACTCTGATGGGGACACCTGCTGTGGGGGGCTCTGATGGGGACACCTGCTGTGGGGGGACTCTGATGGGGGACACCTGCTGTGGGGGGACTCTGATGGGGGACACCTGCTGTGGGGGGACTCTGATGGGGGACACCTGCTGTGGGGGGACTCTGATTGAGAACCTGCTGTGGGGGACACCTGCTGTGGGGGGACTCTGATGGGGGACACCTGCTGTGGGGGGACTCTGATGGGGGACACCTGCTGTGGGGGGGACTCTGATGGGGGACACCTGCTGTGGGGGGGACTCTGATGGGGGACACCTGCTGTGGGGGGGACTCTGATGGGGGACACCTGCTGCGGGGGGGACTCTGATGGGGGACACCTGCTGTGGGGGGGACTCTGATGGGGGACACCTGCTGTGGGGGGGACTCTGATGGGGGACACCTGCTGTGGGGGGGGACTCTGATGGGGGACACCTGCTGTGGGGGGACTCTGATGGAGACACCTGCTGTGGGGGGACTCTGATTGAGAACCTGCTGTGGGAGACACCTGCTGTGGGGGGACTCTGATGGAGACACCTGCTGTGGGGGGACTCTGATGGAGACACCTGCTGTGGGGGGACTCTGATGGAGACACCTGCTGTGGGGGGACTCTGATGGAGACACCTGCTGTGGGGGGACTCTGATGGAGACACCTGCTGTGGGTGGACTCTGATGGGGACACCCTGCTGTGGGGGGGGACTCTGATGGGGGACACCCTGCTGTGGGGGGGGACTCTGATGGGGGACACCCTGCTGTGGGGGGGGACTCTGATGGGGGACACCTGCTGTGGGGGGGACTCTGATGGGGGACACCTGCTGTGGGGGGGACTCTGATGGGGGACACCTGCAGTGGGGGGGACTCTGATGGGGGACACCTGCTGTGGGGGGGACTCTGATGGGGGACACCTGCTGTGGGGGGGACTCTGATGGGGGACACCTGCTGTGGGGGGGACTCTGATGGGGGACACCTGCTGTGGGGGGGACTCTGATGGGGGACACCTGCAGTGGGGGGGGACTCTGATGGGGGACACCTGCTGTGGGGGGGACTCTGATGGGGGACACCTGCTGTGGGGGGACTCTGATGGAGACACCTGCTGTGGGGGGACTCTGATGGAGACACCTGCTGTGGGGGACACCTGCTGTGGGGGGCTCTGATGGGGGACACCTGCTGTAGGGGGACTCTGATGGAGACACCTGCTGTGGGGGGACTCTGATAGAGACACCTGCTGTGGGTGGACTCTGATGGGGACACCCTGCTGTGGGGGGACTCTGATGGGGACACATGCTGTGGGGGGACTCTGATGGGGGACACCTGCTGTAGGGGGACTCTGATGGAGACACCTGCTGTGGGGGGACTCTGATAGAGACACCTGCTGTGGGTGGACTCTGATGGGGACACCCTGCTGTGGGGGACACCTGCTGTGGGGGGCTCTGATGGGGACACCTGCTGTGGGGGGACTCTGATGGGGACACCTGCTGTGGGGGGACTCTGATGGAGACACCTGCTGTGGGGGGACTCTGATGGAGACACCTGCTGTGGGGGGACTCTGATAGAGACACCTGCTGTGGGTGGACTCTGATGGGGACACCTGCTGTGGGTGGACTCTGATGGGGGACACCTGCTGTGGGGGGCTCTGATGGGGACACATGCTGTGGGGGGACTCTGATGGGGACACCTGCTGTGGGTGGACTCTGATGGGGACACCCTGCTGTGGGGGACACCTGCTGTGGGGGGCTCTGATGGCAACTCTGATGTAAGGGGACAGAGGCTGCATTTTTGGGGGGGGGGGGGCAGAGGCTGCATTTGATGTGACACAGGCTGCATGTAAGAAGGGACTGCTGGGGACACCTGATGGCATCTGGTTGTAGGCGACGTGGCTAGTGACACACTCGGGGCTCCCACTGATTCTGCATTATGGTGAGTTGAATGATTTCATTTTTTATTACAATGTAATAATAGTAATAATGAGCTTCAATCATCCTGACACCATAACAACCATGGTGCCGGGATGATTGAAGCGCTAACACCAGGTGTTTGGAGTATCTTTATCTGCTGATTGTTAAACTTTGTAGAATACACATTTCTTTTGTTGTGTAGGATCTAGGCCTGCTGTCCCTCTCTCCCTCTCCCTCCATCCCTCATTCATCTCAGACGCTAACCACACCACCTTAGAGCCACGCCCACTATTTCGCTGAAACCACGCCCATTTCCACCAAGTGGGAGGGGTCAAAAAAGGGCGGGGTCTGGCGCCCCCCATCCTAAAACTTCACCAGCCGCCACTGGTTTAAACCCATAACTATGAGGGTCAATCAGAACCTTCTACCCGGGAATCATCTGATTGGTATATCGGGTCACAAAGGAATCTTACCCTGTTTAGGGCCACAATTTATACAGACTCGTATTTCTAGGTGTCAGCTCCACAAATCTGTTCCATTCATAGCCAAGACTGGTACTAATCAGCACCAAAGTATCAGCCAGTAAGATGTCTACAGAGAGGTCAGGTGATAAAAAGGAGAAGGCCCCAAAATGGAAGCCGTGTGTGGTCAGCAGAGACCTTCATTCACTAATAAGATGCTTCCAAGGGGATTCTTCAGGAAGGTCGGTATTTATTCATCATAAAAACAGATTAAAACACAAACAACACATTTTGTGGCTCTTTAGTGGCCACTTTGTCAGGGAAGGGTGTACAGTACACTTTAATGGGTGGGATCTGTGTGTGTCCTTCAACCCAGACTGATATTAAATTATAATTACTCATATGAATTCTGAAGGAGATATGATGAATAACCTTCTGATGAACCACAGGTCACAAAGTTATAAAACTAAAAAGATCCTGAGAGTTGGCTGTGAAAGGAAAGTTTGCATACAGAGCAATTAGTTACAAGGACACATTTAATCCAGCAGACAATGTATTATAATGGTCCTCACACAACACCGGTATAAAGAGGATTTATGTTTATATTAGATATTTATTAGAAATTTTTACAAGTACAGCAAAAGAAATACAAAAGAGTCCGGTAACAAAGTGTGACATAAGAAGAAAGTCATGTAGGAGAAGGAAGAAGGAAAGTGTTCAGTACACGTCTCTTGTGTATCACTTCCATATTCACAAACCTCAATGAGAAGAATATTATAAATGAAGGAATTACAGACAATCATGTTGTGATGTATACTTAGCAGCTTATCAGTAAGGGAAGTAATCACGGTAACAAAGGAAAGAACATATCAAAGATTAACAGAGTAAGTACTGAAATAAAAAGAAAGTATAGAACAATAGAAGTTTACACAGTGTCCAATATGGACATGTAAAGGCATAGCATGTCATAACAAATACATTATATTATCACAATTTGTTATTATTCTACCGATTGCTCCGAATTTTCCATTGTTTGTCAAACCAGACATTTTTGTCATTGTAATAGGCTGGCACTTTTACAAGACTAAGGCTCAGGTCACATCTACAGTATCTCACAAAAGTGAGTACACCCCTCACATTTTTTGTAAATATTTTATTCTATCTTTTCATGTGACAACACTGAATAAATGACATTTTGCTACAATGTAAAGCAGTGAGTGTACAGCTCATACAACAGTGTAAATTTGCTGACCCCTTAAAATAACTCAACACTAGGGATGAGTCGAACACCCCCCGGTTCGGTTCGCACCAGAACCTGCGAACGGACCAAAAATTTGCACGAATGTTAGAACCCCATTGATGTCTATGGGACTCAAACGTTCTAAATCAAAAGTACTAATTTTAAAGGCTAATTTGCATGGTATTGTCCTAAAAAGGGTTTGGGGACCCGGGTCTTGCCCCAGGGGACATATTTCAATGCAAAAAAAGTTTTAAAAACGGACGTTTTTTTTCGGGAGTAGTGAATTCAATGATGCCTAAAGTAAAAAAAAAAAGTGAAATATTCCTTTAAATATAGTACCTGGGGGGTGTCTATAATATTCCTGTAAAGTGGCACATGTTTCCCGTGCTTAGAAGAGTCCCTGCACAAAATTACATTTTTAAAGGAATAAAAGTCATTTAGAACTGCTTGCAGCTTTAATGTAATGTCGTGTCCTGGCAATATGGATGAAAATCAGTGAGACAAACAGCATGGGTACCCTCCAGTCCATTACCAGGCCCTTTGGGTCTTGTATGGATATTAAGGGGAACCCCGCACCCAAATTAAAAAAGGAAAGGTGTGGGGCCACCAGGCCCTATATACTCTGAACAGCAGTATACAGGCGGTGCAAACAAGACAGGGACTGTAGGTTTGTTGTTAAGTAGAATCTGTTTGTAATTTTGAACTGGTACATTTTTAACGTGTTTAGCTCCAGCCAAAAAATCTATTTTAAGCTTTTTGGAAAACATAGGGAAGGGTTATCACCCCTGTGACATTTGTTTTGCTGTCTGTGCTCCTCTTCAGAAGATTTCACCTCACTTTCTGTCCCAATGACAAATGTTTTTTGAAAATTTGGGGTTTTTAGTGAAACAAGCATTGGTGATAAAGCATCAGTTGAAAGGAGAAAAGTTTTTCCAATATTAACTCTTACAGGAGAGAATTTTCCTTCCTAGGGGTAGATTTCATCTCACTTCCTGTTGTCTCCTTCCGTTTGCAAGTAGGAGTCATTTGTCAGTTGGATGTTTGAAAGTAGTGGCCTGCCCTATATACTCAGCAGAAATTTGGGCCTTAGGTGTTGACGTTGCCACAACACTGTAAGCCCTCACAGGGCCCTGCTGTGAAATATTAGATCAAGAATTGTAATTACATGCCCCTGTTGAACAGGGTCAGAAAAATTGGGCCTTTGGTGATGGTGGTGGTTAGGGATGAGCCGAACACCCCCCTGTTCGGTTCGCAACAGAACATGCGAACAGGCAAAAAATTTGTTTGAATACGCAAACACCGTTAAAGTCTATGGGACACGAACATGAATAATCAAAAGTGCTAATTTTAAAGGCTTATATGCAAGTTATTGTCATAAAAAGTGTTTGGGGACCTGGGTCCTGGCCCAGGGGACATGGATCAATGCAAAAAAAAGTTTTTAAAATGGCCGTTTTTTCGGGAGCAGTGATTTTAATAGTGCTTAAAGTGAAACAATAAAAGTGTAATATTCCTTTAAATTTTGTACCTGGGGTGTGTCTATAGTATGCCTGTAAAGGGGCGCATGTTTGCTGTGTTTAGAACAGTCTGACAGCAAAATGACATTTCAAAGGAAAAAAGTCATTTAAAACTACTCGCGGCTATTAATGAATTGTCGGTCTGACAATACACATAAAAGTTCATTGATAAAAAAGGCAAGGGAATTCCCCACAGGGGAACCCCGAAACAAAATTTAAAAAAACAATTACGTAGGGGGTCCCCCTAAATTCCATACCAGGACCTTCAGGTCTGGTATGGATATTAAGGGGAACCCCAGCCAAAATGTAAAAAAAAAATTACGTGGGGTCCCCCTCAAAATCTATACCAGACCCTTTAGGTCTGGTATGGATATTAAGGGGAACCCTGGCCAAAACTTTAAAAAAAAATGGCGTGGGGTCCCTCTCAAAATCTATACCAGACCCTTATCCGAGCACGCAACCTGGCAGGCCACAGGAAAAGAGGGGGGATGAGAGAGAGCCCCCCTCCTGAACTGTACCAGGCCACATGCCCTCAACATTGGGAGGGTGCTTTGGGGTAGCCCCCAAAACACCTTGTCCCCATGTTAATGGGGACAAGGGCCTCATCCCCACAACCCTTGCCCGGTGGTTGTGAGGGTCTGCGGGCGGGGGGCTTATCGGAATCTGGAATCCCCCTTTAACAAGGGGACCCCCATATCCCGGCCCTCCCCCTGTGTGAAATGGTAAGGGGGTACAAAAGTACCCCTACCATTTCACAAAAAAAAGTGCCAAAAATGTTAAAAAAATTACGAGACAGTTTTTGACAATTCCTTTAATTAAATGCTTCTTCTTTCTTCTATCTTCCTTCGGTTTCTTCATCCATCTTCTGCTTCTTCTGGTTCTTCAGGTTCTTCCTCCGGTGTTCTTGTCCGGCATCTTCCTCTGCAGCACCGGCGTCTTCTTCCCTTCGTCTTCTGGGCCGCTCCGCATCCGACCATGATTTGAGGCTCCCACTGTGTGATGCTTCTCCTCTTATGACGGTTCTTAAACAACGGAGGGCGGGGCCACCCGGTGACCTCGCCCCCCTCTGACGCACTGGGACTTTCCTGTGGCATTCCCTGTGACGTCAGAGGGGGGCGGACAGAGAAGTCACCATGCATCAGAGGGGGGCAGTGTCACCGGGTGGCCCAGCTCTCCGTTATTTAAGAACCACCAGAAGAGGAGAAGCGTCACACAGCGGGAGCCTCCCATCATGGTCGGATGCGGTGTGGCCCAGAAGACAAAGGGAAGAAGACACCGGCACCACGGAGGAAGATGCTGGATGAGAACACCAGAGGAAGAACCAGAAGAACCAGAAGAAGAAGATGGAGGAAGAAACCGAAGGAAGATAGAAGAAAGAAGATAGAAGATAGAAGAAAGAAGAAGCATTTAAATAAAGGAATTAAGGAATTAATAAAGGAATCAAAAACTGTCTCTTGTCATTTTTAACATTTTTGACACTTTTTTTGTGAAATGGTAGGGGTACCCCTTACCATTTCACACAGGGGGAGGGCCGGGATCTGGGGGTCCCCTTGTTAAAGGGGGCCTCCAGATTCCGATAAGCCCCCCGCCCGCAGACCCCCACAACCACCGGGCAAGGGTTGTGGGGATGAGGCCCTTGTCCCCATCAACATGGGGACAAGGTGTTTTTGGGGTCTACCCCAAAGCACCCTCCCAATGTTGAGGGCATGTGGCCTGGTACGGTTCAGGAGGGGGGGGCGCTCTTTCGTTCCCCCCTCTTTTCCTGCGGCCTGCCAGGTTGGGTGCTTGGATAAGGGTCTGGTATGGATTTTTGGGGAGACCCACTCCATTTTTTTAAAAATTTTGGCGCGGGGTTCCCCTTAAAATCCATACCAGACCTGAAGGGCCTGCTATGGAATTGAGGGGGACCCCCACGTCATTTTTTTTTTTAAATTTTGGTTCGGGGTTTCCCTGTGGGGAATTCCCATGCCATTTTTATCAATGAACTTTTATGTGTATTGTCGGACCATCACTTCATTAACCACTTGCCGACCGCCTCACGCAGATATACTGCGGCAGAATGGCATGGGCAGGCAAAATCACGTACCTGGTACGTGATCTGCCTCCCGTGGGAGGGGGGGCCAATCAGACCCCCCCGGTGCCCGAGGCGGTTGGCTTCTGTCTGGGAGCGATCAGAGGTGAGGGGGAGGCCATCCATTTGTGGCCCCCCTCGTGATCGCTCCCAGCCAATGAGATTCTTCCTCTGCTGCTATATAATAAACAGCAGCAGAGGAAGTGATGTCATCTCTCCTCGGCTCGGTATTTTCCGTTCCGGCACCGAGGAGAGAAGACATCTGAGTGAGTTGCACAAACACAACACACACAGTAGAATACGCCAGGCACACATTACACCCCCCGATCACCCCCTGATCACCCCCCAATCACCCCCCCTGTCACACTGACACCAAGCAGTTTTTTTTTCTGATTACTGCATTGGTGTCAGTTTGTGACAGTTAGTGTGGTAGGGCAGTTAGTGTTAGCCCCCTTTAGGTCTAGGGTACCCCCCTAAATCCCCCTAAGTTTTAACCCCTTGATCACCCCCCGTCACCAGTGTCACTAAGCGATCATTTATCTGATCGCTGTATTAGTGTCACTGGTGACGCTAGTTAGGGAGGTAAATATATAGGTTCGCTGTCAGCGTTTTATAGCGTCAGGGACCCTCATATACTACCTAATAAAGGTTTTAACCCCTCGATTGCCCCCTAGTTAACCCTTTCAGCAGTGATCACTTCATAACTGTTTCGGGTGACGCTGGTTAGTTAGTTTATTTTTTATAGTGTCAGGGCACCCGCCGTTTATTACCTAATTAAGGTTTAGCCCCCTGATCACCCACGCACGCACCATACACCTCCCTTAGTGGTATAGTATCTGAACGGATCAATATCTGATCCGATCAGATCTATACTAGCGTCCCCAGCAGTTTAGGGTTTCCAAAAATGCAGTGTTAGCGGGATCAGCCCAGATACCTGCTAGCACCTGCGTTTTGCCCCTTCGCCCGGCCCAGCCCACCCAAGTGCAGTATCGATCGATCACTGTCACTTACAAAACACTAAAAACACATAACTGCAGCGTTCGCAGAGTCAGGCGTGATCCCTGCGATCGCTAACAGTTTTTTTGGTAGCATTTTGGTGAACTGGCAAGCACCAGCCCCAGGCAGCATCAGGTTAGTGCCAGTACCGCTAACACCCACACACGCACCGTACACCTCCCTTAGTGGCATAGTATCTGAACGGATCAATATCTGATCCGATCAGATCTATACTAGCGTCCCCAGCAGTTTAGGGTTCCCAAAAACACAGTGCAAACGGGATCAGCCCAGATACCTGCTAGCACCTGCGTTTTGCCCCTCCGCCCGGCCCAGTCCAGCCCACCCAAGTGCTGTATCGATCGATCACTGTCACTTACAAAACACTAAAAACACATAACTGCAGCGTTCGCAGAGTCAGGCCTGATCCCTGCGATCGCTAACAGTTTTTTTGGTAGCGTTTTGGTGAACTGGCAAGCACCAGCGGCATAGTACACCCCGGTCATAGTCAAACCAGCACTGCAGTAACACTTGGTGACTTGGCGGGCCCCATAAGTGCAGTTCAAGCTGGTGAGGTGGCAAGCACAAGTAGTGTCCTGCTGCCACCAAGAAGACAAACACAGGCCCGTCGTCCTTCCTGCTGCATTCGCCAATCCTAATAATTGGGAACCCACCACTTCTGCAGCGCCCATACTTCCCAGATTCACATCCCCAACCAAATGCAGTCGGCTGCATGAGAGGCATTTTCATTATGTCCTCCCGAGTACCCCTACCCAACGGACCCCTCCAAAAAAGATGTCGTGTCTGCAGCAAGCGTGAATATAGGCGTGACACCTGCTATTATTTTCCCTCCTGTCCTGACAATCCTGGTCTTTGCATTGGTGAATGTTTTGAACGCTACCATACACTAGTTGAGTATTAGCATACAGCATTGTACAGACTAGACACACTTTCACAGGGTCTCCCAAGATGCCATCGCATTTTGAGAGACCTGAACCTGGAACCGGTTAAAGTTATAAAAGTTACAGTTACAAAAAAAGTGTAAAAAAAAAAAAAAAACACAAAAAAATATATAAAAAAAAAAAATAGTTGTCGTTGTATTGTTCTCTCTCTCTCTATTGTTCTGCTCTTTTTTACAGTATTCTATTCTGCAATGTTTTATTGTTATTATGTTTTATCATGTTTGCTTTTCAGGTATGCAATTTTTTATACTTTACCGTTTACTGTGTTTTATTGTTAACCATTTTTTTGTCTTCAGGTACGCCATTCACGACTTTGAGAGGTTATACCAGAATGATGCCTGCAGGTTTAGGTATCATCTTGGTATCATTCTTTTCAGCCAGCGGTCGGCTTTCATGTAAAAGCAATCCTAGCAGCTAATTAGCCTCTAGACTGCTTTTACAAGCAGTGGGAGGGAATGTCCCCCCCCCCACCGTCTTCCATGTTTTTCTCTGGCTCTCCTGAGCATTTCATGACTTAGATTTCACCGGATGTAAACAGTGCCATTGGGAAACTGGGAAAGCATTTTATCACACCAATCTTGGTGTGTTCAGATGCTTTGAGGGCAGAGGAGAGCTCTAGGGTCTAATAGACCCCAATTTTTTCAAAAAAGAGTACCTGTCACTACCTATTGCTATCATAGGGAATATTTACATTCCCTGAGATAACAATAAAAATGATTAACTGCTTCAGCCCCTGAAGAATTTACCCCCTTCCTGACCAGAGCATTTTTTGCGATTCGGTACTGCGTCGCTTTAACTGACAATTGTGCGGTCATGCGACGTGGCTCCCAAACAAAATTGACGTCCTTTTTTTCCCACAAATAGAATTTTCTTTTGGTGGTATTTAATCACATCTGCGTTTTTTAATTTTTGCAATATAAACAAAATAGGAGCGACAATTTTGAAAAAAACGCATTATTTTTTACATTTTGCTATAATAAATATCCCCCGAAAATATATATAAAAAAAAACATTTTTTTTCCTCAGTTTAAGCCGATACGTATTCTTCTACATATTTTTGGTAAAAAAAAATCGCAATAAGCGTTTATTGATTGGTTTGCGCAAAAGTTAAAAGCGTTTACTAAATAGGGGACAGTTTTATGGCATTTTTATTAATAATTTTTTTTTTACTAGTAATGGCGGTGATCAGCAATTTTTATTGTGACTGCGACGTTATAGCGGACATGTCAGACATTTATGACACATTTTTGGGACCATTGTCATTTATACAGCGATCAGTGCGATTAAAAATGCACTGATTACTGTGTAAATGACACTGGCAGTGAAGGGGTTAACCACTAGGGGGCGAGGGAGGGGTTAATCAGTACTAGGGGAGTGTTTTCTAACTGTAGGGGGGTTGGGCTGTATGTGTCACTAGACTGATCACTGCTCCCGATGACAGGGAGCAGTGATCAGTGACACTTGTTACTAGGCAGAACGGGGAGATGCTGTTTACATCAGCATCTCCCCGTTCATCCTCTCCGTGAGGCGATCGCGGGTATTCCCGCGGCGATCGAGTCCGCGGGTCCCGCGACCCGACTCACGGAGCTCCTGGCCGGCACGCACGCAATGGCATGGCGGGGAATTCAAATGGATGTACAGGTACGCCCATTTGCCCAGTGTGATGGAAATATTGGATATCATATTTATATCAATGAGATTCAAATGGACCATTGCAAGGACTCCAATTTAAACTGTCTTGCCCCATAGGATGTGTATATGTATGTATGTATGTATATACAGGTATATATATATATATATATATATATATATATATTTATATATATATATATATATCTACGTGTATATGTGGGTATCTATGTGTGGGTATATATATATTCGATATATGGGAATATGTTTCTTAATATCATGATAGAACAAAGCTCACCTTAAGAAATGTAGTTACCTTGATGTGAACCCGAGAAGCCCTAGAGGTGTTGATTAGATCAAAGGGTATTGGCAGACCTTAAGGCATTCATTCTTCAGGGGGCCATTAACATGCTTCCAATACACTGATGGGAATCAGGAAAGGTCCCCTAGGTGGTAATCAACTCACCAGGGGGCCATTAACATACTACTGTTGGGACTGTTTGGGCTGGGAGATCAAAGGAGATTGTTCATTAATTCATAGACTGGTAGGCACCGAGGGGGTCGCACTGTAACAGCAATGTCCGAGCATGAATTCTGTGACATCTCTGACCCAATCAATATGTCCAGCCCGAGAACATCTGAGGAATATGCTGTTGGCGTAAAGTATACTGGAATCTATGTCTATCTTTCTTTCTAACCTTTTTTGTATCCTAGGATTTATCTTATGACTTTGTATATCTTGTATATGTCCATTGCAAACATTTATGAGTTTATGCCTGAATTAACTTTGCAGCCTAGAGCCAACACTATAGAGATATATGATAAATTCTAATCATTCTAACTTTCCTTTTCTGTGTAAATAAATGTAATTGTTTATCTTTTTTCCCTGTTATCGCTCGTTTTTATTCTTATACAGACAAAGGTTTAATCACTTATATTTGTATTGTTAATGGTTTAAGTGAGGTATAAGTATTTCCGAAACAAATATTTCCGAAACACCAGCCGTGCCATTCTGCCGACGTACATCGTCGTGCACCGGTCGGGAACCGTTTAAAAAAAAAAATGAAAGGAACAGTTTAAAAATAAGATAAAAAAAGCAAAAAAAATAATAAAGAAAAAAAAAGCACCCCTGTCCCCCCCTGCTCTCGCTCAAAGGCGAACGCAAGCGTCAGTCTGGCGTCAATAGTAAACAGCAATTGCACCATGCATGTGAGGTATCACCGCGAAGGTCAGATTGAGGGCAGTAATTTTAGCAGTAGACCTCCTCTGCAAATCTAAAGTGGTAACCTGTAAAGTCTGTTAAAGGCTTTTAAAAATGTATTTAGTTTGTCGCCACTGCACGTTTGTGCACAATTTTAAAGCATGCCATGTTTGGTACACATGTATTCGGCCTAAGATCATCTTTTTTATTCCATCAAACATTTGGGCAATATAGTGTGTTTTAATGCATTAAAATTTTAAAAAGTGTGTTTTTCCCAAAAAAATGCGTTTGAAAAATCGCTGCGCAAATACTGTGAAACTGTAAAAAAAAAAATGAAACACCCACCATTTTAATCTGTAGGGCATTTACTTTAAAAAAAAATATATAATGTTTGGGGGTTCAAAGTAATTTTCTTGCAAAAAAAAAATATTTTTTCATGTAAACAAAAAGTGTCAGAAAGGGCTTTGTCTTCAAGTGGTTGAGAAAATTGAGTACTGTCCGTGATACTTTTTTTATTTGCACTAACATACAATTTTTTAGGACAAGCTTTCGGGGTATGTCCCCTTCTTTAAGGTCCAAGCAGTACTGATTCACAAATTTTTAAGCAGAATGTTAAAGAAGAAGTGAAAAAAAAAAAAAAAAGAGAAAACCAAACACATACAAATCAATGGTAATAAGGATAGCAGCAGAGTTAGTGAGATAAGACAGAGGAAGAACTATAGAATGCAGGGGAGGTGATAGTCACAGAGGGGGTCGTAAAACTTTAGCATAATGTGCAAGGAAACCAATATCTAAATTCAGGCCATTATTTTTCGTGTCAAAAAGAAGTAACATTCTTAGTTCAAACGTTTTCCTTTCCTGGATAGTTCTGAAATTCCCTTTAACAACTAAAACATTAAGGTCTTACATAGTTATATAGTTACTTAGTAGGTGAGGTTGAAAAAAGACACAAGTCCATCAAGTCCAACCTATGTGTGTGATTATGTGTCAGTATTACATTGTATATCCCTGTATGTTGCGGTCATTCAGGTGATTATCTAATAGTTTCTTGAAGCTATCAATGCTCCCCGCTGAGACCACCGCCTGTGGAAGGGAATTCCACATCCTTGCCGCTCTTACAGTAAAGAACCCTCTATGTAGTCTAGTATAGTCTTCTATAGTGTGGTCCGGTTGTGAGAAATGATGTCCCACAGGTGTGCATTAACTGTCTTCTTTATGTTCTTTGATGGTATGTCTGTGCAAATTCATCCTCACTTGCAACTTCTGTCCTGTTTCACCAACATAAGATCCTTTGCTGCAACTTTTGCATTGGATGAGGTACACAACATTACTGGAGGTACAGTTGTAAAATCCCATGATATTGAAGGTCCCATTTGTGTTTGTAACACTTTTGGATAGATTGATCTGGTTGCATAGTTTGCAGCGTTTTTTATTGCAGGGTTTGCTTCCATTATTTGTGACTTCATAATCAGAGTGAAGTTTCCTGCTGATTAGTTTGTGTCTGAGGTTGGGTGGTTGTCTGAAAGCCAATAATGGGGGTTGTTGGAATATTCCTTTCAGAGTTTCATCCTCTGTTATAATGGGTTGTAAATCTTTGATTATCTTTTTGATCCCTTCAAGTGCTGGGTTGTATGTGGTGACTAGAGGTACTCGGTTATTTGTTTTTTTCTCTGTGTATTGGAGGAGATTTTCTCTTCGGGTTTTCAAGGCTGTTGTTGATGGTTTTGTCTTTGTAACCTTTCTTATGGAAGGAGTCTGCCAGTGTTCTGAGATGTTTATCTCTGTCTTCTGGGTCTGAACAAATTCGGTGGTATCTGATGGCCTGGCTGTGTATAATGGCCCGTTTAGTGTGTTGGGGGTGAAAACGGAACTATGAAGATAGCTGCATCGGTCAGTCGGTTTTCTGTATATCAACTTGTGAAGCTTGTCATCCCTGATGTAAACTGTAGTGTCCAAGAAGTTGACATGTGTGTTCGAATACTTCATTTTTAGTTTGATAGATGGGTGAAAAGTGTTGATCAATGAGAAGAATTGATTTAGATTTTCTTCACCTTCAGTCCATATCATGAATATATCATCAATATAGCGATAATAACTGTATGCTTTTGTTGTATGCTGTTCAGGAATTTGTCCTCCAGGTCAGCCATAAATAAGTTTGCATACTGCAGACCTCACTTTTGTCACAAAGTTTTGAAAATTGAAAAAAGAAAAAAAAATTGTTTTTTCTTGTCTTTCATAATTTTCAAAAACAAATGAGAGTTGCAAAATACTCACCATGCCTCTCAGCAAATAGCTTGGGGTGTCTACTTTCCAAAATGGGGTCATTTGGGGGGGGGTTTGTGCCATCTTGGCATTTTATGGCCTTCAAAACTGTGATAGGTAGTGAGGAGTGAAATCAAAAATTTACGCCCTTAGAAATCCTGAAGGCGGTGCTTGGTTTTCCGGGTCCTGTACGCGGCTAGGCTCCCAAAAAGTCCCACACATATGGTATCCCCATACTCAGGAGAAGCAGCTGAATGTATTTTGGGGTGCAATTCCACATATGCCCATGGCCTGTGTGAGCAATATATCATTTAGTGACAACTTTTTGTAAATTTTTTTTTTTGTCATTATTCAATCACTTGGGACAAAAAACATTATATTCAATGGGCTCAACATGCCTCTCAGCAATTTCCTTGGGGTGTCTACTTTCCAAAATGGGGTCATTTGGGAGGGTTTTGTACTGCCCTGCCATTTTAGCACCTCAAGAAATGACATAGGCAGTCATAAACTAAAAGCTGTGTAAATTCCAGAAAATGTACCCTAGTTTGTAGACGCTATAACTTTTGCGCAAACCAATAAATATACGCTTATTGACATTTTTTTACCAAAGACATGTGGCCGAATACATTTTGGCCTAAATGTATGACTAAAATTGAGTTTATTGGATTTTTTTTAAAACTAATGCCGCGTACACACGGTCGGACTTTTCGTCTACAAAAGTCCAACGGACGCTGACGGACTAAAGCTGGCTGGTAATCCGATCGTGTGTGGGCTTCTCCGGACTTTCAACTGACTTTTTTTGCCTCAAATCCGACGTACTTTAGATTTGAAACATGCTTTAAATCTTTCCGACGGACTCGAGTACGGTCGAAAAATCCGCTCGTCTGTATGCTAGTCCGACGGACAAAAACCCACGCTAGGGCAGCTATTGGCTACTGGCTATCAACTTCCTTATTTTAGTCCGGTGTACGTCATCACGTAAGAATTCGACGGACTTTTGTGTGATCGTGTGTAGGCAAGTCTGTTCGTTAGAAAGTCCGCCGCAAGTCCGTCGAAAGTCCGCCGCAAGTCCGTCGAAAGTCTGTCGGACAGGCTGTCGGACTTTTGTAGACGAAAAGTCCGACCGTGTGTACGCGGCATAAAAGTAGAAAATATCATTTTTTTTCAAAATTTTCGGTCTTTTTCCATTTATAGCACAAAAAATAAAAACCGCAGACGTGATCAAATACCATCAAAAGAAAGCTCTATTTATGGGAAGAAAAGGACGCAAATTTTGTTTGGGTACAGCATTGCATGGTCACGCAATTAGCAGTTAAAGCAACGCAGTGCCAAATTGTAAAAAGTGCTCTGGTCAGGAAGGGGGTAAATCCTTCCGGGGCTGAAGTGGTTAATAGCCACGAGTAGTTTTAGATGACTTTTTTTCCTTTGAAATGTGATTTTGCTGTCAGACTGTTCTAAACACGGGAAACATGCACCCCTTTCCAGGCATACTATAGACACCCCCAGGTACGAAATTTAAAGGGATATTACACTTTTATTGTTTCACTTTAAGCATTATTAAAATCACTGCTCCTGAAAAAACGGCCATTTTTAAAACTTTTTTTGCATTGATCCATGTCCCCTGGGGCAGGACCCAGGTCCCCAAACACATTTTATGCCAATAACTTGCATATAAGCCTTTAAAATTAGCACTTCTGATTTTTCCCATAGACTTTTAAAGGGTGTTCCGCGGCTTTTGAATTTGCCGCGAACACCCCAAATTGTTTGCTGTTCAGCGAACTGGCGAACAGCCGATGTTCGAGTCGAACATGAGTTCGACTCAAACTCGAAGCTCATCCCTAGTGGTGGTGGTGCTGGTGCCACAACACTGTAAGTCCTCACAGTTACTCTTGGTGGGAGCTGGAATGGGCCCTGCTGTGAAATATTAGATCAAGAATTGTAATTACATGCATCTGTTGAACAGGGGAAGAAAAATTGGGCCTTTGGTGGTGGTGGTGCTAGTGCCACAACACTGCAACCCCTCACAGATACTCTAGTTGGAGCGCAGGAACGAGCCCTGCTGCAAAGAATTGCATCAAAAATTGTAATTACATGCCCCTGTTAAACGGGGGCTGAAAAATTGGGCCTTAAGCACTGGTGCTGGTACCATAACACTGCAACCCCTCACGGATACTCTAGTTAGAGTGCAGGAATGAGCCCTGCTGCAAATAACTGCATCAAAAAATGTAATTACACAGGCCCTGTTAAACAGGGGCCGAAATATTGGGCCTTAGGCACTGCTGCTGGTGCCACAACACTGCAACCCCTCACAGATACTCTAGTTGGAACGCAGGAACGAGCCCTGCTGCAAATAACTGCATCAAAAATTGTAATTACACGCCCCTGTTAAACAGGGGCTGAAAAATTGGGCCTTAGCCACTGGTGGCGGCGCCCAGAACCAAAAATGTTCTTACAAGCTATCAACATGATCATTGAGGAGGAAGAGGATAATTACTCAGCATAACCGGATAGTCACTCAGCATCAGCATAGGCAGTCTTGAAGGGATCTGACATTTAAAAAAAAAATATTCGGTTACATGAGCATCAGGTGCTTGGTAGCTGGTGGTGATCCAAGACTGATTCATTTTTATGAAGGTCAGTCGATCGACCGAGTTGGTGGACAGACGCACCCTGTGAACGGTTATAAAGCCTCCAGCAGCACTGAATGTGCATTCCGAAAGAACGCTGGATGCAGGACAGGCCAGTAGCTCAATTGCATACTGTGCAAGCTCTGGCCAGTGATCCATCCTCAAGACCCAGTAACCCAGAGGATTTTCGGTGGGAAAGGTGTCCAAGTCAGATCTTGCCCCTAGGTATTCCTGCACCATGTAAAACAGACGCTGGTGATGGTTGCTGGAACCGATCATACCTTGGGGCTGCGGACTAAAAAATTGTCTGAACGCATCGGTCAGACGGACACCTTCTCCACCGCTCCTTCTTTGACTGACTGAAGCCTCAGCAACACGTTGTCCAGAAACAGGAGTTTGTAACCTCCCAGTCTCTGGGAATGCATTGCACAGACCTTTCTGTAAGGCCTCCCGAAGATGTTTCATCTTCTGCTCCCTCTGCGATGGCAAGCTAAGGACCGCAACCTTACCCTTGTAACGTGGATCAAGGAGCGTTGCCAGCCAGTATTGATCCCTCTCCTTGATACCACGAATATGAGGATCCTTCTGCAGGCTTTGCAGGATCAGGGAGGCCATGCAGCGTAGGTTTGCTGAGGCATTCGGTCCAGAGTCCTCTGGGTCACTAAGGATGACATGATTCGCAGCCACCTCCTCCCAGCCACATACAAGTCCATGGGTTTCTTGGGACTGTAAATGATCCCTTAAATACTGCTGCTGATGCTGAGTGCCAGGCTCCACCTCCATGCTGACACAATACTCCTCATCCTCCTCCTCCTCGTCCTCTTCCTGCGTGATCGGCGGGCACGCAGGAACACTGTCTGGATAAAGGGGGCCTTGAGAATTAAGGAAGTCCTCCTCTGCCCGCCTCTGTTCTGCCTCAAGTGCCCTGTCCATTATTCCACGCAGCGTGTGCTCCAACAGGTGGACAAGGGGGACAGTGTCACTGATGCATGCACTGTCACTGCTCACCATCCTTGTGGCCTCCTCAAATGGTGACAGGACAGTGCATGCATCCCTGATCATGGCCCACTGGCGTGAGGAAAAAAACAGGCCCCCCTGACCCTGTCCTGGTGCCATAGTCGCACAGGTACTCATTGATGGCTCTCTGCTGCATGTGCAGCCGCTGCAGCATGGTCAACGTTGAGTTCCACCTGGTGGGCATGTCACAGATTAGGTGATTCTTGGGCAGGTTAAATTCCTTTGGGAGGTCTGCCAGCTGAGCACTGGCATTATATGACCGGCGGAAATGCACACAGACTTTCCTGGCCTGCCTCAGGACATCCTGTAAGCCCGTATACCTGCCCAAGAACTGCTGCACCACCAAGTTAAGGACGTGAGCCAAACAGGGCACATGGGTCAGTTGTCCCTGTCGGAGGGCGGAAAGGAGGTTGGTGTCATTGTCGCAAAGCACCATTCCTGCCTTAAGTTGGCGTGGCGTCAACCACCTCTGAACCTGCCCCTGCAGAGCTGACATAATCTCTGCCCCAGTGTGGCTCCTGTCCCCCAAGCACACCAGCTCAAGCACCGCATGGCATCTTTGGTCTGCATATTTTTGCAGCCCCTTGAATGCCTACGGAGCACCGCTGGATCCGAGGACAAAGCACAGGAAGAGGCCATGGAGGAAGAAGAAGAGGAGGGGGTGGAGGAGAGAGGTGTGTCAGAATCACCAGTACTGGCATTTTGGAGGCGTGGTGGCGGAACAACCTCCAACACTACTGCACCTTGTCCTGCATCCTTCCCAGCTGCCAGCAGAGTCACCCAATGCACCGTGAAACTTAGGTAACGTCCCTGTCCATGCCTGCTGGACCATGAGTCAGCTGTAATATGAACCTTACCACTGACCGCCCTGTCCAGTGAGGCCAAGACATTGCCTTCCACATGCCGATAGAGAGCTGGAATCACATTCCGTGAGAAAAAGTGGAGTTTGGGAACCTGCCACTGAGGAACCGCACATTCCACAAACTCACGGAAGGGGGCAAAGTCTACCAACTGAAAAGGTAGCAGTTGAAGTGCTAGCAATTTTGCCAAGCTATCATTCAACTTCTGGGCATGTGGATGGCTGGGGGTGAACTTCTTTCTGTGGTGCAGCAGCTGGGGCAGGGGAATTTGCCTGGTACAATCTGACATCAGTGTACCGATAGCAGATTGCCCGCAAGTACTTGGCTGTGACACACCTAATTCTACACCTTCATTCCTCTCAGTGCAGGTCTCAGAGAGGACTGAGGGTATAGTGGGGTTGGAGATCCCAGCTGATGAGGAGCAAGGAGAGGTCCTCTTTGGTCTTTGGTGTGGGTCTTTTCGGTACGCTTGCCAACAAACTGCATGGCAGGTCAACATATGTCTGGTCAAGGATGTGGTGCCCAAGCGGGAGATGTTTTGGCCACGCGAGATACGCTTGAGACATATGTTGCAAATAGCAGCGGTGCGATCTGATGCACTCATCTCAAAAAAGGCCCACACCAAAGAACTTTTGGAATAACGCGCAGAGACAGCAGCGCCCTGCACATGCGGAGCTCTGCGGTGTGATTCAGTCAGTGTGCTGCCCTTAGGCTGGCCCCTGGAGGGCATCCTGCCTTGTTGGTGAAGTGCCTCCTTCTCCTCCTCCTCTCTCCTATCAGGCACCCACGTGGAGTCAGTGACCTCATAATCTCCTCCCTCCTCATCACTGGAGCAAACCTGGCAGCATGCTGCAGCAGGGGGAACATGACTGCCAGATTGCTGTTTTTCTTGGGCACCCCCTCTGTCTGGGCTCACGTTACTGCCTTCCTCTAGCTGAGTACCATCATCGGAGCCTTCAAAACTATACTGTAGGTGAGACTGTGCAGGGTACACAGTACAGTAGCTGGAAATATTTCAAAGAGCCTACACAAGCATCTGGCTGCAGGTAGCTATACTGTAGGTGAGACTGTGCAGGGTACACAGTACAGTAACTGGAAATACTTCAATGAGCCTACACAAGCACCTGGCTTCAGGTAGCTATACTGTAGGTGAGACTGTTCAGGGTACACAGTACAGTAGCTGGAAATTCTTCAATGAGCCTACACAAGCACCTGGCTGCAGGTAGCTATACTGTAGGTGAGACTGTGCAGGGTACACAGTACAGTAGCTGGAAATACTTCAATGAGCCTACGCAAGCACCTGGCTGCAGGTAGCTATACTGTAGGTGAGACTGTGCAGGGTACACAGTACAGTAGCTGGAAATACTTCAATGAGCCTACACAAGCACCTGGCTGCAGGTAGCTATACTGTAGGTGAGACTGTGCAGGGTACACAGTACAATAGCTGGAAATACTTCAAAGAGAATACACAAGCACCTGGCTGCAGGTAGCTATACTGTAGGTGAGACTGTGCAGGGTACACAGTACAGTAGCTGGAAATACTTCAAAGAGCCTACACAAGCACCTGGCTGCAGGTAGCTATACTGTAGGTGAGACTGTGCAGGGTACACAGTACAGTAGCTGGAAATACTTCAATGAGCATACACAAGCACCTGGCTGCAGGTAGCTATACTGTAGGTGAGACTGTGCAGGGTACACAGTACAATAGCTGGAAATACTTCAAAGAGAATACACAAGCACCTGGCTGCAGGTAGCTATACTGTAGGTGAGACTGTGCAGGGTACACAGTACAGTAGCTGGAAATACTTCAAAGAGCCTACACAAGCACCTGGCTGCAGGTAGCTATACTGTAGGTGAGACTGTGCAGGGTACACAGTACAGTAGCTGGAAATACTTCAATGAGCATACACAAGCACCTGGCTGCAGGTAGCTTTACTGTAGGTGAGACTGTGCAGGGTACACAGTACAGTAGCTGGAAATACTGTAAAAACACCTGCCTGCCTGTCAGTATATTAGGAAGAGAAAAACAGGATCTAGCTAAACTGAACACAGTGTATATATATATATATACAACACCTGGGATGCATATATATATACACAATACACTGTAACTGCAGATGACTCCACCTGCCTACTCTATCTAACTTAAATCAAATAACACTGTCTGTCTTTCTCTCTCTCTATCTGAATGCCGGAACTACACAGGGCTGCCGTGCTGGTGGCCTTATATAGTGTGGGGCATGTACTAAACCCCCTGAGCCATAATTGGCCAAAGCCTCCTAGGCTTTGGCCAATTATGGCTCTCTGTTCAGACGGCGCTGTGATTGGCCAAGCATGCAGGTCATAGTGCATGCTTGGCCAATCAAAAGCCAGCAATGCACTGCGATGCCGCAGTGAATTATGGGCCGTGATGCGCCACTTGAATTTGGCGCGAACGGCCCATATCGTTCGTAATACGGCAAACAACCGAACAGACGATGTTCAAGTCGAACATGGGTTCAACTCGAACACGAAGCTCATCCCTACTCAACACACAGCCATTAATGTCTAAACTGCTGGCAACAAAAGTGAGTACGCCCCTAAGTGAAAACGTCCAAATTGGGCCCAAAGTGGCAATATTTTGTGTGGCCACCATTATTTTCCAGCATTGCCTTAACCCTCTTGGGCATGGAGTTCACCAGAGCTTCATAGGTTGCCACTGAAGTCCTTTTCCACTCCTCCATGATGACATCACGGAGCTGGTGGATGTTAGAGAACTAGCGTTCCTCCACCTTCCGTTTGAGGATGCCCCGCAGATGCTCAATAGGGTTTAGGTCTGGAGACATGCTTTATCCACATCATTACCTTTACCCTCAGCTTCTTTAGCAAGGCAGTTGTCGTCTTGGAGGTGTGTTTGGGGTTGTTATCATGTTGCAATACTGCCCTGCGGCCCAGTCTCCAAAGGGAGGGGATCATGCTCTGCTTCAGTATGTCACAGTACATGTTGGCATTCATGGTTCCATCAATGAACTGTAACTCCCCAGTGCCGGCAGCACTCATTCAGCCCCAGACCATGACACTCCCACCACCATGCTTGAATGTAAGCAAGACACACTTGGCTTTTGTACTCCTCACCTGGTTGCCGCCACACACGCTTGGCACCATCTGAACCAAGCAAGTTTATCTTGTTCTCATCAGACCACAGGACATGGTTCCAGTAATCCATGTCCTTAGTCTGCTTGTCTTCAGCAAACTGTTTGCAGGCTTTCTTGTGCATCATCTTTAGAAGAGGCTTCCTTCTGGGATGACAGCCATGCAGACCAATTTGATGCAGTGGGTGGCATGTGGTCTGAGCACTGACAAGCTAACCCCTATCCCCTTCAACCTCTGTAGCAAAGCTGGCAGCACTCATATGTCTATTTCCCAAAGACAACCTCTGGATATGATGCTGAGCACGTGGACTCAACTTCTTTGGTCGTCCATGGCGAGGCCTGTTCTGAATGGAACCTGCCCGGAACCTGTCCTGTTAAACCGCTGTATGGTCTTGGCCACCGTGCTGCAGCTCAGTTTCAGGGTATTGGCAATCTTCTTATAGCCTAGGCCATCTTTATGTAGAGCAGCAATTCTTTTTTTCAGATCCTCAGATAGTTCTTTGCCAAAAGGTGCCATGTTGAACTTCCAGTGACCAGTATGAGAGAGTGAGAATGATAACACCAAATTTAACACACCTGCTCTCCATTCACACCTGAGACCTTGTAACACTAATGAGCCACATGACACCGGGGAGGAAAAATGGCTAATTGGGCCCAATTTGGACATTTTCACTTAGGGGTGTACTCACTTTTGTTGCCATCGGTTTAGACATTAATGGCTGTGTGTTGAGTTATTTTGAAGGGACAGCAAATTGACACTGTTATACAAGCTGTACACTCACTACTTTACATTGTAGCAAAGTGTCATTTCTTCAGTGTTGTCACATGAAAAAATAGAAGAAAATATTTACAAAAATGTGAGGGGTGTACTCACTTTTGTGAGATACTGTATGTGGTTTAGTTTGATGCAGTTTTCCATTGCACTTTGCATTTTTGAACACGTGTTTTTGATGCATTTTTTAAATTTGTTTTTTGTGCCTTGTCCTTAACAACCGATGACTCATCAGCTGTCAGCAGAATTCCCAGCTGACAGCTGAATGTAAACAAAACAATGCCAGCATAAAAAAATGTAAAAAAAACAGCGTGCCCCCCCAATCCATACCAGACGCTTATCCGAGCATGCAGCCCAGCAGGTAAGGAAAGGGGAGGGACAAGCGAGCAGGACCGTAAGGATTTGCCCCCTTAATGACCAGGCCATTTTTTGTGATATGGCACTGCCTTACTTTAACTGACAATTGCTCGGTCGTGCGATGCCTGACCCAAACAAAATTGACGTCTTTTTTTCCCCCACAAATAGAGCTTTCATTTGGTGGTATTTGATCACCTCTACGGGTTTTATTGTTGGCGCTATAAACAAAGAGCAACAATTTTGAAAAAAAAAAACGTTTTTTTTACTTCTTGCTATAACACATATCCAAAAAAAATAATAATTTCTTCATCAGTTTAGGCTGATTTATATTCTTCTACATAATTTTGGTAAAACAAAAAAAAAATCAAAATAGGCGTATATTAATTGGTTTGCGGAAAAGTTATCAAAAAAGGGGAAAGATTTAGGGACTTTTAATTTTTTTATTGTTTTTACTAGTAATGGCGAACATCTGTGATTTTTAGCGGGACTGCAACATTGCGGCGGACAAATCTGATCCCAAATCAGAAACACTTTTTGGGAACCAGTGACATTATAACATTGATCAGTGCTATAAAAATGCACTGATCAATGAAAATATGACACTGACAGGGAGGAGGTTAACACTAGGGGTCGATCAAGGGGTTAACTATGTATGGGTATGTACTACCCATACCCATGTACTACTGTATGGGTATGGGCTGCTTGGGACATAACAGAGATCACTGGGAACAGTAGATCTCTGACATGTCCCCTTTCAGAATGGGGATTGCCTTGTTTACAAAGGCAGATTCCCATTCTGCCTCTCCTCACCGTGACCGTGGGTCAACGGCGGACATCGCAACAACGCCTGTGCGAGCCGACGTACAATGATGGCAGTTCACGCAGGAGAGCCGACCTGCCACATTACAACTGCAGTGGGTGGTTCTTAAAGAGGGAGTCCACCTAAAAAAAAAATATTAAAAGCCAGCAGCTACAAATACTGCAGCTGCTGACTTTTAATAAATGGCCACTTACCTGTCCCAGGGTCCAGCGATGTCGGCAGGCGACGCCGATCACTCGCTTGACTCTCGGCAGCTGCACTTCACTTGTGGCTTCACTTCCCGGTTCCCTACTGCGCATGCGCGAGTCGCGCTGCGCGTCGTAACTGGTCCCCGCTATCTCCTGGGACCTGTGTGTTTCCCAGGAGACAGCGCAGAGGGACAGGAAGAGGCATAGACTCCCGTGGGAGTCTATGCCAGAAGTGGGTGCAAATACCTGTCTTAGACAGGTATCTGCACCCCCCTCCCCCCTGAAAGGTGCCAAATGTGACACCGGAGGGGAGGAGGGTTCCTGAAAAGCGGAAGTTCCATTTTTGTGTGGAACTCCGCTTTAAGTAGTCAAAAAGAAACAAAAAACAAAAAGAAAGTTCCCCAGTGTAGATCCAGCTTCAATCACGGCGTACGCTGCCACCACGATCCAAAAAAAAAGAGGCTACACCATCTGACAATTCCTAAATACTTAAGGCAGTGTTTCTCAACTCCAGTCCTCAAGGCGCACCAACAGGTCATGTTTTCAGGATTTCCCTCAGATGAAACGTCTGTGGTAATTACTAAGGCAATGAAACTGATCAAATCACCTGTGCAAAATAGTGGTAATCCTGAAAACATGACCTGTTGGTGCGCCTTGAGGACTGGAGTTGAGAAACCCTGACTTAAGGGGTGGGGCCACCAAATGACATCACAGGGTGGTCCCATCCACTTTGTGACATCATAGACCCAGCATGACTCATTCGATGGGGCCCCAAACTTTTGACTAATATCCACAAAAACAAAACCTCCCCAGATGTTACTGTGGTCACTTCCTTGACTAAACTCCATACTGAACTTAGAGGGTTAATGGTCCAGCAGCATGATAAATACCTTCCGTCCCTAAAGATCCACTATCATGCCCAAAACAACAAATCGGGGAAACTCCTGGCTACTAGGCACAAGACACAGGGCACAATCCACTAAGCGATATGTTACCGCATCCGAGTATGCTGCAATATATCTCACAACGTTAAGAAAAAAATAGGTACAATTCATAAAGAAACTCTCATTATAAACTCGCCACATTATATATTCGAAAATAACGCATGACATCATGCGGTAAGTTATCGCAAGCATCTCGCAAGTGTTGGGGCGAACGGTTCACTGAATTTGCAGGGTTTTAACCGGGTGTTATCCCTGCCAAACATCCTTCAATGCTCTGAGTGCTGCACAATGCATTCTGTGGGCAAAGCTTTGCTCAATCAGTGCGCAATGTAAGCTGGTTGTTAAGGAGAGGGGACGAGAAGCCAGCCGTGGTGTCCTTAACAACCGATGAGTCAGCTCTCTATGGGTTTCTCCGCTGACAGCTGAAAAAATAGGCCATCAATAGAAAAAAGTGGAAAAAAAAATGGCGTGGGGGTCCCCCAATCCATACCAGGCCTTTATCCAGGCTTGCAGCCTGGCAGGTCAGGAAAGGGGGGATGAGCAAGCAGCCCCCCTCCTGAACCATACCAGGCCTCAGGCCTCAACATGGTGGGTGGGGGATTTGGGGCAGAGGGGGCTCTGCCTCCCCACCCCAAAGCTCCTTGTCCCCATGTTGATGGGGACAAGGGTCTCTTCCCCACAACCGTGGGCTGTGGTTGTGGGGATCTGTAGATTGTGGGGGTCCCTCTATGTAAATCCATTATCAATCATGCCGTCCGCCGGACCTGAAAGATTGAAAAATAAAAGCTTCACCTTCTGTGACAGTTGCCCGCTGAATGCCTCCTCTGTGCTTTGACAGTTCTTATATAGGTAAGGGCGGAGCCACCTGGCAACATTACCTGGTGGCCCTACCCCCTCTTGCATCACTGGCCCAGCATGCACCAGTCCATGACGTCAGAAGGGGTGGTGCCACCGGGTGATGTAGCCAGGTGACCCCACCCCTTCCTATATAAGAAATGTCAAGGTGAAGAGCAGGCATTTGGTGGGAGGCCATCCTAGGAGGTGGAGCATTTTAGATGTTTTAGATTTTATTGATTTTTTGGGTCAACAGGCGGTGTGATTAACAATGGATTTACATCGAGGGACACTTTTTTATCTTTTATTTTTTAATAAAGGAATTGCCGAAAACATCTTTGTGTCAAGCAAGTTAACAGTGTGTAAATAATTCATTAATATTGAAGTATCATCTAAAAAATTCTCAATTTTCAGCAAGTCCACAGTGAAAAAGGTATATGTTGAAAATATATATTGAAAAAATATATATAATAATGTCCCATAAGGTGACTCTTGTG
Organism: Lithobates clamitans; assembly: GCA_037952925.1. NCBI lineage: Eukaryota > Metazoa > Chordata > Amphibia > Anura > Ranidae > Lithobates > Lithobates clamitans. Next base: position 2,977,257 of record JBBGZY010001546.1, on the reverse strand, counting down.
ATGATGATCCAGGTAATAAGATGAGTGACTTCCCACACGTGTTCCCCTCCCCCCGTGTGACTGCGCTCACCTCAAGAAATGTGACCGCACAATCAAGTTTGGTCTACAAAAGCAGCTGAACCACCTCTGGGCTTTAAGTATAACCTGCTTTGCAGGATCCCCCCGTTATGTTTTCCTCAATTTAAGGTAAGAAAGATGCTAGATTATCGTTTGAGTATAAATTTATTGTAGGGGATCCCCCTGAGGAAGAGACACGTGATTAGCCCTGTGTCGTCACGTGTAGGGGAGGGGCCAGGACGGTCATCATCACAAGAGTCACTTATGGGACATTATTATATATATTTTTTCAATATATTTTTTCAACATATACCTTTTTCACTGTGGACTTGCTGAAAATTGAGAATTTTTTTGATATTTGATGATACTTCGATATTAACCACTTTATCACTGGGCACTTAAACCCCCTTAATAACCAGACCAATTTTCAGCTTTCAGTGCTCTCACATTTTGAATGACAATTACTCAGTCATGCAACACTGTACCTACACTGGGGCAAAAAAATTATTTAGTCAGCCACCAATTCTCCCACTTAATATGATGAGAGAGGCCTGTAATTGTCATCATAGGTATACCTCAACTATGAGAGACAAAATGTGGAAACAAATCCAGACAATCACATTGTCTGATTTTTGAAAGAATTTAATTGCAAATTATGGTGGAAAATAAGTATTTGGTCACCTACAAACAAGCAAGATTTCTGGCTCTCACAGACCTGTATCTTCTTCTTTAAGAGGCTCCTCTGTCCTCCACTCATTACCTGTATTAATGGCACCTGTTTGAACTTGTTATCAGTATAAAAGACACCTGTCCACAACCTCAAACAGCCAAACTCCACTGTGGTGAAGACCAAATAGCTGTCGAAGGACACCAGAAACAAAATTGTAGACCTGCACCAGGCTGGGAAGACTGAATCTGCAATAGGCAAGCAGCTTGGTGTAAAGAAATCAACTGTGGGAGCAATAATTAGAAAATGGAAGATACAAGACCAATGATAATCTCCCTCGATCTGGGGCTCCATGCAAGATCTCACTCCCTGGGGTCAAAATGATCACAAGAACGGTGAGCAAAAATCCTAGAACCACACCGGGGGACCTAGTGAATGACCTGCAGAGAGCTGGGACCAACTTAAGAAAGGCTACCATCAGTAACACACTACGCCGCCAGGGACTCAGATCCTGCAGTGCCAGAAGTGTCCCCCTGCTTATGCCAGTACATGTCCGGGCCCGTCTGAGGTTTTCTAGAGAGCATTTGGATGATCCAGAAGAGGATTGGGAGAATGTCATATGGTCAGATGAAACCAAAGTAGAACTGTTTGGTAGAAACACAACTGGTCGTGTTTGGAGGAGAGAGAATGCTGAGTTGCAACTAAAGAACACCATACCTACTGTGAAGCATGGGGATGGCAACATCATGCTTTGGGGCTGTTTCTCTGCAAAGGGAACAGGACGACTGATCCGTGTACATGAAAGAATGAATGGGGCCATGTATCATGAGATTTTGAGTGCAAACATCCTCCCATCAGCAAGAGCATTGAAGATGAAACGTGGCTGGGTCTTTCAGCATGACAATGATCCTAAACACACCGCCCAGGCAATGAAGGAATGGTTTTGTAAGAAGCATTTCAAGGTCCTGGAGTGGCCTAGCCAGTCTCCAGATCTCAACCCCATAGAAAACTCCGTGTTGCCCAGCGACAGCCCCAAAACATCACTGCTCTAGAGGAGATCTGCATGGAGGAATGGGCCAACATACCAGCAACAGTGTGTGACAACCTTGCGAAGACTTACAGAAAACCTTTGACCTCTGTCATTGCCAAAAAAGGATATATAACAAAGTTTTGAGATGAACTTTTGATATTGACAGAATACTTACTGTATTTATCGGTGTATAACACGCACTTTTTTACTCTTAAAATCAGGGGAAAATTGTGGGTGCATGTTATACGCCGATCCCCGCCGATCTCCGCTGATTTTTTGCGATCGCGCCGACATACACATCCGAGTGTACAGATTTAAATATGGCGCTGGCGGACTCGGCGGAGCAGAGCGAGCGGCGCCGAGATCGAAGGGACTGGGCGGAGCCGAGATACGCAAAGCTGAGTGTACTCGGCTCTTTTCGGCTCCGCTCACAGTCACGCCCAGTCCTGCCATTGGACCTGTGTTATGTCCATCATAGGGCGGGACTGGGCATGACTGTGAGCAGAGCCGAAAAGAGCTGAGTACACTCGGCTATGTGTATCTCTGCTCCGCCGAGTCCCTCCGCTGCGCCATATTTAAATCTGTACACTCGGATGTGTATGTTGGCGTGATCGCAAACAATCAGCGGAGATCGGCGGGGATTGCAAGGCTGCACTGGGGCAAGGCTGCAATGGACACTGGGGAAGGCTGCACTAACAAGGCTGCACTAACAAGGCTGCACTGACATGGCTGCAAGGCTGCACTGGGGCAAAGCTGCACTGACAAGGCTGCACTGAGAAGGCTTCAATGACACTGACAAGGCTGCATTGATGGGCATTTAAATGTAAGTTTTTTTCCCTTAAACTTCCCTCCTAAAAGTTTTTTTCCTTTAAAATTCCCTCCTAAACTCGGGGTGCGTGTTATACGCCAGCACGTGTTATACGCCGATAAATATGGTATTTTCCACCATAATTTCTAAATAAATTCTTTAAAAAATCAGACAATGTGATTGTCTTAATTTGTTTCCACATTTTGTCTCTCATAGTTGAGGTATACCTATGATGACAATTACAGGCCTCTCCCATCTTTTTAAGTGGGAGAATTTGCACAATTGGTGGCTGACTAAATACTTTTTTGCCCCACTGTACATGAAATTTTTGTCCTTTTTTTTTTCACACAAATAGATCTTTCTTTTGGTGCTATTTACTCACCGCTGGGTTCTTTATTTTTTGCGCTATAAAAGAAAAAAGACCGAAAATTCTGTAAAAAAATGCATTTTTCTTTGTTTCTGTTATAAAATTAGCAAATTAGTAATTTTTCTTTATATATTTTGGACCTAAATTATACCACTACATATCTTTGGTAAAAATAACCCAAATCGGTGGATATTATTTGGTCTTTTTGAAAGTTATAGAGTCCACAAGCTATGGTGTCAATCTCTGAAAATTGATCACACCTGAAGTACTGACGGCCCATCTAATTTCTTGAGACCCTAACAAGCCAGGAAAGTTCAAATACCCCCCCAAATGACCCCTTTTTGGAAAGTAGACATTCCAAGGTGTTTGGTAAGAGGCATGGTGAGTTTTTTGAAGTTGTAATTTTTTCCCACAATTCTTTGCAAAATCAAGATTTTTTTTTTCCACAAAATTGTTATATTAGCAGGTTATTTCTCACACACAGCATATGCATACCACATATTACACCCCAAAACACATTCTACTACTCCTGAGTACAGCAATACCACATGTGTGGGACTTTTACACAGTGTGGCCACATACAGAGGCCCAACATGCAGGTAGTGCCATCAGGCGTTCTTGGAGCATAAATTACACATATCATTTTTTGACTACCTTTTACACTTTTGAAGGCCCTGGAGAACCAGGACAACGGAAACGCCCAAAAATGACCCCATTTTGGAAAGAAAACAACCCAATTTTTAATCTATGAGGCATATTGAGTCTTTTGAACGTGTCTTTTTTTTTTACAAGTTATTGGAAAATGTGTAAAGAAAATAAAAAAACATTTTTTTTTTACACAACATTGTCCATTTACACAATATTTCTAACACATAGCATGTACATACCAAACATTACACCCCAAAAGAGATTCTCCAACTCCTCCTGAGTTTGGCAATACCACATGTGGGAGACTTTTTCACAGTGTGGCCACATACAGAGGACCAACATGCAGGGAGCACCATCAGGTGTTCTAGGGACATAAGTTTCAAATCTAATTTGACTACCTATTACACTTTTGTGAGGCACTGTAGTGGCATGGATGTGGCATGGATGATAACTGATGTGGTATGGATGAGCATGAATGGGGATGGATGAGTCGTGGATGGGGATGGCTGAGCATGAATGAGTATCGGCCGGGTACAGCTGAGTACGGATGGGTACGACTGAGTACAACTGGGTACGGCTGAGTATGGCTGGGTACGGCTGGGTACGGCTGAGTATGGCTGGGTATGGCTGGGTACAGCTGAGTATTGCTGGGTATGGCTGAGTATGGATGGGTATGGCTAATTATGGATGGGGGTGGATGGGATGGCTGAGCTTGGATGGATGGATGAATGAATGAGTATTGCTGAGGATGGATGGCTGAGCATGGATGGATGGATGAGTATGCTGAGTATGGATGAGGATGGATGGCTGAGTATGCTGAGTATGGATGGGTGAGCATGGATGGATGGATGAGTATGCTGAGTATGGATGGGTGAGCATGGATGAATGGATGAGTATGCTGAGTATGGATGGGTGAGTATGGATGGATGGATGAGTATGCTGAGTATGGATGGATGAGTATGCTGAGTATGGATGGGTATGCTGAGCATGGATGGGTGAGCATGGATGGATGGATGAGTATGCTGAGTATGGATGGGTATGCAGTGTATGGATGGGTGTGCTGAGTATGGATGAGTATGCTGAGTATGGATGGGTATTCTGAGTATGGATAGGTATGCTGAGCATGGACAGGTGAGCATGGATGGATGGATGAGTATGCTGAGTATGGATGGGTATGCCGAATATGGATGGGTATGCCGAGCGAGTATGGATGGATATGCAGAGTATGGATGGGTATGCTAAACATGGATGGGTGAGCATGGATGGATGGATGAGTATGCAGAGTATGGATGGGTAGGCAGAGTATGGATGGGTATGCAGAGTATGGATGGGTATGCCGAATATGGATGGGTGAGCATGGATGGATGGATGAGTATGCAGAGTATGGATGGGTATGCAGAGTATGGAGGGGTATGCAGAGTATGGATGGGTATGCAGAGTATAGATAGTTATGCAGAGTATGGATGGGTATGCTGAGTATGGATGGGTATGCAGAGTATGGATGGGTATGCAGAGTATGGATGGGTATGCAGAGTATGGATGGGTATGCATGGCTGAGAATGGATGGATGGATCTGTCACTGAGCAGCACTGTGGGCACTACACATCCAGCTCACAGCGCTGCTGCCATCGATCTCACCCCTCTCTGCTCACACTTGATGGAGAGGGGAGGGAGGAACCGGAAATCACGTTGGTTTCTTTACATGTAATCGCTCTGTCATTTGATGGAGCGATCACGTGGTAAACGGCCGTGATCAGCTGCCATTTACCATGATCCGTGATGCGCCGGGTCCTCTGGACCCGGCGGTCATGGATGTTCTCGGGTGCGCGCCCCAGGGGGCTCGCGAGAGCAGGATTCTGGGAGGACGTCACTGTACACCCTCCCAGAGTTAAGCAACCGCCTTGTAGCCGTCATTCGGCTATGGGCCGGTTGCTAAGTGGTTAATGAATTATTTCACTGTGAACTTGCTTGACACAAAGATGTTTTGTTTTTATTATTCATATATTATTGTTTTTTCTCATAACTTAGATGCAAGTGCTCACAGCATCAATTTGTGGAATTTATATTCACACTTAGTAAGGTTAATATCACATAACGCTGCATTTTCTTTTATTTATATACTTTTTTCACAGATTATGGGAGAGTGATTAATGCTAAGCTGCTGTGTATTGGTTCTTTCTCCACATTTATAATTTTTATTTTTCAACACTACACCTTATGGTAGTTGTAATCTAGGTTGATTGTCTCTAATGGTAGCTCGCAAGATTTCTATCTATCTATATTGAACAAAAAAACTTGCCTGCACTAATGTGAAGGGTGAAACTTGTAGTGATGTAGTAGTGTAGTAGATGATTATTATTTAGTTATTGTTATAATGTGAGTAATTTCCCACAGCAACCCAATTCTTCCAGAGAGATGCATTTATTGAAACTTCAGACACAACAAAGTCCATAAGATACTTGCAACAGATGACAAAATCTAACAGAGTAAATATGACAATGAACCTTCAGAGTCCCATTTGTCCTAGACAATATCTACATGGCAGCTTGAATTGTCCACCTGAAATACTAGTCTGACACTGGGGGGGGGGGTTCTGAATACCCCCTCAAGTCTAATACCATCAATAAATACTTCTATGGTCCTTTATCATCCTTAAGTATGTAAACAATGTACCCTTTGATTAACAGGCCATACCTAGATAGACTTGCATAAGATCAACACATCAAAGGGTCATCAGCTGTCCCTTTGATATGTTAAAATTGAGTTGGCAACTCAACCATTATCAACTGAATTCTGGCCTGGTCAATATGTCAGCATTGTACTGTATGTGTACACATATATCCTACATAAATCATCCAACATATTACAACAAAACTGAGATCTGGACTGCAGCACATAGGCTAGGTCTGGGTCAAAGGCTGTAGTTTTGATGCGCAAAATGCCCCTCAGGTGAGAGTCACTTAGTCTTGTCCTCATATGGTTCTTATTATAGTTCATAGCAGAGAATGTCTTCTCACACATATATGTTGAGCCATACAAGCTCAGAATTTTCTTAGCCAATGTTTGAATCTCTTATCCAGTTGGCGGTTGAAGTTCACAAGAGAGATCTGTTGGTGACGACTTCGTAACTCGCTGTCACAATGCTGCTCAAAGAGCCCGAGCTGCAGCTGATCTGGAGCATCATCGGGGTCACCAAAGAATGGAGAGGAGAAAAGGATGATCTCCTTTTCAATAGCTGCAAAATCCTGAAAGCGCCGTTTAATCTCCCCAGCCAGAGATGTGATGTCTGCTGCATACCGGCTCGTTTGCGCACTGATATTGTCCTGTGGAAAACTGTTCATTATTTCCTGCAATGCTGAAAAAATGTATGAGATTTGGCTGTGTTTGTGACAACTGCCTGATGAAAAGTTGCAGCTTGGTTCCAAAGGCTTTGAGGTGTGAATAAAGCTGGTTCACCACTGCATCTTTCCCCTAAAGACTCGTGATCAGTACATTCAGATACTTTGTTATGTCAGCTAGAAACCCCAAATCAGCCAGCCAAATAGGATCAGATAGTTCTCGCATCGGTTGTCCCTTTGTTTCCAAGAATTCTCCGATTTCCTTTCTGAGAGAGTAGAAACTCTGCAGTGCAGACCCTTGACTGAGCCATCTTACATCGTTGTGATATAAAACATCTTCCTATTCAGCCTGGATGTCCAGTAGAAACTGTTTAAACTGGTGGCACAGGGCTTTAGAGCAAATAAAATGAATAGTCTTTACCACCGGATTCATAACATGATCATATTTGAGATGTTTAGCACAGAGAACTTGTTGATGAATGATGCAATGGAGTTTAATAGCTTTGCCTCCTTCTTCGATCATCTTGTTACAGATTAGGTTTGATAATCCACTTTGTTCACCAGCCATGGCAGGTGCCCTATCAGTAATAATCCCAGTAACTTTGTTCCAATTTTAATGTCATCTATGGTGGAACTAACAGAAACAAATAAATCTTTTCCTTTTGTTTGGTCCGTAAGGCTCTGGAGGTCAAGTAGCTCTTCAGCCACATTCATTTCATCGTCCACCCCTCTCATAAAAATCAGCAACTGAGCCGTGTCAGATAGGTCCGTGCTTTCATCACAGGCTACTGAAAATAAGTCAAAATCCACTCCTTTGGACGTCAACTGTCTCTTAATATCTGATGAAATTTCTTCGATTCTCCGTGCTACAGTGTTACGAGCCAGGCAAATGTTGGCAAACTCTTGCTTATTCTCAGGACAGATATTCTCCACAATTTTTATAATACATTCTTTGAAGTCACCCTCAGCAAAAGATTTGCAATTTTTAGCAATTAACATTGCCACCTCATAGCTCGCCCTTGTGGCATTTTCATTTGACTCACAGGCTCTTGTAAAAAAAATGCTGTTGTGACATTAAAACAGCTTCAAGTTGCCTTAAATTGTCACTACGGTGGTGCCCTGTTAGCTTGTGGTATGTGCTATGTCTCAATGTGAAAAAGTTGCGCTACATTAAATATTTCCTATGTAAGAAATAGTGTGAACAAATGACATACAAAAATCAGGGACACACCCAGATCAGGAATGCACCCTGAAAGCTCCTTCAGGTGATAAGTGCATACATAAATAGTGAAATTGACAAAATAACAACAATTGAGATAAATCATGTGCAAATCAATAAATAAATCAATAAATAATGTCTATATAAAAATTATAATGAGCAGCGTCTTCCTTAAATGTGATAGAAAGGTGAAAAATATGTGAATTATAATCCACGATAGATATCAGGGTCCAGATAATCAGCCTCATTATTTGATGTCCACAAATGAGAAACAACTTGATGTAAAACTCTGTATATGATAACCCTTACCGAAACCAGTGGACTCCCTAAAGAGCAGGGTCATACGAGCAGACAGATTATGCCCTCTGCGGGGACACTTGAATTCTCTGGTATCTCGAATCCTTTGGTTGCCTTGAGCGGTCAGCAAGGATTTCACCAAATAGCAATGACATGCTTATCAGCTGGATGTCTCCAACCTAAAAAGAAAAGCACACCCGGGCTCCCAGCCACAAGTGAGCAGATAGAAAGGGACTCCAGTCGCGTAGTAAGTTAAAACTCAAAATCTTTAATGCTAACTAAAATAGGCAGAGGCAAATGTACAGAGATAATGTACAGAGATATTGCATAGAAGTGCATGAATATATAAAAAAGGCGGCTAGCTAAAACAAACAGTAAAAAACCTGTGTGCCGGGTCACATGTGGCGTGATTGTGTCAGCACAATGCACTGCCCTACAGGTTTCACAATACCTTGAGTCTTCCTGGGGCACAGGCGACGTGCTGACACATCACTCAAATAGCATCTACCTGGGACCAAGCCTCACTTTCACTCCAAATTCGTATTGGCTGTGATGGAGACCAATCCTCATTATCACTCAAGTACGAAACATCGCTTTCACTCTAAGAGCACATTGAATAAAACAGAAATCAAGCCTCGTTATCGCACGGGCGACATATTGGAGCCCAGAGACCACCTGGACCGCAAAGACGGTACCAAGCCTCAATCTGGGACTCCAACATAACGTACCAGAGCGAAACCTAAATGAAAAATTCATAAAGAACACATAAAGGTGTCTTTATATTAAACAAAGTTAAATTACATTGAAAATATACTGCAAGACTATAAATGAAAACACATGCTAAAAAAATAATAAAAATAATAAGGAGGAATACTTTCAACGAAGGGTTGTCTACAGAGACAATTCCATAAGTTAAAACGCTCATATATAAGCACACAGCCGTACCACCAAGGAGGGGTAGGCCATACAGTTAAACCATGGTCGGGTATTCTTACGAATTATCAATAAACGCATTAATTTCTATATCTGTGTTCAAACCATAAGATTTGAGACATCCCATTTTGTATATCCAGCTCATTTCGAGCTTTGAAATGGCACGCCTCTTTGGTCCCCCCCTCCACGGAAGTTTAAGCCTATCCAACCCTATCATAGAGGTACCATTAGGGTTTTGTTGGTGAACCTCCAGATAGTGTCTGGAAAGAGGATGACCCTTAAAGCCTCTCTTAATGTTCCCTATGTACTCATTCAACCTGGCCTGCAGGAGTCGTACAGTACGGCTGACATAATGAAGCCCACAAGGGCTGAGTGTCTCCTGCAGTATGTCCGCAGTCTCTGATTGTCTCCTGCAGTATGTCCCCAGTCTCTGGTAATCTCCTGCAATATGTCCGCAGTCTCTGATTGTCTCCTGCAGTATGTCCGCAGTCTCTGGTAATCTCCTGCAGTATGTCCGCAGTCTCTGGTAATCTCCTGCAGTATGTCCGCAGTCTCTGATTGTCTCCTGCAGTATGTCCGCAGTCTCTGATTGTCTCCTGCAGTATGTCCGCAGTCTCTGATTGTCTCCTGCAGTATGTCCGCAGTCTCTGGTAATCTCCTGCAGTATGTCCACAGTCTCTGAGTGTCTCCTGCAGTATGTCCGCAGTCTCTGATTGTCTCCTGCAGTATGTCCCCAGTCTCTGGTAATCTCCTGCAGTATGTCCGCAGTCTCTGATTGTCTCCTGCAGTATGTCCGCAGTCTCTGGTAATCTCCTGCAGTATGTCCGCAGTCTCTGGTAATCTCCTGCAGTATGTCCGCAGTCTCTGATTGTCTCCTGCAGTATGTCCGCAGTCTCTGGTAATCTCCTGCAATATGTCCGCAGTCTCTGATTGTCTCCTGCAGTATGTCCGCAGTCTCTGGTAATCTCCTGCAGTATGTCCGCAGTCTCTGGTAATCTCCTGCAGTATGTCTGCAGTCTCTGATTGTCTCCTGCAGTATGTCCGCAGTCTCTGATTGTCTCCTGCAGTATGTCCCCAGTCTCTGAGTGTCTCCTGCAGTATTTCCGCAGTCTCTGATTGTCTCCTGCAGTATGTCCGCAGTCTCTGATTGTCTCCTGCAGTATGTCCGCAGTCTCTGGTAATCTCCTGCAGTATGTCCGCAGTCTCTGATTGTCTCCTGCAGTATGTCCGCAGTCTCTGGTAATCTCCTGCAGTATGTCCGCAGTCTCTGGTAATCTCCTGCAGTATGTCCGCAGTCTCTGATTGTCTCCTACAGTATGTCCCCAGTCTCTGGTAATCTCCTGCAGTATGTCCGCAGTCTCTGGTAATCTCCTGCAGCATGTCTACAGTCTCTGATTGTCTCCTGCAGTATGTCCGCAGTCTCTGGTAATCTCCTGCAGTATGTCCGCAGTCTCTGAGTGTCTCCTGCAGTATTTTAGCAGTCTCTGATTGTCTCCTGCAGTATGTCCGCAGTCTCTGAGTGTCTCCTGCAGTATTTCCGCAGTCTCTGATTGTCTCCTGCAGTATGTCCGCAGTCTCTGATTGTCTCCTGCAGTATGTCCACAGCCTCTGATTGTCTCCTGCAGTATGTCCGCAGTCTCTGATTGTCTCCTGCAGTATGTCCACAGCCTCTGATTGTCTCCTGCAGTATGTCCGCAGTCTCTGATTGTCTCCTGCAGTATGTCCGCAGTCTCTAGTAATCTCCTGCAGTATGTCCGCAGTCTCTGATTGTCTCCTGCAGTATGTCCACAGTCTCTGATTGTCTCCTGCAGTATGTCCGCAGTCTCTGAACCTCTCCTGTAGTATGTGTAATAATGTGCCCCTTTACTTGCTCAATTATTTGGGATTGCTCCACTGCTCAGTGAGAGGTAATGATGTGCATGAACCTCTAGAAACCAATCAGCAAACAGTAGGGATCTGCTTTAATCTCTAGCAACCAATCAGTAAGAGCTAATGATGTGCTGTAACCCCTAGCAACCAATTAGTGAGTGCTAATAATGTACATTAACCTCTAGCAACCAATCGGCAAGCAGAAATTATGTGTTGTAACCTCTAGAAACCAGTCATTGAGCAGTAATGATAGGCTATAACCTCTGGCAAACAATTGCAATCGTTGCGTGATCTGCTGCAGTAAACTGATTTTGAGTCTACCTGCTATTTTTTGTATGTTTCAGAATGGAGGGGGGGCCCCAAGAAAATGTTTGCCCAGGGCCCAATCAAAATTAAAGACGGCCCTGACCCTGCCCCCTCTGACAACAAGGGTAAAGCCTCAGGGAAGTCCCCGTGTGTCAGAGGAGGGCGGGGTCACCGGGTGGCCCCGCCCTCTGTTATATAAGAAGTGTCAGAAGAACCGAAGCATCCCACGGCGGAAGACTCCCACTGAGGCGGATCGTGCAGACGGAGCAGAGAAGAAGCCGGAGGAAGATGCGGGACGAGAAGAGCGGAGGAAGAAGAAGATGGAGAAGAAGAAGATGGAGAAGAAGAAGATGGAGGAAGAAGAAGAACACCGAAGGTAGATCAGAAGAAGGAAGATGGAAAAAGAGGCGGCAAGAAGAAAAAATTAATAAAGGACTTGTCAAAAACTGTCTCTTGTGTTTTTTAACCTTTTTGACACTTTTTTTGTGAAATGGTAGGGGTACATTTGTACCCCATTACCAATTCACACAGTGGGGGCCGGGATCTGGGGGTCCCCTTGTTAATTTCCATATGGTGTGTTAGCTGCTAATGTTGTGAGCAGTGCAGAATTTGTTGGTTTATCTTACCAAAACTGCAATGTTTATCCTCATGACACATCACAGGAAGCACTCTCATGGCTAACAGAGGACAGAATTAGAAATAGACTTGGGAAACTTAACATTAATAAACTCAGTCAAGTAATTTCCAGACCATTGTTCCTAATTTTTACTAACAGTCTACTGACTGGAATGGTACCAGCTGATTGGAGAAAAGCCAATGTAGCACTATTATTTAAAAAAGGGCCAAAATACATCCCTGGGAATTACAGACCAGTTAGCCTAACATCAATGGCATGCAAGCTCTTGAAGGGGATGATAAGGGACTATATACATGATTTTAGTAATGAAAACTGTATCATTAGCTGTAATCGGCATGGATTCAAGAAGAATCGTTCTTGTCAAACCAATCTATTAACCTTCTATGAGGAGGTGAGCTGCCATCTAGATAAAGGAAGGCCCATAGATGTGGTGTATCTGGATTTTGCAAAAGCATTTGACAGTTTAATAAGACACGTGGCCAATTAAAATTAGAAGAAAAGAGGTTTAACCCTAAATTGCGTAGAGGGTTCTTTACTGTAAGAGCGGCAAGGATGTGGAATTCCCTTCCACAGGCGGTGGTCTCAGGGGGGAGCATCGATAGTTTAAAAAAATGATTAGATAAGCACCTGAATGTCCACAACATACAGGGATATACAATTTAATACTGACATAAAATCACACACATAGGTTGGACTTGATGGACTTGTGTCTTTTTTCAACCTCACCTACTATGTAACTATGTAAGGTGACAGCATAGCAAGACATTTTGGACAATTTGGGATGAATTAGAGTGGAGATTGTGAGCCAGTCCTTCTCATCCAACATCAGTGCCTGACCTCACAAATGTACTTCTGGAAGAATGGTCAAACATTCCCATAGCTACACTCCTAAACCTTGTGGACAGCCTTCCCAGAAGACTTGAAGGATTTGTAAAGGCATAAGGTGCATTCTATGCATTAAGATAAAAAAACCTTCTGTGTGTAGCAGCCCCTCCAGCACTTCCTAACTACTTACTGTGACGGGAGGGCCCGTGGAACCCAGAATCCCTTGGAGAGGTTGGGAAACCCTTGTTTCAGCTCCCCATGCACCTCCTGTGTCTAATGCCACGTACACATGATTGGAATTTCTGACAACAAAACCGTGGATTTTTTTCCGAAGGATGTTGGCTCAAACTTGTCTTGCATACACACGATCACTAGGGATGAGCTTCGTGTTCGAGTCGAACACATGTTCAACTCGAACATCATGTGTTCGGTCGTTCGCCGAATTACGAACTATATGGGCTGTTCGCGCCAAATTCGAGTGGCGCGTCATGGCCCATAATTCACTGTGGCATCGCAGTGCATTGCTGGCTGATGATTGGCCAAGCATGCACTATGACCCGCATGCTTGGCCAATCACAGCGCCGTCTGAACAGAGAGCCATAATTGGCCAAAGCCAAGGAGGCTTTGGCTAATTATGGCTCAGGGGGTTTAGTACAGGCCCCACACTATATAAGGCCGCCTGCACGGCGGCCCTGTGTAGTGTGTTCCGGCGTTCAGAGATAGAGAGAGAGAGAGAGAGACAGACAGTGTCATTTGATTTAATTTAGATAGACTAGGTCGAGTCAGTTAGCTGCAGTTACTGAGTATTGTGTATATATATGCATCCAAGGTGATGTATATATATATATATATATATATATATATATATATATATATATATATACACTGGATTCAGTTTAGCTAAATCCTGCTCTTCTCTTCCTAATATACTGACAGGCAGGCAGGTGTTTTTACAGTATTTCCAGCTACTGTACTGTGTACCCTGCACAGTCTGACCTACAGTATAGCAACCTGCATACAGGTGCTTCTGTAGGCTCATTGAAGTATTTCCAGCTACTGTACTGTGTACCCTGCACAGTCTGACCTACAGTATAGCAACCTGCAGCCAGGTGCTTGTGTAGGCTCATTGAAAAATTTCCAACTACTGTACTGTGTACCCTGCACAGTCTGACCTACAGTATAGCAACCTGCAGCCAGGTGGTTGTGTAGGCTCATTGAAGTATTTCCAGTTACTGTACTGTGTACCCTGCACAGTCTGACCTACAGTATAGCAATCTGCAGCCAGGTGCTTGTGTGGGCTCATTGAAGTATTTCCAGCCACTGTATTGTGTACCCTGCACAGTCTGACCTACAGTATAGCAACCTGCAGCCAGGTGCTTGTGTAGGCTCATTGAAGTATTTCCAGCTACTGTACTGTGTACCCTGCACAGTCTGACCTACAGTATAGCAACCTGCAGCCAGGTGCTTGTGTAGGCTCATTGAAGTATTTCCAGCTACTGTACTGTGTACCCTGCTTTCGAATTTGCCACGAACACCCCAAATTGTTTGCTATTTGGCAAACTGGTGAACAGCCGATGTTCGAGTCGAACATTCGAACTCGAAGCTCATCCCTACTGGGGACACCTGATGTAAGGAAGGACTCTACTGGGGACACTTGATGTAAGGAGGGACTCTACTGGGTACACCTGATGTAAAGAGGGACTCTACTGGGTACACCCGATGTAAGGAGGAACTCTACTGGGTACACCTGATGTAAGGAGGGACTCTACTGGGGACACCTGATTTAAGGAGGGATTCTGCTGAGGACACCTGATGTAAGGAGGGACACTGTTGGGGACACCTGATGTAAGGAGGGACTCTGCTGGGGACACCAGATGTAAGGAGGGACTCTGCTGGGTACACCTGATGTATGGAGGGACTCTGCTGGGGACACCTGATGTAAGGAGGGGCTCTGCTGGAGACACCTGATGTATGGAGGGTCTCTGCTGGGGACACCTGATGTAAGGAGGGACTCTGCTGGGGACGCCTGATGTAAGAAGGGACTCCGCTGAGGATGCCTGATGTAAGGAGGGACTCTGCGGGGGACACCAGATGTAAGGAGGGACTCCACTGGAGACAACTGATGTAAGGAGGGACTCCGCTGGGGACACTTGATGTAAGGAGGGACTCTACTGGGTACACCTGATGTAAAGAGGGACTCTACTGGGTACACCCGATGTAAGGAGGAACTCTACTGGGTACACCTGATGTAAGGAGGGACTCTACTGGGGACACCTGATTTAAGGAGGGATTCTGTTGGGGACACCTGATGTAAGGAGGGACTCTGCTGGGGACACCTGATGTACGGAGGGACTCTGCTGGAGACGCCTGATGTAAGGAGGGACTCTGCTGGGGATGCCTGATGTAAGGAGGGACTCTGCTGGGGACACCTGATGTAAGTAGGGACCCTGCTGGGGACACCTGATGTAAGGAGGGACTCTGCTGGGGACACCTGATGTAAGGAGGGACTCTGCTGGGGACACCAGATGTAAGGAGGGACTCTGCTGGGTACACCTGATGTATGGAGGGACTCTGCTGGGGACACCTGATGTAAGGAGGGGCTCTGCTGGAGACACCTGATGTATGGAGGGTCTCTGCTGGGGACACCTGATGTAAGGAGGGACTCTGCTGGGGACGCCTGATGTAAGAAGGGACTCCGCTGAGGATGCCTGATGTAAGGAGGGACTCTGCGGGGGACACCAGATGTAAGGAGGGACTCCACTGGAGACAACTGGTGTAAGGAGGGACTCCGCTGGGGACACCTGATGTAAAGAGAAACTCTGCTGGGGGCACCTGATGTAAGGAGGGACTCTGCTAGGGGCACCTGATGTAAGGAGGGACTCTACTGGGGGCACCTAAAGTAAGGAGGGACTCTAATGGGAACAGCTGATATAAGGAGGGACTCTGCTGGGGATTTCTTATGTAAGGAGGGACTCTGCTGGGGTACCTGATGTAAGGAGGGACTCTGCTGGGGACACCTGATGTAAGGAGGGACTCTGCTGGGGCACCTTATGTAAGGAGGGACTCTGCTGGGGACGCCTGATGTAAGGAGGGACTCTGCTGGGGACGCCCGATGTAAGGAGGGACTCTGCTGGGGACGCCTGATGTAAGGATGGACTCTGCTGGAGACCCCTGATGTAAGGAGGGACTCTGTTGGGGACACCTGATGTAAAGAGGGACTCTGCTGGGGACACCTGATGTAAGGAGGGAATCTGCTTGGGGCACCTGATGTAAGGAGGGACTCTGCTGGGGCACCTAAAGTAAGGAGGGACTCTAATGGGAGCAGCTGATATAAGGAGGGACTCTGCTGGGGACACCTAATGTAAGGAGGGACTCTGCTGGGGACACCTGATGGCATCTGGGGGCAGGTGACGTGACAAGTGACACACTGAGGGCTCCCACTGATTCTGCATTATGGTGAGTTGAACTATTTTATTTTATATTACAATGTAATAATAACAACCATGGTGCCGGTATGATTGGAGCGCTAACACCAGGTGTTTGGAGTATCTTTATCTGATGATTGATAAACTTTCTGGAATACACATATTTCTATTGTGCTGTAGGATCTGGGCCTGTTGTCCCTCCATGTCTCTTTATTTCCTTCCTTCTCTCCCCTTCTTTCCCTATTTCTTTCTTTATTTCTTCCTCCATCCCTCGTTCATCTCAGACTCAAATACTCAGAAAGATTCAACAAGTTCTTACCTCTGTGACACGCTCAGACAAATCTCGCAATGTTTCACTTCCTTATAACAGTCTCTTGAATATCTCTCCCAGACCCATAGCAGGAAATCATGTGTTTCCTGAGCTGTGGTCTCCGAGAGGGCCGTGTACAAAGCTGGAGGTTAAAGAGGAAGTAAACCTTGCATAGTAGCTCATTATGTGTCACTTATCTGAAACCGAAGCCTGCAATGTCACCACTGTCCCCACTATCAGCGAGCATCCATCTTCATCCCTCTTCTTTTCGGGGGCCGTACAGGGTGTACAACCACTTTAAACTTGCCCTCTGAGCTCCTTCAGGAATCATTTACAACACTCAGATGCAACCAAACGTTTTTTTTTAACGCAGTACAAATGCATATGCAAAAAAAATGTTTACATATTTCAATAAACCTCATTTATACCATTGTGTTGCCTTTATGTGCGTTTAAAAAAAAGTACAGCTTGCTGCATTTTGTGTGATACCATCAAAACAATCAAATCCACAAACAATTTATTAGCATTAATGTCTCATCCGATCAATTTCAATTAGATTTGATCAAACTGAGTCGATCGGTCAAGGCGGAATATTATCATTTTCAATCAGTCAGCAACACTGAGAAACACTATCTTACCAAAAGTATTGGGACACCTGCCTTTACACGCATATGAACATTAATGATATCCCAGTCTTAGTCCGTAGGGTTCTATATTGAGTTGGCCCACCCTTTGCAGCTATAACAGCTTCAACTTTTCTGGGAAGGCTGTCTACAAGGTTTAGGAGTGTGTCTATGGGAATGTTTGACCATTCTTCCAGAAGCGCATTTGTGAGATCAGGCACTGATGTTGGATGAAAAGCCTGGCTCACAGTCCCCGTTCTTATTCATCCCAAAGGTGTTCCATCAGGTTTAGGTCAGGACTCTGTGCAGGACAATCAGGTTATTCTACGCTAAACTGGTTCATGCATGTCTTTATGGACCTTGCTTTGTGTACTGGTCCAAATCATTTGGTTGAGGGGGGATTATGATAAGCAGTGGCGGCTGGTGTTTTTTTTGGGGGGGGGCAAACAACCACCCCCTCTGGTTCAGCCAGTGGCTTCACCACCCCCACTGCTCCCAATCAGTTGAGTTACCCTCCCCCCAAGAGTCTTGCGGCTGGTCATCTAGCTCCGCACTTACCATCTTCTCCCTCCTCCTCCTAGGCATCCAAAAGGATTGCCTGTCCTTTCTGCCAATTGGGTGACAGGTCTCAGGACCCACTTCCTGATTGACTGGGAGGAGGATCAGTGTTGGAATAGTGAATATTCATTCACTATTGTCAAACAACTGGGTGGGCTCAGAGCGCAGTGCTCTGCACCCCGAGCCCACCCTTTTTTGAAGCACACCCTTTTTTTGAAGCCTATTAGAGCCTTTACAAACCCCATTGGAATCCATGTGTCTGGTGCTCTGCATGTAGATTAGGGGGCCGGACACATGGATAGGGGGGCAGCGCCTGTGCGCCCTTAATTCACAGGCTGCCACTGATAGTATGGGGTTGTTTTTCAGGGGTTGGGCTTGGCCCCTCAGGGGTTGGGCTTGTACCCTTAGTTCCAGTGAAGGGAACATCTTCACAAAGAATGCAACAAGAAATGTAAGGGTGCAATTAGGACGGCTAAGATAGAACGCAAAAGACACATTGTGGAGGAGAGCAAAAAAAAAAAATCCCAAGAAATTCTTTAAGTATATAAACAGTAAAATAGGTAGGACAGACCATTTTGGCCCCATAAGGAATGAGGAAGGACATCTGGTTACAAAGGATGGGGAGATGGAGAAGGTATTGAATTTATTCTTCTCCTCAGTCTTCATGAGGGAATCGGAGGGCTTCAGTTACCAAAACTGCAATAACTAGTAAATAAAAGTGTAAAGCTAAAAGTTAAGATGCACAGTACAAACCATGCGAAGATAAATAAAACTAATCACTGAAAAGGCAACATATATATGATGAATAGATTAATGTCCACAGTCAATATCAATAAACATAAATAACATGCCCAAACGTGATAATGTGCATAAGTGAATAGTGTACACAATCTGTATTGTTATAATGGAAAAACGTCCATAAATGATGAGATGATGAATCTATACACAATGGAACGCCAAAAAAATCTTGTAAACGGTGAAATAATATGCACTTGTGAAGGAACCACCACCGGATATAGGAAAGGCTTACCGGATGGTTTGAACACACAAGGGCATACGCACTGTGTGTCAAACAAGCTTGCTTTTACATCAAATGCGTATGCCCTTGTGTGTTCAAACCATCCGGTATACCTTTCCTATATCCGGTGGTGGTTCCTTCACAAGTGCATATTATTTCACCGTTTACAAGATTTTTTTGGCGTTCCATTGTGTATAGATTCATCATCTCATCATTTATGAACGTTTTTCCATTATAACAATACAGATTGTGTACACTATTCACTTATGCACATTATCACGCTTGGGCATGTTATTTATGTTTATTGATATTGACTGTGGACATTAATCTATTCATCATATATATATGGCCTTTTCAGTAATTAGTTTTTTTTATCTTTGCATGGTTTGTACTGTGCATCTTAACTTTTAGCGCTACACTTTTATTTACTAGTTTTTGTTTACCATTTTTTCCATATAGTGTGCTAGCTGCCAATGTTGTGAGCAGTGCAGAATTTGTTGGTTTATCTTACCAAAACTACAATGTTTATCCTCATGGCACATCACAGGAAGCACCCTCGTGGCTAACAGAGGACAGAATTAGAAATAGACTTGGGAAACTTAACATTAATAAACTCAGTCAAGTAATTGCCAGACCATTGTTCCTAATTTTTACTGACAGTCTACTGACTGGAATGGTACCAGCTGATTGGAGAAAAGCCAATGTAGCACTATTATTTAAAAAAATGGCCAAAATACATCCCTGGGAATTGCAGACCAGTTAGCCTAACATCAATAGTATGCAAGCTCTTGAAGGGGATGATAAGGGACTACATACATGATTTTAGTAATGAAAACTGTATCATTAGCAGTAATCGGCACGGATTTAAGAAGAATCGTTCTTGTCAAACCAAACTATTAACCTTCTATGAGGAGGTTAGCTGCCATCTAGATAAAGGAAGGCCCGTAGACGTGGTGTTTCTGGATTTTGCAAAAGCATTTGACAGTTTATTAAGACACGTGGCCACTCATTAAAATTAGAAGAAAAGAGGTTTAACCCTAAATTGCGTAGAGGGTTCTTTACTGTAAGAGCGGCAAGGATGTGGAATTCCCTTCCACAGGCGGTGGTCTCAGGGGGGAGCATCGATAGTTTAAAAAAATGATTAGATAAGCACCTGAATGTCCACAACATACAGGGATATACAATTTAATACTGACATAAAATCACACACATAGGTTGGACTTGATGGACTTGTGTCTTTTTTCAACCTCACCTACTATGTAACTATGTAAGGCAACAGCATACCAAGACATTTTGGACAATTTCATACTCCAAAATTTGTGGGAACAGTTTGGGGATGGCCCCTTCCTGTTCCAACATGGCTGCGGGTGGAGGAACTTGACTGGCTTGCACCTGTCCTGACCTCAACCCGATAGAACACCTTTGGAATGAATTAGAGTGGAGATTGTGAGCCAGGCCTTCTCATCCAACATCAGTGCCTGACCTCACAAATGTACTTCTGGAAGAATGGTCAAACATTCCCATAGCCACACTCCTATACCTTGTGGACAGCCTTCCAAGAAGACTTGAAGGATTTGTAAAGGCATAAGGTGCATTCTATGCATTAAGATAAAAAACCCTTCTGTGTGTAGCAGCCCTTCCAGCACCCCCTAACTACTTACTGTGTTAGTAAGGGTACGTTACAAGGGTAAGGTTGTGGACCTTATCTTGCCATCGCAGAGGGAGCAGAGGATGAAACATCTTCGGGAGGCCTTGCAGAAAGGTTACAAACTCCTGTTCCTGGACAACGTGTTGCTGAGGCTTCGGTCAGTCAAAAAAGGAGCGGTGGAGAAGGTGGCCGTCTGACCGATGCGTTCAGACAATTTTTTAATCCACAGCCCCAAGGTATGATCGGTTCCAGCAACCATCGCCAGCGTCTGTTTTACATGGTGCAGGAATACCTAGGGGCAAGATCTGACTTGGACACCTTTCCCACCAAAAATCCTCTGGGTTACTGGGTCTTGAGGATGGATCACTGGCCAGAGCTTGCACAGTATGCAATTGAGCTACTGGCCTGTCCTGCATCAAGCGTTCTTTCGGAACGCACATTCAGTGCTGCTGGAGGCTTCGTAACCTATCACAGGGTGCGTCTGTCCATCGACTCGGTCGATCGACTGACCTTCATAAAAATGAATCAGTCTTGGATCACCACCAGCTACCAAGCACCTGATGCTGATGTAACCGAATATATTTTTTTTTAAATGTCAGATCCCTTCTAAGACTGCCTATGCTGATACTGAGTGACTATCCTGTTATGCTGAGTAATTATCCTCTTCCTCCTCAATGATCATGCTGATAGCTTGTAAGAACATTTTTGGTTCTGGGAGCCGCCACCAGTGCCTAAGGCCAAATTTGTCAGCCCCTGTTTAACAGGGGTGTGTAATTACAATTTTTGATGCAATTCTTTGCAGCATGGCTCATTCCTGCGCTCCAACTAGAGTATCTGTTAGAGGTTCCAGTGTTGTGGCACCAACACCAGTGCCTAAGGCCAATTTTTCTGCCCCTGTTCAACAGGGACATGTAATTAGAATTCTTGATCTAATATTTCACAGCAAGGCCCATTACTGCACCCACCAAGAGTAACTGTGAGGACTTACAGTGTTGTGGCACCAGCACCACCACCACCAAAGGCCAAATTTTTCTGGCCCTGTTCAACATTCTTGATCTAATATTTCACAGCAGGGCCCTGTGAGGGCTTACAGTGTTGTGGCAACACCAACACCTAAGGCCCCAATTTCTGCAGAGTGTATAGGGCAGGCTCCTACTTTCAAACATCCAACTTACAAATGACTCCTACTTGCAAACAGAAGGAGACAACAGGAAGTGAGATGAAATCTACCCCTAGGAAAGGAAATTCTCTCCTGTAAGAGTTAATATGGGAAAAACATTTCTCCTTTCCACTGATGCTTTATCACCAATGCTTGTTTCACTAAAACCCCCAAATTTTCAAAAAACATTTGTCATTGGGACAAAAAGTGAGGTGAAATCTTCTGAAGAGGAGCACAGACAGCAAAACAAATGTCACAGGGGTGATAACCCTTTCCTATGTTTTCCAAAAAGCTTAAAATAGATTTTTTTGGCTGGAGCTAAACACGTTAAAAAATGTACCAGTTCAAAATTACAAACAGATTCTACTTAACAACAAACCTACAGTCCCTGTCTTGTTTGCACCGCCTGTATACTGCTGTTCAGAGTATATAGGGCCTGGTGGCCCCACACCTTTCCTTTTTTTAATTTTGGTGCAGTTTTTCCCATTAATATCCATACAAGACCCAAAGGGCCTTGTAATGGACTGGGGGGTACCCATGCCGTTTGTCTCACTGATTTTCATCCATATTGCCAGGACCTGACATTACATTAAAGCCGCAAGCAGTTTTAAATGACTTTTTTTCCTTTAAAAATGTCATTTTGTGCAGGGATTGTTCTAAGCACGGGAAACACGCGCTACTTTACAGGCATACTATAGACACCACCCAGGTACGATATTTAAAGAATATTTCACTTTTTTTTTTTTACTTTAAGCATCATTAAAATCACTGCTCCCGAAAAAACGGCCGTTTTTAAAACTTTTTTTTGCATTGATATATGTCCCCTGGGGCAGGACCCAGGTCCCCAAACCCTTTTTAGGACAATACCATACAAATTAGCCTTTAAAATTAGCACTTTTGATTTCGAACATTCGAGTCCCATAGACGTCAATGGGGTTCTAATGTTTGTGTGAATTTTCGGTCTGTTCGCAGGTTCTGGTGCAAACCGAACCGGGGGGTGTTCAGCTCATCCCTAACGGTCACACAAACGTTGTCGGAAATTCCGAACTTGAGAACGCGATGACGTACAAGATGTACGACGAGCTGAGAAAAAGGAAGTTCAATAGCCAGTGCGGCTCCTTCTGCTTGATTCCGAGCATGCGTGAGCTTTTGTGTGACAGACTTGTATACACATGATCGGACTTTCTGACAACAAGTGAAGTTGGCGGAAAATTTGAGAACCTGCTCTCAAACATTTGTGGCCGGAAATTCCGACAGCAAATGTTCGATGGCGCATACACACGGTCAGACTTTCTGACAGCAAGCTCACATCGAACATTTCCCGTCTGAAAGTCTGACGCGGCATTAGTTACCCTGTGTCCATTATGATGGACAGCTGTTTAATGGACAATGAGACGGTGGTTAATTAAATATAACAGTAATATTTATCCACAATATCTCCCAGGATATATATAAAGAGTAGGGATGTCTGTTCGACTCAAACATTGGCTGTTCGCCCGTTCGCCGAATAATGAACAATTTGGGGTGTTCGCGGCGAATTTGAAAGCCGCGGAACAGCCTTTGAAAATCTATGGGATTAATCAAACTTGCTAATTTTAAAGGCTAATATGCAAGTTATTGTCATAAAAAGTGTTTGGGGACCTGGGTCCTGCCCCAGGGGACATGTATCAATTCAAAAAAATGTTTTAAAAACGGCCGTTTTTTTGGGAGCAGTGATTTTAATAATGCTTAAAGTGAAACAATAAAAGTGAAGTATTCCTTTAAATTTCGTACCTGGGGGGTGTCTATAGTATGCCTGTAAAGTAGCGCATGTTTCCCGTGTTTATAACAGTCTGAGAGCAAAATGACATTTCTAAAGGAAAAAAAAGTCATTTAAAAATGCTAGCGCTAGTGCCGGCTATTAATGAATTGTCAGTCCTGGCAATACACATAAAAGTCATTGAAAGTCATTGAAAAAAAAAATGCTTGGGGGTCCCCCAAAATTCCATTACCAGGCCCTTCAGGTCTGGTATGGATTTTAAGGGGAACTCTGCGCCAAAATTTAACAAAAATGGTGTGGGGTCCCCCCAGAATCCACACCAGACCCTTATCCGAGCACGCAACCTGGCAGGCCGCAGGAAAAGAGGGGGGATGAGAGAGCGCCCCCCCTCCTGAACCGTACCAGACCACATGCCCTCAACATTGGGAAGGTGCTTTTTGGGTAGCCCCCCAAAGCACCTTGTTCCCATGTTGATGGGGAGAAGGACCTCATCCCCACAACCCTTGCCCAGTGGTTGTAGGGGTCTGCGGGCAGGGGGCTTATCGGAATCTGGAAGCCCCCTTTAACAAAGGGTACTCCGAGATTGCCCCCCTGTGTGAAATGGTAATGGGGTACATTGTACTCCCACCATTTCACTCAAAAAAGTGACAAAAAAGGTAAAAAAAAACACACACACAGCTTGGCACAAGTCCTTTAATAAAAAAAAATTCCAGCGATGTAATCCTTCTATGATCCACAAATGATACAGCCTCCTCCATAGGAGGCGCCCGGCAGAATGACGCACGACTCGGATGACAGTTCTTAAATAACTGAGGGCGGGGCCACCTGTGACATGGATGGTTGACCCTGCCTCCCTCTGACGCAAGGGGAAATGCCAGGGTTACCCAGTGACATGTACTGGTGACCCCGCCCCCCTCTGATGCAAACAGAAATGCCGGGGTTACCTAGTGACATGTACAGGTGACCCTGACCCCTCTGATGCAACGGGGGTTTCTCGTGATGCATCAGAGGGGGCGGGGTCACCCGTACATGTCACTGGGTAACCCCAGCATTTTCCCTTGCGTCAGAGGGGGCGAGGTCACCCGTCACGGGTGCCCCCGCCCTCAGTTATTTAAGAACTGTTATCCGAGTCGCACGTCATTCTGCCGGGCGCCTTCTATGGAGGAGGCTATATTGTTCGTGGATCGTAGGATTACATTGCTGGAATTTTTTTTTATTAAAGGACTTGTGCCAAGCTGTGTGTGTGTTTTTTACCATTTTTGACACTTTTTGGGTGAAATGGTAGGAGTACAATCTACCCCATTACCATTTCACACAGGGGGGGCGGGATCTGGGAGTCCCCTTTGTTAAAGGGGCTACCAGATTCCGATAAGCCCCCCACCCGCAGACCCCCATAACCACCGGGCAAGGGTTGTGGGGATGAGGCCCTTCTCCCCATCACCACGGGGCCAAGGTGCTTTGGGGGGGCTACCCCAAAGCACCATCCCAATGTTGAGGGCATGAGACCTGGTATGGTTCGGGGGGCGCTCTCTCATCCCCCCTCCTTTCCTGCGGCCTGCAAGGTTGCGTGCTCGGATAAAGGTCTGGTGTGTATTTTTGGGGGGAACCCCACACTATTTTTTTTAAATTTTGGCACGGAGTTCCCCTTAATATCCATATCAAACCTGAAGAGCCTGGTAATGGAATTTTGGGGGACCCCCACGCATTATTTTTTTTATTTTTCAATGACTTTCAATGACTTTTATGTGTATTGTCGGGACCGACAATTCATTAATAGCCGGCACTAGCGCAAGCACTTTTAAATGACTTTTTTTTCCTTTAGAAATACCATTTTGCTCTTGGACTGTTATAAACACGGGAAACATGCGCTACTTTACAGGCATACTATAGACACCCCCCAGGTACGAAATTTAATGGAATATTTCACTTTTATTGTTTCACTTTAAGCATTATTAAAATCACTGCTCCTGAAAAAAACATCCGTTTTTAAAACTTTTTTTGCATTGATACATGTCCCCTGGGGCAGGACCCAGGTCCCCAAACACTTTTTATGACAATAACTTGCATATTAGCCTTTAAAATTAGCACTTTTGATTTTTCACGTTTGAGTCCCATAGACTTTTAACGGTGTTCGCATGTTCGAACAAATTTTTTACCTGTTCGCATGTTCTGGATGCAAACCAAACCGGGGGGTATTCGGCCCATCCCTAATAAAGAGCTGATCACAGGCCTCTAGAACAGAGTAGGAGCCGGACAGTCTACTTCTACTATAGTTTGTTGCCTACTAGGCTGAGTAGGGGGGAGATCACTGTTTGTATTGTTAATTGTAATTAGCTTCTGCTATTGTCAGAAGGTTTGCTGTGTTTATATTTATGATAATGTTGATTGTGTCTTCTGAGCTAAAAGACGGCAAGTCTGTCCTGAAAGGTCATGCCTCGGAGTCACCTAGGCTGTCTAAACGGTTAGTTAATCAGCTCATGTTAATTAGGTTTCTGGTTACAGTTTGTATTGTCATTCTGGTGTATATATTTGTGTGAGATCTCAAAATAAACAGTGCATGTTCAAGCTATGTTACTGAGCTAGTCTTGTCTGGATCTTTGTTACAATATTCAGGTGTAAAATCTGATATCTGAAGGTCCAGATTGGAGGAAGCAGTGTGCTGATGGAAGCACTCAAGTGGAGTGTAACAGGGATCCGTTACACCTACCTGAACCCCATCTCTTTCCAGTGATGTCCATGAATGTCTTAGCCATCCAGGACACTCCTCCTGATTGGCTGAGACACAGCAGTGATGTCATTGGCTTCTGCAGCTGTCAAGCAAAGTCAGCCAATCAGGGAAGAGAGGGGGTGGTGCCAGTTTGGAGCTCCGTGTCTGAATGGATGCACTGAGCTCTGATTTGGCTCAGGTGCCCCCATAGGAAGCTGCTGGCTGAGCGGG
This sequence comes from Lithobates clamitans, assembly GCA_037952925.1. Classification (NCBI taxonomy): domain Eukaryota; kingdom Metazoa; phylum Chordata; class Amphibia; order Anura; family Ranidae; genus Lithobates; species Lithobates clamitans. Next base: position 2,950,818 of record JBBGZY010001546.1, on the reverse strand, counting down.
GACTCGATAGGAGGGAGGGGCCAGGAGCAGCAAAGAGGGAACCCCAGAAGAGGAGGATCAGGGCTGCTCTGTGCAAAACCATGTGCACAGGGGAGGTAAGTATAACATGTTTTTTTTTTTTTTTTTTAAATAATAGAGTTTTTACAATCACTTTAAAGCTGTTATAGCTGCAAAGGGTGGGCCAACTCAATATTGAATCCTATGGACTAAGACTAGGATGTCATTAACCACATGCTGACTGCCACACGCTGATATACATTGGCAGAAAGGCACGGGTGGGCAAATGGGCGTACCTGCCAGTTAGTTGATCAGTTTCACCGTCAGATTTTTATAGCATCAGGTACCCCATATATTACCTAATAAAGGTTTTAACCCCCTGATTGCCCCCTAGTTAACCCTTTCACCCCCTGTCACCAGTGATCACTGTATTAGTGTTACGTGTGACGATGGTTAGTTAGTTTGTTTTTTATAGCGTCAGGGCACCCGCCGTATATTACCCAATAAAGGTTTAAACCCCTGATCACCCGGCGGGTGATATCAGTTTTAGCATCAGTCTGGGTCTGCGTCGCCCCAGGCAGTGTCAGATTAGCGCCAGTAGCACTAACACCCACGCATGCACCATACACTTCCCTTAGTAGTATAGTGTCTGAACTGATCGATATCTGATCTGATCAAATCTATATTAGCATCCCCAATAGTTTAGGGTTCCCAAAAATGCAGCGCTAGCGGAATCAGCCCAGATACCTGCTAGTAAAGCTGCACAATTCTGGGAAAAAAGAAAATCGCGATTCTTTTGCTTAGACTAAAGATCACGATTCTCTCACAATTCTTTAAAATGGTTAATTTAAAAAAAGAAAAATCAGCTGTAGACGGCGCATGAATAATCAACACGCCACTCGCTTCCGATGCTCGGGGCTGGTTATTCATTTAATACAGCAAGGGGCGAATGCTTTTCTCAAAAGGGTGGATGTATGGTTATAAAGACAGCAAGGGGCAGATGCTTTTCTCAAAGGGGCGGATGTATGGTTATACATTGAACACAATCAACATGATGCACAGGGCTGGTTAAATGAATAACCAGCCCTGAGCATCGGGAGCGAGCGGCGTGTTGATTGCGTTTGCGCAGTCCAGGCCGGGCACTGTGCTGACTGACTTCAGTTCCGGTTGCTGACGTCAGTGTCATGAGAAGGTTTACCCGTTGGTGGCGCTATCGGTCTCTTGGATTGCAGTACCAGTGTCCACCAGCGGGTGTCTTCCAACACCTAGGACCTGTAGTAAGAGGACTCACCTGCTGGTGGCACTGTTGCATCCTTGGGCCGTAGTACCGGTGTCCACCAGCGGGTGCACTCCAGCAGTGTGGAGCAGACAGCACCCTCTGCGCTCAGGTGTAACATGAGGTCAATTCCTGCAGCCTTATAAATACCCGGCAAGCCCTCACATGCTTGCCTTGGTATGTCTCTCCCTGTGCCCTGATCTTGCTGCCTGTATCTTGTCCTTGAGCCTGCATCTGTCCTGACCTGATCTGATTCCTATCCTGAGCCCATCCTGTTCTTGTCCCTCCAGTTTCCTGGTTTCCCTGAATCCCTGCCCTGCAGCCTATCCATCCATCCTCTCCCTGTCCTGTTGGTTCCCCCTCCTTTCCCATCTGACTGACCTCCTTTTGTATGATCTCAGCCCCGCTTTTGTTACGATTACGGTATTTCCCATCCATTTGTATATACCATTTGTTTGTGGGTCTGTGGTTGGTTTGCACTGTATATATTTCACTTATTTGTCACCCATTTAATAATAAACACCCTTATTTTTCACTTACATGTGTTTCTGGTTTCCTCTGTGCAGTCCACACAGTCTGGTCTACTAAATTCCTTGACAATCAGTTCCGATATCGGCGCCATTTCCATTCCACGCTGGTATCCGGAAAATTTAACTAATCCAGCCTGTAGATTGCAGGGGGGGGATGCATGAATCGAGATTGCGATCTTTATACAATTAATCGTGCAGCTCTATATGCTAGAACCTGCGTTTAGCCCCTCCGCCCAGCCCAGCCCACCCAAGTGCAGTATCAATCGATCACTGTCACTTACAAAATCACAACACACATAACTGCAGCATTCGCTGAGTCAGGCTTGATCCCTGTGAACGCTAACAGTTTTTTTGGTAGCATTTGAAGCAGTCGCTGACAGTCAGGAGCTCTTTTTCCATGTTACATGTTTCTGAGCATGACAGATAGTGTAGAGGAAGTCACTCATCTGTCAGACTTAGGCTCAAAATACGAACCTGTAGACAGCAGTGGCACCCAGACAGATAGCTCTGACGATGGAGTTGTGGTCCCTGCCAAGGTCAGGCATACCAGACCCTGTTCTTCTGCTGTCGTTGAGATGCAAGAACCGCAGGGCTCTCTTATGGAGCAGAGAGCCAGTACTAGCGCCGTTCATCCTTCTGGTGAACTGGCAAGCACCAGGGGCCTAGTACACCCTGGTAGTACATTCAGCACTGCAGTATCACGTGGTGATGTGGCGAGTCCCATAAGTGCAGTTCAAGCTGGTGAGGTGGCTAGCACAACTAGTGTCCCACAGCCACCAAGAAGACAAAGACAGGCCGTCGAGCCCATAGTGCCCTTCCTGCTGCATTTGACAATTTGAATTGGGAGCCCACCACTTCTGCTGCACCCGTACTTCCCCCATTCACTGGCCAACCCGGAATTCAGGTGGAAACAGTTGATTTTACGTCACTTGATTTTTATTCGCTGTTTTTCACAGAAGATCTCTATAGATCTATTGTGGACCAAAGCAATTTTGCATGCTGGTCAATTCATCGCTGCTAATCCCCATTTGATCCTTGCCAGAGAATGGAAACCTATTACAGTCTCTGAATTTAAGACCTTTCTGGGCATATCCCTCCTCACGGGCATAACTAAAAAGAGTGAGTTGCGGTCATATTGGTCCACTGACCCAATTCACCATATGCCCGTGTTCTCTGCCTCCATGGCCAGGGCACGAAACGAGCAGATCTTGTGGTTCATGCACTTCAATGATAATGAACTCTGTATTCCTCTGGGTGACCCTGGATTCGATCGGCTCTACAAAATTTGGCCCCTCGTAAACCACTTCAACCAACAATTTACTCCTGATCAAGTTGTCTGCATTGATGAGTCCCTGATTAAGTTTTCTGGCCGCTTATCATTTGTAAAGGAAATTTGTAAGTTCTGTATATAATTGTATTCTATTTTGTATGTATTGCGCACTACCCTCACTGTGCACACGACACTAATAATGTTTTGATTACATGTTTGCATTCTTTCAAGTCCTGATTAGAATTAGTCTGCCTATGTTACGCCCCTTGTTACCATAAACATACAATTGTAATATTAATGTGATACCTACGTAATCATATGTATAAAAACCTTCAATTGCATCATAATAAGGCAGAACAGTTATTTTGAAAGATGCAGAGTGTATCTTTTGTATCTGTTCCCTACTGCAGTAGTTATTATTAATTTGGAACCACTAATCAATATGAGGATAGGAGTTGCCTATCAATAAAATGTCCAGGTCAGATGACGAGCCAGTCAGTGGGAATTCACAGGTGTCCCTGAGAATTCGAAACAAGGAGCTTGAGACGAACCAGGAATTTCTGATAATCAGCCGGCTGAGGTAAGCCTTTTGCTTACATTTGAGTTATCAGACTTCCTTGATCGGTAAGGCATTTTTGGGACAAAGGGTACCTATTTTACTCCCCTTAATTGAACTGTATTGATTGGTGGTTATATGTTATGTTGTCACTGTCTACTGTCCATCGGAGTATTATAGATAAGAAAGGGAAATAATAGTGCTGTTCACAGGTATATGTAGTACATCATAGGGAAGACTGGCCAGTCATTATGGGCATTAAATTAAGTAAGGGAATGAAGGGTAAGAGACCCTCAAAAATGCCCAGCGCAAGAGGAGTGCTATAAAAAATGCCCTAAAAATTTGCCCTAAAAAATGTGGGCAAATGCATATGGCCAAAACAATGGTGTTTTCTAGGCCGCGCAAAAAATTTCGATACGAACGAATAATGTGCCCATGAACATGAAAGTTGACATTTAGAAATGGATAACAGTTAAGAAAAGCACATGGAGCAGCACGAACGTAATAAACATAAAAAGAATCGGAACACATCACAACTACTTACTTTTTTGCAGCACTCTCCGGATCTTTCTGTGCTGCTAATGCTCTCTTAATTTGAGGTCCGACCACCGTTTCCTGAGCTGATCCTTGGATCGCCGTACCCCGAAATTCCGGTGAAGGCTCTTGACCACTTTCGCCATGATCTTGGCCTTTCGGACATTGGGGTTGGGGTAAGGTCCATACTTCCCGTCATAGTCGGCCCTTTTCATTATGTCGACCATCTCCAACTTCTCCCCAAAGGACATATTTGATGCCTTATATCGTCTCCTTCTGGATTGGGACGTTTCTGCCTCCAGGCTTTCCTCCTCCTCGTTGGTGTAATTATCAGACACCTGCTGTGTCTCCGCCATGAGGTCTTCCCCACTGCGATGAATGAGAAGGGGCGGGGAATAGAATAGAAAGAACGTCAGGGGCGGGCAGAGTTTCACGCATGCGCAGTGTCTATAAAGCGTAACACGCGTGCGTAGTACGTACGATCTGTGAGCGGAGGAAGGAGTAACGGAGGCGCCGATCGTGATAGCGAAGGTAAGATTTAACATTGGGCCTATACTGCTTCTAGATTGAGGCCTGTATTTGTACAACTTTAGAAGACATTAAGGTCTGTCTTGTGTTGTGTCTTGCAGTGAAAATGGATATCTTGAAAGATAAGGACTTTATGCCAATCTTCATTGATATGTTCAGGGAGCTGCCTTGTCTGTGGAAGATAAACCACCCTAAATATAAGAACCAAACAAAGAGGAAGGCAGCGCTGGATAATTTGTTGGAATTTGTGAAGCAGGTCATCCCCACGGCAGACATCACCTATTTGAAGGTTCTAATTGGTGGCCTGAGGAGCACTTATCTAAGGCAGCACAAGAAGGTCCAGGATTCCCAGAGATCAGAAGCTGCAGATGACATCTATGTCCCCAGGCTGAGGTACTATGACAGACTGCATTTTCTGGCATGTCAGACTGAACCCAGGCCAGAACTCTCCACTCTTCCTTTCACGCTTCCTCCCCCCCCCCAGCTGAGGCTTCTGACGCCCAACCTGGGCCTTGCAGGCAGCAACATGTGGAGGAGCCCAGATTGAGCCAGGTATAGCATTCTTCTAAATATTTCTGGTTGTCCAATCAATGATGTTAACTGGATGTTAGTTAGGAGTACTAATTTATGATTTTGATTGAAGAAGCAAAAACTAAAACCATGTCCCTTTTTTATACACAGCGAAGTCTCAGCCAGGAGGTGGCCAGGCCAAGCAGGCTGCCTGATATCCAGGTCCCTCCCCTACAACTGCAAAGACAAAGTGCCAGGAAAAGGAGCAACTTGGAGGAGGCTGCCAAAGGCCTCTTTTGGAAGGCTACAGAGGCCCTGAGAACCCCCCACACTGTGGAGGAGGACTTTGCTGGCATAACTGCCTGCAAAATGATGCAGATGGAGGAGGGCCAACGACTCCTGTGTGAGTTCCTAATTTTGAAAGCTCTCAAAAAGGGGTTGAGGGGCCAAATAACATGTGCTACCCACATTTGTGACCTCACACATGGTCCTCCTCCTCCTCCTCCTCCTCCTCCTCCTCCTCCAGGTCCTACTCCTCCTGCCACATCTCAAACACCAGAGCCGCAGTGTGGAAGGAAGCGTCTAAGGAAGACCAGAAAGTGATGGCCTGGGTTCAGTCTGGTCTGGCAAAATATGCAGCCTCTTGTAGTACCACAGCCTGGGAACATACATGTCATCTGCTGCTTTCCGGATCTCTGGGACTTCTGGACCAGACTGCACTCCCTTAGATAAGGACTCTTCAGGCCACCAATTTTCCTGGAAAAGAATTGATGTGTACCCTGGGGGTCAAAGGCTTCGCCAATCTATGATGTTTATCCAGCGTTGCCTCCCTCTTTGTTTGGTTCTGAGCCCTTAATAAAGGAATTTTTGTTTCAATTATACTATGTGTGTTTTCCTCCAAAAAGGACAGTTTGTTTGTAAGGAGGCAGGTACATTTCAAATATACAATGTGAAATTAACAAGAGACACCAACGCCAAACAATCTCCTTGAGATTAAATAATACAAGATAATAATGGTGCTGTGGTAACTTGACACACAAAACATACACAAAAATATTATGTAGTAAAACACAATAAAAACACAGCCTTGAAAAAAATACAAACCCAAAAAACAAAAAAAAAACAGCCTTGAAAAAAATACAAACCCAAAAAAAAGAAAAAAACAGCCTTAAAAAAATAAATAAATAAAAACAACCAAAAAGAAATTTGGTCAGATGTGTCAAATCAAAATATATTGAGGGAAACCTGATAAAGAATGAAGAAAGAAGTTTGTGAGAAGTCTGTGTGAATATGAGCAGCAAAACGACTTCATTCTTCTCACATTATAAAGATGAACAGAGTGCGCTGTATTAAACTATTTAAAACATTGCAGCGTGACGAAAGTGCTGTATCCATTTTGAACACTCATTTTACCAGACCAAGCTGTTCCGTCTCGGAATTTCTTCTGAGCATGCGTGGCACTTTGCGCGTCGGAACTGGCCACACATGGTCGGAATTGACGTGATCGGATTTTGTTTTGGTAAATTTTATAGCCTGCTCTCAAACTTTGTGTGTCGGAAAATCCGATGGAAAATGTCCGATGGAGCCCACACACAGTCGGAATGTCCGACAACACGCTCCGATCGCACAGTTTCCATCGGAAAATCCAACCGTGTGTACGGGGCATTAAAGTCAAAACAGAATACTTTATATGTTGTCAGAGAGGGAAGATGGGATGAGCACTATGGCTGCCCGTCTGATCATAGAAGCTAGAGTATGTGATGTATGGGATTACAATACATGGGATGCAAAGGATATCAGAACAAAATAAAGAAAGCAGAATTTAAGCAGGGAAACATTAAAGAGTTAAAAGAAAGTGAGAGAATGATATGCATGTGTTGTGTACAAATTGGAAAAATGTAAGCGATTTTAGAGAGATATTCGTGTATGTGTGTGAATGCTGGAACCTTTAGTTCTATCTCTTGTGTGTGTCATGTATGCAGATGTGACCCCCTCCTTTGCGCTCTCTTGAAAGAATGTAGCTGGGATGAGAGATCAGTGAGAAGCTGGAAGGACACCATGCCAATTTCTGTTTTTTTAGACATAACATTAATAACAAAATGTGACGGGTTAATTAATCTAAAAATAAACAATGTGATCACAATTATTTTTTTTTTTCATTTTATTTTTTTTTAAACATAGGACATGCTCGAGAACGTACATATAAAGAAAGAAAAAAAAATCACAACATTAACATTTTTAAACATACTTAAAGCATGATTTCATATCATCTAGCAGTAAGTTGAGTCTATGTCTAAAATAACTCTAATGCCCCGTACACACGGTCGGATTTTCCGATGGAAAATGTCCGATCGGAGCGTGTTGTCGGAAATTCCGACCGTGTGTGGGCTCCATCGGACATTTTCCATCGGATTTTCCAACACACAAAGTTGGAGAGCAGGAGATAAAATTTTCCGACAACAAAATCCGATCGCGTCAATTCCGACCGTGTGTGGCCTGTTCCGACGCACAAAGTGCCACGCATGCTCAGAAGAAATTCCGGCACGGAACAGCTCGTTCTGGTAAACTTAGCGTTCGCAATAGATACAGCACTTTTGTCACGCTGCAATGTCAAAAATGGTTTAATACAGCGCACTCTCTTCTTCTTTATAATGTGACAAGAATTAAGTAGTTTTGCTGCTCATATTCACACACACTTCTCAAAGTTTTTTTTTGTTTTTTTATTGGGATTCCCTGAATATATTGTTAGTTGTCACATCTGACAGAATGTTTTTTTTTTGGGGGGGGATTTTAAGCCTTTTTTTTTTGAGATTTAATGTTTGTATTTTTTCCAAGGCTGATCTTTGTTCAATGTTATTTTTATTTTTACTCCAGAATATTTTTGTGTGTGTTTTGTGTGTCAAGTTACCACAACACCATTGATATCTTTTATTATTTAATCTCAAGGAGATTGTTTGTTGTTGGTGTCCCTTGTTAATTTCACATTGTATTTTTGAAATGTACCTGAATCCTCACAAACCAACTGTCCTTTTTGAAGTAAAACACACATAGGCGAATATAATTCAAACCAAAAATCCTTTATTAAGGGCTCAGAACCAAACAAAGAGGAAGGCAACACTGGATCAACAGGAGAAATTAGCGAAGCCTGGGACCCCCACGGCAGACATCAATTCTTGAACATCAAAATTGGTGGCCTGAGGAGTCCATATGTAGGGGAGGGCAGTCTGGTCCAGAAGTCCCAGAGATCTGGAAAGCAGCAGATGACATCTGTGTCCCCAGGCTGTGGTACCACAAGAGGCTGCATCTTTTGGCCGACCAGACTGAACCCAGGGTCCTCACTTTCTGGTCTTCCTTACAGGCTTCCTTCCCGGCTGTGGCTGTGCAGTTGGAGATGTGGCAGGAGGAGGAGTAGGACCTGGAGGAGGAGGAGGACTGGGAGGACCTGGAGGATAAGGAGGAGGAGGAGGACCTGCAGGAGGAGGAGGAGGACCATCACAAAGGTGTGTCTGAGCTGTAATTTGGCCCCTCATACCTTTCTTAAGAGCCTCCAATATGAGCAACTCACACATGATTTGTTGTCCCTCCTCCACCCTCTGCATTTTATAGGCAATGATGGCAGCAATGTCCTCCTCCACGGTGTGTCGTGCTCCCAGGACCTCTGTAGCCCTCCAAAAGAATCCTCTGCCTGCCTCCTCTAGGGCTCTCCTCCTCCTGCCACTTTCTCTTTCCAGGGGGGGTGGAGGGACCTGCAGATCAGGCAGCCGGCTCGGCCCGGCCACCTCCTGGCTGAGACTTCCCTGTGTATGAAGGGACATGGTTTTAGTTTTTGCTTCATCAATTACAATCCTAAATTAGTACTCCCAACTAACATCTAGTTAACATCATTGATTGGACAAGCAGAAATATTTAGAGGAATGCTATACCTGGCTCAATCTGGGCTCCTCCACATGTTGCCTGGAAGGCCCAGTTTGGGCGTCAGAAGCCTCAGCCGGGGGGGAAGGAAGCGTGGAAGGAAGACTGGAGAGGGATGGCCTGGGTTCAGTCTGGCCTGCCAGAAAATGCAGCCTGTCGTAGTACAACATCCTGGGGACATAGATGTCATCTGCTGCTCCGGATCTCTGTGAATCCAGGACTTTCTTGCGCTCCCTTAGACATGTACTCCTCAGGCTACCAATTAAGATCTTCAAATGTCTGCCGTGGGGATCACCTCCTTCACAATTTCACACAATTGCTCCAGTGCTGCCTTCCTCTTTGCTTGTTTCATGTAATGTGGGTGTTTAATCTCCCACAGACATGGCAGCTCCCTTAACATATCAATGAATAGTGACATGAAGTCATTGTCTTTCACTAGCATATGCATGTTCACTGCAAGACACAACACAAGACAAAGCCTAATGTCAGACAAAACTCTCCTAATCTTGTTACAATATAGGCCTCAATGTAGAAGCAGTATAGGCACAAGTTTGTCTCTTACCTTCGTTCTTACGATCGGCGCGTCCAATGCTCCTTCCTCCGGTCACAGATCGTACGTAATACGCACGTGTGTTACGCTTTATATACACTGCGCATGCATGTAACTCCGCCCGCCCCTGACGTTCTTTCTATTCTATTCCCCGCCCCTTTTCGTTCGGCGCAGTGGGGGAAGAGCACATGGCGGAGTCACAGCAGGTGCGTGATAATTACGGGAACGATTAGGAGGAGGAGGAAAGCCCGGATCCGGACACGTCCCGATCCAGAAGGAGACGATTTAAGGCCACAAATATGTCCTTTGGGGAGATGTTGGAGATGGTCGACATCCTGAAGAAGGCCGACTATGACGGAAAGTATGGGCCTTACCCCAACCCCAATATCAGAAAGGCCAAGATCATTGTGAAAGTGGTCAAAAGTCTTCACCGGAATTTCGGGGTACGACGATCGAAAGATCAGCTCAGGAAGCGGTGGTCGGACCTGAAATTAAGAGAGCCAGAGCAGTACAGAAAGATCCGGAGAGTGCTGCTAAAAAGTAAGTAGTTGTGCTGTGATCCTATTCTTTTTGTCTTTATTACGTTCGTGCTGCTCCATATGCTTTTCTTAATTGTACAGTTTAAAAGGGCAACTTTAATGTTCATGGGCCCATTATTCGTTTGTATCAAACATTTTTCTTTCGGCCTCTAAAACACCATTGTTTAGGCCATATGCATTTTTCCACATTTTTTAGAGCCTATTTGGATGCCAAATATTTGTTTGTGTAGATGGGTTTGTTACTAGAATGAAATGCAAACTAGATTCTGTGTAAGGAGAGGACACTGAGCAGCTGTTTTCACATCTGGACACTGGAGCACTAGTTTGGGACACAAGAACACCATTTTTATTAGGGGGGCCACACAGGTGCTCCAGTGTATACTATAGGGGGGCTACATCTCTGAAGCTTGTACTAAACAGGTAAAGTATTGCAGCTTGACAACGGCCAATAAAAAAAAGACATCTTGGAACTCGGCTAAAATTGACAATTGTACCCCACTTCCACGCAATGTTTTTTATTTCTAGTTCTGCCATCAAATAGCTGTGTGCTAATTATACCATTTTTGTTTTACATAGGGGAGAAAAGACTCGGAGGACACCCCTCATCCGAGGAGACCACAGACCCCCCACCTATGGAAGAAGGTGAAATACCCCCAACCTAAGAAGAGCAGGAGGAAGAAGAAGATGTGGTGGAAATTGGCACCACAACAGGTGAGTGTCTGCGACCACAGACTCAGGTAAGAGATGGATGGTGGCAGATTTATGATACCTGTTTTTGTTTGGTTTCTCTCTTTTTAGGTGATTGTGATGTTAGGGATCGAGATCCTTTCACATCAGAAAGTGCCCAGATCCTGATCGGGGAGATCATGGGGTGTAATGTAGAATTGCAAAACATCCAGAAAAAAATAAATGATGTGATTCAAAAAAATAATAACATCATTGATGTTTTGGGGCGAATTTAAAACCCCACAAAATCACTTTTTTGATTGTGGTCCAATGTTTTAAATCTTTTTGCAATGTTTTGAAAAGCCGAATTTGGAGGATGCACACAGTGTGCCAACATGTGCTATCTGCCATCACGGGAGATCAATGGACGCGTTTTGGGGGTGCAACCCTTTCCTCAATAATAAAGTAGCTGAGAGGAAGGGCTTGCTCCCCCAAAACACGTCCCTTGATCCCCCGTGATGGCAGATAGCACATGTTGACATTCGTAAATTGGTGTGCATCTTCCAAATTTGGCTTTTCCAGGGGTGATTTCCCCCCATCTGAACGCAATATCAAACACAGTTCCTAAATACTGATGTCTGATATTGCCTTCAGGTTTTACCTAATGTGAACTTTGTAAGTTCAAGTTTTTTGTCTTTCTTGTTGGTTTTACACAGGCCTGTTTTATCGTAAATGGACATTTCTATTTTTGATAATGCCACCCCAAAAATTGTTATACAACAAACATGTTGGTTTGTTTTAAAAACCTTTGGTAAATGCACATGTGATTTTGCAGGTATAAAAAAGTTGGTTAATCAAGAATGTGTGGATTATTGTCTCAACACTACAACAATTTTGGGGTGATGTAATTGCTGTTTTCAGCGAAAATGGGGGTTATTTCCTAAGTGCAAGTGCAGGTTCAGTGCAGTTGCAAGTGCACTTGTAGTTAAATGTGTTTTTGCATTTAGTAAATAACAGCCAACAGTGCTTTGTATAAGGATACACAATCACGCCATTTTCTGCACTCAACACATTTCTTTCAGGGTCAGCTAAAACAAACACAAGCAGTAAATGTCCACAAAGAATTTCTTTTTTTTTTTATTATAAAAAGGCTTCACATATTTGCTGGCATATTGATGGCCCCCCTACCCGCAAAGAACTCCAGGTAGCGTAACCGGACATCACGGGCACTCAGGGAGGGCAAGCCAGGACGGCCGCTTTCAAGAGCCGTCAGTGTGGTTTCATGTGTCATTCCGGCCTCAGGCCCAACTGAGCCAGCATAGTTGGTTGAATGTTTCCTTAAAAAGTTATGGAGAATACAGCACGCCAGTATAATATGGTTCAGTTTATACTCCGCCATATGGATGGGTGTCAGAAATAGGCGGAACCGCCTGGCCAGGATTCCAAATGTGTTCTCCACCACTCTTCGGGCTCTGGCCAGCCGGTAATTAAAAACCCTCTGTTCCGGGGTGAGGGTCCTTATCGGGAATGGCCGCATCAGGTGGTCCCCCAGCGCAAACGCTTCATCAGCAACGAACATGAATGGGAGTCCTTCCACATTGTCCTCTGGAGCTGGCAAGTCCAAGCTGCCATTCTGGAGACGCCTGTAGAACTCCGTCTGGGCGATGACTCCACCATCGGACATCCGGCCATTCTTCCCCACGTCCACATACAGGAAGTCGTAATTAGCCGACACCACCGCCAACATCACTATACTATTGAACCCCTTATAGTTGAAATAGTACGACCCCGAGTTGGGTGGTGGGATGATGTGGACGTGTTTCCCATCAATTGCCCCTCCGCAGTTAGGAAAGTCCCACCGCTGGGCAAAGTGGGAGGCCACAGTCTGCCATTCCTGTGGCGTGGAAGGAAACTGTTGAGGAAAAAAAATAAACATTACTATTTTTGATCAGAAACATGGCAAGCAGATTAGGCACAAACATTATGGGGCAACCTCCAGATAGCATTTATTAAGGGGAATTTAACAACGCCAAAGTATAAGGTACACCTATCATATTCCCCCTCCCCCCCCTCTCATGGGCCATTTCTAACATTATGGGGTGTGTGGAAATCTTGGACAGGTAACCCTCTTCACTTCATTGAGAGATGAATGCCTAAATAATGGGTATTACTTGGAACAGCCCCTCCTTAGTTACACTATTGGCAGCCCACTGGACAGGTAAGAAGTGTCATAATACAAAGATATAAATACACACTGTACACATTTGAGGACATTTGGACATTCTGCTATTACATATCAAGATAATAATAGGATACAAAAACTTTAAACAGTACCATTTGAAAGTATACAGGCAAGCCCTTGCACTACATGCTTTGGGGAATTCATCCATAAATCTGAGCACTAAAGAGATGGGTATAGTGTGTATGGGTTTGGCAAAGTCAGCAGATAGATGATTGAGGATAGATAGAGAATTGGGATCAGCTGACTTAGCAGTTGGGGGAGGGAGGGTTACTAAAAATTATTTGGGGACACCACCAAAAAAAAGCCTCTCGCACTCTGCCAGAATTTAAAGCAAAAATAACATTTCCAAACATTTTAGGAGGTGTTTGGGGTAAAGCACTACTATGGAGCCGAAAAAATACATTGTTAAGTGACTACATGAGGTGAATATAGGGCCAGGAGACACCATGCTGGGGAGGTAAGTGAAGGCAAATATGTATGAAGGACCTAAAATAATAATTACATAAAAATCCATCATGCATGAGGACAAAGGGGACATTCACAGCATATTACAATCATGGTAATTATGGAATGAGGAAAGAAATACAATATATTAGCAAACATTAAATACAATAAAATGTGATATTAAAGGATAAAAATCTTACCTTCATATACTCCTTCTGCAGGACCTGGATGATGGCAGAACTGGTCTCTGGGATGATGATCCCCAGAGCCTGGGGGGAGATGCCTGTCGAGAATTTGAGGTCCTGCAGGCTTCTCCCTGTCGCCAAGTACCGCAGGGTAGCGACCAACCTCTGCTCCGGAGTGATGGCTTGCCTCATGCAGGTATCCTGCCTGCTAATATAAGGGGTCAGCGAAGCCAACAAACGGTGAAACACAGGGTCCGTCATCCTGAGAAAGTTCCTGAAATCATCAGGATTATTCTCACGGATCTCAGGCATATGAGAGAACTGGTCACGATGAAGCAACCAATTCTTGGTCCATGAACTCCTCCCAACCCTGTTCATGGACTGGACTTGTGTCAAGGTCAGGACCCCAACACCAAGCCCCCGCACAGCACGAACTCTACGAGGAGTACGCATACGCAACATGGCTAGAAAACGGTCGGCTGCTCAGAACGAAGTAACAGAACGCACTGAAGAACAGCAAGGCCTGTGAAGAGCGACCTGAAAAACAGTAACGAACGAACAAGAATACAATGACTAATTAAAGTCACGCGGAACTTGCTGCACGCACTGAAGAGCAGATACAAACCCACAAGCACAAACTGAACGGCAGAAAACGATCTGAAAGCCACAAGTCTGAAAAAGCGCGAATCGTCTCTCACCAAACTTTTACTAACACGAGATTAGCAAAAGGAGCCCAAAGGGTGCCGCGCTTGGTTCTGAACTGGCCTTTTCTAGTCTCGTCATACGTGGTGTATGTGACCGCGTGGTTGGCGATCGGAAATTTCCGACAACTTTGTGCGACCGTGTGTAGACAAAACAAGTTTGAGCCAACATCCGTCGGAAAAAATCCTAGGATTTGTTGTCGGAATGTCCGAACAAAGTCCGACTGTGTGTACGGGGCATAACTCAACCATTACCCTGCCTCCTTTATAGTCTCGAGCCAGTCCCAGTCATTTTTATACCCATATATTAACAAAACAAACAAACACACAAGAAAAAAAAAAAAGAGCCAATCCATGGGGATATCTCTCCAGGACCTTTACATCCCATAAAAGGGGATACAGATAGATTCCTTAAGTAACTACTTTAACCATTCCGATTACCGTCATAGAGGGTCCTTCCCTCTTCCGAGGCCAGGAAAGAATTCCAAGGGGACCAAGTCTCGTAATATCTTTCCTGTTGATGTCGTGCAGAGAGAACCAAATCTTCCAATTTATTAATCTCTTTCACTTTACGCATCCACATCTCTATCGTCGGTGGCAACGTCGTTCTCCATGTCAAAGGAACACAAACCTTAGCAGCATCTAAGAGATGTCGTATCACGGATTTCTTATATACCCTTTCTGGTATCTGAGACCCATGAAGAAGGAAAAAAACTGGGTCTTCTGGTATCCTACAGTTAGTGATAGTCTGGAGAATATGTCTGATCTCTGTCCAAAAATTTTTCAACTTAGGGCAACCCCAAAAAATATTCAACATCGTGCCTCTATCTGCGTGACATCTCCAGCAAAGGTCTGAAGAGCTGGGGAAGAACTTCTTCAATCTCTCTGGTGTTCTGTACCATCGGGTCAAAATTTTAAAATTAGTCTCCTGAGTTTTCACACAGAAAGAAGATTCGTGTGTAAACCTAATAATTTGTCGCAACTGCTTTGTACTGAAGTTCTTCCCAAAATCTCGTTCCCAATCCCGGACACAGTTCAAAGGGTCAATTTCCCTTGCTATATTTAATATCTCATAATTCGCTGATAGGGTATATGTGATTTCGCTCCCCCCTCTGAACACATCTTCTCAAAACTATTAAGAGGCCTTTCAAACTTCCTCGGGTCTGAGAGGGAGCTAAGAAAGTGGGCAATCTGCAGAGCACTCCAGAATCTTAGTCTAAATAATTCCATCATCTCTGTGACTGTTAACCAAGTCCCCCCTTTTATATAGGTAGACACTTGTGTACCCCCCCATATTTGGTAAGTGTTTAAAAGCTTTATCTTCATTCCCAGGGGGAAATAGGGGGTCCCCATTATTGCATATAAGGGGGATGTCTCAGGTATTACACCAACCATAGGGAACGTAGCTGTGCAGATTTTAAGAGTATTTCCTATCAGGGGATGTTTAATGAGCTCCTTGGGGGCGTGTGCAGAACACCAGGGGACTCTTCCTAATAAGACAGGCGACTGGGCATATTCCATCTGTACCCAAAGTTTAAGATCTCTATGTCTGTTCCAGTCAACTACTCGGGTAAGATGTATAGCCCGATGATATCTGCGTATATCTGGCACCGCCAGACCCCTTGTTTGTTCGAAAGAGTTAATTGGTTGCGTCGTAATCGTGGTTGCTTATATGCCCAAATGAAATCGAAAATCGACTTCTGACACTGTTTAAAATAAGTAGCTGGGATTCGTATTGGTAATGCTTGTAAAAGGTAAAGAAATTTGGGGAGAATACTCATCCTAACAATGTTACAGCATCCTATCCATGAGTGTAAACCCGATTTCCATTTATCCAGTAGTATCTTCACTCTTTGAAGTAGTGGGGGGAAATTTAGCCCAAAGATCTTATCAATATTGGGCACCAACAACGTGCCCAAATATGTAAGTGCTTTATCCGTCCACTTAAATTTAAAAGTTTTTTTAAGTTGTTCAATTGACGTTTGAGGGCAATTAACCCCCATTGCCCCTGATTTAGTAAAGTTAATACGAAGATTGGATAGTAAGCTGTATTTCTCAAACTCCTTCATTAAATTAGGAATCGTAATTAGAGGGTTTGTCAAGGAAAACATCATATCATCTGCATAGGCCGAGATCTTGTATTGAGCTTCTCCTACCTTTACTCCTGTAATATCTTGATTTAAATGTGTAGTGCAGAGAAATGGTTCCAACGACAGGGCAAAAATGAGTGGTGAAAGGGGACATCCCTGACGTGTCCCATTTGAGATCTGGAAAGCTTCTGTCGAAGGCTTTCTCTCCATCTGTGTTCAAAAACACACATTGAATCTGGGAATTTTTCACTACATGCAGGAGATTAAGGACTTTTGTTGTGTTATCTTCTGCTTCGCGTGTTGGAACGAATCCCACTTGGTCCAGATGTATCTTTGGAATGTATTGTTGAATTCTGTTTGCCAAAATTTTTGTGAAAAGCTTAAAATCTACATTAAGTAAAGAGATTGGGCGATAGCTTCCACTGGAAGTCGGATCCTTTCCCTCTTTCGGTATTACCGAAATATGGGCTAACATTGTATCTTTTATGAATGTTGCTGATGATCTAAGGGCGTTAAATAGTTTGACCGTGTATGGGGCTAATGAGGGGAGCGAGGTCTTATAATATTGGGCCGTCAGACCATCGGGACCCGGAGCCTTATTCAATTGAGTTGTCTTTACTGCTCTCTGAAGTTCTTTCATTGTAATAGGTTTTTCAAGATTATCTCTATCTGTCTCTGCCAACCGGGGCATTAATGACCGGGACAGATACATATCTATTTGAGCTTGGGAGGGTGGCCTAGTCTGCAGATTATACAATGTCTTCTAATATTCCTGGAATTCCCCAACTATATCATATGGCTTTGTGATCCTAGCCTTACTTGATTTGATTGTAGCCGTATTAGTGCAATTGTGACAGAGAAAATTGAGTACTGTCCGTGCTACTTTTTTTATTTGCACTAACATACAATTTTTCAGGACAAGCTTTCGGGGTATGTCCCCTTCTTCAAGGTGCTTCTTCTGCTTAAAAATTTGTGAATCAGTACTGCTTGGACCTTGAAGAAGGGGACATACCCCGAAAGCTTGTCCTGAAAAATTGTATGTTAGTGCAAATAAAAAAAGTATCACGGACAGTACTCAATTTTCTCTGATCCTAGCCTTATCAGCTGAGAGCAGATATAGTATATAATTCATCCGTTTCTGTTCTCGTTGTGTTTTAGCTAGGAAACTTCCGCTTTTGTCACCTGACTCATAGATAATTTCCTGCAAACCTGTAATGCTGCTTTGGCTCTGTAATACAGAAGGTCTGAGATTTGTGTTCTCTTGACATGGAGCTCCCTCCCCAACGACGGGGACAAAGTCCGTTTATGACAGGTCTCTAGCTTAGCTAATTCTTCTAGTAATAGTTTTAATTGTTCCCCCCGCTTTCGTTTAATCCTAGCCCCATGTTTGATTAATACCCCTCTAATGACTGCTTTGTGTGCCTCCCACACAATTCCTGGTTCGCAATCTGGGGTGTCATTAATAGAAAAATAAAAATCTAGTTCTTTAATTACATCTTCTAGGACTTCTTGGTCCTGTAAAAGACTTTCATTCAGTCTCCACTGATTTGATCTCCTATTCCGAGTATCCTGTAAATCATATATTATAAAAATAGGTGCGTGATCTGACCAAGTAATCAAGCCTATATTAACCTCACGTACTGAGTGAAGTTGGGCATGTGGAACAAGAAAATAATCTATGCGAGAATAAGACTTATGGGGCGATGAAAAAAAGGTATAATCTTTTTCTGTAGGGTGGAATAATCGCCATATATCAATAAGTTGGCTTTTGTGTAAGATTTGGGCTATGCGATTACGAGCATTATGAGGAATAGATGATACTCCGGAGGAGGTATCTTCTGCTGGATTCAGTGGAACATTTAAATCTCCCCCAATGATCAACTGGCCCTCTGTAAATTCAATCAGTTGCTTAAGTGCCTTACCCAAGAAAGTCTCTTGGTGGTCATTGGGGGCATACAATGTTGCCAGTGTAATACAAACATCACCTACTTTACCCTTTACAAACAGGTAGCGTCCTTCAGGGTCGCTAATCATATCCGTAAAAAAACAAGGTAGTCTATTTGAGAGGAGGATAGATACCCCCTTCGATTTTGCATTTTGATTTGCGGCGTGGTAGACTGACGGGAATACCCAACTTTTTAAGGTAGGTACTTTATCCTGTCTAAAATGGGTCTCCTGTATAAATACCACGTCTGATCCATAACGCCGCAAGTCGTGTAAAAGTATCCGCCTTTTTTCTGGAGTGTTTAGGCCTTTGGTGTTCAACGATATGATTTTTAAGGTCTCCCTGGAATGACTCTAAAAGAAAAAAAAAAAAAAAGACGAAAAAATAGCAATATATTGCTAGATAAATGCTCACCGTTTAAATTCGGTATCTGAGCGTCAGCCTATCTAGGGTTGTGGACAGAGATAGTTGGATGAAGAGCTCCGGGGCTATCTCTCCTCTTAGTAATCGGGCATTTTTAAGAACCAGGGCTAACCAACGAGGGGAAAAAAAAAATAATCCAAACAAGAGGGGGGGGGGCGGCTTTATAAATTTCCAAATTAGACCTAGCAGCTAACTTTGCTGCCTATTCTATTTCAACCTGTCCTGGAAGTATAGATCTAAATATAACAACAACAAAAAAAAGGGAAAGAGAGGGGGGAGGGACTTATATTTTAGACACTTCACTTTATACCGTACAATACTGTCCATATGTATAAAACTCCTGCGGGGAAAGGAAAGAAAATATATAGTATATATCTAGTACGAAATATAAAATAATATAAAAAATTAAAAGTGAAAATTAAGTGCCCAAAAAATTATAATATTTGTGACGGTAATCATTGTCAGAGGGAGGGACGAGGGGTTAAAATTAGTAAGAGAGAAGAAACATAATCCTCCCTCTCCCCCCCCCCCCTCCCAACCCATATGGATTGCCAAAACTGCAACCACCTCTCAATAGTGTTATTTAACGTGTGGCAACCAACCTGCCTTTTTAATTGTGCTAATTTAATTGTCAATCAAGTGTCGCGTGCTATGTCTCTATACAGTTTAAACAAATCTCAGTGAAGAAAACAAAAAAAATAAAAAATAAAATACATAAAAAAATAAATAAATAGGTAAGAATAAAACACACAATCCAAACGCAAACCCTCAAAGGTCATTTACCTTCCTTCCCCTTACCTTTCTGTCCCCTTCCTTTCCTTCCTCCCTCCTTCTCTCCCCCTCCTCTCCCCTGAGCCATAAAACTTAAAGATACAGCCAGAACCAAAGCTCTATGATCTATAATAATTAATTACTCTTATATTATATTAATACCCCCCTAAAAAAATGCTGCCTATTCTATTTCAACCTGTCCTGGAAGTATAGATCTAAATATAACAAAAAAAAAAAAATTGTCAATCAAGTGTCACGTGCTATGTCTCTATACAGTCTCAACAAATCTCATTGAAGAAAACAAAAAATAAATAAATAAATAAATAAAAATACAACACACAATCCAAACACCAACCTTCAAAGGTCATTTTCCTTCCCTCCCCCTACCCTTCTGTCCCCTTCTGTCCCCTTTTTTTCCTTCCTCCCTCCCCCTCCTCTCCCCTAAACCATAAACTTGAAGATACAGCCAGTGACAAAAATCTATATTTTCTTTAATAAGTAAGTATTCTTATATTATATTCATACTCCCAAAAGGAAAAAAAAAAAAAAACAGAGCGTATTATATAATCCCCTATCTCTCTAGGTAGATGTAACTGTTATCATGTTCAATCATAAACTTAGTTTCAATTAGGGTCCATTGATTTCCTCTAGCCTTTACCTCCTGATCTTCTTCATCCCAGATCTATCTCATCTACCCCCCTCTCCCTTTTGATATATACAATCAAAATATTTACAATGTTTATCACTAATCCCCCATATCCTTTTTAGGATCCCCCTTAAAGTAACCGTTGGTTTCTTTGAAAGTCACTCCTCTGTCTTTGTCTGTTCGAGGGGTCTAACCGCGCCCCCATAAGAGGAATATATGTAAGCCAATTGGGAATCTGAATAGGGGCCACATCTAGAAAAGTAAATAGTCCCGGGAGGTCTTCAGGTACATAAACAGAAAATGAAGCTGCTTCTCTACGGAATCTCACCGCCAACGGGTAACCCCATCTATAAGTACACCCCCGTTTTTTTGCTAAATCCAGGATAGGGCATAAACAGGCTCTACGCTGGAGGGTTGCTCGGCATATATCTGGTAAAATCTTAATAGGGGTCCTGTTGAAGTCGATATCTCCTGCCCCCCACGCTGCTCTGAGTATTCTCTCCTTCTCTTGGTAGCTGTGGTAGCAAACGACGTCTCTAGATTTCTCTGAATCTTTTGGTCTAGGACCCGCAGCTCTATGAACTCTGTCTATATCTACCGCCTTCTCAGGGGATTTCAATATTATCTGAAAAACAGCAATAACTGTTGCCTGGAGATCCTCAGTTTCCCGTGTCTCTGGGAAACCCCGAAGCCGCAGATTGTTTCTGTGGCTTCTGTCTTCAAGTTCCTCAGTATGGAGCTGGAGGTCCGCCATCATAGATGTTTGGGTGGTCAATGTCTTTTCTAGTGTCTCCACTCTTTGTTCCACTAGGGATACCATTTCCTCCCCACCTTAGTTCTCTCTGTCAGAGTGGTTAGTTCAGATCTTACCGCTTGGTTGTCTTGGCGGTGTGTCTCCTCTACTCTCATTATTATAGCTTCGATATCTCGGCAGGTAGGTAAGGTACTTAACAGTGCTCGGATGCTGCGGATGTCTCCCTCTAAGCCTCCTTTTTCTCTAGGCAGCACAGCAAAAGTTGTTTCACGAGCGGGTTCACGAGTGGAGTTCACGAGCGGGGGCGCCGGGTCCTCCATTGCAGGGTCTGTCTCCGGATTTGTTACGCGAGGCAAAATAGCTGACGCTGCCGGCGTCCTCACACCGTCGCTCAGACCTCGACCCTGCAGTGTCTCTAATCTGGCACCAGGAGGAGTATGTGGAGGTATAGTAAAGTATTGTTGAATATCCCCATGGATAATACGGGGATGCTCTCTCTCTTTTGCGGAGCTCGTCTGATATCTGTTGCCTGTATTCATACCGCAATGTCAGCCTCTAGTCCATAGGCATTATCTAAGCGGACATACGAGCCCCGGAGCTCTATCCAAGCGTGTCCTCACCCGACCATGTCCAGGCCACTCCCCCCACAATTATTTTTAATCTGTTTTCCAAACATAGTAAAATGAAGGTTACATTTAACCATGAATTACACAAATTGAATATCCTTTGATAGTGCATTTTTAAAAAGTGAATCTAAGTAAAATGTCCTCCTTTAAGGAAACATATTTGTGGATATACATTAGCATTAGGATGTGATATTGAGATAATCACTTGAGTATTACTTTCTGATATGAGTTTAACAATTTTATTAATATAGATATATTATTATCATTGGAAATGAAATCCAGGTTATTGGGAACATTTGTAAAATGGGATTAGTTTAGATTAAGATAACAATTTTGTAATTTTAGATTTATACAATAAACCCTTATTGAGAGAAAAAAAAGATTAAGATGAGGTTGTTGGAATACAGCTGCCATAATATTTAACAAAGCCAAGATGGATGGGATACATAAGAAGTTTTTCTACAAAAATGAAATCTTAGGTCTGATAATAACTTGATGTGCGGTCCATGATGTGAGAGTAATAATAAATAAAATGTAAATCTAACAGACCCATCACATCAAGTCCACACACCCTGTTAGGATAGATGCCACCTGCAGCCAATTGTTTTATAGTTTTTGATCTGGCTGAGGGCTTTCTGTTCTGTCATATACAGATTGTTGGTCCTTTTGTTTTTATTTATTTTTATTTTTGAAATCCAAAGCAGAATGTGTGGATTGTGAAATGATGTTCCCCTTTTCCTTGTAAGTGCCGTGGTATAAGCAAAAGAATATTTTGGACTTATGGACATCTCTGAATGACCACAGGGTATTGTTATCATTTATTATGTCATGACATCAGGAAAATAATGTCAAGTCAAGGACTTGTGTTATCTCGCTAAAACTAACAGAGCAAGCAATGAGAAATTATAATATTGTCAAGAAAAAGTTGTTTTTTTGAAACATGAAACTGGAGTTCTTACACAAACAGCATGATAGAAAACAAGCCATTGTAATATGTTTATGCAAGCTGGACCCAGTAATGAAGGGTTCACCCCAATATATCAGAGCTGTATATTATAAGATGAAACAATCAGCGCCACAAGTAATATTGTGATGTTTAAATAAGATAACCTAATAATAAACGTGCACAGCTGCTAAACATTCCAAGTGGTACACCACACTAATTTCAAAATGGATAGTAAATAATAAATGTAGCGCTATGTGTAAAATTATAAATATAAAGTGCAAATCTCTAAAATAAATAAATCCTACATATAAACGAATAGTCCATAAAATGAAAAAATGAAGAAATAAAACATGAAAAACTCTTCTTGTGATCGGTGTATCCACACAATTCCACCACAGTGATTGTTCGTCCTCAAAAGTAGTGCACACCACCACCAGTAAAAATGCGCGCTCACCTCCCAGATGAGTCAAAACTCATATGCGGATCTCCCCATGAGCTCTTTGCTCTCACTTCCTCTTCCCAATCAATGGTGGGTAATCCAGATGGCTTGTTTCTTAATGGTAACTCAGCTCATTAATATCCAAAGAAGCGGATCATCTCCCAGCTTGACTCAAGATTCCATGAGTTCAGGACATGTAAATAATAAGTATAGAGACCATAGTGTTTTGGTGGTGGTGTGCACTCCTTTTGAGGACGAACAATCACTGTGGTGGAATTGTGTGGATACACTGATCACAAGAAGAGTTTTTCATGTTTTATTTCTTCATTTTTTCATTTTATGGACTATTCATTTATATGTAGGATTTATTTATTTTAGAGATTTGCACTTTATATTTATAATTTTACACATAGCGCTACATTTATTATTGACTATCCATATCAGAGCTGTAGCTTTTATGCAAAGGTGCTATTAGACAAAAGTTACAGTCATTATTTTGGTCAAATATTTAATTTTTAATGGTCCCACATTCTGCGCAGCAAATATACAGTTAACTAAATGTTTGTCTAATGAAAGGTTCAAAATATGAATTTGTTTTGTTTGTTTATGTACAAATCTAACAATGAAAAATGCATACATTTGAATCCAGCCACCTTATTGCCTCTATTGGAGGAGGCTGGAGACTAGGGATGAGCCGAACACCCCCTGGTTTGGATCTAGAACATGCGAACAGATCAAAAGTTTGTGCCAAAAGTGAACAGACCAAAAGTTTAGTCTCTGATGATGTTCACATGTGGTGGATAGGAATGAGCCGAACACCCCCCCGGTTCGGTTCGCATCAGAACATTCAAACGGACCGAAAGTTTGCGCAAACATTTGAACACCGTTAAAGTCTATGGGACTCGAACGTGAGAAATCAAAAGTGCAAATTTTAAAGGCTTATATGCAAGTTATTGTCATAAAAAAGGTTTGGGGACCCGGGTCCTGCCCCAGAGGACATGTATCAATGCAAAAGATAGTTTTAAAAACGGCCGTTTTACCGGGAGCAGTGATTTTAATGATGCTTATAGTGAAAAAATAAAAGTGAAATATTCCTTTAAATATCGTACCTGGGGGGTGTCTATAGTATGCCTGTAAAGTGGCGCGTGTTTCCCGTGTTTAGAACAGTCCCTGCACAAAACGTCATTTCTAAAGGAATACAAGTCATTTAAAACAGATTGTGGCTGTAATGTAATGTCGGGTCCCGGCAATATGGATGAAAATCAGTGAGAAAAACGGCATGGGTCACCCCAATCCATTACCAGGCCCTTTGGGTCTTGTATGGATATTAAGGGGAACCCCGCACCCAAATTAAAAAAAGAAAAGGTGTGGGGCCCCCAGGCCCTATATACTCTGAACAGCAGTATACAGGCGGTCCCCGGGTTACAAACAAAACAGGGGCTGTAGGTTTGTAGTTAAGTTGAATCTGTTTGTAATTTGGAACAGGTACATTTTTTAGGTGTAGCTCCAGCCAAAAAATCAATTTTTAAGCTTTTTGGATAACATAGGGAAGGGTTATCATCACCCCTGTAACATTTGTTTTGCTGTCTGTGCCCCTGTTCAGAAGATTTCACCTCACTTTCTGTCCCATGACAATTGGATTTTGAAAATTTGGGGTTATTAGGGAAACAAGGATTGGTGATAAAGCACTTTTTCCCATATTAACTCTTACAGGAGAGAATTTCCCTTCCTAGGGGCAGTTTTCATCTCACTTCCTGTTGTCTCCCTCTGTTTGTAAGTAGGAGTCGTTTGTAAGTCGGATGTTTGAAAATAGGGGACCGCCTGTATATACTATACGGCCTGCCCTATATACTCAGCAGAAATTTGGGCCTTAGGTGTTGGTGGTACCAGAACACTGTAAGCCCTCACAGTTATTCTAGGTGGGCACTGGAACAGGCCTTGCTGTGAAATATTAAATCAAGAATTGTAATTACATGCACCTGTTGAATAGGGACAGAAAAATTGGGCCTTTGGTGGTGGTGGTGCCACAACACTGTAAGCCCTCTCAGTTACTCTTGCTGGGCGCTGGAATGGGCTCTGCTGTGAAATATTAGATCAAAAATTGTAATTACATGCCTGTGTTAAACAGGGGCAGAAAAATTGGGTCTTAGGCAGTGGTGGTGGTGCCACAACACTGAGGTATTCTGGCGGTGGAAGAGCTGATCTAAGGGAGAAAGGATATGACAGGCTTGTCTATTTCTTACCTCTGGTAAGCTTACATCCAAAGGGGGCTGGTCACGGGGTGATGTGGTGAAGGTGTAGTGACCCTTGGATATGTGCACTCCAGAAGGAATAGAATCCCTTTATTTTGACTGATGTCCGCTGCTTGCAATGAACTGTTTTTAGGAAAATTCTGAGTCTGTGCAGTGATTGCAATTGTTTTTATATGCCACCGTTGGTATTTGTATGAACTATTGATTTGGGACTACTTGATTTCATGTTACTGCACTGAATTTTCTGTGTTTTTTTATATGTCCCGTGTGAGCTAACATTCAAGAGTTTAGTGCTATTACATTGTTTGAGGTTGATAGACTATTTTTATATGAGCCATAAACTGTTTTAGTATTATATGAGCCATTTATTCATTTAAATTTTAATCTAATTAGCACCGTTAATACTATCTTCTTATAAGAGAGTATACTTTGTTTTTTTACTTTGTTTTTTCTTATAACAGCAGCTAGAGGACCAGGGTGGAGGGAGGAGCCTGGTAATGGCTCTGTGCACGGCGTGAGGATCCTGAGAGCCCTCTCCCTGCAGCTGAGAGGAATGATCGGCCTGATGAGAAGGTGTAGGTAGCTTCCCTCCCCGCCCCCCCTGCTCATCACTCACCGAGCTGTCTTGTGGTGTAAGCCAGAGGAAGTTTGTACCTGCGTCTGACTGCAACAAGCTGCAGTGAGTGTCCCTTTTTGTCCCAACTTCAACAACAACTAAAAGATAAGTACCGTTTTTTTTTTTTTGTTGGCTTTTTTTCTATTGCAATTGTCTGGAAGTGAAAAGGCAAAGGAAAAGTAATAGAACAAAAGAAAGGGAAAGGGAATGAACATATTGAAATAAAACGAAATAAAATGGAATAAAAAGCGAAAGTAAATGAAAGTAAATGAAGGCGAAAGAGCTGAAAAAGTAGAATCAAGGGAGCTAAGAAAAACAATAAAAACAGGGGGGGAACAGGGGAGAGGGAGAAGGTGAATGAGAGACAAGCCAACGGAAGAGTTGTCTCCCAGCCCCCACCTGCTTGCTGCTGCTGCTGCTGCAGTATCTCCCTTTCTTGTGATCCTTTTTTTTTTTTTTTTTTTGGTCTTTTTTTGTTTTTGTTTTTTGCAAATGGTATTAACTATAGGCTCGATAGTATAAACTATAGAATAAGAAGAAATTTCATAGTAACAAAATGTGGAACATATAAGCTCATACTGGAACTATACTGCTGAATATATAAATCATCTTGCTGAATACTTGAATTAGATTGCATTATACCGCCAAAACATTTGAATTTTCTTTATGAGCATTTGGGCCCTCATGCACATGGGCTGTTGGGAGAACGTTGTGAAAACGCCAGTGTCTTTGCAGTGACTTTTTTATTTATTTATTTTTTTTTAACTTTTTTCAGCGTTTTTGCAATAGCGTCTTTGAGCGTTTTTGAGCATTTTTTTTTTTTTTTTCCTCCTCTTTTGGCTCTTTTCTTCTATTGCAATTGTCTTGAAGTGAACAAGCAGGGGAAAAGGCGAAAGAGCTGAAAAAGTAGAATCAAGTGAGCTAAGAAAAACAACAAAAACAGGGGGGGGGGAACAGGGGAGAAGAGAAGGAGAAGGTAAAAGAAAGACAAGCCAACGGAAGAGTTGTCTCCCAGCCCCCACCTGCCTGCTGCTGCTGCTGTTGCAGTATCTCCCTTTCTTGTGAATTTTTTTTTTTTTTTTTTTTTTTTTGCAAATGGTACTAATTATAGGCTTGATAGTACAAACTATAGAATAAGAAGAAATTTCATAGTAACAAAAATGTGGAACATATAAGCTCATACTGAAACTATACTGCTGAATATATAAATCATCTTGCTGAATACTTGAATTAGATTGCATTATATCGCTAAAATATTTGAATTATTTTGCTGAGCACCTGGGCCCCCATGCACACGGGCTGCTGGAAAAGCGCTGTGAAGACGCCGGTGTCTTTGCAGTGACTTTTTTTTTTTTTTTTTTTTCTCTTTTTTTAACTTTTTCCAGCTTTTTTCAGCATTTTTGCAATAGCGTTTTTGAGCGCTTTTTTTTTTTTTTTTTTTTTTTTTTTTTTTTTCCAGCTTAAATACGCTTAAACAATTGAACAGCAACAAGGAATGCTTAATGTACTTAAGGTAGTAACATAACTTCTGGAAAACGGGGACTACTCATATCTCATTAATTATTTCTATTATTGGATTGTGGGGAGGATGCCGGGTATGAGAACGAAATAAAAGAAATATTAGTAAAAATAAGTCAACTTAAAAAGGCTGGGAGATTTTTTCATCATTAAGAGACCCCAATCAAGGGGCATTCTGGAAGGCAGCTTTGAAGTTCTTATAAATCCAGCCATAGAAACAAACATGAAGGGGAAAACAACAAGAAGTGCGGGAGCAATACCAAAATCACCTAGGACCAGCCTAGGCCCAAGTCCAGGCCCTATGAACAGGTATATACAGCAAGGAATCGGAGAAGGAGAGAAACAAGTAGGTTCAAAGGGCAGACAAATAGATACAAAAGAGAAGGACAACAAGGATAAAAAAGGCCAGTATAAAGTACAAACAGAAACCAGCCACCTCTCGGAGCCCAGAGTGGAGCCAGAGGTGGGAGAGGAGGACAGAGGAAAGGAGGAAGGACAACAAGGGCCACAGTTGCCAACAAAACAGGATATGGAAAAAATGTTCACGGCACTAGAGAATTCCCTAAAAGCAGAGATGTCAATACTCCATAAAGACATGGGATATATGTTAAACAGAGTGGAAGAAGTAGAGATCAAAGTGGACCTACATCAAAAAAATATAAAGGAACTAGAAGACGAAATAAAGAAATTAAAATGGGAACAACAGGAACAATCATATAAAATAGAAGAGCAAGAAAATAGAGATAAAAAGAAAAACTTGAGAATACGTGGGTTACCGGAAACAGAACAAGCAGAAAATCTAATAGAAAAAATGAACAATCTCTTCAACCAAATCTTGGGAAAGGAAACAACTAACACAATAGGAATAAAAAGTGTCTTTCGAGTAAAAAAACCTCAAAGGTTCGCAAGGGAAACACCTAGAGATGTAATCGTACGCTTTGAAAAATGGGAAGAAAAAAAACAGATCTGGATAAACCTAAAGAGGAAAACACAAATAGAGTTTGCGGGAGGTAAATTACAAATATTTCAAGACCTATCTCAAGAAACGCTGAAAAAGACGACGGATACTAAAGCCATTATTAGAAATCCTCCGGGAGCAAGAAATTCAATACAACTGGGGTTTTCCAGCATGTCTAATAGCAAGGAAAAACGGAATAAGTGCGAGGCTAAGACATGTAGAGGAGATTCCGGACTTTTGCAACAAACTAGAAATCCCCTCCCCAGAATTGGAAAAATATGCAAATAGTCAGGAGCGAATAACGGCAAGAGATGACCTACAGTGGCAAGCAAATTCAAGGATCAGACATCAAGATGTGGACTCTCGGGGAAATTAATATCTGAGAAAATATCACACAACGGTGCAAGGGGCCTTAGAGTGGAAAGGGGGGGGGCTGGGGTTGATGGGATGGGAAAAAAGGAAAGTGAAAGGATTGGTAAAACACAACAAAAATGCAGGGAGAGGGAGACAGGGACTCACGGAGTGGACAGGGGGTCGCCCTATTAGTGCTTAGGCAGGGGGGGAATAGGGTGTCTTACAGAGCTCCGCCTCACAATAAATAGAGCAGAGGGGGCAGAGCGTGCCCCACAAAACAAAGTAAAATGCTCTCAGCTCTAGAGAATATGGGGGTAAAAAACCCATATCAGAAAAAAGGGAGGGGGAGGGTGGGAGGAGGGAGGGGAGGGGGAGGGAGGGTGGGGAGGGAGAGGTCTGAGTCACATGAGTGGTTACATAGGCACACCTATTCTGAGACAAGAGATGAGGAGACCCCGTGCGTCCGCTGGGTGCCCCCTCCATCCGGTCTCCTAGGGGGACCGCGTGGGGGGGAGGGCCGGAGGACGGGCGGGGAAGAAAAGGCACAAGAATGGAAAACGTAAACAGCATAAAAATAATCTCTTACAATGTCCGAGGACTAAATTCCCCAGGGAAGAGAAACATCATCCTCCGAGAACTTGAAAAAAGTAAAGCAGAAATAATTTTCCTACAGGAGACGCATATAACCCAAAACTCAAGTGCCAAAATTTATTCAAGAAACATACCAACATGGTATCAAGGAGACTCGCCAATAAGAAGGGCCAAAGGAGTAGCCATCGGTATAGGGAAAAATGTACGTTTTCTAATAGATCAAAGGAAAATAGACCCGGAGGGTCGATATCTTTTTATTACAGGAACTATTTACGGGGTAAAATATACATTGGCCAATGTCTACTGTCCTAATAAGAACCCTAAAAAATATTTGATAGATATAATTAAAATACTAATGGAATTCAAGCAAGGAAAATTAATACTAGCTGGAGACTTCAACTTCAGCATGGATAATAAAATGGACAGTACCTCAAGAGTAAGGGACAAAGAGGTAAATCAACTAAAGAAATTAAAAAGAACATTATATGAACAGCAACTAATAGACCCTTGGAGAATTCAGCACCCCAGCACAAAGGACTACACATTCTATTCAACAGTACACAAAATTTACTCCAGATTGGATTACATCATGGTCGAACATAGAAACTTGGAAGAAATAGAAGAAACAAAAATAGGCATAATAACCGCCTCAGACCACAGCCCAGTAATCTTGAGAATGAAAATAAAAGGAGAAGTCCTTGAAAGGGGTCCATGGAGAATCAACGAAACTTTATTAGAAGACAGTGAGACCGAAAAAAGCATCATAGAAGAAATTAAAAGATATTTTGAAGAAAACGATACACCAGAGGTATCGAAAGCAACAATATGGGAGGCGCATAAATCTGTTATTAGGGGCAAGTTAATAGCTATAGGGGCAAGAAAAAAACAGGAAAGGAAAACAAACATGCAACAAATAATTAAAGAAATTTATGAATTGGAACGAAAACACAAAAATCAAGTAAACAACAAAATCTTCGGCCTATTATCTCAAAAGAGAGAGCAATTAAAAGACTGGATGGAACAAGAAGAAAGGAAGGACTACAACAGAGTAGTACAAGAAAAATATAAATGGGGTAATAAACCAGGAAAATACCTAGCAAATCTGGTAAAAAAAAAGAAGTCTTTGAATTACATTGAGAAGATCAAAAATGAAAAAGGAGAAGTGGTAAATAAAACTACAGATATAGCGATAACATTTCAAAAATACTTCAGCTCCCTTTATGCAATAAAAGGACAGGAAAGTTGGAAAGAAGCGAATACAAGAACAAAGAAGATACAAGAATATTTAAAAAAAGCAAACTTACCAAAACTAAAAATAGACCAACTAGAAGAATTGGAAAAAAATATTACGCATGAAGAGGTAAAACTGGCATTAAAGGAAACTCCTGTAGGAAAAAGCCCAGGACCAGACGGGTTTACGGTCAAATACTATAAAAAATTTGAAGAACAGCTGACTCCAAAACTATTAGAATATATGAATTCCTTAGGGGAAGATGAAGAAATAAGAAGTGAATCATTATTAGCTCATATTACAATACTACCAAAAGAAGGGAAAGACAAAGTTAACTGCTCAAGTTACAGGCCAATAGCCCTATTGAACGCTGATACGAAGCTGTACTCCAAGATCCTGGCCACTAGGATAAAAAAACTAATCCCACTGTGGATCAACCCGGACCAAACTGGTTTTGTCCCGGGGAGAGAGGGGCGGGACAACAGCCTAAAATCATTATTGATGTTGCACAAGAAGGTGCAGAATGAGACCCCAGTTCTATTCCTGTCATTGGATGCAGAAAAAGCATTTGACAGGGTAGACTGGGGTTTCATGATGGATACATTGCGGCACTTGGGTATTGGGACAAAAATGATGAAGTGGATAACAAATTTGTATAATGGCCCGACAGCAGTCGTAAAAGTAAATGGTAGACTCTCTCCAAAAATTAAGATGCAGAATGGAACACGGCAAGGCTGTCCATTGTCTCCACTATTATATGTATTGGCCTTAGAACCACTATTAGCAACACTCCGCAATAACAAAGAGGTAGAAGGAGCGAAACTAGGAGGAAAAGAGCATAAGATCGCTGCCTACGCGGACGACATCTTGATGTACGTATCCAACCCAAGAGTGTCACTCCCAAACATACTGAAAGAAATTAAAAAATACGGAGAACTGTCAAACTTCAAAATTAATCCAATAAAAACGGAAATATTAAACATAGGTCTAGAGAAAAAGGAAGTTCAGTTTCTACAAAAAGAATTCCCATTCACTTGGGTAAAAGAACTAAATTACCTTGGAATTAAAATAACTCCTAGAGTCGAAAAAATTTATCAGGCAAACTTTATTCCACTGATCAATGAGGTCAAAGAAGAAATGAAAAAGTTAAGAATACAGCCACTTTCATGGATTGGAAGAATAAATATGTTTAAGATGACGATATTACCTAAAATAAACTACAGATTACAGATGTTACCAGTAAAAATCCCGCAGAGCTTTTTTAAAATAATTAAAACAATCCTGCTAAAATACATATGGCTTAATAAAAAACCAAGAATTAAATACACGCTGATCACAAGGAAAAAGGAGCATGGGGGTCTTGCCCTCCCAGATATAAGTAGGTACTATAAAGCCATAGTTTTAACACGAATGTTAGAGTGGACAAATGAGAAAAATGAAAAAAAATGGGTGGAAATGGAAAACACAATAAGTGGAGCCACACTACATAAGAATATTTGGATTCCACGGAAATATAGACTATTGGACACCGACACGCACGAAATAACAAAAAATGTATTTAAAATTTGGGACACCATTCACTTAAAGAATGAATGGAAATATAATTCACCACTATTAGCACTCACAGGATCGAATCTCTTCACCCCTGGGAGGGAAATATTTGAAATCCAAGGAATAGGTAACCCACGACTGAAAGATATCACTAGAAATGGCAAAATAAGAACACGAGTAGAAATAGAGGAAAGGAATGGATGGAAGATGAATGAATGGAATTATACTCAACTAAGGCACCTAGTAAGCACAATACCACACCCACTGAGAGATGAAACAAAATTAACTGCACTGGAAAAGCTATGTAGCAATGAAACACCATTAAAAAACGGAACATCAAAAATTTATAGTATACTGACAGATTTGGAAGCACAAGAAAGACCAGAATATATAAATCAATGGGAAAAAGAAATGAATTTAAAAATAGATAACCAAAAAGTGGAAAAAATGATAGAAATGGGATATAATAAGGCTTGGGACATGAAGACCATAGAAATGAATTATAAACTAGTATCAAGATGGTATATGACCCCAGTAAGAATACACAGATTCCATCAAGATAGAACCTCCTTGTGTTGGAGAAAATGTGGCCAAATAGCAACGATCACACACATATGGTGGGAATGCCCAATAATAATGGAGTACTGGAAGGAAGTGTTAAATAACATAAAGGAAATAACTGGAGAAGAAATAGAACAAAATATTTGGACTTGCCTCTTCCATATCTACAATAAACCTAAGAAACAATATAGAAAATCAATAATACCTAACCTCCTGAATGCGGCCAAGGCCTTAATTCCCAAGAATTGGCTACAAAGTGGAAAACCAGACATTAGAGACTGGCTAAAGGAAATAGATTATCACTACAAAATGGAAGGAGGAGAGAAAGGGGATAATAGTAGATGGGAAAGTTGGAAAAACTACAAAGTCTCGGATATTTATTTAGATAGGATAAAAGAAAGAACAGGTGCAGAGCCAAGTGGATAAATAAATAACATAAAGGAACGGACCAGACACAGGGGAGGGGGAGGGGAGGGGGGGGATGGGTGGGATGAGGGGGGGGGGGGGCGGGGGGAAATAAGAGGGACTGAGAGAGACTAAGATAATAATAGGGTTTATAATTATAGAAGGCGTTTTGTCGCCGGTTTTTAAAAATATTTAAGAATATCCTAGAAAGGAAAAATAATAAAGATGTGACGGAAACAATCCACAATGATGTGAAAAAGGAGAAGAGATAAAGTTTGACACAAAGTTGAAATAATGTCTCTCGGAAAACTTTCGCTGAAGTGGATAAAAAAAAAAAAAAAAAAAAAAAAAAAAAATAACAGCAGCTAGAATTTTATAAGGTAAATTTATTTCTTTTTTCTCTTTTCCATTTTTTGAGCGCTAGGACCAGTGTTGTTTATCAACCCTGGTATTTGTTTTCATTTAAATAAAGGAATTGTCAAACTGTCTCTTGTCATTTTTAAAATTTTTGACACTTTTTTTGTAAAATGGTAGGGGTATTTTTGTACCCCCTTACCATCTTACACAGGGGGAGGGGGGTTCCCCTTGTTAAAGGAGGCTTCCAGATTCCGATAAGCCCCCTGCCCGCAGAACCCCACAACCACCGGCCAGGGTTGTGGGGATGAGGCTCTTGTCCTCATCAACATGGGGCAAGGTGTTTTGGGGGGCTACCCCAAAGCACCCTCCCAATGTTGAGGGCATGTGGCCTGGTACGGTTCAGGAGGGGGGCGCTCTCTCATCCCCCCTCTTTTCCTGCGGCTTGCCAGGTTGCGTGTTTGGATAAGGGTCTGGTATGGATTTTTGGGGGGACCCCACGCCAATTTTTTTTTAGTTCTGGTGCAGGGTTCGCCTTAAAATCCATACCAGACCTGAAGGGCCTGGTATGGAATTTAGGGAAACCCCCACGCTAGTTTTTGTTAAAATTTTGGTTCGGGGTTCCCCTGTGGAGAAATCCCATGCAGTATTTATCAATGAACTTTTATGTGTATTGTCGGACCGGCAATTCATTAATAGCCGCGTGTAGTTTTAAATGACTTTTTTTCCTTTGAAATGTCATTTTGCTGTCAGACGGTTCTAAACACGGGAAACATGCGCCCCTTTACAGGTATACTATAGACACCCCCCAGGCGAAATTTAAAGGAATATTACACTTTTATTGTTTCACTTTAAGCATTATTAAATTTACTGCTCCCGAAAAATGGCCGTTTTTAAAACTTTTTTTTGCATTGATACATGTCCCCGGGGCAGGACCAGGGTCCCCAAACCCTTTTTAGGACAATACCATGCAAATTAGCCTTTTAAATTAGCACTTTTGATTTTGAACGTTCGAGTCCCATAGACTTCAATGGGGTTCTAACGTTCGTGCAAAGTTTTGGTCCGTTCGCAAGTTCTGGTGCGAACCGAACCAGGGGGTGTTCGGCTCATCCCTAGTCATCAGCTGTCAGCAGGCTTCCTAGCTGTCAGCTGAATGAAAAAAAAAATGCCAAATTTGTCTGCAATAGAAAAATGATTTAAAAAATAAATAAATAAATAAAAAAAACAAAAAATGCCGTGGGGGGGGGGGGGGGGGGGTCGGTCCCCCAGTCCATACCAGGCCCTTTGGGTCTGGTGTGGGGTTTAAGCCACCCTCTAAATGGGACTTTTTAGGGCATCCACAAAATCAATAATGTATATAAAAATTATATTCTTAATTGGAACAAGTTAAAAATAGTTACATATACACGGTTAAAAATCAGATGCAGTTTACATGATAACTATTGGAAGAGTCAACACAGGATGGTGAAGACAATGATAGCCCAACACGTTTTGAATTTCATAAGCTATAACAAATTCTTCTTTAGGGGTATATACATGAAAAAATACTTAACTGTAATACTAAAATAAATGCTAAACTAAATATTATCCGAGGGTGGTTACAGATTCCCTCTATTTGGCCGTTCCCTTACCTGATTAGACCCCCACCTCATCTAATGCCATCCTCTCCACCTGAGGAGACCTCACCTCATCCATAACTGTCCTCCTCGCCTGAAGAGACCCCACCTCACCTCACCCGATGCCATCCCCTCCACTCAAGAAGACCCCACCTCACCCAATACCATCCCCTCCACCTGAGGAGACCCCACCTCACCTAATACAATCCCCTTCACCTTGTGTATGATATCTGTCAGTCTCTTATTCCAATTGTCCACAGCACAGACATCTCTTCCCTATTCCTACCTATAGCATTGGCTGCAGCTTTGACAGACTCATATTTCCATAAAAAGGAAAGGTGCATCACCAGAGACCTCAGGAGATTCCTGCTTCACCTGCCTGCACCTACCTTCTTGCTACCCATAGCAAGGTGTGATTGAATTGGGCTGTAATTTCTTCACACACCACTAGGTGTCCTCAGTGCTCCACCTGCAACCCCTGCATTCTGTACATCCAACTTGGGACTAATATATAGGAAACATGCATAGATTTTATGGTACAAAAGTTATGTCATATTTACAAACAGTATATGATAGGAACATATTATGTGGTAAATATAGAGAGAGGTCAGGGAGAGTGCAAGGGGGGAGGGAGAGGTGAGAGCACAGAGAAAGATGAGAGAGGGGGAAGGGAGAGATGAGAGAGGGGGAAAGGGAGAGGAGAGAGGGGGGAAGGGAGAGGGGAGAGGGAGGGAAGGTAGAGGAGAGAGGGGGAAGGGAGAGGAGAGAGAAG
Organism: Lithobates clamitans; assembly: GCA_037952925.1. Classification (NCBI taxonomy): domain Eukaryota; kingdom Metazoa; phylum Chordata; class Amphibia; order Anura; family Ranidae; genus Lithobates; species Lithobates clamitans. The sequence continues at coordinate 2,914,959 of JBBGZY010001546.1, read as the reverse complement.
GGAGAGGTGAGAGGGTGAGAGGGAAGGGAGAGGAGAGAGAGGGGAGGGAGAGGTGAGAGGGGGAAGGGAGAGGTGAGAAGGGGAAGGGAGAGGTGAGAGGGGGATAGGAGGGGTCAGAGGAGGAAGGGAGAGATGAGAGGGGGAAGGGAGAGGTGAGAGGGTATCGGCTGTGGAGAACAAGCTGAGAAGAAGTTGGTAATAATCACAGAATCACAGAATAAGGTTAATAAAATATACAAAACTTTATTGATGAGTAAAAAACCTCAATGGGGTAAAAATCTATAGAGAATAACATCTTACAATAACTAGGTAATAATATTGGTAGCCCAATAATCAATCGGGATAATCGCATCCTTTTGGGTAATGATCCATGACATGAGATCCTCCGGGGAATAATACATGATCCTCATATACAATATACCAGACATGAAATAGAATCAGAACAATCTGTGGATATGTCCATTTAGATGATATAATAAATCATGTTAATAAAAATTGCAGCAAGTTGTCAGTGAAAGGCAAAGCGGCTGAACGGACTCGGCACAATGAAATCTTAGGAGCCCTGTTGGCAGAGAGTCATGCAGAGCAGAGATGGGGGAGTTGGCAGAAGTAAAGATGAACTTCTAGAAATGGGATCACTTGGCTAAGCTTGTCATTCAGGGGGATAACGTTCTGGTTGTGGAACAAAAACTATGATATAAGGCAGCAGAGAGCCGGCTATGAGATGTCCGTCTCTCCTTGGGATTGCTGATGGATCGGGTTTTGTAGATTTGTAGAGAGATGCAATTGTAGAGAGATGCAATTGTAGAGAGATGCAGCAAGCAGAGAGAGACACTGGGAGTCGGTAATGCCGTATATGTTAGATCAGTGTTTCTCAACTCCAGTCCTCAAGGCGCACCAACAGGTCATGTTTTCAGGATTTCCCTCAGATGAAACAGCTGTGGTAATTACTAAGGCAGTGAAACTGATCAAATCACCTGTGCAAAATAGTGGAAATCCTGAAAACATGACCTGTTGGTGCGCTTTGAGGACTGGAGTTGAGAAACACTGTGTTAGATAGAGCCGCATCACTTTATTACATCCAAGGAGAGGAGAGAGTGCAGGGAGAAGAGAAAGGGCAGAGAGAGTGCAGGAAAAAGAGAGAACATGCAATAAAAGGAGAGTGCAGAAGGAGGAGAGAGGATGGAGAGTAGTGTCGAGGATGAAGAGGAGTATGGAGGATGGAGAGCAGTATGGAGGTTGGAGAGCAGTATGGAGAGGAGTATGGAGGATGGAGAGCAGTATGAAGGATGGAGAGCAGTATGGAGGATGGAGAGGAGTATGGAGGACCGAGAGAAGTATAGAGGATGCAGAGGTGTATGGAGTATGGAGAGGAGTATGGAGGATGGAGAGTAGTATGGAGGGTGGAGAGAAGTATGGAGGATGGAGAGCAGTATGGAGGATGGAGAGGAGTATGGAGGATGGAGAGGAGTATGGAGGATGGAGAGCAGTATGGGGGATGGAGAGGAGTATGGAGGATGGAGAGGAGTATGAAGAGGAGTATGGAGGATGGAGAGGAGTATGGAGGATGGAGAGCAGTATGGGGGATGGAGAGGAGTATGGAGGATGGAGAGGAGTATGGAGGATGGAGAGGAGTATGGAGGATGGAGAGGAGTATGGAGGATTGAGAGCAGTATGGAGGATGGAGAGGAGAATGGAGGATGGAGAGGAGTATGGAGGATGGAGAGCAGTATGGAGGATGGAGAGGAGTATGGAGGATGGAGAGTAGTATGGAAGATGGAGAGGAGAGAGGGTGGAGAGGTAGATGGAGGATGGAGAGTAGTAGGACAGCAGTAAGAGGAAGATGCAGTCTATTTGTCTGTATTAGTGATTGTTCCCGTCAGCTTTTATCGATGAGAAACTTTTCTCCTGCCATGAATGAGTCCTAATAATGAGTCGGATCCACATCATCATCATAGTAAGTATTGATAATATTGGAAAGTGCGGAATCCTACAGAGGGGAGAAGAGGGAATTCACAATGGGAGGCGACCATTATATCCATGAAGAGTAGAAGACTTTCCTTTAGAGGATTGCAGAGAAATCCGAGGTGTCAGTGAGAACATCCTCTATACATGGAAGAGGTCCAGCAGACCCAATACCGGGACACAATCACCAGACAAATCTCTGGCCGTCTACAAGAGATAATTGTACAATTACACAGAGATATTACATTATAAATATGGATGAATGAATGTACTATATGAAACAGCAATTAATCCATCAAAGCAGCGCTATTTTCAGTCCTCAATGCTGACTGATAAAACAAAGTCTTTGTAAATGCAAGCAAAACACATGCAGGCAGGTAAATTCCAACAAAGACACAGCGGTTGGAGCTTGGTCTGGATTCCCTTATATGAATAGTAGATCTGATGAGTGCACCTTTCACCATCTATTGGGACACCTTGTGCTGCACACACCCCATAGGGGTTCAAACTCACCGGAGCCAGGAGGTTAACAAGCCTTGGATCAAATCCTCTCTCTGTTTACTCCCGAAGTCCTCCAGGGTTGATGATCAAATAACAGCAACAATGTCCACATGTAAAAAAAGAGACCCCGAATAGTCCAGTACCGTTTTGATAATTTATTGTAAGTCACAAATCAGAGAAAAAAAAAACTAATAAAGTAAATACACTGTAAAAATCAGTGGGCGCAGTTCCTTACAAAGGATAGCCTTCTAGCTTTCAGTTGGTTGGTAATAGTGGATAACTCAAACTGCTTCTCTCAAAGCACAAGGGTACTGGTTGCAGACTGGATGGATGTTACACACTCACAGCTGATCAGTCCTTCATTCCACTAGTATACAACTACAAGCTTGGAGCACACTGCGTGTCAGCCAGGCACAGCTGATCCGCACTTCCCCTCTCTCGTGTCTGAAGCTTCAGGCTAAAAGCACACTGCGTCCTACATCTGCGTAATACATCACATGTAGTGTATGCCCTGCGTTGTCCATGTGGATTAATGTACATAGGTCGCACTAAGCGTCTTTTAAGAGTGAGAATCGCTGAGCATGTGCACAACATTACTATTGGCTATAAAGACCATAACGTATCCCTGCATTTCAAATTACATCACGGACAAGATCCTGCTGGACTGTTATTTTGGGGGATTGATCACATCAAACAATCTTGGAGGGGGGGTAATATAATAAGGAATTTATCAAAAAAAGAAACTCAATGGATTTTTTTAACTGACACTCTTAGCCCGAAAGGGTTAAATATTGAACTCGATATTAATTGCTTTATCAGCGATTTTTAGGTTCACTAGAGTGGATGATTACACAATGTATCAGAGTTTTAATGGAGGGGTTCCTCACTCTGAGATTTTGATCTGTTTTCTGTATAGATAACTTAATAACTTAATAACTATGCCCCGTTTGGATTACATATTTTTTTATTGTGTATGTACAATATGGAACTATGTGATACAGAGCGGTACAGGAGAATCTTTTATCAACTTCCGCTTTCTATCTATGTAGAATTTTAGATTGTGCAGTTAATTTTAATCTGATTGGATTTTAACCACTATTATTTTTGTGATTTTATCACAAGTTCCGAGGTTGCTGCGATTATATGCGATTTTGCATGTAACATTTTAATTTTTGTTAATTTTATGTCAATAGGTATGTCAGGTAATTTTAATCTGATTAGATTTTAATCATTATTATTTTCGTGATTTTATCACAAGTTCCGATGTTGCTGCGATTATATGTGATTATATGCGATTTTGTATGTAACATTTTTATTTTTTGTTAATTTTATGTCAATTTTATGTCGCAATGTGATAAACTTATCTGATTTAATATGATAATTATATCGGGTGAGGAACTATGGGTATTTTAATTACTTGGTCACTACACTGCGACATCCATATAACCTAATAATGTTTGGGGGTTAAGCGACTCTCTCTCTTCAGTTGCACCTGGAATATATGGAAGAGGAGATGTTTAGTTTTAATCCAGGACATAGGCACTGTTTCTCACAAGGAGTTGGGAGCTTGCAGATGTAATGCAAGATTCTGGTATAAATAGACTGCGGTGTCATTTAAATGTGCAGCCTGCAGCTTTTGGTTGGTTGGAGTATGGATATGTTCCCAGTTTAAGATAGGGACGCACCTTCCAATCAGACCTAGTACTTGCCAAGTATTAACTCATTAGGGCGGAGTGTTGGTTGTGCCCCACCCCCTGGTTTTCAAATAAATTTTGTTCAACAAGCCGTGTAGTCATGCTCTTTGAAAAAGTCTTCCTGACGAAACTAGTCAGAGCACGATACCACGGCAACCGTTATCACGTGAGGACGCAGTGTGCTTTTAGCCTGAAGCTTCAGACACGAGAGAGGGGAAGTGCGGATCAGCTGTGCCTGGCTGACACGCAGTGTGCTCCAAGCTTGTAGTTGTATACTAGTGGAATGAAGGACTGATCAGCTGTGAGTGTGTAACATCCATCCAGTCTGCAACCAGTACCCTTGTGCTTTGAGAGAAGCAGTTTGAGTTATCCACTATTACCAACCAACTGAAAGCTAGAAGGCTATCCTTTGTAAGGAACTGCGCCCACTGATTTTTACAGTGTATTTACTTTATTAGTTTTTTTTTCTCTGATTTGTGACTTACAATAAATTATCAAAACGGTACTGGACTATTCGGGGTCTCTTTTTTTACATGTGGACATTGTTGCTGTTATTTGATCATCAACCCTGGAGGACTTCGGGAGTAAACAGAGAGAGGATTTGATCCAAGGCTTGTTAACCTCCTGGCTCCGGTGAGTTTGAACCCCTATGGGGTGTGTGCAGCACAAGGTGTCCCAATAGATGGTGAAAGGTGCACTCATCAGATCTACTATTCATATAAGGGAATCCAGACCAAGCTCCAACCGCTGTGTCTTTGTTGGAATTTACCTGCCTGCATGTGTTTTGCTTGCATTTACAAAGACTTTGTTTTATCAGTCAGCATTGAGGACTGAAAATAGCGCTGCTTTGATGGATTAATTGCTGTTTCATATAGTACATTCATTCATCCATATTTATATTTCTATTTTTTATTAAGTGGTGGCTGAGAGATATCTCACTCAGAATATGGTGACATCAGGTTAAATCACTGCGGTTTATTACAATCATTATTTTCCATCTTCATATACTGAATATCCTTTAGCGCTGAGATAGGAGGATTGGAGTAGGGCGTATTGTCTCCTTTTTGTTTGTATAGAGATATTACATTGTATACATTCCATGAAATGTTTCATCAATACATATATATGTGAATGTGATGTGTATATCATTCCATTTTATACAGGGACTCCAAACTCTGCCAAAGAGACACCAGAATTTATCCAAAAAAATCTCTAATCTTGTTCCCAGTGCACTACATTGTGGCCTCATCATACAGACTGGCCCCCCCAAGACGTTATTTATAAAATAAAGAAAGCTTGCAGGAAAGAACGATTTAAATGTCATTTTTTTGTTATAAATGTCAGTTTTGCTGCAGCAGGTTCTATACATGCAAAAATCAATAACAAAGGTAAGGTGGAGTGGGATTTTGTATGTACCTTGTAGGGTTTAATAAAAGTATATACCACAGAATAGAATAAAAATATAATAAATCTTTATTTTCCATATATTAATGGTCAAACGAGAACATTACAATTATAGCAGGTTAAAGCGGGGTTCCACCCAAATTTTGAACAATATCTGTATGTATTCTCTTCCTTGCCTAGATGCTGACATGCCGTTTAAAAAAATTTAAATCGCCGTAATTACCTTTTATTTTTCTATACTTCTTTGCACTTCCTGGTTCTCCTCCCGTGGGAGTAGGCGTGTTTCTAGCCTCTCCCAGACTCCTGGGAGCTAGTCTCAGGCTTCCCAGGATGCCACTGAGCATGTGCAGGAACGAGCGGTGAATGCTGGGAGCACAGCATTCACCGCATCCAGGAAATAAATGCTTGTGGGCTTCAAATGCCCACAATGAAGATGGAAACCGCCTGCAGTGAATAATATAAGTTATTCTTTCCGACGAAATCTGACACAGGCGGACATATTACACACAATACGATAGATAGGTGGACCCCAGCTTTAAAATCACAGTTATTGTTATTTGGTCCAGGACGTGCTGATCCTGACTGAAAGGATCAAGATAGATGGCCTACGCCTCATCGGGGCCTTAAAGTAGCACAAATTTTGTACAAATATTGTAATAGCCTATAAATAACATATTAACAAGGTTATAAATAAATATTGATAAGTATTTGAATCACTATAGAAGTAGAAAGTTTAAGAAATGTATAAAACATTCATAATTACTTAAATGACATTACAGTACAATATAGAACAGATTACAGCATAGCTGCCAACTGTCCCGAAAAATTTGGTTCGGGTTTTTGAAACCCCCGCCGCCGCTAGAACTTTTGTTGAAGTTCAGGAAGACGGCTGGGGGGAGGGGTAGACGAAGCTTCTGTGTCGCCGCCCACCCCCTGCCCCGCTCCGCCTCGGCCCGCCCCGCTCCGCCTCACCCCGCCTACCCCCCGCCCCGCTGCCAGTCTGATATGGAAAGGGGCGGGGGTTCTAGGTGGGGGGTGAGCGCGCTCACGATGTGAGTGGGGGGGGCACAGGGGACACCTGATGTGAGGGGGGGGGCACTGGGGACACCTGATGTGAGTGGGGGGGGCACTGGGGACACCTGATGTGAGTGGGGGGGCACTGGGGACACCTGATGTGAGTGGGGGGGGGCACTGGGGACACCTGATGTGAGTGGGGGGGGGCACTAGGGACACCTGATGTGAGTGGGGGGGCACTAGGGACACCTGATGTGAGTGGGGGGGGCACTGGGGACACCTGATGTGAGTGGGGGGGCACTGGGGACACCTGATGTGAGTGGGGGGGGCACTGGGGACACCTGATGTGAGTGGGGGGGGGCACTGGGGACACCTGATGTGAGTGGGGGGGGGCACTGGGGACACCTGATGTGAGTGGGGGGGGCACTGGGGACACCTGATGCATAGCTGCCAACTGTCCCGAATTTCCCGGGACATTCCCGGGACTTGGACTTCATTCCCGGATTTGTGGCGTCCCGGGAAATGTCCCGAAAAATTTGGTTCCGGTTTTTGAAACCGCCGCCGCCGCCGCCGCCGCTAGAGGTCGGCGGCCGGCGGAGACATTGTCTCCGCCGGCCGCCATTTTGTTGAAGTTCAGGAAGACGGCTGGGGGGGGGCTAGACGAAGCTTCTGCGGCGCCGCCCACCCCCTGCCCCGCTCCGCCTCGGCCCGCCCCGCTCCGCCTCGCCCCGCCTACCCCCCGCCCCGCTGCCAGTCTGATATGGAAAGGGGCGGGGGTTCTAGGTGGGGGGTGAGCGCGCTCACGATGTGAGTGGGGGGGGCACAGGGGACACCTGATGTGAGGGGGGGACACCTGATGTGAGGGGGGGGCACTGGGGACACCTGATGTGAGTGGGGGGGCACTGGGGACACCTGATGTGAGTGGGGGGGCACTGGGGACACCTGATGTGAGTGGGGGGGGGCACTGGGGACACCTGATGTGAGTGGGGGGGGGCACTAGGGACACCTGATGTGAGTGGGGGGGGCACTAGGGACACCTGATGTGAGTGGGGGGGGCACTGGGGACACCTGATGTGAGTGGGGGGGGCACTGGGGACACCTGATGTGAGTGGGGGGGCACTGGGGACACCTGATGTGAGTGGGGGGGGCACTGGGGACACCTGATGTGAGTGGGGGGGGCACTGGGGACACCTGATGTGAGTGGGGGGGGACACTGGGGACACCTGATGTGAGTGGGGGGGGCACTGGGGACACCTGATGCATAGCTGCCAACTGTCCCGAATTTCCCGGGACATTCCCGGGACTTGGACTTCATTCCCGGATTTGTGGCGTCCCGGGAAATGTCCCGAAAAATTCGGTTCCGGTTTTTGAAGCCGCCGCCGCCGCCGCTAGAGGTCGGCGGCCGGCGGAGACATTGTCTCCGCCGGCCGCCATTTTGTTGAAGTTCAGGAAGACGGCTGGGGGGGGGGCTAGACGAAGCTTCTGCGGCGCCGCCCACCCCCTGCCCCGCTCCGCCTCGGCCCGCCCCGCTCCGCCTCGGCCCGCCCTGCTCCGCCTCGCCCCGCCTACCTCCCGCCCCGCTGCCAGTCTGATATGGAAAGGGGCGGGGGTTCTAGGTGGGGGGTGAGCGCGCTCACGATGTGAGTGGGGGGGGGCACAGGGGACACCTGATGTGAGTGGGGGGGGCACTGGGGACACCTGATGTGAGTGGGGGGGCACTGGGGACACCTGATGTGAGTGGGGGGGGCACTGGGGACACCTGATGTGAGTGGGGGGGCACTGGGGACACCTGATGTGAGTGGGGGGGGGCACTGGGGACACCTGATGTGAGTGGGGGGGGCACTGGGGACACCTGATGTGAGTGGGGGGGGCACTGGGGACACCTGATGTGAGTGGGGGGGGCACTGGGGACACCTGATTTGAGTGGGGGGGCACTGGGGACACCTGATGTGAGTGGGGGGGGCACTGGGGACACCTGATGTGAGTGGGGGGGGCACTGGGGACACCTGATGTGAGTGGGGGGGGGCACTGGGGACACCTGATGTGAGTGGGGGGGGGCACTGGGGACACCTGATGTGAGTGGGGGGGGCACTGGGGACACCTGATGTGAGGGGGGACACCTGATGTGGGGGGGGGCACTGGGGACACCTGATGTGAGGGGGGGGCACTGGGGACACCTGATGTGAGGGGGGGCACTGGGGACTCCTGATGTGAGGGGGAGCTCCACCGGGGACTCCTGATGTGAGTGGGGGCTCCGCCGGGGACTCCTGATGTGAGTGGGGGCTCCGCCGGGGACTCCTGGTGTGAGGGGGGGCTCCGCCGGGGACTCCTGGTGTGAGGGGGGCTCCGCCGGGGACTCCTGGTGTGAGGGGGGGCTCCGCCGGGGACTCCTGGTGTGAGGGGGGCTCCGCCGGGGACTCCTGGTGTGAGGGGGGGCTCCGCCGGGGACTCCTGGTGTGAGGGGGGGCTCCGCCGGGGACTCCTGGTGTGAGGGGGGGCTCCGCCGGGGACTCCTGGTGTGAGGGGGGCTCCGCCGGGGACTCCTGATGTGAGGGGGGCTCCGCTGGGGACTCCTGGTGTGAGGGGGGCTCCGCTGGGGGCACCTGATGCAAGGACGGACTCTGCTTGGACATCTGAAGCAAGGACGGACGGCTGGTGGCAGGCGACGTGGCTGGTGACACGCTCAGGGATCCCACTGATTCTGCATTATGGTGAGTTGAATGATTTCACTTTATATTACAATGTAATAATAGAAATAATGCGCTTCAATCATCCTGACACCATAACAACCATGGTGCCGGGATGATTGAAGCATTAACACCAGGTGTTTGGAGTATCTTTATCTGCTGATTGTTAAACTTTCTAGAATACACATATTTCTATTGTGTAGGATCTGGGGCTGCTGTACCGTCATTTCCCTCTCTCTCCCCCTCTCTTCCCCTCTCCATCCCTCATTCATTTCAGACTCTAACCACACCCTCTAGAGCCACGCCCATTTAAGCCACGCCCAGAATTTTGCGTAAACCACGCCCATTCTTCGCCGCGCCGCACTTGTCTATTTTTGCTAGGCCACGCCTGCTGGTGAATGCCCCGCCCCCTAATTATTGGACAGCTCCGCCTACAGCCACAAAAGTGTCCCACATTTTTTTTTTACAATGTTGGCAACTATGGATTACAGTTGCATTCCATTTATTTATTTGAGGTCCACAATGTGTCAAAACCAAGAAAGGAGCAGAGGGACAAATAGATCAATTAAAGCCTGTGGTGCAAGGTTATATTAGTATATTGTTATTTCACTGAGTAATGTTGATACTGCAGTTAGTCCAATGGGGAGGGAGCCTGATGTGCCCATGGGGATAACCTCTTCATCCTCACCGGGGAAGAACAGACTCCTATGTAATGGTGGTCATAAGATTAATGTTATAATGGCAAAAAAAGTGAAAGCAAAAAAAGGGAAGGAACTTGTGAATATTGTAGGGTCTTACCTTACTCTAATGCCCCGTACACACGGTCGGACTTTGTTCGGACATTCCGACAACAAAATCCTAGGATTTTTTCCGATGGATGTTGGCTCAAACTTGTCTTGCATACACACGGTCACACAAAGTTGTCAGGAAATCCGATCATTCTGAACGCGGTGGTGTAAAACACGTACGTCGGGACTATAAACGGGGCAGTGGCCAATAGCTTTCATCTCTTTATTTATTCTGAGCATGCGTGGCACTTTGTCCGTCGGATTTGTGTACACATGGATTTTGTTGTCAGAAAATTTTATAGCCTGCTCTCAAACTTTGTGTGTCGGAAAATCCGATGGAAAATGTGTGATGGAGCCCACACACGGTAGGAATTTCCGACAACAAGGTCCTATCACACATTTTTCGTCGGAAAATCTGACCGTGTGTACGGGGCATAACAGGGAAGCCAGTGTATGATCTGAGAAGTTCAAAAAAAATATATGTATATATTTTTAAAAGAAGATAGGTTGAATGACTGTGGGTATGAGCCAAGCCGCCCTTGGGTTTCAGTCTTAATCCCAATGGATGGTATTATAAGGGAAAACCATAGAAGGAACCACCGAACAGTAATGAAAAAAAGGGGAAAAAAAGGGGGGGGTCTAATAGATCAAAGAGGCAAGTGAATAATGTCATAGTAAAATGTGTCCCAGTATGAGGATTCTCACCTGGTTCCCTGTGTGTGTATATGTCTCCTTCCAGTGTTTCCACATGTAATTGGGCCGCTGAATGGAGACCTTCATGAGTTATGGTTTGTGTATATATATATATATATATATATATATATATATATATATATATATATATATATATATATATATATATATGGGAGTCTGTTGTAATTACCAGGGGGGGAGGAAGGAGGGATCCCAGAGGCCGCCCACGTCACCCGAGTCACAGTTCCAAGTGGATTCTGTAGGATCCGGAGGGACGGGAGAGGGTTCATCTTACCCATGACATACCAGATAAGTCTCACATCACAGCCGTGGCGTGTACCTCCTCCGAATCCATCTTCCAGGTTTCTAGATATCCCAGATGTAGTTGTGGGTGGCGGCAAAATTGCTCCCTGCTGATAGCTATCAGCAAGGAGGAGCCAGGGCTGCGCCAATGACCGGGGAGAGGATCGAGGCTGGCCGAGTTCCGGAAATGACGCAAACCGTAAGTGCATTCCAAGCACTTAGTCAGAGAAGCCTGGAGCAGCCGAATAAAATGAGGTATGTGCAGGGCGCACATGACGGTGGTAACAGGGTTAATGAATGAGGGGGTGGAGACAAGGTGCCGAGTGGGAGGATAACACAGGGAGGGGACTGATAAATTGTAGGCCCACCCTGGGAGGTACAAGCAGAAAGTTGAGGAAAGTTCAGAGGCAGCATGGCGGAGATCGAGCGGATCATGGACCAGCTGAGGGAAGAAGCGGCGGTGCGGGGCACAGCTTGGCTCCAGGCAGCGATCGGTTCTGCGCTGGCAGGGGAAGAGTGGCTACCGGTGGAGAGCGGGAGAACCGGTAACAGAGCGCGCCGCTCGAGGCCGCCGGAGCGTTTCTCCCCAGAGCATCCAGGGACATCACAGCGGCAGTGGGGTAGTCCCGGTGCGGGGCTCCCTGCGGGCCCACCGTCAAAAAGAGCGGCTGGGGGAGAAGGAAGAAGTGGCTATGCGGCCGCAGAGGACCGGAATGTGGGGAGGGAAAAGGAGAGAGCGGAGTTGAGGCCCAGACGGAGAGGATCTGCAAGGAGCGCAAGCCCCGCCCCCAGGAACATGGCGGGCGGCCCAGCAGGAGCGCAGGCCAGGACAAGAGCGGGGGTGCCCGGGCCACCTGCATCTGCGGCAGGGGACCAGAAGAGGGGAGAGAGAGGCCGATCGGGCATGGTGAGCAGGAGAGCGGAGGCCGGCAGGACCGCGGTTTCCCACACCGGTCCTGGGAAGGCTGTCCAGAAGTCAGGCGGAGCGGTGCATGCGCAGAGGAGGGGAAACATGGAGGTGGCTGCGGCAGCTATGGTCGGTGGGCCTAGCGGGCCCTCATCAGAGGAGGAAGAGGAGATCCCTGGTGTGGTGGAGGAAGGATCCGGATCGGAAGAGGAGGCACACCCCCCCTTCCAGGAGAGCAGCAGCGGGAGGAAGGTCGGCTGATGGGGCGTTACCTGTGCAGCCCGGTAAGTCTCTTACATCAGGGCATATTATGGGTAGTGATGATATGGTGGGGACAGGGGTTACTGACGGGGGGTCAAGTGCCAGTGGAGTAAGCGCTGGGCCTGCTGGGGGGTTTTCTGGTTTATTGGGGTTTTTAGCGGGCATCAAGGAGTTGGTACAGAAGTTTGAGTCGGCAGAATGGCCGGCTCCGGTACCGGCGACGGCGTGGGTCCGGATGTAACAGTAGCTTTGCCAGCGGTGGCGGCGGCGGCAACACCTGCGGTGCTGGAGGCAGTGGGGAGCGGAGATAAGCAGGGGACGGACAATGCTGTGGCGGCTAAGGAAGTCGCGGTTAGGCAGGATATAACTAGATTGGGGGACGCAGCACGTTGTGAGGTATATGTGTGTTTTGAGGGGCCATTAGGAGCTCACCTGAAGCAGGAGGTTCGAGAAAATCTGTGGAAGGGTGAGTACGTAGAAATTTTTTCATTGTTGCCCCTAGAGAAGTTTAACTTGGATAGGGTTAAACCCGATAGTTCCAAGAAAGACGACGAGGAGAAGAGGAGATATCGTTTAATACCTAGGACATTTACGAATTGGTTGCAGGCCTTTGCAATCATGGCAAGCGTGATTGGGGAAAAACAGCCTGAACACTGTTCGGCGTTTTTTTGCTATCAAGATGCGATAGGGGAAGCGTACAGAGTCTACGGGGCCACAGCGTGGCTTCGGTATGACGAACAGTTTAGGCAGAGGAGAGCGGTGCGGCCAGAGCTTCGTTGGGATCACAAGGACATCAGCCTGTGGATGCGCCTGATGACAACGGTGAGGGCTCCTAACCAGTTTTTTCAGGGGGGAGCCAGTGGACCTTCAGCCCAAGGACACTCGTCAGGAAACAAAAAAGGGATTTGCTGGCAGTACAACACAGGGGCCTGTAAGTTTGGGGCCACGTGTAAGTATAAACACGAGTGTACAGGCTGCGGTGGAACGCATCCAGCATCAAGATGCTTTAGGCAAAGTAAGGGACCAACAGGTGAAGCTGGAAACAAAAGGGAGGACTCCGGTGAAAGTGGAAAGGATGCGGCCGTTTCTAGGTAGGTATCCGGATAGGAGAGCGGCAGTCCTGTTAGAGGAAGGTTTTTCGGTAGGCTTTAAGATCCCATGTACATTAACGGTTATTCCTCCTGTGCCAAACAACTTACGTTCTGCATTGCAACATCCGGAGGTGGTTTCAGAGAAACTGAAGAAGGAGGTTGCAATGGGTAGAATGGGTGGCCCTTTCGCCGAGGCACCTCTGGCAGATCTGGTTGTATCACCATTGGGGGTGGTGCCCAAGAACGAACCCAACAAATTTAGGCTCATTCACCACTTATCGTTCCCTAAGGGTGGGTCGGTGAATGATGCTATTGGGCAGGAGGAGTGCTCGGTGACGTATACGTCCTTTGATGCGGCAGTGGGCTGGGTACAGCATTACGGTAAGGGGGCATTGATGGCAAAGGCAGATGTGGAATCGGCATTTCGCCTGCTGCCGGTCCACCCGGAAGGTTTTCGGCTGCTGGGCTGCCATTGGAATGGAGAATTTTATGTAGACAAGTGCTTGCCAATGGGCTGCTCAGTGTCATGCGCGTTTTTCGAGCAATTTAGCTCGTTCGTGGAATGGGTGGTGAGGGACGTGTCAGGGGTGAATTCAGTCATTCACTACTTGGACGATTTCCTCTGTATCGGCCCGGCTTCGTCCAGAATCTGCGCGGTGCTCATGGCGACGTTGGCACATATAACTGACAGATTCGGCATTCCACTGGCGGCGGACAAGACGGAGGGACCATGCACGGTCATTAAATTTCTGGGCATAATCTTGGATTCAGAGGCAATGGAATGCAGGCTGCCAGATGACAAGTTGGAAGATTTAAAAAAGGAGGTTGCAGGTTTAATAGGATTGCACAAAGTTCAGTTGCGAGTGTTGCAGTCTGTGTTGGGAAAACTTAATTTTGCGTGCCGGATACTACCAATGGGGAGAGTGTTTAGCCGCAGGCTTGCGGCTAGCACTAGTGGCATACAATCACCAATGCACTTCGTTAGGTTTAAAAAAACGCACAGGGAAGATTTAAGGATATGGCATACCTTTTTGGAGTCATTTAATGGCAGGGCAATGTGGATGTCGGGCCCAGTCAGCAACTTTGACTTGGAGCTCTTTACTGATGCGGCAGGTGCCACTGGTTTTGGTGCGTTTTTCCAGGGGCAGTGGAGTGCTGGTCCTTGGCCACAATCTTGGGTAGAAGGAGGGTTCACGAAGAACTTAGTGCTGCTGGAACTGTTTCCAGTGGTTCTGGCGGTGGAATTATGGGGAGAATCTTTCAGGGATCGGAAGGTGCGTTTCCATGGCGATAATTTAGGGGTGGTGCAAGTGATAAATAGGATTACGGCGTCCTTTCCGCCAGTGATCAGGTTGCTACAGCATTTAGTGTTAAGATGTTTACAATTGAACGTTTTCATTCATGCTGTTCACTTACCGGGGGTGGAAAATGTGATAGCTGATGCGTTGTCTCGATTCCAGTGGGACAGGTTCCGAGAGTTGGCGCCGGAGTCGGAGCAACGCGGGGTGCCTTGTCCCGAGTGGATGTGGGACATAGCATTAGAGTCGCCGCAGGATGGATCGAGCAGTCGGTGAGCGGGGGTACCTGGTCAGCATACCAAAAGGTATGGAAGGAGTGGATGGCTTTTGTGGAAGGGATTGGGGAGGAACCGATCGGGCAGGCAGTGAATTTGCTACTGTTATATTTCATTATTAGGAAAATGGTGGAAGGTATGTCGGCATCTGTGATTAGTGCGAACTTAGCAGGGTTGGCTTTCCTGTTCAAGTTACAGGGGCAGCCGGATGTGACAAAAGATTTTCGAGTGAGACAAGCGTTAAAGGGATACAGGAGGTCAGCGGTTAAGCGGGACTCCAGGAGACCGGTTACTTTCGAAATTTTGGGGGGGTGTTGTTGATCATTTGAAAGGGGTGTGTTCATCTGAATACGAAGTTTTGTTGTTCAAGGTGGCTTTCGTGTTAGCGTTCTTTGGGGCATTCAGGATAGGGGAGCTGGTTAGTCCTTCTGAAAAGGTAGAAAGGGGTTTGGGGTGCCAGGATGTGAAGTTGAATAAGGAGGTGTTGCAGTTGTTTTTCAAGAGGTCAAAAACGGATCAGGTAGGGAAAGGTAAGGTGGTACAAGTTTTTCCGGTTCATGGTTCTCCGTTGTGCCCGGTGACCACAGTCAGGGAATTTTTAGCGGCACAGGGTGAAGATGAAGGCACGTATACCGTGTGCCGAAGACGCGTAGGGGAGGGGCAGGACGGAGCTTTCTACACACAGAATGAAGGCACGTATACCCTGTGCCGAAGACGCGTAGGGGAGGGGCAGGATGGAGCTTTCTACACACAGACAGGCAGAGGATTGAACACCGCACCGCACGCCACAGGATTCATCTGTATTGCATGTTTTGGATAGGATGGTGCACTGACGCACCCAAGCATTGTGAGTACCCTCCTGGAGGGATTGTTTTTAGGGCTTTTCAAATAAATTCCTGGCGGTATTATGCTATGAGTCTCCTTTCTTTCATATATGTCACCATTTGAGCGAGATACAGATCATCACCAGCATACCCTGTGTGAGCCCTGGAGTGGCTCTAATGCGTGTTTTGACACTGTTTAGCTACTGTGTCACACGCTCTAAGGTGAGCGCATTATCCATTGGGGGTCACTGGAGAGCACTGCAGCATGCCTTAATGTGCACATCTCATAAGAAGAGCATGATGAATATTTAGCACTTTTTCAAAAAAAACAGCATGAGGATTGCCTGCTATTTGTTTGGACACTATTGTGCACTTTGATTTATATACTCTTATGAATGGCTTGGACTGAGATATATTCATTTGTATGAATTGGTTTCGGACACTTTATTTATCAAGTAGCACTTATATATTTTATTTTTTTTTTTAATCATTTAAAGGATTTTTTTTTTTTCTCACATTTTTTTGCATGGTGCATGTTACCATTTTTCATATATTCAATTGTGGATTATAGTCACTTTCTTCATAGGTGTGTGACACTGTTTATAATTTATAATAATTTTTAATATTGTATAGATTTATTATATTCTTTGTTCACCTATTTATAGCCTTTAGCGCATACACATACCGTATTTATCGGCGTATAACACGCACTTTTTTCCCCTTAAAATCAGGGGAAAGTCGCAGGTGCGTGTTATACGCCGATCCCCTGCGATCCGACCTGTTATATTTTCAAAATCGCCGATCGCGATTTGAAAATGGCGCCGCCGGCGCCGAAATACACAGAGCCGGTCCTCGGCTCTTTCCGGCGGCTGTCGTTCATTTTCGGCTCCACTCGTAGTCCCGAGCGGAGCTATCCGAACCTACTCGGCTAGGTTCGGATAGCTCCGCTCGGGACTACGAGTGGAGCCGAAAATGAACGACAGCCGCCGGAAAGAGCCGAGGACCGGCACTGTGTATTTCGGCGCCGGCGGCGTCATTTTCAAATCGCGATCGGCGATTTTGAAGCCCAGAATGGCTGGGATCACTGGGGGAAGGCTGCACTGGGGAAGGCTGCACTGGGGAAGGCTGCACTGGGGAAGGCTGCACTGGGGAAGGCTGCACTGGGGAAGGCTGCACTGGGGAAAGCTGCACTGGGGAAGACTGGACTGGGGAAGGCTGCACTGGGTAAAGCTGCACTGGGGAAGACTGCACTGGGGAAGTCTGCACTGGGGAAGTCTGCACTGACAAGGCTGCACTGGGGAAGTCTGCACTGACAAGGCTGCACTGGGGAAGTCTGCACTGGGGAAGGCTGCATTGACAAGGCTGCACTGGGGAAGGCTGCACTGACAAGGCTGCACTGACAAGGCTGCACTGACATGGCTGCACTGACATGGCTGCACTGACATGGCTGCACTGACAAGGCTGCACTGACAAGGCTGCACTGACAAGGCTGCACTGACAAGGCTGCACTGACATGGCTGCACTGACATGGCTGCACTGACATGGCTGCACTGACAAGGCTGCAATGATGGGCATTTAAATGTAAGTTTTTTTTCCCTTCAACTTCCCTCCTAAAAGTTTTTTTTCCTTAAAATTCCCTCCTAAATTGGGGTGCGTGTTATACGCCGGTGCGTGTTATACGCCGATAAATACGGTATATTTATTTATTTTTGGCATATACACGGTATGGAACGTGGTTAGTGTGTGCAGCTGAATTAGGTTCATTTATTCACACTGAAGGCATTAACCCATTTGTGGCTCACAAGATTTTAGCACTATTTAAGTGATATGGGGGCACTGCGGTCACTGGCAGTCTCTGAGCCAGCTTGTCGGCTTGAGGCCTAATTTTTGATATATTGATAAGGACTGCAGTGCTATAGTTTTGGTGATGGCCATCGGATTGATTGTCAGGATGTTATTGCCCAGACCAACGCTCTCTTTTTTCCGTACGTTATTGTTTTTGTTTATTGATGGATATTTTTTCCATAGTTATTTTTGAATAAAAGTATTTTATATATAAATAAAGTAGGCTGCTACGGCCTTTTATACCCCAATGAATGGTGTGGTTTTAATTTGTAGGGGATTAAGAACAAAGGGGTTATAGATATGGTCAGGAGTAACATCTGGTATCCAACAGTCATGAAGTCTGAAACCGGAAGTGACGCAACCCGGAAGTTGCTTCAGAACGGGATCAAGAAGGAATGTAAACATCCGCCCAGCTATTGCCTCTGTGGGGTTTAGACTTGGGCAGAGTGATTCATTTTAGTGATTCAAATCATTTGGATCAGTTCAGTGAAATGATTTGAATCACTGAATGGACTCATTTCCTCCAAGCTAAGATTAAGGATCATAACTTCAGTCCTGTGATACACTCAGTCAGTACAGTCAGCATATTAGATGTTAAGTAACTTTATTTTGCTGCAATAACTATTCTATAAACTCTGCAATACAGCAACAAAAAAAAAAAAAAAAAAACAGATACCTTGAATTATACAAACATTTTAACATAACCAAAATACAAATTATACCTCGTTCTGGCACACCAAAAACATAAAGTTTAAATGGATCCTGACCTGAACATTGAAAAACATTATTATCTGCTCCTATTTTAAGTTAAAATTTAAAAACAGGATTTTTGAAACTTTATTACTGGAAAGTTGAGTCCGTCTTTCAGTTATTATTCGCTCGTGATTCCATAGAGACTCATTGTGAGCTCTCTCTAGACGGAGTCATTCGTAGATTCAGGAGTCATTCTGCTGGCTCATACAGACACGGCTCACTGTAAAATACAGAATGATTGTGAGCTCTGTGATTTAGGCCGGGTTTACACAGTGCTACGCTCAGTGCGCTGTACGACATCTGTGCAAATCACATGCGATGTCTGTGCCATGCAAATTCAGCCATTCAGATTTGTACAGCTGAATTCACATCACATTCAGACCAAAGTCATGCAGGACCCTTTTTTTTTGGTCCGCACCAGAATCGGATCGCATGGGTGTTCACGCACCCATGGGATCTGACACCTGTCCGAATTGACAGTTCGCACTGCGATATGAGAACCGATCTGGGGGTGTCATTAACTTTGTATTGGCACTTCCAGCAGTTTGCAATCACATGGGGCAGTGTGACCTGCCTGCGAATCAGGTGCGATGTGCAAACCGCAGGGATTCCCGCATGATCCCACCAATGTGATCCGAGCCTCATTCAGAGACTTCTCAGAGCAACTCATGAATCTAATGTGCTCTGATGGGTCTCTCATAGATTCAGGAGTCATTCTGCTCTGCTGGCTCACACAACTCATGAATCTAATGTGCTCTGAGGAGTCACTCATAGATTCAAGAGTCATTCTGCTCTGCTGGCTCACACAACTCATGAATCTAATGTGCTCTGAGGAGTCAATCATAGATTCAGGAGTCATTCTGCTCTGCTGGCTCACACAACTCATGAATCTAATGTGCTCTGAGGAGTCACTCATAGATTCAGGAGTCATTCTGCTCTGCTGGCTCACACAACTCATGAATCTAATGTGCTCTGAGGAGTCTCTCATAGATTCAGGAGTCATTCTGCTCTGCTGGCTCACACAACTCATGAATCTAATGTGCTCTGAGGAGTCACTCATAGATTCAGGAGTCATTCTGCTCTGCTGGCTCACACAACTCATGAATCTAATGTGCTCTGAGGAGTCACTCATAGATTCAGGAGTCATTCTGCTCTGCTGGCTCACAACTCATGAATCTAATGTGCTCTGAGGAGTCACTCATAGATTCAGGAGTCATTCTGCTCTGCTGGCTCACACAACTCATGAATCTAATGTGCTCTGAGGAGTCACTCATAGATTCAGGAGTCATTCTGCTCTGCTGGCTCACACATCTCATGAATCTAATGTGCTCTGAGGAGTCACTCATAGATTCAGGAGTCATTCTGCTCTGCTGGCTCACACAACTCATGAATCTAATGTGCTCTGAGGAGTCACTCATAGATTCAGGAGTCATTCTGCTCTGCTGGCTCACACAACTCATGAATCTTATGTGCTCTGAGGAGTCACTCATAGATTCAGGAGTCATTCTGCTCTGCTGGCTCACACAACTCATGAATCTAATGTGCTCTGATGAGTCAATCATAGATTCAGGAGTCATTCTGCTCTGCTGGCTCACACAACTCATGAATCTAATGTGCTCTGATGAGTCAATCATAGATTCAGGAGTCATTATGCTCTGCTGGCTCACACAACTCATGAATCTAATGTGCTCTGAGGAGTCACTCATAGATTCAGGAGTCATTCTGCTCTGCTGGCTCACACAACTCATGAATCTAATGTGCTCTGAGGAGTCACTCATAGATTCAGGAGTCATTCTGCTCTGCTGGCTCACACAACTCATGAACCTAATGTGCTCTGATGAGTCAGTCATAGATTCAGGAGTCATTCTGCTCTGCTGGCTCACACAACTCATGAACCTAATGTGCTCTGATGAGTCAATCATAGATTCAGGAGTCATTCTGCTCTGCTGGCTCACACAACTCATGAATCTAATGTGCTCTGATGGGTCTCTCATAGATTCAGGAGTCATTCTGCTCTGCTGGCTCACACAACTCATGAATCTAATGTGCTCTGATGAGTCAATCATAGATTCAGGAGTCATTCTGCTCTGCTGGCTCACACAACTCATGAATCTAATGTGCTCTGAGGAGTCACTCATAGATTCAGGAGTCATTCTGCTCTGCTGACTCACACAACTCATGTTATAAAATATAATGTTGATTCTTGTGTGTTCTCTTTCTGAGTCATTCACAGACTGCAAGTAGAAGAGAACAAGAAGACCTGGACAGCCGCACACCGGAATGGATAAATCCATCTTTTTATTCAAAATACAGGATCATGGGGTACACAACACGACTGTGGGGTTGGTCAAAAATAACTGACGCGTTTCGCACTTACACCATCATAGCTATGAGTAAGCACTTGGTGTAAGTGCGAAACGCGTCAGATATTTTTGTACCACCCCACAGTCGTGTTGTGTACCCCATGATCCTGTATTTTGAATAAAAAGACAGATTTATCCATTCCGGTGTGCGGCTGTCCAGGTCTTCTTGTTCTCTTCTACCTGCATCAGCATTTAGCCAGCGCCTGGTGCTCTTCTCTTCCTGGAGGTAATGAGACACAAGCACTCTGCTTTAAACCTCTCTTTGAGCGGAGGATCCCACATCATCTCATTCACAGACTGGACTTGACTTGACTGTCTCCTGCCTGCCTCACACTCAGACATCATACAATAGAGAATCGTGTGTTCTCTGTGATTTATTCAGAATCTTGAAGTCTTGGTGGCTCACAGATAATCATCTTATATCTTATTTTACAAATCATGATCTGAGGCTGCTGTGTTTTCAGTTCCCTCTCTACTCATCCTGAAAGGGGGGGGGATCTTTGACAATGAATTGAATGGGATTCACTTTCATGATCCGATTCGTTCAAACTCTGTAGTGAGTTGATTCACTGATTAGATTCAGTGATTCAGTAGCCAAGCCTAGTGGGATTCCAAGATGAAATAAAGGGTGCCAAACACCCAGTGTATGGAAATCCATACAAAGAGCTTCTACTCCCCCAGTCAATGGGAAGACGCGGGCCAGGCTATTCCCATCAGAACGGACGGCAGAGCGACATAACATTGTTTATAAGGAAAACAAAATAAATTGAAATGAAACATAAGTGAAAACCCGTATAGATCCGAGGAAAACACATTATATATATATGTTACCTTTGGTCCATATATTCTCGGTATGACACAGATTATTGCCGGACATTCACAATATACATACAGATACCTTACAGAAATACATAGCCGAGATATCAGAAAGGTACATATGGATATGTACAGAAAGCATTCTTTATTATTAGCAAGTCAAGTCAATGGGGCTATTCAACAAGGAAAAAATCTATTTTCAGATTAGAGTAGGAAAGGGAAAACAATGGGGAAAGAAGGAGGGGGAGGGGCTAAATTTATCATAAATTGGAGACAAATATTTAAAGAAATGGGGCATAGCTAATGGCGTCATTTATCCCTGGTGATTGAGTGGTCCTTAGTTTGTAGATCCATTTAGCCTCAATTTGCAGGATTTTCCGATCAAAGTCGCCCCCCTTACTGGGGGGTGAATTCTAGCAAGTACCTGGAACCTTAAAGAATCCGTGTTATAATCATGGGCATGGGCAAAGTTTCTGGGTATAGGTTTCTCAGAGACCCCTATATGTATATCTGTGATGTGTTCTTTAATACCTCTCCAGAAATTCTGCTTAGTTTTGCCCACATAGTGACTTCCACAGCCACACGTGAGCAAATACACTCTGCCAATAGTGTCCCAGTTCACAAAGTGATAGATGGTTAGATCTTCACCCGAGGGGAAGTGGACAATCCTGCCTGGTTTAATGAACTGACAGAAATCACATTTGCCGCAGCGGAAAGTGCCACGAGGTAAAGAACCACGGGGGGGGGGGGGGTCTCTATTTTGTTGGGGAGAGAAATGACTTGACACTAGAATGTCACAAAGAGATTGGTTACATCTAAATATAAGCTGTGGCTCTGGTTCTATGAACAGTTTTAATGATGGATCATCTTGTAACAGGTTCTATACATGGTACAAATGTGCCACTTTACAGACTAAGGGAACCCCCCGGCACTATATTTAAAGGAATTTTTATTTTTTTATTGTTTCACTTAAAACATCATTATAATCACTGCTCCTATAAAAAAGATTGTTTTTTTTTTTTTTTAATTCACTGATGTCCCCCAGGGCAGTACCCGGGCCCCCATAGCATTTTTATGGCCAATTACGTTCATGTAAGCCTTAAAAATGGGGACTTTTTGATTTTTCCAGTTCGGGTCCCATAAACTACAGTGAGGTTTACTGTTCAGGTCCACAGAATGCCCTGGGGGGGGGGTGACACATAATCTGCCTGGGGGGTGACACAGAATCTGCCTGGGGGGGTGACACAGAATCTACCTGGGGGGTGACACAGAATCTGCTGGGTGGGTGACACAGAATCTACCTGGGAGGGACACAGAATCTGCCTGGGGGGTGACACAGAATCTACCTGGGGGTGACATCAAATCTTCCTGGGGGGACACAGAATGCCCTGGGGGGTGACACACAATCATCCTGGGGGGTGACACAGAATCTGCCTGGGAGGGTGACACAGAATCTACCTGGGGGTGACACAGAATCTGACTGGGGGTGACACAGAATCTACCTGGGGGTGATACAGAATCTTCCTGGGGGGACACAGAATGCCCTGGGGGGGTGACACATAATCTACCTGGGGGTGACATCAAATCTTCCTGGGGGGAAACAGAATGCCCTGGAGGGTGACACAGAATCTGCCTGGGGAGGTGACACAGAATCTGCCTGGGGGTTGACAGAATCTACCTGGGGGGACACAGAATCTGCCTGGGGGGTGACACAGAATCTACCTGGGGGTGACACAGAATCTTCCTGGGGGGACACAGAATGCCCTGGGGGGGTGACACATAATCTGCCTGGGGGTGACACAGAATCTGCCTGGGGGGGGTGACACAGAATCTACCTGTGGGGGGACACAGAATCTGCCTGGGGGGTGACACAATCTACCTGGGGGTGACACCGAATCTTCCTGGGGGGACACAGAATGCCCTTGGGGGGTGACACACAATCATCCTGGGGGGTGACACGTAATCTGCCTGGGGGGTGACACAGAATCTACCTGGGGGGGTGACACAGAATCTACCTGGGGGGACACAGAATCTGCCTGGGGGGGTGACACAAAATCTACCTGGGGGTGACACCGAATCTTCCTGGGGGGACACAGAATGCCCTGGGTGGGTGACACATAATTTGCCTGGGAGGTGACACAGAATCTGCCTGGGGGGGTGACACAGAATCTACCTGGGGGGTGACACCGAATCTTCCTGGGGGGACACAGAATGCCCTGGGTGGGTGACACATAATTTGCCTGGGGGGTGACACAGAATCTGCCTGGGGGGGTGACACAGAATCTACCTGGGGGGTGACACAGAATCTTCCTGGGGGGACACAGAATGCCCTGGTCGGGTGACACACAATCATCCTGGGGGGTGACACAGAATCTGCCTGGGGGGTGACACACAATTTTCCGTGGGGGTGACACAGAATGCCCTGGTGGGGACACAGAATCTTCCTGGTGGGGACACAGAATCTTCCTGGGGGGTGACACAGAATCTTCCTGGTGGGGACACAGAATCTTCCTGGGGGGGTGACACAGAATCTTCCTGGGGGGTGACACACAACGATTGGTGGTGATGGTTAAAATAAAACATTATTTTCCAATGAAAATTGAGTCAGTGAAATGTATTGTCAGTAAACTTTGACACAACAGGACAGTGTCTTGTATGAATAAAGTTTGTTGCAATGTTTGGTCCTTGTGCCGTTGTCACAGAACAGCATCCAGGAGCCAATCCACATGCAGCTCTGAAAGTGCGGGGGCAGCTGTCACTCATAGAGAGGAGGCGGGGCAGAGGTGGGGCTGGAGCTCAGAGCCCCGGATTTCCAATCAGATGACAATGGAGGCGGAGCTGTAGCGGTGATCTGATGTGCGGTGCAGCCAGTGTGTCAATGCAGGCTTGTAGTACAATAGATGGGTACCCCTATCAGATCAGTGCTGTGAAGGGGGCAC
The DNA here is from genome assembly GCA_037952925.1 of Lithobates clamitans. Classification (NCBI taxonomy): domain Eukaryota; kingdom Metazoa; phylum Chordata; class Amphibia; order Anura; family Ranidae; genus Lithobates; species Lithobates clamitans. The sequence continues at coordinate 2,890,538 of JBBGZY010001546.1, read as the reverse complement.
TGGTAACACAACAACACAGGAAGTGGGCAACACTGAGCAGAAATGAGGCCATATAGAAGAGGAAAAGAACACAAAGATTACTATTACTGGAATTCTATATTTAAGGATCAGAAAGAGAATATAAAAGCTGAGAGTTCATATGACTTTACTCTGATATCATTCCATTCTGGACATTCTCTTCATATCAGAATCTGTGTATTACCTGCAGAGGTGGAGGAGCTCCCACACACCATCTTCTTATCTTCATCTTCTGTCTATATACACACATGCCATCCTAGTTCACTCCTTCATAGAAGAATAAAATGAGAGAGTTAGAGGAGGAAATGTTGCTGTGATGATAGAAAAGGGGGGGGGGGGGCTCATACTGTGCTCTGTAAGAAATGATGGAAAGGTGAGGGGCCCTCCCCATGGCAAGGGCCACACCCCCATGGCCATCCAACCATTGGGATAGCAGACTGTATGCCGGGTGTGCTGGGCTGTCATGTGTACAGGGTGAGAACACACATCTGATTGGCTCAGTTATTCTGACACATTGGATGGACCTCGGGGGATGGGGGGTTATTTTTCTGTAAAGGTAAAACCTTGTGGAAGATTGTTGGACCTGACTAAGATTATTATTGGTGGATCTGATTTTCCCCACCCCCCCATCTGTATTGATAAAACTTGGGATGAGGAATAAATTCTCCATCATCTGGGAAATCTGTGACTGGCACAGGAAATCTCAATCATCTCTCTCATTATCTGTAGAACTACAGAGACCTCCAATGGGTTCTACAGAAATTGTATAGAATGATTGTCACCCGTCCTTCCATTTTCATTACAGTGCAGCCCGGGTGTCAGAAGACCTCCCAACAACGTCCCACCTCCATCATCTCATCACCATCCAATGTTGTCTACATTTTACTATTCACATTCTAATGCCGCGCACACACGATAGGATTTTCCGAGGGAAAATGTTTGATGTGAGTTCCGATCGTGTGTAGGCTCCATCGGACATTTTCCATAGGAATTTCCGTCACACAAAATTTGAGATCTGGATCTCAAATTTTCCGACAACAAAATCCGTTGTCGGAAATTCTGATCGTGTGTACACAATTCCGACGCACAAAGTTCCACGCATACTCGGAATCAAGCAGAAGAGCCGCACTGACTATTGAACTTCATTTTTCTCAGCTCGTCGTACGTGTTGTACGTCACCATGTTCTTGACGTTCGGAATTTCCGACAAACTTTGTGTGACCGTGTGTATGCAAGACAAGTTTGTGCCAACATCCGTCAGAAAAAATCCCAGGATTTTGTTGTCGGAAAATCCTATCGAGTGTACGGGGCATTAGTATGTGTGTTACCTCCAATATAACAGATCTTACCATCTTCTATCCACAGAGAAGCCGGCATTCCGGAGGACCTCACAATGTTCTTTCACTTCTGACTCCGACATCTTCTCATCATCATCCAACATTATCCACAGATCGGTCAGAGTTCGGTTTTTGGAGATAATGGAGAAAAGATCGTCACAGTCCCGTAATGTCACGATACAGTCCCGAACACTGGAGGAAGAAGCAGGAAAGAGGTTAAATGTTCTTCCAGGGAGGGGCAGAAATAGACACATCCAATGAATAATCAGTGGGCGGGGTTTTAGAAAATGAAATGGTCTTCCAGGGAGGGGCAGAAGTAGACACATCCAATAAATTATCAGTGGGTGGAGTCTTAGAAAATTAAATGTTGGGACATTTGGATGGATGATTTCATGGAATATTGGTTGGACCTCCCCTGTGAAATGGAGGTAAGTTGTCACCCACCTGAAAAGTTTTAGTGTGGAGTTACACTGGTGCGGGTACATTGCGGAGTATGTGGTAACGCACACATTGGAGGTGTGAATGGCTCTATATAGATTCCCTTTCACACTAAACTGAAAAATTGATGGGAACCGGCCACATAGGAAATAATGGGATTTCTACTTTACATGCGTCTCCGTGCAGCAAAATCCATGAGGATCGCTAAACACACTGACAAGCAATGATAATATGTCAGCAGATCAACTAATCACTAGACAGGCAGCCCTCGGGTGGAGCCGGGTGATGTAATTTCCTGCCTGGAACTGAAACAGGAAGTGCTGCTGGTGAGTGATATTATCCACTGTCCAATTGGTTCCTGGATATGCTGACATATTATTGGTTGTCAGTGCATTTATTGTAAAATAAAGAAGCAATTGCTTTGAAGGACGTACTTCCCTATTGGTGGCATTTTTGATTTGTTTGAAGTTCTATATCCAGCCAATCAGGAGGGACCAGATCTCTTAAAGGGAACCCCACACTTGTGACAGCTGATCTTGTGGGAAGTACCCCGGGCCCATTGAGCCCCCCAGAGGGGGGACAAGCACATGACACCTATACTTTATATGGGGCCAATACCTGAGGGGGCATTTCATCAGCACAGAGGTGGAGGGCTCTGAACACACTTCATTTTGTAGTGACACACTGGAGAAGGTGCCTACATTGAGGAAGATTGCTCACAGATATATGGACTTTCCTCTTATATATCCAACTAGATACATTCATTTTACAGCACTGGAGTTGTGGTATCAATTACTTGTAACTAGTTATTGTTTTATACATTCATCATTTCTATTAGTTTGTAATATGTATTCACAGCACTGGGGTTGTGGTATCACCAGCCAATCACAGCACTGGTACTTTGGTATCAATTACCTGTATACAGTTCTGTCTTCTTTACATAAAGTGTATAAATACCAATTTATATGCATAAAAATAATTTCAAATTGCAGCACTGGAGCTTTGGCATCAATGAAATTAATGATGTGTTCATTCAACACATTCTCATAGCACTGGGGTTGTGGTTTAACCAGCCAATCATAGCATTGAGGTTGTGATTTTACCAGCCAATCACAGCACTGGAACTTTGGTATCACCTTAGGGTGAAGGCCATTACAAGCTGTCATGTTTTGATTATGGTATTTTTTGGACACAGATCTGTATACATTCCATGCTTTTGCTTAAGTACAAATGTTTTAATATACTCTGTTTAATAAATATTATCTTTTCTATTTACATATATATTTTTTTCATACACTTTAAATATACAAGCGCCTTACAAGTCCACCTTAGGGGTATTTGTTTTGTTTCTAACAAGTTTTTGGATGTGGCACTACTGAGAGGAAATACTCACCGATAGGAATGAGCCGAACAGCCCCCGGTTCGGTTCGCACCAGAACCTGCGAACGGACCGAAAGTTCGCACGAACGTTAGAACCCCATTGACGTCTATGGGACTCGAACGTTCAAAATCAAAAGTGCTAATTTTAAAGGCTAATTTGCATGGTATTGTCCTAAAAAGGGTTTGGGGACCCGGGTCCTGCCCCAGGGGACATGTATCAATGCAAAAAAAACTTTTAAAAACGGCCGTTTTTTCGGGAGCAGTGATTTTAATGATGCTTAAAGTAAAAAAAAAAAGTGAAATATTCCTTTAAATATCGTACCTGGGGGGTGTCTATAGTATGCCTGTAAAGTGACGCGTGTTTCCTGTGTTTAGAACAGTCCCTGCACCAAATGTCATTTTTAAAGGAAAAAATCTCATTTAAAACTGCTTGCGGGTTTAATGTAATGTCCGGTCATGGCAATATGGATGAAAATCAGTGAGACAAACACCATGGGTACCCCCCAGTCCATTACCAGGCCTTTTGGGTCTTGTATGGATATTAAGGGGAACCCCGCACCCAAATTAAAATAAGGAAAGGTGTGGGGCCACCAGGCCCTATATACTCTGAACAGCAGTATACAGGCGGTGCAAACAAGACAGGGACTGTAGGTTTGTTGTTAAGTAGAATCTGTTTGTCATTTTGAATGGGTACATTTTTAACGTGTTTAGCTCCAGCCAAAAAATCTTTTTTAAGCTTTTTTGAAAACATAGGGAAGGGTTATCCCCCCTGTGACATTTGTTTTGCTGTCTTTCCTCCTCTTTAAAAGATTTCACCTCACTTTTTGTCCCAATGACAAATGCTTTTTGAGAATTTGGGGTATTTTTGTGGAACAAGGATTGGAAAGCATCAGTGGAAAGGAGAAATGTTTTTCCCATATTAACTCTTAGAGGAGAAAATTTCCCTTCCTAGGGGTAGATTTCATCTCACTTCCTGTTGTCTCCTTCCATTTGCAAGTAGGAGTCGTTTGTAAGTTAGATGTTTGAAAGTAGGGGCCTGCCCTATATACTCAGCAGAAATTTGGGCCTTAGGTGTTGTTGTGGCCACAACACTGTAAGCCCTCACAGGGCCCTGCTGTGATATATTAGATCAAGAATTGTAATTATTGTAATTGTAATTTGGTGGTGGTGGTGGTGGTGCTGGTGCCACAACACTGTAAGTCCTCACTCACTCTTGGTGGGTGCAGAAATGGGCCCTGCTGTGAAATATTAGATCAAGAATTGTAATTACATGCCCCTGTTGAACAGGGGCAGAAAAATTGGGCCTTTGGTGGTGGTGGTGGTGGTGCTGGTGCCACAACACTGCAACCCCTCACAGACACTCTAGTTGGAACGCAGGAACGAGCCCTGCTGCAAAGTATTGCATCAAAAATTGTAATTACACTCCCCTGTTAAAACAGGGGCCGAAAAATTGGGCCTTATGCACTGGGGCTGGTGCCACAACACTGCAACCCCTCACAGACACTCTAGTTGGAACGCAGGAACGAGCCCTGCTGCAAAGTATTGCATCAAAAATTGTAATTACAAGCCCCTGTTAAACAGGGGCTGAAAAATTGTGCCCTAGGCACTGGTGGTGGCGCCCAGAACCAAAAATGTTCTTACAAGCTATCAGCGTGATGATTGAGGAGGAAGAGGATAATTACTCAGGGATAGTCACTCAGCATCAGCATAGGCAGTCTTTGAAGGGATCTGAGATTTAAAAAAAAATTATTCGGTTACATCAGCATCAGGTGCTTGGTAGCTGGTGGTGATCGAAGACTGATTCATTTTTATGAAGGTCAGTCGATCGACCGAGTCGGTGGACAGACGCACCCTGTGACCGGTTACCACGCCTCCAGCAGCACTGAATGTGCGTTCCGAAAGAACGCTGGATGCAGGACAGGCCAGTAGCTCAATTGCATACTGTGCAAGCTCTGGCCAGTGATCCATCCTCAAGACCCAGTAACCCAGAGGATTTTCGGTGGGAAAGGTGTCCAAGTCTGATCTTGCCCCTAGGTATTCCTGCACCATGTAAAACAGACGCTGGCGATGGTTGCTGGAACCGATCATACCTTGGGGCTGCGGACCAAAAAATTGTCTGAACGCATCGGTCAGACGGCCACCTTCTCCACCACTCCTTCTTTGACTGACCGAAGCCTCAGCAACACGTTGTCCAGAAACAGGAGTTTGTAACCTCCCAGTCTCTGGGAACGCGTTGCACAGACTTATGAATATGTTTCATCCTCTGCTCCCTCTGCGATGGCAAGATAAGGTCCGCAACCTTACCCTTGTAACGTGGATCAAGGAGGGTTACCAGCTAGTATTGGTCCTTCTCCTTGATACCACGAATACGAGGATCCTTCCGCAGGCTTTGCAGGATCAGGGAGGCCATGCAGCGTAGGTTTGCTGAGGCATTCGGTCCGGAGTCCTCTGGGTCACTAAGGACGACATGGTCCGCAGCCACCTCCTCCCAGCCACGTACAAGTCCATGTGTTTCTTGGGACTGATCCCTTAAAGACTGCTCCACCTCCATACTGACACAATCTTCCTCCTCCTCCTCCTCCTCGTCCTCTTCCTGTGTGATCGGCGGGCACGCAGGAACACTGTCTGGATAAAGGGGGCCTTGAGAGCTAAGGAAGTCCTCCTCTTCCTGCCTCTGTTCTGCCTCAAGTGCCCTGTCCATTATTCCATGCAGCGTGTGCTCCAACAGGTGGACAAGGGGGACAGTGTCACTGATGCATGCACTGTCACTGCTCACTATCCTCGTGGCCTCCTCAAATGGTGACAGGACAGTGCATGCATCCCTGATCATTGCCCACTGGCGTGGGGAAAAAAAACCAAGCTCCCTTGACCCTGTCCTGGTGCCATAGTCGCACAGGTACTCATTGATGGCCCTCTGCTGCATGTGCAGCTGCTGCAGCATGGCCAACGTTGAGTTCCACCTGGTGGGCATGTCACAGAGTAGGCGGTTCTTGGGCAGGTTAAACTCCTTTTGGAGGTCCGTCAGCCGAGCACTGGCATTATATGACCGGCGGAAATGCACACAGACTTTCCTGGCCTGCCTCAGGACATCCTGTAAGCCCGGGTACCTGCCCAAGAACCGCTGCACCACCAAGTTAAGGACATGAGCCAAACAGGGCACATGGGTCATTTGTCCCTGTCGGAGGGCAGAGAGGAGGTTGGTGCCATTGTCGCAAACCACCATTCCTGCCTTAAGTTGGCGTGGGATCAACCACCTCTGAACCTGCCCCTGCAGAGCTGACAGAACCTCTGCCCCAGTGTGGCTCCTGTCCCCCAAGCACACCAGCTCAAGCACCGCATGGCATCTTTTGGCCTGCGTACTTGCGTAGCCCCTTGAACGGCTACGGAGCACCGCTGGTTCCGAGGACAAAGCACAGGAAGAGGCCATGGAGGAAGAAGAAGATGAGGGGGTGGAGGAGAGAGGTGTGTCACAAATATTGGCATTTTGGAGGCGTGGTGGCGGAACAACCTCCAACACTACTGCACCTTGTCCTGCATCCTTCCCAGCTGCCAGCAGAGTCACCCAATGCGCCGTGAAACTTAGGTAACGTCCCTGTCCATGCCTGCTGGACCATGAGTCAGCGGTAATATGCACCTTACCGCTGACCGCCCTGTCCAGCGAGGCATGGACATTGCCTTCCACATGCCGGTAGAGAGCTGGAATCGCCTTCCGTGAGAAAAAGTGGCGTTTGGGTACCTGCCACTGAGGAACCGCACATTCCACAAACTCACGGAAGGGGGCAACTGAAAAGGCACCAGTTGAAGTGCTAGCAATTTTGCCAAGCTAGCATTCAACCGCTGGGCATGTGGATGGCTGGGAGCAAACTTCTTTTGGCGGTGCAGCAGCTGGGGCAGGGAAATTTGCCTGGTACAATCTGACGTCGGTGTTCCAAAAGCAGATTGCCCACAAGTACTTGGCTGTGACACACCTAATTCTAAACCTTCATTCCTCTCAGTGCAGGTCTCAGAGAGGACTGAAGGTCTAGTGGGGTTGGAAATCTCAGCTGATGAGGAGCAAGGAGAGGTCCTCTTTGTTCTTTGCTGTGGGTCTTTTAGATACGCTTGCCAACGAACTGCATGGCAGGTCAACATATGTCTGGTCAAGGATGTGGTACCCAAGCGTGAGATGTTTTGGCCACGCGAGATACGCTTGAGACATATGTTGCAAATAGCAGCGGTGCGATCTGATGCACTCGTCTCAAAAAAGGCCCACACCAAAGAACTTTTTGAATAACGCGCAGAGACTGCAGCGCCCTGCACATGTGCAGCTTTGGGGTGTGATGCAGTCAATGTGCTGCCCTTAGGCTGGCCCCTGGAGGGCATCCTGCCTCGTTGGTGATGTGCCGCCTCCTCCTCCTCCTCTCTCCTATCAGGCACCCACATTGAGTCAGTGACCTCATCATCCCCTCCCTCCTCATCACTGGAGCAAACCTGGCAGTATGCTGCAGCAGGGGGAGCATGACTGCCAGATTGCTGTCCTTCTTGGGCACCCCCTCTGTCCGTGCTCATATTACTGCCTTCGAGCTCAGTATCATCATCAGAGCCTTCCAAACGCTGGGCATCCTCCTGGAGCATGTCCCCAACACTGTGGTCAAACAGTTCGAGGGACTCCTCAGGAGGACATGGTGGGGCTAGGGAAGGAGTCACTGATGACATTGAGCTGAGGGAAGAGGCCGCTGCTTTGCCAGACAGAGTACCCTGGGCATGGGTGAGAGAGGATGAGGAGGATGAGGATGGCTTGGTCATCCACTCGACCAAGTCTTCCGCATGTTGCGGCTCAACACGGCCAGCTGCCGAAAAAAAGGCCAAGCATGTCCCACGGCCACGTGCTGATGAGGATGCACCGTCTCCATGACCAGCACTAGACACAGAGCCTGCTTGCCCTCTCTTATTGGCTTGTGACTGTCTGCCTCTCCTTCTTGGCCTTCCAGACATACTAATGGTCTGTAGCTGCACTAAGCTGTGAGGTGGACGCACCCCACTAACTTGTAGGTTTAGCTGAACACTGTGAGCAGGATGCATTGCACTAATTGTAAATAGTCTAGCTGCCTGACTGTGGTACTAATAGGATCAAAAGAACACCAACAATTTTCTTCAGGTAGCTGTATTTACTTTAACAAGACAAGCCTGCCTGTCAGTAAGAAGATAACAGGAACGGATCTAGCTGAACACTGTGAGCAGGACGCACCCCACTAGCTTGTAGGTTTAGCTGAACACTGTGAGCAGGACGCACCCCACTAACTTGTAGTTTTAGCTGAACACTGTGAGCAGGACCCACTGCACTAACTGTAAATAGTCTAGCTGCCTGACTGTGGTACTAATAGGATCAAAAGAACACCAGCAATTTTCTTCAGGTAGCTGTATTTACTGTAACAAGACAAGCCTGCCTGTCAATAAGAAGATAACAGGAACAGATCTAGCTGAACACTGTGAGCAGGACGCACCCCACTAGCTTGTAGATTTAGCTGAACACTGTGAGCAGGACGCACCCCACTAACGTGTAGTTTTAGCTGAACACTGTGAGCAGGACGCACTGCACTAACTGTAAATAGTCTAGCTGCCTGACCGTGGTACTAATAGGATCAAAAGAACGCCAGTAATTTTCTTCAGGTAGCTGTATTTACTGTAACAAGACAAGCCTGTCTGTCAGTAAGAAGATAACAGGAACGGATCTAGCTGAACACTGTGAGCAGGACGCACCCCACTAGCTTGTAGGTTTAGCTGAACACTGTGAGGTTGGATGCACCCCACTAACTTGTAGGTTTAGCTGAACACTGTGAGCAGGACGCACTGCACTAACTGTAAATAGTCTAGCTGCCTGACTGTGGTGCTAATAGGATCAAAAGAACACCAGTAATTTTCTTCAGGTAGCTTTATATACTGTAACAAAGACAAGCCTGCCTGTCAGTAGGAAGATAACAGGAACGGATCTAGCTAAACTGAATACAGTGTATATATATATATGCAACACCTGGGATGCATATATATACACAATACACTGTAAGTACAGCTAACTGACTGACTGTCCTGCCTAATCTAGCTAACTCAAATGAAATGACACTGTGTCTCTCTCTCTCTCTGTCTCTCAGCACACCGGAACACACTGCACAGGGCCGCCGTGCAGGCGGCCTTATATAGTGTGGGGCGTGTACTAAATCCCCTGAGCCATAATTGGCCAAAGCCTCCTTGGCTTTGGCCAATTACGGCTCTCTGTTCAGGCGGCGCTGTGATTGGCCAAGCATGCGGGTCATAGTGCATGCTTGGCCAATCATCAGCCAGCAATGCACTGTGATGCCGCAGTGAATTATGGGCCGTGACGCACCACACGAATTTGGCGCGAACGGCCCATATCGTTCGCAATTCGGCGAACGACCGAACAGCCGATGTTCGAGTCGAACATGGGTTCGACTCGAACACGAAGCTCATCCCTACTTGTAAACCAAAATTAATGGATGACAGAGCAGCTGGTTCAACACAGTAGTGAAAAACAAATGTGTTGATAGAAGACCAAGAGGTCGAGATACTCCTGGTCGAATGAGCCATCACTGCCTCAGGAGGAGCCAAGCCCTTTGCCCTGTATGCCCTCTGAATGGTCTGCACAATCCAGGAAGAAATTGATCTGACCAAGCCCGCATTCCTTTGTTTTTACCATGGAGAAGGACGAAGAGAAACTCATTGTCTGAAAGGAGCCGTAACCTCCAGGTATTGTTTTAGAGTGTGGCCTATGTCAAGAGGATGAACATCCTGATTGTTGACTTAAAAGTGGGAAGCACAATCTCTTGATTTTCATGGAAGACTTAGGTCACTTTAGGGTTTGACCCTAACATGGGAATCAGCACTGCTCTGTCTGGAAAAAAGTCTCTTCTGAACCTAGATTTCTAATTTCGGACACTCTTTTGGCCAAAGTCACAGCTACCAGAAAAGTAGTCTTGAGTGTGAGGTCTCTTGTTGAAAGAGGTTTGTCAGGATCTGATCCGAGATTGGAGAGAAAATCCAAAACAAGAGGGAGGTCCCATTTGGGGAACCTAGGTCTTCTTTGAGGTCTAAGCCTGGTGGCTCCTTTGAAGAACTGATGGACCAGAGCATGATTTGCCCATGAAACTCCTGTGAAGGCCGAGATGGCTGATACTTGCACTCTAAGTGAGCTGACTGCCAGAGACAGGTCAAGTCCTGATTGGGTCTGGTATGGATTTTTGGGGGGACCCCACGCCAATTTTTTTAAAAATTTTGGCGCGGAGTTCCCCTTAAAATCCATACCAGACCTGAAGGGTCTGGTATAGATTTTGAGGGGGACCCCATGCAAATTTTTTTTTTTTTGGCCGGGGTTCCCCTTAATATCCATACCAGACCTGAAGGGCCTGGTATGGAATTTAGGGGGACCCCCCACGTCATTTTTTTTTTTTTTTTTGGTTTGGGGTTCCCCATTGGGGAATTCCCATACCGTTTTTATCAGTGAACTTTTATGTGTATTGTCGGACCGGCAATTCATTATAGCCGCGAGTAGTTTTAAATGACTTTTTTTCCTTTGAAATGTCATTTTGCTGTCAGACTGTTCTAAACACGGGAAACATGCACCCCTTTACAGGCATACTATAGACACCCCCAGGTATGAAATTTAAAGGGATATTACACATTTATTGTTTCACTTTAAGCATTATTAAAATCACTGCTCCCGAAAAAACGTCCGTTTTTAAAACTTTTTTTTTTCATTGATCCTTGTCCCCTGGGGCAGGACCCAGTTCCCCAAACCCTTTTTATGAAAGTTAGCACTTTCGATTTCTCCCATAGACTTTTAAAGGGTGTTCCGCGGCTTTAGAATTCGGCGAACTGGCGAACAGCCGAAGTTTGCGTCGAACATGAGTTCGACTCGAACTCGAAGCTCATCCCTACCAGTAGCCAATAGCTGCCCTAGCGTCGGTTTTTGTCCGTCGGACTAGCATACAGACGAGCGGATCTCTGGGTCTAGTGGAGTTATGACGTAAAGATTTGAAGCATGTTCCAAATCTAAAGTCCGTCAGACTTTCGACAGAAAAAGTCAGCTGAAGGTCCGATGAAGCCCACACACGCTCGGATTGTCCGCCGGATTCGGTCCTTGGAAAAGACCCGAGGTGACGTCATTAGACCGAAAGGGAGCCACGTGAATTGCAGATGCTGATCGCCTACCGCAAAGTGGAGGAATTGCTGAAAGTCCGTTGCCACTGGCACGTGAAAGTAGGCATCTTTTAGATTGATTGAAATCAACCAGTCTCCCAGATGTACTGACTGTTGAATTGTAAGTAAGGATTCCATTTTGAATTTTTCCTTCCGGATAAAGAAATTGAGATGGGTTGGGTTAAGTCTATGACTGGTCTCCATGTGTCGTTTTTCTTTTGTATCATGAACAGAGGAGAATACATGCCTTTGCCTCATTCGTCTTCTGGAACAGGGATGGCTGCGCCTTGATCCAATAAACAATTCACGTAAGTTAACAGGACCTGCTTTTTCTCTTCTGAACCTGGAAGAGTTGTAGGAAAAAAATCCTAGTCTTGGGGTGTTATTGAAGACCCACGTGTGACCAGAGGAGACCGTCTTGACGGTCCAGTAATCCCGAATTGAGGCCGCCCAAATATGCCGGAAGTGGAGAAGGCGAGCCCCCACCTGACATGCTTGAGTGGGCCCAATCTCGAAAGGACTTAGTGGAATCCTGGTTGCCAGAGGAGCCACCTTTTGTGTTTTTTTTTTAAAGAGGACTGCCTGGATTTCCAGGACCTTGAAAACTCCTGACCAGGTCTGTAACTGCGCGCTTCCCTAGTGCGATCAGAGTTTTGTCTTCTTGGGAAGGAGCACTTCTGATTCTGTAGGCGTCGGTCTTGAGGGAGAAAACAAGACTTACACCCTGTGGCCTGGGTTATGGCACTATCAAGCTTGTTGCCAAAGAGAGAAGTTCCTTCAAAAGGAATTTGGCACCAAGCTTGTTTGGACGTCGGATCCGCCAACCATGGACGGAGCCATAAGGCACGACATGCTGAAACAGCTGCCAACATAACCCGGGACATCAGGTGGATGACATCAATAGAAGCCTCCCCAAGAAAGGCGGCCGCCAGCCTGATCTCCTGGATAGGAGAATCTTTAGCCGTTTCAACGAAGATACCTCTTAGGAATTCATCAACATTTTCAGACCAAGATTCCATAGCTTTGGATACTGCGGCTATCACAAGTACTGGCTTGCATGCTATTCCTGTTGTCAGGTAAATCCTTTTTAAATCCGAATCAATCTGTCTTTCCAAGGGATCTTTAAAAGATACAGTATCTTCTAAAAGAAGAGTTACATATCTTACTAGTCTCATAAGTGCTGCGTCCACCAAAGGAGCTGACTCAAGGTGTTTTACTTCCTCTTCCTTGAAAGGATAGAGTTTCAAGACTTTAGATTGCATGGAACTCTTTTTGTCCATCTTGCTCCATTCATCAGCTATGATGTCACCCAGCTCAGTGAGAAAAGAAAAAGTATTGTCGCTCTCTATTGAGCTGCTTTAAAAATTTTCTCTGTTTTAGGGGGGAAGTGACAGGGTCTTCCCACTTCAGAGCCTCTCTTACTGCTTTTACCAAGGAAGGAACAAAAGCATATTCAAACCCCATACCGGGATCTTCCAAATCAGATTCGCTATCTGAGATAGGAGCGGAGTGGCGACTTGGCTGAGAAGATTCCCATGTCTCGTGTACTAAACCTTCTCCCACTGGAGGGCATAATGGGTCTGTTGAGCCTCTCTTTCCTGTAGAGATTCTTTCACAACCTGCCTCACCATAGATTCCAAATGCTGGTCTGCACCATACCTCTAATCTGTGGCTTTAGAGAAGCAGTGATCACAGAGAGATTTGTCTACTGGAACAGGCATCCTACACCCCAGCACGATTTAACTGGTCTCTTGCTAGAGTGAGATGAAGGGGGGTGAGAAGGATCTCTACTGCGCTGTTCAGATCTGGAAGGGGACCTATGATGGCTAGACCTGGAGGAAGATTGTCAGTGGTGTGATTTTGAGGATCCACTCCCTCTATGGGAACTAGGCTGTGGATCAGACCTAGAAGGGCTGTGAGGAAAGAAAACAGAAAAGATAGAGACAGAAATTAGCTAGTGTCCTAAAAGTCCTACTCTCTCCCCTTGAACAGGCAGAAAAGCATAACTGCAAACATACCTGTTACAAGCGGGCTGGCCACTAGGGGGCAATGAGGAATCCATGGTGTCAACACAATAAGGAACTGCAGAGATAGAATACACATCATCTGGCTGACAATAGAGCTTGTCTTACATGAAACCGCCAAGTTAGTTGCCCCATCGCCGAAGAGCCCACGATCATTCCCGGGGCTCTGTAAGCTTCCTACAGCTTTTAAAAGTGGTGCATGTGACGTCATTGACGGCGCCAGACGTGAGACGCTCGCACGCATGCGCGAAGCAAGCCTTATCTTTGTATCGGGTCTGCGCATGTGCAGAGTGCACGCCAATACCTGGAAGTAAGAGAGAGAGAGAGCGGCTGCTGGAACCCAGGAAGCGCCACTGTCAGACATAGGACACCAACGACGCTAAAGACAAGGAAAGGGAAGGTACAAACCACAAACAAACACTGCTGCCATGCATATATGTGTAAAAACTTACCACTCTACCTACGATCACCTGAGCTGAGGGGGCCGCCACTAGGGATGAGCTTCGCCGAACAGCGAACAATTTGGGGTGTTCGTGGCAAATTCGAAAGCCGTGGAACATCCTTTAAAGGCTTATATGCATGGTATTGTCCTAAAAATGTTTGGGGACCTGGGTCCTGCCCCAGGGGGCATGTATCAATGCAAAAAACTGTTTTAAAAATGGCTGTTTTTTTTGGAGCAGTGATTTTAATAATGCTTAAAGTAAAACAATAAAAGTGTAATATTCCTTTAAATTTCATACCTGGGGGGTGTCTATAGTATGCCTGTAAAGGGGCGCATGTTTCCCGTGTTTAGAACAGTGTGACAGCAAAATGACATTTCAAAGGAAAAAAAGTCATTTAAAACTACTCGCGGCTATTAATGAATTGCCGGTCCGACAATACACATAAGTTCACCCCGACCCAAAATTTGAAAAAAAAAATGGCGTGGGGGTCCCTCTAAATTCCATACCAGGCCCTTCAGGTCTGGTATGGATTTTAAGGGGAACTGCACGCCAAAATTTAAAAAAAATGGCGTGGGGTCCCCCCAAAAACCCATACCAGACCATTATCCGAGCACGCAACCTGGCAGGTCGCAGGAAAAGAGGGGGGACGAGAGAGCACCCCCCCTGAACCGTACCAGGCCACATGCCCTCAACATTGGGAGCGTACCCTGGGGTAGTGGCCCCCCCAAAGCACCTTGTCCCCATATTGATGAGGACAAGGGCCTCATCCCCACAACCCTTGGCTGGTGGTTGTGGGGGTCTGTGGGTGGGGGGCTTATCGGAATCTGGAAGCCCCCTTTAACAAGGGGACCCCCCTGTGTGAAATGGTAATGGGGTACAAAAGTACCCCTACCATTTCATAAAAAAACTGTCAAAAATGTTAAAAATGATAAGAGACAATTTTTGACAATTCCTCTTTGTCTTTCCTTCTTCCTTCGGTTTCTTCCCCCATCTTCTTCTTCCTCTGGTTCTTCCACTGATCCTCTGCTTCTTGCTTCGGTGTTCTTGTCCGGCGTCTTCCTCCTCAGCATCTTTTTCCCCGCTTCGTTCTTGGGCCGCTCTGCATCCATGATGGGAGCCTCCCACTGTGCGACGCTTCTCGTCTTCTGACACTTCTTAAATAACGGAGGGCGTGGCCCCCCCGGTGACTCCGTCCCCCTCTGATGCACGGGCACTTGACGGGGACTTCCCTGTGGCATTCCCCGTGACGTCAGAGGGGGGCGGGGTCACCTGTTACGTCAACAGCCCATAATGTTCGTAAGTCAACGAACGGTCGAACGGCCGATGTTCGAGTCGAACTTATGTTCGACTTGAACTCGAAGCTCATCCCTAGTGGTGGATTGCTTTCAAGCCTTCATTGCTTTCAATCCTTCATAGATCGATATTGCTCAAACAAAAGAAAAGACATACCTCATTGTGCAAATAAATAAACTAAAAACGACATGTGGGTAATAAAACACAATTGCACTCACACATGCCCCGCAATAAGATCGCATTTAAGAAGGTCAGTTGCATATATTCAGAGACAGTCTCCTCACTTGGCTGTTCCTGCTCACACAGCACTGGAGTTACTGGCTCCTCCTACACGTTACATCACTGGCACATGACTTTTTCAAGGTTAACCCTGTGAGATACTTGCTGCATATTTATACCTAGTTAGGCATACCTATTGCCATGGTAATAAAGGAGCGTTATGCATCATCATACCATCACATGCAATCATTACCGCATAGTCAGCATATTTTGCAAGATACAAATTTTATTAATACATAAAAATAACTTAAAAAGAATATTATATAATTTAAAAACAGATGTCCAAATACACTATTATATTTAAAATCGGGAAAATGACACTTACTGTTAACCTATAGATTCAGTGAAACTCCCTCTGGTGGTGGCTCATAATATTACAATTCCCTCTTTTGATGGCTCCTGATACTCCAATCACATTATATAAATTGCACCAAAGCTAAAATACATACAAAATTATATAAAAAACGATAAAAAACAATCAAAGTCTATGTTTAATCTCATAGGAGAGAGAGTACACATTTCAGAAATCCATCTGGATTCACTTTTACTGAGTTCTCTCACCTTATTACTGCCCCGCCGGTGTGGTTTATATTTTTCTATGGCCCAAAATTTGAGGCCTGATGGGATTTTTATCATGGCATAGTGAGAAATGACGCGAAACGCTATGCTTAGGGAAACCATTCCTTATTTTTTGTGGTAAATTAGGGCCTCGACTTATACTCGGAACGACTTATACTCGAGTATATACGGTAAGTCTGATATTTTTTTGGTTGTTGTTTAGTTTCTCAAAACATTAAATCAGACTATTTTTATCCCCATTCCATATTATGATACAATCGTCTATGAATCTTCGGTACAAAACTAGTTGTGTGGGGGTCTTTGAATAAACCTCTTTTTCCTCCCATTTTGCCATAAAAATATTGGCCACGCTTGGTGCATATTTAGCTCCCATTCCGATACCGTTAAGCTGCCTGTAATATTCAGAATTGTACCTAAAATAGTTGTGTTGCAAACCAAATGCTAAACATCTTAGAATAAACCTTTTTTGTTTCGAGATAAAATTACTATATTTGTCCATAGCCCACCTTGATGCCTTTATAGCCTCCTCGTGATCAATTATAGTATAAAGCGACGATACGTCAGCTGTAGCAATCAGATAGTTTTGATCTGGCTTGATGATGGTATTATTTAATATCTGGATCAGGTGTTTGGTGTCCCTTAGGTAGGCTGGTGTTGAAGGTACCAAAGGCTGGATAAAATTGTCCACATATTCCCCTAGTCGTGCATTTATTGATTGGATTCCATTGATTATGGGCCGCCCAGGTGGATTCATTTGGTCCTTATGTACCTTGGGTACTGTGTAGATAATGGGCATTCTGCAAGTTTCTGGAACAAGATATTTCTCTTCTTTTTTCGTTAAAACATTCTTCAAAGCTCCTTTTTGTATTAGATCCTGTAATTCATGTTTGTATTCTCTTGTTGGATTACCTCTGAATTTTATATAAGTGTTTACATCATTCAATTGCCCCTGCAATTCACTATTGTAGTACTCTTTGGATAGCACCACAATAGCTCCTCCCTTGTCTGCCGGTCGCACCACCACTTGTTTGTTATTCTCTAATTCTTTGATACCTTTACGAATGTCTTGTGGGTCCTTCATCTTTTTTGATTTTTAGCTTATCTAAATCTTGTATCACCATTTTGTTAAAGACTTCTATGTGGTCATTGTTATGAACTGGTGAACTGGTGGGTTGAATAAAGATTTATTTCTTAAATGACTATGTATTACTCTACCTGGTGTTATAACATTTCCTCTATTGATCTATAGAGATCAAAGATATAGATCTACAGATAGAGATCAAAGATATAGATCTCCAGATAGGCAATATAGGGATGAAAATAATGTACCAAGAACCCCAAAACCGTGATGGCGTAACAATAAAAATAATAACCCCAAACCTTGGGTTAAATCACCTAAAAGGCCATTTTGGAAAAATAACAAAAATAACCATAAACCCCAAAATCAACATAATAATCAGGGTCACCCTGGATAAGGAAATGGGGGAAGTGAAGGATATGGTTATCAAGGACCCGCTAATTCAGGGAGTCACCAATATGGCCACCCAAGCAATTATAATCACCATGAGCAGGAGAGAAGAGATACGAGAGATTACCATCAACCCCAATACCAACATAGAGGTGATCAAGGGTATTATAATCAGTGTCAGTGTGGATCAAGAAGCAGCCCCATACCCACACAAAATCAATATGAATCGCTCAGAGAGTATAATGACCAGTCACACTTTTTTTTGGATCAGCGCAGAAGCGAGAGAACACCTCTTTGGCACGACAGATTAGCAAACACAAGAAGTCCAAACACAAGAGGGGATGTCGAGGAGGATTCAAGATCCAAAAGAAAAAGAAAATAGTGGGGGAAGGCATATATAACTTAAGTCGAATAGAATTGACGAGAACGGAACTTTTAAAACTGGACAAAGGATTGAAATATGCACCAAAAAGGAATTTGAATACGTTTTCTCTGTATGTTAATATCCAAAAATATACCAGAAAACTTAATATAAAAAAGTACAGGGGGTCCCCGGGTTACAAACAAGTTAGGGGCTGTAGTGTAGGTTTGTTCTTAAGTTGAATCTGTTTGTAAGTCGGAACAGGAACATTTTTTAAGTGTAGCTCCAGCCAAAAAAATATATTTTTAAGCTTTTTGGATAGCATAGGGAAGGGTTATCACCCCTGTAACATTTGTTTTGCTGTCTGTGCCCCTGTTCAGAAGATTTCACCTCACTTTCTGTCCCAATGACAATTGGATTTTGAAAATTTTGGGTTGTTGTGGAAACAAGCCTTGGTGATAAAGCATCAGTACCTTTTCCGCATAATAGCTCTTACAGGAGAGAATTTCCCTTCCTAGGGGTAGATTTCCTCTTACTTCCTGTTGTCTCCCTCCGTTTGTAAGTAGGAGTCGTTTGTAAGTCGGATATTTGTAACTAGGGTATATGCTAAACACAACAACTTTGGTCAATAGAGGAAATGTTATTACACCAGGTAGAGTAATACATAGTCATTTAAGAAGTCTTTAAAAAAATGGTGATACAAGATTTAGATAAGCTAAAAATTTGAAAAGGTATCAAAGAATTAGAGAATAACAAGCAAGTGATAGTGCGACCGGCAGACAAGGGGGGTGCTATCCAAAGAGTACTACAATAGCAAATTGCAGGGGCAATTGAATGATGTAAACACTTATATAAAATTAAGAGGTAATCCAACAGAGAATACAAACATGAATTACAGGATCTAATACAAAAAGGAGCTTTGAAGAATGTTTTAACGAAAAAAGAAGAGAAATATCTTGTTCCACAAACTTGCAGAATGCCCATTATCTACACAGTACCCAAGGTACATAAGGACCAAATGAATCCACCTGGGCGGCCCATAATCAATGGAATCCAATCAATAAATGCACGACTAGGGGAATATGTGGACAATTTTATCCAGCCTTTGGTACCTTCAACACCAGCCTACCTAAGGGACTCCAAACACCTGATCCAGATATTAAATAATACCATCATCAAGCCAGATCAAAACTATCTGATTGCTACAGCTGACGTATCGTCGCTTTATACTATAATTGATCACGAGGAGGCTATAAATTCATCAAGGTGGGCTATGGACAAATATAGTAATTTTATCTCGAAACAAAAAAGGTTTATTCTAAGATGTTTAGCATTTGGCTTGCAACACAACAATTTTTGGTAGAATTCAGAATATTACAGGCAGCTTAACGGTATCGGAATGGGAGCTAAATATGCACCAAGCGTGGCCAATATTTTTATGCTAAAATGGGAGGAAAAAGAGGTTTATTCAAATACCCCCACACAACTAGTTTTGTACCGAAGATTCATAGACGATTGTATCATAATATGGAATGGGGATAAAAATAGTCTGGTTGAATTTTTTGAGAAACTAAACAACAACAACTAAAAAAATATCAGACTTACATATGAAATTAGTGATACGTCTATAAACTTCTTGGATCTGCAAATAGATGTAACAAAGAATGGAGTCATAACTAAAACCTTTTTTAAACCTGTTGAGAGAAATAGCTACATACCCGTGGATAGCTGTCACTTTGATCCCTGGCTTATCAACATCCCCAAGGGGCAAATGATACGCCTAAGAAGAAACTGCACTGATGACAGCACCTTTATCGAACAGGCAACAATGATTGGAGAGAAATTTATCAACAAAGGGTACAATGAGACTTTTATAGAAGAGAGAATAAAAGAAAGTACTACATATCCAAAGAGATGATTTAATTAAAGATAAAGAAAGAAAAATCAATATCAAGAAGTTCCTATGATCCTGGACTATAACATCCAACACCGGCAAGTTGAGCGGATTTTTAAGAAGCATTGGTCAGTGCTTCAAGCGGATAAACCAATTGTGGACTATATTGCCAGTGATACCTTGTTTGGTGTATAAGAAGACACCTACATTAAGAGACATAGTAGCTAAAAATGTCACTGATCTCCCCCAAAAAATCACACGAGTTTACATTTTATCAGGAAAAAGGTTTTTTTCCATGTAAGAAATGCTATGCCTGTAGGAACACCAAACAAAATGGTCAAAAGTGCACAAAATTTATATCTACTAGCAATAAAAAGGAATATCAAATTAAAGACTTCATATCGTGTATAACTGAGGGGGTAGTATATATATTGCAATGCCTGTGTTCCCTACAGTATATAGGAAGAACGAGACGACCGATGTGGAAAAGGATCCGAGAGCACATACAAAATATAAGGAATGGTTTCCATAAGCATAGCGTTTTGCGTCATTTCTCACTATGCCATGATAAAAATCCCATCGGCCTCAAATTTTGGGCCATAAAAAAATATAAACCACACCGGCGGGGCAGTAATAAGGTGAGAGAACTCAGTAAAAATGAATCCAGATGGATTTTTGAAATGTGTACTCTCTCTCCTATGGGATTAAACATAGACTTTGATCTAAATTGTTTTTTATCGGATTTTTAATAATTTTGTAAGTATTTTAGCTTTGGTGCGATTTTATATAATTTTGATTGGAGTATCAGGAGCCACCAAAAGAGGGAATTGTAATATTATGAGCCACCACCAGAGGGAGTTTCACTGAATCTATAGGTTAAGAGTAAGTGTCATTTTCCTGATTTTAAATATAATAGTGGATTTTGACATCTGTTTTTAAATGATATATTATTCTTTTTAAGTTGTTTTTATGTATTAATAAAATTTGTATCTTGCATAATATGCTGACTATGCGGTAATGATCGCATGTGATGGTATGATGATGCGTAACGCTCCTTGTTACCATGGCAATAGTTATGCCCAACCAGGTATAAATATGCAGCAAGTATGTCACAGGGTTAACCTTGAAAAATGCACGTGCCAGTCAGGGGCGGATCTAGAGTCTAGTCTCGGGAGTGGCACTGACAGAAAATAAGGTGTTGCTTACAGAACACATTTGTATTAAAATATATGTATTTAACATATCATACAGTCCTAACCTTGTTTAAAACAGTGACTGTTTTAAAGTGTTAGATGAATCCCCATGCCGGCATCCCATTTATTTGTATTCTGACACATGGCTGCACGGACACAGCCGCTATGTCTCAATATGACATGCTGGTGTGGGTCCCTGAAGGCACCCTGCAAGCATTCTGGGACCCACGCACGACATATTGGGACACAATAGCTGTGTGTGTCAGTAGAAATAAATAGGACGCCGACACAGGGCACTACAAGTGAGATTCCCTAAACCTAAAAATAGGATTTTTTTTTCAAATGTTTGAACAATCCACACGTGTTTCAGCACAATTATACAGGAATATTACAATGTTAGAAAAAACAATATAAGTAAGATATCATCAAAGTGCTCAATATTGCAGCATGATAAGTGAGACCAACCAAACTTTGGCATATTATGTACATGCAAAAAACCTACTTTGTGGTCGGACACTTCTGATTGTTGATGTGCAGTGACACCTCCCTTACAGGATAGATATAAAGATAGCTGTGCAGCGCTAGAATTGGGACTCCCTAAACTTAAAAGTGTTAATATTTACACATTTTAAACAAACAACCCAAAAGTACATGATGAAGCCCCACCTAGGGCGTAACGTGTAGGGTGAAGACGTCATCACGCCTGTCAGATACACTAGTAGAGCCGCTGCTATACTGTTATGAGGGAGAGGAGGGTCGCTCTGTGCATTCTTACATGGATATATTGTGATTCTATGTGAGGATATATTACATGTTATTAATAATAAACTATTATTGACCCGAGTATCCCAGCTATTGTGACACATACAAATAAAACAGATCTGGTAACAAGTCACCAAGCGGGTATTATCCTCAGACCGGGAAATCTGTCCTCCAGGGGGCAGGAGAGCGATAGTGAGTATGATGACATGGCGGCTGGTTTTCATTTTATATATGTAGCGGTATGTTCACCACTTGGTTACTAGCAATCCCCCAATCACCCTGCTCCCAGACCCCCATCTATCAGTTAAGAAAATGAACAGTCATTTGCGCAGTTCTGTTACGTTTATTGCAGGATACAACTTGGGTGGGATAAAGGAAGATATGAGATGCCCATAGCATTTAGTACATTGTAAGACATTATTCAGTGGCCTTGGCCTTGCAAATGGGTGAACATTGAGCACCCCAGTCTCCTTCCTCTGTATAACTTCTTTGCAGACTGTTGCTCCTTCTCCTCGTGTACAAATCCTTTACTGCAAAACTACTGAAACTCTATTTCTTCACTTCCATTGGGACAGGAAAGAATCACTCTGAATAATTCCACCTTGCAGACCATGATGGTATTGCCTCAGCGAATCAAGGAGCCAGAAGCCTACACAGCCTCTCCCCGATGGCCCAATGAATCAGACAGCCACACAGTCTTTTTGGAAGATATTACCAATGCGCTAAACAGACCAGAGATACTTGGTACCCCCCCCCCCAACAACCTAACACTGTTCCCAGCCAGTCCATTACTGTCAATGCTGCGTTCCCCGGCCACAGCATTCTGCACTACTCTGGACAGCCTCTCCTCTTCTGTTTTTCTCACACTGACCTTCTCCAAAAGGACAGTTCTGAGTCCCCAGTCACAGAACGCTGATCTACTCTCCTCCGCTTTACTGCTACTTCTTCCTTGCTGATCTTCTCCAGCATACAAGTCCTGTGTTCCCCAGTCACAGCAGCTTGACACTTTTTTCAGAGATGAAGATCTTGATCTAGGGATCCCTCTTAGCGGTTTCTCCATCCCTCCTCCTCGCTCGGCGCATCCCCACGTGGGGACGCCTGGAACAGCAACTCAATACTCCATTCTGTCTGTTTTTTCGTGCTCTCCAGAACTCCTCCCTGACAACATGTGACCTCAGCTTATCTGGGAGGCCTGCCCCCTGCCAATACCCAAAGGTAATTGGTCAGAGCTCCTCACATGAGCTGCCTGCCACTCAGATCTCAAGTCCAACCTCTCTTCCAGAACCATCTTTCTGAAAGCAGGGGAGGCATCTCTAAATCAGAGCACAGGTGACCACACCCACCACTACACTGGACACTCCCAGCCCCAAATCAAACAAACCAGGCCTAGCCTAAAGCACAGACCTGGCCAAATGTACCTGCACTTGGGCCCTGAGCTTAGGAAAATCCTATTCTAGCACCTACCTTCAGGTAGAGGGTGCTACATATAATTATTGTAATATATCCGAAATCCACATATCAGAGAAGATCATTTCCTCTACATCACTTCCCCTTTAGGCTCCTCCCACTAGAAGAGCAACCCCCCCCCCCCGACATTTCTCCAGCATTCTTATAGTGTTTTCAGAGCTTCGTAAACATCATAAATGTCATAGAAGTGTTACTGAGCATTGCTTCCTTCTACATAATCATCACACATGTGAGTGAGTCCTAAGGGTGTATAATCCATCCTATTTCCTGCTTGTTAGGAATATGGATGGTCATTCCATATGTACATAGCCTGGTCACTGTTCTACTATAAGAGGAACCCCAAATCCCATGGATGAGATTACAAAGATTCCCTCAGAGAAAGGAGAAGACATGAGAAGAGGACAGGTGATGGAAGATTCTACATCGGTGAGGATGGAGGACACCCAGAGATAGAAGGAAACACTGAGAGACGGGAACAATTCCAAGACGTCACATTTCCCGATCACTGCAGATCACACATTTCTCTTACCGTAAGTCCTGAATTTTACTCTCCGGGTTCATCAGAAAGGAAAGAGAATCAGAATTCCATTCATCTCCTGAAGAGGAGGAATCTTCTTCTTCTTCTGCTTTGTCCTCTCCCAGACAATCTTTACTGGAAATAGTACACTGCAGAAATCTAAAACCCAATAATGAGATAATAATTACCACCAAGAATGTATGACCTCTGACACCAAAAATAACAATGTAACACCCAATATTTCCCTTCCTCATGGCTTCCTTCCCTCTGGCTCTACAGTCTCATACTGGACCTGATGAGGACTTCTCATTGGTGGTTATGAGTGGTCTTTGAAGTCACATTCCAGACAAAACTTAAAAGAGGCCCCTGATATGTATACGGGGTCTCCAGCCTTCTTACACAGGGGTCTCCATTCAGCTTCTGGAAAATCCTGGAACACCACTTTGGTTCCAGATATAAAATGCAGTCCAGACATTCCCATCTCCGCCCACTTCTGCAGACAATTGGCCCCTCCAATGTTGGGATGATGATGTAACACCCCTGGCATTATTTCCCTCCCCCAGATATCTGAACACGAAGCTTTCCCTCCAAATGTTCTGTGTGATAAATGGTATAATTGGGGGCAGGGAAAGGGTTAATACGATGTAAATGATGTGAATGGTAGAAGGTGATATGTGGGAACCACCATTTAGCTCTGGTTCACACAGCACAACATGAAAGTCGCAGCGACTTCCAGCTTGACTTTGCTCTACAACTTCCCGGCGACCAGGTGTGACTTCAAAGTGACTTTACTGAGAAGCATTCCTATGTGACTTTGATAGATCCGTGTTTATAGCGTGTTTTGTCACATGACAAAACATGCGTCTGATAACTGTGATTGGGGCATCATTAATAATCAGGCTGCATTTACATCTGCATGATTCTGAATGCACATCAAATTGCGCAGAAATTGTGTGCTTTGCCGAACGTTTCAGAAATGTGCTGCGACCGTGCGTCACGCTTGTACTGCAAAAATGGCAAGGCAAGCACGATGCATGTTTCCAAAACGTATGGCAAAGCATGCATTTTCCTGCATGTTGCTGTGCATTCAGAAACGTTCAGACGCCAACGAATGGAAGCGTAAGTGCAACGTCTGTTGCCGCACATTTTCAAAATGCACAGCAAAGCATGCATTTTCTTACGGGTTGGCGTGCGTTCAAAAACATGAAGAAGCAGATGAATGGTAACACAAGTGTGATGCGCATTGCTACACAAAACATGAAGAAAAGCATACGTTTTCTTGTGGGTTGTCAGGCAGTTGTAAATACGTTACCATTCATTCACACCTGCATATTTCCAACTGCACAGCAACCTGCAAGAAAATCCATGCTTTGCTGTGCGTTTCATAAATGTGCGACAATGTGCATCCCACTTGTGTTATTATTAATTTGCTTCTGTACATTTTTGAATGCATGGCAGACCCCAAGAATACATGCGCTTTGCTATATGTTTCAAAAACTCACAGCAAGGAGAATTGCTTTTGCGTTACCATTCATTTACATCTGAGCATGTGTGGCGTGCGTTGCTATGCATTTTTTAGATGTATGAAAAAGCACACATTTTTTGTGTGGGTTTCCTCGTATTCAGAAACACGAAGATATAAATACCGACTAAATGTTAATGACACCCCAATCGCAGTTAGCAGACGCAAGTTTTGCTGCCAAGATGCATGACGCTCCATGACTGAGAAGATTCTTGAGCTACTTTGGGGTGTTTGTTGCATGTAGGGCAGAACATTCCAGTGAATGGGCTCCCTATACACAATGTGTGCTTACACATGACAAATACACAAATAATGGAAGTGGGAAGGTGCGTTTACGCTACTCTCAGGTGTGACTGGGATGTGTTGGGAGGAAGATTTAAGGCAGCGAGGATGACCAGGGAGGAGAGGTGAGGGGTAAAGAAGCCTCAGAAGTCGCAGCAAA
Source organism: Lithobates clamitans (assembly GCA_037952925.1). Lineage (NCBI taxonomy): Eukaryota > Metazoa > Chordata > Amphibia > Anura > Ranidae > Lithobates > Lithobates clamitans. Next base: position 2,864,932 of record JBBGZY010001546.1, on the reverse strand, counting down.
GTCCTAAAGATTCAGACAAATGTACGACTTTCTGACAATTTTACATTGAAGTCTATGGGAGTCGTGCAGCACAAGAATCGCACAAAAGTAGTGCAGAAAGTATTTTCTTTTGTCACAGTGACTCAAATCACAGCAATTAAGACAACACCCAATAAAATCTTTGTGTTTTTACCTGACCTGCGACTTTACATGTCATCAGAATGTCGCTGGAAAATTGCTGTAGTGTGAACCAGGGCTTAGGGCTGAGGAAAGTGTGAGTTCCCAGGACTTCTAACAAGTGTAGTAGATGGAGAACATGTCTGATAATCACCGTTATACTGTATGCAGGTTCCTGCCCATTCTCTGAATTCAGTTAGGATATCCTCACACTCACTTACCTGACCTCCTGACTCCTGTGTAGGAATGGAGATAGAAGTTTCTGGCACTCTGGATCCACAGCAAGATATTCAAAAAGTAAAGACTGAAAACTTTCTCTCTTCAAAGTCTTCAAGCAATAGTTCAGCTGCTTGGAAAAATTCTTCTTTATCCACAAGTGATTAGTATGTGGGCCGCACAGCTTCAAATCTGTACAATCAGACATGACTCTCCTAATGAAGTCCTCATCCTGAGTCTCATACAGACAGAAGATGGTCTGAGTATAGAAAGTCTTATCATTGCCCTTCATGGCCCATTCTATGATTGCAGGTTTGGCTCGGAGTGAGATGGTGATTCCTGTGACCTCTGAGAATGTCATCACCTGATTTTCATTTAAGAGACCAAACAGGAATTGTACAGATAATGATAAATGTGAATTGAATACACTGACGTTATAGAGTGATTCCCCTTTACAGATCTCCGGGAGGAAAGTACCTTCCATAGACTCAGACCTATCATCCATCCCATAATAGAGAGCAGCAAGGAACTCCTGTAGACTCAGGTGGATGAAGCTGTAGCAGGTTTGGGTGCGGACCTCCCAATGAAAGATGTTCTCATTCAGAAATACAGACTCCACCTCATCCAGAGAAAGTCTGTGTTTTTCTAGATCTTTCTTCTCAAATAAGTTTTGTTGGTTGAGAACTCCCTGATTGGCCAGAGCACACAGCTTCTTCAGACAGGTTTGTTTCCTGTGTACAGACTGCTCCTTCTTGCTGTGATGTTTTAGTAAAACCTCCAGGTAGAGAAGGTAAATTGAAGTTGTTGTATGACACCGAATTAAAGACAATTCTTTTCTTATTTCTTGTTTCATTACAGTGCAGACAATCCAGCATGTGATGGGGACGGCACACATGGTGTACAGAACGTCATTGTCTTTTATTATACTGAGAACCTTGTTTGCATCTTCTTTATTTCCAAAGAATTTATGGACATATTCCTCTCGATCGTCCCTTGTAAATCCCTGGATTTCCACATTGCGAGAATCATCAATGAATGTGTTAAGTTTCTCCATGGCCAGTGACCTTGTGGTGATGATCAGAGAAGATTGTGGGAGACTCTGTCTACTGAGCAAGCTTTGGAGAATTATTTCTTTGTGGGTTTCCATAGAAATGTCAGGACAACCCTCAGATTTCTCCTCCAGAGTCCACCTCAGTTCATCAAATCCATCAACTATGGTAAGAAGTTTACTCTGACTTCCAGAATCCTTCAGAATAGACACCAGGTCATCTGAACTCAGTCTGCAGGCTTTGGATAAAAGTCCCACAAGGCTTATGTTTCCAGGGATGATGTTGATTTCTCTACAGCTCAGATAAAACACAAAATCAAACTTGTCTTGGTAGAGATCTCCAGAGGCCCATTCCAGCATGATCTTCTTGGAGGTCATTGTTTTTCCAATTCCAGCAGGTCCTTGTAACACAACAATCTCAGGGATGAACCCATCTTCATCAAGGTCAAAGAGGGCCGGGATTGTGGTTGGGGATCTTTTCTCCATGATCTGTAGATGTCTTCTGCCTGAACTCCTTATTTCTTGTTCTTTTTCCTCTTTATTCTGGGGTCCGTTTATCATCAATAACTTGGTGAATCTTTCCTTTAGAGGAAAAGCCTCCCCCATACGGGAATTATATTCTTTAATCAGCAGGAAATTCTTTTTCATAGACTCTGTGTGTTTCTTACTGAAGTCTTTATGAGAGAATGGAGAATATTTTATTCCTTATACACGCATGAAATAGTATTTATAAAATAAATAATAAAGTTGGAAATATTGTATTCTAACCATAAACCCAAAGAATGGAACCCAAAAAGAAGATATCCCATGAAATACAGGAGGACTGTGGAAAACTATGCACACATCATCCATATCAGAGGAGTAACTAGAACACTCAGGGCTCCTGTGCAAGAAGCCATGAAGGGTCCTCCTGACTACTGGTGCCCTTTCCCATGGTCCCAGGGCCCTCCCCTCCAAGACTGGGGCTCTTCCCTCTGAGGCAGGTGCCCTTTCTACTTGTTCCTGTAATGGGGTCCTTTAAAAGCCCTGGTTCAGACTGCTGCGACTTTATCATGTGACTTGCAACACAAAGTCACATGACAAGTCAAAACACATTAATTTCAATGGGTACTGTCCTAATCATTGCAACTCAAGTCGCAGCAACAAAGAAAAAGTTTCCTGCAATACTTCTCTGTGGCTTTGGTGCAATTTGAGTGCCATAGACTACAATGTTAAATCACAAAATCGCAAACAAGTCACAAGGAAATTGCAAGCAATTTTTACAACTTTGGGATCACAGCAGTTTGAACTGAGCCCCTGTTCTGCAGTGGGCCCCTTTCCTGCCCTGTTGGGCCCCCCTACAGTGGCAGAATGCCAGTGCCCGGTCTTAAGTGCAACCTTTGCAACCCTGGTAGTTCCGCCACTGATTCAGATTACAATAAAACAAAATGTTCATCCAGAAGAGATTTCATATGAATTATGAATTATGCACTATTCGATGTGAAATATAGGTCTCCAGAGCTGATACATCCCATCGCCGGTTAAGGTGTTTAACCAGCAATTTTTTTATGTTCTTTAAACTTATTTTTAATATCATCATCCTGGTTAAATGCTTGGGGTGTATCGCTCTGGAAAGCAGTCCTTATTTCACGATCGATTTCTTCACTTAGCGTAAAAGCCATTACTCACTCCGTGTAGACACCCAATAGGGGCCCTAATCAGTTACCAAAATAAATAGATGCCAAGAGGTCTAAGAGACAGAATTATTCCTGCTGAACATCTACACACTGAACGTTTCCTATATAAATGGAAAGAATTATGTGTAAACCATGGCGTTGCTGTCATTGAGTTGATTGTTGAAGAGGAAAAAATGCAGTTAACTTCATTACAGGAACAAATTGAGGAAAGCACAAGAGGCCTAGAATCATTCAAAGATAAGGAGGAATTTATTAAACAAAATGAAAATTTAAAAAAGGAAATTGAAAAAGTTCAACTTAATCTTAAAATAACTAAACAAAGTAAATGTAAGCGTGATACCATGGACTTTGAAAAGGATGAAGCCTTTGACCTGACAATCCAACATGGACGAAGTAGATCCAGAAATCGAGGACGGGGCCAACAGCCTAGACAAAATAGACATAAATCTCAAAGTGATTCAGAAGACGAAATAACCAAAAAAGTGACTTTTTTAGAACAGGAGGGGCCGGCGCCAACCAACAACCAGGCGACGTCTCCTACAATCAAATCTGCCGACAGAACCAGCAAACCGTTAAAAATAGTCAAACAAGGGACAAACACCAGGAGTCAAAAAAGGAAGTGACACAACTATCACAGTTAGCGACCACCCATCCACAAACTGACATGAAGGTAGTAAACTTGTCCGACCTTAAATTGACCCCTGACCATATAAGTCTGCTGCAGAAAGGCTTGTCCTTTTCTCCAGTATTTAACATGGATGAATTCACGGTATATAAGGACATAGCACTGTTTCTGCGAAAAGTCTTCTAAAAATCACTATACACCGACCGAGCGACTCCTAAAGACATTACCCCACCTTTAAATACAGAAGACCAGCAGACACTAGACATCCTAGATTCCCTTCTTCAAGAGAACGAGGGATTTATTTCACAAGAAGCCCCAATTAGACGACAGGCAAACTTGCAAATCCGGTCCCAAAAAATGCCCCCCCCTCTCAAAAAATAAGTGGTTACAATTATTTTAGAACTAGTACAGACTGACCTTGAGAAGGTCAACTGGACCAAAAAAACCATTGATAATCTAACTACTGATGAGAGACGAGCACTTAATGACCTCCAGAAAAAACAGAACATTGTCATAAAAAAGAGTGACAAAGGGGGTAATGTAGTCCTACTGAATCAGCGACACTATGAGACAGAGGTAAAGCGTCTGCTGAGTGACAAATCCACCTATAGGAAACTCGACAATAACCCCTTTCCTCATCTAGTCATGGAACTAAATAACAAACTGACAGAGGCCAAGGCTGACGGCCTATTGACACAACATGAATTTGATCACCTTTTCGTTCGGGAGTTCAATGTACCTACCTTCTATATTATTCCCAAAATTCACAAACATCTGAGCAATCCACCAGGCAGACCGATAGTTTCGGCCTGCCAAGGCCCCCTGGAGAAAGTCGGTAGGTACTTGGACTCCCTCCATTTGGGCCTTTGGGAGACAGAAGACGTTTACCCCTCGTCCATGTACCGCAGCCACGTACATACCTGGCTGCGGTACATCGACGATGTCCTTATGATCTGGACGGGTACCACACAGGACCTACATGACTTTATGATTCAACTGAACGCCAATCAAAGAAATATACGGTTGACGTATAGTTTTGATCGGACCAGCTTATCTTTTTTGGACCTACTGATTACGCTTGAAAATGGCCAATTATTTACTTGTACATTCCGTAAGGAAACGTCCGCAAACACCATTTTAAGTGCCAGTAGCCATCATCCACATTGGCTAAAGAATGGCATTCCGGTGGGACAATTCTTGCGAATAAAAAGGAACTGTACCAAACCTAGTGACTACAGAAGGGAGTCCCTAGAACTCTATGCGAGGTTCCACGACCGCGGTTACTCCCATAGACAATTTAGAAACGCAAGAAAAAAAGCTGCAGCAAGGGACCGGGATAGCTTTTTAAAGTTACATCCAATAAATTCCACTGCCCCTAAATCGGTGGTAGGTGACCAAACTAGGATAATCACTACCTTTGGACCACAGTGGAAGGAGGTCCGCTCCATTCAGGAGAAAAACTGGGGGGTTCTTACCAATTCCCCAGGGCTGCTTAATATAGTTGGCACCTCGCCCATGTTGGTGGCCCGAAGGGCCAGGAACCTGGGTGATATGTTGGTAAAATCTGAATTCACTAAAAATCCCGACCCCACTTGGTTAGCTGATTACCCACGAAGTAAAGGGATGTTTCCCTGCAATAAATGTCAGATCTGCCCATTTGTACATAGAACAGCCACTTTTTTTGATGCCCTGGGAAAAGAGCAGTTTGAAATACGAGACCTAATTAACTGCTCCACACCCAGAGTTATTTACATGATAACCTGCCCCTGCCCCAAGATCTATGTAGGGAAAACCAAGAGGCCCCTCAAAGTGCATATTGGAGAGCACTTAAGGGAGATTAAGGATAAAGAAAAAATTCCAGAGAAACCATTAGCCAAACACTTTGCATTAGAGCATGGTAGAAGCACCAAGTGCATGCAGGTAAAGGGCATTTATGCGTTGAAACTATCCAGCAGACAAGGTGACTTTGATCGTGTGCTCCTACAAAAGGAGAAACGATGGGTGTATCTTTTGAAGACCTTTGTCCCTTTAGGTTTAAATACTGAACTAAACCTGCAGGCCTTTCTCCATAGGTGACATCTGGGTACCTGTGTGATCCAGCTGTCCACATCATTTGAAATATGGTAATGACTAATAATAAAAATGTTAAAAAATAAAAAAATAAAAAATAAAAATTAAATAACAATTAAATACAAATACTATAGGAATTTTAAAGAATTTCCATCTGCTTGATCCCAGTAAATTCATGCGTCACGATTAATGTTTGAATTACACAATGATATCAACCCTTGCAAAACTGTTGTTCTGTTCTGATGCTGCCCTCAACGTCCTGTGAAATGTATGTTTTCTGTCCCTGACCTTATGTCTCTTCCCCTTCTCCTCCTGGGAACCTAATAACATGCACTTTACATTAATGCATTTCCTTATAATTCTTGTATATCGTGCTACGTGACTTGCAAAAGACTCCACAAAAGTGACGGTCTTGGCCGTAAATTTTGTGTTTCAGTTCTAACTAAACTCATGCCGGATTGCTAGAAGTGAATGAATTACACGTTATGTATTGCTCCATAGTTGGAAACATTGTATCTTATTCAACCACACTGCTGATTGGCTATACCGAGGCCAGCACACTACAATATAAAGGTGTGTACTGGCCTCACCAATAAAACGTCCAGGAAGAAGCTACGCTACTATAACAACAGCGAAACGTGCTGACGTTATCAACAGCACCGACACGACCTACGGAGCGGGTTGAGTGAGAGGAGCTGAACAGCTGTGAGGCATCCCAGCACACAGCACACGTTGATCTAGTCCCGAGCTGCTCAGGCGATCTGAGTCCGGCAAGGAACCTCTGCCTTACGAGGGGAATACCGCGATACCGTCATTGACATCTACGGCTGCTGCTACAGTGTTGTTCACCCCTGGGATCTCGTCAGTCCTCTACTGAACGGACTCCGAACCAGCCCTCAAGAATCACGGCGGAGGGTAAAGTATGAGCAAACTCCAGTTATTCCATATGTATGATACCACACAGTATTACTTATTCTAATTATCTGCATCTTTGCCATATATATACCGGACTACCCCATACCGCATCTCATTGCACTCTATGCATATCTCTGAAGGCTGTCACTAAACGCTGAGATCCAAGATCCACATTAAGCAACTCGGATTAATCACTGCCGTTTATATTGCATGATTGGACTTCATTGTGATTATATTCATAGTCCCATTGCTGTGGACCACCCAGATTCCATCCAAGTTCAGCAGTTCCTCTCCCTTTGCAGGACTAAGTCAGTCATTCCCCTCGGCTCTATTATTTTTCTCCCCTCAGGTCCTTCCTCCCCCCCCTCCCCGCTCCCGCATATGTTCCTCGGCAACATATCCCACTAAATTTACACTGGCCCACATCCAGTATTGGGATGCACTTTTGACTGCCATGATTTAATCAGACTGCCCTGATGCCGAGCAACATATACAGTCCGGACAGTGTCTGTGCCGTTGTGTCTGTGTGTGTCCTTTGTTGTGTTTCTCAGTTCATTTTTTAGTTTTTAGTTTTTTACTTTTGAATTAATGTTTTTTGCTTTCCCAAGTGCATTACCTCACGATTGTATGTTTCACCCTGCCCAGGTGATTTTAATATGTATTAATAAATTGTTACCTTTTATATTACCACATCATTTCCTGACCATTAATTGCCATAAGTAACATCTTTCCCCCCCGGTATTCTCCATACCGGAAGTCCCCCTTCCCTTCCCATGCTCCCTTAGTCCAGAACCACATGCAGTTAATTTTGGTTATGGCAATTACACTCTACATGTGTTTGGTCGGGCACGGCTCAGTCAATTGACTGACCAACGACCTATACATAACTTGCCCTGTGTCCCCTTTCCCATTTCCAATTGTTTTCCCTCCATAATATGACCTATTACAGGTTCACCTTGACATGAGTCTGGTTTCTCCCTGATACCAACAGATACATGTTGGGCGAGGTCTGTGGGTGGAGGAAAGTTAGTTTGGGGAAGGTTCCATTCCCTGACTAGGGATGACTACAATATCACCCTCCCTGACCAGTGATGACCACAATATCACCCTCCCCAACCAGTGATTACAGCGATAACACCCTCCCCAACCAGCGACATCTGCGATATCATCCTCCCTAACCAGCGACAACTGCAATATCACCTTGCCCCGATCAGTGATGACTGTGATATCACCCTCCCGACCAGCGATGACCGCAATATCACTTTCCCCAACTGGCGATGACTGCAATATCACCTTTCTCGACTAGCGGCGTCCACAATTTCAACCTCCCTGACCAGCGATGACCACAATGTCACTCTCCGGTCATGACCGCAATATCACCCTCTCCGACTGGCGACGCCCACGATTTCATCCTCCTGGCCCAGTGAAGACCAGGATATCACCCTCCATGACCACTGACATTTGACTGCAACCAATGGGTGGGAAGTTGAATGTTGCTGAATGTTTCACATGGACATGAAAGACGCACAACCACTTCCCATACCTGTGATGTTATGTATTGATAATAAAGCAATGTATTGACAATGAGGACCCCAATGCACCAACTAAGAAGCATGTTCTGGACAGAAATATGGCAGAACGGCGATACTAACAGAGCAGAATGAGGGAAGATCAGAAAGAAAGACAAGCGTCTTTGCTGCGTTTGTCGCACATTGGGCACCACGTGGTAATGAGGTGGACGGCCTACATGTGAAGAGCAACAATGTGCACAATACACAAATATGGTGCCCAATGACTCTCCACACCAATCTGAGGTCCATCCGCCAACTACCTGAAATGTGAGGCCCATCCTCCACCTACCTGAAATGTGAGGGCCCTTCTCCACCTACCTGAAATGTGAGGCCCATCTTCCACCTACCTGAAATGTGAGGCCCATCCTCCACCTACCTGAAATGTTAGGCCCATCCTCCACCTACCTGAAATATTAGGCCCATCCTCCACCTACCTGAAATGTGAGGCCCATCTTCCACCTACCTGAAATGTGAGGCCCATCCTCCACCTACCTGAAATGTGAGGTCCATCCCCCACCTACCTGACATGTGAGGCCTCTTCTCCACCTACCTGAAATGTGAGGCCCCTTCTCCATCTACCTGAAATGTGAGGCCCATCCTCCACCTACCTAAAATGTGAGGCTAATCCTCCACCTATCTGAAATCTGAGGCCTATCCCCACCTATCTGACATGTGACGCCCATCCACCACCTACCTGAAATGTGAGGCCCATCCTCCACCTACCTGAAATGTGAGGCCCACCCTCCATCTACCTAAAATGTGAGGCCTATCCCCCACCTACCTGAAATATGAGGCCCATCCTTCACCTACCTGAAATGTGAGGCCCATCTTCCACCTACCTGAAATGTGAGGCCCATCCTCCACCTACCTGAAATGTGAGGTTCATCCCCCACCTACCTGAAATGATAAGCAAAGAACTCAAGGCTGTTAGGCCTAGAGAAGAATGGGGAGGGGGGGGGATCTTCCCCAGGGACTTTAAAGGTGCTGTTTAATAAACAGTGTATTCAAAAAATTCTATACGATCATATAGAATAAAATTAATATTTATTGATATTGAATCATATTAAAATATTCATGTCATACTTCAGGAGTGAGACATGTAGATAAGAACATTATAGCATAAACAATGTCACCCAAAGGAATTTCTCGATTATGTTCACAATTGGATCATGCAACAAAAAACAACTACTCAAAAGATGCCAAAACAATCTGCCGTTCTCGATATGTTTCGCTCTAGATGTGAGCTTCTTCAGGAGTTTAAAGGCAGTAATTGTGACGGACTCTAAATGATAGGAAAATAAACAAAAATCAATACATACATTTAAACATAAAATAGAGAGCATCCAATTTCTTCCCTTGAATATGCACAAATTCCATTATCAAAATAGAGATAGATACAAAGAATTTAAATATAGGCATATAGGTTTCAATATTGAACACTTTGATCAAGTATAAATGAACAATCAATCAAAATTTATATATCTTACGAGGCTGTAGCACATTAATCTGGTATAAATATTTCAATGGATCGGTAAAGTTACTGCTAGTTTCGAACCGGAAAGTTCTCATATATGAGGGATATCAATGCCATACTGTGACCACAGGGGAACATAAAGTTTACGAAGCGGCCCTTTAAAAAAAGGGGAAATACATTCAAAATTTATCGCAAAATGGAAAGGGGGGAAACACAATCAGGCACTTTAATGGTATAGTTTCTATAATTTCAAAGGGATATATGCCCTGAAAGTAGAACCAATTTGGGATATATTACCTGATACATAAAAGTATATCGGCAAATGATGTCATATGGATGGAAATGGCATCATAAATGAGTAAAATCGGTGAAAGAATTCCACTGATAGCTGCAGGGATAAACGATCACCAGCAGAAATATTTTCTAGGTATGGAAGAGAGAAACAATGAAGGATCAATGGAGGATTCAAAGTGTAACTAAATGTCAGCTGATGACAGTGTCACACCGGGAAAACTTACTTTACAGGTGATGGTCCGGCATACAGACTGAGGAAAGCATCCCGCTACCTCTGTAGGATTGCACCGGTGACGGAACTGTGGGCGGTGTGTAACCGCCTTTATATACCCCCATCACGGCGGCGTCCGTTCTCGCCGCCGTGATGCGGACGCTCAATAGGGCCGGTCACGTCGGGACGTGGGGAAACGCAGTGACGTCCGCTCTGACGTCATCAGCGTGTGTAGGGGTTACTGCGCATGTCTGCGCGGTTCAGGAGCCCGTGGGACATACAGGCGTGAAAGGCGCCATTTTGGTTAAGGGAAACAGAGAGGTAAACAACCGAATAGGGTATAGATTGAGGCTAAATGCCTAATTTAATTTTCAAAAATGGTAGAAAAATAATTATATGTATTCCCTATATGTTTTTAATAAAGGCTCAAGTTCATGCCACTGGATCGATATCAAAGCCCATACCAGATGTGATCCGGCTCAAAATTAAGGGCCACCAGCCATAGGGACGATTGGTTCAACATCCCAGTGGTGGGTGCCCGGGGTGTCCGTGTGGTCCAAACTGACAAAGATAGTCCCAATATGAGAATATTTACGGCGAACAATTTAAGATAATAAACAAAAAATGTTGGGTATATAAAGCCTGGAAAACTTCATGAATGAAGTTTGCAGCTACAGCCTGTAAGATACAATACAGTTTAAACAGTGGAAATTCAATGAAAAAAAATGTAACATACATAGAAATAAAGATGTTATGGTCATATTATAACTATTATTAAGTAAATTCTATGGCTCAAACATATAAATGGTGCCATAGCATAGCATGAAAATACTGAGTATAATCAATGACCAAAAGTAAAGAAAAGGAGAGGGGAAGGGGAAAAAGAGCCAACGCACGGGCAATACATGGCAGAAGATGCGAGCCTCATCAAGGTTAAGAGATTAAGGATATTATCATTATTTAAATGAATGGCTTGAAGCTGAACGCATCATTCATGCCAGGGTGTTGAAGAGCTGACAGTTTGTGTATCCAGCGTGCCTCTTTTTGTAGGAGGAGCCTATCATAGTCTCCTCCTCTAATACCAGGGGGAATATGTTCTAGAGCAAAGAAATGTAAGCAGTTAGCGTCAAAATTATGTTGTAGGCCTACATGTCGGCTGATAGGGGTCTCCATTCTTTTTTTCTGTATGAGGGAAACATGATCCCTAATTCGACAGAAAAAGGGCCTCTTAGTTTTCCCGATGTAAAACATTTTACATTGGCATAGCATAATGTACACTATACCAATTGATTGACACGTTACTGCAAATTTTGGTTTGAACAACTCCCTGTTGGGCAACAAAAGGCTACGAGTAGCTAAGATAAATCTGCAGTAGGAACAACAGTGGCAGGGTCTGCTGCCTTTGTCAGCATCTTTGATTTTGACAACGTGATTTTCATAGTGGCTCTGTACCAATGAGTCCCTCAGGGATCGACTTCGTCTAAAAGTGATCTCCGGGTATGAGTTAAGAGGTTTAGCCACTTTTTCGTCTCCCATTAACAAATACCAATATTTGTTGAGAATGTCACGTATTTGTCTATGTTGACTAGAGTAAGTAGTGATGAGTCTGACGCCGGGATTAGCTTTTTTAGGTCTAGTATTGTGTAAAAGAGAAACTCTATTTTGATTTTTAGCTCTGAGATATGCTTTTTTGAGGCACTTTTTGCTATATCCCCGGTTTAGGAAGCGTAAACGTGAACATTTAGCTTCCTTTTCAAAGTCAGACTCATCACTACAGTTGCGTTTAGCTCGCAAGTATTGCCCGTAGGGCACACTTGTAATCAGAGGAGTTGGATGAGAACTGCTGGCATGCAGTAGGGAATTACCTGCTGAGGGTTTCCGGTAAAGGGTTGTTCTGATACTGCCGTCAGATTTAACTGTGATTTGAGTATCCAAGAAAGTCAGACTAGATTGACTAAATTCCACCGTGAATCTAAGATTGTACCTGTTAGTTTTTAGGCTTTCCAAAAAGGACAAAAGAAAATCTTTGGGGCCTATCCATATGAAAAAAATGTCGTCAATAAACCTCCTCCATAGGGGGATTAATTCCATATATTGTTGCATGTCATCGCGGGAAAATAATTCCCGTTCCCACCCCCCCAGATACAGGTTGGCATAAGAGGGGGCGCATTTGGTCCCTATAGCCACCCCCTGTATCTGGAGGTAGTGGGATCCCCCAAACAGGAAGATGTTGTTGGAGAGGATGAACATTAACAAATTCAAGATGAATTCATTATATTGAGACGATGTCTCATGATTTTGAAAGAGAAAATCTTTGACGATCTCTACTCCCTGCTGATGGGGGATAGAATTGTATAGGGCCTCCACGTCGAGGGCTACCAGCCACGCGCCCACGGGGAGGAAAATCCCATCGAGGGCGCGTAGCAGGTCATTGGTGTCCTGAAGATAGGACACCAAACCCTCGACGTGGGGCCTGAGAAAGTCATCAATTAATTGGCTAGCTGTTTCAGTGAGACTGCCGTTTCCAGAGACAATCGGGCGGCCTGGGGGTTTAGTCTGACTTTTATGAATTTTAGGGAGAGCGTATAGTGTGGGTGTACGTGGAGATGTAACATTCAAAAACTCCCAGGTAGATTTGTTGATGAGACCACTTCGGTAGGCCGAGCCTATTAGATGTTGATAACGGTTAATGGTTAACGTAACATGAGTAGGTGATACCTTACGGTACCACTCACGATTTTGAACAATAGCTAGTACCATGGACTCATATTGTCCCCTGTCCATCACCACTAGGTTGCCGCCCTTATCGGCAGGCTTAATTATAATGCTTTGATTTAGTTGTAAAGATTTTAAAGCCTTAGTTTGGGAAGAAGTCAAATTGGCTTCGGAGATATTTCTCCATCTAGTTTCCATAATTTCTTTGGTGACTTGGTTAGTGAATGCCCATACGTTCGGATTGCCTTGAAGGGCAGGAAATTTGGAAGATTTGGGTTTATAATTACGAGGTATGGTACTGGACAGGGGACGACAGTGGGCCAATGGAGGTGGGGGAGGAGGCGGGGGACCAACAGCCGTCTCGAGGGCCAGAGCCTCGAGCAGGTCTGTTTCATTGATCCCCCCCTCCTCCCACAGCTCCATTAGGTCCTCCATGGCCTTAATATCATTGATGGACATATCCTTCCAAAGAGGATTGTCAAGAGACGAACCCTGGATTGATGGAGGTGGTCTATCATAAAGGATTTTAAACATGAGTTTTCTCGAAAATAAATTGAGATCTTTAATTAATTCAAAAGGATCTACCCTTTGCGTGGGGCAAAAGGTAAGGCCCAATTTTAACACAGAAATTTGTTCTGCCGAAAGAGGACAGGAAGAAATATTGATCACCTCGAGTTGAGTTTCTGGGGTTTGGGATTCCCCGAATCTGGGCTCATGATTCTCTTGGTATCGGGCATCAATTGTGCGAAAATTGGGGCTGGACGAAAATCCTGTTGCGAGGAAAAAGTGTTAACGTTACTTACCGAGGTGCTCGGACCGATAGTGAGTGCACAGGTAGTTGTGCAAGTGTTAGAAAGAGATTCAGAATGTGTCGGTGCGCTGGTGAGTGAACTTTTATTCGCACCCGCTCGAGTGACCATGGGTGTCTTAGGGTTAAACGTGCGTCTAGCTGTGCCTGTGGGTGCATTTTCTTTGGACTGTTTGGAATTCAATGAATCCTGAGTTCTGGTGAGCCGCGTGAATTCTTGTGCCTGTAATGAGGAAATAGAAGAGACGGATGAATCAGAATCACTAGGTTCACTATTTGCCTGTCTGGTTTGACGTATTTGGTTATTACGTTTTTTCCTCTTATAGTTGTTTTGAGACCAATTATAGGCTTGTTTATTGTCATAAGCTAGTTTGTCTCTGATATATTTTTTTTCCTTCGTTTTTAAAATCTCTGTTACATAGGTTTCTAAATTATCCTTGAGTTCATTTTCACGTGTAGGAAAAAGACTATCTGAAATAATTACTGGATTGTCATGGTATAGTTTCTCAATTTCCTTATCCACAAGGGACAGCTCGGCAGAGTAATGCTTGCATAGGAGCTCCATCATTTTGCAGGAGCAACTCTGCAAATTATCCTCCCATTCAGATTTAAATTCTGGCTCCAACTGAGTGATAGTGGGGAAGATCTGAATTCTTAAACCCCATGGAGTGATATTCTCCTCAATGTATTTAAGGAAGTACCATCTATTCCAAAATAGTCTTGATTTTTTCTCGAGCATGCGTTGCAGCCTCGAAAAAAAACGTTCCATAGACAAGCCTCCACTGGAGGTATTTTGTGATTTATGGATATGATCCATCAAGCCATCAAAGGCCTGTCCACAATAGTTAGCCATTATACAAAGCCAATGAATCTAGATAAAATCAACCCCAATGTGACAGGTAGAAAGAGACTTAGCTTAAAAACAAGCACTAAATTGAATATTGTCTGACAATGATAAACAAAAATAGGAGTAAATGGGAATGGGTGGAAGTAGGAGAAGAAAAGGTTTTAAATGAGAGAAGAAGGGAGATTAATCATTGAGTAAAGAATTCCACTGAATATCTGTTAATGGATCCAAAATTTTGGATAGTCCAGTGACTATATCTGTCCAAAAAGGGTGAAGGGTGGGTAACACCCCAAATTGTAATAATAAAGTATGAGGAGAACAGAGATAGTCAACTGTAAGCACCACATCCCATAATTAAATGATAAGCAAAGAACTCAAGGCTGTTAGGCCTAGAGAAGAATGGGGAGGGGGGGGATCTTCCCCAGGGACTTTAAAGGTGCTGTTTAATAAACAGTGTATTCAAAAAATTCTATACGATCATATAGAATAAAATTAATATTTATTGATATTGAATCATATTAAAATATTCATGTCATACTTCAGGAGTGAGACATGTAGATAAGAACATTATAGCATAAACAATGTCACTCAAAGGAATTTCTCGATTATGTTCACAATTGGATCATGCAACAAAAAACAACTACTCAAAAGATGCCAAAACAATCTGCCGTTCTCGACATGTTTCGCTCTAGATGTGAACTTCTTCAGGAGTTTAAAGGCAGTAATTGTGACGGACTCTAAATGATAGGAAAATAAACAAAAATCAATACATACATTTAAACATAAAATAGAGAGCATCCAATTTCTTCCCTTGAATATGCACAAATTCCATTATCAAAATAGAGATAGATACAAAGAATTTAAATATAGGCATATAGGTTTCAATATTGAACACTTTGATCAAGTATAAATGAACAATCAATCAAAATTTATATATCTTACCAGGCTGTAGCACATTAATCTGGTATAAATATTTCAATGGATCGGTAAAGTTACTGCTAGTTTCGAACCGGAAAGTTCTCATATATGAGGGATATCAATGCCATACTGTGACCACAGGGGAACATAAAGTTTACGAAGCGGCCCTTTAAAAAAAGGGGAAATACATTCAAAATTTATCGCAAAATGGAAAGGGGGGGGGGGAGGGGGGAAACACAATCAGGCACTTTAATGGTATAGTTTCTATAATTTCAAAGGGATATATGCCCTGAAAGTAGAACCAATTTGGGATATATTACCTGATACATAAAAGTATATCGGCAAATGATGTCATATGGATGGAAATGGCATCATAAATGAGTAAAATCGGTGAAAGAATTCCACTGATAGCTGCAGGGATAAACGATCACCAGCAGAAATATTTTCTAGGTATGGAAGAGAGAAACAATGAAGGATCAATGGAGGATTCAAAGTGTAACTAAATGTCAGCTGATGACAGTGTCACACCGGGAAAACTTACTTTACAGGTGATGGTCCGGCATACAGACTGAGGAAAGCATCCCGCTACCTCTGTAGGATTGCACCGGTGACGGAACTGTGGGCGGTGTGTAACCGCCTTTATATACCCCCATCACGGCGGCGTCAGTTCTCGCCGCCGTGATGCGGACGCTCAATAGGGCCGGTCACGTCGGGACGTGGGGAAACGCAGTGACGTCCGCTCTGACGTCATCAGCGTGTGTAGGGGTTACTGCGCATGTCTGCGCGGTTCAGGAGCCCGTGGGACATACAGGCGCGAAAGGCGCCATTTTGGTTAAGGGAAACAGAGAGGTAAACAACCGAATAGGGTATAGATTGAGGCTAAATGCCTAATTTAATTTTCAAAAATGGTAGAAAAATAATTATATGTATTCCCTATATGTTTTTAATAAAGGCTCAAGTTCATGCCACTGGATCGATATCAAAGCCCATACCAGATGTGATCCGGCTCAAATTTAAGGGCCACCAGCCATAGGGACGATTGGTTCAACATCCCAGTGGTGGGTGCCCGGGGCGTCCGTGTGGTCCAAACTGACAAAGATAGTCCCAATATGAGAATATTTACGGCGAACAATTTAAGATAATAAACAAAAAATGTTGGGTATATAAAGCCTGGAAAACTTCATGAATGAAGTTTGCAGCTACAGCCTGTAAGATACAATACAGTTCAAACAGTGGAAATTCAATGAAAAAAAATGTAACATACATAGAAATAAAGATGTTATGGTCATATTATAACTATTATTAAGTAAATTCTATGGCTCAAACATATAAATGGTGCCATAGCATAGCATGAAAATACTGAGTATAATCAATGACCAAAAGTAAAGAAAAGGAGAGGGGAAGGGGAAAAAGAGCCAACGCACGGGCAATACATGGCAGAAGATGCGAGCCTCATCAAGGTTAAGAGATTAAGGATATTATCATTATTTAAATGAATGGCTTGAAGCTGAACGCATCATTCATGCCAGGGTGTTGAAGAGCTGACAGTTTGTGTATCCAGCGTGCCTCTTTTTGTAGGAGGAGCCTATCATAGTCTCCTCCTCTAATACCAGGGGGAATATGTTCTAGAGCAAAGAAATGTAAGCAGTTAGCGTCAAAATTATGTTGTAGGCCTACATGTCGGCTGATAGGGGTCTCCATTCTTTTTTTCTGTATGAGGGAAACATGATCCCTAATTCGACAGAAAAAGGGCCTCTTAGTTTTCCCGATGTAAAACATTTTACATTGGCATAGCATAATGTACACTATACCAATTGATTGACACGTTACTGCAAATTTTGGTTTGAACAACTCCCCGTTGGGCAACAAAAGGCTACGAGTAACTAAGATAAATCTGCAGTAGGAACAACAGTGGCAGGGTCTGCTGCCTTTGTCAGCATCTTTGATTTTGACAACGTGATTTTCATAGTGGCTCTGTACCAATGAGTCCCTCAGGGATCGACTTCGTCTAAAAGTGATCTCCGGGTATGAGTTAAGATGTTTAGCCACTTTTTCGTCTCCCATTAACAAATACCAATATTTGTTGAGAATGTCACGTATTTGTCTATGTTGACTAGAGTAAGTAGTGATGAGTCTGACGCCGGGATTAGCTTTTTTAGGTCTAGTATTGTGTAAAAGAGAAACTCTATTTTGATTTTTAGCTCTGAGATATGCTTTTTTGAGGCACTTTTTGCTATATCCCCGGTTTAGGAAGCGTAAACGTAAACATTTAGCTTCCTTTTCAAAGTCAGACTCATCACTACAGTTGCGTTTAGCTCGCAAGTATTGCCCGTAGGGCACACTTGTAATCAGAGGAGTTGGATGAGAACTGCTGGCATGCAGTAGGGAATTACCTGCTGAGGGTTTCCGGTAAAGGGTTGTTCTGATACTGCCGTCAGATTTAACTGTGATTTGAGTATCCAAGAAAGTCAGACTAGATTGACTAAATTCCACCGTGAATCTAAGATTGTACCTGTTAGTTTTTAGGCTTTCCAAAAAGGACAAAAGAAAATCTTTGGGGCCTATCCATATGAAAAAAATGTCGTCAATAAACCTCCTCCATAGGGAGATTAATTCCATATATTGTTGCATGTCATCGCGGGAAAATAATTCCCGTTCCCACCCCCCCAGATACAGGTTGGCATAAGAGGGGGCGCATTTGGTCCCCATAGCCACCCCCTGTATCTGGAGGTAGTGGGATCCCCCAAACAGGAAGATGTTGTTGGAGAGGATGAACATTAACAAATTCAAGATGAATTCATTATATTGAGACGATGTCTCATGATTTTGAAAGAGAAAATCTTTGACGATCTCTACTCCCTGCTGATGGGGGATAGAATTGTATAGGGCCTCCACGTCGAGGGCTACCAGCCACGCGCCCACGGGGAGGAAAATCCCATCGAGGGCGCGTAGCAGGTCATTGGTGTCCTGAAGATAGGACACCAAACCCTCGACGTGGGGCCTGAGAAAGTCATCAATTAATTGGCTAGCTGTTTCAGTGAGACTGCCGTTTCCAGAGACAATCGGGCGGCCTGGGGGTTTAGTCTGACTTTTATGAATTTTAGGGAGAGCGTATAGTGTGGGTGTACGTGGAGATGTAACATTCAAAAACTCCCAGGTAGATTTGTTGATGAGACCACTTCGGTAGGCCGAGCCTATTAGATGTTGATAACGGTTAATGGTTAACGTAACATGAGTAGGTGATACCTTACGGTACCACTCACGATTTTGAACAATAGCTAGTACCATGGACTCATATTGTCCCCTGTCCATCACCACTAGGTTGCCGCCCTTATCGGCAGGCTTAATTATAATGCTTTGATTTAGTTGTAAAGATTTTAAAGCCTTAGTTTGGGAAGAAGTCAAATTGGCTTCGGAGATATTTCTCCATCTAGTTTCCATAATTTCTTTGGTGACTTGGTTAGTGAATGCCCATACGTTCGGATTGCCTTGAAGGGCAGGAAATTTGGAAGATTTGGGTTTATAATTACGAGGTATGGTACTGGACAGGGGACGACAGTGGGCCAATGGAGGTGGGGGAGGAGGCGGGGGACCAACAGCCGTCTCGAGGGCCAGAGCCTCGAGCAGGTCTGTTTCATTGATCCCCCCCTCCTCCCACAGCTCCATTAGGTCCTCCATGGCCTTAATATCATTGATGGACATATCCTTCCAAAGAGGATTGTCAAGAGACGAACCCTGGATTGATGGAGGTGGTCTATCATAAAGGATTTTAAACATGAGTTTTCTCGAAAATAAATTGAGATCTTTAATTAATTCAAAAGGATCTACCCTTTGCGTGGGGCAAAAGGTAAGGCCCAATTTTAACACAGAAATTTGTTCTGCCGAAAGAGGACAGGAAGAAATATTGATCACCTCGAGTTGAGTTTCTGGGGTTTGGGATTCCCCGAATCTGGGCTCATGATTCTCTTGGTATCGGGCATCAATTGTGCGAAAATTGGGGCTGGACGAAAATCCTGTTGCGAGGAAAAAGTGTTAACGTTACTTACCGAGGTGCTCGGACCGATAGTGAGTGCACAGGTAGTTGTGCAAGTGTTAGAAAGAGATTCAGAATGTGTCGGTGCGCTGGTGAGTGAACTTTTATTCGCACCCGCTCGAGTGACCATGGGTGTCTTAGGGTTAAACGTGCGTCTAGCTGTGCCTGTGGGTGCATTTTCTTTGGACTGTTTGGAATTCAATGAATCCTGAGTTCTGGTGAGCCGCGTGAATTCTTGTGCCTGTAATGAGGAAATAGAAGAGACGGATGAATCAGAATCACTAGGTTCACTATTTGCCTGTCTGGTTTGACGTATTTGGTTATTACGTTTTTTCCTCTTATAGTTGTTTTGAGACCAATTATAGGCTTGTTTATTGTCATAAGCTAGTTTGTCTCTGATATATTTTTTTTCCTTCGTTTTTAAAATCTCTGTTACATAGGTTTCTAAATTATCCTTGAGTTCATTTTCACGTGTAGGAAAAAGACTATCTGAAATAATTACTGGATTGTCATGGTATAGTTTCTCAATTTCCTTATCCACAAGGGACAGCTCGGCAGAGTAATGCTTGCATAGGAGCTCCATCATTTTGCAGGAGCAACTCTGCAAATTATCCTCCCATTCAGATTTAAATTCTGGCTCCAACTGAGTGATAGTGGGGAAGATCTGAATTCTTAAACCCCATGGAGTGATATTCTCCTCAATGTATTTAAGGAAGTACCATCTATTCCAAAATAGTCTTGATTTTTTCTCGAGCATGCGTTGCAGCCTCGAAAAAAAACGTTCCATAGACAAGCCTCCACTGGAGGTATTTTGTGATTTATGGATATGATCCATCAAGCCATCAAAGGCCTGTCCACAATAGTTAGCCATTATACAAAGCCAATGAATCTAGATAAAATCAACCCCAATGTGACAGGTAGAAAGAGACTTAGCTTAAAAACAAGCACTAAATTGAATATTGTCTGACAATGATAAACAAAAATAGGAGTAAATGGGAATGGGTGGAAGTAGGAGAAGAAAAGGTTTTAAATGAGAGAAGAAGGGAGATTAATCATTGAGTAAAGAATTCCACTGAATATCTGTTAATGGATCCAAAATTTTGGATAGTCCAGTGACTATATCTGTCCAAAAAGGGTGAAGGGTGGGTAACACCCCAAATTGTAATAATAAAGTATGAGGAGGACAGAGATAGTCAACTGTAAGCACCACATCCCATAATTAAATGATAAGCAAAGAACTCAAGCCTGTTAGGCCTAGAGAAGAATGGGGAGGGGGGGGATCTTCCCCAGGGACTTGTATTTCCCCTTTTTTTAAAGGGCCGCTTCGTAAACTTTATGTTCCCCTGTGGTCACAGTATGGCATTGATATCCCTCATATATGAGAACTTTCCGGTTCGAAACTAGCAGTAACTTTACCGATCCATTGAAATATTTATACCAGATTAATGTGCTACAGCCTGGTAAGATATATAAATTTTGATTGATTGTTCATTTATACTTGATCAAAGTGTTCAATATTGAAACCTATATGCCTATATTTAAATTCTTTGTATCTATCTCTATTTTGATAATGGAATTTGTGCATATTCAAGGGAAGAAATTGGATGCTCTCTATTTTATGTTTAAATGTATGTATTGATTTTTGTTTATTTTCCTATCATTTAGAGTCCGTCACAATTACTGCCTTTAAACTCCTGAAGAAGCTCACATCTAGAGCGAAACATGTCGAGAACGGCAGATTGTTTTGGCATCTTTTGAGTAGTTGTTTTTTGTTGCATGATCCAATTGTGAACATAATCGAGAAATTCCTTTGGGTGACATTGTTTATGCTATAATGTTCTTATCTACATGTCTCACTCCTGAAGTATGACATGAATATTTTAATATGATTCAATATCAATAAATATTAATTTTATTCTATATGATCGTATAGAATTTTTTGAATACACTGTTTATTAAACAGCACCTTTAAAGTCCCTGGGGAAGATCCCCCCCCTCCCCATTCTTCTCTAGGCCTAACAGCCTTGAGTTCTTTGCTTATCATTTAATTATGGGATGTGGTGCTTACAGTTGACTATCTCTGTCCTCCTCATACTTTACACCTACCTGAAATGTGAGGCCCATCCTTCACCTACCTGAAATGTGAGGTACATCACCCACCTACCTGACATGTGAGGCCTCTTCTCCACCTACCTGAAATGTGAGGCCCCTTCTCCACCTACCTGAAATGTGAGGCCCATCCTCCACCTACCTGAAATGTTAGGCTAATCTTCCACCTACCTGAAATGTGAGGCCCATCCCCACCTATCTGACATGTGACGCCCATCCCCCACCTGCCTGAAATGTGAGGTCCATCCTCCACCTACCTGAAATGTGAGGCCCATCCTTCACCTACCTGAAATATGAGGCCCATCCTCCACCTACCTGAAATGTGAGGCCCATCCTTCACCTACCTGAAATGTGAGGCCTATCCCCCACCTACCTGAAATGTGAGGCCCATCTCCCACCTACCTGAAATGTGAGGCCCATCCTCCACCTACCTGAAATGTGAGGCCCATCCTCCACCTACCTGAAATGTGAGGCCCATCCCCCACCTCCCTGAAATGTGAGGCCCATCCTCCACCTACCTGAAATGTGAGGCCCATCCCCCATTTACCTGAAATGTGACAACAGTCACCTCACCCACCAAAAAATGCAGCAAGGGGGCGGGGATTACCAATATGCTGTACATATGCATCACTAATTCCCCCCGCAGACACCTCCTGCCCTCTGTTCATTATGAGGAAGTTCGTCCCCCCCGCAGTGTAAAGACCCAATGAGGAGTGTGTGGGAGGAGCTAATATTATAGAAGTCACACTATGATGGGCGACACAGGGGGCGGGGTTTTATATGGTGTCGTCTTATGTGCCTCAGAGGAGCTCATACACATCCCGAGCTTCCCCTCCCCCGAGATCCTTTCCACGGGAAATATTCCCCTCCTCCACACATTTGGGTAGACATTCACATCCAACGATGCCGCAAACACAATGCATGACGCCGAGATTGCGCGTTCTATAAACAGTGATAATTTGCGTGTTCATGACATGGTGCGGTGTGCATGACGTCTCCAGCATTTTCCATACAATCTCCATAAAGGCGACCACACACCGTACAATCTGTTTGTACAACCTCCATGAAGCTGACCACACACATCATACAATCTGATTGTACAATCTTCATAAAGCTGACCACACACCATACAATCTGATTGTACAATATCCTGAGTTGGAAGGACAGATTGGGTGTAGTATCAGACATGTAATCTGTTCTCGTTTCCTCCGCCGTATTGCAGAAACAATTTTGATGAGTTTGATAAACGAAGGATTTCAGTGGTGAGGAGGTTCCTGGAAATTACCATCTGGGCAATATTTTCGAATGAGGCATCAAACCACAAGATAGAAACTTCCTCTTCTGGTGATCTATTGTACAAAACACACAGAAACCCCCTAACGTGGTTATTTCTGATGTTTGAAGAAAAACTGCGCTGGTCAAACAATAAACAAGAAAGCTGCAACTCAAAGTGAAATACAGACCATACTGATAATAAGAAAAAAGAAGCTGTGCTAACAGTAATAGTGAATGAATGAGATCTAATAGGCAAGTGATAAAATGAATTAACCACTACGCGCCCGCGCTATAGCCGCGGCGCTCAATTACCGGGAGGGCGCCCCTAGACGTCCTCCTGTTTACTTCCTCTCTGCGCGCCGCCACAGGTGAGCATCGGGAAAATTCTGTGTTGGCCGTGTCCCTTGGACACAGCCAATCACAGATAGTGCTAAATGGCCAATCACAGCGGACATTTAGCACTCAATCGGAGCTTCCAATGAGAGATGATCTCAAGTGTAAACATATGAGATCATCTCTCATTGCTGGCTCTCCCTCCTCACACAGAGACCGCGTGTGAGGAGGGAGAGCAACCTGTGCTGCAGATCTGTGAGTGTCAACCATTTAGGAGTGATTACAGTGAAAACACAGTAACATCAGAGCCCAAATAGTGCCCATACAGTGCCACATCACTGTTAGTGTCACAGTGCCATCAGTCTTCAGTGCCACCTGTCAGTGTCACCTGCCACATCAGTGCCACATCAGTGCCATGTGTCATCAGTGCCACATCAGTGCCATGTGTCATCAGTGCCACATCAGTGCCACGTGTCATCAGTGCCACATCAGTGCCATGTGTCATCAGTGCCACATCAGTGCCATGTGTCCTCAGTGCCACATGAGTGCCATGTGTCATCAGTGCCACATCAGTGCCACGTGTCATCAGTGCCACATCAGTGCCACGTATCATCAGTGCCACATCAGTGCCATGTGTCATCAGTGCCACATCAGTGCCACATCAGTGCCACATGTCATCAGTGCCACATCAGTGCCATGTGTCATCAGTGCCACATCAGTGCCATGTGTCCTCAGTGCCACATGAGTGCCACATGTCATCAGTGCCATGTTTAATCAGTGCCATGTATTAGTGCCATCTGCCAGTGTCACGTGTCATCAGTGCCATGTATCAGTGCCATCTGTCACCAGTGCCACATCAATATCACGTGTCATCAGTGCCACATATCAGTGCCATCTGTCACCAGTGCCACACATGTGGTATCGCCATACTTAAGAGTAGCAGAATGTATTTTGGGGTGTTATTTGTGGTATACACATGCCATGTGAGAGAAATAACCTATTACAATGACAATTTAGTGGGGAAAAAAAAATCTTCATTTTGCAAAGAATTGTGGGAAAAAATGACAACATCAAAAACCTCACCATGCCTCTTACTAAATACCTTGGAATGTCTACTTTCAAAAAAGGGGTCATTTGGGGGGTATTTGTACTTTCCTGGCTTGTTTGGGTCGCAAGAAATGAGATAGGCCACCAGTACATCAGGTGTGATCAATTTTTTGATTTGCACCATAGCTTGTGGATTCTATAACTTTCACACAGACCAAATAATATCCACTAATTTGGGTTATTTTTACCAAAGATATGTAGCGGTATAAATTGTGGCCAAAATTTATGAAGAAAAATTAATAGTTTGCAAAATGTTATCACAGAAACTAAGAAAAATGCGTTTTTTTCAAAATTTTTGGTCTTTTTTCGTTTATAGCGCAAAAAAATGAAAAACCCAGAGGTGATCAAATACCACCAAAAGAAAGCTCAAAAAAAGGACAAAAAAATCATTTGGGTACAGTATTACATGACTGAGTAATTGTCATTCAAAGTGTGAGAGCACCGAAAGCTGAAAATTGGTCTGGTCAGGAGGGGGGTTTAAGTGCCCAGTAGGCAAGTGGTTAAACAAACATAAAAATAATCTCCAAAAAATAGACCAAGAAGGGAATCAAAAGGACAAACAGAGTTGATTCCAATCCAATAACCTGACCTACTTAATAAAAAAAAAAATTGAGAGACTATCAACATAATGTGAATAATGTAAATGGTGCAACAAAAAATTGGTGAGTGAACCTATACTATGCCAAAAAATGGGTAAAAATAAATATAAAAGTACAAATAAAAATACATTATAAAAATGCCAAATAGAAAGTCAACAGGATAAACCAATGATGGTAAGTAAATAACAGTCTCTTCCAAGGTGCTTTCTGAAGGGGAGTGAATGTTGACGACACCCAGTGAGAATTCTTCTATAATCGAAAAGGACACTGTGAATCCACCACCAAATAAATTGAAGGCTTACCAGCTGAACAAGCTGTCAGAGCTTGTGGCTGATACCCAGCCAGGGCCTTTAAACCTCAAGACACCTCCGGTGGCTGACGAGCCAAGCGTTCCTCCACTACCATAGTTGCCAACAGTCCCGATTTTCCCGGGACAATCCCGGTTTTGGGACCCTCGCCCCGATCAGAGGCTGTCCCGATTCGGGGTTTTGCCTTTTTTGCCCAGGGAAATAAGGAATGTTTGCTTTTGCACTTTTGCAGCAGCTGGTTTCAACAAAATGGCTGCCGGTGCCGCCGCTAGATCGTTATCCTTGTGTTCAGTGGAGAGAGGAAAGGGGCTCGATCCGTGCATCTCTTCAAAATACTGAAGCCGGGGTTAGCTGCACGGATCGGCCCCTCCCCTCTCCACTGAACACACGGTGCCGGCCGCTCCTGGAGTTCCTTCTGCACTTGTCCCTCTTTCTCAGTCTCTCAGTCCCAATGTAAAGCCCAGGAAGCGAAATTGTAATGTACAGGAGGGGGGTTAACTATATACTGGAGGAGGGGGGTTAACTATATACAGGAAGAGGGGGGGTAACTATATACAGGAAGAGGGTTGTTAACTATATACAGGAGGGGTGTTAACTATATACCGGAGGGGGGGTTAACTATATACATGAGGAGGTGGGTTAACTATATACAGGAGGGGGGTTAACTATATGCAGGAGGAGGGGGGGTTAACTATATACAGGAGGAGGGGGGTTAACTATATACAGGAGGAGGGGGGTTAAGTATAAACAGGAGGAGGGGGGTTAACTATGTACAGAAGGAGGGGGGTTAACTATATACAGGAGGAGGGGGTTAACTATATCCAGGGGGTTAACTATGTACAGGAGGAGGGGGTTAACTATATACAGGAGGGGGGTTAACTATGTACAGGAGGGGGGTTAACTATGTACAGGAGGGGGGGTTAACTATGTATAGGAGGAGGGGGGTTAACTATATACAGGAGGAGGGGGTTAACTATATACAGGGGGGGTTAACTATGTACAGGAGGAGGGGGGTTAACTATATACAGGAGGGGGGTTAACTATGTACAGGAGGAGGGGGGTTAACTATGTACAGGAGGGGGGTAACTATGTACAGGAGGAGGGGGTAACTATGTACAGGAGGAGGGGGTAACTATGTACAGGAGGAGGGGGTAACTATGTACAGGAGGGGGTTAACTATGTACAGGGGGGTTAATTATGTATAGGAGGGGGGTTAACTATATACAGGAGGAGGTGGGTTAACTATGTACTGGAGGAGGGGGGTTGACTATGAACAGGAGGAGGGGGGTTAACTTTATACAGGAGGAGGGGGGTTAACTATATACAGGAGGGGGGTTAACTATGTACAGGAGGGGGGTGTGTATGCACAGGGGGGAAACTATGTACAGGGGGGATACTATGTACAGATGGGGTAACAATGCACAGGAGTGTTACTATGTATAGGGTGGTAACTATACACAGGGGGGTAACTATGTACAGGGGGGTTACTAGGGGGAGAGGGGTAACTATGTACAGGGAGAGGGGGTAACTATGTACAGGGGGGTAACTATGGCTCTGCCTGGGACACTAATGTAAGGACTGAGGCTGGGAACACTGACTCTGGGGGGGCACCTGATGCAAGGACGGACTCTGCTGGGGGAACCTGATGCAAGCATGGACTCTGTTGGGGGCACCTGATGCAAGGACAGACTCTGCTGGGGACACCTGATGTAAGGACGCACTCTGCTGGGGACACCTGATGCAAGGAGGGCCTCTGCTGGGGACACCTGATGTAAGGACGGATTGTGCTGGGGGCACCTGATGCAAGCGCACACTCTGTTGGGGGCACCTGATGCAAGGACAGACTTTGCTGGGGGAACCTAATGCAAGGATGGACTCTGCTGGGGACACCTGATGTAAGGACATACTCTGCTGGGGGCACCTGATGCAAGGATGGACTCTGTTGGGGGCTTCTGATGCAAGGACAGACTCTGCTGGGGACACCTGATGCAAGGATGGACTCTGCTAGGGACACCTGATGCAAGGACGGACTCTGCTGGGGAAACCTGATGTAAGGAAGGACTCTGCTGGGGACACCTGATGCAAGGGGGATCTCTGTTGGGGGACACCTGATGTAAGGACGGACTCTGCTGGGGGCACCTGATGCAAGCATGGACTCTGTTGGGGGCACCTGATGCAAGGACGGACTCTTCTGGGGGAACTTGATGCAAGCACGGACTCTGTTGGGGGCACCTGATGCAAGGATAACTCTGTTGGGGACACCTGATGTAAGGACGCACACTGCTGGGGACACCTGATGTAAGGACGCACTCTGCTGGGGACACCTGATGCAAGGAGGGCCTCTGCTGGGGACACCTGATGTAAGGACGGACTCTGCTGGGGGCACCTGATGCAAGCACGGACTCTGTTGGGGGCACCTAAAGCAAGGACGGACTTTGCTGGGGGAACCTGATGCAAGGATGGACTCTGCTGGGGGCACCTGATGCAAGGACAGACTCTGCTGGGGACACCTGATGTAAGGACAGACTCTGCTGGGGACACCTGATGTAAGGACGGACTCTGCTGGGGGAACCTGATGCAAGGACAGACTCTGCTGGGGACACCTGATGTAAGGACGGACTCTGCTGGGGGCACCTGATGCAAGGACAGACTCTGCTGGGGGCACCTGATGCAAGGACAGACTCTGCTGGGGGCACCTGATGCAAGGACAGACTCTGCTGGGGACACCTGATGTAAGGACAGACTCTGCTGGGGACACCTGATGTAAGGATGGACTCTGCTGGGGGCACCTGATGCAAGGACAGACTCTGCTGGGGACACCTGATGTAAGGACGGACTCTGCTGGGGGCACCTGATGCAAGGACAGACTCTGCTGGGGACACCTGATGTAAGGACGGACTCTGCTGGGGGCACCTGATGCAAGGATGGACTCTGCTGGGGGCACCTGATGCAAGGACAGACTCTGCTGGGGGCACCTGATGCAAGGACAGACTCTGCTGGGGACACCTGATGCAAGGAGGGCCTCTGCTGGGGACACCTGATGTAAGGACGGACTCTGCTGGGGGCACCTGATGCAAGCACGGACTCTGTTGGGGGCACCTAAAGCAAGGACGGACTTTGCTGGGGGAACCTGATGCAAGGATGGACTCTGCTGGGGGCACCTGATGCAAGGACAGACTCTGCTGGGGACACCTGATGTAAGGACAGACTCTGCTGGGGACACCTGATGTAAGGACGGACTCTGCTGGGGGAACCTGATGCAAGGACAGACTCTGCTGGGGACACCTGATGTAAGGACGGACTCTGCTGGGGGCACCTGATGCAAGGACAGACTCTGCTGGGGGCACCTGATGCAAGGACAGACTCTGCTGGGGGCACCTGATGCAAGGACAGACTCTGCTGGGGACACCTGATGTAAGGACAGACTCTGCTGGGGACACCTGATGTAAGGATGGACTCTGCTGGGGGCACCTGATGCAAGGACAGACTCTGCTGGGGACACCTGATGTAAGGACGGACTCTGCTGGGGGCACCTGATGCAAGGACAGACTCTGCTGGGGACACCTGATGTAAGGACGGACTCTGCTGGGGGCACCTGATGCAAGGATGGACTCTGCTGGGGGCACCTGATGCAAGGACAGACTCTGCTGGGGGCACCTGATGCAAGGACAGACTCTGCTGGGGACACCTGATGCAAGGACGGACTCTGCTGGGGGCACCTGATGCAAGGACGGACTCTGCTGGTGGCAGGCGATGTGGCAGGTGACGCGCTCAGGGCTCCCACTGATTCAGCATTATGGTGAGTTGAATGATTTCATTTTATATTACAATGTAATAATAGAAATAATGCACTTCAATCATCCTGACACCATAACAACCATGGATTGAAGTGCTAACACCAGGTGTTTGGAGTATCTTTATCTGCTGATTGTTAAACTTTCTAGAATACACATATTTCTATTGTGTAGAATCTGGAGCTGCTGTCCCTTCATTTCTCTCTCCCCCTTTCCCTCTCTATCCCTCATTCATGTCAGACTCTAACAACACCCATTTGAGCCACGCCCATTCAAGCCACACCCACTATTTCACGCAAACCACGCCCATTTTTCGTCATGGCGCACTTTGCGCACCACATTTTCCTTTTCCCCTGTGCCACGCCCACAAATGCATGCTCTGCCCCCTAATTATAATGCAACTCTGCCTACAGCCAAAAAAGTTTCCCGTAATTTTTTTTTACAATGTTGACAACTATGCACTACTCCTTTCTGACTTCTCTGTTCTTACAGCGTTTTATGGAGTTTCAATTAGAGAGCAAGAGTCGTTGAATGACAGTACAGAGCAGAGGGAGAGGAGATTTATGATGATAAAATCATTCTGACAGAAAATAAAGACAGGCTCAATATAGCTGTTGCAGATTTAAAGAATTATATTGCAGAGGTGCAAGTTTGCAGAGAATTGTGGTCAATCAGTTTCAGCACAGTTTGAAAAGAAAACACAGAAAAGAATAATTGCCTTCAGACTCTCGCTCTCTAATTGAAACTCCATAAAACGCTGTAAGAACAGAGAAGTCAGTGTAATGCCAGGGGCTGATCCAGAGCCTAGTCTCGGGAGGGCCAGCATGGGTGCGGAGCGGCCCGGAGAAGAAAATGAAGAAGAGAAGAAGAGAAGAAAAGAAGAAGAGAAGAGCGGGAGCCTCCCCCCCATGCCTCCCTGATTTTGCAAAGCCTGCGAAAGGACCCTAGGATTTGTAGTTTTAAGGAGAGGGATCATTACTGGCTGGCAACCCTTCTTGATCCATGTTACAAGGGTAAGGTTGCAGAAATCATCCTGCCTTTGCAGAGGGAGCAGAGGATGAATCATCTTCAGGAGGCCTTGAAGAAAGGTTTGTGCAATGCATTTCCAGACCCTGGGAGGTTACTATTTCCTGGTGCTGGACAACGTATTACTGAGGCTTCGTTCAGTCAGAGGAAGAGTAGTGGAGATGGTGGCCGGCTGACTGATGCCTTTAGACAATTTTTCAGTCCTCAATGTCAAGGTCTGATCGGTTCAAGCAACCATTTCCCGCGTCTGCATTACATGGTGCAGGAATATCTAGGGGTAAGAGCAGACTTGAAGACCTTTCCAACAGAGCATCCACTGGATTACTAGGACTTGAGGATGGACCATTGGCAAGAACTTGCTCAATATGCAATTGAGCTACTGGCCTGTCCTGCATTCAGCACTCTTTCGGAACGCACATTCAGTGCTGCTGGAGGGTTTGTAACAGATCATAGAGTGCGCCTGTCCACAGACTCTGTACATAGGCTCACATTCATAAAAATGAATCAGTCTTGGATCAGCAGCTATCAAGCACCTAATGCTAATGTAACTGATTGAATTTTCTATGGATGTAGGATACCTTGAAGACTGCCTATGCTGAGTGACTATCCTATTCCTCCTCAATCTTGATGATGCTAGCTTCCAACAATATTTTTGGTTTAAGGCCTAATTTTTCTGCCCCTGTTTGACAGGGGCATGTAGTTATGATTTTTTATCTAATATTTCACAG
The DNA here is from genome assembly GCA_037952925.1 of Lithobates clamitans. NCBI lineage: Eukaryota > Metazoa > Chordata > Amphibia > Anura > Ranidae > Lithobates > Lithobates clamitans. The sequence continues at coordinate 2,834,076 of JBBGZY010001546.1, read as the reverse complement.
CAGGGCCCATTCCTGCGCCCACCAGGAGTAACCGTGAGGGTTTACAGTGTTGTGGCACCACTGCCACCACTAAAGGCCCAATTTTCTGCCCCTGTTTAACAGGGGCATGTAATTACAATTCTTGATCTAATATTTCACAGCAGGGCCCGTTCCTGTGCCCACCAAGAGTTACTGTGAGGGCTTATGCACCGTACACACGGTCGGATTTTCCGACGGAAAATGTGTGATAGGACCTTGTTGTCGGAAATTTCGACCGTGTGTAGGCTCCATCACACATTTTCCATCGGATTTTCTTACACACAAAGTTTAAGAGCATGGTATTAAAATTTTCCTACAACAAAATCCGTTGTCGGAATTTCCGATCGTGTGTACACAAATCCGACGCACAAAGTGCCACACATGCTCAGAATAAATAAAGGGATGAAAGCTATTGGCTACTGCCCCGTTTATATTCCTGACATACTTGTTTTATGTCACCGCGTTCAGAATGATCGAATTTTCCAACAACTTTGTGTGACCGTGTGTATGCAAGACAAGTTTGAGCCAACATCCGTTGGAAAAAATCCTAGGATTTTGTTGTCGGAATGTCCGATCAATGTCCGACCGTGTGTACGGGGCATTACAGTGTTGTGACACCACCACTACCACCACCAACACCTTAGGCTCAATTTTCTGCAGAGTATATAGAGTAGGCCATATAGTATATATACTGCTGTTCAGAGTATATAGTGCCTGGGGGCCTGGGGGACCCCCACACCATTTTTTTAAATTTGGGTGCGGGGTTCCCCTTAATATCCATACCAGACCCAAAGAGCCTGGTAATGGACTGGGGGGGACCCATGCCAATTTTCTCAATGATTTTCATCTATATTGCCAGGACCTGGCAATACATTACAGCCACAAGCAGTTTTAAATGACTTTTTTTCCTTTAGAAATGTCATTTTGCTGTGGTATTGTTCTAAAAACGGTGCCACTTTACAGGCATACTATAGGCACCCCCCAGGCACGATATTTAAAGGAATATTTCATTTTTATTATTTCAGTTTAGGCATTATTAAAATCACTGCTCCCGAAAAAAATGGCCATTTTTAAAACTTTTTTTTGCATTGATACATGTCCCCTGGGGCAGGACCCAGGTCCCCAAACACTTTTTATGGCAATAACTTGCATATAAGCCTTTAAAATCAGCACTTTTGATTTTTCACGTTCATGTCCCATAGATTTTAATGGGGTTCGTGTTTGAACAAACTTTTTGCTGTTCGCATGTTCTGCTGCGAACTGAACCGGGGGTGTTCGGCTCATCCCTAGTGCTTATCAGTGCCACCTATCAGTGCCCATTAGAGCCACCTTATCAGTGCCTATCAGTGTCCATCAGTGCCGCCTATCAGTGCCCATCAGTGCCGCCTATCAGTGCCCATCAGTGCCGCCTATCAGTACCCATCAGTACCGCCAATCAGTGCCCATCAGTGCAGCCTCATCAGCGCACATCAGTTTAGGAGAAAAATTACCTGTTTTCAAAATGTTTTAACAAACTATGAAACAGTTTTTTTTTGGTTCTTTTTTGTTTTATTTAGCAAAAAAATTAAAAACCCAGCAGCAATTAAATACGAAAAGAAAGCTCTATTTGTGTGAAAAAATGATAAAAATTTCATTTAGGTACAGTGTAGCATGATCGCACAATTGTCATTCAAAGAGTGACAGCGCTGAAAGCTGAAAATTGGTCTGGGCAGGAAGGGGGGAAAGTGCCCGGTAAGCAAGTGATTAAGAAATATCAGCCAATCACTATTTCACGGATAACAGATTGAATGCACAATAAGGAAGAGAAGAGTTGGTTAGATATTGAGATGTCACAAAGTAAAGTAGATTTAGGGAAGATGGTGTGGATACCAGGGCAACATCGAGAATTAGCCGGCAGCACAAATCCATTGACTAGGCACAAATTTAGGATATGGGATGGACTGCTGAGTAGACTATACCACTGGGAATATAATGCACCTTTCATTTCTTTATTAGACACTAATTATTTTATGGCATGGGAAGAGGATTATGTATATTTCACCAGATGGGCAAAAAATAGGACATATTACTGCAGAATGTGTTGAAAGGGAATAGAATAGGCCCATCCACTGAAATCACACAACAATAGGGAAATATAAGTGGACTAATGTGTGTGTGTCACCGGCGCAAAACCAAAATCTTCTAATTATTTTGCTTGTAATTGCCTTAGCTGCTGCATCCAGAAAATTTCTCATAGAGATATACTATCGGTGCTGTGTGTGTGAATGCGCTGCTCCCATCTACTTATGCTTGTATCCTACCTATATAGTGCAGACCTGTGCCATATACAACGAAAAAATTCAATACTGTATGCCAAAAGTTATAAAACGATTATAAAAGTTCAATAATTCAATATTATGTCCATTTATGTCAAATAGCAATGTCCCCCGGTGATATATTCAAATCTTCTATCAATTGCCGTTAATGGCGTGCTCTGATGATAATACAATGTGCTAGTGACTTAGTGCTCCACCTCCACCTGTGAGATTGGCCACTCACCAAATGTTCCTTTATAACTACACCTTTGGTTCATTCATGGGGATAACCACTCCACTCAAAAGGGAACTTCTTCAACAGATGTAATTGGACCTTAGTGTTCCTCATGAAACATGAATAAAAACGATCATCGCGCAATACCGTTAATACTGTTTATTATAAAACACGAATAAAAACTGTGCACTCACATTTATGTGTGCCCCCCAGCCGGCACAAAGCTTTTCCAACAGTTAGGTACGGGTAGGTGTAGCCGCCTAGATGTGCTGTGCGACCTCCGTTCCTCCCCTCTTGCCTGTTCGCGTCCTTACCAATCCCGTTCGTATTGGATCACGTGGGTATGTGTTTCCCAGCAGCCTCCAGCACCAATAGGGAAATATGCCATTATATAGATGGAGGTACATACAATTACAACAATTTACACAATCACTACCACAACCACTGCGGGGAAAAGGGAACACAAGGCTTATAGAGAAGCTGTTTAGTTCCCCTTTTGCTTAAAGCAAAATTTATCCAAAATATATAAAATACTTCTGTAGCAATAACTCACGGTGGAGCTGCTGGTTTAAAGCGGGCTGTTACCGTCACCTTCGTTACCTCAATTTCACCAAAACCGGGTCTAGGGTCCAGTTAAGCTTAATACCAGACAATGTAGGCACTGGACACTTGAGTATCTTTTCCAAGGTTTTAATAAAGAGTAACTGAAGGAAGTAGCAGGAAAGAGGTAGAAGAAGAGTTGCAGGGAAGTTCAAATACCTTTTCTTTGTGTAGTATTAGAAATTGGAATCTTGTAGATGAATGTACTCTCCTTTTAGAGTTGAATCTTTGCCTAGGTTTCTCTCACTAACCTAGCAGCCGATACGCAGAACGAACAAAAGTCTCTTCCACAGACTTGATTAGAACAAAACCCGTACGATCCTCTGCCACAGGATGTAATGGTTTACGATGATTAGCAAACACAGCACTAGAACCTTTAAGCCGACCCGGCAGTACTATGTAGTAGGTTAACTTTAGGATGTGTCCTCCAACTGAGTCACCAGGCCCCTCTCCAGACCAGCACTCTGCATGATCCTTCAATGACGGGTCCTCCCCTGGGATCTTCTCAGTTGTCCAGCTTCTTCCCGTAGAACAGACAGCCCAGGACCATTCCCTCGCCGCTGTGGTAGGCCCCAGACAGGCTTCTGGGCCCACCCACACGCTGCAGCAACGTGGGCCTCCCGATCGGAGGACCACGAGATAGTACTCCTAACACATACCTGTCGGCCTGGAGGGCCAGCAGGTGGAACGAAAGACACCCTAAAACATGGCATCTGTTCAATAAATACCCTCTCCCAGAATGCAACTTGGAGGACAACCTCCATTGAGTTATCTCCGGGACAGGGGAGCACCCATACACTTTACCGTGTTGCCTTTCCAACACCCACCCATGGTGACAACGACACCCACAGGCACAGTGTGAAACTACATGCAACACAGCCAAACTGGAACAGAGGCAAAATCTGACTATACTATGAACAGGTAACCCACTAAATTTACCTATAAGCAGTAGATTGAAAATCTACCAGCGCTACACTGGTAAAGGAAACACAACCTAAATATCCACCTTGTTTGGGAAAATGGGAGGAGGAAATAGGAGCTCTCTGAGATGAGGAACATAAAAGGAATATTTTAAGATCAGCCTATTTTGCTACAAGCGACGCTAAGACAATGGAGGTGTGCTCTAAATTATTGGCAAGATGGTATGTGACGCCACAGAGGGCGCGGAGGTTTGGAGCAGATGTCCCCCCAACATGCTGGAGGGGATGTGACACGCCGGGGACCTTTGCGCACCTGTGGTGGGAATGGGTGAAAATCCAGCCTTATTGGGAGGGAATTATTAGGGTGATATACCAAATAACAGGAGAACACATTCAGATGGATCCCTGGAATCCCTGGAAATGCCTGTTCTTTGACACAGAGAAAATGGTGGCTCAGTACAGGAATACCCTAGTTCTATACTTATTAAATGCAGCAAAAAGCCTGATCCCGAGACGGCGGAGAACTCCAGAAGTGCCGACTATGAAGGAGTGGGTGGCAAAGGTGGACTGGTTGAGATCAATAGAGGAAATGATACACATAGTAGAGGACCCCCTAGAGGCATACTATAGCACATGGGGGGAAATGATTAAAGTTCAAAAAATCTTTGGAATATATACGATTATGGCGAATGCCTAAGGGGGGCAAGTGAAATAAGGGAGGGCAAAAGTGTAAAAAGAGAGATGACAAGACCTGTGTGAGGGAAGTATTGCCTAAGATATGGGGAGATGGGGGGAAGGAGTAGGGCCCGTGGGAGCTGAGGAAAGAGAGAGAGGAAGAGACTGAATTAGGGGGGGGTTAAGTATCATATTTATCGGCGTATAACACGCGCCGGCGTATAACACGCACCCCAAGTTTAGGAGGGAATTATAAGGAAAAAAATGTTTTAAGGAAAAAAACGTACATTTAAATGCCCATCAATGCAGCCTTGCACATGGTCCATCTGCATGCTTGTCCAGTGTCATTTGCAGCCTTGGTGTCATTTGAAGCCTTGCAGTCATTTGCAGCCTTGCAGTCAGAAGCCTTGGTGTCATTTGCAGCCTTATCAGTGTCCATTTGCAGCCTTGCAGCTTTGCCAGTGCCGATCTGCAGCTTTTCTGTGTCCATTTGCAGCCTTGCCCAGGCTGCAGTTAAACTGCAGTGACTTGTCAGTGTCACTGCAGTTTGAAAATGGCGCCGCCGGCGCCGAAATACACAGATCCAGCCCTTGGCTCTTCTCGGGGGCTCTTGGTCACTTTCGGACACTTTCGGCTACATTCGTAGTCCCGCCCGGGATGGGCGTGACTGTGAACGGAGCAAGCTGAACCTAGCCGAGTACACTCGGCTATCTGTATATGGGCGGTGCTCGAGTGGAGCTGAAAGTGGCCGAGAAGAGCCGAGGACTGGCTGTGTATTTCGGTGCCGGCAGCGCCATTTTCAAATCGGTGGCCGGCGATCGCTCCGCTCAGTCAGCGGGGGATTGCAGGGGATCGGCGTATAACACACACCCACGATTTTCCCCTGATTTTAAGGGGGAAAAAGTGCGTGTTATAATACGGTATGTTTTTTTGTTTTGTTTTTTTCTTTCCTTGTAGGGGTTTTGGGATTTGGGAAATGTATATGTTGTAGTGAAATGATGCAATGTAGAAGTTGAAGGACAGATATATTTATTTGTATTGTAATGGTGTGCTTTTCTTTTTCTAGGAATCTAATAATAATAAAAAGATAATATATAACAAAAAAAAAACTAATTGGTCCCAGGGCAGAACCTTGGGGCACCCCACTTACCACTCCTGACTGAGTACACGTTATGTCAGGTACACATGAGCGGACTTTACGGCAGACTTGGTCCGGCGGACCGGACTCCATCGGATAATTCGATCGTGTGTGGGCTCCAGCGGACTTTTTTTCCCCAAAAGTTCGATGGACCTAGAGATGAAATATGTTTCAAATCTTTCCGACGGACTCGAGTCCGGCCGAAAAGTCCGCTCGTCTGTATGCTAGTCCGACGGACAAAAACCAACGCTAGGGCAGCTATTGGCTACTGGCTATGAACTTCCTTGTTTTAGTCAGGCCGTACGTCATCACGTACGAATCCGTCAGACTTTGGTTGATCGTGTGTAGGCAAGTCTGTTCATTCGAAAGCCCGTTGGAAAGTCCGTTGGAAAGTCCACCGGACCTAGGCCATCGAAAAGTCTGCCCGTGTGTACGCGGCATTAGACATGTGCAATTGGTTTCGGTCCAAATGCAAATTCGGACCAATTTTTGGATTATTCAGAGATTCAGATATATCCAAATCCCTGAATGGAATAGTAACAAATATTTGGATGTATCCAAATCTCTGAATGGAATAGTAACAAATATTCAAATGTATCCAAATCTCTGAATGAAATAGGAGGGCAGCACTGTGCCTGCGTGGGTTTCCTCTGGGTACTCCGGTTTCCTTCCACACTCTAAAGACATGCTGTTAGGTTAATCAGATCCTGTCTAATTTGGCTCTAGTATATGTATGAATGTGGGTTAGGGACCTTAGATTGTAAGCTCCTTGAGGGTAGGGACTAAGGATGAGCTTCGAGTTCGAGTCGAACTCATGTTCGACTCGAACATTGACTGTTCGCAAGTTCGCCGAACAGCGAACAATTTGGGGTGTTCGCGGCAAATTCGAATGCCGCGGAACACCCTTTAAAAGTCTATGGGAGAAATCAAAAGTGCTAATTTTAAAGGCTAATATGCAAGTTATTGTCATAAAAAGTGTTTTGGGACCTGGGTCCTGCCCCAGGCGACATGTATCAATGCAAAAATTTTTTTTAAAAACGGCCGTTTTTTCAGGAGCAGTGATTTTAATAATGCTTAAAGTCAAACAATAAAAGTGTAATATCTCTTTAAATTTCATACCTGGGGGGTGTCTATAGTATGCCTGTAAAGGGGCGCATGTTTCCTGTGTTTAGAACAGTCTGACAGCAAAATGACATTTTGAAGGAAAAAACTCATTTAAAACTACCGCGGCTATTGCATTGCCGACAATACACATAGAAGTTCATTGATAAAAACGGCATGGGAATTCCCCAAAGGGGAACCCCGAACCAAAATTTAAAAAAAAAAATGACGTAGGAGTCCCCCTAAATTCCATACCAGGCCCTTCAGGTCTGATATAAATATTAAGGGGAACCCCGGCCAAAATTTAAAAAAAAAATGACGTGGGGTTCCCCCTAAATTCCATACCAGACCCTTCAGGTCTGGTATGGATTTTAAGGGGAACCCCGCGCCAAAAAAAAAAAAAATGGCGTGGGATCCCCCCAAAAATCCATACCAGACCCTTATCCGAGCACGCAACCTGGCAGGCCGCAGGAAAAGAGGGGGGGACGAGAGTGCGGCCCCCCCTCCTGAACCGTACCAGGCCACATGCCCTCAACATTGGGAGGGTGCTTTGGGGTAGCCCCCCAAAACACCTTGTCCCCATGTTGATGAGGACAAGGGCCTCATCCCCACAACCCTGGCCGGTGTTTGTGGGGGTCTGCGGGCGGGGGGCTTATCGGAATCTGGAAGCCCCCTTTAACAAGGGGACCCCCAGATCCCGGCCCCCCCCTGTGTGAAATGGTAAGGGGGTACAAAAGTACCCCTACCATTTCACTAAAAAACTGTCAAAAATGTTAAAAATGACAAGAGACAGTTTTTGACAATTCCTTTATTTAAATACTTCTTCTTTCTTCTATCTTCCTTCATCTTCTGGTTCTTCTGGTTCTTCTGGCTCTTCTGGTTCTTCCTCATGAAATATTCATGAAATTATTCATGTTCGTGTCCCATAGACTTTAACGGTGTTCGCGTGTTCGAACAAACTTTTTTCCTGTTCGCATGTTCTGGTGCGAACCGAACAGGGGGGTGTTCGGCTCATCCCTAGTAGGGACTGATGTGAATGTACAATGTATATGTAAAGCGTTGCGTAAATTGACGACGCTATATAAGTACTAAAAATAATAACTCATTTTGTTAAAATCCTTTAAAATTTGTTTTGTTTGTTTTCTAATGAATTCCAACTTTTCAGAACGATTAGAATTTTAATCGTTTGAAAAACGATTGACCAATCTGAATCCTCTGTAAAGAATAGCTAGTTGGTAATCAGTGGGCCGGGAACCCGGCCGCCCGTGTCCTACACAACCATGAGTCATCATCTGTCAGCGGACTTCCCCACATATAGTTGAATGTAAAGAAAAGAATACTGGGAATTGTCGGCAATAAAAAAAAAACAATGTGGGGTTCCCTCCCCAAATCCATAGCAGACCCTTATCTGAGCACACAACCTGGCAGGTCAGGAAAGGGGAGGGGCGAGTGAGTGCACCCCCTTCTGAACCATACCAGGCCACATGCCCTCAACATGGGGGGGTAGGTGTTTTGGCAAAGGTGGGCCCTGCCCCCCACCCCAAAGCACTTTATTCTCATGTTGATGGGGACAAGGGTCTCTTACCGACAACCCTGGGCTGTGGTTGTGGGGGCCTGCCGGGGGGGCTTATCAAAATCTGGAAGCCCCCTTTAATAAGGGGGCCCCCATGTGAATGAGTATTGGATACATAGTACCCCAACCCATTCACCAAATGTGTCAAAAAGTAAAAAAAACACAGTTATTGAAAAATCTTTTATTAAAAAATAAAAAAACAGTGTCCCCCGATGTAGATCCATTGTCAATCACGCCGCCCGCCGACCTGAAAAAGAACAAAACAAAAAAGACACTCTCACCATCTGCCTACTACAGGCTCCTCCGTCTGACATTTCTTATATAGGTAAGGGGCATTTTTGGGCCTTGTAGGTTACTGCAGAACCCGGATCCCAAACATGTCACAGATTACTCAGTCTTTATATGAAATAACATCTAGAAAAGTTACACATTTTAGACTCACAGATGAACAGAAAGGAGCTGTAGGGACATTAAAACCAGCAATTCTGACAAGTTCATGTTTAGCCTTCCCTGACTATAAGAACGATTATTATGTGTTCTATCATGAGGCAACCAATCAGACATCAGGGGTGCTGGTGTTTCTTCAGATTAGGCGACCCGTCAGAATGTGTAACGGAAGTGACTTTCCGTCGCCGCCATCTTGCTACACCCCACACTCCTCCATAGTAAGGATACACTGAGAAGGGGGAAAGCGGACATCTTGTTACACCCACCAGAGTTTCGCATTTATTTATGCATTTTACTTACCGTATATACTCGAGTATAAGCTGAGTTTTTCAGCACATTTTTTTGTGCTGAAAGTGCCCCCCTCGGCTTATACTTGGGTCAAGCACTTTTCTGGTGCAAAGAATGACATTTTCCGAACCGAATTTGGGGCCTCGTATCTCGGGGCCACTTGGTGCTAGGAACCCCAAATTTGGTGTGCAAACCCAATGGAACTAGCACTACAACATATCCAGCTGGGGTTCTTAGCACCAAGTGGCCCAGAGATATAGGGCCCCAAATTCGGTTAAGAAAATGTCATTCTCTGTTGCAGAAAAGTGCTTGACATTTTCCAAACTGAATTTGGGGCCCCATATCTCGGGGCCACTTGGTGCTAGGAACCCCAACTTTGGATATGTTGTAGTGCTAGTAGCACTGGGTTTACACACTACATTTGGGGTATCTAGCACCAAGTGGCCCAGAGAGGCCCCAAATTCGGTCAACTGTGTCCATCTGCAGCAATGTCATTTCGGGACCCTTTGGGTCCAGAGACCCCAAATTTTGGCTGCAGCTAGGGGGCATCTAGGAACCCTCAACTACCGAATTTGAAGTTTGGGGGACCTATGGCTGCAAAAGGGCACAGCGAGGCATGCAAATGGGCATTGTTGACCCTCTTTTCCACTTGCAGTAGCTGCGCATTTCTCACCCTCGTCTTATACTTGAGTCAATACGTTTTCCCAGTTTTTTGTGGTAAAATTAGGTGCCTCGGCTTATATTCGGGTCGACTTATACTCGAGTATATACAGTATTTTTAACAGTAAAGTGTTGTATTGTATAGTGAAATACAGTACTTAGAACTCTGTCTGACTGGTAAGATGTTGAATTTTAAAAGCAGCGGCGAGCCTGCGGAAGTTTGCTGCTTTAAAGATTCAACATCTAAACATTCATATGGAGTTCTAAGTTCTGTATTTCAGTATATAAACTCACTTTACTGTCAAACATAAAAATAAAATGCAAAACTCCGCTGGGTTTAACGAGATGTCCACTTTCCCCCTTCTCAGTCTATCCTTACTATGGATGAGTGCGGGGTGTAGCAAGATGGCAGCGACGGAACGTCACTTCCGGTACACATTCTGACGGGTCGCCTAATCTGATAAAATGCTGGCACAGAGACATGGGGATAAATAGAAGACAGTGGGGTATTATTCTCAGCCATTAGCTCCTGTTATCTGTACAGCGCCCCCTTGTGGTAAAGCCACGGCTGCTGCAGCGGTAATGGTGGAGAAAACTGCAGAGATTGTGCTGGGAATACCTTCATTTTCATGGTCTCTCATGCAAGGGAACAGGTGATGAATCATATCAATAACAATCTGCTGCTAGATTGACCAATCTGCTGCTAGATTACACCAAGTAACATTGTAATCAGAAGGTGTAATGTGCTGAACCCAGACACTTTCCTTTCATGTCTGACCCATCAGATGTTTTCATGTTTAACCACTTCAATACCAGGCACTTAGACACCTTCCTGCCCAAGCCAATTTTCAGCTTTCAGCGCTGTCGCAATTTGAATGACAATTGCGCGGTCATACAACACTGTACACAAACACATTTTTTATCATTTTGTTCCCACAAATAGAGCTTTCTTTTAGTGGTATTTGATCAGTTCTGCGTTTTTTATATTTTGCTCAACAAATAAAAAAAGACCGAAAATTTTGAAAAATAAACAAGTTTTTCTTTGTTTCTCTTAAAATTTTTTGTAAATAAGTATGTTTTATTCTTCAATGATGGGCACTGATAAGGCGGCACTGATGGGCACCGATGAGGTGGCACCAATAAGGTGGCACTGACAGGCACTGATGATGGGCACTGATAGGTGGCACTGATGGGCACTGATAGGTGGAACTGATGGACACTGATAGGTGGCACTGGTATGCGGCACTGATGGGCACTCATAGGCGGCACTGATGGGCACTCATAGGTGGCACTGATGGGTACTTATGAGTGGCACTGATAGATGGCACGGATGGGCACTGATGGACACTGATAGGTGGGCACTGGTGGGCATAGATGGGCACTGATAGGTGGCACAGATGGACACCGAATCGGTGGCACTGTTGACACTGATTGGTGGCACTGATGACATTGATGGGTGGCATTGCTGGGCATCACAGATTTAAAATGGTGCCAGTCAGTGCCCATTTGTGGGCACTGATTGGCACAGATTGGGCACATGTGGATGGCCATGGGGTACATACCTGGCCATCCACATGTTGCCTGGCTCCCTGGTGGTCCTGGCGGCTTCCCTGGTGGTGTAGTGCGGGCATCCGAGGGGGGGCCCCCCCTGTCAGGAGAGCCGCCGATCGGCTCTCCTCTACTCGTGTCTGTCAGACGTGAGTGAGGAAAAGCCGATCAACGGCTCTTCCTATTGACATTGTGATCAGCCGTGATTGGACACGACTGATCACCTGGTAAAGAGCCTCCGCTGGAGGCTCTTTACCAAGATTGGTGGAGCGGTGTGTTTGACTGACACACCGCTCCACCGATCGCCGCGATACGCGCCCCCACAGGCGCATGGCGGCATGTTATCCTGCTGGACGTCATATGATGCCCAGTCAGGATAACTGAACCACCGCCCGGCCATCATCTGCTATAGGCCGGGCGGGAAGTGGTTAAAGCGTAAGTTCACCTTCAGCACTGAAAATCAAATTCCTATATAAATCATGCCTAACATTGATCAATCTTAATGTGCAGAATAGTTTATTTTTAAGAATGACTCCCCCTGAGTTCTGGAAATCACATTTTTGTGAGTCATTTCAAAAAATGCACTAAAAGCTTTTCTTCCTACTTCCTTCTGGCAATGCATTCTGGGATTGTAGTTCACTGAGCTAATAAGTCCCATGAATCATTGCCTTTGTGCCTGTGTAGGAGGGGCTGGCACGTGCACTAGCATTTCACTCCCCCCTCTGTCAGCTCCACAACGCTGGTTTCGTCAGATTTTGTAATGGAAGTGACGTTTCTTCGGCGCCATCTTGGTACACCCTGCACTCGTCCGCAGTAAGGATACAGTGAGAAGGCGGCAAGCGGACATCTTGTTACACCCTCCGGAGTCCAGCATTTTATACCTATTTTTACCAATAAAATCATCTTATATCGTGAAATTCAGTATTTTCAAATCCGACTGACTGTTTTGATGTTGATTTTTCAAAGCAGCGGTGTTCTGTCAGATCAGCAAACCTGTGAGACCAGCACATGCAGCATTTTTTTGCACTGGACTGTACTGGAACGCAGTAAAAAATGCAGAAAACACATCAAAAATGCACTGAAACACACTTGAGCTCATCGAAAATGCACTGGACCCTAGTATAGTGGGGAAAAAAACAGGGAAAAAGAAAAAAAGCTCCTGGAATGCACCCAGAAACCCATCAAAAACACACCAAAAACACATTGGAACGCATCAAAAACACACCAAAAACACACTGGAACGCATCAAAATGTGTTAAAACCATGCATGCAGGAATGCATCCAGAATGGATCTGGAGTGCATTTTTGTGGATCGAACCCATGTGTTTAGGTGTATACATATGTAAAAATGTCATCTAAACATAAATTGTGTAGCATTATGGGTGAGACTACCCAAAACGATTCCCTTTTCAACTTTTCATCCCACAACACCCTGCATCCCACAACATCCCACATCCCACAACATCCCACAACACCCCACAACACCCCACATCCCACAACACCCCACATCCCACAACACCCCACACCCCACAACACACCACATCCCACAACACCCCACATCCCCACATCCCACAACACCCCACAACATCCCACAACACTCCACAACACCCCACATCCCATAACACACCACATCCCACAACACCCCACATCCCACAACACACCACATCTCCACATCCCACAACAACCCACATCCCACAACATCCCACAACACCCAACATCCCACAACACCCCACATCCCACAACACCCAACATCTTACAACACCCCACACCCCACAACACCCCACATCCCCCCACACCCCACATCCCCCCCACACCCCACAACACACCACATCCCGCAACACCCCACATCCCGCAACACCCCACATCCCGCAACACCCCACATCCCGCAACACCCCACATCCCGCAACACCCCACATCCCACAACACCCCACATCCCACAACACCCCACAACACACCACATTCCACAACACACCACATCCCACAACACCCCGCATCCCATATTCCACAACACCCCACATCCCACAACATCCCACAACACCCCACATCCCACAACACCCCACATCCCACAACACACCACATCCCACAACACTCCACATCCCACTAAACACTACATCCCACAACGCCCCGCACCCCATATTCCACAACACCCCACATCCCACAACATCCCACAACATCCCACAAGTCCCCACATCCCACAACACCCCACATTTCACAACACCCCACAACCCCCCCACATCCCACAACATCCCACAACATCCCACAACACCCCACATCCCACAACATCCCACAACACCCCACATCACCCCACACCCCACAACACCCCACATCCCACAACACCCCACATCACCCCACACCCCACATTTCACAACACCTCACAACACCCCACATCCCACAACATCCCACAACGCCCCACATCCCACAACACCCCACATTTCACAACACCCCACATCCCACAACATCCCACAACACCCTGCATCCCACAACACCCCACAATATCCCACAACACCCCGCATCCCACAACACCCCACATCCCACAACACACCACATCCCACATCACCCCACAACACCCCACATCCCACAACACCCCGCATCTCACAACATCCCACAACACTCCACATCCCACAACACATCACATCGGAGGTCAGTAGTAAGTGGCGCAGAGTTCAGAGGTCAGTAGTAAGTGGTGCAGAGTTCAGAGATAAGTGGTAAGTGGCACAGAGGTCAGTGGTAATTGGTTCAGAGTTCAGAGGTCAGTGGTAAGCGGTGCAGAGTTCAGAGGTCAGTAGTAAGTGGTGCAGAGTTCAGAGGTCAGTGGTAAGTACGCAGGGTTCAGAGATCAGTGGTAAGTGGCACAGAGGTCAGTGGTAATTGGTGCAGAGTTCAGAGGTCAGTAGTAAGTGGCGCAGAGTTCAGAGGTCAGTAGTAAGTGACGTAGAGTTCAGAGGTCAGTAGTAAGTGGCACAGAGTTCAGAGGTCAGTAGTAAGTGACGCAGAGTTCAGAGGTCAGTGGTCTCGTTGGGACATTGTGTGGATGGGCGAATCTGGTCTTCATTTAGACTGCTGGCTGAAGGAAAAAACTCATCTATGAAAAGCTTGATGAGCTTCAGGAAACATGCTAAAAAAGTGAGCTGGGATGAAAAGGGTGCAAGACAGATGAATGTTTGGAGGCTGCAGCATGTGTGCAATGCAGATTTATGGAGAGGAGAGTACATGAAGTAATTGGTGGAGAGAGGAGAAGGATCAGATCAGTGGGAAAGTGTCAGACATACTGTATACTGGAAGTGTAGACAGAGGGAGAAGAAATGAAGCCGGGGTGACCTCTGTAGAAGGAATACGTTAACTTACCAGGAAAGAAGGTGGAAGGAGAATGAGTTGATGGCAGTGGAGAGGGCTCCATGAGGAAGGAGAACGATTTGAAGGAAGTGGAGAGGCTCCATGAGGAATGAGAATGAGTTGATGGCAGTGGAGAAGGCTCCATGAGGAAGGAGAACGAGTTGATGGCAGTGGAGAGGGCTCCATGAGGAAGAAGAACAAGTTGATGTCAGTAGAGAGGCTCCATGAGGAAGGAGAACGAGTTGATGGCAGTGGAGAGGGCTCCATGAGGAAGGAGAATGAGTTGAAGGAAGTGGAGAGGCTCCATGAGGAATGAGAATGAGTTGATGGCAGTGGAAAAGGCTCCATGAGGAAGGAAAACGAGTTGATGGCAGTGGAGAGGGCTCCATGAGGAAGAAGAACAAGTTGATGGCAGTGGAGAGGCTCCATGAGGAAGGAAAATGAGTTGATGTCAGTGGAAAGAGCTCCATGATGAAGGAAAATGAGTTGATGTCAGTGGAGAGAGCTCCATGAGGAAGTAGATTGAGTTGATGGCAGTGGAGAGGGCTCTATGAGGAAGGAGAATGAGTTGATGGCAGTGGACAGGGCTCCATGAGGAAGGAGAACGAGATAGATAACCTGGACCTTGTGCATCAGAAGAACGTACCTGTGCCTCAATAGCCTCCCCTACAGCATGTGAGAGTGCATATCACTCCGACAGGGACTGACCGTGCCGAAACTTTACAATGAGTATTGAGAAACACAGATGTATGATTCCTCCGCAGACCAGCTGCACCATTAAGTCCTCAGACTAACCATCTGCTAGAGCTGCTAATGTTCAAGCTGGGATTAGAGGAAAACTTTCATTTATGCCGCGTACACACGATCGGAAAAAGATATGATGGCTTTTCTGACAGGATTCCGCTCAAGTTTGCCTTGCATACACACGGTCATGCAAAAGTTTGCTGAACTTACGACCATCAAGAATACGGTGACGTACAAAACTATGACGAGCCAAGAAAATTAAGTTCAATGCTTCCAGAATTGTTTCTGAGCATGCGTAGGAATTTTGTGCGTCGGAATTGCCACAGAAGATCGCATTTTCGGATAGGAACTTTTTCCGACCGAAAAATTTAGAATATGCTCTCAATCTTTTGCTGTCTGGAATTCGGGCAGCAAAAGTCCGATGGAGCATACACACGGTCGCATTTTCCGTTGAAAAACTCTCATTGGTCTTTTGCGGGCTGAAATTCAAATCTTGTGTACGTGCCATTAGACTCTGACATGATGGTTTCTGATAGGTGGTGCTAGCAGGATTTATGGGGATGCTTTAGCACACCCATGCACCCCAGACTGACAGTGCCCCTCTCAATGCAGGTCCCCCCGCAAGTTTTGGTCCTGAAGGTGCAGCCCGTTCTTACTAAAGAGCTGGTAACTGACTGAGAAGTCAGCCCAGTTCTCCAGAAACCCAAACCTCTCCTTTCTACACCAGTTCCTCAGCCACTTGTTCAGCTCCTTCTGCCTCTCTGGTGTGACTCGAGGCACAGGCAGTATTTCTGAGAGAACCACCTTGGAGGCCCTTCTCTTAGATCCATTCCCTAAGTCCCTAAAATAGTTTTTTAGGACTCTCCACCTTCTTCTCACTTTGTCTTCAGTGCCAACCTATACCATGACTGCTGGGTCCTCCCCACATGCTCTGAAGAAACTTGTGTCTTGAGTGAAATGTGTCAGCATGACGCCACCATCCTGTGTTTAGTGAAGGCACAGCTTGCTTGTCACAGACATCTCCATATCTGACATCCACAGATGAATGACCCTCAATCTCCGTGAGGATAAGGCTTCTACTCCGACCTGACGGTCAGGTGGTTGGATGACTTGGAATGGTTTGGGAACCTGAAGAGAGATGAACTGTATTTACATCCAATATACCAGGCTGGGAACTGTCTATCAGTGCATACACTCACCTTATATACAGATATACCGACTGTTTTTCTTTTCCCCTGTTCCTTGTGGGATTTGCCTTTTGGACATAGACAACCCTATTGTGTGAGCCTAGTCTGCATCACCTGCCTCATCACTTACTCCCTATCACCAGGATTCCCCACCATTTCCCCCATGACTTATATTGATATCTATCAATTACTACTTTGGGAAACTGTGTGAACCCGGATCACACTCCTCCATCCCATACTGAATCAACCCCCAGAGATTGATTTATACTGAGTGGTAACGCTTCTACTATTGCGCTCATCTTTTTCCCTATTATAGATGCCCCCCTGCAGATTCGGTGGCTTTTGATATATGTGTGGAGGATGAATGTCTGTGGTAGATACCTGTGTCTTCAGACAACGTTGTCTAATTCTAATTGAAGAATGTGGTGGAGGTAGTACTTTTTATTGTTACCAGTGTCTATGTGGAATTATTTAACCCCTTGCCACCCAGGCCAATTCTGACATTTCTTTCCTACGTGGAAAAATCATAATTATTTGCTAGAAAATTACATAGAACCCCAAACATTATATATGTTTTTATTAACAGAGATCCTAGAGAATAAACATATATAATGTAGCAGCGGTCAAATCCGTAGGTATAAATGTGAATGATGTCAATAATTGTATATGTATATATATATATCTACCCACACAAATGTGTGTGTGATAATCAATAAAAAGGATTAAAAATAAATAAAAACAATAATCAATAATCACATGAAAATAGTCCAATGCTAAAAAGTCTATGGTATATGGATCATCCGTGATGTAGATGGATGTGGGAGCCAGAGGGATCTATGCAGACACAATACCAAGGGCAGGTCCTGTTGAGTGAAGTTAGCTCTCCATATAGTCATAAAAATTGAATTTTTATGACTCTAGAGAATAAAATGGCAGTCATTGCAACTTTAAAAAAAAAAACTGTTTCATGCATTAAAAAAAAAACAGTAAAGTTAGCCTAATTTTTTTGTCTAATGTGAAAGATGATGATACACCGAGTAAATAGACACCTAACATGTCACGCTTCAAAATTACTCAAACTTCAGTACTTAAGAATCCCCATAGGCGATGCTTTAAATTTTTTTTACTGATTACATGTTTAGAGTTACAGAGGAGGTATTGGCCTAGAATTATTGCTCTCACTCTAACAATCACTGTGATACCTCACATGTGTGGTTTGAACATTGTTTACATATGTGGGTGGGACTTATGTATGCTGTTGCTTCTGCGTGCGAGCATGCGAGGACAGAGGCGCTTTACATTTTCTTTATTATTATGGTTCATTTTATTTTGTTTTTCTAGTTTGACACTTTCTTTTATATTTTTTTATCTTCCCTTGTAATAGGAATAGGGTATGACAGGTCCTCTTCACAGTGATATATGGGGTCTATTATTCCCCACATTTCTCCTCTAGGCTGGGAAGCCTGAAATAAATAAATAAAGAGATCTCAGCTTCCCAGCCGAGGCGCCATTTTTTCAAATGCAGAGGCCGGGCGTGACGTCATAACATTGCGCCCGTCCTCCAAACAACCATAGAGACTCCAGGGACCATCTGGTCCACCAAATATTATATTTCTATGATCAGCATTTGGCGCCGACGGTTTCCTTCTCCATATATATATAGTATATACATATATATATAGTATAGGTAGGTACACATACGGTACATGATATATATATATATATATTATAGGTAGGTACACATACAGATGCTCACTTACCTCTCACAGAGATGTCACTTTGTGTGCGGAAACATCCAGACATTACTCGGCTCTGCAATGTGATGGATATGAATTGTTGTGCTTTGTGAGGGAAACCTTCTTCTTCCTATTACAACTTTTTTGCCAGCAGAGGGCAGCAGATTTTCCTCAACAATTTTGCCCCACCCATTTTTCCTTCTATCCTGACAAGTGCTCCACTCCTTGCTGCAGAGAAACACCCCCATACAGGATATTATCACCCCTGCATCATGATATTACCACCCCCCCATAGCAGGTTATTACCAACCCCCAATACCAGGATATTACCACCCCAATACCAGGATATTACCACCCCCATACCAGGATATTACCACCCCCCATAGCAGTTTATTACCAACCCCTAATACCAGGAGATTACCACCCCCATACCAGGATATTACCACCCCCCATACCAGGATATTACCACCCCCATACCAGGATATTACCAACCCCCAATACCAGGAGATTAACACCCCCAGTACCAGGAGATTAACACCCCCAGTACCAGGAGATTACCACCCCCATACCAGGATATTACCACCCCCCATACCAGGATATTACCACCCCCATACCAGGATATTACCAACCCCCAATACCAGGAGATTACCACCCCCAGTACCAGGAGATTACCACCCCCATACCAGGATATAATCCCCCCCCCGATATTAGGAGATTATTACCCCCTATACCAATATATTACCCCATAACAGGATATTACTACCCCCATACCAGGATATTACCACCCCCATACCAGGATATTACCACACCCCATATCAGGATATTACCACCCCCCAATACCAGATTATTACCACCCCCCCAATTCCAGGAGATTACCACCCAATACCAATATATTACCCTCAAACCAAGATATTACCACCCCCATAACAGGATATTACCACCCCCAATACCAGGAGATTATAACCCCCCATAAAAGGATACTACCACCCGAATACCAGGATACTACCACCCAAACACCAGGATATTACCAGCCCCATATCAAGATATTACCCCCATAACAGGATATTACCACTCCCAATGCAAGGAGATTACTCCCCAATTCCAGGATATTACCACCCCCATACAAGAATATCACCACCCTCCATACCAGGATATTAATACCCCCATACTAGGAGATTACCACCCCCATACCAAGATATTATCCCATAACAGGATATTACCATGCCCAGGATATTACCACCTCCCATTCCAGGGGATTACCACCCCCATACCAAGATATTACCCCATAACAGGATATTACCACACCCATACCAGGATATTACCACCCCCCATACCAGGGGATTACCACCCCATACCAAGATATTGCCACCCCCCATACCAGGATATTACCACCCCCATACCAGGATATTACCAACCCCCAATACCAGGAGATTACCACCCCCAGTACCAGGAGATTACCACCCCCATACCAGGATATCATCCCCCCCCCCGATATTAGGAGATTATTACCCCCTATACCAATATATTACCCCATAACAGGATATTACCACCCCCGTACCAGGATATTACCACCCCCATACCAGGATATTACCACCCCCATACCAGGATATTACCACACCCCATATCAGGATATTACCACCGCCCAATACCAGATTATTACCACCCCCCCAATTCCATGAGATTACCACCCAATACCAATATATTACCCTCATACCAAGATATTACCACCCCCATAACAGGATATTACCACCCCCAATACCAGGAGATTATCACCCCCCATAACAGGATACTACCACCCGAATACCAGGATAATACCAGCCCCATATCAAGATATTACCCTCATAACAGGATATTACCACCCCCAATGCAAGGAGATTACTCCCCAATTCCAGGATATTACCACCCCATAACAGGATATCACCACCCCCATACAAGAATATCACCACCCTCCATACCAGGATATTAATACCCCCATACTAGGAGATTACCACCTCCATACCAAGATATTATCCCATAACAGGATATTACCATGCCCAGGATATTACCACCCCCCATACCAGGGGATTACCACCCCATACCAAGATATTACCACCCCCATACCAGGATATTACCACCCCATACCAGGATATTACCAACCCCCAATACCAGGAGATTACCACCCCCAGTACCAGGAGATTACCACCCCCATACCAGGATATTACCACCCCCCATACCAGGATATTACCACCCCCATACCAGGATATTACCAACCCCCAATACCAGGAGATTACCACCCCCAGTACCAGGAGATTACCACCCCCATACCAGGATATTATCCCCCCCCCCCGATATTAGGAGATTATTACCCCCTATACCAATATATTACCCCATAACAGGATATTACCACCCCCGTATCAGGATATTACCACCCCCATACCAGGATATTACCACCCCCATACCAGGATATTACCACACCCCATATCAGGATATTACCACCGCCCAATACCAGATTATTACCACCCCCCCAATTCCATGAGATTACCACCCAATACCAATATATTACCCTCATACCAAGATATTACCACCCCCATAACAGGATATTACCACCCCCAATACCAGGAGATTATCACCCCCCATAACAGGATACTACCACCCGAATACCAGGATAATACCAGCCCCATATCAAGATATTACCCTCATAACAGGATATTACCACCCCCAATGCAAGGAGATTACTCCCCAATTCCAGGATATTACCACCCCATAACAGGATATCACCACCCCCATACAAGAATATCACCACCCTCCATACCAGGATATTAATACCCCCATACTAGGAGATTACCACCTCCATACCAAGATATTATCCCATAACAGGATATTACCATGCCCAGGATATTACCACCCCCCATACCAGGGGATTACCACCCCATACCAAGATATTACCACCCCCATACCAGGATATTACCACCCCATACCAGGATATTACCAACCCCCAATACCAGGAGATTACCACCCCCAGTACCAGGAGATTACCACCCCCATACCAGGATATTACCACCCCCCATACCAGGATATTACCACCCCCATACCAGGATATTACCAACCCCCAATACCAGGAGATTACCACCCCCAGTACCAGGAGATTACCACCCCCATACCAGGATATTATCCCCCCCCCCGATATTAGGAGATTATTACCCCCTATACCAATATATTACCCCATAACAGGATATTACCACCCCCGTATCAGGATATTACCACCCCCATACCAGGATATTACCACCCCCATACCAGGATATTACCACCCCCCATTCCAGGGGATTACCACCCCATACCAAGAAATTACCCCATAACAGGATATTACCACCCCCATACCAGGATATTACCACCCTCCATACCAAGATATTATCACCCCCATACTAGGAGATTACCACCCCCCATACCAAGATATTACCCCCCATACCAGGATATTACCACCCCCATACCAGGATATTACCACCCCCATACCAGGATATTACCACCCTCCATACCAAGATATTATCACCCCCATACTAGGAGATTACCACCCCCATACCAAGATATTACCCCCCATACCAGGATATTACCACCCCCATACTAGGAGATTACCACCCCCATAACAAGATATTACCCCCCATACCAGGATATTACAATTTCCCATACTAGGAGATTACCACCTCTATACCAAGATATTACCCCCATAACAGGATACTACCACCCTCCATACCAGGATATTACCACCCTTCATACCAGGATATTACCACCCGCTATACCAGGATATTACAACCCCCACGCAGCAAGGAGCTGATTGTGCGTAAGCTATGAGAGAGCACTGAAGGAAACCTTTGTGTTGGTTGGAGGAGCAGACCCAAGGTCTAGGCGTGAGGCCTAAAGCAGCCGTGTGGCAAGCGAGTAAGCAAGAAGGCTGAAGTATTGTGTGAGATACAGTAATGGTGGAACCCCTGTGTGGGAAATTGCTGTCTCTTGTGAGTTTTTCCATTCCTATAAATAAAAGTGGGCTGCCATACCCTTAAAAATGCAGTCCTGGACTGGCGCAACTTCTTGAAAATGCATGCACCAGTTGAGTTTAATTACCCCGATCTTTAATATATATATAAATACATATAGTCACAAGTATTGGGACGCCTTCCTTTACATGCACATGAACTTTAATGGCATCCCAGTCTTAGTCCGTAGGGTTCAATATTGAGTTGGCCCACCCTTTACTGCTATAACAGCTTCAACTCTTCTTGGAAGGCTGTCCACAAGGTTTAGGAGTGTGTCTATGGGAATGTTTGACCATTCTTCCAGAAGAGCATTTGTGAGGTCAGGCAGCGATGTTGGACGAGAAGGCCTGGCTCTCAGTCTCCACTCCAATTAATCCCAAAGGTGTTCTGTTTTGTTTTGAGGTCAGTACTCTGTGCAGGCCAGTCAGGTTCAGCTACCCCAAATGTGTTCATCCATGTCTTTATGGACCTTGCTTTGTGGACTGGTGCTCAGTCATGTTGGAACAGGAAGGGGCCATCCCCAAACTGTTCCCACAAAGTTGGGAGCATGAAATTGTCCAAAATGTCTTGTTATGCTGACGCCTTAAGAGTTCCCTTCACTGGAACTAAGGGGCCAAGCCCAACCCCTGAAAAACAACCCCACACCATCAGTGGCAGCCTGTTCATTAGGGGCACATGGGCTCCGCCCCCCTATCCATGTGTCCAGCTCCCTAATCTACACACAGGGCACCAGACGCTTGAATTCTAATGGGGTTGGAAAGGCTCTAATAGGCTTAAAAAAAGGGTGGGCTCGGGGTGCAGAGCCCTGCGCTCTGAGCCCACCCAGTTGTGTGACAAAAGCGAATGAATATTCACTATTCTCACACTGATCCATAGCTATGAGTAAGCACTCGCTGTGAGTGTGAAACGCGTCCGCTGCTTTCTGTACACTCCTGCTGTAGTGTTTTGTGTTCTGTTATGATCCAGCTTTTTATCAAATAAAGCTTTCGTCATCAGAGCGGTGTGCGGCTTCCAGCTTTCCTTGATTTCTCAGCATCAGGTTAGTGCCAGTAGCGCTAACACCCTCGCACGCACCATACACCTCCCTTAGTGATATAGTGTCTGAACGGATCAATATCTGATCCGATCAGATCTATACTAGTGTCCCCAGTAGTTTAGGGTTCCCAAAAACGCAGTGTCAGCGGGATCAGCCCAGATACCTGCTAGCACCTGCGTTTTGCCCCTCCGCCCGGCCCAGCCCAGCCCACCCAAGTGCATTATCGATCAATCACTGTCACTTACAAAACACTAAGCACACATAACTGCAGCGTTCACAGAGTCAGGCCTGATCCCTGCGATCGCTAACAGTTTTTTTGCTAGCGTTTTGATACAGTCGCTAACAGTCAGGAGCTTTTTTACCTGTGAGTCTCACTAGTATACCCCTAAATTTAGAGCCCAAAATGGCAAATCGAAGGTACACTAGTGAAGAGGCCTACGTGTTTCTGAGCATGACAGAT
Organism: Lithobates clamitans; assembly: GCA_037952925.1. NCBI lineage: Eukaryota > Metazoa > Chordata > Amphibia > Anura > Ranidae > Lithobates > Lithobates clamitans. Next base: position 2,810,076 of record JBBGZY010001546.1, on the reverse strand, counting down.
AGTGAAGAGGAAGTCACTCATCTGTCAGATTCAGGCTCAGAATACAATTCTGTAGACGACAGCGGCTCCATGGCAGATAGCTCTGATGACGGAGTTGTGGTCCCTGCCAAGGTCAGGCGTACCAGACCCCGAGCTTCTTCTTCTGTGGTTGAGGTGCAAGAACCGCAGGGCTCTCATATGGAGCAGAGAAGTTCTAGCGCCGCTATTCCTTCTGGTAAACTGGCAAACACCAGCGGCCTAGTACACCCTGGTCGTACATCCAGCACTGCAGTATCACGTGGCGACGTGGCGAGTCCCATAAGTGCAGTTCAAGATGGCGAGGTGGCAAGCACAAGTAGTGTCCCGCTGCCACCAAAAAGATGAACACAGGCCCATCGTGCCCTTCCTGCTACATTCGCCAATCCTAATTGGGAACCAACCACTTCTGCAGCACCCCTACTTCCCCCATTCACTGGCCAACCCGGCATTCAGGTGGAAATTTTTATTCACTGTTTTTCACCGAAGATCTCTATAGATCTATTGTGCACCAAAACAATTTGTACGCTGGTCAACACATCACCACTGTTCCCCAGTCCTCATTTGACAAAGATTGGAGACCAATTACGGTTTCCGAATTTAAGATCTTTCTGGGCCTTTCCCTCAACATGGGCATAACTAAAAAGAGGGAGTTGCGGTCATATTGGTCCACTGACCCAATTTACCATATGCCCGTGTTCTCTGCTTCAATGGCCAGGGCACGATACGAGCAGATCTTGTGGTTCATACATTTCAACAACAATGAACTCTGTTGCCCTCGTGGAGACCCTGCATACGATCGGCTCTACAAAATTCGGCCCCTCGTAAACCACTTCAACCAACATTTTGCAGACTTGTTTACTCCCCACCAAGTTGTCTGCATTGATGAGTCCCTGATTACGTGTTCTGGCCGCTTGTTTTTCAAACAGTACCTTCCCAGCAAGCGTACCAGATACGGGGTCAAGATGAATAAGCTCTGTGACAGGGCTACAGGCTATACATGTAGTTTTTTGGTTTACGAGAGAAGAGATAGCCACGTAGAGCCGACAAACTGCCCTGACCACATAGGAAGCGCTGGCAAGATAGTGTGGGTCTTGGTGTCACCATTATTCAGAAAGGGGTACCACTTATATGTGGACAATTATTACACGAGCGTGCCACACTTTTTGCGATTTGCTCCCACCTTTTGCGGGTGGATGCGCCCATGCTTCAGCATATATATATATATATATTTTAGGCACAGATTGCATTAAAAAATGTTTTTTTTTTTACTATTTTTTTTTGCATTTGCTTTGCAGGTATGGTATGCTTACTGTTATACTGTAATGTTACTTTGTTTTATTGTTAACCATCATTTGCTTAGCAGGTACGCCATTCAGTTGCAGCGCAGTTTTATCTATCTTGACAGCAACAGCGTTTGCTCTCACGATACATAAAGCCGTGACTCCAGCGCTGTCCGAGATGATTTCACCACCACAGTTAAAAAAAGAGCATATATGCCGAAGCGTGGGGGCAGCAGGGGCGGAGGAGCGATTTGCCCCTACCTTTTGGGGCGGATGCCCCACATGCTTCGGCATATATAAATGGAGCATGTATGCCTATCATTAGAAGTGGGTGGATGAAGGGAAGTATTCTAATGGTGGGAATACCCACCGATCAATCTCTTTTTTTCGTTCAGCCCACAGGCTGCATGAAAAAAAAAAGATTACATTATATGCCCAACAAGGACCAGCAACGTACTGGTATGTTGCTGGACTTTGAGTGGTTATACCAGAATGATGCCTGCAGGTTTAAGTATCATCTTGGTATCATTCTTTTCAGCCAGCGGTCAACTTTCATGCAAAAGCAATCCTAGCAGCTAATTAGCCTCTAGACTGCTTTTACAAGCAGTGGGAGGGAATGTCCCGAGGAATGTCCCCCCCTCCCACCGTCTTCCATGGTTTTCTCTGGCTCTCCTGTCCCAACAGGGAACCTGAGAATGCAGCCGGTGATTCGGCCAGCTGACCATAGAGCTGATCAGAGACCAGAGTGGCTCCAATCATTTCTATGGCCTAAGAAACTGGAAGCTACGAGCATTTCATGACTTCGATTTCACCGGATGTAAACAGCGCCATTGGGAAATTGGGAAATCATTTTATCACACCAATCTTGGTGTGGTCAGATGCTTTGAGGGCAGAGGAGAGATCTAGGGTCTAATAGACCCCAATTTTTTTTTTAAAAAAGAGTACCTGTCACTACCTATTGCTATCATAGGGGATGATTACATTCCCTAAGATAACAATAAAAATTATAAAAAAAATTAAAGGAACAGTTTAAAAATAAGATAAAAAAGCAAAAAAAAAAAGCACCCCTGTCCCCCCTGCTCTCGCGCAAAGGCGAACGCAAGCGTCGGTCTGGCGTCAAATGTAAACAGCAATTGCACCATGCATGTGAGGTATCACCGTGAAAGTCAGATTGAGGGCAGTAATTTTAGCAGTAGACCTCCTCTGTAAATCTAAAGTGGTAACCTGTAAAGGCTTTTAAAGGCTTTTAAAAAGGTATGTAGTTTGTCGCCACTGCACGTTTGTGCGCAATTTTAACGCATGTCGTGTTTGGTATCCATGTACTCGGCCTAAGATCATCTTTTTTATTTCATCAAACATTTGGGCAATATAGTGTGTTTTAGTGCATTAAAATAAAAAAAAGTGTGTTTTTTACCAAAAAAAAATTTGTTTGAAAAATCGCTGCGCAAATACTGTGTGAAAAAAAACCCACCATTTTATTCTGTAGGGCCTTTACGTTAAAAAAATATATAATGTTTGGGGGGTTCAAAGTAATTTTCTTGCAAAAAAAAATATTTTTTCATGTAAACAAAAAGTGTCAGAAAGGGCTTTGTCTTTAAGTGGTTAGAAGAGTGGGTGATGTGTGACATAAGCTTGTAAATGTTGTGCATAAAATGCCAGGACAGTTCAAACCCCCCCCCAAATTACCTTATTTTGGAAAGTAGACACCCCAAGCTATTTGCTTAGAGGCATGTCGAGTCCAAGGAATATTATATATTGTGACACAAGTTGCGGGGAAAAGACTATTTTTTTTTTGGACAAAGGATCGAAATCAAAAATGTACGCCCTTAGAAACCCTGAAGGCGGTGCTTGGTTTTTGGGGCCCCGTATGCGGCTAGGCTCCCAAGAAGTCCCACACATGTGGTATCCCTGTACTCAGGAGAAGCAGCAGAATTTATTTTGGGGTGTAATTCCACATATTCCCATGGCATGTTTGAGCAATATATCATTTAGTGCCAACTTTGTGCAAAGAAAAAAAATTGAAATTTTCCCGTAACTTGTGGCAAAATATAAAATATTCCATGGACTCAACATGCCTCTCAGCAAATAGCTTGTGGTGTCTACTTTCCAAAATAGGGTCATTTGGGGGGGGGGGTTGTACCATGTTGGCATTTTATGGCCTTCAAAACTATGATAGGTAGTGAGGAGTGATTTCAAAAATTTACGCCCTTAGAAATCTTAAAGGTGGTTTTCAGGGGCCCCGTACGCAGCTAGGCCCCCAAAACGTTCCACACATGTGGTATCCCCGTACTTAGGAGAAGCAGCAAAATGTATTGTGTGTGAGCAATATATCATTTAGTGACAACTTTTTGTAAAATATTTTTTTTTTGTCATTATTCAATCACTTGGGACAAAAAAAAAATATTCAATAGACTCAACATGCCTCTCAGCAATTTCCTTGGGGTGTCTACTTTCCAAAATGGGGTCATTGGGGGGGGGTTGTACTGCCCTGCCATTTTAGCACCTCAAGAAATGAGATAGGCAGTCATAAACTAAAAGCTGTGTAAATTCCAGTCTAGTTTGCAGACGCTATAACTTTTGCGCAAAGCAATAAATATACGCTTATTTACTTTTTTTTTTACCAAAGACATGCGGCTGAATACATTTTGGCCTAAATGTATGACTAAAATGGAGTTTATTGGATTTTTTTATAACAAAAAGTAGAAAATATCATTTTTGTTTCAAAATTTTCGGTCTTTTTCTGTTTATAGCGCAAAAAAAAACCCTGCAGAGATGATCAAATACCATCAACAGAAAGCTCTATTTGTGGGAAGAAAAGGACGCAAATTTTGTTTGGGTACAACATTGCATGACCGCGCAATTAGCAGTTAAAATGGCGCAGTGCCAAATTGTAAAAAGTGCTCTGGTCAGGAAGGGGGTACAAACTTGAAGTGAAGTGGTTAAACACACATAAATGCAACACAATGGTATAAACGAGGTTTATTGAAATATGTAAACATTTTTTTTGCATATGTATTTGTACTGTGTTAAAAAAAAACATTTGCCTGCATCTGTGTTGTAAACGAGTTCTGAAGGAGTTCAGAGGGCGAGTTTAAAGTGGTTGTACACCCTGTACACCCTTTACACCCTGAACACCCTTTACACCCTGTACACCAACTTTTACCTACAGGTAAGCCAAAATTAAGGCCTATATTAAGGCCTACCTGTAGGTGCTGGAAATAACGTATTTATCGGCATATAACACACTTTTTTCCCCTGAAAATCAGGGGAAAATCGTGGGTGCGTGTTATAGGCCGATCCCCGCCGATTTTGTGTCATCGGAGTGATCGCGGCAATTGCCGCGGTCACCGCAATTTCCGCCGACATACACAGCCGTGGGTAGATTCAAATATGGCACAGAGACTGCAGGGATTCATCGGAGCCGAGATACACATACCCGAGTGTTCTCGGCTTTTTCGGCGCCGCCGTCACGCCCAGTACCGCCCCTTGGACCTGTGTTATAGGGCGGGACTGGGTGTGACTGTGAGCGGCGCCAAAAAAAGCCGAGAACACTCGGGTATGTGTATCTCGGCTCCGACGAATTCCTGCAGTCTCTGCGCCATATTTGAATCTACCTATGGCTGTGTATGTCGGTGGCGAGTGCACAAAGCTGCACCGACATGGCTGCACTGGGGCAAAGCTGCACTGGGGCAAAGCTGCACTGGGGCAAGGCTGCACTGGGGCAAAGCTGCACTGACAAGGCTGCACTGACAAGGCTGCACTGACAAAGCTGCACTGACAAGGCTGCACTGACAAGGCTGCACTGACACTGAAAAGGCTGCAGATGGACAGATAAGGCTGCATTGATGGGCATTTTAATGTAAGTTTTTTTTCCTTAAACTTCCCTCCTAAAAGTTTTTTTTCCTTAAATTCCCTCCTAAACTTGGGGTGCGTGTTATACGCCGGCGCGTGTTATACGCCGATAAATACGATATCTCCTAAACCTCCACGGTTTAGGAGATATTTACAATAAAGCTGTGTACCGATGTCTACGGCGCATGCGTACTTTAGAAAGGGCAGATCGTGCTGTTTCTAAAGGGGTCATGCCGTGACTGGCAGATCCCGCGCGAATGTGCGGGAGTGATGTCACATGACTCCGCCAGTTACAGAGCTGGAGTTCGTGGCCCCGGAAGGAAGAGAGGAGAAGATGGATGCTGCTAGTGGGGACAGTGATGACATTGTAGGCTTTGGTTTCAGGTAAGTGACACATAATGGGCTACTATGTGATGCAATGCAATGCATAATAGCCCATTATGCTTTACCATTGCAGGAAAATAAAGACGAAGTAAAACACATCAGAGTTTACTTCCTCTGAAACCACCAGCTTTGTACACGGCCCTCTCGGAGACCACAGCTCAGGAAACACGTGATTTCCTGCTATGGGTTTGGGAAAGATATACAAGGGACTGTTATAAGGAAGTGAAACATTGCGAGATTCGTCTGAACGTGTCAAAGAGGTAAGAATTCGTTGTATCTTTCTGACTTTGAGTCTGAGATGAATGAGGAATGGATGGGGGAAATAAAGAAAGAAATAGGGAGGGAAGGATAGAGAAGGAAGGAAATAAGGAGGGATGGAGGGACAGCAGGCCCAGATCCTACACTACAATAGAAATATGTGTATTCCAGAAAGTTTATCAATCAGCAGATAAAGATACTCCAAACACCTGGTGTTGGCGCTCCAATCATCCCGGCACCATGGTTGTTATGGTGTCAGGATGATTGAATAGTAGGGATGAGCTTCGAGTTCGAGTCAAACTCATGTTCGACACGAACATCGGCTGTTCGCCATTTTGCCGAACAGCAAACAATTTTGGGTGTTCGCTGAAAATTCGAAAGCCGCGGAACACCCTTCTATGGGGTAATTCAAAAGTGCTAATTTTAAAGGCTTATATGCATGGTATTGTCATGAAAGTGTTTGGGGACCTGGGTCCTGCCCCAGGAGACATGTATCAATGCAAAAAAAGTTTTAAAAACGTCAGTTTTTTCGGGAGCAGTGATTTTAATAATACTTAAAGTGAAACAATAAAAGTGCAATATTCCTTTAAATTTCATACCTGGGGGTGTCTATAGTATGCCTGTAAAGGGGAGCATGTTTCCCGTGTTTAGAACAGTCTGACAGCAAAATGACATTTCAAAGGAAAAAAAGTCATTTAAAACTACTCGCGGCTATTAATGAATTGTCGGTTCGATAATACACATAAAAGTTCATTGATAAAAATGGCATGGGATTTCCCCACATAGGAACCCCGAATCAAAATTAAAAAAAAAAATGGTGTGGGGGTCCCCCTAAATTCCATACCGGGCCCTTTAGGTCTGGTATGGATATTAAAGGGAACCCCGCACCAAAATTTTAAAAAAAAATGGCATGGGGTCCCCCCAAAAATCCATACCAGACCCTTATCTGAGCATGCAACCTGGCAGTCCACAGGAAAAGAGGGGGGGACGAGAGAGCGCCCCCCCTCCTGAACCGTACCAGGCCACATGCCCTCAACATTGGGAGGGTGCTTTGGGGTAGCGGCCCCCCAAAGCACCTTGTCCCCATATTTATGAGGACAAGGTCCTCATCCCCACAACCCTTGGCCGGTGGTTGTGGGGGTCTGCGGGCGGGGAGCTTATCAGAATCTGGAAGACCCTTTAAAAGGGGACCCCCAGATCCCGCCCCCCGTGTGAAATGGTAATGGGGTAATAAAAGTACCCCTAACATTTCACAAAAAAAGTGTCAAAAATGTTAACAATGACAAGAGACAGTTTTTGACAATTCCTTTATTTAAAGTCTTCTTCTTTCCATCTTCTTCGGGTCTTCTTTCTTCTATCTTCCTTCAGTTTCTTCCTCCATCTTCTTCTTCCTCTGGTTCTTCCTCCGATTCTCTGCTTCTTGCTCCGGTGTTCTCGTCCGGCATCTTCCTCCGCGGCGTCTTCTTCCCGGCTTCATTCTCGGGCCGCTTCACATCCATGGGAGGCTCCCGTTGTGTGATGCTTCTCGTCTTCTGACACTTCTTAAATAACGGAGGGTGGGGCCACCCGGTGACCCCGCCCCCCTCTGACTCACGGGGACTTGACGGGGACTTCCCAATGGTTTTCCCCGTGATGTCAGAGGGGGCAGGGTCATCGATTACATTTCCCCTCTGACGTCAGAGGGGGGCAGGGTCACCCCGCCCCCTCTGACGTCACGGGGAAACCCACAGGGAAGTTCCCGTCAAGTCCCCGTGCATCAGTGGGGACGGGGTCACCGGGTGGCCTCGCCCTCCGTTATTTAAGAAGTGTCAGAAGATGAGAAGCGTCACACAGCGGGAGCCTCCCATGGATGCGGAGCAGCCCGAGAATGAAGCGGGGATAAAGAGGCCGCGGAGGAAGATGCCGGACAAGAACAACGGAGCAAGAAGCAGAGGATCGGAGGAAGAACCAGAGGAAGAAGAAGATGGAGGAAGAAACTGATGGAAGATAGAAGAAAGAAGATCCGAAGAAGATGGAAAGAAGACTTTAACCACTTGCCACCCGCCCTATTACCAAGGGATGGCGGCAAAGTGGTTTGATATTCCTGACCGGATGTCATATGACGTGATCAGGAATATCGAGCCGCTGCGTGCCCCCGGGGGCGCACATCGCGGCGATCGTTGTTGCGGAGTGTCAGTCTGACACCCTGCAACACCGATCTAGGTAAAGAGTCTCCGACGGAGACTCTTTACCACATGATTAGCCGTGTCCAATCACGGCTGATCACAATGTAAATAGAAAGAGCCGGTGATCGGCATTTCCTCACTCGTGTCTGACAGACACGAGTAGAGGAGAGCCGATTGGCTGCTCTCCTGACAGGGGGGGTCTGTGCTGATTGTTTATCAGCACAGCCTGCCCTCGGATCCTACCCAGGACCACCAGGGAAGCCGCCCAGGACCACCAGGGAAGTCATCCACACTGGACCACCAGGTATGCCCCTAGACCCCCAGGGAAATGCCACTATGTGCCCAGGCAGCTGCTAATCTGTGCCCAGTCAGCTGCCAATCAGTGCCCACTTCAATGCCTACCACTGCCAGTGCCACCAGGGATGCTCATCAGTGCCTCATATCAATGCCGCTTATCAGTGCCCATCAGTGCCACGTATCAGTGCCCATCAGTGCCGCCTATCAGTGCCCATCAGTGCCCAGCAGTGCCGCCTATCAGTGCTGCCTATCAGTGCCACCCTATCAGTGCCCAGCAGTGCTGGCTTTCATTGCCCATCAGTGTCGCCTATCAGTGCCCATCAGTGCCAACCAGTGCCACCCATGAGTGCCCATCAATGCCACCTATCAATGCCCATCAGTGCTGCATATGAGTGCCACCCATCAGTGCCGCCTACCAGTGCACATCAGTGCTGCATATCAGTGCCAATCGTCAGTGCCCGTCAGTGCCCACTCATTGGTGCCACCTCATCGGTGCCGCCGTATCAGTGCCCGTCAGTGCCGCCTTATCAGTGCCCATCAGTGAAAGAGAAAACTTACTTATTTACAATTTTTTTAACAGAAACAAAAGCAAAACTTTTATTTTTTTCAAAATTTTCGGTCTTTTTTTATTTGTTTAGCAAAAAATAAAAACCGCAGAGGTGATCAAATACCACCAAAAGAAAGGTCTATTTGTGGGAACAAAATGATAAAAATCTAGTTTGGGTACAGTGTTGTATGACCGCGTAATTGTCATTCAAACTGCGACAGCACTGAAAGCTGAAAATTGGTCTGGGCAGGAAGGTGTCTAAGTGCCCTATATTGAAGTGGTTAAATAAAGGAATTGTCAAAAAATTTCTCTTGTCATTTTTAACATTTTTGACACTTTTTTTGTGAAATGGTAGGGGTACTTTTGTACCCCATTACTATTTCACATAGGGGGGGGCGGGAGCTGGGGGTCCCCTTGTTTAAGGGGGGGTTCCAGTTTCCGATAAGCCCCCCGCCCGCAGACCCCAACAACCACCGGCCAAGGGTTGTAGGGATGAGGCCCGTGTCTTCATCAACATGGGGACAAGGTGCTTTGGGGGGCCGCTACCCCAAAGCACCCTCCCAATGTTGAGGGCATGTGGCCTGGTATGGTTCAGGAGGGGGGAGCTCTCTCATCCCCCCTCTTTTCCTGCAGACTGCCAGGTTGCGGGCTCGGATAAGGGTCTGGTATGGATTTTTTGGGGGACCCCACGCCATTTTATTTTTTAGTTTTGGCGCAGGGTTCCCCTTCAGGTCTGGTATGGATTTTCAGGGGGACCCCCATGCCTTTTTCATGAACATGAATAATCAAAATGGCTTATATGCAAGTTATTGTCATTAAAAGTGTTTGGGGACCCGGGTCCTGCCCCAGGGGACATGTATCAGTGCAAAAAGAAATTTTAAAAACAGCCATTTTTGCGGGAGCAGTGATTTTAATAATGCTTAAAGTGAAACAATAAAAGTGTAATATTCCTTTAAATTTCATACCTGGGGGGTGTCTATAGTATGCCTGTAAAGGGGCGCATGTTTCCCGTGTTTAGAACAGTCTGACAGCAAAATGACATTTCAAAGGAAAAAAAGTCATTTAAAACTACTCGCGGCTATTAATGAATTGCCAGTCCGACAATACACATAAAAATTCATTGATAAAAACGGCATGGGAATTCCCCACAGGGGAACCCCAAACCAAAATTAAAAAAAAAATGACGGGGGGTCCCCCTAAATTCCATACCAGGCCCTTCAGGTCTGGTATAGATATTAAGGGGAACCCCGGCCAAAATGTAAAAAAAAATGGTGTGGGGTCCCCCTCAAAATCTATATCTGGTATGAGTTTTAAGGGGAACCCCGCGCCAAATTAAAAAAAAAATGGCGTGGGGTCTCCCCAAAAATCCATACCAGACCCTTATCCGAGCACGCAACCTGGCAGGCCGCAGGAAAAGAGGGGGGGACGAGAGAGTGCCCCCCCTCCTGAACCGTACCAGGTCACAATCCCTCAACATTGGGAGGGTGCTTTGGGGTAGCCACCCAAAACACCTTGTCGCCATGTTGATGGGGTGGTTGTGGGAGTCTGTGGGCGGGGGGCTTATCGGAATCTGGAAGCCCCCTTTAACAAGGGGACCTCCAGATCCCGGCCCCCCTCCCTGTGTGAAATGGTAAGGGGGTACAAAAGTACCCCTACCATTTCACAAAAAAAGTGTCAAAAATGTTAAAAATTACAAGTTTTTGACAATTCCTTTATTTAAATGCTTCTTCTTTCTTCTTTATTCTATCTTCTATCTTCTTTCTTCTATCTTCCTTCGGTTTCTTCCTCCATCTTCTGGTTCTTCTGGTTCTTCTGGTTCTTCCTCCGGTGTTCTCGTCCGGCATCTTCCTTCGCGGCGCCGGCGTCCTCTTCCCTTCGTCTTCTCGGGCCGCTCTGCATCCAGCATGATGGGAGGCTCCCACTGTGTGACGAAGAAGAAGAAGAGGGTGGAGGAAGAAACCGAAGGAAGATAGAAGAAAGAAGATAGAAGAAAGAAGAAGCATTTAAATAAAGGAATTATCAAAAACTGTCTCTTGTCATTTTTAACATTTTTGACACTTTTTTTGTGAAACCCCTTACCATTTCACACAGGGGTAGGGCCGGGATCTGGGGGTCCCCTTGTTAAAGAGGGCTTCCAGATTCCGATAAGCCCCCCCGCCCACAGACCCCCACAACCACCGGGCAAGGGTTGTGGGGATGAGGCCCTTGTCCCCATCAACATGGGGACAAGCTGTTTTGGGGGGCTACCCCAAAGCACCCTCCCAATGTTGAGGGCATGTGGCCTGGTACAGGTCAGGAGGGGGGGCGCTCTCTCATCCCCCCCTCTTTTCCTGCGGCCTGCCAGGTTGCGTGCTCGGATAAGGGTCTGGTATGGGAAGACCCCACGCCATTTTTTTCTTAATTTTGGCGCGAGGTTCCCCTTAAAATCCATACCAGACCTGAAGGGTCTGGTATAGATTTTGAGGGGGACCCCACGTAATTTAAAAAAAAAATTTGGACGGGGTTCCCCTTAATATTCATACCAGACCCGAAGGGCCTGGTATGGAATTTAGGGGGACCCCCACATCATTTTTTTAAAATTTTGGTTCGGGGTTCCCCTGTGGGGAATTCCCATGCCATTTTTATCAATGAACTTTTATGTGTATTGTCGGACCGGCAATTCATTAATAGCCGCGAGTAGTTTTAAATTACTTTTTTCCTTTGAAATGTCATTTTGCGGTCAGACTGTTCTAAACACGGGAAACATGTGCCCCTTTACAGGCATACTATAGGTACCCCCTAGGTATGAATTTTAAAGGAATATTACACTTTTATTGTTTCACTTTAAGCATTATTAAAATCACAGCTCCCAAAAAAACTTCCGTTTTTAAAACTTTTTTTGCATTGATCCATGTCCCCTGGGGCAGGACCCAGGTCCCCAAACACTTTTTATAACAATAACTTGCATATAAGCCTTTAAAATTAGCACTTTTGATTATTCATGTTCGTGTCCCATAGACTTTAACAGTGTTCGCGTGTTTGAACACATTTTTTGCCTGTTCACATGTTCTGGTGCAAACCGAACGGGGTGGTGTTCGGCTCATCCCTAATAGCAACATTATCTGGGGGGAATTGAGTCACCTAGGCTTGTTTAAGTGTTATGGTAATTTATGCTTCTGGTTACAGTTTGTATTGTTAGGGTAATAGGATCAGGAGGGGGGAAGTCCTCCCATGGTGTATATATGCTGTGTTACTTGGTCAAATAAAGTTATTCCATGTTCCAGTTTAGCAGCCAAAACGAGTCCTGCCTAGTTCTTGGTTGCAAGTGGCTATAATATCTGATATTGATCTTTGGACTCGAGTAAGTGGTGTACTGACAGAAGCACTCAAGCGGAGTGTAGGAAGCGGGTTTCATTCACTACTGACTAAGATCTGAACAGAAAGCTTTGCCGGGGAAACCCTAAACTCTAACAGCAGTCGTAGAGTCTTCGAGACTCCAGCTGTATCATCTGTGTACTCGGGCCTAAATTGTTGAAATCGTTTTCTGTTAAAACTGCGCTGTTGTCTGTTATTCATGAATTCTATAGGCTGTTTACTTTAGATCAGGCATGCCCAAAGTCCGGCCCATGGACCAATTGCGGCCCGCATTTAAGTTTGATGTGGCCCCCACTTGCAATTTGCATATATATCCTTCTGTGGCCCCCAAGCTCAGGTGTGTTATGTTTTTTGTAACTATATATCTCTCTCTCTTCTTTAGCCTGACAAATCCCAGAGCGCCACTCAGGGTTAGGATGAGCTGGGCGTGTTGCTGGGCGAGTTGCTGGGCAAGTTGCTGGGGCGTGTTCACAAGTTGATGTGCCAGAGCCCACTAGGAAGCTGACAACGTGCAGCACCGGCCCTGAGACATTTCCCGGTCTGCAGCTGCAGAGAGAGATCAGGAAATGTCTCAGTGCCTGTGATTGGCAGTGGCGCTGTGTGCTGTCAGCTTCTTTGCGGGCACGGGCACATGGACTTGTGAACACGCCCGAGCTCATCCTTACACTGAGAGGCACTGGAAGATTATTTTTCCTCAGGCTAAAGAAGATATTTTTATTGTTATTTAAAAAGAACATAAAACGCCCAAGCTCATCCTTACCCTGAGAGGAGCTTGGGGATTGGTCAGAGGCTAAAGAAAATAGATATATATATTTTAAAAAATAACACGCCGGAGCTTGGGGATTCGTTGGGGGCCACAGAAGAGAAGATATATATATATATATATATATATATATATATATATATATATATATCTCAATCAAAACAACACGCTCGAGCTCATCCTTAGACTCACCACACACAGCCACAAAGGTAGGAGAATTCTTGTTGGGCAGTGTATTAGTGTATCGGACAAACACACTTAGATCAAAACCTCTGGCACTGCGCTCCTATGCTTCCCCTTCTGGTCAATTTCTACAATGGTGACTGTAAATAAGAGAAGGAAAGTTGACTGTGAGGGCCGCCACTTCCAGGATAGGTGAAAAGTGGAATATTTCTTCACTGAAATACGAAATCACTGTGTTTGTCTGATATGCCAAGAGACTGCGGCTGTTTATAAGGAATTTAATGTCAAGAGACACTACCAGACGAGACATAGCACATACGACAAGCTAACAGGGCACAGCCACAGTGAAAAGTTGAAGCAACTTGAAGCTGTTTTAATGTCACAACAGCAATTTTTCACAAGAGCCCGTGAGTCAAATGAAAATGCCACAAAGGCAAGCTATGAGGTGGCAACGTTAATTGCTAAAAAATGCAAATCTCTTGCTTTAGGGTGACTTTATCAAAGAATGCGTTATGAAAGTGGTGAAGAATATCTGTCCCGAGAAGAAGCAAGAGTTTGCCAATATTTGCCTGGCTCGTAACACTAGCATGGAGAATCAAAGAGATTTCATCAGATATTAAGAAGACAGTTGACGTCCAAAGGAGTGGATTTTGACTTCTTTCCAGTAGCCTGTGATGAAAGCACGAACCTATCTGACACGGCTCATTTGCTGATTTTTATGAGAGGGGTGGACGATGAAATGAATGTAACTGAAGAGCTACTTGACCTCCAGAGTCTTACCGACCAAACAAGAGGAAAAGATTTCTTTTAGTTCTGCCATAAATGACATGAAACTTGGAACGAAGTTACTGGGATTATTACTGATGGGGCACCTGCCATGGCTGCTGAACGAAGTGGATTATCAACCCCAATCTGTAACAAGGTGATCGAAGGAGGCAAAGCTATTAAACTCCATTGTATCATTCATCAACAATTTCTCTGTGCTAAACATCTCAAATATGATCATGTTTTGAAACAAGTGGTCGCAGGCTGATGGTGTTACAACCTCTGCCAATCCGAGCAGGCTTTGTATTCATTAATAGAATACATCGCTCGCCGTGATTGGCAGAGGTTGGAACATTATAAGCCCGTGCCTCTCTGACTCTCCAAGCCAATACGAGCAGGCTTTGTATTCGTTAATAGAATACATCGCTCGCCCTGATTGGCTCAGCACGGTATACTGTATGTAGCCGAAGCTACATACAGTATTACTGCGCATCCAGTGGGCTAACATCAAGCGGGTCGCATTTAATACCAGCGTATAAGTGACCCCTGATTTTTAGGGGATATGTTTAAGTTTACGCTGGAAAATACGGTAATATTGAAGTATCATCAAATATCAAAACAAATTCTCAATTTTCAGCAAGTCCACAGTGAAAAGGGTATATGTTGAAAAAATATATATAATAATAATAATAATAATAATAATAATAATAATAATATATATATATATATATATATATATATATATATATATATATATATATATATACAGTATATATATATATATATATATATATATATAATGTCCCATAAGTGACTCTTGTGATGATGATCCAGGTAATAAGAACAGTGACTTCACACACCTGCTCCCCCCCACCTGTGGTATAATCCAGAGATGTTGTCCTCAATTTAAAGTAAGAAAGAGGCTAGATAGTGCATTATCGTTTGAGTATAAATTTATTGTAGGGGATCCCCCTGAGGAAGACACGTGATTAGCCCTGTGTCGTCACACGTAGGGGAGGGGCTAGGATGGTGGAGGAGACAGTTACATGCTCTCTCAGCAAGCTGCTGATACACACAAGTTTACAAGCCGTTTGGAGAGGATTTATATACTGAATGTTTTCTATAGTTTGGTGCACTGGAAGCACCTGTGAAATGTGAGGACCCTGATGTTTTTACCTACAATAAATTTATACTCAAATGATAATGCACTATCCAGCCTCTTTCTTACTTTAAATTGAGGACAATATCTCTGGATTATACCACCGGGGGGATCCTGCAAAGCGCAATATACTTAGAACCCAGAGGTGGTTCAGCTGCTTTTGTAGACCAAACTTGATTGTGCGGTCACATTCCTTGAGATGAGCGCAGTCACACAAGGGGGGAGGGGAGCACATTTGGGAAGTCACTGATCTTATTACCTGGATCATCATCACAAGAGTCACCTTATGGGACATTATTATCTATATATTTTTTCAATATATTTTTGCAACATATACCTTTTTCACTGTGGACTTGCTGAAATTTGAGAAATGATTTGATGATAAATGATACTTTGATATTAATGAATTATTTCACTCTGAACTTGCTTGACATAAAGATGTTTTTGACAATTCCTTTGATGTAAATCCATTGTCAATCACGCCGCCTGTATACCCAAAAAATGCCTGCTCTGTACCTTGAAGGGGTGGGGTCACCTAGCTACATCACCCGGTGGCACAGCCCCTTCTGATATAATGGGCTGGTGCATGCTGGGTCAGTGATGTCACAAGGGGGTGGGACCACCAAGTAATGTTGCCAGGTGGCCCCGCCCTTACCTATATAAGAACTGTCAAAGAGCAGAGGAGGCATTCAGCGGGTGACCGTCCCAGAAGGTGGAGTTTTTTTTATTAATCTTTCAAGTCCGGTGGATGGCATGATTGATGATGGATTTACATTGAGGGACCCCTACAACCTTCAGACCCCCACAACCACAGCCCATAGCTGTGGGGAAAAGACCCTTGTCCACATCAACATGGGGACAAGGAGCTTTGGGGTGGGGGGACAGAGCCCCCTCTGTCCCAAATCCCCCACCCCTCATGTTGAGGCCTGGTATGGTTCAGGAAGAGGGATTCTTGCTCCTCCCCCCCCTTTTCTGACCTGCCAGGCTGCATGCCTGAATAAGGGCCTGGTATGGATTGGGGGACCCCCACGCCATTTTTTAAACTTTTTTCTATTGATGGCCTTTTTTTCAGCCGTCAGCAGGGAAACCCATAGAGAACTGACTCACTGGTTGCCAAGAACGCCGTGGCCGACTTCCTGGCCCCTCTCCTTAAGAACCAGTTAACATTGCTACCTGATTGAGTAAAGCTTTGACAACAGAATGCATTGTGCAGCGCTCAGTGCATTGAAGGGAGTTTGGCAGGGATAACACCCGGTGAAAACCCTGCAAATTTGGTGAACTGTTCGCCCCAACACTTGCGAGATGTTTGCGATAACTTACCTCATGATGTCATGCGGTATTTTTGAACATATAATGCATGCGAGTTTATAACGAGAGTTTCTTTGTTAATTGCACCTATTTTTTTTAACGTTGTGAAATATATTGCAGCATACTCGGATGTGGTAACATTTCGCTTAGTGGATTGTGCCCTGTGTCTTGTGCCTAGTAGCCAGGAGTTTCCCCGATTTCTTGTTTTGGGCACGATAGCAGATCTTTAGGGATGGAAGGTATTTATCATGCTGCTGGATCATCAAACCTCTGAGTTCAGTACGGAGTTTAGTCAAGGAAGTGACCACAGTAACATCTGGGGGGGTTTTGTTTTTGACTTCCAGATTGTGGATATTAGTCAAAAGTTTGGGGCCGCATCAAATGGGTCATGCTGGGTCGATGACATCACAAAGCAGATGGGGCCACCCTGTGATGTCATTTGGTGGCCCTGCCCCTTAAGTATTTAGGAATTGTCAGATGGCGGAGCCTCTTTTTTTTTTTGGACGGTGGTGGCAGCTTATGGCGTGATTGATGCTGGATCTACACTGGGGGACTTTCTTTTATTACTTTTTAACTACTTAATAACCGCCCACTGCAGTTGTACTGCGGCCGGTTGGCTCTCCTGCACGAACCGCCATCATTGTACGTTGGCTCGCGCAGGCGCTGTTTCAGGCGTGCCCGTGGGTTGGGCAGACTCGATGTCCACCAGCGACCTGCGTTCATGGTGAGGAGAGGCAGAATGGGGATCTGCCTTTGTAAACGAGGCGATCCCTATTCTGACAGGAGACATGTCAGAGATCTACTGTTCCCAGTGAAATCTGTCATGTCCCAAGCAGCCCATCCCCCTACAGTTAGAACATGCTGAGGGAACACAGTTAACCCCTTGATCGCCCCCTAGTGTTAACCCCTTCCCTGTCAGTGTCATTTTTACATTGATCAGTGCATTTTTATAGCACTGATCAATGTTATAATGTCACTGGTCCCTAAAAAGTGTCATTTGGGTTCAGATTTGTCCACCGCAATGTCTCAGTCCCGCTAAAAATCGCAGATCGCCACCATTACTAGTAAAAACAAAAAAAATAAAAGTCCCTAAATCTTTCCCCTTTTTTGTAGCCACAATAACTTTTCTGCAAACCAATCAATATACGCCTATTGGGATTTTTTTTTTACCAAAAACATGTAGAAGAATATATATTGGCCTAAACTGATGAAGAAAATTTTTTTTTTGGATATGTGTTATAGCAAGAAGTAAATAAAACGTTTTTTTTTTTTTTCCAAAATTGTCGCTCTTTGTTTATAGCACAAAAAAAAACGTAGAGGTGATCAAATACCACCAAAAGAAATCTCTATTTGTGGAAAAAAGAGGACATCAATTTTGTTTGGGCTGGGCATTGCATGACCGCGCAATTGTCAGTTAAAGTAACGCAGTGCCATATCACAAGGGGGCAAATACTTCCAATCCTGCTCGCTTGTCCCTCCCCTTTTCTGACCAGATGGGCTGCATGCTCGGATAAGGGTCTGGTATGGATTGGGGGGCACGCTGTTTTTTTTTTATTTTTTAATGCTGACATTGTATTGTTTACATTCAGCTGTCAGCGGGGAATTCTGCTGACAGCTGATGAGTCATCAGTTGTTAAGGACGTGGCAGCCACCTTCTCCTTAACAGCCAAAATGCAAACAAAAAAGACATTAAAAAATTCATCAAAAATACGTGTTCAAAAATGTAAAAGTAAATGTAAAAGTAAAACGTAAAACTGCATCAAACTCAACCATATGAATGTGACCTGAGCCTTATGCCGCATACACACGACCAGACTTTCCGGCAGAAGGGGTCTGACGGAACCATTCTGTCTGACATTCCGATCATGTGTGGGCTTCACCAGACCTTTTTTTTTCGAAAATTCCAATGGACCTAGAAATAGAACAAGTTTCAAATCTTTCCGACAGACTCAGTTCCAATCAGGAAAACCATTCGTCTGTATGCTAGTCCGACGGACCAAGAACGACGCAAGGGCAGCTATTGGCTACTGGCTATTGAACTTTCTTTTTCTAGTCCCACTGTACGTCATCACGTTCTAAACGAACAGACTTTTGTGTGATCGTGTGTAGGCAAGTCCGTTTCAGCGGAAGTCCATTAGAACTAAGTCGAAAAGACCGTCAGACTTCGGTCTGACGGAAAAAGTCGTGTGTACGTGGCATTAGTCTTGTAAAAGCGCCAGCCTATTTACAATAACAAAAATGTCTGGTTTGACAAACTATGGAAAACCCGGAGCAATCGGTATAATAATAACAAATTAATAATATAATGCATTTGTTATGACATGCTACGCCTTCACATGTTTATATTGGACACCGTGTAAACTTCTATTGTTTTATACTTTCTTTTATTTCAGTACTTACTCTGTTAATCTTTGATATGTTCTTTCTTTTGTTACCCTGATTACTTCCCTTACCGATAAGCTGCTAATTATACATCACAACATGATTGTCTGTAATTCCTTCATCTAATATATTCTTCTCATTGAGGTTTGTGAATATGAAAGTGATACACAAAAGACATGTACTGAATGCTTTCCTTCTTCCTTCTCCTACATGACTTTCTTCTTATGTCACACTTTTTTACTGGACTCCTTTGTATTTCTTTTGCTGTACTTGTAAAAATTTCTAAAAAATATCTAATATAAAAATAAGTCCTCTTTATACTGGTGTTGTGTGAGGACCATTATAACACAGTGTCTGCTGGATTAAATGTGTCCTTGTAACTAATTGCTCTGTATGCAAAGTTTCCTTTCACAGCCAACTCTCAGAGTCTTTTTAGTTTTATAACATTTGTAACCTGTGGTTCATCAGAAGGTTATTCTTCATATCTCCTTCAGAATTCATATGAATTATTATAATTTAATATCAGAAAACCTGACATATCAGTATACTGTACAGTATAGTCTGGTCTGAAGGACACACACAGATCCCACCCATTAAAGTGTACTGAACACCTTTCCCTGACAAAGTGGTCACTAAAGAGCCACGCAATGTGTTGTTTGTGTTTTAACCTGTTTTTATGATCAAGAAATACCGACCTTCCTAAAGAATCCTCTTGGAAGCATCTTATTAGTGAATGGAGATCTCTGCTGACCACACATGGCTACCATTTTGGGGTCTTCTCCTTTTTATCACCTGACATCTCTGTAGACATCTTACTGGCTGATACTTTGGTGCTGATTAGTACCAGTCTTGGCTATGAATGGCACAGATTTGTGGAGGTGACACCTAGAAATACGAGTCTGTATAAATTGTGGCCCTAAACATCGTAGGATTCCTTTGTGAGCCCGATATACCAATTAGATAAATGCTGGGTAGAAAGTTGTGATTGACCCTCATAGTTATGGGTTATAAATGACAGAAATCCATCCAATTCTAATACTTTCTAATTGGACAACCAGTCAGCCAATTGTTATCCACAGAAGGGAACAAATCCTCCTTATTGGTTCCATTCATCGCACTACAAATGAGTTTATTATTGTTTGTGCTCCTTCCAGGTGATGTCATCTCGGGTCATCTCCTGATGTCATGGCGACCTCTTCCGCCTCACAAGGTATGACTGCTGATGCTGACAATAATTTCCAATGCTTTCCTCCATCTCACATCTCCAGAATTTGGAATTAGATGATAGGACATCTTATGTCTCCATAGTCTGGATATTTTCTGTAGACATCTGGTCAGTCCATCAATTAGAAGAGTTCAGGAGCTTTCATCAATTCCACCATCACATTCCAGTGTCTTCAGATTTTATTTATCATTGATGGAAATGATCTTCTGAGATGGTCCAGTGATCCATAATGACTGGAGGACCCCAAATTTGATGGCGATTTGTGTAGTGGTCTGGGGAATCCTTTGTCTATAATCCTAAGGAGAAAACAGTCTTGTGTCACATAAACATACTGGTGGGAGATTTGGGGGTAATCAAAGTTCTTAGTTCACACTGATCAGACACATCATTTTTCAGGGGGGAAGGTTTTTTAAAGGTTTTATTATTTTCTTTTAGTTTACTATGAAACAGTCAATAAACATGTTTAAAATGATCATCCCTACATATACATTAGGAGGTCTGTATATAAAATAATTACTATGAGTTTGTGTCGTTTGTACAGTCATCACTAATATTCCCCATAATCTGTCCAATAGGTTTACTTCCTATGATCATCAGCTCATAATACGTTAATTTCTCGAAATACCTCAACCAGTAAGATATGACATTATGACCACTAGATGGAGCTGAGGATCACAGGAAATAAACATATTGGACACATTATAGGGATAATTCACAAAGGTGATTTTTTTCGTATAAATAAACCCCCTGAGTGTTTGCACCCAATATTAATCCATCTGAGAGGTAACTTACCACAATGGAGGCAATCATATGAGATTACCACAGGGTATACAATCTCTCCATAGGATAATGCACATATAGACATATTGGGGGATAATTTTCTTTTTCTTCTATATGCCCTTTATAGCATTGCTGGCTGCCAGTACAGACTTATCTGCTGTCATGTGTCAGAAATCCTCCAATCAGGATGAATGTTTATGATTTCTGATTGTTCTCTCTGCAGGGTCGGCTTCTTGTGTCCTGGGAAAGGTCCCACAAACCCCCGGGGATCTTATCATATATTCTCTGGAGGATCTGAAAGGAAGTGACTTCAAGAGATTTAGGAACAAATTGTCTGATTTCTCCTATGGAGATAAACGTCCCATCCCCCAAGGAAGACTAGAAAATGCAGACTGGATCACCACCAAGGACCTCCTGATAGTCACATATGGAGAAGAAGGGGCTTTGGATGTCACCATTCATGTCCTTACACTGATCAGTCTGATGGGACCCGCAAATGACCTCCAGGAGAGGAGAGCACAACATGGTGAGTTGTCATCTATAACGACCATTTCCTACCAAGTCCTGATCAATATGTGTGAGGAAGAACTAGGAATGTCATCCAAGGAAAGCCAGTGACCAATCAGGAGCGTCCTACTGGATTAACCCCTTCCCACTGACAGTACACACTTATAGGTCCTCACGGAAGGGGGTCTTTATCCTGGGGGCCACATATCTGTGTACCTCTCGTTGTGCTGGGAGAGCACTGCACAGAGACTAGGATCTCACCAAGAGCCCCGGGTATCATACTAATGATCATAACCTGGAACTCATTATATAATTCATTGTATACATACAGAATCCATTATATAATACATTGTATACATACAGGATCCATTATATAATACATTGTATACATACAGGATATATTATATAATACATTGTATACATACAGGATCCATTATATAATACATTGTATACATACAGGATGCATTATATAATACATTGTATACATATAGGATCCATTATATAATACATTGTATACATACAGGATGCATTATATAATACATTGTATACATACAGGATCCATTATATAATACATTGTATACATACATGATATAAATTATATAATACATTGTATACATATAGGATCCATTATATAATACATCAGGGGTTATTTACTAAAGGGAAATCCACTTTGCACCAGAAGTGCAAACTGCACTTGAAATTGCACTGAAAAGGCACTTGGAAGTGCAGTCGCTGTAGATCTAAAGGGGGACATACAAGGAATATAAAAAAACAGCATTTTAGCTTGCACATGATTGGATAATAAAATCAGCAGAGCTTCCACTCATTTCAGATCTACCCCTCAGATTTACAGTGACTGCACTTCCATTGTGCACTTTCAGTGAAATTTCAAGTGCAGTTTGCACTTGTAGTGCAAAGTGGATTTGCCTTTTGTAAATAACCCCCATTGTATACATACAGGATATATTATATAATACATTGTATACATACAGAATACATTATATAATACTTTGTATACATACAGGATATATTATATAATACATTGTATACATACAGGATCCATTATATAATACATTGTATACATACAGGATATATTATATAATACATTGTATACATACAGGATACATTATATAATACATTGTATACATACAGTATATATTATATAATACATTGTATACATACAGGATCCAGTATTGCCAACCCCCAAAGTGAAATTTAGTGGCAGAACACCAAAATTTGCAAACTGCAGCAATTTTTTTACTGGCAAAAAAATCATAAAATTTACTGACAAATCCACATGGCACTGCAAAAAAGTACCTAAAATCACTGTTTTTAGTGCTAATAGCAACATTTGAACTATAAACACATAGCTAGTGCTATTAGCAATGTGATTAGGTTAACCAAAAGTCAAAAAACATATTTCTCAATTTACATGAAGGTCAGGATACTATAACCCGGCCAGCACAGAGTTCTCCTCCTTACATCAGAGTCTGCAGGATGGTGACCAGAGACCACCTTCCGCAGAGTGAATACACTAAGGTAAGGGGGGATTACTAATATAGGCGGAAACCTTTATATCAGTGTCCCCTTACATTATTGTATTCACTCCCCCCTTACATCAGTGACCTCCCCTCAGACTGGCCTGGCGGCGCTGTCACTGACCTCCTCTCAGGTGCACCGTGCAGGGATCAGTCAGACGGCTCCAGCTTGGCATCTCTGGTTTTACTCTATAGTCTCCTTTCCACAGTCCACACATGTCTTCCTCTTCCCGTAACCCCCATCCCAGTGGCGCTCCCACTCTTGACTCCTTTCTAGGATCCCCCTTGGAAACTGCAGACATGATAAAAGACAAGTGATGGTCAGAGGGTGCGGATATGATACAGGAAGTGGACAGAGGCTGCAGACATGATACAGGAGGTGGACAGAGGCTGCGGACATGATACAGGAGGTGGACAGAGGCCATGGACATGATATAGGAGGTGTACAGAGGCTGCAGACATACTACAGGAGGTGAACAGAGGCTGCAGACATAGTACAGGTGGCTTTCAGAGGCTGCAGACATACTACCGGAGGTGGTCAGAGGCTGCGGACACACTACAGGAGGTGGACAGAGGCTGTGGACATACTACAGGAGGTGGACAGAGGCTGCGGACATACTACAGGAGTTGAACAGAGGCTGCGGAAATACTACAGGAGGTGGACAGAGGCTGCGGACATACTACAGGAGGTGGACAGAGGCTGCGGACATACTACAGGAGGTGGACAGAGGCTGCGGACATACTACAGGAGGTGGACAGAGGCTGCGGAAATACTACAGGAGGTGGACAGAGGCTGCAAACATACTACAGGAGGTGGACAGAGGCTGTGGACATACTACAGGAGGTGGACAGAGGCTGCGGAAATACTACAGGAGGTGGACAGAGGCTGCGGACATACTACAGGAGGTGGACATAGGCTGTGGACATACTACAGGAGGTGGACAGAGGCTGAGTGCAGACACACTACAGGAGGTGGACAGAGGCTGCAGACATGATAGTGTCCTCCTCACCCCCTCACAGTAGATTCCTCCTCTGTCCACTATCATATTACTTCTCCACATTATCAGTGTGCTGTGTCCTCCTCCTGTGCCCTTTTCACCTCTCCACAGGTCAGGACAGCACAGTGCTGCCCTGACCTGTGGAGAGGTGAAAGGGGCACAGGAGGATGACACAGTACACTGATTATGTGGAGAAGTAATATGATGGTGGACAGAGCACATCTGTCTCCGTCCCCTGCATGGCTCCCCTGCATGCCTCCTGGCTCCCAGTAATAATCTTCTCTCACTCTGTCCCCTTTTTGCTATGATATCCCCCCACAGTTTCTCTCACCTCCTCCTCACCCCTGCTCGGCTCCTCCGCCTATGACAAGTGCACTGCAGGAGTTACCGGCCGCCCTGGTCTTGATCATCCTTTCAAAAATGGCGCTGGGCAGCGCCATTATGTTTCTGCACATGTGCCGCATGTGCAGTTGCATGGTCGGCTTGCGGCTATCTTTTTTACGGCCACCGGTGCCCATAATGGACTTTAACAGGCAGCCCGAAAAAGGGGTTAAATTTACGGGCTGCCCGTAAATCTACGGGCGGTTGGCAACACTGACAGGATCCATTATATTATACATTGTATACATACAGGATCCATTATATAATACATTGTATATATACAGGATCCATTATATTATGTATTGTATACATACAGGATCCATTATATAATACATTGTATACATACAGGATACATTATATATTACATTGTATACATACAGGGTACATTATATAATACATTGTATAAAAAAGGAATACATTATATAATACATTGTGTACATACAGGATCTATTATATAATCCACTGTATACATACAGGGTACATTATATAATACATTGTATACATTCAGGATCCATTATATAATACATTGTATACATACAGGATATATTATATAATACATTGTATTAAATAATGTATCCTGTATGTATACAATGTGTTATATAATATATCCTGTATGTATACAATGTATTATAAAATGTATCCTGTATGTATACATTGTATACATACAGGATACATTATATAATATATAAAAAATTACACGCTTAGGTAAATAAAGCTGCAGTCTCCCCAAATAAAGACTCCACTAGTGGTGTCCCAAGGAGTAAATAATCAAAAGACGGGGATATTGGCGCTGCTTATAATAAGTATAATATATATATCAACCAACCGTGGTAATAGTAAATATATCATAATATATGTGAATATGTGAATCTGTTTGGGACAGTAAGAGAGATAAAATGTGAATCCTTAGACACGATAATGGGTTCCTATTTTTAAGTAGATGTGTTGTCTGTTCAGGACAAGTAATAATAAAAGTGTAAATCCCTGAGCAGTATGATTAAATCCTGTTTACAATTAACCTATATACCAATAAAAGCACTCTTTATCTACATTAAGAATTGTGCACGATCACAAAGTGGATAGTGGCTGATAACCTAGTGTTGAAAATAAGTGAATCATTAAATAAAAACTGTGGAGCAAATAAATTGCTACGCCTCAGTCGAGGTCCAGTGACGAACCGCGCAAGGCAGGACTTGGTACACATCAACGTCATTTCCTGAAACTTCTGTTTTTTTTGTGTTGGTCTGTGGAACGCACGCCGTCCAGACCCAGGAACTGTTTCCTGTAAACCATTCATGAAATCGGGGGAATTGTTAGCCCCTTTTTGCCTAAGGAAAGTCCTTTTTTACTATTTCTATTTGTGATAAATAAAAAAAATTTAATCAGATTTACACTATGGATGCCCATTTTTGATTGCATCTGGATATCGCTCTGTATATATCTTGCTCCGGAGTAGGAGAATTTACCATTCCCGGGGATATCCGGATTGGAGACACAGTTTACTACATGCTCATCACCTGGAAACCAGCACAAGTCACTTATATGGAAATATGAACACTGGATATTGAAATACTTTTTTATATATTGGTTTTAATGGACTTTATATTCATCATTTCTGTACATATATATATATATATATATATATATATATATATATATATATATATATATATATACATATATATTGTTTTTTTCAGTTTGGTAATAAGCTCTACAGTTTTTTATTTAATGATTGTATATTTTTTGATTATATATATATATATATATATATATATATATATATATATATATATATATATATATATATATATATATATATATATATATATATATAATGTGTGTGTGTGTGTGTGTATAAATATATTTCCAGGTGATGCTACTTTATATCAACTTCTCGTGCATCAAATAGTGACTTCTCGTGCCCCCCTTAGGTATATGCACTCACCAGAAGCCCCCACCTATGCAGGGGTAAAGAGCATGTAGTAAACTGTGTCTCAAATCCGGATATCCCCGGGAATGGTAAATTCTCCTACTCTGGAGCAAGATATATGCAAATGCAATCAAAAATGGGCATCCATAGTGTAAATCTGATTATTTTTTTTTATTTATTTATCACAAATAGCAATAGTAAAAAAGGACTTTCCTTAGGCAAAAAGGGGCTAACAATTGTCTGAATTACATGAATGGCTTACAGGAAACAGTTCCTGGGTCTGGACGGCGTGCATTCCATAGACCAACACAAAAAAAACCAGAAGTTTCCGGAAGTTACGTTGACATGTACCAAGTCCTGCTTTCCGCGGTCCGTCACTGGACCTCGTCTGAGGCGTAGCAATCTTTTTGCTCCAAATTTTTTTTTTAAGATTCACTTATCAACACTAGTTTATCAGCCACTATCCACTTTGTGATCGTGCACCATTCTTAATGTAGATAAAGAGTGTTATTATTGGTATATAGGTTACCTGTAAACAGGATTTAATCATACTGCTTAGGGATTTACACTTTTATTATTATTTGTCCTGAACAGACAACACATCATCTGCTTAAAAATAGGAACCCATTATAGTGTCTAAAGATTCACATTTTTTCTCCCTTACTGTCCCAAACAGATTCACATATATTATCATATATTTACTATTACCACGGTTGGTTGATATATATGTTATACTTATTATAAGCAGCGCCAATATCCCCATCTTTTGATTCTTTACATTATATAATACATTGTATACATACAGGATCCATTATATAATACATTGTATACATACAGGATCTATTATATAATACATTGTATACATACAGGATCCATTATATAATACATTGTATACATACAGGATGTATTATATAATGCATTGTATACATACAGGATACATTATATAATACATTGTATACATACAGGATATATTATATAATACATTGTATACATACAGGATCCATTATATAATACATTGTATACATACAGAATCCATTATAAAATACATTGTATATATACATGATCCATTATATAATACATTGTATACATACAGGATCCATTATATAATACATTGTATACATACAGGATATATTATATAATACATTGTATACATACAGGTTATGTTATATAATATATTGTATGCATACAGGATATATTATATAATACATTGTATACATACAGGATATGTTATATAATATATTGTATACATACAGGATATATTATATAATACATTGTATACGGCGGAGTTGCAAAATGTCTTCGCGTCACTTCCGGTCAGGGCCGTAGATGTTTGTTTTCCTCGACGCCAGCATTATTAATCTTTTGCCTGTAATTCTAAATCCAAATGTGAGTATATCTCTAAACTTTTAAATGAATAAATAGTTTTAAAGCGGTATTATGCTATGGGCATTCCTCTTTTCTCTATATGGTAATCTGGTGGAACGCCATTAGTAAACCACAGATCGTTTGGCTTTCTCCAGAGTGCTACACAGTGGCATATACTGTGGCTGCGCAGTACCCCTGGGGGGGTGAGTTTATTTGGTGAGTACAATCATAATAAGAGCATGGTTAAGATCACCAGCACTATTATCAATCAAGATTATAACAAACAACATTATTTCTGCAAAGCACTGGACACTTTTTAGAGCACAAGTCACTTTGTTTATTTCTTTATTACTGCATCAAGTGTAAAAATATTGTGTAAGCATTTCTAGTTGTTTATTTTGGTGCACATTTCTTCTTTTCTAGTTGGATTTATTCCTTTTGAATTACTATTATTGTATGGTTATGTAACTAGCATGTCGTAGCAGAGGGTCAAACACCCACATTTTTTTCACATAAAAGGAATATATAACAAGAGTATGAGCACATAGGGACATCATTCTCATACATGCCACTAGCACTAGTACAAGCTTTCATTCATTTTGAAGGCATTTATAACTTAGTGCTGCACTCTGCAGAGGGTGCAACACACAAGCACTAATCACTTTAATTAACATTTCCTCATCTACCCTGAAGGTATTCAGTGCTGCACTCTGTAGAGGGTGCAGCACTCTAGTATTAATCACATTTGATTATATGACAACACTGTCATATATTTAATTCATTTTTATATTTGTTTCTTTTGGATTCAATTTTAGCACTTCAAGCACTTTAAAGAATAGCGCCACACCTACACCCTTCCCAATCAATTTACATGTACTCCATCTAGGTGGTAGTATTTTGTAGGGTAAGCAATTCTCTCTTATTCATTTTATTATACTTTCCATCTGCCTTGTACACTCCTTTGCGTGGGATCACATACTACCTTTCAATCCCTACTTCCTGTCTCAGCCATGGCCGGAAGTGATGTCATTGGCTCCTCCTACGCGTTACGTCACTGGTCACGTGACAGGTGACAGACGTCGGGCTTATAAAGCCCATAGGTTACTGTGGAAACTTATAAATCATACACTTTCGCATAGCAGTAAAAAGGTTCGCTGGTTCAAATCCCAACCACGACACCACATGCCTAGAGTTTGCATGTTCTCCCTGTGCCTGCGTGGGTTTCCTCCGGGTACTCCGGTTTCTTCCCACAATACAAAGACATGCTGAGAGGTAATTGGATCCTGTATAAATTAACCCCAGTATGTGTATGTAGCAATGTGAGTTAGGGACCTTAGATTGTAAGCTCCTTGAGGGTAGGGACTGATGTAAATGTATAATATTTATGTAAAGCGCTGTGTAAATTGACAGTGCTATATAAGTACAAACCAAAAAGAAGACATAAAAGGGCCCAAATTTATGTGTGATGACACACAGTAATATCCTCAAACATTGTTTACCTAGTATAGGTAGCATCACTCTAGTCAAAAAACTGCATATATATCAAAAGGGGTTTTGTCCCTACCAAGAAAGTAAGGAACCAGAGGACCAAATGAGTGACACAGCATACAATGTAGGGATAGGTTGAAAAAATATTACATTTATTAATTAATGAAAAAATTCAATGAACTCCCCAATGGGAGGTAATAATTCAGACAAATGAACATGACATATATCTGGAGGCCACTGCATCAAATAGTCACCAGATATGGCAACGCACAGCACAGGAAAAAAACAAAAAACACAACAAGTAAAACATAAACGATCGTCCGGAGATATCTATGCCCCGAAGTCCATGCCACGACTATTACATAGTTTGAAAAATTATTTTATAAATAATGTAAAAAATATGGCATTAACATCTGTGCAGAGGTCCCTGGGGGGCTCGAGCCTAAAAAGTATAAATGGAAAAAGGGGGGAAGGGAGGGGATGGACTGATGAACAGAGGCCAGCACAGAGGCGGGCAGAGACAAAGAGGTGCTGGCACTAGCAAAGAGTAGATGGGTGACAGTCAGGAAGGGTAGAGGGGGAAGTGCCAGGGAGGCCGATCCAGGACTGGAGCATCCCAATAAGTACGCTCCATTGAGTGACATTGGTGAAACCAGTCAGGGACCAGCACTGCTGGAGCTAAGAGACTCTCCTACTGCCAGTGGAAGACATCCTCCAGTGAGAGTGTGGGGGGAAGCGAAGGGAAAGGAAAGACAGTTTCTGGTGGTAGGGAACTCAATTCTTAGAAGGACAGAGAGGCAATCTGTAACAAAGACCTGAAGCGCTGAACTGTATGTTTTCTCCTTGGCACTCGGGTTCGGCACATCACGGATCTTGTGGACAGATTACTGGGAGGGGCTGGGGAAGACCATCATGTTGGCACCAATGACAAAGTCAGAGGCAGATGGAGTGTCCTAAAGAACGATTTTAGGGACTTGGGAGCTAAATTGAGAAAAAGGACCTCCAAGGTAGTATTCTCAGGGATACTACCAGTACATCGAGCCACACCAGAAAGGCAGAGGGAGATTAGGGAAGTAAACAAGTGGTTGAAGAGCTGGTGTAGTAAGGAGGGGTTTAGGTTCCTGGAGGACTGGGCCGACTTCTCAGTCGATAACCAGTACTATAAAGGAAAGGGATGGACTGTACCGAAATGAGGAGGGTGAAGATCAGCAGGGAATGAAGATGGCCAAAAAGTTAGAGGAGTTTTTAAACTAGGCGATGGGGGGAGGGTCCAGAGGTAGAGATTGTCAGAGCGGAACATATTCCAGAGGGTAGTATTGGGGGCATTAGTGGTAGTTTGACCAAAGCACATAAACCCAAGGTAAGTATAGTAGCAAGTCCTAGTTGCAATTTCGGAACACCCAAAAAGAGGATAATATGTGACCGGTCTAAACTACGTGGCATGTTCACCAATGCCAGGAGCCTGGCAGACAAGATGGGTGAACTAGAGATACTGTTGTACGAGGAGGAATTGGATTTTGTGTGAATTTCAGAGACCTGGTTCAACAGCTGTCATGATTGACTGGCAACCATTCCATTCAACGGTATACCCTTTATCGCAAGGATAGAGAGGGTAAAAAAGGGGGAGAGGTATGCCTATATATCAGTAATAATGTACAAGTGAATGTGAGAGATGACATCACAAAGGGAGCTAGGGAGGAGGTGGAATCCTTATGGGTAGAGCTCCAAAGGGATGAAGCTAAGGGGAAAATAATACTGGGAGTATGCTATAGGCCCCCTAACCAGAGGGAGGAGGCAGAGGTGGATCTCCTACCACAAGTTGGATTAGCAGCAAGGATAAGTAGTTTTTTCATAATGGTTTGATTTTAATTATCCAGATTTGAGACTGGACAGAGGGAACCACGCATTCATCTAAAGCTTGCCCGTTCCTAAATGTCTTTTAGGAACGGACAATTTTATGGGTCAGATGGTAGATGCACCAACTAGAAAAATAAAGCATTAGAAGGCTTAAGGTCATTGAAGGCTTTTAGTGTCTGTTGAATGTTCAAAAAAGATTCGATGGAGCAGCTAAACTGTCTGACACCGTATAGTTTCGCTGCTCCGTTGAATCTTCTCAGAACTTTCAACAGACACCATAAGCCAAAGATTCGACATTTGTATGTTTTTCGCTGCTTTGTCCAATCTTCGTCGTTCATGTTGAATGTATATAGTTCAAACAGAAAATGGACTGGTGATAGTGATCACAGATCAGATAGGTAACAATATAGGGTATATAGAATCTATATAGAATTTCAATCTATAATATAGAATCTATAATAATAAATCCCCCCCCCACAACACGGGCAGCCTCTGAGGCTATCACAACACTAGCAACACTAAAACAATAGCAGCAGATTAATATTAAAGTTAAGTTGAACCGTAGCTTGCTTCACTATTGTTCTGCTGCTGTGCTTATGCTTAATTGCGAAATAATTCAGGTTCTCTGACAAACGGACCAGCTAAGATTGACTGTCTTCTGACATGATTCAGTGTGTGTGTCTCTCTCTCCTAGCAAATCGTAAATGAAAGTAAGTTGGCTGTACATGTGTGCTTAGTTCTAGCTACTTTACTGCTCCTCCTCTTTGGTTACAATCAATAACATTTATCATCATCATTATTTTTATTTTAATTCCCCCACCCAATTCCAGCAGCGATCTTTTCTCCCCATGTCGAATCTTCTCTTTCTATGTCGAATCTTTTCTCTCTATGTAGAATAATCTTGGACTAATAGAGTTAAGGTTAAGTACATTCGACCACAGGTTTGATGGACACAGATTGTTATTGTCAGCATCATGTCGAATCTCCTATCTATATCGAACTGTTGTAGCAACGAAAAGGAAAATAAAGCATTTGTTTATATCAGATCTTTCGTTTTTCGGATTTGTCACTTTCCGATAACAAAAATACCTGAAATTCGGACAAAAATGCATTCGGACGAAAACGAATGCACATGTCTACTCCATGGCCATAACAGGTGGTTCCGCAGGGCTCAGAACTGAGGGATTGGCCATTGCAGTCAGCCGACCTTCCAGCTGAAAGTACCCCTCTTGTCGTCAAGGCCTGAGACACAGAGGCCACTTGTTGGAACAGAGCCTCGAAGGTGGAAGCACTCCCCTCAGTCTCAGACATGGCTGGATTGTTCTGTCATGTGTGCCACATACCTGATGTGAGACCAAAGTAGTTAGGAGGCCTCCCTTGCACTTCAGATCCTTAAAGCCTCTGGAGATGGAGACAGAGACTTTGTGGGGACACCGAGTGGCAGGGGTGCCAAGGGTGCAGAGCATCGTGCAAGCCTTAGTCCAGGCTCTGAGCCGAGGTCATGTCCAGTTGGGCAAAGAAGCATAAAAGGGTTAATCAGAAGAAGAATGGTCGAGATCCAAGCAGGGGTCGGTTCCAATCTGGCAGCTGAGTACAAAAGGGGCAAAGAAGTAGAGTGGTTAAGGTACAAATCCGAGGTCAAAGGCAAGCAGCAATCAAGAGTAGTCAAACAGGTTTCCAGATCACACACTAGCACAGGAACAAGGGGGACTGAAGATAATCCAGCAATTTGGCAGTGTCTCGGCTGGGCTTATATAGGGAAGTTTGAGATCACTTCCTGTGAGACTCCTGGGGATTTTCCTGTCTTTTTCCATCAGGTTGAGGTCACTTCCTGTGTGCGTCCTGGGCATATTCCTGCCCTTTTCCATCAAGTCTTCTGCGCAGGTGCGGTTGGCACCCTGAGGCATCTTTGGTGCATGCTCAGATGGCACGGATTTTCTCTTGCAGCAACGCGCCATTGGTGCATGCGTAGTAAGCCCTGGACTCTTACACTCTTTCTATTGGACCTTCCATAGTGCTCTGCTGCCCCTCTTGGATTTGGACTTCTTTTATGATCTTCCATCCTTTCCTGCCAAGGTGGGGATCTTTCATGTCTCCATTAATCTAAAAAAGGCAGAGGAGTCTCTTCTTCATAGTGGTTCCTCAAAGGTTCAAATCTGTTATATGTTGGCAATGGGCTCCTTCTTGGGTCATCATACTAATCATAGTGATTTCCATGATTGTGGTACTGTTGGTTTATTCCAATTCCTATTGTTATGCTAATTATTGTTTCCATTGTGATTCCCATATTTAGTCCCATATATTAATTATGCCAGTGTAGTCTTCTTGGAGACTTGAACTAGGGTTTTTGGTTGCCCTTATTCCCCCACCAAGGTCTGGGGGTCCTAGATGCCTGCTGTTACCCCTTATTTCTCATCTAGGAGGTGCAGGTGACCCATGCCTCTGATCCCTACATGGAGAGGTTAGCCTTACCTCTTTCTGGTGTAGTGTTGGCTGATGCATGGTTCCCTCCTCACAATTGGAGTTGCCATTTAAACACCTGATCCTGTTTATAATCAATGGTGTCTAAAATATTTTTTCTTTTTCCTTTGTTTGACTTCTAAGTCCTTTTGTTCCAGAACTCTGTCAAGTTGATTAGTAAGTATTGTAAATTGGGTTGTGTTGCTATGTGGTTACAATTTTTCTTTACGTTCCACTATTTGTTGTTTTATGCCGTGTACACACGGGCGGACTTTTCGGGCATCAAAGGTCCGACGTTATTTCCGACGGACTTTTGACGGACTTCTGACAGACTTCCGACAGACTTTCGAACAAACGGACTTGCCTACACACGATCACACCAAAGTCCGACGGATTTGTACGTGATGACGTACGACCGGACTAAAATAAGGAAGTTGATAGCCAGTAGCCCATAGCTGTCCTAGCGTCGGTTTTCATCCATCGGACTAGCATACAGACGAGTGGATTTATCGTCCGGACTCGAGTCCGTCTGAGAGATTTGAAACATGTTTCAAATCTAAAGTCTGTCTGATTTTGGACCGAAAAAGTCCACTGCAGGTCCGATGAAGCCCACACACGGTCGGATTGTCCGATGGATTCATTCTGTTGGACCAGTCTGGTCGAAAAGTCTGCCCGTGTGTACACGGCATAAGTTTACTCATTTTTCTTTGTTTTCTTTTTATCAGAAATTGTAAAACTTAAAGACCTTTTTCTTTCAAATGTTTTTTATTGAAGTTTAAACAATAAAATTAAAAAATTATGTTAATGATTTATGCATATGAGCTAATACAGAAAAATTTGAAGTTAAGTAATAAAGTAAGAACAAGAGAAGTAAAACCCGTATCACAACTCAAGGATTGCTTGGTTACATACATGCTTGTAAAGATTGTCAGTAAAATTAGTTTTCATCTGTATAACGTGAAGTCCATGGCGTCCACTATGATAAGAAAGAGCCTAAATTATTAGAATAGACAGCAAAGTGTTTTACATAAGAGTACTGGACATTAACCCTTTGTACTACTTTGTTGATATTAGGTGTCATAGTAGATTTCCATTTTGCAGTTATAGTCAGACGTGCAGCTATAAGAATTTGTATTATCATACTTCTGGTAATTCTGGTATATTATTAGTAGAGAGGGTGAGTAGGGCAAGGTGAGGGGTGGGTCTAATGAAAAAGCCAGTTACTGAGGAAATTAATTTAAAAACCTCATTCCAGAAACTACGCACACTCTTGCAGACCCATAGAATGTGTGTTATACTGCCTCTTGTACCACATTGTCTCCAACGGGTATTGGGTTCTAGAGTGAAGATTTGTGACAGCCTCACAGGGGTTATATAGCTTCTGTGAATTATGTATTATTATTAATATTATTATTTAGCATTATTTCCCAGTGGTTGGCACAATGGGAATAGAGATAACCTGACTGGATAGCACATTGCCATTCTTTAGAAGTGAAGGTAGAGCCTAGCTCCCTTTACCAATTCGTCATATTAGATGTTTTGGTGAAAGGTCTTTTATGCGGAATAAGGGCGTAGAACCAGTTTAAGACCTTTTTCATTAAAGAAGTTAAGTTCTTTAATGAAATTGATGTGGGAATTGAATAGACATGTGCACACTGAAATATTTCGTTTCGGAATTTCGTTTTCGTCCGAAAAATAAATGTATTTAGTTACTCCCGAAATTCATTTTTATTTATTTTGTTTTTCGTTAAAAATTGCATTCGTCTGAAAATCCAAATTAGGGTAGAATCTGTCATTGAAGGCTTATGGTGTCTGTCGAATGTTCAAAGAAGATTCGACGGAGCAGCTAAACTGTACGATGCCCTATAGTTTACCTGCTCCGTCGAATCTTCTTAGAACTTTCAACAGACACCATAAGCCAAAGTACGTGTGTACTTAGTTCTAGCTATTTTACTGCTCCTCCTCTTTGGTTACAATCAGCCAATAACATTCATCATCATTATTTTTATTTATCTTTTCTCCCCTACGTCGAATCTTTTCTCCCCTACGTCAAATCTTTTCTCCCCTACGTCGAATCTTTTCTCTCTATGTCGAATCTTTTCTCTCTATGTAGAATAATCTTGGACTAATAGAGTTAAGGTTAGGCACATTCGACCACAGGTTTGATTGACACAGATTGTTTTTGTCATCATCATGTCGAATCTCCTATCTATATCGAACTGTTGTAGCAACGAAAAGGAAAATAAAGCATTTGTTTATGTCGGATCTTTCGTTTTTCAGATTCTGCACTTTCGTTATCGTTTGTTAAAACGATAACGAAAATACCTGAAATTCGGACGAAAATGCATTCGGACGAAAACGAATGCACATGTCTAGAAATGAACAATTACTTTTGGCAACAGCCGATGTATCATCATTATATACGATCATTAACCATGATGAAGCTTTACATGCAACAAAATGGGCCCTGGAAATCTTTAGTGAATTGGTATCCAAACAAAAATCCTAGATTCTTAAGTGTGTAGAATATGATCTGCATCGCAGCTATTTTGGGCATAATTCAGATTATTATAAACAAATTAGGGGCATGGGTGCGATGGGTGCAAAGTTCGCCCCCAGCATGGCCAATCTTTTTATGCCAAAGAGGGAAGAGGAATTTGTTTTCAGGGATCCTCCACCTGAAATTATATTATATAAAAAGTATATTGATGATCTGATAGCGATATGGACTGGGGATGTGGAAAGTTTAACCCATTTTTTTCAATGACTGAACAACAACAACAGAAATATCCAATTGACATTTGAGTATCATACTAAAACCATTAATTTTCCTGATTTGAGGTTAGAGTTAGAGAACCATAAAATATTTATATAGTGACAAGCGCGCATCCTAACACAGTGTATATCATACAGTGTGTGTGATCCTTAGTGGTTTGAACCCTATAGGTGTGATATTGAATAAGAATCCAAAATAATTTATGTAAAAAAAAAAAAACTTATTTGAAGAAATTGCTATAGTTCCTCTGTATATTGAATTAACGTGCTCCAAACAATATTGTGAAAATAATATAGTAAAAAATATACTAAAAAATATAGTGGTATAGTGACACCAGCCACAATGTTGTTAAAAAAACTTTTTAGTCAGCAACAATGTAGCATCCACTCATTACTCAAAATAATATTGTGAACATCATATAGTGAAATATAGTGGTATAGTGACATCAGCCACAATGTTGCAAAAAAGGACTTTTCAGTCAGCAACAATGTAGTATTCACTCAACATCTCAAAAATAGTGCTAGAAAAAAACAGTCTGTCAGTGGGAACTTCTCCCCGCTGAATATCCTGTGTAAAAACTTAAACAATAAAAAATATATGTAATCAAGCTCAGTCCTCATAGAAACATATATTATGCTGACAATGAAATAAATCTTCTACTGGAATACAGCGATGATCTTCCCATTCAGAAATATAGTAGAAGAGGCTGCTTACCGGATCAGATGGATCTCTGGTTAGGGAGATCAAACAAGCTTGTTGCACTAGCCTGCCGGCTTCCTTGATTACCACCTGGATGTCAGTCGCAGAATCTTCATCCACTTAACCCGATCCACAGAACAGGTATCCTCTGTTTTTGGTATGAAAGATTTCCACAGCTCCAGAATAATTTAAATCTTTGATTTATCCATAATATAAGCCGAACACCTCATTGGGAACAAAGCGGGAGAAACTCCATAGTGCAGATGTGTGTTTCAAAACATTTTTATTTAAAAAACTTTTTCACAGTCACTTCAACAAATTCCACTGCAGTTGATCACAGCAATGACACACAGCACTCTAGGAACCGCAAATCAACAACTTCAAAGGTGCACAGCACACGGGAACCAGATAAAAAACAGCTAAAAAGTTCAACTGCAAATTTTAGCAGACATGCAGTGAGGGAGCAAACCAACTGACTGCATGGGGAAAGAACTAAAAAAACATGATGGCGTCACAGCCTCTAGCTCCACCCGACGCGTTTCCCCTAAACAGGCTTCCACTGGGAACGGAGAATTTCTTCAAATAAGTTTTTTTTTTTTTTTTCACATAAATTATTTTGGATATTTATTATTCAATATCACACTTATAGGGTTCAAACCACTAAGGATCACACACACTGTATGATATACACTGTGTTAGGATGCGCGCTTGTCACTATATATGTACTGATTAGGGTCTTTTGAATTTTTTTGACTAACACTAGCAGCTGCACCTAATATTTTATTTAATTTAATTTGTTTGGTTAGTGCAAAAGTTCTTTTTCTTTTTTCTTTTAACCATAAAATATTAACTAAAACATTCTTTAAACCTGTTGATCATAACAGCTATATCCCAGTGGATAGCTGTCATCATGATCCTTGGCTTATAAACATACCAAAAGAGCAACTCATTAGACTTCTGAGAAATTGTAGTAAAGAAGAAGATTTTAATGAACAGGCCACATTTATTGGGAAATATTTGATTGTGCAAAAGAGGATATGATGAAACCTTCATAAATGAGAGAACTGAAGAAGTCTCATGAATGGAAAGAAATTCTCATTGAAGATAAACCAGGGAATGATAAGACCTCACATGATCTACCCATCATACTAAATTATTATGTACAATACAAACAGGTTGAAAAATGATTTAGAAAATACTAGCCTATCTTGAGAGTGGATATACAATTACATACAATTTTACCTGAACAGCCAAAATTCACATACAGGAGAGCGCCAACGTTACGGGATATTATTTCCAAAAATGTCACAGACCCCCCAAGTTGTCCAGCATTTTTACTTTCTTTCAGGGAAAAGGTTTTTTTCTGTAAAAAAGTGTTATGCTTGTAGGAACACCAACTTTGATGGTAAAAAAAGGTGAAAATGTTGTTCTAGTGTTACCAGAAAAGAATATACCATTAAAGACTTAATTTCATGTAGGATGGAGGGTGTGGTTTATGTCCCCCAGTGCCCTTGCTCAATGCAGTATGTAGGGAGAACCAAACATCCCATGTGGAAGAGGATACGTGAGCACATTTAAAATATTCATAAAGGCTTCAGCAAACACAGTGTCTCAAGACATTTTGCACAATATCGAAAGATCCTACAGAATTAAAATTTTGGGCTATTGAAAAATGTAAGCCCCATTGGAGATGGAGAAATAGGGTCAACCAATTAAGTAAAAGTGAGTCTAAATGGATCTATGAGTTAAATTTGTTCCATCCCCAAGGAATGAATATTGACTTTGACCTCAATTGTTTCATTTCAAACTATTAATTTTTTTTATTTAATATTTACTTCCGTTATTTTTTAAAGCTAGCTGGCACTGTTTTTACCTCTATTAATGTTTAAATTGGGTGTTTATACTTAATTGTCCCACTAGATGTCATTATGTCATTAGTCCCTACACAGTTTTTTTCTGGCATTTTTATATTTATTTCTGGTATTTTTAAAGCTGCATGGCGCTGTTTTTACCTCTATCAATAGTTAGGCTAATGTGGGTGTAGTTAGACAATTCACTAGATTTCATTAGCTTTTACACAACAACATTTATTTACATGTTTTCTGTTTTTAATTTCATTGCATTGTTTATTTTTTTAGTCTTGTTTCCTTTTGGCTTTTTGTTGTTTTTTATTTTAGTGACATTTTGTGATTATAAATGTCTTATAATGAATTGCGATTCACCCTAATATTTTGCACTATTTTTTTGTCATGTAATGTTTGTCTTTGACCACTGGGGGCTGCTTTTTGTAATTCCACCAGTGGCTGTGAGGACGCGTGATTCCTGGGATACTATTTATAAGTTTCCATAGTAACCTTTGGGCTTCATAAGCCCAACATCTGTCATTTGTCTCCTATCCTTGAAAAAGTCACGTGACCAGTGACGTAACACGTAGGAGGGGTCAGTGACATCACGGCTGAGACAGGAAGTAGGGATTGTAACAATATTGGTTGCTTTTAACCTAGAAGTAAGGTATTAGGTTTTAATAAAACCATTTCTTCTGTGAAATGACTACACTATGGAGTTCTTATTTGTCTTGTATGGCCTGTGAATGGAGGAGAGGAGGAGATCTAATCCAGTATAGCAGATAGCGGATTATAGCATGAACCCAGGGATGTGGTATATGGCTCAGTAATCGGGGATAGATTACTGAGCCATATACCACATCCCTGGGTTCATGCTATAATGAGAGGAGAGGAGAGTGGAATGTGAACTGCCATAAAGGACCTGCATACCAAAGTTCCATTAGACCTGTTGGGGTCTTTTTTTAAGGTGAGCTGCTAGAGCACACCCCGGGTGGATGTCTGGATGGTGGGAGCAATTGTGTTCACAACTTTCAAGAACTGCTTTTTGAGCACTTGATCTTCACATCTCATCACATTTTGAAGCACATGCCCTTTATTATTTGGTACTTATTTTATTATTTTTATGTAAAATCATATGAATATTTGCTTTTGATCCAAGCACTTTATCACTGTTTCACACATTATTGCATCTTATCGCATAATACTGTTTTTTTTTTTTTAACTGGGGATAGTCATCCATGCATATTTGTCTATTTTCGCTGCATAGCTTCTTGCATTAGCGCACAATTTTTTATTATCATTATTTGTCTTAAGAGTGTTGAGGTCACTTGCTAATAGTTGCTGCATTTTCATGTGTATTTTTAGGGTGATACATTATCCTTTGGTATTTATTTTGTATATTAGTTTTGGTTGGCTGTGAGGTCCATAGAAGCGCACAAGTACTTCATATTTAACACTAAGCAGTTAAACAATCTTTACTGAGGGAGTTTACAGAATAAAATAAGATGTAAAAGGGAAGCAGAGTAACACTTCTCCAGGATGCCGGCAGTCAGTCACATAACACAATGACATCACTCAGCATGCCGAGCAGAGCAATACAATCACAGCCACTTGTCTATTATACAGAACCTCCATATTTATAGCTGTATTCCTAGGAGACCCTCATGATTGTTTCTCGGGGTTCTGAGCCTTGTGCCCCATGCATCCACCTGAACCTCCATCAGAAAGAGGAGTCAAGGCTCCAGATTCTAGGTGTGTGTCTGTAATCCCTGAATAGAGAATTTGGGGCTTTTCTGGTCCCCCCACCATGGTCACATGTCACTGCAATGTGTTGAGATGTTACCAGGCAGACAAAGACACTCCCCATCACCTGGAGGAGTAGAGACTCCAATCTACAGAGGGTTGGTGGGATGATGGTGTCTGGGAGGATCTGCTACACTAATAACTCTCTTAGTTATTATTTTATACATTTCAGAGGTTTGTCGGGACTAATAACTTCCCTAATCTTATTTTCAGCTAAACTGAAGGAGATGATATATGACAACAGATACTCAGGTTAGTAGGACATCCATGTTTCA
Source organism: Lithobates clamitans (assembly GCA_037952925.1). Lineage (NCBI taxonomy): Eukaryota > Metazoa > Chordata > Amphibia > Anura > Ranidae > Lithobates > Lithobates clamitans. The sequence continues at coordinate 2,769,435 of JBBGZY010001546.1, read as the reverse complement.
TATGAAATCTCTTCTGGATGAATATTTTGTTCTGTTGTAGTCTGGATCAGTGGAGGTACTACCAGGGTCGCAAAGGTTGCACTTGAGACCAGGCCCTGGCATTCCACCACTGTAGGGTGGCCAAGATGGCAGGAAGGGGGCCCACTTCAGAACATGGGCTCAATTCACACTGCTATGATTCCAAAGTTTTGCAACTTGCTTGCAGATTCCTTGTTACTTGCTTGTGATTTTGTGATTTAACATTGTGGTCTATGGCACTCAAATCGCACCAAAGTCACAGAAAGGTTTTGCAGGATCCTTTTTCTTTGTTGCTGCGACTTTATTATGACAGCACCCATTGAAATGAATATGTTTTGACTTGTCATGTGACTTTGTGTTGCAAGTCACATGATGTGTCGCAGCAGTGTGAACCAGGGTTATAATGGGCCCACAAAAGGAACAAGTGGAAAGGGCTAGAAAAAGAGCCCCTGCCTTAGAGGGAAGAGCCCCACTCTTGGAGGGAAGGGCCCCAGTCTTGGAGGAAAGGGCCTGGGATGGATGGAAAGGGCCACAGCACTCATGTTGGCTCTTCATGTTTTTTTGCACCGGGGCCCTGAAGCTTCTAGTTACTCCTCTGGTCCTGATGGTGTGTCCATAGTTTGGATAGTTCCACAGTCCTCCTGTATTTCATTGGATATCTTCATTTAGGGTCCCGTTATTTGGGTTTATGGTTAGAATACAATAATTCCAACTCTGTCTTGGAGGAAAGGGCCTGGGACGGATGGAAAGGGCCACAGCAGTCATGTTGGCTCTTCATGGTTTTTTGCACCGGGGCCTTGAAGCTTCTAGTTACTCCTCTGGTCTTGATGGTGTGTCCATAGTTTGGATGCTTCCACAGTCCTCCTGTATTTCATGGGATATCTTCATTTAGGGTCCCGTTATTTGAGTTTATGGTTAGAATACAATATTTCCAACTCTGTCTTATAAATACTATTTCATGCATGTATGAGGAATAAAATATTCTCCTTTCTCTCATAAAGACATCAGAGAGGAACACAGAGAGTCCATGAAAGAGAAGTTCCAGAGGATTAAAGAATATAATTCCCGTATGGGGGAGGTTGTTTATCTACAGGAAATATTCACCACGTTATTGATGATAAATGGACCCCAGAATAAAGAGGGAAAAGAACAAGAAATAAAAAGTTCAGGCAGAAGACATCTACAGATCATGGAGAAAAGATCTCCAACTACAATCCAGGCTCTCTTTGACCCTGAAAAATATGGGTTCATCCCTAAGATTGTTGTATTAAAAGGAGCTGCTGGGATTGGAAAAACAATGACCTCCAAGAAGATCATGCTGGACTGGGCCTCTGGAGATCTCTACCAAGACAAGTTTGATTTTGTGTTTTATCTGAGCTGTAGAGAAATCAACACCATCCCTGAAAACATAAGTCTTGTGGGACTTTTATCCAGAGCCTGCAGACTGAGTTCAGATGACCTGGTGTCTATTTTGAAGGATCCTGGAAGTCAGAGAAAACTTCTCACCATAGTTGATGGATTTGATGAACTGAGGTGGACTCTGGAGGAGAAATCTGAGTGTTGTCTTGATTTGTCTATGAAAACCCACAAAGACATAATTCTCCAAAGCTTGCTCGGGGGACAGGTTCTCCCTCAATCTTCTCTGATCATCACCACAAGGTCACTGGCCATGGAGGAACTTAACACATTTATCAATGATTCTCGCAATGTGGAAATCCAGGGATTTACAAGGAACGATCAAGAGGAATATGTCCATAAATTCTTTGGAAATAAAGAAGATGCAGACAAGGTTCTCAGTATAATACAAGAAAATGATGTAGTGTACACCATGTGTGCCGTTCCCATCAAATGCTGGATTGTCTGCACTGTAATGAAACAAGAAATAAGAAAAGATTTGGATGCAATTCGGTGTCAAACGATGACTTCTCTTTACCTTCTCTACCTGGAGGTTTTACTAACCCATCACAGCAAGAAGGAGCAGTCTGTACACAGGAAACAAACCTGTCTGAAGAAGCTGTGTGCTCTGGCCAATCAGGGAGTTCTGAACCAACAAATCTTATTTGAGAAGAAAGATTTAGAAAGACATGGACTTTCTCTGGATGAGGTGGAGTCTGTATTTCTGAATGAGAACATCTTTCATTGGGACGTCCGCACCCAAACCTGTTACAGCTTCATCCACCTGAGTGTACAGGAGTTCCTTGCTGCTCTCTATTATGGGATGGATGATGGGTCTGGGTCTATGGAAGGTACTTTCCTCCCGGAGATCTGTAAAGGGAAAACACTCCATGACTACAGTTCAGATTACTCACATTTAGCATTATCTGTACAATTCCTGTTTGGTCTCTTAAATGAAAATCAGGTGAAGACATTCTCAGAGATCACAGGAATCACTATCTCACTTCGAGCCAGACCTGCAATCATAGAATGGGCCATGAAGGACAACAGATCTACAATGATAGAACGGGTCATAGTGGACATCAATGAGACTTTCCCTACTCAGATCATCTTCTGTCTGTATGAGACTCAGGATGAGGACTTCATTAGGAGCGTCTTGTCTGGTTATACAAGTTTGAAGCTGAAGGGCTCAGATACTGATCACTTGTGGATGGACAGGAATTATTCCAAGCAGCTTATCTATTGCTTGAAGTCTTTGGAGAGAGAACGTTTTCAGTCTATACATTTTGTAAAACTCACTGTGGGCCCAGAGTGCCAGAAACTTCTATCTCCATTCCTACACAGGAGTCAGGAGGTCAGGTAAGTGATAAGAGGATATCCGAACTGAATTCAGAGAATGGGCAGGAATCTGCATACAGTATAATATATACAGTGATTATCAGACATGTTCTCTATCTACTACACTTGTTAGAAGTCCTGGGAACTCACACTTTCTTCAGCCCTAAGCCCTGATTCACACTACAGCAATTTTCCAGTGACATTATGATGACATGTAAAGTCGCAGGTCAGGTAAAAACACAAAGATTTTATTGTTATCTTAATTGCTGCATTTTGAGTCACTGCAACAAAAGAAAATACTTCCTGCACTACTTTTGTGCTATTCTTGTGCTGCACGACTCCCAAAGTCTTCAATGTAAAATCGCCAGAAAGTCGTACATTTGTCTGAATCTTTAGGACTTTGCTGTGACTTCTGAGGCTTCTTTACCCCTCACCTCTCCTCCCTGGTCATCCTTGCTGCCTAAAATCTTCCTCCCAAGCACATCTCAGTCACACCTGAGCGTAGTGGAAACGCACATTCCCACTTCCATTATTTGTGTATTTTTCATGTGTAAGCACACATTGTGTACAGGGAGCCCATTCACTGGAATGTTCTGCCCTACATGCAACAAACACCCCAAAGTAGCTCAAGAATCTTCTCAGTCATGGAGCGTCATGCATCTTGGCAGCAAAACATGCGTCTGCTAACTGCGATTGGGGTGTCATTAACAATTAGCCAGCATTCATATGCGTGTTTCTGAATACGAGGCAACCCACACAGAAAATGTGTGCTTTTTTGTATGTCTAAAAAAATGCACAGCAACGCACGCCACACATGCACAGATGTAAATGAATGGTAATGCAAAAGCAATGCTCCTTGTTGTGCATTTTTGAAAAATACAGCAAAGCGCATATATTATTGTGGTCTGCCATGCGTTCAAAAATGTGCCAATGCGAATGAATAATAACGCAAGCATGACGTACATTGCTCTGAATTTATAAAACGCACAGCAAAGCATGGATTTTCTTGCAGGTTGCTGTGCAGTTGAAAATGTGCAGATGTGAATGAATGGTAACAACTGCCCGGCAACCCACAAGAAAATGTATGCTTTGCTGCGTGTTTCGTGCGACAATGCGCATCACACTTGCATTACCATTTATTTGAATCTTCATATTTTTGAATGCACATGAAAACCCACAAGAAAAACGCATGCTTTGCTATGCATTTTGAAAATGTGAGGCAACATAAGTTGCATTTGCAATACCATTTGTTCACGTCTGAACCTTTCTGAATGCCTGGCAACCTGCAGGAAAATTCATACATTGCCACATGTTTTGGAAACATGCATCATGCTTGCCTTGCCATTTTTGCAGTACAAGCGTGATGCGCGGTCGCAGCGCATTTCTGAAACGTGCGGCAAAGCACACAATTTCTATGCGGTTGATGTGCATTCAGAATCATGCAGATGTAAATGCAGACTGATTATTAATGATGCCCCAATCACGGTTAGCAGACCCATGTTTTGCATGTGACAAAACACGCTATGAACACGGATCCATCAAAGCCACATAGGAATGCTTCTCAGTAAAGTCACTTTGAAGTCACACCTGGTTGCTGGGAAGTTGTAGAGAAAAGTCAAGCTGGAAGTCGCTGCGACTTTCATGTTGTGCTGTGTGAAACAGAACTAAATGGTGGTTCCCACATATCACCTTCTACACAACTTCTGGTAACAATCACGTCATTCACATTGTATAAACCCTTTCCCTGCCCCCCAATTATACCATTTATCACACAGGGGTCACAGGGATTATCACAGGGAAAGCTTCGTGTTCAGAGATCTGGGGGAGGGAAATAATGCCAGGGGTGTGACATCATCATCCCAACATTGGAGGGGCCAATTGTCTGCAGAAGTGGGCGGAGATGGGATAATCTGGACTGCATTTTATATCTGGAACCAAAGTGGTGTTCCAGGATTCCAAAAGTTTTGTCTGGAGTGTGACTTCAAAGACCGATCATAGCCACCAATAAGAAGTCCTCATCAGGTCCAGTATGAAACTGTAGAGCCAGAGCCATGTGGAAGGGAAATGTTGGGTGTTACATTTTTATTCTTGGTGTCAGAGGTCATACATTCTTGGTGGTAATTTTTATCTCATTATTGGCTTTTAGATTTCTGGGTTGTACTATTTCCAGTAAAGATTGTCCAGGAGAGGACAAAATAGAAGATTCCTCCTCTTCAGGATATAAAAGGAAGTCTGATACTCTTTCCTTTCTGATGAACCCGGAGAGTAAAATTCATGAATTATGGTAAGAGAAATGTGTGATCTGCAGTGATCGGGAAATGTGACGTCTTGTGATTGTTCCCATCTGTCAGTGTTTCCTTCTATCTCTTGGTGTCCTCCATCCTCACCGATGTAGAATCTTCCATCACCTGTCCTCTTCTCATGTCTTCTCCTCTCTCTGAGGGAATTTTTCTCTTTGTTCCCCTTATAGTAGAACAATGACCAGGCTATGTACATGTAACACCCTCTACCTAAAGGTAGGTGCTAAAGTAGTATTTTTCGAGCTGTATGGCCCAGGTGTAGGTAAATGTAGCCAGGCTTGTGTATTTCATTTCAGGCCTGGTTGTTTTGATCTGGGAATGGGAGCGTCAGTATAGTGGGGGTGTGGTCCCTGTACTCTGGCTCAGAGATCCTCCCCTGCTTTCAGAAGAATTGTTCTGGAAGGAAGGCTGGACTTGAGACCTAAGTGGCAGGCAGCTCATGTGAGGAGCCCTGACCAATTATCTCTCGGTATTGGCAGGGGGCAGGCCTCCCATATAAGCTGGGGTCACATGCTTCTAGGGGGGAGTTGGAGCACAGGAAAGACAGCATGGAGTGCTGAGGTGCTGTACCGGGTGTCTAAATGGAGGAGCCACTAGGAGGGAGTCTTGGGAAATATCTTCATCTCTATGTGAAAGTATTGAGTTTCTGTGACCAGGGAACACAAGACTTTGATGCTGGAGAAGATCAAGTAGACGAAGTGGCGGAAGTAGATTGGCGTTCTGTGACATGGGAAACACAGGACTTTGATCCAAAGGAGAAGGTCAGTGTAACATAAAGAAGTTGAAGCAGGAGCGAGTAGTGTAGCATGCTGTGTGGCCAGGGAACACAGCATGAACAGAAGTGGACAGTAACTTCCAGAGACTGTGAGGCTGTTTATTTTTTTTGAGCCATGGAAGATAGGTGGTATAGGTCTTTGGCTCTCTGATATGTAACAGGAAAACCACATCAGTCTAGAGGGGAATTATTTAGAGTGATTCTTCTTGCATTAACTGGAAGCAGAGAGTAGAAAATCTTCAGTCAGATATGCCAAGTAACAGAAGAAGCAATAGTCTGCAGTGAGGATTCTACAGGGAAAAATCCATTTACTAGGCCAAGGTCAAGGTTGATACCCATCAAAGTAAAATCTCTATGGGCATCTCATACTTCCTTTGTTTCTTCCAAATTATATCCTGGCAATAAAGAGAAAGAAAACTAAATCATTGACTGTTTAATGTCTCTAACATGGTGAATGGGAGGTCGGCAGCAGGGTGATTGGCGGATTGCTATAACCAACTCAGCAGCCCTTACGAAGATACATATGGAATGACCATCCATATTCCTAACAAGCAGGAAATAGGATAGAATAGACACCCTTAGGACTAGCTCACACGTGTGATGATTATGTAGAAGGAAGCAATGCTCAGTAACACTTCTATGACATTTATGATGTGTCTTAATTGTGTTTATAAAGCTCTGAAAACACTATAAGAATGCTGGATAAATGCCCGGGGAAGGGGGTTGCTTTTCTAGTGGGAGGAGCCTAAAGGGGAAGTGATGTAGAGGAAATGATCTACTCGGATATGTGGTTTTCGGATATATTATAATAATTCTATAAAATGAGAACCAGCCGCCATGTCATCATTCTCACTATCGCTCTCCTGCCCCCTGGAGGACAGATTTCCCAGTCTGAGGATAATACCCGCTTGGTGACTTGTTACCAGATCTGTTTTCATTTCAATATTTCTTTATTCGTTTTCAACAAATTGTCAATACAGAAGAAAAGCATAAAGGACATTTAAGACGTTTAAGACATTCAGATTTGGTTAGCTTAATAGGTAATGTAATAGATACAGAATTAGGTGTTCAACGTTAGTGTCACAAGAGACCATTGCTGGTCTATTCATGTTGTCTATACAGTCCAACCAGGACTGAGCTATGTTTAGTAAAGGGAAGAAAAAATCTAGAGGTAAAGAAAAACTTAACTGAGTAACCAGGTTAAACAAGTGTAATACAGTCAAAGTATTGACCTTATTGTAATTCTTGATAGAAAATCATATTTAATCCCTAGATGTTGTTTCATACCATTCTACTCACCTCTTCCACAGATAGTTAGCCTTTTGGTGTCTATTTTGTGCTGAGGCGAACATCATCTCATACACAGCGTGAGTGTTGGTTGCTATTATAACTTCTTGGATTGATGGGACTAACTGGTCTCTCCAAAAGGGATGAGCTTCGAGTTCGAGTCGAACTCATGTTCGACTCGAACATTGGCTGTTCGCAAGTTCGCCAAACAGCGAACAATTTGGGGTGTTCGCGGCAAATTCGAATGCCGCGGAACACCCTTTAAAAGTCTATGGGAGAAATCAAAAGTGCTAATTTTAAAGGCTTATATGCAAGTTATTGTCATAAAAAGTGTTTGGGGACCTGGGTCCTGCCCCAGGGGATATGGATCAATGCAAAAAAAAGTTTTAAAAACGGCCGTTTTTTCAGGAGCAGTGATTTTAATAATGCTTAAAGTGAAACAATAAAAGTGTAATATCCCTTTAAATTTCGTAGCTGGGGGGTGTCTATAGTATGCCTGTAAAGGGGCGCATGTTTCCCGTGTTTAGAACAGTCTGACAGCAAAATGACATTTCAAAGGAAAAAACCCATTTAAAACTACTCGCGGCTATTGCATTGCCGACAATACACATAGAAGTTCATTGATAAAAATGGCATGGGAATTCCCCACAGGGGAATCCCGAACCAATATTTAAAAAAAAATGACGTGGGAGACCCCCTAAATTCCATACCAGGCCCTTCAGGTCTGGTATGGATATTAAGGGAAACCCCGGCCAAAATTTTAAAAAAAAATGACATGGGGTTCCCCCTAAATTCCATACCAGACCCTTCAGGTCTGGTATGGATTTTAAGGGGAACCCCGTGCCAAAAAAAAAAAAAAACAGCGTGGGGTCCCCCCAAGAATCCATACCAGATCCTTATCCGAGCATGCAACCTGGCAGGCCGCAGGAATAGAGGGGGGACGAGAGTGCGGCCCCCCCTCCTGAACCGTACCAGGCCACATGCCCTCAACATTGGGAGGGTGCTTTGGGGTAGCCCCCCAAAACACCTTGTCCCCATGTTGATGAGGACAAGGGCCTCATCCCCACAACCCTGGCCGGTGGTTGTGGGGGTCTGCGGGTGGGGGCTTATCAGAATCTGGAAGCCCCCTTTAACAAGGGGACCCCCAGATCCCGGCCCCCCCTGTGTGAAATGGTAAGGGGGTACTTACCCCTACCATTTCACTAAAAAACTGTCAAAAATGTTAAAAATGACAAGAGAGTTTTTGACAATTCCTTTATTTAAATGCTTCTTCTTTCTTCTATCTTCCTTCATCTTCTTCTTCTGGTTCTTCTGGTTCTTCCTCCGGCGTTCTCGTCCAGCATCTCCTCCGCGGCGTCTTCTATCTTCTTCTCCTTGGGCCGCTCCGCACCCATGGCATGGGGGGAGGCTCCCACTCTTCTCTTCATCTTCTTTTTCATCTTCTTCCTTCTTCTCTTCTTCTCTTCTTCATCTTCTTCTCCGGGCAACTCCGCATCCATGCTGGCATGGTGGGAGGCTCCCGCTGTGTGATGGCGTCTCTTCGTCTGACGGTTCTTAAATAACGGGGGGCGGGGCCACCCGGTGACCCTGCCCCACTCTGACGCATGGGACATGACGGGACTCCCCTGTGGCATTCCCCGTGACGTCACAGGAAAGTCCCGTCAAGTCACCGTGTGTCAGAGGGGGTGGGGTCACCGGGTGGCCCCGCCCCCCATTATTTAAGAACCGTCAGACGAGGATACGCCATCACACAGCGGGAGCCTTCCTCCATGCCAGCATGGGTGTGGAGCAGCCCGGAGAAGAAAAAGAAGAAGAGAAGAAAAGAAGAAGATGAAGAGAAGAGCGGGAGCCTCCCCCCATGCCATGGGTGCGGAGCGGCCCGAGGAGAAGGAGATAGAAGAAGCCGCGGAGGAGATGCTGGACAAGAACGCCGGAGGAAGAACCAGAAGAGCCAGAAGAACCAGAAGAAGAAGATGAGGGAAGATAGAAGAAAGAAGAAGCATTTAAATAAAGGAATTGTCAAAAACTGTCTCTTGTCATTTTTAACATTTTTGACAGTTTTTTAGTGAAATGGTAGGGGTAAGTACCTTACCATTTCACACAGGGGGGGGGCGGGATCTGGGGGTCTCCTTGTTAAAGGGGGCTTCCAGATTCCGATAAGCCCCCCGCCCGCAGACCCCCACAACCACCAGCCAGGGTTGTGGGGATGAGGCCCTTGTTCTCATCAACATGGGGACAAGGTGTTTTGGGGGGCTACCCCAAAGCACCCTCCCAATGTTGAGGGCATGTGGCCTGGTACGGTTCAGGAGGGGGGGCGCACTCTCGCCCCCCCTCTTTTCCTGCGGCCTGCCAGGTTGCATGCTCGGATAAGGGTATGGTATGGATTTTTGGGGGGACCCCACGCCGTTTTTTTTTTTTTTTTGGCGCGGGGTTCCCCTTAAAATCCATACCAGACCTGAAGGGTCTGGTATAGAATTTAGGGGGAACCCCACATCATTTTTTTAAAAAATTTTGGCCGGGGTTCCCCTTAATATCCATACCAGACCTGTAGGGCCTGGTATGGAATTTAGGGGGACTCCCACGTCATTTTTTTAAAAATTTTGGTTCGGGGTTCCCCTGTGGGGAATTCCCATGCCGTTTTTATCAATGAACTTCTATGTGTATTGTCGGCAATGCAATAGCCACGAGTAGTTTTAAATGGGTTTTTTCCTTCGAAATGTCATTTTGCTATCAGACTGTTCTAAACACGGGAAACATGCACCCCTTTACAGGCATACTATAGACACCCCCCAGCTACAAAATTTAAAGGGATATTACACTTTTATTGTTTGACTTTAAGCATTATTAAAATCACTGCTCCTGAAAAAACGGCCGTTTTTAAAACTTTTTTTGCATTGATCCATGTCCCTTGGGGCAGGACCCAGGTCCCCAAACACTTTTTATGACAATATCTTGCATATAAGCCTTTAAAATTAGCACTTTTGATTATTCATGTTCGTGTCCCATAGACTTTAACAGTGTTTGCGTGTTCGAACAAACTTTTTTCCTGTTCACATGTTCTGGTGCGAACCGAACAGGGGGGTGTTCGGCTCATCCCTACTCTCCAATGGAGCACCAACACTAGTCTTGCACAAAGAATGTGGACAGCTATGTTTCTGGTATCTGATTGTAATGATTCTATATCTAGTGATAAAAGTGAGGCCTGGTGACAGAGGTTTTTTATGCTCAACACTTGTGTAAGTAAACAAAATACCCCCATCCAGAAGGTGGCGATAGAGGACAGGACCAAAGTATGTGGTATAGTGTACCCACTGCTCCACAGTTCCTCCAGCGTGTATGAGGAGTATGTGGGAGAGAATTTAGCAATCCTGTTGGGTGTTAGATACCATCTGAGCAAATTTTTTGTGTTAGTTCCCATAGGTTCACACTTTTGGTTGCTGCATATGTGATGTGGAGCGCCTTTTGCCACTGTTCAGAGGAATAATTAGTGCCTAGGTCTTTTTCCCATGCTTGTATGTGGGAGGTTTTGATAAATATATCTTTATTATTAGGCTTAGTATAGTATTGAGTTACTCTCCATGGTAATGTTATGGTGGTATTTAAGATGAAACTGATAAAGTGTTTTATCTGTAGATAGGTGTAATATTCTGAATTACATAGGTCATATTCTATCTGTAGGGATATAAAGGTTTTGGGAGCTGGGCCTATCATTATGTCCTCTAATCCCTTTATCTCTTTTTTCCACCCATCTGCTTACATTTATGTGAGGTATGATGGTGGGTAAACTTAGGAGCGGCAGAGGAAGCAAAGAAGGTGTGGAATCCATAAAGGAAGTGTTTAGGAGTAGGGATGAGTCCGATGTTTGAGTCGAACATTGGGTGTTCGCCTGTTCACCAAATAGCGAACAATTTGGGGTGTAAGCGGCAAATTCGAAAGCCGCGGAACACCCTTTAAAAGTCTATGGGAGATATCAAAAGTGCTAATTTTAAAGGCTTATATGCATTGTATTGCCATAAAAAGTGTTTGGGGACCCGGATCCTGCCCCAGGGGACATGTATCAGTGCAAAAAAAAGTTTGAAAACATAGATGTGCATACTCGGCTTTCGGGGGTTATACCTGCAGGCATCATCCCGGTACTGTTTTTTTAGAGCCAGCGATCAGCTTTCCAGGTATAACAACCAATGCGGCTAAAAGCCGCTCGGCTGTTATACCGGAGGAGTGGGATGGGATGCCCCCCACCGCTCTTACCGGGCCTCCCGTTACACCGGGAGGCCCGATCAACAATCCACTGCCTCCGGCGGTTAGTGACAGTCTGGAACGAAGCTGTAAGCGGCTTCGTTCCAGTCTCCTGCGTGTAAACACGGAAGCGACGTCATGACGTCACTTCCCGTTTACTCGGCTGCCAATGGCGCCGGTTTTAAAAAAATATACAGTATTCAGAATCACCAAAAATGGCGATCTGAATACTTTGAAGTGCAAAGGAGGGATCGGCAGTTTTTTAGACCCCCGATCCCTCCATAAAGAGTACCTGTCATTACCTATTACTGTTACAAGGGATGTTTACATTCTTTGTGACAGCAATAAAAGTGATCAATTTTTTTTTAAATACAATTTATTAATATAAAAATAAATAAGAAAACGCTTTTTTTTTTAAAGCAGCCCCGTCGCCGCGAGCTCGAGCAGCAAAGAAAATGCATACGGAAGTCGCGCCCGCATATGTAAACGGTGTTCAAATCAAAAATGTGAGGTATCGCCGCGATCCTCAGAGTAAGAGCAATAATTCTTGCACTAGACCTCCTCTGTAACTCTAACCTGGTAACCGTAAAAAAATTTGAAAGCGTCGCCTATGGAGATTTTTAGGTATCGTAGTTTGTCGCCATTCCACGAGTGCGTGCAATTATAAAGCGTGACAGGTATCTATTTACTCGGCATAACATCATCTTTCACATTATACAAAAAAATTGGGTAACTTTACTGTTTGTTTTTTTTTTAATTCATGAAAGTGTTCCTTTTCCCAAAAAGTTGCGATTAAAACACTGCTGCACAAATACCGTGTGACATAAAATATTGCAACAATCGCCAATTTATTCTCTAGATTCTCTGCTAAAAAAATATATATAATGTTTGGGGGCTTTAAGTAATTTTCCAGCGAAAAATACGGATTTTAACTTGTAAACACCAAATGTCAAAAATAGGCTTAGTCGTGAAAGGGATAGTATGCCTGTAAAGTGGCACTTTTTTCCCGTGTTTAGAATAGTCTGACAGCAAAATGACATTTCTAAAGAGAAAAAAAAGTCATCAAGTAATAGCGGCTATAGTGAATTGTCAGCTATAGTGAATTGTCTATGGGAGAAATCAAAAGTACTAATTTTAAGGGTTAATATGCAAGTTATTGTCATAAAAAGTGGGGACCTGGGTCCTGCCCCAGGGGACATGTATCATGCAAAAAAAAGTTTTAAAAACGGCCTTTTTTTTGGGAGCAGTGATTTTAATCATGCTTAAAGTGAAACAATAAAAGTTTAATATTCCTTTAAATTTCATACCTGGGGGGTGTCTATAGTATGCCTGTAAAGTGGCACATGTTTCCCGTGTTTAGAACAGTCCGAGTGCAAAATGACATTTCTAAAGAAAAAAAAGTCATTTAAAAGTACTAGCACTAGTGCCGGCTATGATGAATTGTCAGGCCCGACAATACACATAAAAGTTCATTGATAAAAACGGCATGGGATTCCCCCACAGGGGAACCCCGGACCAAAATTTTTCAAAAAATGCGTGGGGGTCCCCCCAAATTCAATGGATTTGAAAGGGGAACCCGGGCCAAATTTTTTTAATAAAATGGTGTGGGGTTCCCCCAAATATCTATACCAGACCCTTATCCGAGCACGCAACCTAGCAGGCCAAAGGAAAAGAGGGGGGGACGAGAGAGCACCCCCCCGAACCGTACCAGGCCACATGCCCTCAATGTTGGGAGGGTGCTTTGGGGTATCCCCCCAAAACACCTTGTCCCCATGTTGATGGGGAGAAGGGCCTCATCCCCACAACCCTTGCCCGGTGGTTGTGGGGGTCTGAGGGCGGGGGGCTTATCGGAATCTGGAAGCCCCCTTTAACAAGGGGACCCCCAGATCCCACTCTCCCTGTGTGAATTGGTAATGGGAAACAAATGTACCCCTACCGTTTCACAAAAAAAGTGTCAAAAAGGTTAAAAAAGACAAGAGACGGTTTTTGAAAATCCCTTTATTAACCCCTTCTTTCTTCTTCCATCTTCTTTCTTCTGGTCTTCCTTCGGTGTTCTTCTTCCTCCATCTTCTTCCCCCGCTTCTTCCTCTGCTTCTTCCTCCGGTCTTCTCATCTGGCATCTTCCTTCAGCTTCTTCTCCGCTTCGTCCTCCGCATGATCCGCCTCAGTGGGAGTCTTCCGCCGTGTGATGCTTCTGTTCAGGTGACAGTTCTTATATAACAGGGGGCGGGGTATATTATATACAGTGGATGGTCATATATCAGATGCTGGGTCGTGTTGCGTGGCCACGCTCTCTGAGGACGGAATGACGAAACGCATCAGGGCGTGGCAACGTGGCAAACGTCATCCCAGGACTCATCTTGGTGGGCAGAACGCTATGGAAACTCCGGCCAGGGGTGAGCTGACGCTCTGTCATGACAAGCTGTTTTTAACTTCATACATTGTAAGCCTAACTTGTATCAAGGGGGAATTGGTATTTAAATAAACAGGTTAACACTATGAAGAGTTTCCTCCCTCTTTAATCTCACATGCTTTTCCAATGATACCCATATACCGTGGCCCTGGAGCATTAAGAACTGTAATGGGCAGAGTAGTCTAAGTGATTATGGGATAATCTGAATTTTTTTTTTCCAGAATAATGTTTATTGTAAATAAAAGTCATGTTATACATTAGCGTTACATAATGATGGTACATAAGGAATAGTATAGTGTTTTGGTATAGAATATGCGATACAATGAGCACCTATTCAGTACTATACATTATGTTTAACTTTTATATTGATGAACAGAAATATGATATAACCATAAGTAATCATAAACAAGTATTAAACTTTCAAACAGGGGTGTCTATGCCTAGAATCGATTTAGTGAGTATATTGTGTTGTTGGTACCCTGTTAGGTCTTCGTATGTTTTGTGGGGTATCCTAATGATGTGTTTTATTGAGCCTGTCTGGGTTACTGTGAGCTATCGTGTTTCTCAAGAAGGCACCATTTGAATAGTGTAGATAATGATAAGAGGCCTTCAGGTATGATTAAGGATATGTGCAGGCTCGATCAATCGTGAGCTCAACTGATATTTATTTGTTTGGGATCCTAGAGTTATCTATGTATGTAATATTACTGGTTATTGTATGTTGCCTCTGGATGGGTTAATGTGTGTTAGGATTGCGGTCACCGGACCACTATCAATCCTGCGATTAGTTGGTCAGGAAGGTTGAAAGTTCTGTATCGAGGGGCATGGGGATCACGGATTTGGCAATAATAGGTCTAAGAGGAAGGTGTAGAGTGGGTGTGTGAGAATGGTTGTCTTCTTTATCATCATTTACTGTGTCATCATGTAGTGTCCCTTTAGGAGGGGGAGGATAGTAAAGAAGGGTAGGACCTAAGGGGAGGCGAGAATAAATGAGTTAGATGAGTAGAATAGACTTTAACGAGTCCTCCTCCGACTAGGCCTCAAACGTCAGTGTAAGACCTTAGGACAATAGACCAGCATATTCGTCTGTCTTTTGGAAATGTTGCCAGCAAGACCAAATAGTCTTGAATTTGGAGGGCGTATCTTTAGCTTGGTGAATCAGTTCCTCCATTTCTGCTACTTTAGTTATTCGTTTGAGCCAGTCAGCTATAGTAGGGGGCTTGGAGGTCTTCCAGAGAGTCGGAATGCACATTTTTGCCACGTTTATCATGTGTAAGGCAAGAGATTGTAGTCTTTTTTTGGGATGGAGGAGTGATTTAGCAGCATTTGGGCAGGGGTGAATTCAATCTGGTAGGTGGTAATGTTAGTGGTAATACGTTGGACTTCTTTCCAGAAGGGTTGGATGAGTGGACAGGACCACCATATATGAACAAGGGAGCCTTCTCCCTTTAAGCATCTCCAACAGGTGGAGGGTATAGAAGGGGAAATTTTGTGAAGTTTAAGCAGAGTTTTGTACCATTTAGAGAAGATCTTGAAGCCGTTTTCTTGTGTTGACATGTTAATTGAACCTTTGTGGATATAGGAGTATATATTTTCCCATTATTGTTCTGATAGGTCTAGTGATAATTCTCTTTCCCATCCACGAGTGGCTACATTGGATTTGGGATTGTGTTCAGAGAAAAGGAGAGCGTATATTTATGAGATCACATGTCTCTGTGGTTCCGTCTTGGAACACAGTACTTCAAAAGGTGTGAGTTGTCTGGAGTGTTCGGGGTTCTTGTGGGGGTGGTTAAAAAAGTGACGTATTTGAATGTATGTCCATAGTGGAAAGGGTCTTCCGGACGTATGTGTGGGTAAATTAGTAATGGTTAGGAAGGTGTTTCTGGAGAAGAAATGTTCTGCGCGTAAATCAGTGTGGGGCCAGTAGTCCTCAAGGAATGTAGTGGATAGACCCGGTGGAAAATCTGGGTTATTTCGGATTAGTGTCATTGGGCCTGGGGTAGAAGAAATGTGATGTTTTTGGCACGTTGTCTTAAATGAGTTAAGTGTAGAGGAGATCAAGGGATGTTGTGTGCAAGCCAGAGGGATCTGTTTTGAGGAAATCCAAGGTAATTGTTGAATTGGGATCGATGAAAATTCATTTTCAATTTGTGTCCAGGCTTTAGTGTGGGAATGGACATTCCAGTCAATGATTCTTGACAATTGGCATGCCCTGTGGTATTTGGCAATGTCTGGGAGAGCTATGCCTCCTTTTAATTTGGGTAAAGATAGTCTATCAAAGCTGAGTCTAGGGCGATTCTTGCCCCATATGAATTTGCTGCATGCCCTGCGATACGATGTAAAGAAGGCTTGCGGTAATCTTATGGGGACTGTTTGCAGAACATATAGTATTCTTGGAAGAATGTTCATTTTAATTATCGATGCCCTCCCAAACCAAGAGAAGAGTCCTGAAGACCAGGACTTTAGGTCTTTGAATTTGTTGGAGGATCGGTAGATGGTTTTTGTGGTATAGGTCAGATAGGTGGGCCGGCAGGTGGATCCCGGGGAATGTAATCACATCTCAGGTCCACTTGAAGGGGAAATTAGATTGACAGGATGCAAGGGTCTCCTTCTTTAAGGAAATGTTTAGGGCTTCGGATTTTGTAAAGTTGATTTGTAGGTTGGTCGGGGAGTTAAATGTGGCAAAATCTTTAGGTAAATTGGGCAATGTAATGTGTGGATCTGTCAGGAACAAGAGGATGTCGTCTGCGAAGGCAGACAGCTTATATGTAGTATTTGAGACGGAGACTCCTTTGATGACTGGATTAGATCGTATGCGTTGGAGGAGTGGTTCTAATATAAGGACAAATATTAAAGGTGAAAGCGGACATCCCTGGCGTGTCCTGTTTGACATGGAGAAGGCATTCGACAGGTGGCTATTGACACGGACCTGTGCGGTAGGGGAGGCATAGAGGGCCATTATAAATTGCAATATGCGGTCTCGTATACCGATCATTTTGAGTACTTCAGACATATAGTCCCACGCCACCCTGTCGAATGCCTTCTCCGCATCCAGAGACAAAAAAAATCCTTGCTGTTGGGTGGAAGTTAGCCATTTATGAATATTGATCGCCTTGATTGTATTGTCTCTTGCCTCTCTGCCAGGTATAAAGCCCACCTGGTCTAACGAGATGAGTTTAGGCAGAAGGGGCAAAAGACGATTAGCTAAGATCTTGGCGTAAATTTTCAGGTCGACATTCATTAATGAGATTGGGTGATAGTTCGACACCATAGATGTGTCTTTATTGGGCTTAGGTATTACAGCTATGTGTGCTGTCAGTAGGTCTCTAGGTGGGGGGTTGTCAGAGGTTAGGGAGTTGAATGCATTCAGGAAATGTGGTTTGAGGGTGTCAATAAATGTTTTGTAATATCCTGTCGTCAGACCATCGGGTCCGGGGCTTTTGCCAGTTTTCAATTGTTTGAGAACCATATCTATTTCAGCTGGTGATATGGGTTGTTCCAGATCATTAGCTGCTTCAGTAGATATGGGTTCGGGACAGTATTACGTGAGGAAGTCGTGGATGGCTTTTGTTCTTTGAGTGTTGTCCGTCTGTGGGTTGGAGGGGTGTATATTGTATAGCTGAGTGTAATAGTGTACAAATTGCGCGGCTATTTGGTCATTGGATACTATTTTTTCCCTGCAATGTCTATTACCGAGTGGATCGTTATGTTTGCTTTCTTGGCTTGGAGAGCTCTTGCCAAGATTTTGCCGGACTTATTGCCATATTCATAGAATATTTTTTGGGAGAGTATATAGTTTTGTTTTGTTTGCTTGTTTAGAGCCTCTAGAAGGTCGGTCCTGGCTTGGAGCAGGTCTGGGAGGGATGTCAATGCTTGGGAAGTTTTGTGAGCTCTTTCCAATGTTTGTATACGGGAAGTCAGTGTAGTTATGTGTTCCTGTCTGTCCTTCCTTCGTTTAGCTGAGAGTGCTATTAGTTCTCCCCGTATGGTGCTTTTATGGGCTTCCCATCGCATCATAGATGAGACATCAGGGGAGTCATTTTCCTTGAAGTAACGCAAGAGGCGTTCGTGTATGGCAGTCATTGTGGCGGTATCTGTGAGAAGCGAGGGGTCCGGACGCCAAGTTTGGGGTCGGGGATTGGTGTGTGTGAATACTAATGTCATGGATTTAGGGTGGTGATCCGAAAGATACATGGAGTCAATGGTGGCTGTGAATAACATCGGTAGGTCCCTTTGTGATAGGAATAAATAATCTAGTCTAGAGTAGCGATTATGAGGAGTCGAATAAAATGTGAAATCCTTCTCGTTCGGGTGAAGTGTATGCCAGGAATCATGTAATGACAGCTCCTTTAGTTGTGATTTATTTGCACATAACGCGCTATATGGCAGGGTTGAGATACCAGTCGAGGTATCATGTAAGGGATTCAGAGGAACGTTGAAGTCTCCTCCTAGGACAAGAAGGCCTTCTTGGAACATAGTGAGTTTTTGTAAGGTGGACCTGTAAAAGGGGACCTGTTTCGTGTGAGGCGCGTATATGTTGGCGAGGGTGATTCGTTTTCCATGTAGCGTACCTTTGACAAAAAGGTAGCGTGCTTCTTTGTCTATGCAAGTGTCTTTAATGTGAAACGGGCAATTTTTAGCGAATAGGATAGAGACTCCTTTGGATTTTGTAGAGTTAGTTGCGTGAATGAAGGTTGGAAAGCGATAGTTGGAGAGTTTGGGGGTGGAGCCTGTTCTAAAATGGGTCTCTTGAAGAAAGACAATGTCCGCTTTATTTTTTTGTAAGGAAAGTAGTAATTGAGAACGTCTTTCGGGAATGTTAAGGCCCCGTACGTTTAGGGATATTACTTTGATTGTTTTGTTTTTAGTGCGTGACATTTGCGGCATATTGAGGGGATGGTTTAGGTTTGGAGGTGCTGGCAAAGAAAGATAGGTGGTTTGTGTAGTACTATGAGTACTCGTCGGAGGAGGAGGAGGGAAGATTGACTAAGGAAATTGAAACGGTAGAGCAGAGAGTCCGTGTCTTATGGAGAGAGGTGTTACTGAAGATTAGGGGGAGAAAGCGGGGCTGGGGGTTGGTTAGGAGAATATGATACGTTTGTATTTCAATCGGGTGCGTCTGTGGGCGAAGATATTAGGAGAGCTCGTGTGAGTGTGTGATCGTTTCCGGTGAATAGCGAGAGCCTGCTCGCTAGTCCGTAGAAAGTATATACCTGTATTTAGGTATAACCGGAGTGTGTCAGTGGCGGAAGGTGAAGTCTGATATATATACCAGAAGTTGTGATGTGAAACGCCACTGAGGGGAGGAGCAGCTGAAATCGGTATGAAGAGTTGAGGTTCGGAGAGGAATAGCTGTCCGCTAAACAAGGAGGAAGGAGATGTGGGCTAGATGAGGAGGGTGAAAAGGGTAACAAACTAGTGTTGAGGTGCAACCTGGAGATCGTATGATTAGGTAGTTGGTATATAGATCGCGTGGGTATGAATGGGTGGTGTTAAGAGAGAGGAAGGTAATCTAAGTACAGGGTAAAGCCTGTAATTCGGAGTAAAAGGGTATTCTGTGTGTTTAGTCAGTGAACCCCTAATGTGTGGGAATATATTCTGGGTGCCTTATAGGCAATTGTTCAACTAAATATGATCTTGTAGGCAATACAAAGTGTTTAGTAACAAGGTGTAATAAAGAGTCATAAACAATCCTTAAGAATAACAAGTGACTAATAAACTATGCAATACAAAACTCGACACATCGATATCCCATACAGGTCATGCTTTCAGCGTTGTCTTATCCATTATGGGTTGAAATAGATACTACCTTGTTCATGGGATAATTGAGTCAGGGCCCTGCGACCTATCTTGCCGTGGGTCAAAAAAGTGTGTACGGTATCTGAGGCTGAGTGAGCTTGTGGTCCGGTTGATTATTGGGGAGGTAGGAGCTGGAGCTGGAGCACTAAGACATGAGGGTGCGAGATCATCCTACCAAGTTTGTCCTGTACTTCACATGGGTTGTTAATTTCAACTGGAAGGTTTAGGGGCTGGTTGGAGGTCAGTCTTCTTATTGACCATGGGGATATTAGATGCTGGCAGATGGTGCTGCAGCATTTGTCTTAGATATGCGGTGGGGTCGTCAATTTGTAATATCTACCTTTCATAGCAATAAACACATGCCTTGCGTTGTTAGGGAGTAGCTACGTAAAATAAGAGAGGCATCTGGGGGTTCGCTCTGTCAGAGGAGGTGAATCTCTTATTAGAGAGGAAAGAGAAGCCCAACTCAGGTGGGGTATATTTTGTATGGTGTGAACATCGAGCCCTTCAGTCACCCATGGAGAGTATTGTCCTGTGGTGAGGATCTCCAGTATAATTGGGTATTGTTCAGGAAGCTTTAGATAAACAGGGGGTGATCCAGTTGTATCATAAGGGTGTATTCCCATTTGCGTTTAATTAGTGTAGCGGTGAATGCGGGCACTGTGTTGCACTCAGAGCGGCCCCCAGCGCGTGGGGATGTTGATATAATTGGGTAATTAAGTATCGATATAATAGTCAACTTAATGATTCTGAATTTTAATAGAAGGACCCCAGCTATTAATTCTCTTCACTGCAATGAGCTACATATTACCATAGGTGGTGATGATCCATAGGGGTCAAGCCTCCCTTATTATAAAGCAGGGAGTGGGGTGGCATGAGTAGTTATTGAGGTTAGTGAATCATTGGGGTGTATAGTCTCGCAGATCGAGAGCTGTGTGTTAGGCATCAACCATGGACAATTGGTCAGTACCTGTAGTGCCATAAATGGACATGTCTGATGGAGACGTCGGTTATAGTCCGCATATGTGTGTCAATGCGTTG
Organism: Lithobates clamitans; assembly: GCA_037952925.1. Lineage (NCBI taxonomy): Eukaryota > Metazoa > Chordata > Amphibia > Anura > Ranidae > Lithobates > Lithobates clamitans. Next base: position 2,748,833 of record JBBGZY010001546.1, on the reverse strand, counting down.
TGTAATGTATTTTTATATAGTCCCACGGATCAACACCCCCATCGTCACTGTACATTCAAGTTTAGAGCATGGATAATAAAAAGGAAAGAAAAAAGTAAATAAAAGTTTTAAGACATCGGAAAAGCAACAACAGGGTATATAGATAAGAGTATACAGCCGCCTCCCCTACCCCCATTCTAATGCGAGGGGGAGTAGGGTGTTAGGACAAGGAAGGATACGTGTTTAGCTTGCTCATGTCCGTTGTACCTGACCTGTGCATTGTAAGTGGATAAGACAGATCTTATCATCGTGTTCAGTACCTCCTGTGGTGTAGAGAGCGTTGAACCGTATCTTTCTCTCTTGTATGTCAGCAGCGTTTATTTCTGCATCGCTCTGTGGGGGGGGCTTACCGTCCGTGTTGTGGTATCCGGTGTAGAAGATAATAGGCAGGTTTAAAATCCTAGGGCTTAGGGGTGACTTGCTGATGATGTATGGGATAAACGAAGCATGTCATAAACCAGGAACAACTCTGAATACAGTAGAGGGAACCAGGGGAATGAAGGGTACTAAAGAGTTAAGTTCTCCGAGTATTGCGAGATCTGTTATTGCAGCTCAGCGGTCTCGAGGTGCTCTCCTGGATTGCGGGGTGTTCAGCGGGCTGGGGCCGCGGTCCATACTTGGAGCTTGTTGACGAAGTCTGGATTCGGATGGGGAACGCTGCCATCTGTAGCGGTGTGGTTGAGTTTCCATGGGTTCGTTGTCAGGCGGGATCTTTCTGGAAGCCGGAGGACGGAATTCCGCGTACCACTCAGGGACTTCTGTGAAAGGTATGTCCAGGGTGTCACAGAAGTAGCGCAGATCCTCTGGTACTCTGAGGAGCGCGGAGCGTCCCTGTGAGGAGGCTGACAGGCAGAAGGGGAACTTCCACCTGTATGGAATTCCCTTGGCATGCAGCACTTCCAAAGGGGGGCGCAATTCTCTGTGGCGTTGCAGTGTTATTGTAGAGAGATCTTGGAATAGGCGAATGTCCGCACCATTATGTGATATCTGTGCAGTGGTGCGGGCCTTACGCAGGAGCTCTTCTTTTAGTTGGTAGTCAATAATATGGCAAATCACATCTCTAGGTGGGTCCGAATCTCTCCCCCGTGGAGGCAGGGCGCGGTGGATGCGTTCCATTCCTATTGGAGTAGTGGGGGGCTTTTCCAGGAGGCTGTTAAATAAGCAGGACTCTTCTGCTTGTAGCCGGTCTGCCTCGATTGACTCCGGTAGGCCGCGTACGCGTAGATTATGGCGCCTGCCGCGATTGTCCAAATCTTCCATGTGGTGGTTGAGGTCCCGTAGCTGTAGGGTGTGGGTATCTAGGACCTGACAAGTACGTCGTAGCACAGTACAGTGGGTTGTGGTCGTCTTTTCTACTTCTTGAACCCTGCCTGCAATCGCTTGTATGTCAATCCTGAGATCCGTGATTGCGGCTGTGAGTGCTGCCATGAGAGTGTTTTTTATATCCATTGCCACGGAATAGAGATCTTGAAGGCTGGGTTGTGAGTGCGGTGTGAGAATTACCGCTCCATTATCTGGGGATGAGATGGTCTCTGCCACCAGGCCTGCTGTCTGAGGAGAGCCTCGTGTGGGCGCCATCTTGCCAGAATGAGACCGGAACATTTCTGGAATATTCTGGCTAATCCTGCCAGTCAGGTCTCGGGGGGACCTGGCGCAGGATGCGGAGGAGCTGCGCGAAGAAGTCCCCATGTTTTCCAGGTGCTCAGGCGGGTAAGAAACCTCCGTTGTAGTTAGATTATCCTCTCTGTCAGCAGGAGCAAAGGATTCAAGCTGCCATCTTCTCCCGAGGTCAGGCCACGCCCCCTAATCTGAATTTTACCTCTGGTAAGCATATAATTATAAGGGGTTTGCCACGCGGTGTATTGGTGAAGGTTTTCTATCATCATTGAGGATAAACACCAAGTTTCATATGAATGAGAAGCTACGTTTTTTCACCACACTCATCTGCATATATGAGACTGGAAACTGTACTTTAATACCAATCCATTTAAGCTGTATGCACGGAACTCTTTCAGAGAGGATTAGAGCAAGAGCAATAATTCTAGCACTAGACCTCCTCTGTAACTCTTAACTGGTAACCTGTAAAAAAAATAAAGCATCGCCTATGGAGATTTTTTTAAGTACCGAAGTTTGGCGCCATTCCATGAGTGTTCACAATTTTAAAACGTGACATGTTGGGTATCTATTTACTTGGCGTAACTTCATCTTTCACATTATACAAAAAAATTGGGCTAACTTTACAGTTTTGTTATTTTTTAATTCATGAAACAGATTTTTTCCCTGATTAATTTTCTAGCAAAAAATTATGATTTTTACATGTAGGAGAGGAGTGCCAGAATAGGCCCAGTATGGAAGTGGTTAAATAGTTGTAGATTCAATTGGCAGACTCAGACTTCAATAGGAAGACCCCTGTGCAGGGAAAGGCCCCAGTAAGGCGCCACATCTGCACATGCAGGAATGCTGTTTCCTATGGCAACAGTCTTTAACAGTTCCACAAACATAACAATTCCTTCAGCTTCACTGCAACTGCTTCTTGTAGTTCTTCAACACTGAGCTCTAGGTCTCTCACTAGACCCTCTGATTCACTGACTCTGAATCCCTTGAGCTCCTCCAATCTTTGTGGTGGTATCTCCTTCAAGCCTCACCCCCGCTTCCCTGCTGGGTCCCTAGCTTGGCACAGCTTTGTGAAGTTTGCACCCCGTGTTTGTAAAACCTGAATAAAAATATACCATACATTTGTGTCGCATTTGTGCTGATTTGTGCCGCAAAAATTAGCATTTGTGCCGGTTTGGTTTCAGAGATATTAAACATTCAATTTAATGCAAGCCCACCCACTTTGCACCCCATGTTGCTGAATTTTAAAAACAATCGCGCCATTCATTTGTGCTGCATTTGTTCTGGTTTGTGCCACAAAAATAAACATTTGTGCCGCTTTGGTTGCGGACATATTGTGTGTTATAGTTGCAGCAACCCCGCCCACTTTGTACCCCATGTTACTGAATTTTAAAAATAAACATGCCATTCGTTTGTGCCACATTTGTGCTGGTTTGTACCGCAAAAATAAACGTTTGTGCCGATTTGGTTGCGGAGATATTGTGCGTTATAGTTGCTGCAACCCCGCCCACTTTGCACCCCATGTTACTGAATTTTAAAAATAAATGCGCCATTCGTTTGTGCCGCGTTTGCGCTGGTTTGTGCCCTAAAAATAAATGTTTGTCACGTTCTGGTTGCAGAGATATTGTGCGTTATAGTTGCTGAAACCCCGCCCACTTTACACCCCATGTTGCTGAATTTTAAAAACAAATGCGCCATTCGTTTGTGCTGTGTTTGTGCTAGTTTGTGCCGCAAAAATAAACATTTTTTGGTTTCGGAGATATTGAGTGGTATATGTTGTCAAACCCCACTGACTTTACACCTCGTTATTAAATCTTGCATACAACTAGATTTATTTGTTCGCGGTTTGTGCAGATTTGGTGGATATTATACATGATGTTTTACTTCACATGTGTAGTTTTGCCACCCCTTCTGATTCTCTAGCACTGACTGGAAGAACAGACGGAAAAGGAAATCTGGGGAGGGGGTGGCCACAGCTGGCTCTGGCTCTAGTGAGGCAGAACTAGCTGTCAATCAGGTGGCACGGTGGATCTCAACAGTATTGTCAGGATCTGTCCCGGCTGCATCACGGCTCTGCGCTGTCAGGAATTGGATATAGTGGGCAATAGCCCGCCACATGCACATGTGCTTTTTTTGTCACAGGAGAACATACTATATGTCATCTTGTAAAAAAAAAGAGAACTAAGGCCAAAAAAGGTTGGGCCATAGTTCTCTTTTAACAAAAGTTTAAACCAGGTATTAACCAAGCAAAACAGCACTCCAGCAAATTCTCTTATATAAGTCACCTCTTTTTTGGATTGCTTTTTTGAAAAACATCTATGTCAGTAAACATTCTTTTCCTGACAGACTCCATGGCAGACTACGTGTGGGTTAACCCCACCTCCTCTCCAATGCTATAGGACCCCACTCCCATAAATTTGAGCTCACCACTGGAGAGTGTTCCGTAATTAGCCAACTCATGACCAAAGGGTGGGAACTCCATCCGCCATGGAGTCCATCAGGAAAGGAAAATTATGGTAAGTAATTGATAATAAATTTTCCGATTTCCTGACAGACTACATGGTAGACTACATGTGGGAAATAACTTGCAAAACCACACGGGTGGGTATACTGATGCTGATTCTCAAACCAAAGATTGAAGAGGATAGAGAAGCAGGTTCTATGCAATAGTGTGACATAAAGGTATTAATGGAGGCCCATGAGGCTGCCTTGTAGATGACATCAGGAGCCACATGCCGGGCTGCTGCCCACAAACCACCATACCCCTGGTAGGGTGTGCTGTCACCGCCTCCGGAGGAGCCAGGCCCTTAGCACTATAAGCCTGCTAGATAGACTGGACGATACAGGTCACAATCATTTTGGATGAAGCCCATTTCCCTTTGTTGCTAAACTGTAGAGCAAAGAGGAAGTCAGGGCATCTAAAAGAGGAAGTAACTCGTAGGTATTCCTTCAGCATTTCGCCTACATACAGAGATTGAACTTCAAAGGAACCTGGGGTCCTTAATGTAGGTAGGACAATTTCTTGGCTCTCATGGAACACTGAAGAGACTTCGGATTTTAGCTGAGCATACAGACGAGGAAGAAAGTTAGGAATGGTTCTACATGACCCAAGGACCCAATCTCAGAAGCACTTTTAGCCAAAGTGATGGCTACTAGAAACGTGAGTCTAGCAGAAAAGTCCTTAATAGAAAGTGGGGCAGATCCCACAGTGCTTAGTCCAGGCAGTGAGTCGAGGACTAGGGGAATCTTGGTCTTCTTTGGAGCTTGAGTCTTGTTGCCCCACAGAAAAACTGCAGAGATAGAGGGTAAACAGTCCACAATGTACCAGAGAAGGCTGACAAGGCAGAGACATGGACCCTGAGAGCTGATGGACAGAGACAGATCTAGACCGGATTGAGGAAAGCTGAGAATATCCTGGGAAACACGGATCCCTGAATGATCTGCCCGCAGAGGATGAGAATTTGACAAACTTGGCCCAAATCCTCTCATAGACTTTATTCGTGCTTGCCCTTCTCAAGCCCATGAGGGTGGAAATTACTCCTGAGAGACTCTGGCCTTTCCCTCTCAAGAACCAGACCATAAGTCTCAGTAATGCTGGGCAAGGGTGCAGGACTGCCTCCCTGAGAAAGAGGGTCCGGCCTAAGATGAAGAGGTAGTGGGTCCCAGAAGCTGAGCTGCGTCAGGAGGGGAAACCATGGCCTGTTTGGCCAGTAAGGTGCTATCATCACCGCCTCAACTGCCTCCGCTTGAAGCCTCCGTAAGAATCCAGGGATGATCGGGAACAGAGAAAAGGCATACGCCCTGTTGGAGCTTCCACTGATCTGTCAGGGCATCTATTCCGAAGGCCTGGCTGCAACGGCCCCGAGTGTAATACTTCTTGATTTTGAAGTTGCAGGGGGATGCAAATAAATCTACTTCGGGATTGACTCCCAATGACAGGATCCACTCGAACGTCTGTGCATGCAGTGACCACTCGTTGTTGTCTAGGTGAGTGTGCGACAGGAAGTCCGCTTGGACATTCTAGACTCCAGGGACGAAGACTGCTGAAATATTGGCCAGATTTTTCTGTCTCTTCACATATGAGACCGCTGTTGTGTTGTCCATCTTCAGTAAAACTGACTTCCCCTTCAAGAGATGAGTGAAAGATTGGAGGGCAGACCAGGCTGCCTGTAACTTCAGGACATTCGAGCCTGGGTTGTGAAGACGGGCACCCCACTTGCCTTGAGCAAGTTCTGACCCACAAAGGGCTCCCCAACCAGCACCAGTCAAGACCGTGACCCACGAGACGGGGGCGATCGAGAGGCAGGTGAGCAGATTTCTGCGCTGGAGCCACCAGGAGAGGCTGTTCCCCATCACTGAAGTTATGTGAATGGACTGATTGCCATCCCCCGAATTCCATTGTTGAAGAAACCCTATCTGAAAAGGGCATAATCTCCCCAGAGACCACTTGACCATGGGGGTCTTAGAGACCATTGTGCCGAAAATCTTTAAGCATTGCGAGGCTTTTAGGTGTGAAGAGCTTGGAGCTCGTGAGATTCTTCCTTGAATGACTGAAATCTTTTCCACGGGAGAGAGATGGAACTTTCTACCGTGTGGAAAAGTATACAGTATATCAGGCGCTGGACTGGTTCCAGATTGCTTTTTCCCAGACGTGCTGGAAGAGAAGCAGACGCGCCCCCACCCGACCTGCCTGGGCAGGCCCAAACTCAAAATGGCTTAGCCGGCTTTCCCCCATGGATGCCTGGCTCTTAGCGGACTTCTGGAAGGATGTCTGTCTTCTGCTCCAATTCCTTCTGATATCTCAGCTGGGCCTGTAAGAGCGTGCTTCCCTTGAACGCTCAGTACTATGCCTTCTGTGCTGAGGCCTTTTCTGATTGAACAGATACCTAACCTGAGGCAGGAAGCCTGACCTCCTACCTGTGGCCCGGGCTATCCAGCTTGTCACCAAACAGTGAGGACCCTTCAAGGGGATCCTACAACAGGCCTGCTTGGATGCTGAGTCAGTGAGCCAGGGGCGCAACCACAAGGCCCGCTTGGCCGTGACCGGGGATAGCATAGTCTGGGCCGACAGGCAGATAAGGTTGATTGAAGCCTCCCCAGGAAGGCCACCGCCAGCTTCAGCTCCTGGATTACAAAGCCCCTGGCCAGTTCTTCTGAGACTCCTATGATCATGGAGTCTACATTCTCTATCCAGACCTCCATGGCCTTGGACATGGCTGCAAGGGCCAAGGTGGGTTTGCAAGCCATCCCGGCTAACCCATAAATCCTTTTACGATCTTGATCTATTCTTCCCTCAAGCCCATCTTTGAAGGATACCGCATCACCCAGAGGAAGAGTGACGCATTTAGCTAATCGCATCAGAGCTGCCTCTACGAGGGCAGCGTTTTCCAGATATTTCACTTCCTCAGCCTTGAAGGGGTATAACCTGGAGGCTCTACTTGACATAGAGGTCTTCTTATCTACCTTGCTCCATTCCTCGTCAATAATATCCTTTAATCCAGAAAGGAGTGGAAAATTGGAATGTTCTTTCTCCAGATGCTTAAAGATTTTTTTCTGTTTAGCCGTGGGAGTAGAAGAGTCTTCCCACTTAAGGGTCTCTTTGACCGCTTTAATTAGTGGAGAAACCAAGGTAAAGTCGAAGCCTCCAACAAACTCATCTCCCTCCATCTCGCAGTGCGAGGAATGAGGGGAGGAACCATAAGGCTTGAATGGGCCCAGATCCTCCTGGGCCTCGTCAGCCAGGGAGCCAGATATGGTGGACTGGCTCCGTGTGTAAGATGTACCCCACTCTTTGGGGGATTGTTGCACCACCCGTTTGGCCAACGTCTCCATTTGCCGGCTTTCAGCATCTTTTTCCCGACCGCCTTGGCATAACAAGGGTCACATAAGGACTTGACTTCCGGGACACGGTCCCACAACCCCAGCAGGATCTGTGATCAAAACGGCTACTGTGGCAGTGGGTGTGGTGTATGGAGGAGGAATGGTAACATCTCCTTTGTTGGGAGGAGGAATGGGAACATCTCCTCTGTTGGGAGGAGGAATGGGAACATCTCCTCTGATGTTGGGTCCTAGATGTAGAGTCACATCTGGACCTTGATAAAGAAGGTGGGCGTTGCGGCCTGGCAGGGTCCCTGTCATCTTGGACAGTAAGCTGATGGTCTGACCTGGAAGGGCTAAAAAAGGGAGAAGGGAGAACGTGACGTTTAGGGAATCAGTCCATCTGCACATGGACCTGGCCCTCTCCTTCTCATGCCCCACATACCTAGAGCGTGAGGGCTGGCCATACGGAGGCGGTGATCTGTCCATGGCACCCTGGCGGACGAATAGGAGGCAATCCTGCAGCCTTGTAGGAACACTCACATGTCCTGGAACAAAGGAGTACAAATAGCAGTGCAGCATCCCCTTTAAGAGGCATCTTAGCCCCCCCTTCCCTCTTTTACCATAGCCCCAGGCTGAAGCTAACCATGATCTGGGAACCTGGGGCCTGAGAAGCTGAAGCAAGCTGGCTGTAGTAATCCTTGGAATGACAGGGCTCTCAGGGATTCAAACATCCCCGCTGGAATGATGTCACTGCCGTGCCTGGACTGCACCTGGGCAGTGGCGACCTGCCATAGAGTGCCTGCATGGCCGCAGGGTCCCCTGCCACACCACGCATGCAGGAAACCAAGCCTCAGCTTCGTCCGAGGATCGCACATGTGCGGGAGCGAGCTGAAGCCGCGACCTGGAAGAGGGAGCCGAACCCTGGAACGCATTTACGTTCCAGGCGCCATAGAAGCAAAAAGAAAAAGAAGACAGCAAGGCACATGAGGGAAAAACAAACAGGGAGCTTTTACATACAAAAACTGCTGACATGGAGAATCTTCAGACCTGCCAGCCGTTCCACTGAGCCTGGGCATAAGAAGGCCGTTCTCACCACAGGACACAGGGGCCTGGAGCCACACACCCGCCCATGGCTGGGCCCTGGGCTACAAACACGTAGCAAACATGGGGTGCCAACTTCACACAGCTGCTTGGCACTCCAGATACTCCTCAAGCTTAAGCTTCACCCACGCTGACCGGCTCAGTCCCTGACTTGACACACAAGGCTGCTCTGCAAGCGTCACCCTGCTGGTTGGGTCCCTGACTTGATCACTGCCTTCCAGATTCTTCACCATGCCCGTTTGGTGAGAATACTGCTCCGGTACTTGCTTCAGTTACTCACTATGGTCCCTGGTAAAGGTGGTTGTTCCCTTAGTGGTGACAGCTCCCCTTTTACCTCTGACCAAAACAGGTTCTCTGGCCTAGCAGAACCGTCACTTTTGGTTGGATTGCAAGCCTAAACCCTGTGCTACCCTTTTACTTCTGCATATGCCCTCACACAGCCTGGCAGCCAGATGCCCCCAGAATAGGCCCAATCTCTGGCCTAGCAGCCCCGGGAGTATGATGCATATCCACCCAGACAGCCATCCAGGTGGCACAGAACACAGATCACCTGACTCCACCCAAATATATGGGTGCTCCCAGCAGGCCAAGGGATTCAAGAAAACCCCTGCCCATTGGCTGAGATACCTCATAAATCCATAACCTGACCTTCAGTTGCCCTTCTCATATCTAGTATCACCAAGTACCCGGCCACCTGGTGGTAGAAGAGAAAAGTGCAACAAGGCCAAACTTAGGGAGAAATCAATAGATCGCTATCAATCAACCAAGATAACTACTCCTAGCATGTAAATTTGTGAGGAGCTCCCTGCCTAAACTAAAGGGTGCTACACATATATATTGTGACGCTCCGGGATGATTAAGCTCTAGTGGTGCATCCGAGTTGGAGAAATCATGTCAGTCCGACTGCATTTTCAAGGGCATGGCAGCCCATTTTTTTCAAAAGAAACAAATTTCAAAAATAAACATCAGATTCCCTTGCAGGGGTATGCAGAATTACAGTCCTGCTTCAGAACAACCAGCATTCAGCCTTTCTGGCTAAAAACGCATCACTCAGTTATGGGGTCAAGTTGTATAAGCTCTGCCACAGCCTATACATATAGTTTTCTTGTTTACGACGGAAAATATAACAGTGTGGAGCCCCCCAACTGCCCAGACTACATAGGGAGCAGCGGTAAGATTGTTTGGAACTTGGTGTCACCCTTATTCAGAAAGGGGTACCACTTGTACGTGGACAATTATTATACAATCATGCAACTTTTTAGTCACCTTTTTGATTCTGGAATTGGCGCATGTGGCACCGTGCAATCTAATCGCTGGAGCTTCCACCAAAGGCTTGTAGATTCCCGACTTAGACGGGGGAGAGAGCATGCTTGAAGTTTAATAAATTGCTTGCAGGAAAGTGGAGGGACACATGGAATGTTTTCATTCTGTCATCCATTCACGCGGATACAACAGTCCAAATTCCAATGGCAACTGGTGTTGTTGAGAAGCTCCTCTGTGTCCACAAATACAACCTTAACATGGGAGGGGTGGACTTCAAAGACCAGATCATGGCACCATACTTAATTGCCCGTCAGGCCAGACGCTGGTACAAAAAGTGTCTGTATATGTATTTCCATTGGCTCTGCTGAAAGTTTATGTGGTATTTAAAGCAACAGGACGAACTGGATCCTTCCTAAAATTCCAGAAAGAGATCATCACATCCCTTCTTTTTCCAGACGGTGCTGTGCCCCAACTTCCCAATGCAAATGCATTGAGCTGGCTGCATGAGAGGCTTTTTCCGGATGTCCTCCGTGGTACCCCTACCCAAAGAGCACGCCAAAGAAGATATTGTGTCTGTAGAAAATGCGGATATAGGCATGACACCCGTATTTATTGTCCTGAGCAACCTGGTCTCTGCATCAGTGACTGTTTCCGTTGCTACCAGTACACTAGTGGAGTATTAGAATAGGGTACGGCACGGCATAGTCATAGGGCACACTTACACAGAGTCTCAAAAGATGTTAGATGGCCATCGCATTTTGAGAGACCCTAACCTGGAATGTTTATAGTTACAATAAAAGTGTAAAAAAAAAGAAAAAAAAAGAAAGAAAAAAGCCAAAAATAGTTTTATTGTTCCTGTCTCTCTATTGTTCTCTCTCTATTGTTCTGTCTCTATTGTTCTGCTCTGTTTTACTGTAATTTATGCTTAACTGTAATGTTTTATTGTTACTGTGTTTTATCGTGTTTGCTTTGCAGGTATGTCATTCTACTGTTATACTGAACTGTTATTGTGCTTTATTGTTAGCCATGATTTGCTTTGCAGGTACGCCATTACGCTGCAGCACGAGTTAATTTATTCTGACAGCAACAGGGTTTGCTCTCATGATACATAAATCCTTGACTCCAGCGCTGTAGGAGGTGATTTCACCACCAAAGTTAAAAAAAGAATATATGCTGAAGCATGGGGGCAGGGGTGGACATTAGGGTGGATTGTGGCCATTGCTTCAGCATATATTTTTATTAACTTTTCTTGTCAAAGATTTCTTCATCCACATCGATCGATGTGAATGGAGGAATCTGTTAGGTTCTCTTTTTTCATTTAACCCACAGGCTGCATGAAAAAAAGAACATTACAATATATGCCCAACAAGGTCCAGCAAAGTACTGGTATGTTGCTGGACTTATAGTGGTTGTGGTTATACCAGAATGATGCCTGCAGGTTTAGGCATCATCTTGGTATCGTTCTTTTCACCCAGCAGTCGGCTTTCATGTAAAAGCAATCCTAGTGGCTAATTATCCACTAGACTGCTTTTACAAGCAGTGGGAGGGAACATCCCCCTCCTGCCGTCTTCCATGATTTTCTCAGGCTCTCCTCTCCCACTGGGGAACCTGAGAATGCAGCCGGTGGTTTCACCAGCTGACCATAGAGCTGATCAGAGACCAGAATGGCTCTAATTATCTCCATGGCCTAAGAAACTGGAAGCTACGAGCATTTCATGACTTCGGTTTCGCCGAATACAAACAGCGCCATTGGGAAATTGGGAAAGCATTTTATCACACAGATCTTGGTGTGGTCAGATGCTTTAAGGGCTGAGGAGAGATCTAGAGTCTAATAGACCCCATTTTTTTTCAAAAAAGAGTACCTGTCACTACATATTGCTATCATAGGGGATATTTACATTTCCTGTGATAACAATAAAAATGATAAAAAAAAATTAATATTAAAGGGACAGTGTAAATAAAAAAATAATGAAGCACCCCTGTCCCCCCATGTATGCACGCAAAGGTGAACGCAAGCGTCGGTTTCGTGCCGTATGTAAACACCAATTGCACCATGCATGTGAGGTATCACTGCAAATGGCAGATTGAGGGCAGTAATTCTAGCAGTAGACCTCCTCTGTAAATCTAAAGTGGTAACCTGTAAAGGCTTTTAAAAATGTATATAGTTTGTAGCTGCTGCGCAGGTGTGTGTAATTTTAAAGCATGTCATGTTTGGTATCTATGTACTCAGCATAAGATCACCGTTTCAATCTGTAGGGCCTCTGCTTTAATAAAACATATGATGTTTGGGGGTTCAAAGTAGTTTTCTAGCTAAAAATAAAAATATTTTCATGTAAACAAAGTGTCACAAAGGACTTGGTGATTCAAGTGGTTAGTAGGGATGAGCACCAGATTTGCACCAGAACCTGCGAACGGAGCGAAACTTTGCACGAACGTTAGAACCCCATTGAAGTCTATGGGACTGAAACGTTTAAAATCAAAAGTGCTAATTTTAAAGGCTAATTTGCATGGTATTGTCCTAAAAAGGGTTTGGGGACCCAGGTCCTGCCCCAGGGGACATGTATCAATGCACAAAAAAGTTTTAAAAACGACCGTTTTTTTCGGGAGCATTGATGTTAATGATGCTTAAAGTGGAAAAAAAGTGAAATATTCCTTTAAATATCGTACCTGGGGGGGTCTATAGTATGCCTGTAAAGTGACGCGTGTTTCCCGTGCTTAGAACAGTCCCTGCACAAAATGTCATTTATAAAGGAAAAAAAGTCATTTAAAACTGCTTGTGGCTTTAATGTAATGTTGGGTCCTGGCAATATGGATGAAAATCATTGAGACAAACGGCATGGGTACCCCCCACCCCCCAGTCCATTACCAGGCCCTTTGTGTCTTGTATGGATATTAAGGAGAACCCCGCACCTAAATTAAAAAAGGAAAGGCGTGGGGCCCCAGGCCCTCTGAACAACAGTATACAAGCAGTAACAAGACAGGGACTGTAGGTTTGTTGTTAAGTAGAATCTGTTTGTAATTTTGAACTGGTACATTTTTAAAGTGTTTAGCTCCAGCCAAAAAAATCTATTTTAAGCTTTTTGGAAAACATAGGGAAGGTTATCACCCCTGTGACATTTGTTTTGCTGTCTGTGCACTTCTTCATAAGATGATTTCACCTCACTTTCTGTCCCAATGACAAATGTTTTTTGAAAATTTGGGGTTTTTAGTGAAACAAGGATTGGTGATAAAGCATCAGTGGAAAGCAGCAATGTTTTTCCCATATTAACTCTTACAGGAGAGAATTTCCCTTCCTAGGGGAAGATTTCATCTCACTTCCTGTTGTCTTCTTCTGTTTGCAAGTAGGAGTCGTTTGTAAGTTGTATGTTTGAAAGTAGGGGCCTGCCCTATATACTCTGCAGAAATTGGGGCCTTAGGTGTTGGTGTTGCCACAACACTGTAAGCCCTCACAAGGCCCTGCTGTGAAATATTAGATCAAGAATTGTAATTACATGCCCCTGTTGAACAGGGGCAGAAAAATTGGGCCTTTGGTGATGGTGGTGGTGGTGCTGGTGCCACAACACTGTAAGTCCTCACAGTTACTCTTGGTGAGCGCTGGAACGGGCCCTGCTGTGAAATATTAGATCAAGAATTGTAATTACATGCACCTGTTGAACAGGGGCAGAAAAATTGGACCTTTGGTGGTGGTGGTGGTGGTGGTGGTCCCACAGCACCGTAAGTCCTCACAGTTACTCTTGGTGGGCGCAGAAATGGGCCCTGCTGTGAAATATTAAATCAAGAATTACATGTCCCTGTTGAACAGGGGCAGAAAAATTGGGCCTTAGGCACTGGTGCCACAACACTGAAACCCCTCACAATTACTCTAGTTGGAGCAAAAATTGTAATTACACACCCCTGTTAAACAGGGGCTGAAAAATTGGGCTTTAGCCACTGGTGGTGGCACCCAGAATCAAAAAATATTCATACAAGCTATCAGCATGATCATTGAGGAGGAAGAGGATAGTCACTCAGCATAACATGATAGTCACTCAGCATCCCCATAGGGAGTCTTGAAGGAATCTGACATTTCAAAAAAAAATATTCGGTTACATCAGCATCAGGTGCTTGGTATCTGGTGGTGATCCAAGACTGATTCATTTTTATGAAGGACAGTCGATTGACCGAGTCGGTGGATAGGCGCATCCTGTGATCGGTTACAAAGCCTCCAGCAACACTGAATGTGCATTCCGAAAAAACACTGGATGTAGGACAGACCAGTAGCTCAATTGCATACTGTTAAAGCTCTGGCCAGTGATCCATCCTCAAGACCCAGTAATCCAGAGGATTCACTAAGGAAGACATGATCTGCAGCCACCTCCTCCCAGCCACGTACAAGTCCATGGGTTTCTTGGGACTGTAAATGATCCCTTAAAGACTGCTGCTGATGTTGAGTGCCAGGCTCCACCTCCATGCTGACACAATCCTCCTCCTCCTCCTTTTCCTGTGTGATCGGCGGGCACGCAGGAACACTGTCTGGATAAAGGGGGCCTTGAGAGCTAAGGAAGTCCTCTTCTTCCTGTCTCTGTTCTGCTTCAAGTGCCCTGTCCATTATTCCACGCAGTGTGTGCTCCAACAGGTGGACAAGGGGAACAGTGTCACTGATGCATGCACTGTCACTGCTCACCATCCTTGTGGCCTCCTCAAATGGTGACAGGACAGTGCATGCATCCCTGATCATGGCCCACTGGCGTGGGGACAAAAACAAGCTCCCATGACCCTGTCCGGGTGCCATAGTCGCACAGGTAATCATTGATGGCCCTCTGCTGCATATGCAGCCGCTGCAGCATGGCCAACGTTGAGTTACACCTGGTGGGCATGTCACAGATTAGGCGGTTCTTGTGCAGGTTAATATCCTTTTGGAGATCAGCCAGCCGAGCACTGCCATTTTACGACCGGCAGAAATGCACACAGACTTTCCTGGCCTGCCTCAGGACATCCTGTAAGCCTGGGTACCTGCCCAAGAACCGCTGCACCACCAAGTTAAGGATGTGAGCCAAACAGGGCACATGGGTCATTTGTCCCTGTCAGAGGGCGGAGTGGAGGTTGGTGCCATTGTCGCAAACCACCATTTCTGGCTTAAGCTGGCGTGGCGTCAACCACCTCTGAACCTGCCCCTGCAGAGCTGAAAGAATCTCTGCCCCAGTGGGGCTCCTGTCCCCCAAGCACACCAGCTCAAGCACCGCATGGCATCTTTTGGCCTGCGTACTTGCGTAGCCCCTTGAACGCCTACGGAGCATGGCTGGTTCCAAGGACAAAGCACAGGAAGAGGCCATGGAGGAAGAAGAAGAGGAGGGATGGAGGAGAGAGGTGTGTTTAGAATCAGCAGTAGCAGCATTTTGGAGGCGTGGTGGCGGAACAACCTCCAACACTACTGCACCTTGTCCTGCATCCTTCTCAGCTGCCAGCAGAGTCACCCAATGCGCCGAGAAACTTAGGTAACGTCCCTATCCATGCCTGCTGGACCATGAGTCAGCGGTAATATGCACCTTACCGCTGACTGCCCTGTCCAGCGAGGCCAAGACATTGCCTTCCACATGCCGGTAGAGAGCCAGAATCGCCTTCCGTGAGAAAAAGTGGCTTTTGGGAACCTGCCACTGAGGAACCGCATATTCCACAAACTCACAGAAGAGGCAGAGTCTACCAACTGAAAAGATAGCAGTTGAAGTGCTAGCAATTTTGCCAAGCTAGCATTCAACCGCTGGGCATGTGGATGGCTGGGAGCGAACTTCTTTCTGCGGTGCAGCAGCTGGGGCAGGGAAATTTGCCTGGTACAATCTGACGTCGGTGTACTGATAGCAGATTGCCCGCAAGTACTTGGCTTTGGCCTGGGTGGGGCTCCAGGAGCCTGGTAGACATTGGTTTGTTTGGAGTTAGCATATGTAACAGGGCACCCAGTTGACTCCTTCACTGGGGCCCTCTGAAGTTTCCCGCCGGCTTTGGCGTTGTGTTTCAGGCTTTACTGGCATACTTGGCGGTAATGCCCAACTCCCCCACAGTTGAAATAGGTCTTTTGTTTCACCCACTGCTCTGTCTAAGCGGCTGTAGAACCTGTCAGGGTCTTGGGCACCGAGACTTCCTTTCTCTGCAGATTAATTTGGCAGTCAACAGGGCCATCATCTCTAACATCTCCTTTTGCATCTGAAGTAATTTTCCTAGTTCAGAATCACACTTTGGCAGATGTTGTATAGGTGAGGGCCAAGACATTTGATCAGTGTTCACCGTCAGGACTCTAGGCTCCCGAGAACCCGGTAGAACATTAGACTGGCATTCTTTGGTTCTCGTTGTGCTGTTGTACTGAACTTTCTTTTGTTTCTTCTCCCTTTCCATCTCCATCTTAACCGCTTCATTAGTCTTTTCAATGAGCACCTCATCTGGAATGGAGGGATCATCCAAATACTGCCTTAACTGGAACTTGATGTGGTCACTCCTCAGCCCTGTAGCCACGGACCTCAGGAATTTCTTCTGTATCATTTCAGCCCCAAAGTGTTCATCTGAGTCTTCTCCTTTTGAGACAGACAACAGGCGATCTTTCAGTTCAATGGCTTTGAATAAGAAATTCTGAGGAGTTATCTGACTGTTCTGTGCCATGGTTACCAGCTGATGATACAGTTCAGCAGCATCTTCCTCTTTGTAGTAGCTATTTAATATTCTCCTGAGTTGTACTAAAGTTAGTCCATTCTTCATTTCCAGCATGCCTCTGATACTTAGGCCTGGGCTAATGGCGTTGACTACAGCTTCTACAATTTCAGATTCAAGATACCCTTTTTGGAGTCCTAGGTCAATCTGATGCAGAAGGTTTTGGGTAGGATAGCTTGTCTTTCTGTTCCTTCTCTCCTATCTGACCTTCAATCTTGAAATCTTTCCTGATCGTCACCTCGAGCAAGTGGCTCCCAGTGCATCTCTGTATGACTGAAACAGGTCTTGGGGTTGGCTGACCATCACTCGGGTCTTTGCATGTGACACTTAACTCTTTAATGTGTACTGCAATCATGTTGGAGGTTTCCTGGAACCTCTCCTGTATATCATTATACTGTTGTTTCAGGTCAGCTAGTTGTTGTTCTGACTGTGAGCCTCTTCTGTGGGCCCTGAGTGTTTCAACAACGGCCCTCTTCTTCTTCAAAGGGGGGCCTCTGCCACCTTTGAATGGTGTTGACCGAAAACTGACTTCCTGCGTTGTTGGAATCACTTGTCTAGAGCTGGGCAAGCTTCCACCTGGTCCCTCAGGGTGTGTCAGGTAGAGTTTGGTTTTGTCAGATAATTTCACACTTGTGCCTTTGAAGTTTTCAGGAACTCCCTTTCTCCACTCTAATAGTGCATAAGTGCAAGAGGTCCCATAATCTGGTCTGACAGAGATTCCCCGAGCCTTCCTATCTGGGGATAATAACTTCACAACTTGGCTGACCCATTTTTCCTCCCAGTCTTCTCCTGGGAGCTCCATTGCCCTGCTCGCTTCTGAGCGGGCGCCTTCTGCTTCGCACCACTGGACCCCAGTGATGGGGTCCATACTGGTGCCAAGAGGGTGGGCTTTGTTGCAGAGTAACAGAAATCCCGGACGAGCCCCCACATGTAGCACTTACCCCCGAAGGAGCTGCTGGTAATTAATTGGGCCTGTACTCTGCTTCTCTTCCCCTTGAGAAAAATTCTCAACCCCCTTGAGAATTGTAGCACTTACCCCTGAAGGAGCTGCTGGTAATTAATTGGGCCTGTACTCTGCTTCTCTTCCCCTTGAGAATAATTCTCAACCCCCTTGACACAGCTGTGTAGTAGATAATAAAGTAATATAAAGCGATGAGTAACTGCAAACTTAGTTGTGCAACTCTCTTATAAATTTCTTCTCCTATGACAAATTAACTGGAGCTTCACTCAGTAGTTAGTGGAAGTCAGGCTTTGAGGCCTGGTTAAACACAGTCTATCTAAGTGAGACCGCTCTGTAGAACTGCAGGTCTCAGCAACACTCTGAAGTAGTCTGTACCGTGTAGTTAAGTGTTATAAGAATCTTGGGCAACAGCCCTCTCACCACACCAGGCCCAGATAGTTGGATTTGCTCCACTATCGTGATCTCAGTCCCGCTTCCAGCCAGCACCATCACGCTGTACCACTCCGCGAGGTGACTGGGAACCCTCAGTTTACTCCGTCAGGTGTTTTGAATCATCCAATCCGATCACGTTGCTGATCCAGCACACTCTGGTGTAAACTTCTCTGGTGGCTTTCGTTCCATTTCGCGCCCAGCAGACCGCGGCTTTTCCAAACACACACCCACAGGTCCCTGCAGGCAGGTCTCACATCCCAGCCGGAAGAGAGAAAAGAATGGCCACGCTGGGCATTTTTTTTCTACCCAGCATGCAGTTCTGTGACTTGGCTTCACGGGTAGGTGAGTGAGCACTGTGAGTAAGTGAGTCTTTTCCATAGAACATTTAAGTCACTTCCTGCTTAGGCTTTGCAGCATGTTCTGATGTGTAAACAAAGTCTCATTCCCCTTCTTGATGAGAATGACCACTAGAGGGAGCCAACACCAATCTAACCACATTACAGCACTGCATAGGATTAGATGTCAAAAACCTCAGCGCTACATACGTATGTGGCTTACACCCGGGAGGCACCCCAGGCTCTTGAATAGATCACAGTACTCACGTTTAATGTCAGCCTCTGTCAGACCTCTGTGCCCACCATCCACAGTCATTACGATCTTCACAAATCCAATCTCTTTACTTGTTCTGAGACCTAGCATGGCTGGGGCTTGTGTTTCTATCACAAACAATTGCAAAACCTTTTCAGATCCCTTGTAAGAACATTTTGCATGACAGCGACCCATTACTTTCAGCTTTTCACCCCCATATCCCATTAGTTTCAGTAGGTCCTGAGTCTCTAAGGGGGATTCATTACTGAGGTGTTCCAGGTATATGTGGCTTGGCACACAATTTACTTGCACCTGTATCTATTTTGAATGGGATTGGAGTTTTGTTAGCCCCTATCTGTAATGTTACATTTGCTTCATCTGCAGACTGATGTGTTTTCTGTATTGCTGCAAGATATATTGGGGTGCAGTTTAAGTCTGACCCCCAATTGTCATCATTGTCCTCTATGGCATGTACAGACTGTGTATTTGACCTTCCCGTTTGTGAAGACAGTTTACACACCCTGGCAAAATGTCCTCTTTTCTTGCATTTGTTGCATATCTGCCCCCTTGCAGGACAGACGCTATTTTTATGGTTCATGTTTCCACAATATCCACACCCTGCTTGCGTGTTACTTGTCCCAGTGCCATAGGTGCCCTTTATTCCTTTGTATGCTCTTTCTTGCCCATATCTGCTGCTGTGATTTTCTATAGCATTAATCTAGAGTTGTGTTCCTTCTAGTACCTGCATGTCCTTTATTGTCCTTTCATATTTCATATGCTCTAGCAATCCTTATAGCTTTCTCAAGAATTAAGTCTTCCTGCAAAAGCTTTTTCTGAACTTCCTTAAACTTACTGCCCATCAGAATGCGGTCTTTTATCATATCTCCGGCATCATAGAAAGCACAGTCTTTGGCAAACAAGTGCAGATGTGTCACTCATTCATCCACAGACTCACCTCCACATTGGTTCCTCTCATAAAACAGTTTCCTTTGCACTGTGGAGTTTCTCCTTGGGTTGCAGTATGCTTCAAATTTTGCAAACAGTACTTCTGTTTTCTTGTTGTCCTTTTGTGATCTCCCCACTTGCTTGGCATATATTGGGGGTTATTTCCGAAAGGCAAATCCACTTTGCACTACTACTTGGAAGTTCAGTTGCTGTAAATTTGAGGGGTAGATCTGAAATTAGGGAAAGCTCTGCTGATTCTATTATCCAATCATGTGCAAGCTAAAATGCTGTTTTTTATGTTCCTTGCATGTCCCCCTTTGATCTACAGCAACTGCACTTCCAAGTGCACTTTCAAGCTCACTTTGCACTTGTAGTTTGCACTTGTAGTGCAAAGTGGATTTACCTTTCGTAAATAACCCCATTGTGTCCTTTTTGTCCCACACATATCAGAAAGTGAGCTGCTTTCTGCTGATCAGTCCATTTGTCTGCATCTGGTCCTGCAAACACAAGCTCTATCAGTTCCCTCCATTGTGTCCAGTTTTCAGATACGTTCCCTGATTGCAAATCCAAGGAAGGAAAGCTCTTCGTGTTGCCGTTTGCTGCCATGACTCTTCTGACCTGACTTCTGGTACCATGTGATGTTTTAACACAAAGTATAGGCAGACAGCAAGGAGCTTGAACAGGAGCCTAGTTTTTATTCAGCAGCATCCATCTTACAACAACCACAGCTCCCCACCCCCAGATCACATGACTAAAACTGTTAACTGTTTCTAACATACATAAGGAACTAGGCATAAAAATTGAACTTATAGCAAATACATCATTACTCCTCATTACCTATCACAGTTTTGGAGGCCATGAAATGTCAAGATAGCACAAACCCCCCCAATGACCCCATTTTGGAAAGTAGACACCCCAAGCTATTTGCTAAGGGGCATGGTGAGTATTTAGCAGATCTCATTTATTTTGGAAAATGAAGAAAGAAAAGGATTTTATTTTTTCAATTTTCCAAACTTTGTGACAAAAAGCGAGATCTGCAAAATATTCACCATGCCTCTCAGCTTGGGGTGTCTACTTTCCAAAATGGGGTCATTTGGGGGGGGGGGGGGGGTTGGGGGTTGCGCCATCTTGGCATTTCATGGCCTCCAAAACTGTGATATGTGGTGAGGAGTAAAATCAACAATTTACGCCCTTATAAATCCTGAAGGCGGTGATTGATTTTCAAAGTCCTGTACGTGGCTAGACTGCCAAAAAGTCCCACACATGTGGTATCCCCTTACTCAGCAGAAGCAGCAGAAAGTATTTTGGGGTGTAATTTCAGATATAACCATGGCATGTGTGAGCAATATATCATTTAGTGACAACTTTGTGTAAAAATATTTTTATTTTGTCATTTTTCAGTCACTTGTGACAAAAAAAATATTCAATAGGCTCAATTGACACAATTACCAGTTAAAGCAGTGCAGTGCCAAATTGTAAAAAGTGCTCTGGTCATTAAGGAGGTGAATCCTTCTGAGGCTTAAGTGGTTACGGTAAAAACCTCCATCCTTTACATCCTCTTTAATAATTCCTGTAACATCCTAGTATATGATCTATATCTATGGAGATGATATCTGATTGCTGAAAACACTAAAGAATGGGGGATGGAAGAATAAAATGCTTTAATGTGAAGTGTCCCCAATTTGAATGTAGAATCCCATTGTAAATGTGGAATATCTGCCAATATAGTACCTGTATCTCTAATATATCCCAGAAGCCTCAGCACTAAAGACTGGGAATGTATATCCACCCCTCCCTCCCTACATTCTCTAAAAGGGATCCTATTCCTGACACAATCCGGTGACCTTCAATGGGAACTCCTGATTTGTGGACTTTAGGAAGGTGATGGAATATTGGGGTCACTGGGGTATCCACCATCAGAAATTCTGCTGTTTTATTTAATAAACCCCCCAGATCCTTTCCTTTATCAATTTCAGAAGCCGCTGTATGAGACTCTGTGTGAGGTCCTGCTTAATAACCGGGTACATAAGGGGGTGACTGAGCTGTCACAGCGCCCCCTCTTTATACTGTGTAGACATAAGTACTGCAATAGCTTCACCTTTATCAGCTTCCCTAATTACAAGATCTTTCCTCTGTATAACATTCTGTATATCCTGATATTCCGCTCTAGTGATGTTACAGTATGTTACTTTTTACTAAATGGGAATAATTCCTCATATTCATCTTATAATATAATATCATGTGTCTGGATTTGTCTCTGCAGGTTGCATAGTTGTGATATGACTTCCTCCGGCTGGGATGATCTCCGATCCATTCTTATCAATAACCGATCTCTCACCATACTGGATTTATCATGGAATAATCTGCAAGACTCTAAAATAAAATTTCTATGTGAGACGCTCAGACATCCTGGCTGTACTCTGCAGTGGCTGAAGTGAGAATTATTCTATAAATGATATAATATTCTGCAGGATTCTGATATAAATCTTCTATGTGAGGGACCCAGACATGTCACCTAGATGAAGGTTATACAAAGACAGACTTCTGATTGGCCAGTTACACTGGGAGATCCCATCATAGTCCTTCAGATCACTCACTGTTATTGGCTTTCATCCCCTCCCCCCTCCACTGACTATCAGAGATCAGACTTTGGCTGGGTTCACACTGGAGATCACAGCGACTCACAGCAGGGTGTCCGGTGTGTCTCCATTCACTGTTTCAGGTCCAATTTCAGCCCAAATTTTGGGCTGAATTCGGAACGGAAACAGACCAGAAGATGCACAGGACTCCATATTCTCTTCATTCAGTGACCAATCATGAATTGGTATTGATACACTTTATGCAAAAAACAAACAACTTTATACAGGTAATTGATACCAAAGCACCAGTGCTGTGACTAGCTGGTAATACCCCAACCCCAGTGCTGTAAGTATGTGTTGAAAACTAATACATTAATAATTTCATCAATGCCAAATCTCCAGTGCTCCAATTTGAACTTATTTTGATACATATAAATTGGTATTAATACACTTTATGTAAAGAACACACAACTTTATACAGGTGATTGATACCAAAGTACCAGTGCCGTGACTAGCTGGTAAAGGTGCGTTTTGTGTTTTTTTTAAAAAAACAAATATGTTATACTTACCAGCTCTGTAATGGTTTTGCACAGAGCAGCCCCGATCCTCCTCTTCTTTTCGTCCCACTGCTGATACTCCTGGCTCCTCTCCCCGCCCCCATAGCAAGCTGCGTGTTATACAAACCAGCACTGCAGTAACAGTTGGTGATGTGGAGAGTCCCAGTGCAGTTCAAGCTGGTGCAGTGACTAGCACAAGTAGTGCCCCGCAGCCACCAAGAATTAAAAGACAGGCCCATAGAGCCCATAGTGCCCTTCCTGATGTGTCTGCAAATCCTAATTGGCCGACCACCATCCCTCCTGTCCTCACCATCCTGGTCTCTGTATCGGTGACTGTTTCTGTCACTACCACACACTAGTGGAGTATTAGAATAGGGTACAGCACGGCACAGTCCTAGGGTAAACTTACACAGGGACTCGAAAGATGTTAGATGGCCATCGTATTTTTAGAGACCCTAACCTGGAACGTTTATAGTTACAATACAAGTGTAAAAAAATAAATTAAAAAAAACATAAAAAAATAAATAAAAAAGCCAAAAATAGTTGATATTTTATTGTTCTTCTCTCTCTCTCTCTCTCTCTCTCTCTCTCTCTCTCTCTCTCTCTCTCTCTCTCTCTCTCTCTCTCTCTCTCTCTCTCTCTCTCTCGTTCTGCTCTGTTTTACTGTATTTTATGCTGAGCTGTAATGTTTTATTGTTACTGTATTTTATCGTTTTTGCTTTGCAGGTATGTCATTCTACTGTTGTATTGTCCTGTTATTGTGTTTTATTGATAACCATTACTTGCTTTGCAGGTACACCATTCAGCTGCAGCACAGGTTTATTTATTCTGACAGTAACATGGTTTGCTCTCCAGTGCTGTAAGAGGTGGCATTTGCTTAAGTTAGACTGTGCCGTTACCCCCGGCTCCCGTGCGCATCCCCGGGAGTGACGTCATTGCGGCTCTGGCCAATCACAGCGCCAGAGCCTGCAATACCCAGAAGTAACTCCTGGAGTGATGTTGCCGGCCGGAGAGGTGAACGAGGACTGCTGCAGGGGCTTCCATCTAAGGTAAGTAATACATAATGAGCTAGTATGCTATGCATACTAGCTCATTATGCCTTTGTCTTGCAGGTTTTATTTTTTTGTTTGTTTTTTTCGTGGGTTTACAACCACTTTCAGACTGCTTGTCAGTTTTTCTTCACGGCAAGGTTTTGGCTGCAAGATAAGATCACAAATATGTCTCCCCCTTCTTGCCCTTTTGTATAGGAAGGTTTAAATTAATTTTAGATATATAAACATTTAGGTCAATTTGCTCATATTTGCTGACTGGTAAATCACAGCCATTTACATGATTTGATACTTCCACCAGCTTTTCACTTTTTGGTTTTAAACAAGGTTCTGAACTGGGGTTCCTTCTTCTAAAAAAGGATTTTTGGATTGTACAGTGAGAAAATGTGATAATTTCTCCATTTGTTCTGTCAATACTCCCAACTGAGATTGCATCTGATTCACCCTGTCATGTAAACTACTTTAATTTTTCCAATTAACCCTTGTGGGTGGATTTTGGAAATCAGAAGCTTGAAGCATTTCAGACCCATTTGATTCAGAACCACTTTGAACTTTTCTTTGGTCAGGCTGTTTATCTCTGTAATCATTTCTCAGATTTTTCCCATAATGAGTAAATCACCTTTTTACAAACTGTTTCTTTTTAATTGAGTTTTTAGGAACAGCTGGTATCTTTTTATCATCTGGATTGGGTCTAGCTTTCCTTTGATTGGGAGGACCGGAGTTGTTAACAACTCCAGCATGACTACTTTTTGAAGTCTCAAATTGTCCCTGATTCTTTTTAAACTGAGCCTCAGGTATTAACTGAGCGGGCTTTTTAGATTTATCCTGAGGCTCATCACTGTTCAGTATAACAGTAAAAAGGGTGGTGCTCTCTATTATTAGCCAATACAGACCATTTTTTTGGGATGCTAATCCCGGGCCATAACAACTTTTATGTTATTTGGTAAGGCATTATCAAAAAAATGGATAAATTCATGGCTCTAAAAATTGGGTTCTCTCTCAGCCAAGCTATAGGCATTCTTGAGTACTGATAACAATTCTCCGGGACTTTGATTCGGCCTACATTTCAAAGTATAAATGGCTCTTCTGGCAGCAATAGCTGACTTATAGGGACTGAATTTTGTTTTTATTTCCCATTTTTCTTTGACATAAGATATCACCTGATATTTTATCAATTCTCAGTTTTTTCTGTTATGTAGACTAATTTCATTTTCTGCACCAGCAGGATTGGCTATATTAGAAATATCTTCAGTGTCAGTCATTTTTCAATATTGCAACTAACAAACACAATATCCCAAAAAATAAAAATAAAAAATATATATTTTTTTATAATGGCAATAAAATATAT
Organism: Lithobates clamitans; assembly: GCA_037952925.1. NCBI lineage: Eukaryota > Metazoa > Chordata > Amphibia > Anura > Ranidae > Lithobates > Lithobates clamitans. The sequence goes on along the minus strand of JBBGZY010001546.1, from coordinate 2,723,862 downwards.
ATAATTTGCACAATTATATTTCTTGTTTCAAACTTTAACTTTAATAGATCTCGCTGGGGCCTCCATAATATGTCAGATGTTTATACTGAAATATTAACAGTATTATATTTATGGAAATATGCAAACATCTATAGTTAAGGAGATTTGGTTGATTTTCAAATCAACCTAATAATTCAAATTAGTTTATCCATGCTAGTTAGAAGACAAAAATGAATACAGTGATGTGCTAATATATATATATATATATATATATAATTTATATTTTTTATTTATATTTGAATTTATATTTTTTATTTATATTTGAATTTATATTTTCAATTTGTATCATCACCAGTTATATGTAATATTAATTTACACTGAATTTTAGTATATATATATATATATATATATATATATATATATACTAAAATTCAGTGCAAAATAATATTAGATATAACTGGTAATGATACAAATAAAAAATATAAATTCAAATATCAAAGTATTGATTCAACACATGTGATCTCTTCTCAAACAAATAGACCCTCAATCTTACACTTTAAAAATGCACAAACAAAATGTTATACTGTGCACAGAGTTTGGTAATTTAACCAATACTTATTTATGGTAAAGATAATTCTCTAATGAATGTTATCATAACAAAACCATTGATGACTTTAAAGTCAGTTTTTGTTGAGTTATACAACAATGTGTATTTCTCTATATTTGAAACAGAATTATTTTGTACTGCAGTTAGAAATAAAAAATGTAAACACGATGCTACAAATTTTAAATGGTTTAGTAATGTATATGCTAAATAATTCAATACCAAAAGATAAAATAGAAAATTAATACTTTACCGGAGATCTAAGAAACTTTTGTTTTGAGAGACATCAGATGTGCATCCCCCAAAATAGATTTCTACCATTACTACATTTCTCCGTTCTTCTTCCTTTCGGCTCTCCGTTGTTCAATCACCCTCACTGTCATCTGTACATACTCTATATTCCCCCCAGGAACGGGTGTGGAAATGCCTTTCACATCAGGAGTGACATCAAACACATATTGCCCAAAATCTATATGGGCAATATCGAACCTTTATTCACAGTGGCCGATAGGGGGCAGTGTTGTATTGCTTAACATACCAAATTTAATTCCCGAATAACTTTTGGTTTTAAAGAAACCATAAAATATCAAGAAATGTCTCTTATGTGTCAAACTTGGTAGACTTGTGTCTGTCCATGAGATATATGTCTTCTAAGAATGTCTAATCCACACAATTACCTTTCCCCCTCACATATCTGAAAGGTGAGATCATGTGTGGCTGTACATGCAATAACCTTTATAAGTAATCTCACATTTAAAATTCCTAAAAAAACTATTCATAGTATTATAAGCATGCTCTGCTTATGTTATTATAGATATATAATATCATATTATAATAATCATGTAATAATATCAACAACATGTTAAGAATATATTTTGGAAAATATATTAAAAAAAATATAAACCAAAGCAGGTAACATTGTTTAATGAATTATGCATATACTTACCTTATTATAATGTAATAATAGGAATTTATGGCTAATTTATATATTTGCAATGTACAATTTCTGGTTCATAATATAGTTTTAAGTGAGCCTATATCCTTTAGATAGTCATGAAAAGAGGAAGAAAATAACTATACATTTTTCTGTTCATCTTGAAACCTGAGTCATATTCCCTTTTCTAACAAACATTCCTTTTGGCAGATGCCTTATCTGATTTGGTTGTAAATTTGACTAAGACTCCTCAAAATATATAACTTGAGAGAATGTGCATTGGATCCTTTAAGAGAGGAAAAAACTCTAGTAACAGTGTCTATTCATCATCCATAAACTTAGTTTAACCTCTCTAGAACCATCACAAAATGGCTTCTTTCATGTCCAGAAAAACATATGTAAAATAATATGATTAGGCCTCACATTAATTCTTTTAACCTCAATAGTTCTGACATGTACATACCTCCGACAGTCATACCCACCACACCCCTCTCCTGTACACATCGTCCACTGTCATACCTTCCACACTCCTCTCCTGTAAATACTGCCAACTGTCTTTCTTTCCACACTACTCTCGTGTACATACTGCCCCATAATACATTCCACACTCCTCTCCTGTACATACTGCCCCCATCATACCCTCCACACTCCTCTCCTGTACATAATGCCCACTGGCATACCTTCCACACTCCTCTCCTGTACATACTACCCACTGTCATACCCTCCACACTCCTCTCCTGTACATACTGCCCACTGTCATACCCTCCACACTCCTCTCCTGTACATACTGCCCCCATAATGCCCTCCACATGCCTCTCCTGTACATACTGCCAATTGTCTTTCTCTCCACACTCCTCTCCTGTACATACTGCCCACTGTCATACCCTCCACACTCCTCTCCTGTACATACTGCCCACTGTCATACCCTACACACTCCTCTCCTGTACATACTGCCCACTGTCATACCCTCCACACTCCTCTCCTGTACATACTGCCCACTGTCATACCCTCCACACTCCTCTCCTATACATACGGCCCACTGTCATACCCTCCACACTCCTCTTCTATACATACTACCCACTGTCATACCCTCCACACTCCCCTCCTGTACATACTGCCCACTGTCATACCCTCCACACTCCTCTCCTGTACATACTGCCCAGTGTCATGCCCTCCACACTCCTCTCCTGTACATACTGCCCACTGTCATACCCTCTACACCCCTCTCCTGTACATACTGCCCACTGCCATGCCCTCCACACTCCTCTCCTGTACAAATTGCCCACTGTTATACCCTCCACACTCATCTCCTGTACATAGTGCCCACTGTTATACCCTCCACACTCCGCTCCTGTACATAGTGCCCATTGTCACACCCTGCACATTCCTCTCCCTCACTTGCACATTCCTACTTTCATACCATCCATACTCCTCCTTTATGCCTCTTACCCACAAAAACAGTTCTTTAAAATTATATTAATTATCCTCAAGGTTACCAGCTCTAGAGTGGGCACACTTTTGTTAGTTCAACCAAAGGGAATCTTCTCAGTCCTCATATTTGTTCTGCCCATTAATAGTACTCATTTAATTTTGTGATTACTACTGTGATGAATGAAGGAACATAGGGGATATTAGCTACTCTAAATATACCACTGGTAAAAAAAAATTGTCCCTGAAAATATTTTTGAAATGTTGGCAACTATGCACTTGGGCACTGTCCAAAGGCCACAGGTTCAGTAGGGGGCCCCATGAGAGGCTCCTGGGATCCTGTGATATTAAAGTGGTAGTAAACTTTGCTAACATTACTACTTTTTAGAGGCCCTGAGGTAGGTTATGCCATGATGTACTAGTATGCACAGCATATTAGCACATTGGGGTGCAGTTAACTGCCAGACAGAGCCCTCCAGCACTGCGCTGTGATCAATCCGGTGGGTCCCGGGCGCTTCCTTCTGGGTTCTGTGCCTTTGGTCACTTGCCTTGGCTGGGCTGCGTTGCTGTCACTCCCACGCATGCTCATTCGCATCCTCTCTCTCTCATGCTCCCTTCCTTACCCCTCACCCCTCTCTCATCCCCTTTCTCTCTCTCTCTCTCTCTGTCATCCTCCCTCTCTCTTTTTAATTTAATTTGTTATAACAAAAAATTGTTTGCATTTTTTTAAATATAAAAAGCAACCAAAATCCTCAGCACCAGGCCCATGATTTTCTTAATCTGACCCTAGTTGGGATGTCCTGTCCCCTGTAGCCGAGGTCTCCCCACCGAGCATGGAGGAGACTTGCTGAGAAAGCCAGTCCATGCCTCTGGAGGCGGCCGTGGAGTGTAGCTGGCTGTTCAGACTATCCAAGTCACCCATGCCAGTGGAATACAGGCAGAGAGGACACAAACTTCCTTCTTCTTCAGTTCCAAGTTCCAACAGGAGTGTGCTGCTGTGTCTGCTCTGCATGTCCCCCCTCACAGCAGTCCCCATCTTCCTGAAACTCTCAGCTAATCTTAATAGCCTTCCCCTCTTCACTTCCTGCAATTAACCTTTTGTTGAAAGTTATGCACTGTTTTCCTTATTATGAAGCCTTGTGCCTATTTTTTTTTTTTTGCTATGGGCTTGTCTTTTTAACACCTCAAGAAATGAGATAGGCACTCATAAACTAAAAGCTACTTAATTTCCAGTAAATGTACCAAAGTTTGTAGACACTTTAACTTTTGTGCAAACCAATAAATACCGTATTTATCGGCGTATAACACGCGCCGGCGTATAACACGCACCCCAAGTTTAGGAGAGAATTTTAAGGAAAAAACATTTTTAGGAGGGAAGTTTAAGAAAAAAAAACTTACATTACAATGCCCATCAATGCAGCCTTATCTGTCTATCTGCAGCTTTTTCAGTGTCAGTGCAGCCTTGCCCAGTGCAGTCTCATCAGTGCAGCCTTGTCAGTGCAGCCTTGTCAGTGCAGCTTTGCCCCAGTGCAGCTTTGCCCCAGTGCATCCTTGCCTCAGTGCAGCCTTGCCCCAGTGCAGCCTTGCCCCAGTGCAGCTTCGTTCGTGCAGGTCTGCCCCAGTCCAGCCATGTCAGTGCAGCTTTGTGCACTCAGTGTAGATTCAAAAAATGGCGCCGAGACTGCAGGGAGCCGAGATACACATACTCGAGTGTTCTCGGCTTTTTCCGGCGCCGCCGTCATGCCCAGTCCCGCCCCTGGACCTGTGTTATGTCCATCATAGGGCGGGACTGGGCGTGACTGTCAGCAGCGCCGAAAAAAGCCGAGAACACTCGGGTATGTGTATCTCGGATCCGACAAGCGCAGAGATACACATACTCGAGTGTTCTCGGCTTTTTTCGGCGCCGCTGACAGTCACGCCCAGTCCCGCCCTATGATGGACATAACACAGGTCCAGGGGCGGGACTGGGCGTGACGGCGGCGCCGGAAAAAGCCGAGAACACTCGAGTATGTGTATCTCGGCTCCCTGCAGTCTCGGCGCCATTTTTGAATGTACCCACGGCTGTGTATGTCGGCGGCGACCGCGGCAATTGCCGCGATCGCTCCGATGACACAGAAATCGGCGGGGATCGGCCTATAACACGCACCCACAATTTTCCCCTGATTTTCAGGGGGAAAAAGTGCGTGTTATATGCCGATAAATACGGTATATGCTTATTGATTTTTTTTTTTTTTACCCAAGACATGTGGCTGAATACCTTCTTTGGCCTAAATGTATGACTAAAATTGAGTTTATTGGATTTTTTTACAACATAAAGTAGAAAATATTATTGTTTTTCAAAATGTTTGATCTTTATTCATTTATATCACAAAAAAATACAAATCCCAGAGGTGATCAAATACCACTAAAATAAAGCTCTATTTGTGGGGAAAAAAGGACACACATTTTGTTTGTGTACAGCATTGCATGACCGCGCAATAACCAGTTAAAGCAGCGCAGTGCCAAATTGTAAAAAGTGCTCTGGTCATTAAGGGAGTAAAACCTTCCGGGAAGTGGTTAAGGTAAAAAACCTTCATCCTTTACATCCTTTGTAATAATTCCTGTAACATTCTAGTATATGATTTATATCTATGGAGATGATATCTGATTGCTGGAGACACTAAAAAATGGGGGATGGAAGAATAAAGTGCTTTAATGTGAAGTGTCTCCCATGTGAATGTAGAATCCCATTGTGAATGTGGAATATCCACCAATATAGTATTTGTATCTCTAATATATCCCAGAAGTCTCAGCACTAAAGGCTGGAAATGTATATCCACCCTCCCCCCTACATTCTGCTGTTTTATTTCATAAACCCCCAGATCCTTTCCTTTATCTATCAATTTCAGATGCCCCTGTATGAGACACTGTGTGAGGTCCTGCTTAATAACCGGGTACATACGGGGGTGACTGAGCTGTCATAGCGCCCCCTCTTTATACTGTGTAGACATAAGTACTACAACAGCTTCACCTTTTATCATCTTCCCTAATAACAAGATCTTTCATGTGTATAACATTCTGTATATCCTGATATTCTGTTGTAGTGATGTTATGTTACTTTTCACTAAATGGGAACAATTCCTCATATTCATCTTATAATATAATATCATGTGTCTGGATTTGTCTCTGCAGGTTCTATGATTGTGGTGTGACTTCCTCTGACTGGGATGATCTCCAATCCATTCTTATCAATAATCGATCCCTCACCAAACTGAATTTAGCACATAACATTATTCTGGGAGACTCTGGAATAAAACTTCTATGTGAGGGGCTCAGGCATCCTGACTGTACTCTGCAGCACCTGAGGTGAGAATTATTCTATAAATGATATAATATTCAGCAGGATTCTGGTATAAATCTTCTATGTGAGGGACATCATCACCTAGATGAAAGTTATGCAAAGACAGATTTCTGATTGGCCAGTTACACCGGGAGTTCCCATCATAGTCCTTAAGGTCACTCGCTGTTATTGGCTTTCATCCCCTCCCCCCTCCACTGACTATCAGAGATGAGACTTTGGCGTTTGCGGTGGCTCACAGAAATGGAAATAATTGCTCCTGATTTCATACATGTTGGGGTACATGTACATACAGTGCCATGAAAAAGTATTCATACCCCTTGAAAGGTTCCACATTTTGTCATGTTACAACCAAAAACGTAAATTTATTTTATTGGGATTTTATGTGATAGACCAACACAAAGTGGCACATAATTGTAAAGTGGAAGGAAAGTTATAAATGCTTTTCAATTTTTTTTACAAATAAATATGTGAAAAGTGTGGGGGGGTATTTGTATAGCGCCCCCTTGAGTCAATACTTTGTAGAACCACCTTTCTCTGCAATTACTGCTGCAAGTCTTTTTGGGAATGTCTCTACCAGCTTTGCACTCTAGAGAGGGACATTGTTGTCCATTCTTCTTTGCAAATGAGCTCAAGCTCTGTCAGATTGGATGTAGAATGTCTGTGAACAGCAATTTTCAAGTCTTGCTACAGATTCTCAATTGGATTTAGGTCTGGACTGTGACTGGGCCATTCTAAAACATGAATATGATTTGATCTAAACCATTCCATTGTAGCTCTGGCTGTATGTTTAGGGTCGTTGTCCTGCTGGAAGGTGAACCTCCACCCCAGTCTCAAGTCCTTTGAAGACACAAACAGGTTTTCTTCTAAGATTGTCCTGTATTTGGCTCCATCCATCTTTCCATCAACTCTGATCAGCTTCCCTGTCCCTGCTGAAGAAAAGCATCCCCACAACATGATGCTGCCACCACCATGTTTCACAGTGAGGATGGTGTGTTTAGTGTGATGTGCATTGTTAGTGTTCCGCCACACATAGCATTTTGCTTTTAGGCCAAAAAGTTAAATTTTGGTCTCATCTGACCAGAGCACCTTCTTCCACATGTGTGCTGTGTCCCCCACATGGCTAATCGCAAACTGCAAACAGTATTGCTTTCTTTCTACAATGGCTTTCTTTTTGCCACTCTTCCATAAAGGCCAGATTTGTGGAGTGCATGACTAATAGTTGTCCTGTGGACAGATTCCCCCACCTGAGCTGTGGATCTCTGTAGCTCCTCCAGAATTACCATGGGCCTCTTGGCTGCTTCTCTGATTAATGCCCTCCTTGCACAGCTGGTAAGTTTAGGTGGACGGCCATGTCTTGGCAGGTTTGCAGTTGTGCCATACTCTTTCCATTTTCCGATGATGGATTGAACAGTGCTCTGTGAGATGTTAAAAGATTGAGATTTTTTTTATAACCTAACCCTGCTTTATACTTCTCCACAACTTTATCCCTGACCTGTCTGGTGTGTTCCTTGGCCTTCATGATGCTGTTTGTTCCCTAAGGTTTTCTAAAACACCTCTGAGTAGGGATGAGCCGAACACCCTCCTGTTCGGTTTGCAGCAGAACATGCGAACAGGCAAAAAATTTGGCAGAACACATGAACACTGTTAAAGTCTATGGGACACGAACATGAAAAATCAACAGTGCTAATTTTAAAGGCTTATATGCAAGTTATTGTCATAAAAAGTGTTTGGGGACCTGGGTCCTGCCCCAGGGGACATGTATCAATGCAATTTTTTTCGGGAGCAGTGATTTTTTTAATGCTTAAAGTGAAACAATAAAAATGAAATATTCCTTTAAATATTGTGCCGAGGGGGTGTCTATACTATGCCTGTAAAGTGGCGCAATTTTCCCATATTTAGAACAGTACCATAGCAAAATGACAATTCTAAAGAAATAATAATAATTGTCATTTAACCACTTGACGACCGCCGCACGACTGTATACATTCACAGAGCGGCACGGGCAGGCAAAAGGACATACATATACGTCCTTGCCTTCCCGCGGGTGGGGGGTCCGATTGGACCCCCCCCGGTGCCAGCGGTGGTCGCCTTTGGTCTGGTAGCGATCAGAGATGAGGGGGAGGCCATCCGATCGTGGCCCCCCCCTCGCAATCGCTCCCAGCCAATGAGATTCTTCCCCTGCCTCTGTGTAGTACACAGAAGCAGGGGATGTGATGTCATCTCTCCTCGGCTCAGCAGTTTCCGTTCCGGCGCCGAGGAGAGAAGACTGAAATGTGAGTGCACCAAACACACACACACAGTAGAACATGCCAGGCACACATTACACCCCCCTTTACCCCCCGATCCCCCCCCATCACCCCCCCCCCCCCCCCCCGTCACACTGACACCAAGCAGTTTTTTTTTTTTTCTGATTACTGCATGGTGTCAGTTTGTGACAGTTAGTGTGGTAGGACAGTTAGTATTAGCCCCCTTTAGGTCTAGGGTACCCCCCTAACCCCCCTAATAATGTTTTAACCCCTTGATCACCCCCTGTCGCCAGTGTCGCTAAGCGATCATTTTTCTGATCGCTGTATTAGTGTCGCTGGTGACGCTAGTTAGGGACGTAAATATTTAGGTTCGCCGCCAGCGTTTTATAGCGACAGGGACCCCCCCATATATCTAAAAAATGTTTTAACCCCTTGATTGCCCCCTAGTTAACCCTTTCACCACTGATCACCGTATAACCGTTACGGGTGACGCTGGTTAGTTCGTTTATTTTTTATAGTGTCAGGGCACCCACCGTTTATTACAGAATAAAGGTTTAACCCCCTGATCGCCCGGCGGTGATATGCGTCGCCCCAGGCAGCGTCAAATTAGCGCCAGTACCGCTAACACCCACGCACGCAGCATATGCCTCCCTTAGTGGTATAGTATCTGAACGGATCAATATCTGATCCGATCAGATCTATACTAGCGTCCCCAGCAGTTTAGGGTTCCCAAAAACACAGTGTTAGCGGGATCAGCCCAGATACCTGCTAGCACCTGCTTTTTGCCCCTCCGCCCGGCCCAGCCCACCCAAGTGCAGTATCGATCAATCACTGTCACTTACAAAACACTAAATGCATAACTGCAGCGTTCGCAGAGTCAGGCCTGATCCCTGCTATCGCTAACAGTTTTTTTGGTAGCGTTTTGGTGAACTGGCAAGCACCAGCGGCCTAGTACACCCCGGTCGTAGTCAAACCAGCACTGCAGTAACACTTGGTGATGTGGCGAGTCCCATAAGTGCAGTTCAAGCTGGTGAGGTGGCAAGTAGTGTCCCGCTGCCACCAAGAAGAAGACAAACACAGGCCCGTTGTGCCCATAGTGCCCTTCCTGCTGCATTCGCCAATCCTAATTGGGAACCCACCGCTTCTGCAGCATCCGTACTTCCCCATTCACATCCCCAACCAAATGCAGTCGGCTGCATGAGAGGCATTTTCTTTATGTCCTCCCGAGTACCCCTACCCAACGAACCCCCCCAAAAAAGATGTTGTGTCTGCAGCAAGCGCGGATATAGGCGTGACACCCGCTATTATTGTCCCTCCTGTCCTGACAATCCTGGTCTTTGCATTGGTGAATGTTTTGAACGCTACCATACACTAGTTGAGTATTAGCGTAGGGTACAGCATTGCACAGACTAGGCACACTTTCACAGGGTCTCCCAAGATGCCATCGCATTTTGAGAGACCCAAACCTGGAACCGGTTACAGTTATAAAAGTTAGTTACAGAAAAAAGTGTAAAAAAAAAATATATAAAATAAAAAAAAATAGTTGTCGTTTTATTGTTCTCTCTCTCTCTATTCTCTCTCTATTGTTCTGCTCTTTTTTACTGTATTCTATTCTGCAATGTTTTATTGTTATTATGTTTTATCATGTTTGCTTTTCAGGTATGCAATTTTTTATACTTTACCGTTTACTGTGTTTTATTGTTAACCATTTTTTTGTCTTCAGGTACGCCATTCACGACTTTGAGTGGTTATACCAGAATGATGCCTGCAGGTTTAAGTATCATCTTGGTATCATTCTTTTCAGCCAGCGGTCGGCTTTCATGTAAAATCAATCCTAGCGGCTAATTAGCCTCTAGACTGCTTTTACAAGCAGTGGGAGGGAATCCCCCCCCCCCACCGTCTTCCGTGTTTTTCTCTGGCTCTCCTGTCTCAACAGGGAACCTGAGAATGCAGCCGGTGATTCAGCCAGCTGACCATAGAGCTGATCAGAGACCAGAGTGGCTCCAAACATCTCTATGGCCTAAGAAACCGGAAGCTACGAGCATTTCATGACTTAGATTTCGCCGGATGTAAACAGCGCCATTGGGAAATTGGGAAAGCATTTTATCACACCGATCTTGGTGTGGTCAGATGCTTTGAGGGCAGAGGAGAGATCTAGGGTCTAATAGACCCCAATTTTTTCAAAAAAGAGTACCTGTCACTACCTATTGCTATCATAGGGGATATTTACATTCCCTGAGATAACAATAAAAATGATTAAAAAAAAAATGAAAGGAACAGTTTAAAAATAAGATAAAAAAGCAAAAAAATAATTAAAATTTTTTTTTAAAAAAAGCACCCCTGTCCCCCCCCTGCTCTTGCGCAAAGGCGAACGCAAGCGTCGGTCTGGCGTCAAATGTAAACAGCAATTGCACCATGCATGTGAGGTGTCACCGCGAACGTCAGTTCGAGGGCAGTAATTTTAGCAGTAGACCTCCTCTGTAACTCTAAAGTGGTAACCTGTAAAGGCTTTTAAAGGCTTTTAAAAATGTATTTAGTTTGTCGCCACTGCACGTTTGTGCCCAATTTTAAAGCATGTCATGTTTGGTATCCATGTACTCGGCCTAAGATCATCTTTTTTATTTCATCAAACATTTGGGCAATATAGTGTGTTTTAGTGCATTAAAATGTCAAAAAGTGTGTTTTTTCCCCAAAAAATGCGTTTGAAAAACCACTGCTCAAATACTGTGTGAAAAAAAAAATGAAACACCCACCATTTTAATCTGTAGGGCATTTGCTTTAAAAAATATATAATGTTTGGGGGTTCAAAGTAATTTTCTTGCAAAAAAAAAAAATTTTTTCATGTAAACAAAAAGTGTCAGAAAGGGCTTTGTCTTCAAGTGGTTAGAAGAGTGGGTGATGTGTGACATAAGCTTCTAAATGTTGTGCATAAAATGCCAGGACAGTTCAAACCCCCCCCCAAATGACCCCATTTTGGAAAGTACACACCCCAAGCTATTTGCTGAGAGTCATGTCGAGTCCATGGAAAATTTTATATTGTGACACAAGTTGCGGTAAAGAGACACATTTTTTTTTTTTTTTGCACAAAGTTGTCACTAAATGATATATTGCTCAAACATGCCATGGGCATATGTGAAATTACACCCCAAAATACATTCTGTTGCTTCTCCTGAGTACGGGGATACCACATGTGTGAGACTTTTTGGGAGCCTAGCCGCGTACGGGACCCCGAAAACCAAGCACCGCCTTCAGGCTTTCTAAGGGCGTAAATTTTTGATTTCACTCTTCACTGCCTATCACAGTTTCGGAGGCCATGGAATGCCCAGGTGGCACAAACCCCCCAAATGACCCCCCAAAAAATCAAAAATTTACACCCTTAGAAATCCTGAAGGTGTTGATTGGTTTTCGGGGGCCCCGTACGCAGCTAGGCTCCCAAAAAGTCCCACACATGTGGTATCCCCATACTCAGGAGAAGCAGCTAAATGTATTTTGGGGTGCAATTCCACATATGCCCATGGCCTGTGTGAGCAATATATCATTTAGTGACAACTTTGTGCAAAAAAAAAACAAAAAAAAAAAAGTGTCACTTTCCCGCAACTTGTGTCAAAATATAAAATATTCCATGGACTCAACATGCCTCTCAGCAAATAGCTTGGGGTGTCTACTTTCCAAAATGGGGTCATTTGGGGAGGGGGGGTTTGTGCCATCTGGGCATTTTATGGCCTTCAAATCTGTGATAGGTAGTGAGGAGTGAAATCAAAAATTTACGCCCTTAGAAATCCTGAAGGAGGTGATTGGTTTTCGGGGCCCAGTATGCGGCTAGGCTCCCAAAAATTCCCACACATGTGGTATCCCCGTACTCAGGAGAAGCAGCTGAATGTATTTTGGGGTGCAATTCCACATAGGCCCATGGCCTATGTGAGCAATATATCATTTCGTGACAACTTTTTGTAAATATTTTTTTTTTTTGTCATTATTCAATCACGGGACAAAAAAAATAAATATTCAATGGGTTCAACATGCCTCTCAGCAATTTCCTTGGGGTGTCTACTTTCCAAAATGGGGTCATTTGGGGGGGGGTTTGTACTGCCCTTCCATTTTAGCACCTCAAGAAATGACATAGGCAGTCATAAACTAAAAGCTGTGTAAATTCCAGAAAATGTACCCTAGCTTGTAGACGCTATAACTTTTGCGCAAACCAATAAATATACACTTATTAACATTTTTTTTACCAAAGACATGTGGCCGAATACATTTTGGCCTAAATGTATGACTAAAATTGAGTTTATTGGATTTTTTTAATAACAAACAGTAGAAAATATCATTTTTTTTCAAAATTTTCGGTCTTTTTCCGTTTATAGTGCAAAAAATAAAAACGGCAGAGGTGATCAAATACCATCAAAAGAAAGTTCTATTTGTGGGAAAAAAAGGACGCAAATTTTGTTTGGGTACAGCATTGCATGACCACGCAATTAGCAGTTAAAGCGATGCAGTGCCAAATTGGAAAAAGTCCTCTGGTCCTTAGGCAGCATAATGGTCCGGGGCTGAAGTGGTTAAAACTGATCGCGGCTGTAATAAATTGTCGGGCCTCGGCAATATAGATAAAAATCATTAAAAAAAGAGCATGGGATCCACTCCCAGTCCATTACTAGGCCCTTTGGGTCTGGTATGAATTTTAAGGGGAACCCCGAATCAAAAAAAAAAAAAAAATGTGTGGAGGTCCCCCTAAAATCCATACCAGGCCTTCGGGTCTGATATGGAAATTGAGGGGAACCCTGCACCAATTTTTTAAAAAAATGGCTTAGGGGTCCCCCTAAAATCCATACCAGACCCTTATCCAAGCACGCAACCTGGCAGGCTGCAGGAAAAGAGGGGGGGATGAGAGAGCACCCCCCCTGAACCATACCAGGCCACATGCCCTCAACATGGGGAGGGTGCTTTGGGGTAACCCCCCAAAGCACCTTGTCCCCATGTTGATGGGGACAAGGGCCTCTTCCCCACAACCCTTGCCCGGTGGTTGTGGGGGTCTGCTGGTGGGGGGCTTATCGGAATCTGGAACCCCTCTTTAACAAGGGAAACCCCAGATCCTGGCCTCCCCCCTGTCTGAAATGGTAACGGCCTACCATTTCACAAAAAAAAGTGTCAAAATGGTACAAAAGACAAGACACAGCTTGGGACAAGTCCTTTATTAAAAAAATAAAAATTAAAATGTCCTCCCGACGGACCGAAGAAGAAAAAAAAATCTGCCACTGATCTGCCTCCATGGGAGGCTCCCACCATCTGACACTTCTTGGCTTGTAAAAGCTCTTATATAACTGAGGGCTGAGCCGCACAGGGACTTCCCCATGGCTTCCCCGTGGCGTCAGAGGGGGGCGGGGTCACCCATTTAGGTAACCGGGTTGCCCCGCCCCCTCTAATGCCATGGGGAAGCCATGGGGAAGTCCCCGTGAATCAGAGGGGGGAGGGGTCATCCAGTTACATCACCAGATGGCCCCGCCCTCAGTTATATAAGAGCTGTCACAAGCCAAGAAGCGTCAGACGGTGGGTCTTTTTAGGTCCGTTGGGCGGCGTGAACTTACTTTGTGGGACATTTTTATTTTTTTATTTTTTAATAAAGGACTTGTCCCAAGCTGTATCTTGTCTTTTGTACCATTTTGACACTTTTTTTGTGAAATGGTAGGGGTACATTTGGCAGGAGAAAAATGTGCCACTTTACAAATCACTGCTCCCAAAAAAAACGTCCATTTAAAAAAAAAATTGTTTGCATTGATACATGTCCCCTGGGGCAGGACCCAGGTCCTCATACACTTTTTATGACAATAACTTGCACGTAAGCCTTTAAAATTAACACTTTTGATTTTTCATGTTAGTGTCCCATAGACTTTAACGGTGTTACCGCAGCTTTCAAACTTGCCCCGAACACCGCATATTGTTCGGTGTTCGCAGAACTTATGCTCAGGCTGAAGAGTTCACCCATCCCTACCTCTGAGGGCTTCACAGAACAGCTGTATTTATACTGAGATTAAATGACACACAGGTGGACTCTATTTACTAATTAAGTGACTTCTGAAGGCAATTGGTTCCCCTAGATTTTAGTTAGGGGTATCAGAGTAAAGGGGGCTGAATACGAATGCCCCCATACTTTTCACATATTTATTTGTATCATTTATCATTTTCCTTCCACTTCACAATTATGTGCCACTTTGTGTTGGTCTATCACATAAAATCCCAATAAAATACATTTACGTTTTTGGTTGTAACATAACAAAATGTGGAAAATTTCAAGGGGTGTGAATACTTTTTCAACTGTACTGCACTGTATAACATTGTATGTGTAGTGAGGATAGAATCCAGGAGAAACTCCCAGAATGGTTCTATGGAGTCTGATCACACCAGCCAAGCACTGATTGGTCTTGTTGGGATCAGACTGACATGCCGGTGTTAAAAATCCAATCCTCATCCATCAGAACCATTCATGGCCCATTTAGCTCTGGTTCCTTCAGAACACAGGACCGGCTTGTGGGCTGGGCAGGGAACACCCCCCAAGGTTGATTGGCTGATGGCTAAAGTCCACCCACATCCATAAATTTGGGAACCTGAGATATGAACGGGGTGATTCCCATGGTGCCGGTCTAATCGGTGAATAGCGGATGTTCCTGACGTGTTCCTGTCACAGGATAATCCTCAGAAAAAGTTTATTTCTGTTTAATTCTCACAGCCAGACTGTCTGTCCTTTTGTCTTTGTTGTATTTTCTGACATTCATTATCTTTGTTCATATTTTATACACTAAATAACAAACTAGTGTACATATCTATATTACGCAAACAGACAACCTACCTGCAGACAGAGGTAAGTGTTACCACAACCCCAGTGTTATTATATGGCTGTGTAACTATGTAACAAACCACCTAACAACCTGATCCTGATACTTCCAATTAATAATTACACAACAAAAATTATAATAAAAAGCAAATACTACATACAATATATGTCTGCTACTACCACAACCTCAGTGCTGTAACAATGTGTTGCAGCCTAATGAATTGGTATCAATACACTTTATGCAGAAAACTAACAACTTTATACAGGTAATTTATACCAAAGTACCAGTGCTGTGATTGGCTAGTAAAACCACAACCCCAGTGCTGTGACTGGCTGGTAAGGAAGCTTTTTGTGTTTTTTTTTTAAATAACAAACATGCTATACTTACCAGCTCTTTAATGGTTTTGCACAGAGCAGCCCCGATCCTCCTCTTCTGGGGTCCTCCCCCGGCTGAGAGCCCACATATCAAGCCGCTTGTTATTGTGGAGACTTGTACTTGCTCACTCCTGAGCCCAGCTCTGTGTGTTCATAAGATGCCCCCTGTTCCCTTCTCATTGGCTGTGATTGACAGCAGCAAAAGCCAATGGCTCCCCCTACTGTGTCTAAGCCAATGAGGAGGGAGGGAGCCAAGAGAGCCTCTGCTCTTGTGCACATTGCTGGATGGAGATCAGGCTCAGGTAAGCATTGGGTGGATGGGGGGAGCTGCATGCAGAAGATGTTTTACCTTAATACAGAGAATACAGAAAATATATTAACTGGTTCGCAACCAACCGCAGCAGTTGTACTGCAGCAGGTTGTCTCTCCTGGTGTCATCGTACGTCGGACGCGTGTCCCTGCGATGATCAGTTTAGTTTCAGAATCAATCAGTCTACAGGCCCCCAATGATTTCTGACCTGGACCTGCTGATTGGTTCTGGCAAATGGCAGACTATCCTCTGCCTGTGTAATGTAAACACAAGCAGAGGAAGTGATGTCCTCAGTCCTTTTCGGTTCCAGCTCAAGAGGAGAAGACATCTTACTGTGAGTAAACCAACACTACTGACACCAGGACACGTAGGTACACATTTAACCCCTTGATTATCCCCGATCGCCTTCCTCCAGTTAACCCTTTCACTCCCTGTCACAGTGTCACTAGTATAGTGTACGGATCTCTTTCCTGATCACCGTATTAGTGTCACAGGTGATATCAGGTTTTAGCGTGAGTCAGTGGTAGCGTCAATACCAGTCATATTAGTACCAGATACACTAACATGCGCACACACACACTATATGGCTTCATTACTAGTATACTATCTGAACGGATCAATATCTTTGATCTGATAAGATCTATACAGCAGCGAACATGCGAACAGGCAAAAAATTTGTGTGAACAAATCACCCTGCTGCCAGACCCTCATCTATCAGTTAAGACAATAAGCAGTCATTTGCGTAGTTTTGTTACGTTTATTGCGGGATATAACTTGGGTAGGACAAGGGAAGATATGGGATGCCCATAGCGCTTGTTGGTTTGTACTTGTATTTGCAAAGCATTAATCTGTAGCTTCTGTCTTGCAATAATGAATCTCCATCATTCATAGTCTATTCCTTCAGTGCTTCTCCTCCTGCAGACTATTGCTCCTCCTCTGCAGTAGCTCCTGCAGAACATCACCTCTCCTGTACAAACTTCCACTGCAAAACTGTTAGATGAATACCATTTTACTTCCAGTACTACAAACGAGAATCACTCTGAATAATCCTCAACTTGAACAGCAACTCAGCACTCCATTCTATCTTTTCCTGCTCTCAGAACTCCTCCCTGGTAGCATGTGATCCCAGCTTATATGGGAGGCCTGCCCCCTGCCAATACCGAGAGGTAATTGGTCAGAGCTCCTCACATGAGCTGCCTGCCACTCATACTTCTGGTCCAACCCCCATTCCAGAAACATCTTTCTGAAGATGGAGGAGGCATCTCTGGATCAAAGTACAGGTGACCACACCCACCACTGCACTGAACACTCCCAGTCCCAGAATCAAAACAGACAGGCCGAGCAGACTGCATAAGCCTGCCTAAATTTACCTGCACATATCCCTGAACTTAGGAAAAAATCCTATTCTAGCATCTACCTTCAGGTAGGGGGTGCTACACAAGGTATTGCCATAAAAAGTGTATGGGGACTCGGGTCCTGCCCCAGGGGACATGTATCGATGCAAAAAAGTTTTTAAAACTGATGTTTTTTCGGGAGCAGTGATTTTATTCATGCTTAAATTGAAACAATAAAAATGAAATATTCCTTTAAATATCGTGCCTGGGGGGTCTGCTTAGTCTGCCTGTAAAATAGCACATCCTTGTGTTTTACTGTGCCACAGCAAAATTACATTTCTAAAGGAAAAATGTCATTTAAAATTGCTTGGTATGAATATTAGGGGGAATCCTGCGCCAAATTTTTTTTTTAAATGGCGTGGGGGTCCTCCCCAAAACCCATACCAGGCCCTTCTGGTCTGGTATGGATTTTATGGGAACCCTGCTCCAAAATTTTTAAAAAATGGCACAGAGTCCCTAAAATCCATACCAGACCCTTATTCGTGCACGCAACCTGGCAGGCTGCAGGAAAAGGGGGGATGAGAGAGCGCCCCCCCTCCTGAACCGTACCAGGCCACATGCCCTCAACTTGAGAAGGGTGCTTTGGGGTCCCCCCAAAACACCTTGTACCCATGTTGATGGGAACAAGGGCCTCTTCCCCACAACCCTTGCCTGGTGGTTGTGAGGGTCTGCTGGAAGGGGGCTTATCAGAATCTGGAAGCCCCCTTTAACAAGGGGGCCCTCAGATCCTGCCCCCCCCATGTGAATGGGTATTGGGTACATTGTACCCCTACTCCCTCACCAAAAAAGTGTCAAAAAAGTAAAAATAACAGGAGACAATTTTGGACAAGTCCTTTATTAAAAAAAAAGTGTCCCGCGATGTCCATTAATCTTCAATCACAGCATTTGACGTTCCCAAGAAAAAAAAAAAATGGGAGGCGTCCCTGCAACTGCCGTTTTTGCTTTGACAGCTCCTATATAGGCAAGGGAGGGGCCACATGCTGACGTAAACTGGGTGACCCCGCCCCCTTCTGACATCATGTGATGTCAGAGGGGGTGGGGTCAGCTGGTTTATGTCACCGGGTGGCCCTGCCCTCAGCTATATAACAACTGTTATATAAAAGGCTGCAGTCGCAGGTACGCTTGCCATGGAGGCAGCGTTTTTCAGTTTTTTCTTTTTTTCTCGGTCCGTTGGCACTGTGATCAAAGATGAATGGACATTGCGGGACACTTTTTAATTTTTTCAATAAAGGGCTTGTCCAAAACTGTCTCCTGTCATTTTTACTTTTTTAACACTTTTTTGGTGAATGGTTAGGGGTACAATGTACCTGATACCCATTCACATAGGGGGGCGGTATCTGGGGGCCCCCTTTTTAAAGGGGGCTTCCAGATTCCGATAAGCCTCCTGCCGAAGACACCCACAACCACTGGGCAAGGGTTGTGGGGAAGAGGCCCTTGTTCCCATCAACATGGGTACAAGGTGTTTTGGGGGGACCCCAAACCACCCTCCTCATGTGGGCATGTGGCCTGGTATGGTTCAGGAGGGGGGTGCTCTCTTGTTCCCCCTTTTTCTGTGGCCTGCCAGGTTCTGTGCTTGGATAAGGGACTGGTATGGATTTTGGGGGGACCCCCACGCCATTTTTTTTTAAATTATGGAGCGGGGTTCCCCTTAAAATCCATACCAAACCTGAAGGGCCTCAAAAACAGGCTGCACCAAAACGTAATGTTTGTAGGTGGGTAAATGTTTTTCTTCAGCATACTGTATGGCTCTGTGTGCCTCTGGACTTCACCTGTGCTCCTAGGCCTCCATCTTGTGGCAAATGTCTGAATTACAGTCATGTCCTTGAATATTAGAATCATCCCATGGAATGTCAGGGGTTTGAATTCAAAATACTAAAATTTTTGCAGGCCCAACATCCCCACATAATGTTTTTACAGGAAACTCATTTACTAGGCAACAAAATTCTGGCCATAAAACATCCCTGAATGCACAGAGCCATACATGCCATTATTTGTCTTATGCTAGAGGTGTGTCTATCTTGTTGCATAAGTCCTTACATTGCTCCATAGAAACGGTGATTGCAGATCTTGGGGGCAGATACTTAGTAGTAATAATTGAAGTTTATTCTCGCAGGTTGGCCCTGGTAAATGTATATATTCCCCCTCCTTTTACAGGGAATATCCTGTACGAGGTGTTGGAGAAATTGGCATCTCATGCTCCATTCCAGTTACTGGTGGCTGGAGATTTCAATATTATTCTTAACTATACATTGGACACGTCCAATCCACACAGGACTCCAAACCACGACTTGTTGCATTGGGCGGAAGCTGCGGGTCTCACAGAGATCTGGCAGTGGAAGTATCCCACTGACAGATGCTACTCATATTTGTCCTCAGTACATGCTTTGTCCTCCAGAATAGACCTGGCGTTCGCCAATGGAACATTATTCCTGCTGGTGGCTGGGGCATCCTATCTTCCGGGGGGCTTATCAGATCACACCCCACTTCAAATTACCTTGCAATTAGGCTACCAGAGCTCAAGGAGAATTTGGCGTTTGTCACCTAGATGGGTTGGGGAACCCACTGTGGAGGAGATGCTGAAACCGCACATTGATACATTTTGGCAGATTAATGAAGGATCAGCAACGGTACACACTGAGTGCAAGGCCTTCAAGGCCACCACTCGGGGGGTATACATATCAACCATAAAATGACTGAGAACAGAGCAGAATAGTGTGGAAAAACAACTCCAGGACAAGGAACAAGAATACGCTAAGGCACATGCTTATTCACCTTCTCCTGACACGTTGACTCAGTTGCAGTTGGCAAGGAGGAATATGATATGATATGTATTATCAGGATATGACTATTTGCCAGCTGCAAAAGAGTGCAGCGAGAGTTTTTGAAAAAGGAGATAAAAAGGAAAACTATCAGATCTCCTTACAGCAGGGGACACGTCCCCGACAGTAGTTCTGCATATTGTCTCCATCCGGACAACTATTGAGAGATAGGGAGGACAGTGTACGGGAGTTTGCATCCTTCTATAGGTCTCTGTACTCCCCTATAGATTCATATGACACTGGTGACCTTGGGGACACATTAGGGACCCTACAGTTGCCCTCACTGCCGGAGGAATCGAGCAGTTTTCTGGATGCCGCGTTCAGGGAGAAGGAGGTAGTCTCAATAGGGTCATTTTCTAGTGGTAAGGCTCCTGGACCCGACGGTCTGCCAATTGAGTGGTACCGCCATTACTCAGAGACCCTGGCACCCAGACTGCTGCAATTATACACAGACTGTTTACAGAAGGGAAGCCTCCCCCCTTCCTTTTATGAGGCTCATATTGTATTATTGGCTAACCCAGATAAAGACCCACTGCAGTGTTCGTCATATAGACCCATCTCTTAAATATGGACCTCAAGACTATTCTGATGGGCTTGGACGCTCAGATGTTCCACAAATCTAACAAACAGACACCCACCTTTACTTTAATCCAGAAAATCTGGAATAAGGGTAGACAGATACAAGAGGTGACCGGCTTTACTGAATATAGTCCGATATGGTGGAATCTCTCCTACGTCAAACTGGCAAAACTTAAACAGGGCCCCAGTTGGCACTCCTTTGGCGTGACTTTGCTATCACACATATTTCAGAATGGCAGAATGAGGTGCTTGGGACGCTTAATCAAGTGTTCCGGACTACCGTCCCCTTAGATCTAATTCACTGCATACTAGGGGTACTGGAGGATGTTGTCCCGGAGAAGATGACTAGAATAGCATTCTCTAGGGCACTGTTCCTGGCATGCAAGCTCATTTTGATTGGTTGGAAATCGGTCTCGCCACCCTTGGTAGCCTCCTGGATAACAAATATGGGAAATACCTTGGTTATGGAAAAATATATTTATCAACATAGGGGCAGCCCTGGCAGATTTGAAAGAATTTGAGCACCATAGTTAGATACCCCTGGACTAAGTCCCAGGGAATTGGTAATGTCTAGATTAATGCAATGCCCTATGGGAGGAACATAAGGGGTTATTGATGGATAACGCCAGATGTACGATATGTATCAGTATGTTGTAAACATTTTAGGTTTAAAGACAAGATAAATATGATGGACGCTGGGAGGACTGTACATTGTATATGTAAACGTATTAATATATAATGTTTGTACATTGGAAACTGTTTGAACTTATTCAATAAACACCTTTTTGATTAAAAAAAAAAAAATATGGACCTCAAAATACTGACCAGACTGTTAGCTACTGGACTTATATTGGTCCTGCAGCAGGTTATTTCCCACTACCAAACAGGTTTTATGCTCAAAAAGGCCACGGATATTAATTTGCACAGGGTTTTCACCCACACTCAGTTGGGCCCAGATATTTCTAGCGGTGGAATACTGGTCTTTCTAGATCTGGAAAAGGCCTTTGATTCCGTGGATTGGAATTACATGAGGGTGGTACTGGAGGTATTAGGTTTCGGTCCTCAGTTCCGGAAGTGGATCGACATTCTATATCATTGCCCCATGGCAGCCATGAAGTTAAACAATATGTTATCTGAATTTTTTCCAATATATAAGGGCACTTGCCAAGGATGCCCTTTATACCCGGGTCTTTTCTCTATCGTGATCGAACCCTTGGCAGCAGCCTTGTGAGCCTCTGAGGAGGTACAAGGGATAACGGTGGGTAGCTTGACTGAAAGAATGGCACTGTATGCAGATGATATGGTTCTTTTTTTGCAAGACTCCAAGAATTCCCTGTCGGCAGCTTTAGACATCCTAAATTCATTTGCTCACTTTTCGGGTCTGAAAGTCAACTGGGGAAAATCCCAGATTCTCTCACTCAGGACGCCATCCCCCAGATGTGAGATTCCCGCAGATTGTCCCTTGCAGGGGGTAGAGGTGATCAAATATCTGGGGTTACATATCTTCAACTCCGTATCAGACTTTATTGCTTTGAATGTCGATCCACTTTTGACTAAGCTAAAATCCAGACTACAGGCATGGCAGAATCTACCTCTGACACTCATAGGTAGGGTGAACTTGGTGAAAATGACATTTTTACCTCTGTTTTTATATATATTTCGGAATTCCCCTGTTTGGATACTGAGATATATATTGAAAATAATAGATCAGCTCATACCAACTTTCCTGTGGCAGGGGCGACACCAACGAATTAAATTTCGGGTGTTACAACTGCAAGGGGGATTGGCGGTCCTGGACTTTCATAGATATTTCTTAGCGGGTCAGCTAGTATTCATACATAGGTGGTTTACTATACCTGAGGATGACACTGATAATACACTAGAGGTGGCTGTTGTTGGTTCATATGAGGCACTGACACATCTCCCGTATCGGGGTGTCAGGGCTCCGAATAGACTCACGATATCCATGCGTGCAACCAGTAGGGCATGGGTAGCAGTGACCAAGATGGGTAGCGCTTCTGAGATTTCTCCTCACACAAAACTTAGGAAGAATCCTAAATTAACACACTTCTACGAGCACCCTGATCCAATCATCTGGACTAAATTTGGTATTAAGACGCTGAAAGACATAGTGGGTGGTGGGAAACTTCTACAGTATGACGCCCTGAAAACTAAGTTTAATCTTCCCAATACTCACTTGTTCCGTTATCTTCAGCTCAGACATGCATACAATTCCCAATTTGGAGATATTGGTATTTCCTTGAAAATGAGTGATGTTGAGTCCTTACTGAGGGAGGACACTTTGGACAAGGCCTTGTCTACAATATTTAAACAACTGTTCGGTGAGGGAGGAGATCTCCTTGCAAAGTGTAGGGCAGTGTGGGGTGGGGTGTTCCCCCAGATGGATAGGGATGACTGGGACAATGTATGGGACATTAATTTTACTAGATTGGTCTCTGCTAGAGACCAACTCATTCAATTTAAATTCATGCATCGCATTTATCTTACTCCAGATAGATTGGCTAAGATGTTCCCTACCCGGTCACCTGGTTGCTGGTGATGCAGTTCCCTCACTGCCGATTTCATGCATATCTTTTGGAATTGCTCGAACATTCAAGTATTTTGGAAGGGGGTCACAGAATGTATTGCAGAAGTAACAGCCATTCCTATACAGCCCCCAATAGAGACTTTTGGGACTGGTGGACAATCTATCCCCAAAGAGTAACTCGTACTTTGCCGACAATCCTAATCTATTACACTAGGAAAATGATAGTGTTATCATGGAAAAAGCCTAATCCTCCATCGATATCAGAGTGGAAGGGTGTGGTTAATAGGGCTGCACCTTTATACAGGGCTACATACATTAGCAGGGGCATACCACAAAAATTTGATAAAGTGTGGGGCAGTTGGATGAATAGTGAAACTACAGTGGCGGATTGAGTGATACCTAATAGAATGCACCTGCAGTGGGTTTTAACTATCTACTATGTATGTAACTATCTTACATAGTTACATAGTTACATAGTAGGCGAGGTTGAAAAAAGACACAAGTCCATCAAGTCCAACCTATGTGTGATTATGTGTCAGTATTACATTGTATATCCCTGTATGTTGCGTTCATTTAGGTGCTTATCTAACAGTTTCTTGAAACTATCCATGCTCCCCGCTGAGACCACCGCCTGTGGAAGGGAATTACACATCCTTGCCGCTCTTACAGTAAAGAACTCTCTACGTAGTTTAAGGTTAAACCTTTTTTCTTTTAATTTTAATGAGTGGCCGAGAGTCTTGTTAAACTCTCTTCTGCGAAAAAGTTTTATCCCTATTGTGGGGTCACCAGTACAGTATTTGTAAATTGAAATCATATCCCCTCTCAAGAGTCTCTTCTCCAGAGAGAATAAGTTCAGTGCTCGCAACCTTTCCTCATAACTAAGATCCTCCAGACCCTTTATTAGCTTTGTTGCCCTTCTTTGTACTCGCTCCATTTCCAGTACATCCTTCCTGAGGACTGGTGCCCAGAACTGGACAGCATACTCTAGGTGCGGCCGGACCAGAGTCTTGTAGAGTGGGAGGATTATCGTGTTATCTCTGGAGTTGATCCCTTTTTAATGCATGCCAATATTCTGTTTGCTTTGTTAGCAGCAGATTGGCATTGCATGCCATTGCTGAGCCTATCATCTACTAGGACCAGGTCCTTTTCCATCCTAGATTCCCCCAGAGGTTCTCCCCTCAGTGTATAGATTGCATTCATATTTTTGCCAGCCAAATGCATTATTTTGCATTTTTCTACATTGAACCTCATTTGCCATGTAGTTGCCCACCCCATTAATTTGTTCAGATCTTTTTGCAAGGTTTCCACATCCTGCGGAGAAGTTATTGCCCTGCTTAGCTTAGTATTGTCTGCAAATACAGAGATTGAACTGTTTATCCCATCCTCCAGGTCATTTATGAACAAATTAAATAGGATTGGTCCCAGCGCAGAACCCTGGGGAACCCCACTACCCACCCCCGACCATTCCGAGTACTCCCCATTTATCACCACCCTCTGAAATCGCCCTTGAAGCCAGTTTTCAATCCATGTACTCCCCCTATGGTTCATGTCAACAGACCTTATTTTGTACAGTAAATGTTTATGGGGAACTGTGTCAAATGCTTTTGCAAAATCCAGATACACCACGTCTACGGGCCTTCCTTTATCTAGATGGCAACTCACCTCCTCATAGAAGGTTAGTAGATTGGTTTGGCAAGAACGATTCTTCATGAACCCATGCTGATTACTGCTAATGATACCGTTCTCATTACTAAAATCTTGTATATAGTCCCTTATCATCCCCTCCAAGAGTTTACATACTATTGATGTTAGGCTAACTGGTCTGTAATTCCCAGGGATGTATTTTGGGCCCTTTTTAAATATTGGTGCTACATTGGCTTTTTTCCAATCAGCTGGTACTATTCCAGTCAGACTGTCTGTAAAAATTAGGAACAACGTTCTGGCAATCACTTGACTGAGTTCCCTAAGTACCCTCGGATGCAAGCCATCAGGTCCCGGTGATTTATTAATGTTAAGTTTCTCAAGTCTAATTTTAATTCTGTCCTCTGATATTCATGGAGGTGCTTCCTGTGTTGTGTCATCAGGATAAACACTGCAGTTTTGGTTACTGAAGCCCCCCGATTCCCTCGTGAAGACTGAGGAGAAGAATAAATTAAATACGTTCACCATCTCCCCATCCTTTGTAACCAGATGTCCTTCCTCATTCTTTATTAGGCCAATATGGTCTGTCCTCCCTTTTTTACTGTTTACATACTTAAAGAATTTCTTGGGATTTTTTTTGCTCTCCTCCGCTATGTGTCTTTCATGTTCTATCTTAGCCGTCCTAATGGCACCCTTACATTTCTTGTTGCATTCTTTATAAAGTCTGAATGCTGAGGATGATTCCTCAACCTTGTATTTTTTGAAGGCCTTCTCCTTTGCTTTTATATGCATTTTTACATTGGAGTTAAGCCATCCAGGACTTTTGTTCGCCCTTTTAAATTTATTACCCAATGGGATACATTGGCTAATGCCCTTATTTAATATATTCCTAAAGCAAACCCATCCCTCCTCTGTATTCTTTGTTCCTAATATTTAATCCAAATTTATGCCTTTTTCAGTGGCGGAACTATAGGGGTCGCTGCAGTCGCACTTGCGACTGGGCCCTGCCATTCTGCCGCTGTGGGGGGGCCCAAGACCCAGCATCTCCCCCTGCACCTCTGGATTGCCATTTAGAAGGCAGTGGGGGGAGGTGGGAGGCAGCGATCGGCAGCTCTATTGTGCCTGTGGGCGGTGGGATCTCCCTGGAGCTTGTAGTTATCTCTTCCTGAGTGTCAGTGTATACAGTGGAGAGAAGAGGGGAGGGGCCCTGGACCCGGGCAGGTATCAGTTTCACTTTCAGTGAGTCGCTCTGCTTGTACACTGCTGCTGATACATGCCCGGGTTGGAGGTCCCTCCCCTCTCCACTGTATACACTCGGGAGAAGAACTACAAGCCTCATGGAGATTCCCTGCCTGTGGACACCATAGAGCTGCGATCGCAGCCCCACACCTCCACCAGCCAGGTACATGGGGAACCTCTTGAAGGGGGGGTCAGCTGTCTGGGGACCCTGATGTGGGGGGGGGGCTTTCTGGGGACATTAATGTAAGGAAGGGGCCCTCTGGGGACCCTGATATAAGGAGGGGCTCTCTGGGGACACTGATGTAAGGAAATGGGTCTCTGGGGACCCTGATGTAAGGAAAGGGCTCTCTGGGGACACTGATGTAAGTAAAGGGGTCTCTGGGGACACTGATGTAAGGAAAGGGGTCTCTGGGGACCCTGATGTAAGGGAGGCTCTCTGGGGACCTTGATGTAGGGGGGCTCTCTGGGAACCCTCGTGTAAGTGGGGCTCTCTGGGTACCCTGATGTAAGGAGGGAGGCTCTCTGGGGACCCTAAGATAGGGGGAGGCTCTCTAAGTACCCTGATGTAAGGGGAGGCTCGCTGGGGACCTTGATGTTAAGGGGAGCTTTCTGGGGACCCTAATATTAGTAGGGAGGCTCTCTTGGGACCCTGATGTAAGGGGAGGCTCTCTAGGGACCCTAATGTAGGGGGGACTCTCTGGGGACCCTGATGTAAGGAGGGCTCCCTGGGGACCCTGATGTAAGGGGGTTCTCTGGGGACCCTGATGTGGGGGGGCTTTCTGGGGACATTAATGTAAGGAAGGGGCCCTCTGAGGACACTAATGTAAGGGGGGCTCTCTGGGGACACTGATGTAAGGGAGGCTCTCTGGGGACCCTAATGTAAGGGTGAGGCTCTCTGGGGACCCTGATGTAAGGGGAGGCTCTCTGGGGACCCTGATGTAAAAAGGGGCTCTCTGGGGACCCTGATGTTGGGTGGGCTTTCTCGGCACATTAATGTAAGGAAGGGGCCCTCTGGGGTCCCTGATGTAAGGAGGGGCTCTCTGGGGACCCTGATGTAAGGAGGGGCTCTCTGGGGACCCTGATGTAAGGGGACCCTGATGTAAGGGGGGCTTTCTGGGGACCCTGATGTAAAGAGGGGCTCTCTGTGGACCCTGATGTTAGAGGGGCTGTCTGGGGACCCTGATGTAAGAAAAGGGGTCTCTGGGGACCCTGATGTAAGGAAAGGTCTTTGGGGACCCTGACGTAAGGAGGGGACTCTCTGGGGACCCTGATGTAGGGGGGCTCTCTGGGGACCCTGATGTAATGGAGACTCTCTAGGGACCCTAATGTAGGGGGGCTCTCTGGGAACCCTGATGTAAGTGGGGCTCTCTGTGTACCCTAATGTAAGGGGGGGATCCCTGGGGACCCTGATGTAAGGAGGGAGGCTCTCTGGGGACACTAATATAGGGAGAGGCTCTCTAATTACCCTGATGTAAGGAGGGGCACTCTGGGACCTTGATGTTAGGGGGAGCTCTCTGGGGACCCTGATGTAATGAGGTTGGCTCTGGGGACCCTAATATAAGTAGGGAGGCTCTCTTGGGACCCTTATGTAAGGGGAGGCTCTCTAGGGACCCTAATGTAGGGGGGGCTCTCTGGGGACCCTGATGTAAGGAGGGCTCCCTGGGGACCCTGATGTAAGGGGGGGCTCTCTGGGGACCCTGATGTAAGGGGAGGATCTCTGGGGACCATAATATAGGAGGAGGCTCTCTAAGGACCCTGATGTAAGAGTAGGCTCTCTGGGGACCCTGATGTAAGGGGGGGCTCTCTGGCAACTCTGATGTAAGGGGGGGGACTGTCTGGGGACCCTGATGTAGGTGGTGGATCCCTGGGGACCCTGATGTAAGTGGGGGATCCGCATTAAGATATGTTACGATATATATATATATATATATATATATATATATATATATATATATATATATATATATTTATATATATATATACACACACACACACACACACACACACACACACACACACATATAAATTATATACATGTGTATGCCGCCAAACTGTATGACTTTCCTTACTTCGCTGCTATGGGCTCTAGCCCGAGATCTTTTATAGACCTAGCAACGCCCCTGGTGGGGGCCCTTCATGGTTTCTTGCACCGGGGCCCTGAAGATTCTAGTTACGCCTCTGGCCTTTTAGGAAGGTTTGTAGTTTAGGGAAGTTGGCTCTTTTGAAATTCAGTGTCTTTATATTCCCTTTATGTTTCCTATTTGTGTGATTTATACTGAAACCTGTGATTGACCTGTGATCGCTGTTACCTAAATTGCCCCGTATTTCCACACCCGTGATCAGGTCTGTATTGTTGGTAATCAGTAGATCCAGTAATGTTTTATTTCTAGTTGGTGCGTCTACCATCTGACCCATAAAATTGTCCTGCAAGACATTAAGGAACTGGCGAGCCTTAAATGAATGTGCGGTTCCCTCCGCCCAGTCTATGTCTGAATAATTAAAATCCCCCATTAAGATAACACTTCTCATCCTTGCTGCTAATCCAAATTGTGATAGGAAATCTGTCTCGACTTCCTCCCTCAGGTTAGGGGGCCTATAGCATACTCCCAGTATTATTTTCCCCTTAGCTTCATCCCTTTGGAGCTCTACCCATAAGGATTCCACCTCCTCCCTAGCTCCCTCAGTGATGTCATCTCTCACATTCACTTGTACATTATTCTTGATATATAGGCATACCCCTCCCCCTTTTTTACCCTCTCTATGCTTGCGGTATAGGGTATACCCTTGAATGTTTGCCAGCCATACATGAGAGCTGTTGAACCAGGTCTCTGAAATTCCCACAAAATCCAAATCCTCCTCGTACAACAGTATCTCTAGTTCACCCATCTTGTCCGCCATGCTCCTGGCATTGGTGAACATGCCACATAGTTTAAACCGGTCGCATATTGTCCTCTGACATATCTAAATGTACCATTGACTGTTATTGAGAAAAGGTGGCCTTATTATTATTATTATTTTGATTTTTTCACTGAGCGAGGGTCTGGAAGGAGGAACGAAAGTCAATGCTGAAGAAATGTAAATAGTTTCTTTTTGTGTGTGGCCCATTGGGTCTTGTATATACCTGTTATGTTTAAAAAGTAATGAATAAAACTTTAAAAAAAAAAAACAAAACCTGAAGGGCCTGGTATGGATTTTGGGGGGACCCTCACTGTATTTTTTTAAAATGTCGGCATGGTTTCCCTCAATATCCATACCATACCCAAAGGGCCTGGTAATGGACTGGAGGGGGGAACCCACACCATTTTTTCAATGATTCTTATGTATATTGCTGGGATCCGGCAATACATTACAGCCGTGAGCAGTTTTAAATTACGTTTTTTCCTTTAGAAATGTCAGTTTGCTGCCTTAATTCATTACACTATGTACAACCACCATGTAAGCTGCCTTACATAGTATGGGGGTGAACTTAGCCACCTGAGCATTATTGGCCAGAGGCATCCTGCCTTTGGCCAATCATGGCTCTCACAGCAGAGCGTGCTGTGATTGGACAAAGCATGCGGGTCAGGTGCATGCTTTGGCCAATCAGCAGCCATCAATGCACTATGATCTCACAGTGCATTGACAATCAGTTCATTATGGGGCGTTCCATGGGCACTCAAATTTCCAGTGAACGTCCCATAATGTTCTAAATTTGGTGAACGGGCGAACACCGGATGTTCGAGTCAAATGTAACATCGGGCTCATCCCGACTAACGTCCCCAATAGTTTAGTGTTCCCAAAAATGTGGCATTTGCAGGATCAGCCCAGATACCTGCCAGCACTTGTGTTTAGCCCCTCCGCCCGGCCCAGCCCTTCCAAGTGCAGTATGAATAGATCACTGTCACTTACAAAAGTGACGAACGCGTGTTCTAGTCGAACGCATGTTCGACTCGAACATCGTGTGTTTGGTCGCTCGTTGAATTACGAACAATATGGGCCGTTCACGCCAAATTCGAGTGGCGCGTCACGGCCCATAATTCACTGCGGCATCGCATTGCATTGCTGGCTGATGATTGGCCAAGCATGCACTATGACCCACATGCTTGGCAAATCACAGCGCTGTGTGTACAGAGAGCCGTAATTGGCCAAAGCCAAGGAGGTTTTGGCCAATTATTGCTCAGGGGGTTTAGTACACGCCCCACACTATATAAGGCTGGCTCCATGGTGGCCTTTTGTAGTGTGTTGAGGTGGAGAGAGATAGATAGACAGAGAGACAGTGTAATTTGATTTAAGGTATTCTGTATATATATATATATATATACATATATATATATATATATATATATATATATATATATATATATACATATATATATATATATATATATATATATATATATATATATATATACATATATGCATATATATATATATATATATATATATATATATATATATATATATATATATATATATATATACACACTGTATTCAGTTTAGCTAGATCCTGTTCTTCTCTTCCTAATATACTGACAGGCAGGCAGATGTTTTTACAGTATTTACAGTTAGTGTACTGTGTACCCTGCACAGTTGCACCTACAGTATAGCTACCTGAAGCCAGGTGCTTGTGTGGGCTCTTGACGTATGTCCTCATCCTCCTCATCCTCTCTCACCCAGGCTCAGGGTACTTTGGCAAAGCAGCTGCCAACGCGGCCTCTTCCCTCAGCTCAATGGCATTAGTGACTCCTTCCCTAGCCCCACCATGTCCTCCTGAGGAGTCCCCTGAGCTGTTTGACCACAGTGTTGGGTACATGCTCCAGGAGGATGCCCAGCGTTTTAAAGGCTCCGATGACGGTACTCAGCTAGAGGAAGGCAGTAACTTGAGCCCAGACAGAGGGGGTGCCCAAGAAGGACAGCAATCTGGCAGTCATGTTCCCCCTGCTGCAGCATACTGCCAGGTTTTCTCCAGTGATGAGGAGGGAGGGGATGACGAGGTCACTGACCCCACCTGGGTGCCTGATAGGAGAGAGGAGGAGGAGGAGGAGGCATATCACCAACGAGGCAGGATGCCCTCCAGGGGCCAGCCTAAGGGCAGCAGATCCCACTGCTGCTATTTGCAACATATGTCTCAAGCGTATCTCGCGTGGCCAAAACATCTTCCACTTGGGCACCACATGCTTGACCAGACATATGTTGACCTGCCATGCAGTTTGTTGGCAAGCGTACCTAAAAGACCCACACCAAAGAACAATGAGGACCTTTCCTTGTTCCTCATCAGCTGGGATCTCCAACCCCACTATACCTTCAGTCCTCTCTGAGACCTGCACTGAGAGGAATGATGGTGTAGAATTAGGTGTGTCACAGCCAAGTACTTGCGGGCAATCTGCTATCGGTACACCAACGTCAGATTGTACCAGGCAAATTTCCCTGCCCCAGCTGCTGCACCGCAGAAAGAAGTTCACTCCCAGCCATCCACATGCCCAGCGTTTGAATGTTAGTTTGGCAAAATTGCTAGCACTTCAACTGCTACCTTGTCAGTTGGTAGACTGGTAGACTCTGCTTCCTTCCATGAGTTTGTGGAATGTGCGGTTCCTCAGTGGCAGGTTCCCAAACACCACTCTTTATCATGGAAGGTGATTCCAGCTCTCTACCGGCATGTGGAAGGCAATGTCTTGGCCTCGCTGGACAGGGCGGTCAGCGGTAAGGTGCATATTACTGCTGATTCATGGTCCAGCAGGCATGGACAGGGATGTTACCTAAGTTTCCCGGCGCATTGGGTGACTCTGCTGGCAGCTGGGAAGGATGCAGGGCAAGGTGCAGTAGTGTTGGAGGTTGTTCTGCCACCACGCCTCCAAAATGCCACTACTGGTGATTCTGACACACCTCTCTCCTCCACCCCCTCCTCTTCTTCTTCCTCCATGGCCTCTTCCTGTGTCCTCGGAACCAGCGGTGCTCTGTAGACGTTTAAGGGGCTACGCAAGTATCCAGGCCAAAAGATGCCATGCGGTGCTTGAGCTGGTGTGCTTGGGGGACAGGAGCCACACTGGGGCAGAGATTCTGTCAGCTCTGCAGGGGCAGGTTCAGAGGTGGTTGACGCAACGCAAACTTAAGCCAGGAATGGTGGTTTGCGACGATGGCACCAACCTCCTCTCCGCCCCCCGACAGGGACAACTGACCCATGTGCCCTGTTTGGCTCACAGCCTTAACTTGGTGGTGCAGCGGTTCTTAGGCAGGTACGCGGGCTTACAGGATGTCCTGAGGCAGGCCAGAAAAGTCTGTGTGCATTTCCGCCAGTCATATAATGCCAGTGCATGGCTGGCAGACCTCCAAAAGGAATTTAACCTGCCCAAGAACCACCTAATCTGTGACATGCCCACCAGGTGGAACTCAATGTTGGCCATGCTGCAGCGGCTACACATGCAGCAGAGGGCCATCAATGAGTACCTGTGCGACTATGGCACCAGGACAGGGTCAGGGGAGCTTGTTTTTTTCCCCACGCCAGTGGGCCATGATTAGGGATGCATGCACTGTCCTGTCACCATTTGAGGAGGCCACGAGGATGGTGAGCAGTGACAGTGCATGCATCAGTGACACTGTCCCCCTTGTCCAACTGTTGGAGCACACGCTGCATGGAATAATGGACAGGGCACTTGAGGCAGAACAGAGGCAGGAAGAGGAGGACTTCCTTAGCTCTCAAGGCCCCCTTTATCCAGACAGTGTTCCTGCGTGCCCGCCAATCACACAGAAAGAGGAGGAGGATTGTGTCAGCATGGAGGTGGAGCCTGGCACTCAGCATCAGCAGCAGTCTTTAAGGGATCATTTACAGTCCCAAGAAACACATGGACTTCTACGTGGCTGCGGAACATGTCATCCTTAGTGACCCAGAGGACTCCGGACTGAATGCCTCAGCAAACCTACGCTGCATGGCCTCCCTGATCCTGCAAAGCCTGCGGAGGGATCCTCATATTAATGGTATCAAAGAGAGGAATCGTTACTGGCTGGCATACCTCATTGATCCACATTACAAGAGTAAGGTTGCAGACCTTATCTTGCCGTCACAGAGGGAGCAGAGGATGAAACATCATCAGGAGGCCTTGCAGAAAGGTCTGTGCAAAGCATTCCCAGAGACTGGGAGGTTACAAACTCCTGTTTCTGGACAAAGTGTTGCCAAGGCTTTGGTCAGTCAAAGAAGGAGCGGTGGAGAAGGCGGCCGTCTGACCGATGTGTTCAGACAATTTTTTAGGCCGCAGCCCCAAGGTATGATCGGTTCCAGCAACCATCTCCAACGTCTGTTTTACATGGTGCAGGAATACCTAGGGGTAAGATCTGACTTGGACACCTTTCCCACTGAAAATTCTCTGGGTTACTGGGTCTTAAGGATGGATCACTGGCCAGAGCTTGCACAGTATGCAATTGAGCTACTGGCCTGTCCTGCATCCAGCGTTCTTTTGGAACGCACATTCAGTGCTGCTGGAGGCTTAATAACCAATTACAGGGTGCGCCTGTCCACCTACTTGTTCGGTCGACTGACCTTCATAAAAATTAATCAGTCTTGGATCACCACCAGATACCAAGCACCTGATGCTGATGTAACCAAATAATTTTTTTTGAAATGTCAGATCCCTTCAAGACTGCCTATGCTGATGCTGAGTGACTATCCTGTTATGCTGAGTGACTATCCTCTTCCTCCTCAATGATCATGCTGATAGCTTGTAAGAATATTTTGTTTCTGGGTGCCGCCACCAGTGGCTAAGGCCCAATTTTTCAGCCAGGGTGTGTAATTACAATTTTTGATGCAATTCCTTGCAGCAGGGCTCGTTCCTGTGCTCCAACTAGAGTATCTGTGAGGGGTTGCAGTGTTGTGGTACCAGCACCAGTGCCTAAGGCCCAATTTTTCAGCCCCTGTTTAACAGGGGCGTGTAATTACAATTTTTGATGCAATTATTTGCTGCATTGCTCATTCCTGCGCTCCAACTAGAGTATCTGTGAGGGGTTGCAGTGTTGTGGCACCAGCACCAGTGCCTAAGGCCCAATTTTTCAGCCCCTGTTTAACAGGGGCGTGTAATTACAATTTTTGATGCAATATTTTGCAGGAGGGCTCGTTCCTACGCTCCAACTAGAGTATCTGTGAGGGGTTGCAGTTGTCAGGTCGCCTGAGACCAGGTGACAGATGCAATCCGTGGAAGTCAGGAATGCACTGCTAAGGTAGTGGACCCTAGGACTGACTGCTGCAGATTGAACTCTGGGAGGTCAGGAAGCAGGTCTACTGGAACACTGAACACAGATCCCACTGGGAGCTAGAGCATAGATTTCCCGGGGTGCGGAGTCTAAGAGCCAGCAGGTGTTCACCAGAGCCTCTAGTGGTGAGGATGGATTGTGCTGCAATCTGGCTCCAGGTCGCAGCCCCCAGGGTCTCACAGCTCACGCTCACGGTAGACTACAGGAGAAGAGGTAGGAGGCAGAAGGCTGGAACAACAAGGAAAGTAAAATGTCGGGGCGACTAGCAGACAAGGATAAATAAAACACGCTAAATGTCAGGGTCACAAGCAGACAGGGATAGTCGAGAACAGGCCAAGGTCGGTAACTGGAATCAGACGTAAGAAACACAGCAAGTACACACGAAAGCTAACACACAATGGTTGATCAGCACTGCTGGCTTGCAGTGCAAAGGTTAATATAGGGTTCCCTGATAGGAGCTGGGGTGGATCCATGCTAGAGGAGAGTTTATAAAAGCAGTCAGATGAGGGTCAGCTGGTCTCTAGAGATGAACACATGGAGACAGGTAAGCTGACAGAAAAAACTCTATTGCATAACCATGACAGCCAGGGCCGGAGTTATCATTGGGCTTGAGTTGGCTCAAGCCCATGGGCCCCGCCTAATAGGGGGCCCCGCTGGCAGGGCCGGATCCACGGCAAACTCCAGCCCGCTAGCCAGCCCGTTTCGCCGGCATCGCTACTTATTATTTAACAGGGACTTGTGTACTCTCACTTCCTGGTAGCGGTGGAACAAGTGACAGGGCAAGTGACACCCTGCATCGGCTGACAAGTGACGTGGCAAGTGACACCCTGCATCGGCTGATAAGTGACGTGGCAAGTGACACCCTGCATTGGCTGACAAGTGATGTGGCAAGTGACACCCTGCATCCGCTGACAAGTGACACCCTGCATCCGCTGACAAGTGACGTGGCAAGTGAAACCCTGCATCCGCTGACAAGTGACACCATGCATCCACTGACAAGTGACGTGGCAAGTGACACCCTGCATCCGCTTGCAAGTGACGTGGCAAGTGACACCCTGCATCCGCTGGCAAGTGACACCCTGCATCTGCTGACAAGTGACACCCTGCATCCCCTGACAAGTGACGTGGCAAGTGACACCAAGCATCCGCATGCAAGTGACGTGGCAAGTGACACCCTGCATCTGCTGACAAGTGACGTGGCAAGTGACAATCCGCATCTGAAGGCAGGTGACGTTGGCAAGTGACACGCTCAGGCTCTGACTGATTCTGCTTATGGTGAGTTGAACTATTTTATTTTATATAACAATGTAATAATAGAAATATTGCACTTCAATCATTTTTTTGCGATACAGCACTGCGTCGATTTAACTGACAATTGTGCAGTTGTGTGATGCTGTACCCAAACACTTGGCTACTCTCTGCTCTGCTCAGGACTGCGAGAGGACCCGATAGCCGCCGAGAGGACCCGAGAGCCGCCGAGATACACAGGACTCTGTATCTCGGCGGTGCCATTTTTAAACTTCAAGACTGCAATGACAAGGCTGCAAATGACAAGGCTACACTGACAAGGCTGCAATGACAATGGACAAGGCTACAGATGGATGGACAAGGCTGCAGATGGACGCTGTGCAAGGCTGCATTGATGGGCATTTAAATGTAAATTTTTCCTTAAACTTCCCTCCTAAAAGATTTTTTCCTTAAAATTCCCTCCTAAACTTGGGGTGCGTGTTATACGCCGATAAATACTGTAATGTATAGAAGGTAGGGCCCGAAAGCGACTCAAGCCCAGGGGCCCCCACCACCCTAAGTCCTGCCCTGATGACAGCAGTGTTGTGGCACCAGCACCAGTGCCTAAGGCCCAGTTTTTCAGCCCCTGTTTAACAGGGGCATGTAATTACAATTTTTGATGCAATTCTTTGCAGCAGGGCTCGTTCCTGTGCTCCAACTAGAGTATCTGTGAGGGGTTGCAGTGTTGTGGCACCAGCACCATTGCCTAAGGCCCAATTTTTCTGTCCCTGTTCAACAGGGACATGTAATTACAATTCTTGATCTAATATTTCACAGCAGGGCTTGTTCCAGCGCCCACCAAGAGCAACTGTGAGGACTTACAGTGTTGTGCCACCAGCACCACCACCACCAAAGGCCCAATTTTTCTGCCCCTGTTCAACAGGTGCATGTAATTACAATTCTTGATCTAATATTTCACAGCAGGGCCCGTTCCAGCGCCCACCAAGAGTAACTGTGAGGGCTTACAGGTGTCCGTTTATGAAGCAGTGATCAGCGGTAATCCTGAGGATCGCCGCTGATCACAGTCCATAAACAGTTTATGAAACAGTGATAATTTGGGGAGAACATGTTTGAACTTGTTCTCCCGCCGATTATCTCTACACATGGAGAATCCTCATTGACTGACACAGTAATGGCCAGTTTATGAAGCGGTGATCTCACCGCTTCACTGGCGATCTGTGTTAGAATTCACACTCCCAGGTTCACCAGCTCAGAGGTGGTAAATCAGGGAGTGACGAGAAAATCTGGGGGGATCTGTGGGGGCAGGAGGAAGATTTTTAACTTCCTTATGCCTCATTCAGACCCCCCAACACTGTAAGCATGTCCCCCTCTCATATTTATGTGTATACATATATATACATATATACGTATAATGTGTATATGTATATATATATAATGTGTGTGTATATACATGTATATATAATGCGTGTGTGTGTGTATACATATGTATATAATGTAGGGGGACTCATTATTTTATTAACATTAATCCACGCTGTCTGTCCATGTACTGAGCGGTGATAATTTATCACTGCTTAATAAACTGACATCTCTGTGTTTCTGGTGCTGTAATCTCGTAAAGTCTCACGAGATTGCAGTATCAGGGGCCGTTCTCCACTGTTGGAAGCATTTGTAGATCTCTTCACTCCTCCAAAGGTGAAGCGATCTACAAAGCTTCATAAACTGGCACACAGAGGAGAAAGATCTTCACTGTGAATGCCGGAGAATGAAGCAGTGAATAGATTTCACTGCTTCATAAACGGACACCATAGTGTTGTGGCAACACCACCACCTAAGGCCACAATTTCTGCAGAGTATATAGGGCAGGCCCCTACTTTCAAACATCCAACTTACAAACGACTCCTACTTGCAAATGGAAGGAAACAACAGGAAGTGAGATGAAATCTACCCCTAGGAAGGGAAATTCTCTCCTGTAAGAGTTAATATGGGAAAAACGTTTCTCCTTTCCACTGATGCTTTATCACCAATCCTTGTTTCACTAAAAACCCCAAATTTTCTAAAAACATTTGTCATTGTGACAGAAAGTGAGGTGAAATCTTCTGAAGAGGAGCACAGACAGCAAAACAAATGTCACAAGGGGTGATAACCCTTCCCTATGTTTTCCAAAAAGCTTAAAAATATTTTTTTTTGGCTGGAGCTACACTTTAAAAATGTACCAGTTCAAAATTACAAACAGATTCTACTTAACAACAAACCTACAGTCCCTGTCTTGTTTGCACCGTCTGTATACTGCTGTTCATAGTATATAGGGCATGGGGGCCCCGACATTACATTAAAGCCGCAAGCAGTTTTAAATTACTTTTATTCCTTTAAAAATGTCATTTTGTGCAGGGACTGTTCTAAGCACGGGAAACATGCGCCACTTTACAGGCATACTATAGACACCCCCCAGGTATGATATTTAAAGGAATATTTCACCTTTTTTTTCACTTTAAGTATCATTAAAATCACTGCTCCCGAAAAAACGGCCATTTTTAAAACTTTTTATTGCGTTGATACATGTCCCCTGGGGCAGGACCCGGGTCCCCAAATCCTTTTTAGGATAATACCATGCAAATTAGCCTTTAAAATTAGCACTTTTGATTTTGAATGTTCGAGTCCCATAGTATTCAATGGGGTTCTAACGTTCGTGTGAATTTTCAGTCCGTTCGCAGGTTCTGGTGCAAACCGAACCGGGGGGTGTTCGGCTCATCCCTACTCCCCAACAAGCGTGCCAGATATGGGGTCAAGATATATAAGCTCTGTGACAAGGCCACAGGCTATACATATAGTTTTATGAGTGAAAAGATAGCAATGTGGAGTCCCCAACTACTCAGACCACATAGGGAGTAGCGGTAAGATTGTTTGCGACTTGGTGTCACCCTTATTCAGAAAGGGGTACCACTTTTACGCTTGTGCCACTTTTTAGTCACCTTTTTGATTCTGGTATTGGAGCAAATGGCACCATGCGATCTAATCGCCGGGGCTTCCCCCAACGGCTTGTAGATTCCCCACTTAGATGGGGGGAGAGAGCCTGCTTGAGATGTAATAAATTGCTTGCAGTGAAGTGGAGAGACACACAGAATATTTTTGTTCTGTCCTCCATTCACACAGATACGACAGTCCAAATTCCAATGGCGACTGGTGTTGTTGAGAATGTCCATGACTACAACCTTAACATGGGAGGGGTGGACTTCAACGTCCAGATGATGGCCCGTAAGGCCAGACGCTGGTAAAAAATTGTCTGTATACTTATTTCAATTGGTTCTGCTGAATGCTTATGTGCTATACAAAGCATCAGCAAGAACTGAATCCTTCCTAATATTATAGGAAGAGATCATCACAGCCCTTCTGTTTCCAGAAGGTGCTGTGGCCCAACTTCCCAATGCAAATGTCTTGATGTCCTCCATTGTACCTGTCACAGAACCCCCGTCACACTCCACTTGAGTACTTCCGTCAGTATACAGCGTCCTCTAGTCTGAACATCAGATATCAGATTTTACAGCCGAATATTGTAACCAAGAACCAGATGAGACTAGCCTAGTTACACAGCTTGAACATGGAATCATTTATTGGACAAATTCACGCAAATATAAACACCAGGAGGACATTTCCCCGCCCCCTTCTGATCATATTACCCTAGAAAACTGTAACCAGAAACAGAATTAACATAGCTAACTAATCATTTAAACAGCCTAGGTGACAATCCCAACAATAGAGCCATCTTCTCCCTCAATGCTGCCAAAGCTTTTGACAGAGTGGAGTGGAAATATTTGTGGGAGGTGCTGCATCAATTTGGCTTGGGAGATAAATTTATTTATTGGGTGCAGCTGCTGAACGCTGCCCCCACAGCAAAAGTAAGGATTAATGACACCCTATCTGAGGCATTTCCTTTGTTCCATGGCACACAGCAGGGGTGCCCATTGTCACCCCTGCTGTTTGACCTTGAATTGGAGCCTCTTGCGGCATTGGAGCCTCTTGCCCATTGTCACCCTTGCTGTTTGCCCTTGCATTGTGAGCTTCCGGCATGGTCAAATTGAGGAAAAAATCTCCATGTACGCAGACGATACACTGCTGTACTTGGGAGATACTGGGGACTCTCTGAGAGCAGTAATGACCCTAATCGATCAATTTGGGCAGCTTTCGGGCTTTGCCCTTAACTGGCGCAAATCGGCTCTTCTACCACTAGACCCTCTATTAACCCCTTTACCAGATGAGGTTTCTCATATACAAGTTGTTACCTCCTTCAAATATTTGGGTATTGTGGTAACCAAGGACCCAAGGGATTATATTACATTGAACCTAAAACCGATATTTTGCAAATTTCAACAAAAACAGGCCAGCTGGAGTAGGCTACCACTATCAGTATCACTTATCAAGATGATCTGGGCACCACAAGTATTGTACATTTTACATAATGCCCCAATCTGGATTCCACAATACTGGTTCCAAAGGGTTGACTCACAATTCAGGGTCCTTATCTGGAGAGGTGGAGTGGCAGATATTAAACTTGCCACTCTACAACTCCCAAAAGATCAAGGTGGAATGGCTGTCCCACACCCTCAAATGTATTACTTTGCAGCCCAGCTACAACACTTTATGGGGTGGGACCTTGGGATACTCAGGGACCCCTTCAGGAGTCTTCTTGTTGGCCTGGACGTAGCTTACACCACCCTATCTCATATGGAAATGGTATTTCCTAATGTCCCCTTTAATTGTCCCACAACTCAGCTACTAATGAAATTATGGAAAGGGATCAAAAGTACACTTGGATTAACAGGCTATATGCGTCAAACCCCCGTCTGGCACAATCGCCACTACACGGATCTAGCCAGGGTCCCCAAACACCCAATTTGTGAGAGGGCGGGGATTAAATTCCTATATCAAATCCTAGATGGGCCCCCACTGAAACCATACTCTCAATTGCTAAGGGAATTCCCCATACTCAGAGGCCACCACTATCAATATGTTCAACTACATTATGCTCTGAGGTGCCAAAGTAGACACTCTAATATGAAACTGGAAGACTCAGCATTCCTAGATTCTATATTCACCGAACCTGAGAAAAAGGGATTATCTCTAGAATCTATACTTATCTATTATCGCATTTAAAAGCTCCTTACCTTTTACCATGTAGGGAGAGGTAGAAGAAGGATGTTGGCCCCATTGATGAGGAATAGGGATGAGCCGAACACCCCCCGGTTCGGTTCGCATCCAGAACATGCGAACAGGCAAAAAATTTGTTCGAACACTGTTAAAGTCTATGGGACATGAACATGAATAATCAAAAGTGCTCATTTTAAAGGCTTATATGCAAGTTATTGTCATAAAAAGTGTTTGGGGACTTGGGTCCTGCCCCAGGGGACATGTATCAATGCAAAAAGAAGTTTTAAAAATGAACATTTTTTCAGGAGCAGTGATTTTAATAATGCTTAAGGTGAAACAAAAGTGCAATATTCCTTTAAATTTCATACCTGGGGGGTGTCTATAGTATGCCTGTAAAGGGGCGCATGTTTCCCATGTTTAGAATAGTCTGACAGCAAAATGACTTTTCTAAAGGAAAAAAAGTCAAGTAAAACTACTATCGCTAGCGCCGGCTATAACGAATTGTCGGTCTGGCAATACACATAAAAGTTTATTGATAAAAATGGCATGGAATTTCTCCACAGGGGAACCCCAAACCAAAATTAAAAAAAAAAATGCGTGGGGGTCCCCCTAAATTCCATACTAGGCCCTTCAGGTCTGGCATGGATATTAAGGGGAACCACGCGCCAAAATTTTTTAAAAAATGGCGTGGGGGTACCCCTCAAAATCCATACCAGACTTGAAGGGTCCGGTATGGATTTTAAGGGGAACCCCGCACCAGAATAAAAAAAATGGCATGGGGTCCCCCAAAAATTCATACCAGACCCTTATCCGAGCATGCAACCTGGCAGGCCACAGGAAAAGAGGGGGGATGAGAGAGCACCCCCCCTCCTGAACTGTACCAGGCTACATGCCCTCAACATTGGGAGGGTACTTTGGGGTAGCCCCCCAAAGCACCTTGTCCCCATATTGATGGGTAGAAGGGCCTCATCCCCACAACCCTTGCCTGGTGGTTGTGGGGGTCTGCGAGCAGGGGGGTTATCGGAATCTGGAAGCCCCCTTTAACAAGGGGATCCCCAGATTCCAGCCCCCCCTGTGTGAATTGGTAATGGGGTACAAATGTACCCCTACCATTTCACAAAAAAGTGTCAAAAAGGTTAAAAAACACAAGAGACTGTTTTTGACAAGTTCTTTATTCATTTCTTCTTCTTTTTTCTGCTTCTTCTTCCATATTCTTTCTTCTGGTCTTTCTTCAGTGTTCTTCTTCTTCCCCCATCTTCTTCTTCTCCATCTTCTTCTTCCTCCACTCTTCTCGTCCCGCATCTTCCTCCTTCTCTGCTCCGTCCGCACGATCCGCCTCAGTGGGAGTCTTCCACCGTGTGACGCTTCAGTTCTTCTGACACTTTTTATATAACAGGGGGCGGGGCCACCTGGTGACCCCGCCCTCCTCTGATGCACAGAGACTTCCCTCTGGCTTTCCCCGTGTAGTCAGAGGGGGCAGGGTTATCTGGTTACGTAAACGGGTGACTCCGCCCCCTCTCTGACAACACGGGGAAAGCCAGGGGGAACTCCCCGTGAAGTCCCCTGCGTCAGAGGAGGGCGGGGTCACCGGGTGGCCCTACCCTCCGTTACATAAGAAGTGTCAGAAGAACCGAAGCATCACACAGTGGAAGACTCCCACGGAGGCGGATCATGCGGACGAAGCACGAAGAAGCCGGAGGAAGATGCAGGACGAGAAGAGCAGAGGAAGAAGAAGATGGAGAAGAAGAAGATGGAGGAAGAAGAAGAACACCGAAGAAAGACCAGAAGAAAGAAGATGGAAGAAGAAATTATTAAAGGATTTGTCAAAAAACGTCTCTTGTGTTTTTTAACCTTTTTGACACTATTTTTGTGAAATGGTAGGGGTACATTTGTACCCCATTACCAATTTACACGGGGGGGCGGGATCTGGGGGTCCCCTTGTTAAAGGGGGCTTCCAGATTCTGATAAGCCCCTGCCCGCAGACCCCCACAACCACCGTGCAAGGGTTGTGGGAATGAGGCCCTTCTACCCATCAACATTGGGACAAGGTGCTTTGGGGGGCTACCCCAAAGCACCCTCCCAATGTTGAGGGCATGTGGCCTGGTACTGTTCAAGAGAGAGGGCGCTCTCTCATCCCCCCTCTTTTCCTGCGGCCTGCCAGGTTGTGTGCTCGGATAAGGGTCTGGTATGGAATTTTGGGGGGACCCCACGCAATTTTTTTTTAATTTTGGCACGGGGTTCCCCTTAATATGCATACCAGACCTGAAGGGCCTGGTATAGAAATTAGGGGGACCCCCACGCCTTTTTTTTTTTTAAATTTTGGGTCGGGGTTCCCTGTGGGGAAATTCCATGCCGTTTTTATCAATGAACTTTTCTTTTGCATAAAGATTTTTATTGAGAAAAAAAAATACAATCTTGACATGTACAATCATGGCTTGGTGAGCCTGTATAGGTAATACACATCTGCATATTAGTCAATTAAAAAGATATATTGAAATAAAACAACTGTATTTCCAAGCT
Source organism: Lithobates clamitans (assembly GCA_037952925.1). NCBI lineage: Eukaryota > Metazoa > Chordata > Amphibia > Anura > Ranidae > Lithobates > Lithobates clamitans. Next base: position 2,680,476 of record JBBGZY010001546.1, on the reverse strand, counting down.
ATGAGCGAAGAGTCAGATGTGGCTACGATGCTTAGGAGTGCGCTTTCTCAAAGGGTGATATAAGAAAGGAGAAGGGAATGTCAGTGGAGCAAAAGAATATATGGGGATGAAGCAAGTGAAGGGGAAAGGAGGGAGGGGAAAAAAAAGAGGGTGAGGGGGAAAACAGGGGGGAGTGCGGATGAGGAGAGGGGGTGAGGTCCTCACCAACTACCCTCTCCAGCTTATAGGGCTCACTACCCTTAAATATATCACAATTGGGTTTGAATTTAAGTTAGGCTTTGATAACAGGGGTGATGCCACTCCGGTTAGGAGTTATTTTGATGTTGACTTGAGATCTTGTTATGATTGGGAACTTATGAAAGTAATCCAGGGTTCCCAGGTATTTGTGAATGTGGAGATGTTATCCAACGCAGTATATATCGGCTCCTCCATCTCGGTGACACGATTTATTCTGTTAAACCACTCAGAGACAGAAGGGGGAGATATGGACTTCCAATGGGTTGGTATGCACATCCTTGCAGCATTAATCATGTGCTTAGCAACCGATTTATAATAATGTTTTTAGGAAGTTTAGTTAGATGCAGGAGATACTGCGCCGGGCAAAACTCCAGAGAGAGTAATGACACTTGCTTTGTCAGATCATGAACTTTGCACCAGAATGGCTGGAGTGCCGGGCAGTCCCACCAAATATAGAGGAATGTGCCCGTCTCCACACCACACCGTCAGGAGAGGTCAGGGACAGAGGGGGAGAACTTGTGTACCAGGTCTGGTGTTCTATACCATCAGGTTTTTAGTTTATATCTGTTCTTTTGAACCAATACATTCAGGAACCCTTCGTGAATGTAAAGTTGGACGCGGTCCCAGTCCTCCTTGTCTATCTTTGAACCCAGGGCTGATTCCCAGAAGGAACACTCCGCACGTAGGCGTGTGGATGGTTCCTCGAACAGCGATGGGTAGAGCGTGGAGATGATGTGGCATTGGGGGGTCGAGCGAGTGCAGAGTGACTGCATGGTTGTGGGGGGTTTTGAAAAGCTTTGTTTGCAGGATGGGTCAGTTAGGTAATGTTTAAGCTGAAGGTAGGACCGGAGTGGAAATATCACCATGTTAGAAAGCGTAGCGAGATCAGTTTGCCGTAGGAAGCGCTCTCTTTGGAAGAAGTGTTTCGCTAACATTTCTGTGTGTGGCCATTCAGCTTTCAAAAAGGAGCTTGCTAGACTTGGGGGGAAGTCTGGGTTACCTCTGACTGGAGTGAGAGGGCAGAGTTTAGCTGAGACTGCATGTACTGTGTATGCCCTCTCGAATTCGTGTAAGGTGGCTCCTACCAGGGGATGGGTTAAGGCTATTGGCGAAACATGGCTTTTGGACAGCCAAGGAGCATGACACAGATCTGCCTTAGTCACCAGGTGTTCTAAAGAGTCCCAGTCTTTACATTGGTTATGTGGATACCAATCAACGATTTGCGTTAAATGGACCGCCCGGTAATAGCGTTAGCGCTTTAGGAAGCACCAATTTCGCCCAACTTATCCTTGGGGTTTCGGTTTCTTACACCAAAGAAAAGTCCTACACATGGACTTATACAGTCTAAAGAAGGAGAGTGGTAGGCAAATAGGTAATGCTTGTATTTTATATAGGAGCCGAGGCAGAACTGTCATTTTAGGGATGGACGCTCTTCCAAACCAGGAGATGATCTTTTTATCCCACTTTTGGAGATCCAAAAATCCAAATTAATTAAGGTTGAATCTGTCATTGAAGGCTTATGCTGTCTGTCGAATGTTCAAAGAAGATTCGACAGAGCAGCTAAACTGTACGATGCTGCACTCGTACATTTCCGGTCGAATTTTCCGTATACAAGCTAGCTGTAGTAGAATTCTAATGTTGTATGACTAGTAATAATTATATTTATTAATTATTTTACTAGTTAACCAACATTAGAAATTTTCTATAGCCTATGGGCGGATGCATTTGATCGGAAATGTACGATTGCAGCGTCGTACAGTTTAGCTGCTCCGTCAAATCTTCTTAGAACTTTCGACAGACACCATAAGCCAAATATTTGACGCTTGTATGTTTTTCGTTGCTTTGTCGAATCTTCATCGTTCATGTTGAATGGTCTACTCTACCCCAACAGTCAGCCAACTTTCACATTTGTTTCTCAATCTCCAAGTGCAATGGCGGGCGTGGCATCCGATGTTGTGTCAGATATTGATATGGCATTATAATATAGAATCTATAATAATAAATCCCCCCCACAACACGGGCAGCCTCTGAGGCTATTACAACACTAGCAACACTAGTATCACTATCAAGTTCACAACACTAACACAATAGCAGCAGATTATTATGAAAAAGTTAAGTTGAACTGGAGCTTGCTTCACTTTTGTTCTGCTGCTGTGCTTATGCTTAATTGCTAAATAATTCAGGTTCTCTGACAAACGGACCAGCTAAGATTGACTGTCTTCTGAAATGATTCAGTGTGTGTGTGTGTCTCTCTGCTAGCAAATCATAAGTGAAAGTAAGTTGGCTGTACGTGTGTACTTCTAGCTATTTTACTGCCCCTCCTCTTTGGTTACAATCGGCCAATAACATTCATCATCATCATTATTTTTATTTTACTTCCCCCACCCAATTCCAACAGCGAACTTTTCTCTCTATGTCGAATCTTTTCTCTCTATGTAGAATAATCTTGGACTAATAGAGTTAAGGTTAGGCACATTCGACCAAAGGTTCCATAGGCACAGATTGTTATTGTCAGCATCATGTCGAATCTCCTAGCATTTGTTTATGTCAGATCTTTTGGTTTTTGTATTCTGCGCTTTCGTTATCGTTTGTTAAAACGATAACGAAAATACCTGAAATTCGGCTAAAAATACATTCGGACGAAAAGGAATGCACATGTCTATTGGATTCCCAGGTAGGTTATGGCTCCTGTTTTCCAATGAAAGGGGAAATTACGTTGACATTGCTCGGCCAGTTCTGTGGGTAGGGATATATTTAGCGCAAATGATTTGGAGTAGTTTATTTTTAAGTTAGATAGGAGTTTAAAGTGTTCTAGCGTATGTAGGAGATTGGGTAGGGATGTCAGCGGTGAGGAAAGGAAAAGCAGAACATCGTCCGCAAATGCTGCGATCTTAAATTCACGTTCCTGTATCTGAATTCCCCTAATATCTGGGTTGGCGCGTATGCAGTGTAATAGGGGTTCTAACGTAAGTATATAGAGTAGGGGGGAGAGGGGGCACCCCTGTCTGGTTCCGTTTTGGATGGAGAAGGCATCTGACAGATGGCCATTGACCTTGACTCGAGCTCTGGGATTAGCGTATAGTGAGAGAATCAACGCCCGCATGCGGGGTTTAAGCCCCAATGAGATCAAGACGGCGTCCATATAATCCTAGGCCACTGTGTCTAACGCCTTCTCCGCATCCATTGCCAGAAAGAAGCCCTCCCGTTGAGAGGAGGTAACCCAGGTATGTAAGTTCAGGGCCTTATTGGTATTGTCCCTGGATTCCCTTCCACGGACAAAGCCCACTTGGTCCAGGCCTATCCAAGTAGTTATGTGTTGGGACAAGCGGTTCGCCAAAATTTTGGCAAAGAGCTTGATGTCCATATTAAGGAGGGAGATTGGGCGATAGCTAGCTACATTGGTGGGGTCTTTCCCTTCCTTGGGGATGACCGAAATATAAGCTTCCAGAAGTCTATCAGAGTTGCAGGGAGCGGTAGCGAGTGAGTTAAAAGCTTTAAGAAAATGTGGTGCCAGGATGTCCGGGAAGGTTTTATAATCTAGCGCCGTGAAGCCGTCAGGGCCTGGACTCTTGCCTGGTTTCATAGATTTAAGGGCCTCTAGGAATTCCTCTAAAGTCAGAGGGGCCTCTAGGGCTTGTGAATCATCCGCCGACAAGGCAGAGGGGCAATGCTCACTCAGGAAGTCTGTAATCAGTTTCTGATGGCCTAATTGCGCAGTATGATCCGTATCTCCCAAGCACAGGTTGTACAACTTATTGTAAAAGAAATGGAACTGGCGAGCAATGTCCTTGTTTTTAGAAATTATTATTTACCTGAGGGGTCCACAATGTGGTGGATCATGGTGGCTAGTTTGCATTGCTGAGTGGCTCTGGTCAGCAACCTACCTAGCTTGTTACTGTGTTCATAGAACAGTTTTTGCCTCAAGATAGTACGTCGGTGTGCCCTTTTGGAGAGTTCCTCTCGTAGAAGGGAGCATGTTTCTGCTAATTCCTGCGCTGTTGCCAGCGCTAATGTGCTATTGTGCTGGGCCTCTAGAGTGCGTATCTTGTTAGATGGTGCTAGTACCAGAGCTTGTCGTTCCCTCTTTCTCCGCGCTGAGGCCGACAGTAGCTGGCCTCTGATGACACACTTATGAGCCCCACTGTATCATGGGGGAAACCTCCAGGGTGTCATTGTGGAGAAAGAAGGCCCTCAGCTCCTGTCTAAGATTTGCTAAGTCTCCAGGGTCTGCAAGAAGAGAAGCACCTAATTTGCACATTTTGGTGGTGGTGACTATCTCAGGAAATCGCAAGGTAGCAGTCATAGGGTGATGGTCAGATATTGTCATGCTCTCGATGTTGGCACTTTGAAGGTATGTAAGATCCGCCTGTGTCACAAACAGTTAGTCAAAACATGAGTACCTATTGTGTGGAGGGGAGAAAAAGGTGTAGTCCCTATCTCAGGGTAGAGGGTTCCCCAGGTATCATGTAACGTCAGGGACGCAAGTTGGTGATAAATTTGGCGTAAGGCATAGTATGGAAGAGACGAGGTCCCAGTTGATGTATCTGTTAGGGGGTCTAGGGGTATGATGAAGTCGCCCCCTAAGCAGGGGCGGATCCAGGGGGGCAACGGGCAATTGCCCCCTCTGAGAATGTGGGTGAGTGAGTGGGTGGGCAGGCGACGCTGCTGGTGAGAGAGCCGGCGGGTGGCTTCGCGGCTGAGAGCACGGGCGGCTCCGTTGGTGACAGACAGCGTGCGGCTCTGTTGGTGAGCAGCTGTGTGGCTCGGTGACAGTGTGTGAGCGGGCTGCTGGCCAATCAGGGAGCTGGCAGGTGGGGGAGCAGAGAGATGACATCATCTCTCACCGCCCAGCGCCCACCCTGCATCCCTGCAGTTCCGCCCTCACTGTGCAGGCAGCCGCGGCAGATTACATCATCTCTCTGCTGCTTGACTGGTAATGTGCTGCCTGACTCTGGGACACAGAAAGAGACAATTATGGCAGGCAAGTGACAATCCGCAATGTGTGGCATAGGACGTGGCAAGTGACAGTCTGCAACGTGTGGCATGGGACATGGCAAGCGCCATGTCCCATGCCATCTGCCCCCTGTATTCAGGGGTGGGTAATCGTGGGTCATAAAACGGTCTTTATACGGAACCCCGACATCTCCCCCCACAGGATCCCATCTAGCTGCCCAGTTACACAGATAGCCTCTACCTCTGTCGGTTGATTTCCATGTTCTGCGATCTGCCACAGACCACGGGAAGAATCAGTAATTACCAGCTCACACATGACATTGGTATATGTGAAATTACAACCCAAAATACATTCTGCTGCTTCTCCTGAGTACGGGCATACCACATGTGTGGGACTTTTTGGGAGCCTAGCCACGTACAGGACCCCAAAAACCAATCACAGTTTTGGAGGCCCGAAAAGATAGCACAAGATATTTGCTAGGAGGCATGGTGAGTATTTTGCAGATCTCATTTGTATTGGAAAATGGAGAAAGAAAAGGATTTTTTTTTTTTTCAATTTCCAAAACTTTGTAACAAAAAGCGAGATCTGCAAAATACTCACCATGCCTCTCAGCAAATAGCTTGGGGTGTGTACTTTCCAAAATGAGGTAGTTTGGGGGTTTTTATGCCATCTGGGCATTTCATGGCCTCCAAAACTGTGATAGATAGTGAGGAGTGAAACCAAAAATGTACGCCCTTAGAAATCTTGAAGGCGGTGATTGGTTTTCGGGGTCCTGTACGCAGCTAGACTGCTAAAAAGTCTCACACGTGTGGTATCCCCATACTCAGGAGAAGCAGCAGAATGTATTTTGGGGTGAAATTCCACATATACCCATGTCATATGTGAGCAATATACCATTTTTTTTGTCCTTTTTCCTTGTGAAAAAAAAAAATATCCAATGGGCTCAACATGCCTCTCACCAAATTCCTTGGGGTGTCTACTTTCCAAAATGGGGTCATTTGAGGGGGTTTGTACTGCCCTGCCATTTTAGCACCTCAAGAAATGAGTGTCAGTCATAAACTAAAAGCTGCATAAATTCCAGTAAATGTACTCTAGTTTGTAGACGCAATAACTTTTGTGAAAACCAATAAATATATGCTTATTGACATTTTTTTACCCAAGACATGTGGCTGAATACATTTTGGCCTAAATGTATGACTTAAATTGAGTCTATTGGATTTTTTTGGAAAGCTCTATTTGTGGGAAAAAAGGACACAAATTTTGTTTGGGTAGAGCATTGCATGACCGCGCAATTACCAGTTAAAGCAGCGCAATGCCAAATTGTAAACAGTGCTCTGGTCATTAAGGGGGTAAATGCTTCTGGGGATGAATGGGTTAAGGTAAAAAACGTTCATCCTTTACATCCTCTGTATTAATTCCTGTAACATCCTAGTATATGATCTATATCTATGGAGATGATATCTGATTGCTGGAGACACTAAAGAATGGGGGATAGAAGACTTAAGTGGTTTAATGTGAAGTGTCCCCCATGTGAATGTAGAATCCCATTGTAAATATGGAATATACACCAATATAGTACTTGTATCTCTAATATATCCCAGAAGTCTTAGCACTAAAGTATATCCACCCCTCCCCCCTACATTCTCTATAAGGGATCCTATTCCCGACACAATCCGGTGACCTTCAATGGGAACTCCTGATTGGTGGACTTTAGGAAGGTGATGGAATATTGGGGTCACTGGGGTATCCACCATCAGACATTCTGCTGTTTTATTTCATAAACCCCCCAGATCCTTTCCTTTATCTATCAATTTCAGAAGCGGCTGTATGAGACACTGTGTGAGGTTCTGCTTAAAGCGGGGTTCCACTCGACCATTCCCATTTTTTTTTTTTTAATCATTCTTACACATGTACAATGATAAAGTGACACTCACTGTTTCAGTTGTTTTAAGCTGCTGCTGTCCGTTTTCGTTTTAAATATATACTTATAAATCTCGATCGTGACCGTTCCCATCTTGCTTGTGGGCATATGAAACCCACAAGCATGGATTTCCGGGATCTGGTGAATGCTGAGCTCCCAGCATTCACCGCTATTTCCCGCGCATGCTCAGTATTTACGGTGAGCAGCCCTGTAAAATTCAGGGTTGCCATCACAACGGGCGGGCGTCGTCATCGAAATCCCGCGAGAACTCGCGGCAGGCCTCTGCAATGACTCCTGGGAATAATGACAGGAGCTCCCAGGAGACATTGCAGCTACAAAGGAAATTACGAAATAGCCGCAGATGACCCGCCCATATCCGCAGGGAGCTAAGACAGGAAGCAGAGATGGACATTGAAAAAACACAGGTACAAACGAAAAAAAAAAAAAAAAAAATATCCGTTTATAACTGAATATAGTCCTGGCATGTGATTGAGCAAAACTTGTAAAACAGGGTGGAACTCCGCTTTAATAACCGGGTACATAAGGGGGTGACTGAGCTGTCACAGCGCCCCCTCTTTATACTGTGTAGACATAAGTACTACAACAGCTTCACCTTTATCAGCTTCCCTAATAACAAGATCTTTCCTCTGTATAGCATTGTGTATATGTTATGTTACTTTATACTATATGGGAACATTTCCTCATATTTATCTTATAATATAATATCATGTGTCTGGATTTGTCCCTGCAGGTTGGAGAGATGTGGTGTGACTTCCTCTGGCTGTGATGATCTCCAATCCATTCTTATCAATAATCGATCCCTCACCAGACTGGAATTATCATTTAATCACCTGGAAGACTCTGGAATAAAACTTCTATGTGAGGGTCTCAGACATCCTGACTGTACTCTGCAGGAGCTGGAGTGAGAATTATCCTATAAATGAGATAATATTCTGCATGATTCTGGTATAAATCTTCTATGTGAGGGACCCAGACATGTCACCTAGATGAAAGTTATACAAAGACAGACTTCTGATGGGCCGGTTACACTGGGAGTTCCCATCATAGTCCTTCAGGTCACTCACTGTTATTGGCTTTCATCCCCTCCCCCCTCCACTGACTATCAGAGATGAGACTTTGGCTGGGTTCACACTGGAGTTCAGAGAGGCTCACAGCAGGGGGTCTGGTGCGTCTCCATTCACCGTTTCAGGTCCGATTTCAGCCCAAATTTTGGGCTAAATTCAGACCTGAATTAGACCAGAAGACATTTCTCTTCATTCAGTGACCAATCATAGACAGATGGTCCTCAATTAGAATCTGGAAGGACAGAGCGAGTGTCTAGACCAGAAGTGACACCTAGATTCCAATAAAATCCCGGCATCCTTGTAGATATAAAATTGTCACCTCACTGAGCCTCAAAGAGTCCTAGTCATTTAATCTACAAGCCCAGCAGGGGGCGAGGCCGTTACAGTGAGAAGCCCCCAAACTGTCTGCCAGACATTGATTTATTTACAAAGATGCTTGATTATACGTGCCAACCTAAAAAAAGCACCAGTCTGCGCCCAGGACGATAGCACTTGCGATATCTGTGCAGCTATAAATAAATACAACTCTATAATCACACCCTAAAGCAGCCGCTTAAAAATATGTAATATAAAAAGACAATATTAAAAAAAAAACAATCTAAAACATAAAATCCTTTAAATATTGTAGCAGCGCTTCCTGTCAAATGAAAATCCAAAGACAAGCTTTCATATACAGTTCATATATGAGTCAATAGGAGTGACAGAGATCTGGTACAACTTGTAATGTGATAGTTGAAAATGCCTTCCACCATACACTTCACCACGTGAGGGAATTTATTTCCCCTTTTGGGGGTACACTCACCAGAAATATAGTAGTAATACGCCTTTAGCAATACAAGCTTCTTCACTGCTCCAACCACAGCGTCCACCAAGTGTTAATCACACTGTATGAGGCTTCAGTAAGACCATGTGAAAGGAATAAATATATCCACATGGTGTAATACTGCTAAAAAATGTTTTATCAAAAAAACCCCTTACAAAATATGCATACATAGTTTAGGTTATCTTAGAGCAATAGTAAAGTGTACTGTGCCTGTATTTTCCCCTGGACGCGGTGTGCACCAACGATCCACTTACTGGTTACACGGCCCGTGGAGCGCACACGTCACTTCTGGTCCGGCCCTCAGAGGAAGTCAGGAAGTGACGAAACGCATCAGTGACGTAATCTACGACATTGACTGGAAATGACGCGTGCGCTCCAAGGGCCCTGTAACCAGGAAGTGGATCGTTGGTGCACACAGCGGTTCTTCTCCGGCCATTATCGGCGTCCGGAGGAATATACAGATTAGACATTGATTTATGTCAGAGAACAGAGGAATCTATTTTATCTCTCATACAAAATAAAATATTAGTTGCAGAGAAATCTAAATAATTCCTCCTGATTGTACACATGTTGGGGTACATGTACATATAACATTGTATGTGTAGTGAGGATAGAATCCAGGAGAAACTCGCAGAATGGTTCTATGGAGTCTGATCACACCAGCCAAGCACTGGTCTTGTTGGGATCAGACTGACATGCTGGTGTTAAAAATCCAATCCTCATCCATCAGAACCATTCATGACCCAATTAGCTCTGGTTCCTTCAGAACACAGGACCGGGTGGTGGGCTGGGCAGGGAACAGCCCCCAGGGTTGATTGGCTGATGGCTAAACTCCACCCACATCCATAAATTGAGGATCCTGAGATATGGACGGGGTGATTCCCATGGAGCCGGTCTAACTGGTGAATAGCGGATGTTCCTGTCACAGGATAATCCTCAGAAAAAGTTTATTTCTGTTTTATTCTCACAGCCAGACTGTGTCTGTCCGTTTGTCTTTGTTGTATTTTCTGTCATTCTTTATCTTTGTACATATTTTATACACTAAATAACAAACTAGTGTATCTCTGCTCTATATTACACAGACAACCTACCTGCAGACAGAGGTAAGTGTTACCACAACCTCAGTGTTACTATACGGCTGTGTAACTATGTAACAAACCACCTAGCCACTTGATCCTGATACTTCCAACTAATAATTACACAACAAAAATTATAATACAAAGCAAATACTACATACAATATATGTCTGCTATTACCACAACCTCAGTGCTGTAACAATGTGATGCAGCCTAATGAATTGGTATTAATACATTTTATGCCGAAAACTTAACAACCTTATAAGGTAATTGATACCAAAGCATCAGTGCTGTGACTGGCTGGTAATACCACAACCCCAGTGCTGTAAGTATGTGTTGAAAACTAAAACATTATTAATTTAATTGATGTCAAAGTTCCAGCGCTGCAATGGCTCTGCCTGCTGTGTCTGAATGAGGAGGGAGAGAGCCAGGAGAGCCTCTGCTCTTGTGCACATTGCTGGATGGAGATCAGGCTCAGGAAAGTATTAGGGGGGATGGAGGGAGCTGCAAACAGAAGCTGTTTTACCTTAATACAGAGAATGCATAGAATTTATTAACCATTCCCAACCAGCCATCGCAGTTGTAAAGTGGCAGGTTGGCTCTTCTGCATGAATCGCCTTCATTGTACGTCAGTCGCGTGCGTAGGTAAGGGGGGCATGCCTGCTCCCCCACTGTCCCCTTGAAGATCGTATTCATTTCAGAACCGATCAGTCTACAGGCCCGGGCCAATGATTTCTGGCCTGGAACTGCTGATCGGTTCTGACGAATAGCAGACTGTCCTCTGCCTATGTAATGTAAACACAGGCAGAGGAAGTGATGTCATCTCCCCTCGTGGAGCCCTTTTCAGTTCCAGCTTGAGAGGAGAAGACATCTACTGTGAATACACGAACACTGCACTGACACAGGACATGTAGGCACACATTTAACCCCTTGATCACCCCCTGATTGCCCCAGTTAACCCTTTCACTCATTGTCACAGTGTCACTAGTATAGTGTACAGATCTCTTTTCTGATCACCATGTTGGTGTCACAGGTGATATCAGTTTTTTTTTATCAGGTTTTAGTGTGAGTTAGTGGTAGCTAAATCCCAGACAGCATCAGATTAGTGCCAGGTACACTAACACTCACACACTATATAGCTCCATTACTAGTATAGTATTTGAACAGATCAATATCTTTGATCTGATCAGATCTATACTAGCGTCCCCAGTAGTATAATGTTCCCAAAGAACGCATTGTTAGCAGGATCAGCCCAGATACTTGCCAGCACCTGCGTTTAGCCCCTCTGCCCAGCCCACCCAAGTGCAGTATCAACAGATCACTGTCAATTACAAAACACAACACACAAAACTGCAGCATTAGCAGAGTCATACCTGATCCCTGCTAGAGCTAACAGTTATTTTTTTTGTAGCGATTCAAGCAGTCTCTGACAACCAGGTGCTCTTTAGCCTGTGAGTCGCACTAGCTGTACCTATAAATTTAGAGGCCAAAATGTCTAAACAGAGGTACACTAGTGAAGAGGCCTACAGGTTGCTGAGCATGACAGATGAGAGCGAAGGGAAAGACTTACTGTCAGATTCAAGCTCAGTATACAAACCTGTAGAGAGCAGTGGCACTCTGACAGATATCTCCGATCACGGAGTAGTGGTCCCTGCTAAGGTCAGGCATACCCAACCCCATTCTTCTGTTGCTGAGGTGCAACAACCACAGGGTTCCTGTATAGAGCAGAGAACCAGTACTAATGCCGCTCATCCTTCTGATGAACTGGCAAGCTCCAACAGCCTACTATATTCTGGTCATAGACAAAGCAGTACTGCAGTAACACTTGGTGATGTGGTGAATCCCATAAGTGCAGTTCAAGCTGGTGCAGTGACTAGCAAGTAGTGCCCCGCAGCCACCAAGAGTTCGAACACAGGACAGTAGAGCCCATAATGCCCTTCCTGATGTGTCTGCAAATCCTGATTGGCAGCCCACCACTTCTGCAGCACCCGTACTTCCCCCATTCACTGGCTAATCCAGAATTCAGGTGGAAACAGCAGATTTTTCTTCCCTTGACTTTTACAAGCTATTTTTCACAGAAGATCTGTACAAATATATTGTGGACCAAAGCAATTTATATGCTGGTCAATTTATGACCAAATCCCCATTTGACTCTTGCCAGAGAATTTGCCTGGAAACCTATTATGGTTCCTGAATTTAAGACCTTTTTGGGCCTATCCCTCCTCATGGGCATTACTAAAAAGTGTGAGTTGCAGTCATATTGGTCCACTGTCCCAATTCACCATATGCCCGTGTTCTCTGCTTCCACGACCAGGATTAGATACGAGCAGATCTTGCGGTTTATGCACTTCAACTAAATGAACTCTGTCGTTCTCGGGGTGACCCTGGATATGATCAGCTCCACAAAATTCGGCCCCTCGTAAACCACTTCAACTAACAATTTGCAGGCTTGTTTATTCACGATCAAGTTGTCTGTGTTGATGAATCCCTGATTAAGTTTTCTGGCTGCCTTGCTTTCAAACAGTTTATCCCCAGCAAGCGTGCCAGATATGGGATGTATAAGCTCAGTCACAGGGCCACAGGCTATACATATAGTTTTCTGGTTTATGAGGGAAAAGACTGTGGAGCCCCCAACTGCCCAGACTACATAGGGAGCAGTGGTAAGATTATTTGGGACTTGGTGTTACCCTTATTTGGAAAGGGGTACCATTTGTACATGGACAATTATTACACAAGCGTGCCACCTTTTAGTCACTTTTTTGATTTTGGAATTGGCGCATGTGGCACTGTGCGATCTAATCCCTGGGGCTTCCCACAACATCTTGTAGATTCCTGACTTAGACGGGGGAGAGAGCCTGCTTGAGGTGCAATAAATTGCTTGCAGTGAAGTGGAGGGATACATGGAATGTTTTTGTTCTGACCTCCATTCACGCAGATACGACCCTCTGTGTCCATGAATACAATCTTAACATGGGAGGGGTGGACTTCAACAAACAGGTGATGGTGCCATACTTAATTGCCCGTAAGGCCAGATGCTGGTACAAAAAGTGTCTGTATACTTATTTTAATTGGCTCTGCTGAACTAGTATGTGCTATTCTAATCCTGATTTCCAGGAAGAGATCATCACAGCCCTTCTATTTCCAGACGATGCTGTGGCCCAACTTCCCAATGCAAATACAGTAAGCCAGCTGCATGAGAGGCATTTTCCGGATGTTCTCCGTGGTACCTCTACCCAGAGAGCACCCCAAAAAAGATGTTGTGTCTGTAGAAAATGCGGATATAGGCGTGACACCCGCTTTTATTGTCCCTCCTGTCCTGACCAACCTGGTCTCTGCATCGATGACTGTTTCCATCGCTACCATACACTAGTGAATTATTTGAATAGGTTACAGCACGGCACAGTCCACGGGCACACTTTCGAAGGGTCACGAAATATGAGATGGGCTACATTTTGAGAGACCCTAAGCTGGAATGTTTATAGTTGCAATAAAAGTGTATTTAAAAAAAAATTAAATAAATAAAAAGCCAAAAATAGTTGATGTTTTGATGTTCTTCTCTCTATTGTTCTGCTCTGTTTTACTGTATTTTATGCTTAACTGTAACGTTTTATTGTTACTGTGTTTTATCGTGTTTGCTTTGCAGGTATGTCATTCAACTCTTATACTTTACTTTTACTGTGTTTTATTGTTAACCATTATTTGCTTTGCAAGTACGCCATTCAGCTGCAGCATGAGTTTATTTATTCTGACAGCAACAGGGTTTGCTCTCACGATACGTAAATACGTGACTCCACCCCTGTCCCCATGCTTCGGCATATATGCTCTTTTTTAACCATAGTTAAAAAAGAGCATATATGCCGAAGCATGGGGACAGGGGTGGACATTAGTGATGGATTGCCCCTATGCTTCGCCATATATTTTATTTACTTTTCTTGGCAGAGATTTCTTCATCCACATTGATCAATGTGAATGGAGGAAATGGTGCATGTATGCCTATCATTAGAAGTGGGTGGATGCAGGGTGGTATTCTAATGGTGGGCATACCACCGATCGATCAATGTGAATGGAGAAATCTGTTAAGTTGTCTTTTTTTTCATTTAACTCACAGGTAGCATGAAAAAAAAGAACATTACAATATATGCCCAACAAGGACCAGCGACATACTGGTATGTTGCTGGACTTTGAGTTTTTATACCAGAATGATGCTTGCAGGTTTAGTTATCATCTTGGTATTGTTCTTTTCAGCTGGCAGTCGGCTTTCATGTAAAAGAAATCCAAGCAGCTAATTAGCTGCTAGACTGCTTTTACAAGCAGTGGGAGGGCATGTCCCCTGTCCCCCCGTACACCCGTGCAAAGGTGAACGCAAGCGTCTGTCTTGTGTCGTATGTAAACAGCAATTGCACCATGCATGTGAGGAATCACTGCAAACTTCAGATCAAGGGCAGTAATTCTAGCAGTAGAACTCCTCTGTAAATCTAAAGTGGTAATCTGTAAAGGTTCTTAAAAATGTATATAGTTTGTTGCCACTGCACGGTGTGCATAATTTTAAAGCATGTTGTGTTTCGTATCTATGTACTCGGCATAAGATTCTCTTTTATATTTCACCAAATATTTGGGCAATATAGTGTGTTTTTGTGTATTAAGAATAAAAAAGTTTTTTTCCCAAAAAATTGCGTTTCAAAAATCATTGCGCAATTGCTTTGTGAAAACAAATTTGCAACACCCACCATTTTATTCTGTAAGGCCTCTGATTTAAAAAAATATATGATGTTTGGGGGTTCAAAGTAATTTTTTAGCAAAAATAAGTGTCAGAAAGGATTTGGTGGTTCCAGTGGTTAGAAGAGTGGGTGATGTGTGGCATAAGCTTCTAATGTTGGGCATAAAATACCAGAACAGTTCAACCCCCCTCAAATAACCCATTTTTGGAAAGTAGACACCCCAAGCTATTTGATGGGAGGCATTTTGAGTCCATGAAATATTTTATATTTTGCCACAAGTTTCAGGAAAATTAAAATTTTCATTGTCACTAAATTATATATTGCTCACACATGGCATGGGTATATGTGGAATTACACCCCAAAGTACATCTGTACAGCAATACAATCTGCTGCTTCTCCTGAGTACGAGGATATCACAAGTATGAGATGTTTTGGCAGTCTAGCCGTGTACAGGACCCCGAAAACCAATCATCGCTTTCAGGCTATTTAAGGGCGCAAAATAGTGATTTTACTCCTCACTACCTATCACGGTTTTGGAGGCCCTGAAATGTCAAGATAGCACAAAACCCCCCAAATGACCCCATTTTGGAAAGTAGACACCCAAAAGGAAAATTTGAATTTGTCAGCTTTCAAAACTTTGTGACAAAAAGTGAGATCTGCAAAATACACAACATGCCTCTAAGCTATCCGAAACTATGATAGGCAGCAAGGAGTGAAATCTAAAATTTACACCCTTAGAAAGCCTGAAGGCGGTGATTGGTTTTCAGGGTCCTGTGCGCAGCTAGACTGCCAAAAAGTCTCACACATGTGGTAATTTCACATATACGCTTTTCACGAGAGGAGTCTTGCTTCTTCGGGAGAAGCACAGATAGATGCAATTGATGAATAACTCCTGGCCTACTGGTGTGAAATAGATGACTCTTTGTGAAGTAGTTGAAAGATACATCTTTATAGGTGGGTATGCTATCCTAAATTTATATAAGGAACTTCAAAATAGATGGATAAATGCATAAAATGCCAACCATGCCACCAAGCTTCCTCCGGGAGCTATGTGAGGACGGGGAGATGGAAACCAGTGGGAAGCCGCAAGAAACAGGAACCTGGGCGAAGGATGTAAATCCCACAAAGAAAGTACCCACCCCATGAGAGGGAAACAAACTAGGCAACTGGTGGCCGGTAGCTTACAGTGAAGCCTGCCAAGCTACCGGCCACAAATTGCTAAGTTTGTTTCCCTCTCAGGGTGTGGGTATTTTCTTTGTGGGATTTACATCCTTTGCCCAGGTTCTGGTTTCTTGCCAATTTTGTTTGGGTACAGCATTGCATGACCGTGCAATTACCAGTTAAAACAGCGTAGTGCCAAACTGTAAAAAGTGGTCTGGTCATTAAGTGGGTAAAACCTTCCGGTGCTGAAGTGGTTAAGGTAAAAAAACCTTCATCCTTTACATCCTCTGTAATAATTCCTGTACCATCCTAGTATATAATCTATATCTAAGGAGATGATATCTGTGTACCGCCCTGGGGCTTAGTCAGGGATGCTCCTCACAAATTTACTTGCCAGGAGTAGTTACCCTGGTCAATTGTTAGAGATCCATTGATTTCTCCCTAAGTTTGGCCTTGTTGCACTTTTCTCTTCTACCGCCAGATGGCCGGGTACTTGGTGGTACTAGATACGAGAAGGGCAACCCAAGGTCAGGTTATGGGTATATGGGGTATCTCAGCCAATGGGCAGGGGTTTTCTTGAATCCCTTGACCTGCTGGGAGAGCCTATATATTCGGGTGAGGTCAGGTGATCTATGTTCTGTGCCAACAGACGGCTGTCTGGGTGGACGTGTGTCATGTGCCCTGGGTTACTAGGTCAGAGATTGTGCCTATCCCAGGGGGAATCTGGCTGCTAGGCTGTGTGACGGCCTATTCAGTAGGAGAGCAGTGCAGGGTTGGGATTGCGGCTTGCAGTCCAACCAGAAATGATGGGTCTGTAAGTCAGAGAACCTGTCGTGGTTGGAGGTAGAAGGGACCAAACACCTTATTACCAGTGAGTAACTGAAGCAAGAACCAGAGCAACATTCTCATCGAACGGGCACAGTGGAGAATCGGGAAACTTCAGGCGGTGATCAAGTCAGGGACCCAACCAGCAGAGGGGACGCTTGCAGAGCAGCCTTGTGAGTCAAGCCAGGGACCAAGCAGGCCAGTGGGGTGAAGCTTCAGAAGTGTCTGGATTGCCAAGCTAGGGACCCAGCAGGGAAGCGTGGGTGACGCTTGAGGGAGATACCACCACAGATATTGGAGGAGCTCAAGGGATTCAGAGTCAGTGAATAAGAGGGTCTAGTGAGAGACCAGGACCTCAGTGTTGAAGAACTACAAGAGGAAGTTGTAGTGAAGCTGAAGAAACTGTTAAGTTTGAGTTAGGAACTGTTAAATTGTCCTGTTGTCATAGGAGACAGCACTCCTGCATTTGCAGATGTGGCACCTTGCTGGGGCTTTTCCCTGCACAGCTGTCCTCCTATTGAAGTCTTGGTGTCTGCTAATTGAATCTACAACTACTTAAGGGTGTCCTGGCCCTAACCCTCTTTCCCCAAAAATACAAAAAGCACTGTTAAGAGAAATAAAACCTCTTTCACATTCAAGAAGTGTCTGACGCCCAATAACTTTGTTCACCTTGCACCCACTATGCCTCACAACCCACCACATACAGAAAGATGTCAGCTATCTTTGGCCTGGAAAGTTCTCATTAGTCTGGACAAGCCCAGAGACCTTGCAACATCTGATTGCAGACACTAAAGATTAAGAATGGGAGATGGAAGAATAAAGTGCTTTAATGTGAAGTGTCCCCCATGTGAATGTAGAATCCCATTGTAAATGTGGAATATTTGCCAATATAGTACTTGTATCTCTAATATATCCCAGAAATCTCAGCACTAAAGGCTGTAAATGTATATCCACCCCTCCCCCCTACATTCTCTATAAGGGATCCTATTCCTGCCACAATCCAGTGACCTTCAATGGGAACTCCTGATTTGTGGACTTTAGGAAGGTGATGGAATATTGGGGTCACTGGGATATCCACCATCAGACATTCTGCTATATTATTTCATAAACCCCCCAGATCCTTTCCTTTATATATCAATTTCAGAAGCTCCTGTATGAGACACTGTGTGAGGTCCTGCTTAATAACCAGGTACATAACGGGGTGACTGAGCTGTCACAGCGCCCCCTCTTTATACTGTGTAGACATAAGTACTACAAAAGCTTCACCTTTATCAGCTTCCCTAATAACAAGATCTTTCCTCTGTGTAACATTGTGTATATCCTGATATTCCGCTCTAGTGATGTTATGTTCCTTTTCACTAAATGGGAATAATTCCTCATATTCATCTTATAATATATCATGTGTCTGGATTTGTCTCTGCAGGTTGGAGAGATGTGATGTGACTTCCTCTGTCTGTGATGATCTCAGATCCATTCTTATCAATAACCGATCCCTCACCACACTGGATTTATTATGGAATAATCTGGAAGACTCTGGAATAAAACTTCTATGTGAGGGGCTCAGACATCCTGGATGTACTCTGCAGCACCTGGGGTGAGAATTATCCTATAAATGATATAATATTCTGCAGGACTCTGGTATAAATCTTCTATGTGAGGGACCCAGACATGTCACCTAGATGAAAGTTATACAAAGACAGACTTCTGATTGGCCGGTTACACTGGGAGTTCCCATCATAGTCCTTCAGGTCACTCGCTGTTATTGGCTTTCATCCCCTCCCCCTCCACTGACTATCAGAGATCAAACTTTGGCTGGGTTCACACTGGAGTTCACAGCAGCTCAAAGCTGGGGGCCGGTGCATCTTCATTCACCGTTTCAGGTTCCGATTTCTCCCCGAATTTTGGGCTGGAATCGGACCTAAAATGGACCAGAAGATGCACAGGACTCCGTATTCTTTTCATTCAGTGATCAATCATAGACAGATTGTCCTCAATTAGAATCTGGAAAGACAGAGCGAGTCTCTAGACCAGAAGTGACCCCTAGATGCCAATAAAATTCCCCCATCCTTGTAGATACAAAATTGTCACCTCACTGAGCCTCAAAGAGAAGTCCTAGTCATTTCATCTACAAGCCCAGCAGGGGACGAGGCCGATACAGTGAGAAGGCCCCAAACTGTCTGCCAGACATTGATTTATATCAGAGATCAGAGGAATCTATTTTATCTCTCATACAAAATAAAATATTAGTTGCAGAGAAATGGAAATAATTCCTCCTGATTGTACACATGTTGGGGAACATGTACATATAGGATTGTATGTGTAGTGAGGATAGAATCTAGGAGAAACTCCCAGAATGGTTCTATGGAGTCTGATCGCACCAGACAAGCACTGATTGGTCTTGTTGGGATTGGACTGACATGCCGGTGTTGGAAATCCAATCCTCATCCATCAGAACCATTCATGGTCCATTTAGCTCTGGTTCCTTCAGAACACAGGCCCGGCTTGGGGGCTGGGAAGGGAACACCCCCCCCCCAGGGTTGATTGGATGATGGCTAAACTCCACCCACATCCATAAATTGAGGATCCTGAGATATGGACGGGGTGATTCCCATGGAGCCGGTCTAACCAGTGAATAGCGGATGTTCCTGACATGTTCCTGTCACAGGATAATCCTCAGAAAAAGTTTATTTCTGTTTTATTCTCACAGCCAGACTGTGTCTGTCCTTTTATATTTGTTGTATTTTCTGTCATTCTTTCTCTTTGTACATATTTTATACACTAAATAAACTAGTGTAGCTCTGTTCTACAGTATATTACACAGACAGACAACCTACCTGCAAACAGAGGTAAGTGTTACCACAACCCCAGTGTTACTATACGGCTGTGTAACTATGTAACAAACCACCTAACAACCTGATCCCGATACTTCCAAATAATAATTACACAACAAAAATTATAGTACAAAGCAAATACTACATACAATATATCTGCTACTACCACAACCTCAGTGCTGTAACAAGGTGTTGCAGCCTAATCAATTGGTATCAATACACTTTATGCCGAAAACTAACAACTTTATACAGGTAATTGATACCAAAGCACCAGTGCTGTGACTAGCTAGTAGTACCCCAAACCCAGTGCTGTAAATACATGTTGCAAACTTATACATTTCTACTTTGAATAGTGTGTGTAAAAAAAGAACTATTTTTCAGGTAATTTATGCCAAAACACCAGTGCTGCAAATGTAGTACTTATTTTGAGGCATATAAATTCGTATTAATAAATTTTCTGCAGAAACCAACAATTTTATACAGGTAATTGCTATCAAAGCACCAGCGCTGCATCTGGCTGCTAATACCACAACCCCAGTGCTGTGAATACATATTACAAACTAACACATTACTAATGGAAATTATGAATGTAAAAAACAATAACTAGTTACAAGTAATTGATGCCACAACTCCAGTGCTGTAAAATGAATGTATCTAGTTGGATATATATAAGAGGAAAGTCCATATATCTATGAGCAATCTTCCTCAATGATGGCGCCCCCTCCAGTGTGTCACTACAAAATGAAATGTGTTCAGAGTCCTCCACGTCCATACTGATGAAATGCCCCCTCAGGTATTGGCCCCATATACAGTATAGGTGCCATGTGCTTGTCCCCCTCTAGGGGGCTCAATGGGCCCGGGGTACTTCCCACAAGATCAGCTGTTACACGCGTGGGGTCCCTTTAAGGGATCTGGTCCCTCCTGATTGGATGGATATAGAACTCCAAATAAAACAAAAATGTAACCAATAGTGAAGTACGTCCTTCAAAACAATTGTCTCTTTATTTACAATAAATGCACTGACAACCAATAATATGTCAGCATATCCAGCAACCAATTGGGCAGCAGATAATATCACTCACCAGAACCACTTCCTGTTTCAGTTCCAGGCAGGGAATTACATCACCCGGCTCTGCCCGAGGGCTGACTGTCCAATGATTGGTTGATCTGCTGACATATTATCACTGCTTGTCAGTGCGTTTAGCAATCCTCATGGATTTTGCTGCACGGAGACACATGTGAAGTGGAAATCCCATTATTTCCTCTGTGGCCGGTTCCCATCGATGTGCCGCAGTTTAGTGTGAAAGGGAATCTATATGGAGTCATTCACACCTCCAATGTGTGCGTTACCACGTACTCCGCAATGTACCCGCAACAGTGTAACTCCACACTAAGACTTTTCAGGTGGGTGACAACTTACCTCCATTTCACAGGGGAGGTCAAACCAATATTCCATCCATATGTCCCAACATTTCATTTTCTAAGACCCTACCCACTGATTATTCATTGGATGTGTCTACTTCTGCCCCTCTCTGGAAGAACATTTCACCTCTTTCCTGCTTCTCCCTCCAGAGTCTATATCTGTAAAGTGACATTACGGTGCTGTGATGATCTTTGCTCCGTTATCTCCATAAACCGAACTCTGACCGATCTGCAGATAACATTGAATGAGGATGAGATGATGTCGGAGTCAGAAGTGAGACGACGTTGTGAGGTTCTCCGGAATGCCGGCTTCTCTGTGGTGGATAGAGGGTAAGATCTGTTATATTGGAAGTAACACACATACTAACTCATAAGTCTCGTACACACACTTATATTTTTGGAGGACCGAACATCCATTTTTTGTGGCATGCGAGTCTCATGTCGAAAGTGAATAGGTTACTCACAATTAGGGATGAGCCGAACACCCCCCGATTCTTGTGCGAACGGACCGAAAATTTGCGTGAACTTTAGAACCCCATTGAAGTCTATGGGACTCGAACGTTCGAAATCAGTGCTACTTTTAAAGGCTAATTTGCATGGTATTGTCCTAAAAAGGGTTTGGGGACCCGGGTCCTGCCCCAGGGGACATGTATCAATGCAAAAAAAAACTTTTAAAAACGGCCGTTTTTTCGGGAGCAGTAATTGTAATAATGCTTAAAGTGAAAAAATAAAAAGTGAAATATTCCTTTAAATATCGTACCTGGGGGGTGTCTATAGTATGCCTGTAAAGTGGCACGTGTTTCCAGTGCTTAGAACAGTCCCTGCACAAAATGACATTTTTAGAGGAATAAAAGTCATTTAAAACTGCTTGCAGCTTTAATGTAATTAGTGAGACAAATGGCATGGGTACCCCTCCCCCCCCCACAGTCCATTACCAGGCCCTTTAGGTCTTGTATGGATATTAAGGGGAACCCCGCACCCAAATTTAAAAAAGGAAAGGCGTGAGGCCCCCAGGCCCTATATACTCTGAACAGCAGTATACAGGCGGTGCAAACAAGACAGGGACTGTAGGTTTGTTGTTAAGTAGAATCTGTTTGTAATTTTGAACTGGTACATTTTTAAAGTGTAGCTCCAGCCAAAAAATCTATTTTAAGCTTTTTGGAAAACATAGGGAAGGGTTATCACCCCTGTGACATTTGTTTTGCTGTCTGTGCACCTCTTCAGAAGATTTCATCTCACTTTCTGTCCCAATGACAAATGTTTTTTGACAATGTGGTTTTTAGTGAAACAAGGATTGGTGATAAAGCATCAGTGAAGAGGAGATACTTTTTTCCCATATTAACTATTACAGGAGAGAATTTCCCTTCCTAGGGGTAGATTTCATCTCACTTCCTGTTGTCTCCTTCTGTTTGCAAGTAGGAGTCATTTGTAAGTTGGATGTTTGAAAGTAGGGGGCTGCCCTATATACTCTGCAGAAATTGGGGCCTTAGGTGTTGGTGTTGCCACAACACTAAAGGCCCAAAAAAAATTGTGCCTTTGGTGGTGGTGCTGGTGCCACAACACTGTAAGTCCTCACAGTTAGTCTTGGTGGGCGCAGAAATGGGCCCTGCAGTGAAATATTAGATCAAGAATTGTAAATACATGTCCCTGTTGAACAGGGGCAGAAAAATTGGGTCTTAGGCACTGGTGCCACAACACTGCAACCCCTCACAGATAGCCTAGTTGGAGCGCAAGAATGAGCCCTCCTGCAAAATATTGCATCAAAAATTGTAATTACACGCCCCTGTTAAACAGGGGCTGAAAAATTGGGCCTTAGGCACTGGTGCTGGTGCCACAACACTGCAATCCCTCACAAATACTCTAGTTGAGCGCAGCAATGAACCCTCCTTGCAAAATATTGCATCAAAAATTGTAATTACACGCACCTGTTAAACAGGGGCTGAAAAATTGGGCCTTAGCCACTGGTGGCGTGCCCAGAACCAAAAATATTCTTACAAACTATCAGCATGATCATTGAGGAGGAAGAGGATAGTCACTCAGCATAACAGGATAGTCACTCAGCATCAGCATAGGCGGTCTTGAAGGGATCTGACATTTAAAAAAACGTATTCGGTTACATCAGCATCAGGTGCTTGGTAGCTGGTGGTGATCCAAGACTGATTCTTTTTTATGAAGGTCAGTTGATCGACTGAGTTGGTGGACAGGCGCACCCTGTGATCGGTTACAAAGCTTCCAGCAGCACTAAATGTGCGTTCCGAAAGAACGCTGGATGCAGGACAGGCCAGTAGCTCAATTGCGTACTGTGCAAGCTCTGGCCCGTGATCCATCCTCAAGACCCAGTAACCCAGAGGATTTTCGGTGGGAAAGGTCTCCAAGTCAGATCTTGCCCCTAGGTATTCCTGTACCATGTAAAACAGACGCTGGCGATGGTTGTTGGAACCGATCATACCTTGCGGCTGTGGACTAAAAAATTGTCTGAACACATCGGTCAGACGGCCACCTTCTCCACCGCTCCTTCTTTGACTGACCGAAGCCTCAGCAACACGTTGTCCAGGAACAGGAGTTTGTAACATCCCATTCTCTGGGAATGCATTGCACAGACCTTTCTGCAAGGCCTCCCAAAGATGTTTCATCCTCTGCTCCCTCTGCGATGGCAAGATAAGGTCCGCAACCTTACCCTTGTAACGTGGATCAAGGAGGGTTGCCAGCCAGTATTGATTCCTCTCCTTGATACCACAAATACGAGGATCCTTTCGCATGCTTTGCAGGATCAGGGAGGCCATACAGCGTAGGTTTGTTGAGGCATTCGGTCCTCTGGGTCGCTAAGGACGACATGATCCGCAGCCATCTCCTTCCAGCCATGTACAAGTCCATGGGTTTCTTGGGACTGTAAATGATCCCTTAAAGACTGCTGCTGATGCTGAGTGCCAGGCTCCACCTCCATGCTGACACTCCTCCTCCTCCTCCTCTTCCCGTGTGATCGGTGGCACGCAGGAACACTGTCTGGATAAAGGGGGCCTTGAGAGCTAAGGAAGTCCTCCTCTTCCTGCCTCTGTTCTGCCTCAAGTGCCCTGTCCATTATTCCACACAGCATGTGCTCCAACAGGTGGACAAGGGGGACAGTGTTACAGATGCATGCACTGTCACTGCTCACCATCCTCGTGGCCTCCTGAAATGGTGACAGGACAGTGCATGCATCCCTGATCATGGTCCACTGGCGCGGGGAATAAAAACAAGCTTCCTGACCCTGTCCTGGTGCCATAGTCGCACAGGTACTCATTGATGTCCCTCTGCTGCATGTGCAGCTGCTGCAACATGGCCAACATTGAGTTCCACCTGGTGGGCATGTCACAGATTAGGTGGTTCTTGGGCAGGTTAAATTCCTTTTGGAGGTCAGCCAGCCGAGCACTGGCATTATATGACCTGCAGAAATGCACACAGACTTTCCTGGCCTGCCTCAGGACATCCTGTAAGCCCAGGTACCTGCCCAAGAACCGCTGCACCACCAAGTTAAGGATGTGAGCCAAACAGGGCACATGGGTCAGTTGTCCTTTTCGGAGGGCAGAGAGGAGGTTGGTGCCATTGTCGCAAACCACCATACGTGGCTTAAGCTGGCGTGGCGTCAACCACCTCTGAACCTGCCCCTGCAGAGCTGACAGAATCTCTGCCCCAGTGTGGCTCCTGTCCCCCAAGCACACCAGCTCAAGCACCGCATGGCATCTTTTGGCCTGCGTACTTGCGTAGCCCCTTGAACGCCTACGGAGCACCAATGGTTCCAAGGACAAAGCACAGGAAGAGGCCATGGAGGAAGAAGAAGATGAGGGGGTGGAGGAGAGACTTGTGTCAGAATCAACCGGTAGTGGGATTTTGGTGGCGTTGTGGCGGAACAACCTCCAACACTACTTCACCTTGTCCTGCATGCTTCCCAGCTGCCAGCAGAGTCACCCAATGCACCATGAAACTTAGGTAACGTCCCTGTCCATGCCTGCTGGACCATGCGTCAGCGGTAATATGCACCTTACCGCTGACCAAAGACATTGCCTTCCACATGCCGGTAAAGAATCGCCTTCCGTGAGAAAAAGTGGCGTTTGGGAACCTGCCACTGAGGAACCGCACATTCCACAAAATCACGGAAGGGGGCAGAGTCTACCAACTGAAAAGGTAGCAGTTGAAGTGCTAGCTATTTTGCCAAGCTAGCATTCAACCGCTGGGCATGTGGATGGCTGGGAGCGAACTTCTTTCTGCGGTGCAGCAGCTGGGGCAGGGAAATTTGCCTGGTGCAATCTGATGTCGGTTTACCGATAGCAGATTGCCCGCAAGTACTTGGCAGTGACACACCTAATTCTACACGTTCATTCCTCTCAGTGCAGGTCTCAGAGAGGACAGAAGGTATAGTGGGGTTGGAGATCCCAGCTGATGAGGAGCAAGGAGAGGTCCTCTTTGTTCTTTGGTATGGGTCTTTAAGGTACGCTTGTCAACAAACTGCATGGCAGGTCAACATATGTCTGGTCAAGCATGTGGTGCCCAAGCGGGTGATGTTTTGGCCACGCGAGATATGCTTGAGACATATGTTGCAAATAGCAGCAGTGGGATCTGATTCACTTGTCTCAAAAAATGCCCACACCAAAGAACTTTTGGAATAACCCGCAGAGGCAGCAGCGCCCTGCACATGCGGAGCTCTACTGTGTGATGCAGTCGGTGTGCTGCCCTTAAGATGGCCCCTGGAGGGCATTCTGCCTCATTGGTGATGTGCCTCCTCCTCCTCCTCTCTCCTATCAAGCACCCACATGGAGTCAGTGACTTCATCATCCCCTCCCTCCTCATCACTGGAGAAAAGATGGCATTATGCTGCAGCTGGGGGAACATGACTGCCAGATTGCTGTCCTTCTTGGGTACCCCCTCTCTCTGGGCTCACGTTACTGCCCTCCTCTAGCTGGGTACCATCATTGGAGCCTTCAAAACGCTGGGCATCCTCCTGGAGCATGTACCCAACACTGTGGTCAAACAGTTTGGGAGACTCCTCAGGAAGACATGGTGGGGCTAGGGAAGGAGTGACTGATGCCATTGAGCCGAGGAAAGAGGCTGCGTTGGCAGCTGCTTTGCCAGACAAAGTACCCTGAGCCTGGGTGAGAGAGGATGAGGAGGATGAGGACGGCTTGGTCATCCACTCTACCAAGTCTTCCACATGTTGCAGCTCAACGCGGCCAGCTGCCCGAAAAAAAGGACAAGCGTGTCCCACGGCCACGGGCTAATGAGGATGCACCGTCTCCACGACCAGCACTGTTGCCTCTAGACACAGAGCCTGCTTGCTCTCTTTTATTGGCTTGTGACTGTCTGCCTCTCCTTGTTAGCCTTCCAGACATACTAATGGCCTGCAGTGAGATGTAGCTGCACAAAGCTGGGATGTATACATATATACTGTATATATATACTGATACTGCAGCTAGCAGAATCAACTGCCTGCCTGTAGTATTATAAGTATGAGAACACCAGCAATTGTCTTCAGGTAGCTTTAGGTGCATACTGTGCAGAGGACACAGAACACTAATGCCCTGTACACACGGGCGGACATTGATCGGACATTCCAACAACAAAATCCATGGATTTTTTCCGACGGATGTTGGCTCGAAATTGTCTTGCATACACACGGTCACACAAAGTTGTCAGAAAATCCGATCGTTCTGAACGCGGTGGCGTAAAACATGTACAACGGGACTATAAATGGGGAAATAGCCAATAGCTTTCGTTTCTTGATTTATTCTGAGCATGCGTGGCACTTTATGTGTCGGATTTGTGTACACACGATCGGAATTTCCGACAACGGATTTTGTTGTCGGAAAATTTTATAGCAAGCTCTCAAACTTTGTGTGTCAGAAATTGCTATGGAAAATGTGTGATGGAGCCTACACACGGTCAGAATTGCCAACAACAAGGTCCTATCACACATTTTCCATCGGAAAATCCTATCGTGTGTACAGGGCATTACTGTAAATACTGTAGCTGCCTGCCTGTGGTATTAATAAGTTCAGAACACCACCAATTTTATTCAGGTAGTTTTAGGTGCACATTGTGCAGAGGACACAGTACACTAACTGTAAATACTGTAGCTGCCTGTCTGTGGTATTAATAGGAGCAGAACAACAGCAATTGTCTTCAGGTAGCTTTAGGTGCACACTGTGCAGAAGACGCACTACACTAACTTGTAAATACTACAGCTGCCTGCGGTACTAATAGGATCAGAAGAACACCACCAATTTCTTCAGGTAGCTTTAGGTGCACACTGTGCAGAGGACGCACTACACTAACTTGTAAATACTACAGCTGCCTGCGGTACTAATAGGATCAGAACACCACCAATTTCTTCAGGTAGCTTTAGGTGCACACTGTGCAGAGGACGCACTACACTAACTTGTAAATACTACAGCTGCCTGCGGTACTAATAGGATCAGAAGAACACCAGCAATTTTCTTCAGGTAGCTGTAAATACTGTAAAAACACCTGCCAGCCTCTCAGTAGGAAGATAATAACAGGAATGGATCTAGCTAAACTGAATACAGTGTATGTATATATATATATCTATATATATATATAGATATATATATATATACATATATATACAGTGGGGACGGAAAGTATTCAGACCCCCTTAAATGTTTCACTCTTTATTATATTGCAGTCATTTGCTAAAATCATTTAAGTTCATTTTTTTTTCCTCATTAATGAAACACAACACCCCATATTGACAGATAAACACAGAATTGTTGACATTTTTGCAGATTATTAAAAAAGAAAAACTGAAATATCACATGGTCCTAAGTATTCAGACCCTTTGCTGTGACACTCATATATTTAACTCAGGTGCTGTCCATTTCTTCTGATCATCATTGAGATGGTTCTACACCTTCATTTGAGTCCAGCTGTGTTTGATTATACTGATTGGACTTGATTAGGAAAGCCACACACCTGTCTATATAAGACCTTACAGCTCACAGTGCATGTCAGAGCAAATGAGAATCATGAGGTCAAAAGAACTGCCTGAAGAGCTCAGAGACAGAATTGTGGCAAGGCACAGATCTGGCCAAGGTTACAAAAAAATTCTGCTGCACTTAAGGTTCCTAAGAGCACAGTGGCCTCCATTCCATAAATGGAAGACATTTGGGATGACCAGAACCCTTCCTAGAGCTGGCCGTCCGTCCAAACTTAGCTATCGGGGGAGAAGAGCCTCGGTGAGAGAGGTAAAGAAGAACACAAAGAATACTGTGGCTGAGCTCCAGAGATGCAGTCAGGAGATGGGAGAAAGTTGTGGAAAGTCAACCATCACTGCAGCCCTCCACCAGTCGGGGCATTATGGTAGAGTGGCCAGACGGAAGCCTCTCCTCAGTGCGACACATGAAAGCCGCATGGAGTTTGCTAAAAAAAACACCTGAAGGACTCCAAGATGGTAAGAAATAAGATTCTTTGGTCTGATGAGACCAAGATAGAACTTTTTGGCCTTAATTCTAAGTGGTATGTGTGGAGAAAACCAGGCACTGCTCATCACCTGTCCAATACAGTCCCAACAGTGAAGCATGGTGGTGGCAGCATCATGCTGTGGGGGTGTTTTTCAGCTGCAGGGACAGGACGACTGCTTGCAATCGATAGAAAGATGAATGTGGCCAAGTACAGGGATATATCCTGGACAAAAACCTTCTCCAGAGTGCTCAGAACCTCAGACTGGTTCAAAGGTTTCCCTTCCAACAAGACAATAACCCTCAGCACACAGCTAAAATAACGAAGGAGTAGCTTCACAACAACTCCGTGACTGTTCTTAAATGGCCCAGCCAGAGCCCTGACTTAATCTCAGTTGAGCATCTCTGGAGAGACCTAAAAATGGCTGTCCACCACAGTTTACCATCCAACCTAACAGAACTGGAGAGGATCTGCAAGGAGGAATGTCAGAGGATACCCAAATCCAAGTGTGAAAAACTTGTTGCATCTTTCCCAAAAAGACTCATGGCTGTATTAGATCAAAAGGGTGCTTCTACTAAATACTGAGCAAAGGGTCTGAATACTTAGGAACATATTATATTTCAGTTTTTCTTTTTTAATAAATCTGCAAAAATGTCAACAATTCTGTGTTTTTCTGTCAATATGGGGTGCTGTGTGTACATTAATGAGGAAAAAAATGAACGTAAATGATTTTAGCAAATGGCTGCAATATAACAAAGGGTGAAAAATTTAAGGGGGTCTGAATACTTTCTGTCCCCAGTGTATATACACAACACCTAGGATGGATATATATATATATATATATATATATATATATATATATATATATATATATATATATATATGTATGTATATATATATATATATATATATATATATATGTATATATATATATATATATATATATATATATATATATATATATATATATATATACATACACATACATACACAATACACTGTAAGTGCAGCTAACTGACTCGCCTGCCTACTCTATCTAACTTACCGTATATACTCGAGTATAAGTTGTTCCGAGTATAAGTCGAGGCCCTAATTTACCACAAAAAAAATGGGAAAAACGTATTGACCCGAGTATAAGACGAGGGTGAGAAATGCACAGCTACTGTAAGTGGAAAAGAGGGTCAACAATGCCCATTTGCAGCATCACTGTGCCCATTTGCATGCCTCACTGTGCCCATTTGCAGCCATAGGTCCCCTGAACTTCAAACTCGGTAGTTAAGGGTTCCTAGATGCCCCCTAGCTGCAGCCAAAATTTGGGGTCTCTGAACCCAAAGGGTCCCGAAATGACATTGCTGCAGATGGACACAGTTGACCGATTTTGGGGCCCTGTATCTTGGGGCCACTTAGTGCTAAGAACGCCAAATTTGGTGTGCAAACCCAGTGGAACTAGCACCATAAAATTACCAAAGCTGGGGTTACTAGCACCAAGTGGCCCTGAGATACAGGGCCCCAAAAATCAGTTCAGAAAATGTCAAGCACTTTTCTGCAGCAGAAAATGACATTTTCCGAACCGGGTTTGGGGCCCTGTATCTCAGGGCCACTTGGTGCTAGGAACCCCAGCTTTCGATATGTTATGGTACCAGTTCCGCTGGGTTTGTACAAGAAATTTGGGGTTCCTAGGACCAAGTGGCCCTGAGATATGGGGCCCCAAATTCGGTTCAGAAAATGTCAAGCACTTTTCTGCAGCAGAGAATGACATTTTCCGAACCGATTTTGGGGCCCCGTATCTTGGGGCCACTTAGTGCTAGGAACTTCAGCTTTGGATATGTTATGCAACCCGTTCTACTGGGTTTGCACACCAAATTTGGAGTTCCTAGCACCAAATGGGCCTGAGATACGGGGCCCCAAAATCGGTTTGTAAAATGATTTTTTTTGCTGCAGAAAAGTGCTTGACTCGAGTATAAGTCGAGGGGGGCACTTTCAGCACAAAAAAAATGTGCTGAAAATTCGACTTATACTCGAGTATATACGGTAAATCAAATGACACTGTCTCTCTCTCTCTATCTCTCTCTCAACGCCGGAACACACTACACAGGGCTGACGTGCAGGCCGCCTTATATAGTGTGGGGCGTGTACTAAACCCCCTGAGCCATAATTGGCCGCAGCCACCCTGGCTTTGGCCAATTACAGCTCTTTGTACAGACGGCGCTGTGATTGGCCAAGCATGCGGGTCATAGTGCATGCTTGGCCAATCATCAGCCAGCAATGCACTGCGATGCCGTAGTGAATTATGGGCCGTGACGTGACACTCGAATTTGGCGCGAATGGCCCATATTGTTCTTAAGTTGACGAACAACCGAACATGCGATGTTCGTCTCGAACACGAAGCTCATCCCCACTCACAATATAAAAATTTTCAGATGACAGAATACAATGTCAGAAGTGACGTAATGTGTTGAATAGTTTTGTATGTATTCTTTCGTTTCTGAGCATGTGTAGTCTTGTTCTTATGATTTTTTTTGTATGAAAACCGTACTAATGAAACAAAAATTGGACGTTGAGTTCACATACAACAAAAATTTTATAGTCTGCACATCCAGCTTCTGTCTGATGAAAAAGAGAAATCAGCTGTTGAAAGCACCGTACTAATGATTCAAAAGTCGGCAGTCATACAAATTTTTTCATCCGATTTTTGTTTCATGTGTACGGGTCTTTAGAATGTGAATAGTAAAATGTAGACAACATTGGATGGTGATGAGATGATGGAGGTGGGGCGTTGTTGGGAGGTCTTCTGACACCTGGGCTGCACTGTAATGAAAATGGAAGGACGGGTGAGAAACATTCTATAAAATTTCTGTAGAACCCCTTGGAGGTCTCTGTACTTATAAAGATAATGAGTAAGGATGAGTCGCACACCCTCCGGTTCAGTTGGCAGCAGAACATGCGAACAGGCAAAAAATTTGCATGAACATACGAACACCATTAAAGTATATGGGACACGAACATGAAAAATCAAAAGTGTTAATTTTAAAGGCTTATATGCAAGTTATTGTCATAAAAAATGTGTGGGGACTCGGGTCCTGCCCCAGGGGACATGTATCAATGCAAAAAAAAGTTTTAAAAACTGATATTTTTTCGGGAGCAGTGATTTTATTAATGCTTAAAGTAAAACAATAAAAATAAAATATTCATTTAAATATTGTGCCTGGGGGGTGTCTATAGTATGCCTGTAAAGTGGCACATTTTTTCTGTGTTTAGAACAATACCACAGCAAAATGACATTTCTAAAGGAGAAAAGTAATTTAAAACTGGCCAGGGTGGCTTTGGCCAATAATGGCTCAGGGGGTTTAGAACACGCCCCACACTATATAAGGCCACCTGCACGGCGGCCCTGTGTAGTGTGTTCCGGCGTTGAGAGACAGTGTCATTTGATTTAAGTTAGATAGATTAGGCAGGACAGTCAGTCAATTAGCTGCACTTACAGTGTATTGTGTATATATATATGCATCCCAGGTGTTGCATATATATATATATACACTGTATTCAGTTTAGCTAGATCCGTTCCTATTAGTACCACAGTCAGGCAGTTAGATTATTTACAGTTAGTGTAGTGCGTCCTCCTCACGGTGTTCAGCTAAAGCTACAAGTTAGTTTAGTGTGACCTCTGCACAGTGTTCAGCTAAAGCTACAAGTTAGTGTAGTGCGTCCTCTGAACAGTGTTCAGCTAAAGCTACAAGTTTGTGTAGTGCACAGTGTTCAGCTAATGCTACAAGTTAGTGTAGTGCGTCCTCCTCACAGTGTTCAGCTAAAGCTACAAGTTAGTGTAGTGCGTCCTCCTCACAGTGTTCAGCTAAAGCTACAAGTTAGTGTAGTGCGACCTCTGAACAGTGTTCAGCTAAAGCTACAAGTTTGTGTAGTGCACAGTGTTCAGCTAAAGCTACAAGTTAGTGTAGTGCGACATCTGCACAGTGTTCAGCTAAAGCTACAAGTTAGTGCAGTGCGTCCTCTGAACAGTGTTCAGCTAAAGTTACAAGTTAGTGTAGTGCACAGTGTTCAGCTAAAGCTACAAGTTAGTGTAGTGCGTCCTCCACACAGTGTTCAGCTAAAGCTACAAGTTAGTGTAGTGCGTCCTCCTCACAGTGTTCAGCTAAAGCTACAAGTTAGTGTAGTGCGACCTCTGCACAATGTTCAGTTAAAGCTACAAATTAGTGTAGTGCGTCCTCTGAACAGTGTTCAGCTAAAGCTACAAGTTTGTGTAGTGCACAGTGTTCAGCTAAAGCTACAAGTTAGTGTAGTGCGACATCTGCACAGTGTTCAGCTAAAGCTACAAGTTATTGCAGTGCGTCCTCTGTACAGTGTTCAGCTAAAGCTACAAGTTAGTGTAGTGCACAGTGTTCAGCTAAAGCTACAAGTTAGTGTAGTGCGTCCTCCTCACAGTGTTCAGCTAAAGCTACAAGTTATGCTCCGTACACACGGTCGGACTTTGTTCGGACATTCCGACAACAAAATCCTAGGATTTTTTCCGACGGATATTGGCTCAAACTTGTCTTGCATACACACGGTCACACAAAGTTGTCGGAAAATCCGATCGTTCTATACGCGGTGACGTAAAACACGTACGTCGGGACTATAAACGGGGCAGTGGCCAATAGCTTTCATCTCTTTATTTATTCTGAGCATGCGTGGCACTTTGTCTGTCGGATTTGTGTACACACGATAGGAATTTCCGACAACGGATTTTGTTGTCGGAAAATTTTATCTCCTGCTCTCCAACTTTGTGTGTCGGAAAATCCGATGGAAAATGTCCGATGGAGCCCACACACGGTCGGAATTTCCGACAACACGCTCCGATCGGACATTTTCCATCGGAAAATCCGACCGTGTGTACGGGGCATTAGTGTAGTGTGACCTCTACACAGCGTTCAGCTAAAGCTACAAGTTAGTGTAGTGCGTCCTCTGAACAGTGTTCAGCTAAAGCTACAAGTTAGTGTAGTGCACAGTGTTCAGCTAAAGCTACAAGTTAGTGTAGTGCGTCCTCCTCACAGTATTCAGCTAAAGCTACAAGTTAGTGTAGTGCAACCTCTGCACAGTGTTCAGCTAAAGCTACAAGTTAGTGTAGTGCGTCCTCTGAACAGTGTTCAGCTAAAGCTACAAGTTAGTGTAGTGCACAGTGTTCAGCTAAAGCTACAAGTTAGTGTAGTGCGTCCTCCTCAGTGTTGAGCTAAAGCTACAAGTTAGTGTAGTGCACAGTGTTCAGCTAAAGTTACAAGTTAGTGTAGTGCGTCCTCCTCACAGTGTTCAGCTAAAGCTACAAGTTAGTGTAGTGCATCCTCTGAACAGTGTTGAGCTAAAGCTACAAGTTAGTGTAGTGCACAGTGTTCAGCTAAAGTTATAAGTTAGTGTAGTGCGTCCTCCTCACAGTGTTCAGCTAAAGCTACAAGTTAGTGTAGTGCGTTCTCTGAACAATGTTCAGCTAAAGCTACAAGTTAGTGTAGTGCGACCTCTGCACAGTGTTCAGCTAAAGCTACCTGTAGAAGGTTGGTGGTGTTTTCCTGATCCTATCACTACCGCAGGCAGCTACATTATTTACACGTTAGTGTAGTGCAATCTCTGCACAGTGTTCAGCTAAAGCTACCTGTAGAAGGTTGGTGGTGTTTTCCTGATCCTATCACTACCGCAGGCAGCTACATTATTTACACGTTAGTCTAGTGCGACACTAGACGTTAGTCTAGTGTTCAGTTAAAGCTACCTGTAGAAGGTTGGTGGTGTTTTCCTGATCCTATCACTACCAAAGCAGGTACATTATTTTAACGTTGGTGTAGTGCGCATCCTCTGCACAGTGTTCAGCTAAAGCTACAAGTTAGTGTAGTGCGACCTGTGCACAGTGTTCATCTAAAGCTACCTGTAGAAGATTGGTGGTGTTCTCATAGCACAGGCAGGCAGTTAATTTTGCTAGCTGCAGTATCAATATATGTGTGTGTATATGTGTGTATATATATATATATATATATATGGCCTGCATACTTGAATAGCACCATTCAAGGGGCTATTCAAGTATGCAGGCCAAAAGATGCCATGCGGTGCTTGAGCTGGTGTGCTTGGGGGACAGGAGCCACACTGGGGCAGAGGTTTTGTCAGCTCTGCAGGGGCAGGTTGAGAGGTGGTTGATGCCACACCAACTTAATGCAGGAATGGTGGTTTGCGACAATGGCAACAACCTCCTCTCCGCCCTCCGACAAGTACAAATGACCCATGTGTCCTGTTTGGCTCACGTCCTTAACTTGGTGGTCCAGCGGTTCTTGGGCAGGTACCCGGGCTTACAGGATGTCCTGAGGCAGGCCAGGAAAGTCTGTGTGCATTTCCGCCGGTCATATAATGCCAGTGCTTGGCTGGCAGACCTCAAAAGGAATTTAACCTGCCCAAGAACGCCTAATCTGTGACATGCCCACCAGGTGGAACTCAATGTTGGCCATGCTGCAGCGGCTGCACACGTAGCAGAGGGACATCAATGAGTACCTGTGCAACTATGGCACCAGGACAGGGTCAGGGGAGCTTGTTTTCTTTTTCCCCACACCAGTGGACCATAATCAGGGATGCATGAACTGTCCTGTCACCATTTGAGGAGGCCACAAGGATGGTGAGCAGTGACAGTGCATGCATCAGTGACACTGTCCCCCTTGTCCACCTGTTGGAGCACACGCTGCATGGAATAATGGACAGGGCACTTGAGGCAGAACAGAGGCCCCCTTTATCCAGACAGTGTTCCCGCGTGCCCGCCGATCACACAGGAAGAGGAGGAGGAGTGTCAGTATGGAGGTGGAGCCTGGCACTCAGCATCAGCAGCAGTCTTTAAGGGATCATTTCCCTCCCAAGAAACACATGGACTTGTACGTGGCTGGGAGGAGTTGGCTGTGGAACATGTCATCCTTAGTGACCCAGAGGACTCCGGACCGAATGCCTCAGCAAACCTACGCTGCATGGCCTCCCTGATCCTGCAAAGCCTGCGGAAGGATCCTCGTATTCGTGGTATCAAGGAGAAGGAACAATACTGACTGGCAACTCTCCTTGATCCACGTTACAAGGGTAAGGTTTGTGGACCTTATCTTGCCGTCGCAGAGGGAGCAGAGGATGAAACCTCTTCGGGAGGCCTTGCAGAAAGGTCTGTGCAATGCGTTCCCAAACACTGGGATGTTACAAACTCCTGTTTCTGGACAACGTGTTGCTGAGGGTTCGGTCAGTGAAAGAAGGAGCGGTGGAGAAGGTGGCCACCTCAGCACAACACCCAAGGCCTAAATTTCTGCTGAGTATATAGGTCAGGCTTTCAAACATCCAACTTACAAACGACTTCTACTTGCAAACGGAAGGAGACAACAGGAAGTGAGATGAAATCTACCCCTAGGATGGTAAATTCTCTCCTGTAAGAGTTAATATGGGAAAAACTTTTCTCCTTTCCACTGATGCTTTATCACCAATCCTTGTTTCACAAAAAAACCCAAATTTTCAAAAAACATTTGTCATTGGGACAAAAAAGTGAGGTGAAATCTTCTGAAGAGGAGCACAGACAGCAAAACAAATGTCACAGGGGTGATAACCCTTCCCTATGTTTTCCAAAAAGCTTAGAATAGATTTTTCACTGGAGCTAAACACGTTAAAAATGTACCAGTTCAAAAACAGATTCTACTTAACAACAAACCTACAGTCCCTGTCTTGTTTGCACCGCCTGTTTACTGCTGTTCAGAGTATATATAGGGCCTGGGGGCCCCACACCTTTCCTTTTTTAATTTGGGTGTGGGGTTCCCCTTAATATCTATACAAGACCCAAGGGGCCTGGTAATGGACTTGGGGGCACGCATGCCATTTGTCTCACTGATTTTCATCCATATTGCTAGGACCCGACATTACATTAAAGCCGCAAGCAGTTTTAAATGACTTTTTTTCCTTTAAAAATGACATTTTGTGCAGGGACTGTTCTAAGCACGGGAAAAACGTGCCACTTTACAGGCATACTATAGACACCCCGCAGGTACGATATTTAACGGAATATTTCACTTTTTTTTCTCTACTTTAAGCATCATTAAAATCACTGCTCCCGAAAAAATGGCCGCTTTTAAAAATTTTTTTGCATTGATACATGTCCCCTGGGGCAGGACCCGGGTCCCCAAACACTTTTTAGGACAATACCATGCAAATTAGCCTTTAAAATGAGCACTTTTGATTTCGAAAGTTCGAGTCCCATAGACATCAATGCGGTTCTAACTGTCGTGCAAATTTTCGGTCCGTTTGCAGGTTCTGGTGTTCGGCTCAACTCTAGTCCCGGCAATATAGATAAAACTCATTGAAAAAAATGGCATGGGTTCCCCCCAGTTCATTACCAGGCCCTTTGGGTCTGGTATGAATATTAAGGGGATCCCTGAACCAAAAAAATAAAAAAAAATGCGTAGGGGTCTCCCCCAAAGTCCATACCAGACCCTTCTGTATGGATATTAAGTGGATTCCTGTGCCATTTTTTTTTTAAAAATGGAGTAGGGGTCCCCCCAAAATCCATACCAGACCCTTATCTAAGCACGCAACCTGGCAGGCCGCAGGAAAAAAGGGGATGAGAGAGCACATATTATTCGCTGTTCGCCAAACACCACATATTGTTCGCTGTTCGCCGAACACCGCATATTGTTCGCTGTTTGACGAACACCACATATTGTTCAATGTTTGCAGAACACCGCATATTGTTCGCTGTTCGCTAAACGTCCGAACAACCAAAGTTCGGTTCGAACTCATGCTCGGGCCAAACCATTCGCTCATCCCTAATAATGACAGAGATGATTGAGATTTCCTGTGCCAGTCACAGATTTCCCAGATGATCTAGAATTTATTCCTCATGCCAAGTTTTATCATTACAGATGGGGGATGGGGAAAATCAGATCCACCAATAATAATCTTAGTCAGGTCCAACAATCTTCCACAAGGTTTTATCTTCACATAAAAATAATTACCCTCCCCATCCCTCACTGTCTATCCATTGTGTCAGTAAGCCAATCGGATGTGTGTTCTCAGCCTGTACACAGGACAACCCAGCACACCAGGTATACAGTCTGCCATCCCAATGGTTGGAGGGACATGAGTGTGTGGGCCCCTGCCATGGTGAGGGCCCCTCACTTTTCCATCATTTTTTACAGAACACAGTATGAGCCCCTCCCCCCTTTTCCATCATCACAGCAACATTTTTTCCTCTAACACTCTCATTTTATTCTTCTATGAAGGGGTGGAGGACGCTGGGAAGTATCTATAGACAGAAGAAGATAAGAAGATGGTGTGTGGGAGCTCCCCCCCTCTGCAGGTAATACACGGATCCTGATATGAAGAGAATGTCCAGAATGGAATGATATCAGAGTAAAGTGATATGAACTCTCAGCTTTTATTTTCTCTTTCTGATCCTTAAATATACAATTCCTTATTCAGTAATAGTAATTTAGTAATAGTAATCTTTGTGTTCTTTTCCTTTTCATTTCTGCTCAGTATTGCCCACTTCCCGTGTTGCTGTGTGACCGGTGCCCCCTTCACAGCGCTGATTGCATGCGCGCCCCTATCTATTGTACTACAAGCCTGCGTTGACACACTAGCTGCACTCCACATACAGGTGCCCAGACATCAGATCACCGCTACAGCTCCGCCTCCATTGTCATCTGATTGGAAATCCGGGGCTCTGAGCTCAAGTCCCGCCTCTGCCTTTCCTCCTCTCTATGAGTGAAAGCAGCCCCCGCGCTTTCAAAGTTGCATGTGGATTGACTCCTGGATTCTGTTCTGTGACAACGGCACAAGGACCAAACATTACAACAAACTTGACATGTGAAAGACCTAACCCACAGTCACTTAAACCACCCATTAAACATAAAATCTAA
This sequence comes from Lithobates clamitans, assembly GCA_037952925.1. Classification (NCBI taxonomy): domain Eukaryota; kingdom Metazoa; phylum Chordata; class Amphibia; order Anura; family Ranidae; genus Lithobates; species Lithobates clamitans. Next base: position 2,642,078 of record JBBGZY010001546.1, on the reverse strand, counting down.
GCCCTCCAAATCCCCCCACAAATGACGTGACAAGATTTTGGAGAAAATGGCCTTGACAGCCTTTTTATTAACAATTACCATAAAATTAAAAAAATAACATTTTAAATAACTCTTAACCAACTTTTTATGTGCTTTTTTGGGGTCTTCGAGGGAAACGCATACCACTGATCACTGCGAAAAACTTTAGGCCTCCAGTCACAAGCCCCCCGACTCAGAGACGGTACTCAACCTTCGCAGTGACCTACCTTTTACCCCTTCCTGGTTAATCCCTTGTACTCAGAGATGGTACTCAACCTTCACAGTGACCTACCAGAAGGTACCTGAGAACCCCATACCACAGATGGGTACCAACCATGTTATATACATATAACATCCATCTTCTCCTCCTCCAAAGACCCAACCACTGCCACATCATGAAAATGGGTAAAACCTTACCCTTGTGTGCACCTCCACACCCTCAGTGCCCGCTGTATGCCTTCCTGCAAACATAGAGCCCAAAGATCGGTTCCCACTTCATTAAGGTGCACTCGATCGCTCCTAAGATACCTCCATGTATCCACCTCCAACTCTCTATGACGTATGGCCACACCCCCGTTCCTGATCACAAACCTGCTCACTTCCTTGCTTACTTTCACTCAGGCCCTATCAACCTTTTAAGCTGACCAAGCCCACCGCCAAGACATCCTGCCCACCATATCTGATCAAACAATGACCATCCTGGGGAAAGCCGCACGTAAACGTAAAAAGTCACATTTTACGTCCTGTATGAGATTCCGCATAGACCTGGCTCCCATGTCATTCCCTCCCACATGTAGCACCAAAATGTCTGGTGCCCTGTCCAAACAGGAGAACCTGTGTACTTCCAAATGCACCCTGTTCCAAAGCATACCCGGTACCCCGATCTATCTGACCTGAGCTTCCTGTCTGGGGATGCCCAACTGCCTACCGTTCAGCTGAGCATCAGCTCGTCTGGCCCCCCAGTAAACGTATGAGTGACCCAGGATCAAAACTAGGCCAACCTCCCCACCTGTGAACAATAAAATGACAACACAAAATAGTAAGCTCCCCCATAAATAAAACAATATATATATATATAAAATATAAAGCTTAAATCTTTCTGAGTCCCACCTACCAATACGCTTAACTGCTTCATAACTAAGACCAGCCCTGGAAGCCTCTGAGGCCGCCCCTATTCGGAAAGAATGGGATGCGTAACTTTTTGGGTCGTTGCCGACCCCTGTCAAACATTTTCGAAATGCGGCTATGAATTGGAACCTTGACAAGGACGACCCATCGCTATGTATCAGAACGAGCCTGTGAACCCAGGACACATGTCCCGGAAAGATTTCACAGCTCTTACCAGACAAATGTGTGACTCCGTAATCCGGAACACTTCAGGTCACATGAGTTTTTGATTGTCTTACTCACATTATGACCGAATCCTGCAAATAATCCACATCCCCCACCAGCAGCCCCCCTTGAGACTGTTTTGAAGGGCTGACTAGCTCGCTTATCCGTTACGCCCCAAAGAAAGCCAGTGCAAAGGCCACACGGAATAGAGCATATTCATACTCTGAGCTGCAAACATTATTTAAATGCAAAAATAAGACGTGTAGCATGTCTTCTTATGCGATCTCCTGTACCCCTTTACTGCTTGTTTCATCCAGAAATCCTTAGTATAGTCCCGTTGCCCTTGTAATTTGAAGAGAAAGGCCAAACCTGCCAACTTCCGATCAATGGCAGCTGCCGAGATACCCCTCTCTAATCCCATATTAATAAAATAGAGAACTGCGTGGGCCACCTCTCGACCCACGGGGGTGATCTCAAGCCTGTGCAAGCATGCTAACAATCTTGCTATACCTTGGAGTAGGCATCCCAAGTAGCTATACTCACGGAGCATTGAATCCACCGTGCTGCGTTCCCAAGGAAATGTTCCACATCCAGTCGGGACAGGTGACCCTGTGTTGCTCCGCATCTGGTGCCAACTCCCGGAACCTGTCCCACTGAAAATGAGACAAAGCATCAGCCAAGGTGTATTCAACCCCTGGTAAGTGCACAGCGTAAATGAAAGCATTCAATTGCAGAGCGCAGTACCAAATGTTGCAGCAACATGACCACCGGCATGGATGTTGCCAACAACCACCTGGACGACCCCAAGGTTGTCACAAGTGAGACGCACTTTCAAGTTTCGGAAGGATTCCCCCATATTTCCATTGCTACTACAATCAGAAACAGTTCCAGGAGGACTAGGTTCTTCAAGAACCCAGCCTCACTCCATGCTGGGGGTGAACAGGCAGCGCTCCATTGTCCCCGAAAGAAGGCCCCATAGCCCGTGGAGCCTGCAGCATCCATGAACAACTCCAAATTGCAATTGCTGATGGGACCCGACATCCATAGAGCGCACCAATTGAACAACTCCAAGAAGTCCTGCCACACCCGCAAGTCCTCTCTGTTTAGACTCACGAAGTGCATAGGCGCCTTAACTCCAGCGGTTGCTGCCGACAGTCGGCGGCAAAAAACCCTACCCATGGGAACTATTTGGCAAGCAAAATTTAGCTTTCCCAACAAAGATTGTAACTGACGCAACTGTAACTTGCGCCTTTCAATGGTCCCACGCACTTCTGCTTTGAGATTTCCCAGCTTGTCGGTCGACAATTGGCATTCCATCCCAATCTAATCCACTTTAATTCCCAGGAAAACAATGGGCCTTCTGTTTTTTCTGGAGCTAAAGGGACCCCGAAATGTTCTACTATATGTTGCAACGTCCCCAATAGGACGGCACAAATGTTGGAACCCGGTGGACCAACACATAAGAAGTCATCCAGATTAGGGATGAGCCGAACACCACCCTGTTCGGTTCGCACCAGAACATGCGAACAGGCAAAAAATTTGTGCGAACACCGTTGAAGTCTATGGGACACGAACATGAATAATCAAAAGTGCTAATTTTAAAGACTTATATGCAAGTTATTGTCATAAAAAGTGTTTGGGGGCCCGGGTCCTGCCCCAGGGGACATGGATCAATGCAAAACAAAGTTTTAAAAACGGCTGTTTTTTCGGGAGCAGTGATTTTAATAACGCTTAAAGTGAAACAATGAAAGTGTAATATCCCTTTAAATTTCGTACCTGGGGGGTGTCTATAGTATGCCTGTAAAGGGGCGCATGTTTCCCGTTTTTAGAACAGTCTGACAGCAAAATGACATTTCAAAGGAAAAAAAGTCATTTAAAACTACTCACAGCTATTAATGAATTGCCGGTCCGACAATACACATAGAAGTTCATTGATAAAAACGGCATGGGAATTCCCCACAGGGGAACCCTGAACAAAAATTTAAAAAAAAAATGAAGTGGGGGGTCCTCCTAAATTCCATACCAGGCCCTTCAGGTCTGGTATGGATATTAAGGGGAACCCCGGCCAAAATTTTTTAAAAAAATGGCGTGGGGCCCCCCTCAAAATCTATACCAGACCCTTCTGGTCTGGTATGGATTTTAGGGGAACCCCGTGACAAAATTAAAAAAAAAAAATGGTGTGGGGTCCCCCTTACCAGACCCTTATCCAAGCACGCAACCTGGCAGGCTGCAGGAAAAGAGGGGGGATGAGAGAGCCCCCCCTCCTGAACTGTACCAGGCCACATGCCCTCAACATTGGGAAGGGGGTTTGGGGTAGCCCCCCAAAACACCTTGTCCCCATGTTGATGAGGACAAGGGCCTCATCCCTACAACATTGGCCGGTGGTTGTGGGGGTCTGCGGGCGGGGGGCTTATTGGAATCTGGAAGCCCCCTTTAACAAGGGGACCCCCAGATCCTGGCCCTCCCCCCTGTGTGAAATGGTACGGGGGTACAAAAGTACTCCTACCATTTCACTAAAAAACTGTCAAAAGTGTTAAAAATGACAAAAGACAGTTTTTGACAATTCCTTTATTTAAATGCTTCTTCTTTCTTCTATCTTCTTTCGTCTTTCTTCCTTCTTCTATTTTCTATCTTCCTTCGGTTTCTTCCTCCATCTTCTTCTTCTGGTTCTTCTGGTTCTTCCTCCGGTGTTCTCGTCCAGCATCTTCCTCCGCGGCGTCTGCGTCTTCTTCCCTTCTTCTCCTCGGGCTGCTCCGCATCCATGATGGCATGGAGGGAGGCTCCCGCTGTGTGACGCTTCTCTCTTCATCTTCTTCTCTTCATCTTCTTTTCGGGGCCGCTCCGCATCCATGATGGCATGGAGGGAGGCTCCCACTGTGTGACGCTTCTCCTCTTCTGACGGTTCTTAAAAAATGGGGGGGCACACGGTGACCCTGCCCCCCTCTGACGCACGGGGACTTAACGGGACTTCCCTGTGGCATTCCCCGTGACGTCAGAGGGGGTGGGGTCACCTATTACGTAACCCCGCCCCCTTCTGACAACACGGGAATGCCACAGGGAAGTCCCCATCAAGTCCCCGTGCGCCAGAGGGGGGCGGGGTCACCGGGTGGCTCCGCCCCCCATTATTTAAGAACCGTCAGAAGAGGAGAAGCGTCACACAGCGGGAGCCTCCCTCCATGCCATCATGGATGCGGAGCAGCCCGAGGAGAAGAAGGGAAGAAGACGCACGGGGGAAGATGCCGGACGAGAACACCGGAGGAAGAACCAGAAGAAGAAGAAGATGGAGGAAGAAACCGAAGCAAGATAGAAGAAAAAAGATAGAAGAAAGAAGAAGCATTTAAATAAAGGAATTGTCAAAAACTGTCTCTTGTCATTTTTAACAATTTTTGACAGTTTTTTAATGAAATGGTAGGGGTACTTTTGTACCCCCTTACCATTTCACACAGGGGGAGGGCCGGGATCTGGGGGTCCCCAGATTGCCATAAGCCCCTCGCCCGCAGACCCCAACAACCACCGGCCAGGGTTGTGGGGATGAGGCCCTTGTCCTCAACAACATGGGGACAAGGTGTTTTGTGGGGCTACCCCAAAGCACCCTTCCAATGTTGAGGGCATGTGGCCTGGTACGGTTCAGAAGGGGGGGCCGCTCTCTCGTCCCCCCCTCTTTTCCTGCGGCCTGTCAGTTTGCGTGCTCGGATAAGGGTCTAGTATGGATTTTTGGGGGGACCCCACGCTGTTTTTTTTTAAATTTTGGCGTGGGGTTCTTTTTAAAATCCATACCAGATCTGAAGGGTCTGGTATGGAATTTAGGGGGACCCCCACGTCATTTTTAAAAAAAATTTTGGTTTGGGGTTCCCCTGTGTGTTTTTATCAATGAACTTTTATGTGTATTGTCGGACCACCAATTCATTAATAGCCGAGAGTAGTTTTGAATGACTTTTTTTCCTTTGAAATTTAATTTTGCTGTCAGACTGTTCTAAACACGGGAAACATACGCCCCTTTACAGGCATACTATAGACACCCCCCAGGTATGAAATTTAAAGGGATATTACATTTTTATTGTTTTACTTTAAGCATTATTAAAATCACTGCTCCCGAAAAAACGGACGTTTTTAAAACTTTTTTTGCATTGATCCATATCCCCTGGGGCATGACCCAGGTCCCCAAACACTTTTTATGACAATACCATGCATATAAGCCTTTAAAATTAGCACTTTTGATTTCTCCCATAGACTTTTAAAGGGTGTTCCGCGGCATTCAAATTTGTCGCGAACACCCCAAATTGTTCGGCGAACTGGCGAACAGCCGATGTTTTGAGTCGAACATGAGTTCGACTCGAACTCGAAGCTCATCCCTAATCCAGATCGTGAATGACCGAGTTGATCCCGGAGACGTCCATACTACCCATTACAAAAAGGAGCTGAAAGTTTTGAAGAAAGCACATGAGATGGAGCACCCCATCGGGAGACAATGATCCACATAGTATACCCCATTCCATGTACAGCTAAGCAGACGCAAACTTTCTGGATGAACCGGCAAAAGTCGGAAAGCTGATTCAACATTCGCCCAGATTTACCTCTTTCCCGGGTTTTCCAAAACCACTGCCGGATGCAGCAGGGCCGAACGTAAATTCTTATGGGTGGGATGGTTGCCAATGAGCACAGTATTTTGAAACCGCTAGAGAAACCTGATTCTAACAACTTATCTTTTGTCGGTCGGTTGTCCTGAGGCTGCGGTACCTCCGACCCTTGCCTGAAAAACCTGATTAGGAGCCCGCGCCGCTGTCATAAGCTTCATCCACAGGCTAATATCCTTGTGGTCCCAGTGCATTGATGGTCGGAAGGCCATCCATTGTCAAAACTCTTAATTGTACCGTAGCCATGCCACACCGCCATACGTCCGGTGTTCCTCGCTAATGGCTCCTAGATATATGAACAAAGCCGAGCAGTGTTCTGGGGTCTTTTCCCCCACTACACTTGCCAAGATGGCGAATGCCGGTAACCAGTTTGAAAAAGTATGAGGAATCAGCCAGTATCTGCGTTTTTTCCTTATCCTCCTTCTTGCTTTCTTCTGGCTTCAATCTGTCCAGATTGAATTCCTCTAGTGGCAATAATGTGAAGATCTCCACATTAGGAATGAGCCGAACACCCCCTGGTTCCAGAACCTGTGAACGGACCAAAAGTTTGCGCAAACTTTAGAACCCCATTAAAGTCTATGGGACTCGACTGTTTGAAATCAATGCTAATTTTAAAGGCTAATATACATGGTATTGTCCTAAAAGGGTTTGGGGACCCGGGTCCTGCCCCAGGGGATATGTATCAATGCAAAAAAAAGTTTTAAAAACGGACGTTTTTTCGGAAGCAGTGATTTTAATGATGCTTAAAGTGAAAAAAAAAAGTGAAATATTCCTTTAAATATCGTACCGGGGGGGGGTATCTATAGTATGCCTGTAAAGTGGCGCATGTTTCCCGTGCTTAGAACAATCCCTGCACAAAATGAAATGTTTAAAGGAATAAAAGTCATTTAAAAATGCTTTTGGCTTTAATATAATGTCGGGTCCCGATAATATGGATGAAAATCAGTGAGACAAACGGCATGGGTACCCCCCACCAGTCCATTACCAGGCCCTTTGGGTCTTGTATGAATATTAAGGGGAACCCCGCACCCAAATTAAAAAAAGGAAAGGCGTGGGGCCCCCAGGCCCTATATACTCTGAACAGCAGTATACAGATGGTGCAAACAAGACAGGGACTGTAGGTTTGTCGTTAAGAATCTATTTGTAATTTTGAACTGGTACATTTTTAAAGTGTAGCTCCAGCCAAAAAATCTATTTTTCAGCTTTTTGGAAAACATAGGGAAGGGTTATCACCCTTGTAACATTTGTTTTGCTGTCTCTGCACCTCTTCAGAAGATTTCACCTTACTTTCTGTCCCAATGACAAATGTTTTTTGAAAATTTGGGGTTTTTCATGAAACAAGGATAGGTGATAAAGCATCAGTGGAGAGGAGACACGTTTTTCCCATATTACCTCTTACAGGAGAGAATTTCCCTTCCTAGGGGTAGGTTTCATCTCACTATCTGTTGTCTCCTTCCATTTGCAAGAAGGAGTCGTTTGTAATTTGGATGTTTGAAAGTAGGGGCCTGCCCTATATACTCAGCAGAAATTGGGGCCTTAGGTGTTGGTGTTGCCGCAACACTGTAAGCCCTCACAGTTACTCTTGGTGGGCGCAGGAATAGGCCCTGCTGTGAAATATTAGATCAAGAATTATAATTACATGCCATTGATGACCAGGGGCAGAAAAATTGGGCCTGTGGTGGTGGTGGTGGTGCCACTAAACTGTAAGTCCTCACAGTTACTCTTGGTGGGCTCTGGAACGGGCCCTGCTGTGAAATATTATATCAAGAATTGTAATTACATGCACCTGTTGAACAGGGGCAGAAAAATTGGGCCTTTAGTGGTGGTGGTGGTGGTGTTGCCACAACACTGTAAGCCCTCACAACTACTCTTGGTGGGTGCAGGAATGGGCCCTGCTGTGAAATATTAGATCAAGAATTGTAATTACATGTCCCTGTTTAACAGGGGCAGAAAAATTGGGCCTTAGGCACTGGGGCCACAACACTGCAACAGCAGGAATGAGCCCTGCTGCAAAGTATTGTATCAAACATTGAAATTACACGCCCCTGTTAAACAGGAGCTGAAAAATGGGGCCTTAGGCAATGGTGCTGGTGCCACAACACTTCAACCCCTCACAGATACTCTAGTTGGAGCGCAGGAATGAGCCCTGCTGCAAAGTATTGCATCAAAAATTGTAATTACATTACAATTATTATTATATTAATATTATTGTTAAACAGGGGCTGAAAAATTGGGCCTTAGCCACTGGTGGCGGTGCCCAGAACCAAAAATGTTCTTACAAGCTATCAGCATGATCATTCAGGAGGAAGAGGATAATCACTCAGCATAACAGAATAGTCATTCAGCATCAGCATAGGCAGTCTTGAAGGGATCTGACATTTCAAAAAAATATATTCGGTTACATCAGCATCAGGTGCTTGGTAGCTGGTGGTGATCCAAGACTGATTCGTTTTTATGAAGGTCAGTCAATCAACCGAGTCGGTGGACAGGCGCACCCTGTGATTGGTTACAAAGCCTCCAGCAGCACTGAATGTGCATTCTGAAAGAATGCTGGATGCAGGACAGGCCAGTAGCTCAATTGCATACTGTGCAAGCTCTGGCCAGTGGTCCATCCTCAAGACCCAGTAACCCAGAGGATTTTCGATGGGAAAGTTGTCCAGGTCAGATCTTGCCCCTATGTATTCCTGCACCACGTAAAACAGACGCTGGTGATGGTTGCTGGAACCGATCATACCTTGGGGGTGCAGACTAAAAAATTGTGAGACCGAAGCCTCAGCAACACGTTGTCCAGGAACAGGAGTTTGTAACCTCCCAGTCTCTAGGAACACGTTGCACAGACCTTTCTGCAAGGCCTCCCGAAGATGTTTCATCCTCTGTTCCCTCTGCGACGTGAAGATAAGGTCCGCAACCTTACCCTTGTAACGTGGATCAAGGAGGGTTGCCAGCCAGTATTGACCCCTCTCCTTGATACCACGAATACGACTATCCTTCCGCAGGCTTTGCAGAATCAGGGAGGCCATGCAGCGTAGGTTTGCTGAGGCATTCGGTCCGGAGTCCTCTGGGTCACTAAGGATGACATGATCTGCAGCCACCACCTCCCAGCCACGTACAAGTCCATGGGTTTCTTGGGACTGTAAATGATCCCTTGAAGACTGCTGCTGAGTGCCAGGCTCCACCTCCCTGCTGACACAATCCTTCTCCTCCTCCTCGTCCTCTTCCTGTGTGATCGGCGGGCATGCAGTAACACTGTCTGGATAAAGGGGGCCTTGAGAGCTAAGGAAGTCCTCCTCTTCCTGCCTCTGTTCTGCCTCAAGTGCTCTGTCTATTATTCCATGCAGCGTTTGCTCCAACAGGTGGACAAGGGGGGCAATGTCACTGATGCATGCACTGTCACTGCTCACTATCCTCGTGGCCTCCTCAAATGGTGACAGGACAGTGCGTGCATACCTGATCATGGCCCACTGGTGTGGGGAAAAAAAAACAAGCTCCCCTTACCCTGTCCTGGTGCCATAGTCGCACAGGTACTCATTGATGGCCCTCTGCTGCGTGTGCAGCTGCTGCAACATGGCCAACGTTGAATTCCACCTGGTGGGCATGTTACAGATTAGGCGGTTCTTGGGCAGGTTAAATTCCTTTTGGAGGTCAGCCAGCTGAGCACTGGCATTATATGACCGACAGAAATGCACACAGACTTTCCTGGCCTGTCTCAGGACATCCTGTAAGCCCGGATACCTGCCCAAGAACTGCGGCACCACCAAGTTAAGGACGTGAGCCAAACAGGGCACATGGGTGAGTTGTCCCTGTCGGAGGGCGGAGAGGAGGTTGGTGCCATTGTCGCAAACCGCCATTCCTGCCTAAGGCCCCTTTCACACGGGCACCGTCAGTTTAGCCATGTTAAAAACGTATCAGTTCTTATCTGTTGCTTCATCAATCTTCATCCGTCATCCGTTCCGTTAATCTCCGTTTTCATCTGTCTTCCGTTCCGTTAACATCCGTTTTCATCCGTTACACGTTTACATCCGTTTTTATATCCGTTTTGATCCGTTTACAGTAGTTTCTGTGCCTTTAAGGAAATTACCCAGAAAGCAATGCTCCTCCCATGCTACATTGCAGTTTTCAGTGAGTGACTTGTCCTTCCTTTGTCCTTGTCCTTGTGTGTGCTATCTGCATTGTGCAATGGATTCCAACCATTTTTGGGACAGCGTGACATTGTTTGTCGTTTTTGCCTATATGAGGAGAATGGAGAGCAAGAAAAAGCAGAAGTGAAGTGGTAGGGTCCATGACCTCTTTACATGCGCTTCTATCTGTCTGTAGCTTATACGGTACTTGACATGTGACATGTGCCTGATATCAGTAGAGGCACAGTCAATATTTACTATGTGCCGGTGTCTTGCCGAGAAAGTTCCCCCGGCGGATAAGTACCCCCCTGTACTGCGCAGGCACAGCACTTGCGCAGTACAAACGACTAGGAGCCGCTGAAAATAGCCGAAGCTGAAAAACTTGAATCAGCTGTACATGGCGCCTGCGCCCTGGGTCCAGGTTCAAGCCCCACCATCCAAGTGGACCGAAGCGCGGCAAGCGAAGCGAGCCCGCGAGGGGCCCCCTTACAGGCGCTGTGTACAACTGATTTCTATTCTATTTGGCTTCGGCTAGAGGCTGCGCAGTAGAGGGGGGTCCTTATCCGCCGAGGGGAACTTTCTTGGTAGAACACCAGTACCCAACCCCTTTATCCTTATTAGGAGTACACTACCCACCCCTACTATCTGTGAGAAGATATTTAAGGGTTGATTTATAAAGAATTCATAGAGCCATCCGATCAGTAAAAGTGCAAGTTCGAATAGGACAAAACTGAATGTAAACAGGTTATATCCTATGTTAATTGTTTTACAGTAAAATACCACATTTGATCACTAAATGGGGCTAAGTACTATAGGGAATGACTATGATACTTAGCCCCATCTAATGGCTAAATGCAGTATTTTCCATTTGAAAATACTGATTTACATTCAAACAACACGGGATATAACCTCTTTATATCTTTTTTTGCCTCATTCACACAGAACAAAAAGAGATGCACTTTCACTTGTCATATAGCTATACAAATTCCTAATAAATCAACCCCTTCATGTTGGAAGGAATCTTTCTCACAAGCAGTGTTGCCAACCGTCAGTATTTTTACTGGCAGCCAGTAAAAAACAGGCAATTTTCTCCTGCCAGTAAATGCCAGTAAAAGTAAAAGGTTGCCGGTAAAAAATATGGCTGTGACACTCGGCTTGGTCCGGAGTCAGCTGGGACCATCCGCGTGCCTGCTACAGTGTGATCGAGCGGCTCTGGCAGAGGCGGTGCCTGAGCATGTCGTGTGATGTCATGGTGCAATGGAGCCAAGCAGAGCGGCCAGAGCCTCGTGTGCGGGTCTGTGGTATGGGAGCAAGGCGGGCTGGGACCGGGACCGTCAGTGCTGTTTAGACTGGAGTGGATTGGAGGGACCACTTGGCTTGGAGAGAGACTGTCACTGTGACTCAGGAGGGGACGTGTTGTGTCGGGGAGGTCTCATCATCAGTTTTATGTGTGTGCCGCCCATTCTAATTTCTTGCCCTCCTGAGGCCAGTCCCTGAGCTACTTACTTACTATATCAAAAATAAAATAAGAAATATGTTTTTTGCCTTATTATCTACCCTTAAATCATATTACTAATTGCGTATTGTATTTGTTTGTAGCCTAAAAACTCTAATTTGCACTTAAAACTGTAATTTTGTAACTTTTGGAAATGCCAGTAAAAACGTGGCGGTGCCAGTAATTTTTGGGTGTGGTGTCAGTAAATTTCAATCTGGTAGGTTGGCAACACTGCTCACAAGTTTTACAAGTCATGCTATACAGTATTGGGGACATGCAGGGCAGGGACAATGCTTTTGTTTTACTGAGCTTTGTTTTTTGATTTATCAAAGTATGAACAAAATCATAAAATATGCAAAATATTAGAAATTTTGTAGTTTAACAGAAAAACCAGGTTACAAATCCTGATAAAAAGAGGTGGGGGATGGGGAATAGGAAGTGGAATGTTGGGAAGAAGAACCAGAGCTGGTTTGGCTATTAGCTTGAGAAGCATCAGCAGAATTTGCGCTAGTGTTTACACTCTGAGGATATGTTCCCTGTGAGGAATGGGTAGGAGAGGAAGCATAAGGCCTCTGTGTATTGTGCATTGAGCTGTATGCACGCACAGGGGTCTGTGGATAGGGCGGTAGATATGGCTGGGCAGGAAGACATGGGGACTCATAAGAATATTGACAGTATGACCTCTAAGGGGGTTCATAATGGCTAATAGTGGGCAATGGCATTCCTGACTCTAATACATCCCCCCACATAATTAAAAATACCCATATGTATCTCCATCTGCCTCTCTGCTGGTGCTTTTAGAAGTGTATGATAAATTGTCCTCAGGAAGGACGCATTTGAGTTATTTGGATCACAGAATGGATCTTTACTCTCCTGTCTTTTAAATGAGGTCATCTCATCCATGAAGGACTTCATGGCTTTCTCCATCTCTGGATTTTCTGGCTTTTTGCCACGACGGGAGGATCATGATGTTGTTGGCCTGTCATGACTAATCTGTAGAGAATAATATGCCGATTGAGAAATGCAATGATGCCTTGGTGTATATCAGATAAAGTATAGTAATCAATAGTATGCTTACATGTACGGATCTTTGAGAAGAACTTGGACGTGCACTTGGACATGCTGTCTCATCCACAGACTGGGACTCTTCTTCTCCCTCTTGTGTGGCTTGCTCAACTCCCTGCACTGCTTCTGTCTTAGTATTGTCAGTGTTCTCCTCACACTCTGATACATTTGATGATGTACTACAATAAAAAGGAGGAACATTTGGTCACAAAACCTTAATATATGGAGACCTATTTTTATAACTTTATAGATTGAACATCCAAGCGTCACTTACGGTCTAAAATCCATGACTTTCCTTAGGAAGGACAGCATTTCAAAGTAGATAGATTTTTTCTTTGTGGTAGCTCCAGAACCGCTTGCACAGTCTGCCTCATCATGCAAATCTCTGCGAAAACGATCTCTCAGAGAACGCCACCTTCTGTTAATTTCAAATCCTGTAAACACACATTGAGAAAGAATTTGAGTAAAAATTTTGACATTAGATTATGGAAACATGTGAGAATGTACTGTTCATTCTCTTGCTGCAGCAGAGCCAAACCATGTGGCACAATGCTTTGTATGTATTGTTATTTAACGTTTGTAGTAATGCATGTGAATCTTTGTATCAACCATGCCCTCTCTGCTGAACATTTCATTTATGTTTGTTAGTGTTTGCAACATTTTTATACTAGAGACATAGAATACTTAAATAAAGTTTGCTAGGATGCTAAACATAACCCTGACACCATTCAAAAATTTACAACCATGCCATAATGATTATATAAAAACACTGACAAAAGAGCAAGCTGCACACTTACCACGTTTTTCATGGTTTGGGAGTCATGGTGGACCAATTTGGTGTCACAAGCTTAGAGATCTCATCCCATAGCTGCTGTATTTTTACTCTGTCACTGTGGTCCCGACAAGTTAAGTCCCACAAGCCTGGCCTTTCGTGCACCAGGTTTATAAGCTCCTCATGTGAGACATCTCTTGCCATGTTTCTCCTTGGGCATGTACTGGGGATGTACTTCCTATTGTCCAACTACTGCCTGGGTCATATGTTGAGTTCACAGATAAACAAAAAAAAAATTATTTCTTCAAAACGGATCTTAACTGATCGGATGTTGACGGACATTGTCCGTTAACGTTAGTTAATATCCGTTTTGACGGATCTGGACATAGCTTTGTACGTTAAAAAAAACGGATAAAAACGGAAGCGGAGGTTAACTGATGGCAACGGATGGTCATCCGTTTGCCCATAGGAATGCATTGTCGTCCATCGACGGATGGAAGAAAAACGGATAGACGGTCCGTTCGTGTGAAAGGGGCCTTAAACTGGCATGGTGTCAACCACCTCTGGGCCTGCCCCTGCAGAGCTGACAGAATCTCTGCCCCAGTGTGGCTCCTGTCCCCCAAGCACACCAGCTCAAGCACTACAAGGCATCTTTTGGCCTGTGTACTTGAGTAGCGCCTTGAACGCCTATGGAGCACCGCTGGTTTCGAGGACAAAGCACAGGAAGAGGCCATGGAGGAAGAAGAAGAGGAGGGGGTGGAGGAGAGAGGTGTGTCACAATCACCAGTAGTAGCATTTTGGAGGCATGGTAGCGGAACAACCTCCAACACTACTGCACCTTGTCCTGCATCCTTCCCAGCTGCCAGCAGAGTCACCCAATGCGCCGTGAAAGATAGGTAACATCCCTGTCCATGCCTGCTGGACCATGAATCAGCGGTAATATGCACCTTACCGCTGACCGCCCTGTCCAGCGAGGCCAAGACATTGCCTTCCACATGTCGGTAGAGAGCCGGAATCGCCTTCCTTGAGAAAAAGTGGTGTTTGGGAACCTGCCACTGAGGAAACGCACATTCCACAAACTCACAGAAGGGGGCAGAGTCTACCAACTGAAAAGGCAGCAGTTGAAGTGCTAGCAATTTAGCCAAGCTAGCATTCAACCGCTGGGCATGTGGATGGCTGGGAGCGAACTTCTTTCGGTGGTGCAGCAGCTGGGGCATAGAAATTTGCCTGGTACAATCTGATGTTGGTGTACCGATAGCAGATTGCCCACAAGTACTTGGCTGTAACACACCTAATTCTACACCTTAATTCCTCTCAGTGCAGGTCTCAGAGAGGACTGAAGGTATAGTGGGGTTGGAGATCCCAGCTGATGAGGAGTTCTTTGGTGTGGGTCTTTTAGGTACGCTTGCCAAGGAACTGCATGGCAGGTTGACATATGTCTGGTCAAGTATGTGGTGTCCAAGCGGGTGATGTTTTGGCCAAGTGAGATACGCTTGAGACATATGTTGCAAATAGCAGCGGTGCGATCTGATGCACTCGTCTCAAAAAAAATGCCCACACCAAAGAACTGTTGGAATAGCGTGCAGAGACAGCAGTGCACTGCACATGCGGAGCTCTGCGGTGTGATGCAGTCAGTGTGCTGCCCTTAAGCTGTCCCCTGGAGGGCATCCTGCCTTGTTGGTGATGTGCCTCCTCCTCCTCCTCCTCTCTCCTATCAGGCACCCATGTGGAGTCAGTGAGGAGGAGGATGAGGATGGCTTGGTCATCCACTCTACCAAGTCTTCCGCATGTTGCGGCTCAACACAGCCAGCTACTGAAAAGAAGGACAAGCATGTCCCGCGGCCACGTGCTAATGAGGATGCATCTTCTCCATGACCAGCGCTGTTGACTCTATACACAGAGCCTGCTTGCCCTCTTTTATTGGCTTGTGACTGTCTGCCTCTCCTTGTTGGCCTTCCAGACATACTAATGGCCTGCAGTGAGATGTAGCTGCACAAAGCTGGGATGTATATATATACTGATACCGCAGCTAGCAGAATCAACTGCCTGCCTGTAGTATTATTAGTATGAGAACACCAGCAATTGTCTTCAGGTAGCTTTAGGTACACACTGTGCAGAGGATGCACTACACTAACTGTAAATACTGCAGCTGCCTGCGGTACTAATAGGATCAGAAGAACACCACCAATTTTTCTTCAGGTAGCTTTAGATGCACACTGTGAATAGGACACAGTACACTAACTGTAAATGCTGTAGCTGCCAGCCTGTGGTATTAATAGCATCAGAACAACAGCAATTGTCTTCAGGTAGCTTTAGGTGCACACTGTGCAGAGGATGCACTACACTAACTGTAAATACTGCAGCTGCCTGCGGTACTAATAGGATCAGAAGAACACCACCAATTTTCTTCAGGTAGCTTTAGGTGCACACTGTGCAGAGGACGCACTACACTAACTGTAAATACTGCAGCTGCCTGCGGTACTAATAGGATCAGAAGAACACCAACAAATTTTTTCTTCAGGTAGCTTTAGGTGCACACTGTGCAGAGGACACAGTACACTAACTGTAAATACTGTAGCTGCCTGCCTGTGGTATTAATAGGATCAGAACAAAAGAAATTGTCTTCAGGTAGCTTTAGGTGCACACTGTGCAGAGGACGCAGTACACTAACTGTAAATACTGCAGCTGCCTGCCTGTGGTATTAATAGGATCAGAACAACAGCAATTGTCTTCAAGTAGCTTTAGGTGCACACTGTGCAGAGGACGCACTACACTAACTGTAAATACTGCAGCTGCCTGCGGTAATAATAGGATCAGAAGAACACCACCAATTTTCTTCAGGTAGCTTTAGGTGCACACTGTGCAGAGGACGCACTACACTAACTGTAAATACTGCAGCTGCCTGCGGTAATAATAGGATCAGAAGAACACCACCAATTTTCTTCAGGTAGCTTTAGGTGCACACTGTGCAGAGGACGCACTACACTAACTGTAAATACTGCAGCTGCCTGTGGTACTAATAGGATCAGACGAACACCAACAAATTTTTCTTCAGGTAGCTTTAGGTGCACACTGTGCAGAGGACACAGTACACTAACTGTAAATACTGTAGCTGCCTGCCTGTGGTATTAATAGGATCAGAACAACAGCAATTGTCTTCAGGCAGCTTTAGGTGCACACTGTGCAGAGGACGCACTACACTAACTGTAAATACAGCAGCTGCATGCGGTACTAATAGGACCAGAAGAACACCACCAATTTTCTTCAGATATATATATATATATATATATATATATATATATATATATATATATATATATATATATATATATATATATATATACACAAAACACCTAGGATGCATATATATATATATATATATATATATATATATATATATATATATATATATATATATATATATATATATATATATATACACATATATTTCAGAAGAAACAGAGACAGGACTCCCAATCCCTAAAATAGCAAAACAAATATAAAGAGGGAGACAGCTCTCTCTAATGAAAAATGGGATTTTGAGGGGAGATGGTGTATTTGTTTAAGGTGAGCCAATACAACAGTGGTTAATATAAAAATATACATTTTATTGAAAACATTTAAAATGTACACTACAAAAATTGCAATCAAACGTCGTAATACGACCATGCAATAACTTGTGTTCAGAAATCAATTGTGATCAGCCGACATGTTTCGCATATATTTTGCTTTGTCAGGGCATTAAGGACATCACAGATTTCATCTAAATTATATACAGAATATGAATTATTATTGTGATTATAGATATATTTAAAATGCAGATAAAGAAAATAATGAAGGATATCATGATGAAAAATGAAAACATAAATACAGGATAACATAATTAGGCTCACCTAGTCTATTGCAAAATATGAGGACAGCCGTATAACTACTTCCACAGACAAATGTCCCTTTATGAGTCACCTGGAGCAATAGAACCCATGGGTGCCAGATCCCAATATATGCGAAACATGTCGGCTGATCACAATTGATTTCTGAAGTTATTGCATGGTCGTATTATGACGTTTGATTGCAATTTTTGTAGTGTACATTTTAAATGTTTTCAATAAAATGTATATTTTTATATTAACCACTGTTGTATTGGCTCACCTTAAACAGATACACCATCTCCCCTCAAAATCCCATTTTTCATTAGAGAGAGTTATGTCTCCCTCTTTATATTTGTTTTGCATATATATACACAATACACTGTAAGTGCAGCTAACTGACTCGCCTGCCTACTCTATCTAACTTAAATCAAATGACACTGTCTCTCTCTTTATCTGTCTCTCAACACCGAACACACTTCACAGAGCCGACGTCCAGACGGCCTTATATAGTGTGGGGCGTGTACTAAACCCCCTGAGCCATAATTGGCCAAAGCCACCCTGGCTTTGGCCAATTACGGCTCTCTGTACAGACGGCGCTGTGATTGGCCAAGCATGCGGGTCATAGTGCATGCTTGGCCAATCATCAGCCAGCAATGCACTGCGATGCCGCAGTGAATTATGGGCCGTGATGCGCCACTAAAATTTGGCGCGAATGGCCCATATTGTTCGCAATTCGAACAACGGTCGAACATGCGATGTTCAACTCGAAGCTCATCCCTACTCCACATATTCCCCTTTCCAAATTTTTTCTTTTACCTCCATTTTAAGATGGGCACCCAGGGGGCCCTCAAAACAGACATAAACTTTGCTTTTTGTGGAGTCCGCCCACCTGACCGAATCTGCTTTTTTTCTCCCCTACTTTTCCCTGGCTGTCTGGATCTGAAAAGCTGGCTGGTACGTCGGGAGAATCGACTACCGCCATCCCTGTTCCCGCTGCCATCGCAGGTAAATCACCTGCAACCCTGGTAGCGACTGCTGAAGGTGGTGGGGCCATCGCCGCATGATCCTTACCTTGTGTCGGCGCCCATGCCTGCGCCGGCAACAGACTGTCCCCTGTGCTCGGCTCAAAGCACTGTACCAAGTCCCTTAAACCCAACAATAAATCCTGCAGGCCCGCCCTACCTTCAATAAGTCCTGCGCCCCTAGGCTGTCCTGTGTGGGGCCTGTCACCACCTCTCCCTGATGAACTACCTTCCCTCTGGGACCCCCGCTTACTTCCCTGATCCAAAAATGTTTTAGTAAAGAACTAGCAGCTAAGGAAGAAATACACTCACCGGGCTGCCCAGGACTGGCCCACCAGCTGCCACTCCGGAATCCACCTCTGATGGATGTCCCAGGTCCTTGTCCCCTTCCGACCCGGACAGTTCTCCCTCTGATCTGTCGCTGTTCTCCTCTAGCTGAATGAACACTGGCTGCACCCCAGAGGGTCCTGCTCTGGTTGCTGGGGGTCTGCATTGCTGTTCCTGTCCTTCTCTCCTTCCTGCCACGCCAGACCTGCTTGCTGACTGCATTGATGGACTCCTGTTCCTTCTCCTGGTCTGCCCTCACTCACCACTGTCACAGTGTCCTCACAGTCCTCCCTCTGGTCAACGTGGGACTGGTGGCCGCCCTGACAGCCTGGCCAGCATCCCGAGGCATGGCTCTCCCTCGCTGGGCCGACTGGCTGCTCTGACCTTCTCCCGCAGCCTTAGCTGCATGTTCCTGGCATCTGCAACAAGCAGGGGGGGCAGAGCCATATGCTGTGCTGGGCTCCCCCATCCCTGCGCTCCTGCCTCTGCGCTGGGTCCTTCTTAGGTCACCATTCCCGGATCCCTGGGGCTGCTGGTTGCTGGGGAGTGGAGGTTCTCTCTCTCTCCTTAGCTGCTGTTGTTGCCTCTGACCACCAGGAGAGGTGTCAGGGCTGAAGTGCTCCGGCGGCCTTGACTAGTCTCCCCCGTTTGGCACCACTCTCTCTTCATTTATAATGACCGTTACCTGTGCCTGCAGCCAGTCTGTCCCTTGTGTAGCTCCTGCCGCTCGGAGCTGTGACAATAATTCATCCATCGCCGCCATTACCGAGTATGCAGAAAGTAAGTGGGGACAGAGAGCGGTGAGAGTGTGTAGAATCCTCTCCTCTGCCGCTCACTAATGACGTCACTCCCCTTCCTCCTACCTTACTGACCCGAGCACCTCCCCTGCTCCGCCCACTCCCCCTTTCTTTTTTTTTTAATCAAAAGGTTTTTATTGCTCAGAAAACAAACAATACAATCAAACATGAACCACAGTACACTTCATCCATATAATGGATTATCCAATTTACGATCCATTGTTGCAATTGTCAATTCTTAAATTCAGCATCTGATCGCGTATCCCTTATGTTAGACTATTAATTTTTTCTCATTTTACGTCAAATTTCCACCCTCTGCGTCAGCTCCCTGCCACCTATGTCCTTGTATTGTTCCCGTCATGTAATCTAACAACTGTCCGGATGTCTCCCTCATCATTCTTTACACCTAAACGCCTCTCAACAGCCTCATGTGAACTAGCCCCATGGGGCTTATTCCTGGTGTGTCAAGCCATGCGTCCCATAGTTTGTTGAATTTTCCAGGGCTTCCCCTGTGCTGATATATGTATTTTTCCATTATGAGTGTTTTTCCCATGTGTTGTATCCATGTTTTGCTCCTTGGCGGTATAGCAGATTTCCAGCTCATAAGTATTGTTTTCCTGGCCTGAAACAGTGCTCTGGCAAAGGCGACTCTCATCACCTCCTCCGCTATTGCCCCCTCCAGAACTCCCAGTAAGCAACTCAGTGGGTCAAGGGGGACATTGGTCTCGAACACCTGATTCACTGTAGCCAGGACCTCCATCCAATATCTATGGAGTTTGGGACAACGCCAGAGGAGGTGAATAAGATCCCCAGGCACCGTTCTGCATCTGCCGCATAGTGGATCGGGTGCTCTGCCCATTTTGTAAAGCTTCACAGGGGTTTAGTGTACTCTCAATAATATATATAGTTGGGAGACTTTTTGATCCACATTTAACGAACATGTATTAACTGCTTGCAGGGCCTCTTCCCACAGCTCCCCTGCAATGGGGCCCAAGTCTGTCTCCCATTGTCTCACTGCTTTCGTAGGGTGCCCTTCTAGGAATGACGATAGTAGCATATTGTAGCATTGTGAAATTATACCTTTAGTATCTGACGCGTCCTGTAACATATGAAAGACAGGGGTGGGGGACTGAGTCCAGTCCATTGCATCCCCTGGGGCTCTAACAGCATGTTGTAATTGTAAGTAATAAAATAGCATATTGGAAGGCAGAGCATATTTGGATTGTAGGTCCTTAAAAGAAAGCAAGGTCCCATTATGAAAAATGTGTCTCAGGTGGGTTATACCCATGGGGCGCCACCTGGGTCCCTGTCTGATCTCAGCTAATTCTGCGTATGTTTTATTTCCCCATAGTGGGCTATAGGCTGTGAACCCTGTCACATTTTGTAATTGTTTAGTCTTGTTCCATACCTTCTGAAAGAGTGTATACGTGGGCATTTGTTTGTTGGGCCTTTGGAAGTGTTGGGCTACTAGTCCCTCGGGTATAGCTTCCGCCCCCGAGCCAATCAGTATGAGCTTGGCCAATGAGCCTATCGGCAAGGGGGCCATGGCACCTATCAGGTGCTGTAGCTGTGCTGCCAGATAGTATATCCAAGGGTTGGGAAGGGCGAGGCCCCCCTCCTTCGGGTACTGCAGTTGCAGTTGCTCTAGTTTAATTCTGGGGGGCTTGGTGTGCCATAGTAACAACCTAAATAAAGAGTTAACCACTCTGAATATCTTCAGCGTGATAACTACTGGTGTGTTATGGAGCATGTATAAAAACTGCGGCATCAGAATCATCTTAATGAGGTTTTTTTTTCCTGCTAGGGACATTTTAAGTTTGTTCCATATGTTTATTTTATCTCTAAAACGAGATAGCAGGGGGTGTATGTTTAAGTTGCAAAATTCAGTTAGTTTAGGGGAAAAGTATATACCTAAATACTTGAAAGTGGATACTGTGGGTATCTGGCATGAAGGCCCCTCACCAGGTGCGGAGGGGACCCTTCTATAAACATTAAAGCTGATTTGGTCAAGTTAATAGGCCTGAAAAGTGTCCGAACTCCATTATAAGGGACATTACCTGATTCAAGGACTCCTCTGCATCTTCTAAAAAGAGAAGCATGTCGTCAGCATAAAGCATGAGTTTTTCATGCAGTTTGCCATAATGAAATCCCCTAATCTGTGGGCAGTCCCTCACCTGCGCCGCGAGGGGCTCAATGGCGAGCGCAAAGAGCAGGGGAGACAGGGGGCGCCCCTGTCTAGTTCCCCTGCCCAGTGCAAAGGCATGTGACAGCCTATCCGACATCTGTATGGCCGCCTGTGGTGTGTCATACAGCAGCCTCACCCACCCAATGAACCTGGGTCCGAACCCAAACTTGGCCAGCACAGCTCACAGATATTGCCAGCCAACACTGTTGAATGCCTTATTGGCGTCAAGAGATAACAGTGC
The DNA here is from genome assembly GCA_037952925.1 of Lithobates clamitans. Classification (NCBI taxonomy): domain Eukaryota; kingdom Metazoa; phylum Chordata; class Amphibia; order Anura; family Ranidae; genus Lithobates; species Lithobates clamitans. The sequence continues at coordinate 2,620,203 of JBBGZY010001546.1, read as the reverse complement.
TCTGTGGCCGGCTGAATCTGAGGGAGTCTGCATGTTCAGGTATAGTCATCTGAGATTGATCGCTGTAGACGTTCGTGGCATGAATCCTGCCTGGTCTGAGTGAACAATGGATCGGATCATCCTATTGACCCTCATGGCCAGCACCTTGGCTAGTATTTTAACATCACTCTGTAGCAGCGAGATAGGCCTATATGATCTGGGGTCTAACGGGTCTTTACCCGATTTGAGCAGTAGTATAATGTTGGCCCTAGTCATGGTAGTGGGTAGCTTTCCCGACCTAAATGAGGCGTTGAATACTTCTAGCAATTTAGGTAATATTACTTCGCCATATTGGGTATAAACCTCCATAGGGATCCCATTATCCCCCGGGGCCTTGCAGGTAGGAAAGGAGGCAGCCGCCTCCCTCAGCACGTGTAATGTGAGTGGTGCTTCCATCTCTGCACGCGCTTGGCGGGTCAGAGTTGGAAGGGTTATTGTACCCATGTACAGTGGGGCAAAAAAGTATTTAGTCAGCCACCAAGTGTGCAAGTTCTCCCACTTAAAAAGATGAGAGAGGCCTGTAATTGTCATCATAGGTATACCTCAACTATGAGAGACAAAATGTGGAAACAAATCCAGACAAAATCACATTGTCTGATTTTTGAAAGAATTTATTTGCAAATTATGGTGGAAAATAAGTATTTGGTCACCTACAAACAAGCAAGATTTCTGGCTCTCACAGACCTGTATCTTCTTCTTTAAGAGGCTCCTCTGTCCTCCACTCATTACCTGTATTAATGGCACCTGTTTGAACTTGTTAACAGTATAAAAGACACCTGTCCACAACCTCAAACAGTCACACTCCAAACTCCACTATGGTGAAGACCAAAGAGCTGTCGAAGGACACCAGAAACCAAATTGTAGACCTGCACCACGCTGGGAAGACTGAATCTGCAATAGGCAAGCAGCTTGGTGTGAAGAAATCAACTGTGGGAGCAATAATTAGAAAATGGAAGACATACAAGACCACTGATAATCTCCCTCGATCTGGGGCTCCATGCAAGATCTCAACCCGTGGGGTCAAAATGATCACAAGAACGGTGAGCAAAAATCCCAGAACCACACGGGTGGACCTACTGAATGACCTGCAGAGAGCTGGGACCAACGTAACAAAGGCTACCATCAGTAACACACTACGCCGCCAGGGACTCAGATCCTGCAGTGCCAGACGTGTCCCCCTGCTTAAGCCAGTACATGTCCGGGCCCATCTGAGGTTTGCTAGAGAGCATTTGGATGATCCAGAAGAGGATTGAGAGAATGTCATATGGTCAGATGAAACCAAAGTAGAACTGTTTGGTAGAAACACAACTCGTCGTGTTTGGAGGAGACAGAATGCTGAATTGCAACCAAAGAACACCATACCTACTGTGAAGCATGGGGGTGGTAACATCATGTTTTGGGGTTGTTTCTCTGCAAAGGGAACAGGACGACTGATCCATGTACATGAAAGAATGAATGGGGCCATGTATCGTGAGATTTTGAGTGCAAACCTCCTCCCATCAGCAAGGGTATTGAAGATGAAACGTGGCTGGGTCTTTCAGCATGATGATGATCCCAAACACACCGCCCGGGCAACGAAGGAGTGGCTTCGTAAGAAGCACTTCAAGGTCCTGGAGTGGCCCAGCCAGTCTCCAGATCTCAACCCCATAGAAAACCTTTGGAAGGAGTTGAAAGTCCGTGTTGCCCAGCGACAGCCCCAAAACATCACTGCTCTAGAGGAGATCTGCATGGAGGAATGGGTCAACATACCAGCAACAGTGTGTGACAACCTTGTGAAGACTTACAGAAAACGTTTGACCTGTCATTGCCAACAAGGATATATAACAAAGTATTGAAATGAACTTTTGATATTGACCAAATACTTATTTTCCACCATAATTTGCAAATAAATTCTTTCAAAAATCAGACAATGTGATTGTCTGATTTGTTTCCACATTTTGTCTCTCATAGTTTGATATACCTATGATGACAATTACAGGCCTCTCTCATCTTTTTAAGTGGGAGAACTTGCACAATTGGTGGCTGACTAAATACTTTTTTGCCCCACTGTATGTTTGCAGTTCCTCGTCTGTGTAGTTGTCACAGGGTCCCCCTTTCTTAAAGGGGACAAATTTTTCTTTTTCAAAAGCATGACTGTGCTGTCCCCACATGTCATGCTGTCCCTACGCTAATCCTTTCCTCTCCTTCTACTCTGGGACTCTCTTTATTCATACAAGACACTGTCCTGTTGTGTCAAAGTTTACTGACAATACATTTTACTGACACAATTTTCATTGGTAAACAATGCTTTATTTTAACCGTCACCCCCAGGCAGATTCTGTGTCACCCCTCAAGCAGATTCTGTGCAGATTATGTGTCACCCCCCAGGCAGATTCTGTCTCCCCCCCGGGGCATTCTGTGTCACCCCCCCGGCAGATTCTGTGTCACCCCCCCAGGAAGATTCTGTGTCACCCCCCCAGGAAGATTCTGTGTCACCCCCCCAGGCAGATTCTGTGTCACCCCCCCAGGCAGATTCTGTGTCACCCCCCAGGCAGATTCTGTGTCACCCACCAGGCAGATTCTGTCTCCCCCCGGGGCATTCTGTGTCCCCCCCCAGGCAGATTCTGTGTCACCCCCCCAGGCAGATTCTGTGTCACTCCCCCAGGCAGATTCTGTGTCACCCCCCCAGGCAGATTCTGTGTCACCCCCCAGGCAGATTCTGTGTCACCCCCCAGGCAGATTCTATGTCACCCCCCAGGCAGATTCTATGTCACCCTCACAGGCAGATTCTGTGTCACCCCCTTCTCAGTTCATTGTATGTCACCCCCTGTCAGGGCATTGTGTATCACCCATCCCCACCCGCAGCATTGTTTGTCACCCATCCCACTTCAGAGCATTACGTGTAGTCACTAGTGATGGGCCAAACATGTTTGGTTCATGTCAGAACTTTTGAACCTCACAAAAGTTTGGACCCAAACGGAGGCCTGGGTACTGCCCTGGGGGACATCAATGACATTTAAAAAAAAAAAATCTTTTTTAAAGGAGCAGTGATTTTAATGATGCTTAAAGTAAAACTATAAAAATTAAAAATTCATTTAAACATAGTGCCGGGGGGGTCTTCTTAGTCTGCCTGTAAAGTGGCACATTTGTACCATGTATAGAACCTGCTGCAGCAAAACTGACATTTATAAAGAAAAAAATTACATTTAAATTGTTTTTTCCTGCAAGCTTTCTTTATTTTATAAATAATGGCTTGGGGGCCAGTCTGTATGATGAGGCCACAATGTAGTGCACTGAGAACAGGATTGGAGATTTTTTGAATAAATTCTGGGGTCTCTTTGTCAGACTTTGGATGCAAATAACACAGAGTCCTTGTGTAAAATGTCCACGTCCACCTTTGCCTGTGGACACATATGCTGCTGGACCTCTTATAGATTCATGGGAACGTCTGCCTCTCCTTGTTGTCCTCCCAGACTTGATGGGGGATTATTACCCAAATTTATTAGAAACTGGGAAATGTGTGATTGGATGCACTTTATTCAATGAAAAGTTGTGTTTGGTGAACTTTAAATTGAGGACTGCCAGCTGACAGAAATGTAAAAACTATAAAAAATAAAATAAAAATGGGAGGACACAAACTTCACAGTCAGAAAAACTGCATCTGACAATTTTTAAAAAAAGGTGACAGGCAGGGGACAGAAAAAAAAAACATGCAGCAACCAAGAAAAAGGGTACACAGCACTAAATGTTATGTAATATGGTGTTAAACACTTCACTACACCAACAGACTACACTATACTCACACACTATACTAACAGTATACTAAAACTCTACACACACACACTACACTATACTGACACAAAATACTCACACACTATACTAAAAATACACTAACACTCTACACTGACACTACACTATACTCACACTCTACACTCAGAGTCACAATAAATGAATACACTAACTCACTAGTAGTAAACTGAGCCTGGCTCTATCTATCTCCACTCCAACACTGCAAAGGCTTCATATGAGAAGGAACCATTTATAGTGTGGGGTGGGACTATGAGCACTGAGCTTCATCACTTTGTCCAATCAGTGCCCTGAAAGTGCTAATTGGCAAAGCCTTGCACCTGACCGCTGGCTTCTTTCAATTAGGTCCTCTAGAATGCACTGCAAAGCGCACAGTGCATTGTGGGGGGCTCAGCGGGTGAACATCCCGTCGAGCTAACCGCAAATTTGGCTGTTTACCAAACAGGCGAGCAGTTTATATTCGGGCCAAACTTTTGCTCGGATCGAACTGTTCCCCCATCTCTAGTGCTGATCAGTCCCAGTTCCTGGATTCCGGATTCTCCACTCTATAAATCTGGATCACTTCCTAACAGAAAATAATAAAACCCGTCCTGGCTGTTCCATTGATGGGAATGGGGCCGACCTTCAATATTCTGAATACAATCATCTCCACAGTCAGCTCTGCTGCTGATATTGGGATCTGCAGATCTTCCTCAGGTCACATGATCCCAATTCTTCTGTGGATGGAAAGTAGCCAAATTACTGATATGATGAGTCTGTGTGTAAAATGCAATGATAAACACATCACATTCACATATATATGTATTGGTGAAACATTTCATGGAATGTATACAATGTAATATCTCAGTGTAATTGTACAATTATCTCTTGTAGATGGCCAGAGATTTGTCTGGTGATTGTGTCCTGGTGTTGGGTCTGCTGGACCTCTTCCATGTATAGAGGATGTCCTCACTGACACCTCGGATTTCTCTGCAACCCTCTAAAGGAAAGTCTTCTACTCTTCATGGATATAATTGTCGCCTCCCATTGTGAATTTCCTCTTTGCCCCTCTGTAGGATTCCGCACTTTCCAATATTATCAATACTTACTATGATGATGATGAGGATCCGACTCATTATGAGGTTCATGGTGGGAAAAATATCTTTTCTAAAGTTTCTCATTAATAAAAGCTGACTGGAACAATCACTAATACAGAGAAAGAGACCGCATCTTCCTCTTACTACTGTCCTGCTCCTCTCCATCCTCCATACACCTCTCCATCCTCCATACTCCTCTCCATCCTCCATACTACTCTCCATACTACTCCCCATCCTCCATACTACTCTCCATCCTCCATGCTCCTCTCCATCCTCCATGCTCCTCTCTATCCTCCATGCTCCTCTCTATCCTCCATGCTCCTCTCTATCCTCCATACTTCTCTCTATCCTCCATACTTCTCTCCATCCTCCATACTACTCCCCATCCTCCATACTCCTCCCCATCCTCCATACTCCATCCTCCATACTCCATCCTCCACGCTCCTCTCCATCCTTCACACTCCTCTCCATCCTTCACGCTCCTCTCCATCCTCCAAGCTCCTCTCCATCCTCCACGCTCCTCTCCCTGCACTCTCCTTTCATTGCATTTTCTCTCTTTTTCCTGCACTCTCTCTGTCCTTTCTCCACTCCTTGCACTCTCACCTCTCCCTGCACTCTCTCTCCTCTCCTTGCTCTTTGGATGTAATAAAGTGATGCAGGTCTATCTAACATATACAGCATTACTGGCTCCCATTGTCTCTCTCTGCTTGCTGCATCTCTCTGCAATTGCTTTCTCCATGTTGCTGACATTATCTTGTATAAGAACAGAACCCGATCCATCAGCAATCCCAAGGAGAGATGGACATCTCATAGCCGGCTTTCTGCTGCCTTATATCAGAGTTTTTGTTCCACAACCACAACTTTATCCCCCTGAATGACAAGAAGCTTAGCCAAGTGATCCCATTTCTAGAAGTTCATCTTTATTTCTGCCAACTCCCCCATCTCTGCTCTGCATGACTCTCTGCCAACACGGCTACTAAGATTTCATTGTGCCGAGTCCGTTCAGCCGCTTTGCCTTTCACTGACAACTTTCTGCAATTTTTATTAACATGATTTATTATATCACCTAAATGGATTTATCCACAGATTGTTCTGATTACATTTCATGTCTGATATATTATATATGAGATTCACGTATTATTCCCCGGAGGATCTCATGTCATGGATCATTACCCAAAGGGACGCGATTATCCTGATTGATGTTTGGGCTACTAATATTATTACCTAGTTATTGTAAGATGTTATTCTCTATAGATTTTTACCTCATTGAGGTTTTTTACTCATCAATAAAGTTTTGTATAGTTTATTAACCTTATTCTGCGATTCTGTGATTATTACCAACTTCTTCTCAGCTTGTTCTCCACAGCCAATACCCTCTCACCTCTCCCTTCCCCCTCTCACCTCTCCCTTACCCCTCTCCCTTCCCCTCTCTCCCCTCTCCCCCCTCTCCCTTCCCCCTCTCACCTCTCCCTTCCCCCTCTCCCTTCCCCATCTCTCACCTCTTCCGTCCCTCTCTCTCCCTTCCCCCTTTCATCTCTCCCTTCCCCCTCTCCCTTCCCTTCCCTCTCTCTCCTCTCCCTTCCCACCTCTCACTTCCATGTCTCACCTTTTCCTTTTCTCTCTCTCTCCTCTCCCTTTCCTCTCTCTCCTCTCCCTTTCCTCTCTCTCTTCTCTCCCTTACCTCTCTCTCTCCTCTCCCTTTCCTCTCTCTCTTCTCTCCCTTACCTCTCTCTCTCCTCTCCCTTACCTCTCTCTCTCCTCTCCCTTACCTCTCTCTCTCCTCTCCCTTACCTCTCTCTCTCCTCTCCCTTTCCTCTCTCTCTCCTCTCCCTTGCCTCTCTCTCTCCTCTCCCTTTCCTCTAGACATCCTCTCCCTTTTTCCCACTCTCTCCTCTCTCTCCTCTCCCTTTCCTCTAGCTGTCCTCTCCCTTTTCTCACTCTCTCCTCTCCTTTTCCTCTCTCTCCTCTCCCTTTCCTCTCTCTGTACTCTCCCTTTCCTCTCTCTCTCTCTCCTCTCCCTTTCCTCTCTCTCTCCTCTCCCTTTCCTCTCTCTCTCCTCTCCCTGTCCTCTCTCTCTCCTCTCCCTGTCCTCTCTCTCTCTCTCTCTCCCCCTCTCTCTCTCTCTCTCTCTCTCTCCCCCTCTCTCTCTCTCTCGCTCTCTCTCTCTCCTCTCTCTCCTCTCTCTCTCTCTCTCTCTCTCTCTCTCTCTCTCTTCTCTCCCTCTCTCTCTCTCTCTCTCTCTCTCTCCTCTCCTCTCTCTCTCTCTCTCTCTCTCTCTCTCTCTCTCTCTCTCTCTCTCTCTCTCCTCTCTCTCTCTCTCTCTCTCTCTCTCTCTCTCTCTCTCTCTCTCTCTCTCTCTCTCTCTCCTCTCCCTTTCCTCTCTCTCTCTCTCTCTCTCTCTCTCTCCTCTCCCTTTCCTCTCTCTGCATTTTGTCCTTTCCTTGCACTCTCTCTCATCTCCCTGCACTCTCTCCTCTACATAAATTATGTCCTTTCCTTGCACTCTCTCCTCTCTCTGCACTCTCTCCTCTCCCTGGATTCTGTCCTTTCCTTGAACTCTCTCTCTCTCTCTCTCTCCTCTCCCTGTATTCTGTCCTTTCCTTGCACTCTCTCTCTCTCTCTCTCTCTCTCTCTCTCTCTCTCTCTCTCTCTCTCCTCTCCCTGTATTCTGTCCTTTTCTTGCACTCTCTCTCCTCTTGTTGTGAACATTTTTATTAATGTATATTGTCAGATGTCCCCCAGTGTCAGCTTTCCTGCAATACACTCATACAAGCGTGTCATCACATACAAACATCAATGAAAGACCGTTGGTTGCAGAAACCTTCCCGTTGACATGCAGATCTGTTCATCATTTAAGGGATTTTCGCTTATGCCTCACCAATAGTATAAGGTGGGAATATGCACACGGACCTGAGTAATGTTCGTAGTGTTTGCACCCGGCACAATGCGAGGCGCATTATATTGGATACCTGCATGCACATTTCAGCGCACGGTCAGCAGGAAACTGCTTACATTGCTCTGAACACTAACTATTACATATGTCACTACCTGATATCTATTTGAGTGTCTCATTGATGCTTTTTGAATGGATACAAGTGTCTGATTGGCTGATTGTAAAGCCAACGCCTCTCTTTGTTATCCCTGTTCAGCCCTATAATGAAAACGGGACCACCCTAGGTCACTAGTACTCTATACTGACCTCCTAATGTGATACCAGCCTCTGTGTCGGTCTTACTTGGTTTTATGCAAGCACTCTTTTCCAGATTATAGGAAAGAGCTGTAATTGTGCTTATTAGCGCAGCAGAATTATTTGCTTATAGGAGAAGCTCTATAGATCCTAGTCAATACAACCTAAAGTGTTTGGTATAGGTAACTGTATGCTTTGAGTGTGTAATTGGTGTCAGTGTTGTGTGGATTGCTTTCATAAGTAGACTATAAAAGGCACCCCTGATCTGGTGAGATATTTGGGTATAGCTAGAAAGAGCCATAATATTGTTTTGTGTAGTGGAGGATGGCATCAAATTGTGTAGTTGTCTGGCGAACACGTTTATATAGAGATATAATGTGAGAAGTAGTTTCTAGCAGACCGGTAAGGCCATGTAAAATAGTCAGAAGTCCGGTTATAGGGATAAAGGTGCAAACAATAACCACTCTGTAAAGTGCAAAGGGTTTCTGGACGCAGATGTCTGACAAAAGCGATCTGAATCATCATGAGCAATGGGCCGTCCATGGTAGGGGGAAATAAGGCTTCCCAGTCAGAAGTCGCACCAGAAGTCATATCATGATGATCCAACTTGCGGAGCGAATTGTGTGCGGAGGATCTTGAAGGGGAACCCCGCCAAAATTAAAAAAAAATATATATATTTTGTCGTGGGGTTCCCTCAGGATGATACCAGACCCTTCAGTCTGGTATGGATTTTAAGGGGAATCCCTACACCAAAAAAAAAATGGTGTAGGGTTCCCCCCAAAATCCATACCAGACCCTTATCTGAGCATGCAACCCGGCAGGTCAGGACATTTTCTCCCTCTGTCAGTCCTTCTCCCTCTCTGGTCTTTCTTCTCTCTGCGCAGAGAGGGAGAATGACCAGAGAGGGAGAATGACCGGCAGAGGGACAAGGACTGGCAGAGGGAGAAGGACCGACAGACGGGGAAGGACCGGCAGAGGGGGAAGGACCGGCAGAGGGAAAGGACAGGCAGAGGGAGAAGGACAGGCAGAGGGAGAAGGATGTCGCCAGAAGAGGGAGAAGAGCTGGAGAGGGGAGAAGAAATCGGAAGAGACGCCGGAGCTGCCTTAATAAAATACTTTAAAAACTTACCATGTTAGCTATGTAAACAATGTTTGATCCTTTCATTTTTCTCCTTTACTTTTTTTTTCTTTTTCTAACCTTCACCGGTCTGACTGGAAGATGTCTACCCACTGAACCACCCTGTTAAGAGAGCCTCGGTCTGTAAAGAAGCCATCAACCTCCACACTCATATCCTATGCATACAGGAGACACAATTTTCTTCCTTCAATACTCCTTCCTTTTGCCACGAAAAATTCCCTCATGTTTTTATGGCCTCAGCACCCACAAAACAAAAAGGCGTACTTATTGCCATCAGAGATACTGTAGCCTTAACCTTACAGGAAGTCCTGACAGACCCAGAAGGAAGATATATAATCCTGATAGGAGAACTCAACAACAAGCCTTACACTGTTGTTAATCTCTACGCACCCAATTCCTTTCAACTTTGTTTCCTAAAGAAACAGTTCTGCAAAGTCATTACAATCAGGAAAGGTGCCTTAGCCATGTGTGGAGACTACAACCTAATGGTGGACTACAGAATAGACACCACTTCCAAATCCAAACGCCCCTTGCCAATGCTACAACCTTTATTCCATGCTGAGGATATTTATGATGTCTGGAGGTGTCAACAATCAGATAAGCGTGATTACACCTTTCACTCCTCTAGACACAACTCATACTCATGCATCAATTTAATTCTAGTGGATAAAATGATATTACAAGCAGTGTCATCCTCCATCATACATGACATCTCATGGTCTGACCATGCACCTGTCTCTATAACAGTAATGGAGGGGCAAACTCCAGGCCCTGCATACTGTGTGTGGCGAGCCAACTCCCGATTACTCCAGATGTCTGCTCATGTGACCAATGACCATCATAACCAATAATCTAAACAAGTTATTCTCACTAAATACACAATCGGTGTCCAATCCTGCTACTTTGTGGTGTGCCCATAAGGCTTTCATTAGAGGAATCATTTTACAATTGTGTTCATGGGTAAAAAGGCAGAGGACGCAAAGAATAGATGGTCTCCTGGGGCAGATCAGGATTCTTGAAACCCTGAACAAAAACACTTCTGTGTCAGATAAACTCTCCAAACTTCGCTTTGATCTCAGGCTCATGTTCATTGAACAATACAATAAGCATATTAACCACTTCAGCCCGGTCTATTTGGCTGCCAAAGAACCTGGCCACTTTTTGCGGTTCGGCACTGCGTCGCTTTAACTGACAATTGCGCCGTCGTGCGACGTGGCTCTGAAACAAAATTGACGTCCTCTTTTTCCCACAAATAGAGCTTTCTTTTGGTGCTATTTGATCACCTCTGCGTTTTTTATTTTTTGCGCTATAAACAAAAATAGAGCGACAATTTTGAAAAAAAGCAATATATTTTAACTTTTTTCTATAATAAATATCCCCAAAAAATATATTTAAAAAAAATGTTTTTCCTCAGTTTAGGCCAATATGTATTCTTCTACATATTTTTGGTAAAACAAATCACAATAAATGTTTATTGATTTGTTTGCACAAAAGTTATAGTGTCTACAAAATAGGGGATAGTTCTATGGCATTTTTATTAATATTTTTTTTTTTAGTAGTAATGGCGCTGATTCGCGATTTTTATTGTGACTGCAACATTATGGCGGACATATCGGACACTTTTGACGCTATTTTGGGACCATTCACATTTATACAGCGATCAGAGCTATAAAAAGGCACTGATTACTGTATAAATGTTGCTGGCAGTTACGGGGTTAACCACTAAGGGGCTAGGAAGGGGTTAAGTGTGTCCTAGGGACTGATTCTAACTGTTAGGGGGTGTGGCTATGAGTGACATGTCACTGATCGCTGCTCCTGATGAGAGGGAGCATAGATCAGTGTCACTAGGCAGAAGGGGGAGATGCCTTGTTTACACTGGCCTCTCCCCGTTCTGCAGCTCTGTGACCCGATCGCGGGACACCGGTGGACATCGAGTCCGTGGGTCCTGCGGGCACGGTCACGGAGCTTGTGGCAGGGGCGTGCGCGCCTAAATATACGTCACTTTGCCCAGCCGTGCCATTCTGCCAACGTATATGTACGTGAACCGGTCTTTAACCGGTTAACTCCCTCAAATTGACACACTACTCCTCTGGAAACTGAACCGGCAAGTTTCTTGCTCAGAGGCTCAAAGACCAGAGAACCCAAACAAAAATCCCTTACCTACTTCATCCTTTAAATAACAAAAAAATTCTCAACCCACAAGACATTGCAAACTCCTTTGCCGAATACTACTATTGTACAACCTTAGAGAAGACCCTAACACCTCACAACCTACTTTCTTAACAGGCCTTAACTTCCCTTCTCTCTCACAAACACAATTGACATCTCTCAATGCACCCATCACTGAACCTGAGATCATAAAAGTGATTAAAACTTTGCCTTCTGGCAAATCACCAGGTCCTGATGGCCTGACAAATGACTACTACAAAGTCTTCCAAAACACACTCACCTCAACATTAAGATCGGTCTACTTAGATGCAATGTCCTCTGCCTCGTTTCCTCCTGAAATGCTAAAGGCATATGTGGTCACCATTCCCAAACTGGGGAAGGAACCCAACACCCCTTCAAATTTCAGGCCCATCTCGTTACTGAATACGAATGTCAAACTCTACGCTAAGATTTTAGCTCATAGACTTCTCCCCATCCTACCAAACCTGGCCAAATAGGCCAAAATTTGGTTTCACAGGTCCCATCCTATCTTCCATTCTAGCTCTGTACTCATCTTCTTGTGCCCAGGTGTACACATCGAATATGCTTTCACTTCCCTTTACCATATCTAATGGCACAAAACAGGGATGTCCACTGTCCCCCTCGATTTTCAACCTCCTTATAAAACCTTTGGCTGAAAAGATCAGATCACATCCCAACTTACGTTTTCTACTGTTCCTAGATGTATGAAAACCATTTCCCTTACAACATCTCCCACTTACCATACAAGCCTCTTTTATGGCTTGGAGAGACCTCTGTAGGCTCTCGTCCTTATCCTCCAATAGAATAGACATTCCTTTACCTTCCTCTATCCTAACGAATGCAATTCCAAATATCACCAGCATAGATTGGCACTCCAGAGGGATCACTTGGACTGACAACCTATACGACAACGATACCCTCAGACGACACCCTCAGACCGTTTAGTGTTCTCAGGGAAAAATTCAACCTTCTACCCATAAATTGCTATAAATATTACCAAATTACTCACTTCCTAATATCTATTAAAACCCATCATATATATTTGCCAAACACAGTATGGAAATTCTACACAAGATCGCCCACAACTACTAAAGGCATAGCTTTTTTCTACAACCTCTATTAGCACAAACTTACATTTAATAAAACCCTTCCCTATGAGAAATGGGAATCTAACATAGAAAAATCCTTCACAACTTCCCAATGGCAATACACATTCAAAACAATCTGCAAGGCTTCCAAATGTGTAAACCACTGGGAACTACCCCCAAAAAAAAAGCTTTACGGTGGTACTACACACCCTACAAGATGCCCAAATTCTGCCAAACTAATTCTCCACCGTGCTGGAGAAACTGCAGAGCAGTGGGTAATACACTACATATGTTTTGGTCTTGTCAACATCTCACCAGTTTCTGGCATAATATATTCAGGTTTATCTCTGACATCACAGGAATATTGATGCCCCCTAACCCTAGTATGGAAGTGCTAAATACAGGTATCGAGAATTTCCCTTCTGACTTCTGCACTCTGGTTACACATATTCTGCTAGTAGCGAGATTCCTGATAAAGAAATACTGGAAAACTGACAAGACACCTAACATCTCTGAAGTGCTTGAGATTACTCAGACTCACTATGTTTATGAATCATTCCTGGCCAGTAAGTGTGGTACTAGTAAGAAGTTTGATATCAACTGGAAACTATGGAAAGAACAGTTTAAAGTAAACTGATACCTACCCCATTCTGATCGCAACTTCCTTCCAACATTTGCTTTCACACAATCATTTATGAGTCAGACCAACGTTTATTCTTCTGTTAATTTGTTTAACCTTAATTTAGGTTTCACTTATTATATTTATTTTATTTTATTTTTCTGTTATTACCAATACTACTTTCTGGTACGTACTCTTCCTCTTTCACCTTAGCTTCCCCCCTTCTAGTGTTAATGTTCAAGGGAACATGTCTAGTTCTCGTTTTAGGTAACCCTATGACTGCTGATGTATGCACACTTGTGCCTTATAGAGATAGCTTTGCAATTGTATAACTTTTGAATTTCTACCCTTTGTATCCTTTGTACTACTTGTACTATGGATTGTAATATGAAACATACTCAATAAACAAAAAATTAAAAAAAAAAAAGTTAAAAACCTGTGAATCATGTTTATTTTTGACACTTTTTGTTTTAGGTGAATTGGTAGGTACACAAATGGTGCTAAAGACCACCTCTCTAATATGAATCAACTCATGTAATAAAAAGGATTGTATATAAGGTTAGATCTATACGGTTCGTCAATATGACGGGCTCCCTCCCAGGTAGCAATAAACAGTGAACCTAAAGAAAAACAAAAGGGGCCAGTGTGATCCCAAGAATGCCAACAGAGGGAGAAGCTACCACGTATTGAGATCAGGATTATACAAAAAAACTTTATTGAAAAATTTGGATAAAAGCATAAAGTAAAGGATCCCACGTCTGCGGATCTAGTTCACACAGGTGAGGTCCGTTCCTCCACAATGTCAAGAGACCATGAAAAATAAAAAAGCAATGAACAACGTTGTATTAAAAATAGAGAGTGGTGGGTCGACCCACCTCTCCCTCAACCCCCCCCCAGACCACAAGCCCCCTGGGGTCTCTGAGCAAGGATATGCTGGTAAATAAATTGGATCTCATGATCGGCTGAACAGGATGTCATCCACTGGGGGAAGCACAGACAGATTCAAGGATGTTGGCAAATATTGCCCAATAATTAAAATGCCTGTGCCTGGGCTAGTGTGCATAAGTGTCCTCCCTGTCTGTCGGAGAATCGTACAGGCATGCTATATGCAGCTGCTGAGATAGCAATGTATAGTCCAAGTCCTGTCAGTACAGTGGTGTAATTTGAATATAGGTGCCTGATATATCCACCATGAGGATGAAGCTGTATGTCAGTGTATTGCAGGGTACACACAATGGAATCTCCTGACCCAAATGTTGACCAGGGCAATTGATCCTGGCCGGAACTAGGATGAATGTAAATGCAGTGGTCTACTCTGATGGGATGTATGGACTAAATCAAAGGTAGTCTCACAATTGTCATTGCTTCAACATACACATGTAGTTCCTGCACTCAGTCTGGGTAGGTATGATATCTTGAGCCCCCGGAGTAGCAAGCATAGGGTGTGTGCAATCCCGTTCTCAAAGCTGGCTCCCGTGGTGGGCGTTTGATCACTGCCTCAGTGCTTCCGAGCTATACAGTGCTATTCAGCCGGAGGATCTAAGCATGGGGGTAAGGTATATTGCAGTGCAGCGGAAAATCTATGTCAGTCCAAAAAAGGGTTCTTACCTCTTCTGCCGTTCAGCGTAATAGCCGACCGAATCCCTCCATGCGACCAGCGTGTGTAAATTCAGGACCCACTTGCATCTGAACACACATCTAACCGTCAGGGAAGATCAGCTGAGCGTGCTGGGACTTCCAAGTAGGTGTGCTGTTGATGTGCTGTTAGCTGTAAGAGAAGAGCCAATCTGTAAAATTTGAAGACTTGCTCCGGGACAGTGAAGGGGAGGGGGAGAGGGGGGACCCCCAGCGTCTATGGCATTGAATTGTCGACGCGTTTTGGGCTACACAACGAGCACTTCATCGGGACCTGACCGTGTCTTTCGTGTATGGATATCCCTGACAGCGGTACCGCTATGGATGTGTGAACCAGTGCCCTCCAGTGGCCATCCACTCATACAGCTAACAGCACATCAACAGCACACCTACTCAGAAGTCCCAGCATGCTCAGCTGATCTTCCCTGATGGAAGTTAGATGTGTGTTCAGATGCAAGTTGGTCCCGAATTTACACACGCTGGTCGCATGGAGGGATTCGGTCGGTTATTACGCTGAACAGCAGGAGGGGTAAGAACCCTTTTTTGGACTGACAGATTTTCTGCTGCACTGCAATATACCTTACCCCCCATGCTTAGATCCTCCAGCAGAATAGCACTGTATAGCACAGAAGCACTGAGGCAGTGATCAAACACCCACCACAGGAGCCAGCTTTGAGAACGGGATTTCACACACCCTATGCTTGCTACTTTGAGGGCTCAAGATTAGGGATGAGCTTCGAGTTTGAGTCGAACTCATGTTCGACTCGAACATCGGCTGTTCGCAAGTACGCTGAACAGCGAACAATTTGGGGTGTTCGCGGCAAATTCGAATGCTGCGGAACACCCTTTAAAAGTCTATGGGGGAAATCAAAAGTGCTAATTTTAAAGGCTTATATGCAAGTTATTGTCATAAAAAGTGTTTGGGGACCTGGGTCCTGCCCCAGGGGACATGGATCAATGCAAAAAAAAGTTTTAAAAATGGCCGTTTTTCCGGGAGCAGTTATTTTAATAATGCTTAAAGTCAAACAATAAAAGTGTAATATCCCTTTAAATTTCGTAGCTGGGGGGGTGTCTATAATATGCCTGTAAAGGGGGGCATGTTTCCCGTGTTTAGAACAGTCTGACAGCAAAATTACATTTCAAAGGAAAAAAGTAATTTAAAACTACTCGCGGCTATTGCATTGCCGGTCCCACAATACACATAAAAGTTCATTGATAAAAACGGCATGGGAATTCCCCACAGGGGAACCACGAACCAAAATTTAAAAAAAAAAATGACGTGGGGTCCCCCTAAATTCCATACCAGGCCCTTCAGGTCTGGTATGTATATTAAGGGGAACCTCGGCCAAAATTAAAAAAAAAAATGATGTGGGGGTCCCCCTAAATTCCATACCAGACCCTTCAGGTCTGGTATGGATATTAAGGGGAACCCCGGCCAAATTTTTTTTAAAAATGACGTGGGGGTCCCCCTAAATTCCATACCAGACCCTTCAGGTCTGGTATGGATTTTAAGGGGAACCCCACGCCAAAATTTAAAAAAAAAACGGCGTGAGGTCCCCCAAAAGATCCATACCAGACCCTTATCTGAGCACACAACCTGGCAGGCTGCAGGAAAAGAGGGGGGATGAGAGAGTGACCCCCCCTGAACCGTACCAGGCCACATGCACTCAACATTGGGAGGGTGCTTTGGGGTAGCCCCCCAAAACACCTTGTCCCCATGTTGATGAGGGCCTCATCCCCACAACCCTGGCCGGTGGTTGTGGGGGTCTGTGGGTGGGGGGCTTATCGGAATCTGGAAGCCCCCTTTAACAAGGGGACTCCCAGATCCTGGCCCCCCCTGTGTGAAATGGTAAGGGGGTACTACCCCTACCATTTCACTAAAAAACTGTCAAAAATGTTAAAAATTACAAGAGACAGTTTTTGACAATTCCTTTATTTAAATGCTTCTCTCTTCTTTCTTCTATCTTCCTTCATCTTCTTCTGGTTCTTCTGGCTCTTCTGGTTCTTCCTCCGGTGTTCTCGTCCAGCATCTCCTCCGCGGCATCTTCTATCTTCTTCTCCTCGGGCTGCTCCGCACCCATGGCATGGGGGGAGGCTCCCGCTCTTCTCTTCATCTTCTTCATCTTCTTCTCTTCTTCATCTTCTTCTCCGGGCCGCTCCGCACCCATGCTGGCATGATGGGAGGCTCCCACTGTGTGATGCGTCTCCTCCTCTGACGGTTCTTAAATAACGGGGGGCGGGACGCACAGGACATGACGAGACTTCCCTGTGGCATTCTCCGTGACGTCACAGGGAAGTCCTGTCAAGTCACCGTGCGTCAGAGGGGGCGGGGTCACCGGGTGGCCCCGCCCCCTGTTATTTAAGAACCGTCAGAAGAGGAGATGCGTCACACAGCGGGAGCCTCCCTCCATGCCAGCATGGGTGTGGAGCGGCCCGGAGAAGAAGATGAAGAAGAGAAGAGAAGAAGATGAAGAAGAAGATGAAGAAGAGAAGAAGATGAAGAAGAGAAGAAGATGAAGAGAAGAGCGGGAGCCTCCCCCCATGCCATGGGTGCGAAGCGGCCCGAGGAGAAGAAGATAGAAGATGCCGCGGAGGAGATGCTGAACGAGAACACCGGAGGAAGAACCAGAAGAAGAAGAAGATAAAGGAAGATAGAAGAAAGAAGAAGCATTTAAATAAAGGAATTGTCAAAAACGGTCTCTTTTCATTTTTAACATTTTTGACAGTTTTTTAGTGAAATGGTAGGGGTACAAAATGATCTTCCATTCCACGTCATTGGTGACAAACTGCGCATGCGATTCGCTGTCGCTGACATGGGAATCCACAGGATCCGGTAAGAGGCTTTTTTGCACTTTCTCTAAATGACCCATTGGGACCCAGTTTCTCGGTTGGGAAGTCGCTGTAAGATGCCTGGTGCTTTCTGACAACCATCAGATCACCACCACCCCTTGGAGTACTTACACCTCCTGTGCAGTTGGACATTCACATCCATCTATGGACGTTTTTGTTTCAAGGCACCTGTGGTTAATTATTGATTTCCTTACCGTTTCACAATTCTAAAGACTTATGCTCATTTGTACATGCGCTGCATTTTTCCATGTACAAAATACCCCCTAACCATTTCACATGGGGGGGCGGGATCTGGGGGTCCCCTTGTTAAAGGGGGCTTCCGGATTCCGATAAGCCCCCCACCCGCAGACCCCCACAACCACCGGCCAGGGTTGTGGGGATGAGGCCCTTGTCCTCATCAACATGGGGACAAGGTGTTTTGGGGGGCTACCCCAAAGCACCCTCCCAATGTTGAGGACATGTGGCCTGGTACGGTTCAGGGGGGGGGGCTGCTCTCTCATCCCCCCTCTTTTCCTGCGGCCTGCCAGGTTGCGTGCTCGGATAAGGGTCTGTTATGGATTTTTGGGGGGGACCCCACGCCGTTTTTTTTTTTTATTTTGGCGCGGGGTTCCCCTTAAAATCCATACCAGACCTAAAGGGTCTGGTATGGAATTTAGGGGGACCCCCACGTCATTTTTAAAAAAAAATTTGGCCGGGGTTCCCCTTAATATCCATACCAGACCTGGAGAGCCTGTATGGAATTTAGGGGGACCCCCACGTCATTTTTTTTTAAATTTTGGTTCGGGGTTCCCCTGTGGGGAATTACCATGCCGTTTTTATCAATGAACTTTTATGTGTATTGTCGGACCGGCAATTCATTAATAGCCGCGAGTAGTTTTAAATAACTTTTTTTTCTTTGAAATGTCATTTGGCTGTCAGACTGTTCTAAACACGGGAAACATGTGCCCCTTTACAGGCATACTATAGACACCCCCCAGCTACGAAACTTAAAGAGATATTACACTTTTATTGTTTGACTTTAAGCATTATTAAAATCACTGCTCCCGAAAAAACGGCTGTTTTTAAAACTTTTTTTTGCATTGATCCATGTCCCCTGGGGCAGGACCCAGGTCCCCAAACACTTTTTATGACAATAACTTGCATATAAGCCTTTAAATTTAGCACTTTTGATTATTCATGTTCGTGTCCCATAGACTTTAACGGTGTTCGCGTGTTCGAACTAACTTTTTTCCTGTTCGCATGTTCTGGTGCGAACCTAACAGGGGGGTGTTCGGCTCATCCCTACTTAAGATATCATACCTACCCAAACTGAGTGCAGGGACTACATGTGTATGTTGAAGCAATGACGTTTGTGAGACTACCTTTGATTTAGTCCATACATCCCATCAGAGTAGACCACTGCATTTACATTCATCCTAGTTCCGGCCGGGATCAATTTCCCTGGTCAACATTTGGGTCAGGAGATTCCATTGTGTGTACCCTGCTATACACTGACATACAGCTTCATCCTCATGGTGGATATATCAGGCACCTATATTCAAATTACACCACTATACTGACAGGACTTGGACTATACATTGCTATCTCAGCAGCTGCATATAGCATGCCTGTACGATTCTCCGACAGACAGGGAGGACACTTATGCACACTAGCCCAGGCACGGGCATTTTAATTATTGGGCAATATTTGCCAACATCCTTGAATCTGTCTGTGCTTCCCCCATTGGATGACATTCTGTTCATCCGATCACAAGATCCAATTTATTTACCAGCATATCCTTGCTCAGAGACCCCAGTTGGCGTGTGGTCTGGGCGGGGGGGTTGAGGGAGAGGTGGGTCGACCCACCACTCTCTATTTTTAAAACAACGTTGTTCATTGCTTTTTTATTTTTCATGGTCTTTTGATATTGTGGAGGAACGGACCCCACCTGTGTGGACTAGATCCACAGACGTGGGATCCTTTACTTTATGTTTTTATCCAAATTTTTCAATACAGTTTTTTATATAATCCTGATCATCAGTACGTGGTAGCTTCTCCCTCTGTTGGCATTCTTGGGATCACTCTGGCCCCTTTTCCTTTTCTTTAGGAATTGGTAGGTACCCCATACTCATTCACATAGGGTGGGGTGCCGGGATCTGGGGGCTTCCAGGTTTTGATAAGCCCCCGCCAACAGTCCCCCACAACCAATGGCCAGGGTTGTTGGGAAGAGGCCCTTGTCCTCATCAACATGGGGAAAAGGTGCTTTGGGGTGGGGGGGGGGCAGGGCCCCCCCGCCCCAAAGCACCCAACCCCTCCATTTTGGGGGCATGTATCCTGGTATGGCAATCGCTTGTCCCCCCCTTTTCTGACCTGCCAGGCTGCATGCTTGCGTAAGGGTCTGGTATGATTATATGTCAGTATTACATTGTATATCCTTGTATGTTGTGGTTTTTCAGGTGCTTATATAATAGTTGTTTGAATGTTCCCTGCTGAAACCACTGCCTGTGGAAGGAAATTCCACATCCTTGCTGCTCTTACAGTAAAGAATCCTCTACGCAGTTTAAGGATTAAACCTCTTTTCTTCTAATTTTAATGAGTGGCCACATGTCTTGTTAAACTTCCTTCCACGGAAAAGTTTTATCCCTATTGTGGGGTCACCAGCACGGTATTTGTAAATTGAAATCATATCCCCTCTCAAGCATATCCAGAGAGAATAAGTTCAGTGCTCGCAACCTTTCCTCATAATTAATATCCTCCAGGCCCTTTATTAGCTTTGTTGCCCTTCTTTGTACTCGCTCCATTTCCAGTACATCCTTCCTGAGGACTGGTGCCCAGAACTGGACAGCATACTCCATGTGCGGCTGGACCAGAGTCTTGTAGAGTGGGAGAATTATCGTTTTATCTCTGGAGTTAATCCCCTTTTTGATGCATGCCAATATTCTGTTTGCTTTGTTAGCAGCAGCTTGGAATTGCATGCCATTGCTAAGCCTATCATCTACTAGGACCCCCAGGTCCTTTTCCATCCTAGATTCCCCCAGAATATATAAGAAAATTGCCCCCGAGAGGTTTATAGGGACTTTAACGGCAACTTGTTTAAAATTTTTTAAAATTTTATTTTATTGAATTGAAAAAATATATATGTATCACAAAAAAGAGACATATCACAAAGAAAACAAAAACAATATCATACAGTCTGTAAAGAACTATACATTGGTATACTGTATATGCAAGGTTTGAAAGACTATATTCAATGGTCTTGCCACGAAATCTTACGCGTTTCGGGACTTAAATGTAATGTCCCTTCATCAGAGACGAAATGTGGATCATAGACCTATTATGTAACGAGATAATTGGTAAAATCAGCATAAGGAACAGACATGTATAAATGATGTTTGCAGGAATCACATGTATGTCATTTGGTCTATTGTGACCGTAGATAAAAAGAGCACAACCTACCCATGCATGACAGTAACGGAGCATCCACGCCAAAATCGCTGCGGTGACGGTGTCAAAAAAACCCCCAGGTCTAACGGGTGAAACAAAGACCCGGGAGGGTCGGCTGGCCCAAATCTATCCAAACTGATCCGACCCACAACTCTAAGGGGGCATCCCGCAACTCCGCCAATATAAACTGCAACCAAATCGCAGGTACTAAAACATTTCGTGTCACCTGCGAAAGTAGAGGCAAGTGCTTGTTATAGTGAAAAATTGTAAGACTCATAAGTGGTTCAAAACATCAACAAGATCAAAAAGGCAAAAGTGGGGGTAGATAGAGAGGCTATGTTCATACCAAGGGTTTCTGGATCAGGCCATACCAGTCTGCAACACCAAGGGAGAAAAGGGAGTATGCTGCCGAGTGTGTGCAGGCACAGATCGCACCAGGGCGTTATCCCATATACAAGCTAGATCTATAAATAAAGCAGAGGAGTTTTACTTGTGGCGGATGCTCTGTATGTAGATACATCAATACAAACCCCAATTACATCCTCCCCAATGGCCGAAAATACACCCCTCACCATTACTGTAATTGTAAAACTGAGGGGGTAGTATACCTTCTCACATGCCAATGCCAACGATTCTACGTTGGCAAGACCAAATCAAAATTCTCCATAAGGGCATCCAGACACATTGCATCAATGAAGAAAGCAGACCCTGATCTCCCCCTGGGGAGACATGTCCTTAACGAACATCATGGAGTCTTTCCAAAAATTCAATTTCTTTTTCTAGACAGAATTCACCCTAACCCAAGGGGCGGAGACTGGAATAAGGTTCTTCTTCAGCGAGAGGCTCGCTGGATTATGGACCTTGCCGCCACCTCACCCCCGGGCCTTAATGAGCAGTTCAGTTATAGACCGTTCTTGGAGGGTTTTGCATCTGGTCTCTGTGAGAGGGACCTATAGTTCCTTCTCACAGATCTCTGGCACAGTTGCTATCTATCTATGCCCTAACCATAAATACATATCACCATTTTATGATTATTCCCCATCATTCTCTTCGGTCTTCAGAAAATCTAACTGCCAGTTTATGTGTGTATGATGTACCATTTACTTTTATGATGTTCTGTTAATGACCCCTGTACTCTGCCGGTGTCGGAGCATTCCATGTCGGTTTCGTGGGTGTGCAGTCGTCCTTGATTCGGCTGACCCCTCTCTGTCCCACCCGGCGCAGGTGGGGCCCCCCGGGCCTCCTGTTGGTAGGCCTATGGGGGGCCCTTTTTTGGCCTTCTGGCGGATACTCCAGCCGCCCCTCGGTGGCGGGTGGTCCGCCCGTCGGCCTTTTCTGCGTCGGTGGACTGCCCCTGCATGACCCCCCTCTCAGATTTCTCTGTGGGGTGGGCCGTGCAGCGGCGGCTCAGGATCCTTCTTCCCACCAGGGTTTTTTCTCCCCCCCTTCCAATTTGGGTGGGACTGTGTTCCCTGGGGGGGACCCCTGTGGTCCCGTCAGGTATACACATATAAACTAACATACTCTGTTACTACCCCTGTGCCATATTGGCCACGGGAGTAATATTTTCAGGCTTTAGACTCTAAAGGGTTCGGTGTGGCTATGCAACCCACACATCTAATCAATTAGGCTCCTCTGCCCTAATGGGTTAATCCCAGTCCAGGCGGTACTGGTCACAATATCCAGTTTCATTTGAACTTAATTTAACAGCCTTTTTATGCTTAAACAAATTCCCCCAAACTCTTATGTGAACTATGATGACCGGGTAGTTTATCAAGCAACTATTGAATCATGCCTCGCTGCCCTGTCTGCCTTGTTTTGGCTCAGCCTGGTGGGCGGCGCTGCCTGTCAGATGCACGCCGAATCTCGTCTGCAGCACGGGAGCGTGTGGTGGGCGTGGCGCTATGATGTGACCACTCCCCCTCCACATGCTCTCACTGTGTGATTGGGGTAACGGAGCTGTGCTGGCCTGACGCACACCACGCCCAACCACGCCCCTTCAGCTGCCTGATATGTTGCCAGGTAACTACCAAGCTTTACCTTGGTAGAACGTGTAGGGGGCGTGGCGCCATGACGCGACCACTCCCCTCTCATACATCTCTATTGTATGTTGGTTGCAATGACGCTGCGCTGATTAGACGCACGTCATGCCATACCACGCCCCCCCAGCTTCCTTATATTCCTGTGATGCACCAGAACGGGCTCATCATTACCGCATTTGGCGGTGACCGGCCCGGATGCCTCAGCAATCAGCCCTCCTGTTTGCTCTTTGAACTTGATATTCCTTGGGCTGCTATCACTACCATATCCCTCCTCTGCTTTATTTATAGATCTAGCTTGTATATGGGATAACGCCCTGGTGCGATCTGTGCCTGCACACACTCGGCAGCATACTCCCTTTTCTCCCTTGGTGTTGCAGACTGGTATGGCCTGATCCAGAAACCCTTGGTATGAACATAGCCTCTCTATCTACCCCCACTTTTGCCTTTTTGATCTTGTTGATGTTTTGAACCACTTATGAGTCTTTTACAATTTTTCACTATAACAAGCACTTGCCTCTACTTTCGCAGGTGACACGATATGTTTTAGTACCTGCGATTTGGTTGCAGTTTATATTGGCGGAGTTGCGGGATGCCCCCTTAGAGTTGTGGGTCGGATCAGTGTGGATAGATTTGGGCCAGCCGACCCTCCCGGGTCTTTGTTTCACCCGTTAGACCTGGGGGTTTTTTTGACACCGTCACCGCAGCAATTTTGGCGTGGATGCTCCGTTACTGTCATGCATGGGTAGGTTGTGCTCTTTTTATCTACGGTCACAATAGACCAAATGACATACATGTGATTCCTGCAAACATCATTTATACATGTCTGTTCCTTATGCTGATTTTACCAATTATCTCGTTACATAATAGGTCTATGATCCACATTTCGTCTCTGATGAAGTGACATTACATTTAAGTCCCGAAACGCGTAAGATTTTGTGGCAAGACCATTGAATATAGTCTTTCAAACCTTGCATATACAGTATACCAATGTATAGTTCTTTACAGACTGTATGATATTGTTTTTGTTTTCTTTGTGATATGTCTCTTTTTTGTGATACATATATATTTTTTCAATTCAATAAAATAAAATTTTAAAAAATTTTAAACAAGTTGCCTTTAAAGTCCCTATAAACCCCTCGGGGGCAATTTTCTTATATATTCTGACTTTTGGGATGTTGGCAAAAACCATGATATAGTTGAACAGGCACACCTTCTTTTCTTCTTCTAGATTCCCCCAGAGGTTCTCCCCCCAGTGTATAGATTGCATTCATATTTTTGCCACCCAAATGCATTATTTTTAATTTTTCCACATTGAACCTCATTTGCCATGTAGTCGCCCACCCCATTAATTTGTTCAGATCTTTTTGCAAGGAGAAGTTATTGCCCTGCTTAGCTTAGTATTGTCCACAAACACAGATATTGAATTGTTTACCCCATCCTCCAGGTCATTTATGAACAAATTAAACAGAATTGGTCCCAGCACAGAACCCTGGGGGACCCCACTACCCATCCCTGACCATTCTGAGTATTTCCCATTTATCACCACCCTCTGAACTTGCCCTTGCAGCCAGTTTTTAATCCATGTACTCACCCTATGGTCCATGCCAACTGACTTTACTTTGTGCAGTAAACGTTTATGGGGAACTGTGTCAAATGCTTTTACAAAATACAGATACAGCACGTCTACGGTCCTTCCTTTATCTAGATGGCAACTCACCTCCTCATAGAAGGTTAATAGATTGGTTTGGCAAGAACGATTCTTCATGAGTCCATTCGGATTACTGCTAATGATATCGTTTTCATTACTAAAATCTTGTATATATTCCCTTATCATCCCCTCCAAGAGTTTACATACTATTGATGTTATGCTAACTGGTCTGTAATTCCCAGGGATGTATTTTGGGCCTTTTTTAAATATTGGAGCTACATTGGCTTTTCCCCAATCAGCTGGTACTATTCCATTCAGTAGACTGTCAATAAAAATTAGCTACAATAGACTGGCAATTACTTGACCCAGTTCCCTAAGGACCCTCGGGTGCAAGCCATCTGGTCCCCATGACTTATTAATGTTGATTTTTGCAAGTCTATTTCTAATTATGTCCTCTGTTAGCCATGAGGGTGCTTCCTGTGAACTGTCATGAGGATAAACACTGCAGTTTTGGTTACTGAAGCCCCCTGATTCCCTCTTGAAGACTGAGGAGAAGAATAAATTCAATACCTTTGGCATCTCCCCATCCTTAGTAACCAGATTTCCTTCCTCATTCTTTATGGGGCCAATATGCTCTGTCCTCCCTTTATTACTGTTTATATACTTAAAGAGGAGTTCCACCCGAGGTCCAGTCAAAAAAAAATTAAAAGTCAGCAGCTATAATTACTGCAGCTGCTGACTTTTAATTGGACACTTACCTGTCCCAGGGTCCAGCGATGTGGGGGACCGAAGCCACGCTCGTCTCCCCGTCCGTTCAGCGGCGCCGGCATTGCAACTGTGGGCGCCGGGTGTGGCTTTACAGCCTGGCACCCACTGCGCATGCGCGAGCGGCACCGCGCGCCATGATTGGCCGCTCAGTCACCTGGGACCTGTAATGGATCCCAGATGATTGACAGGAGGGAGGGAGCAGAGCTGAGCCCTTCCTGTGCCGAGGGGGAAGTGATGTCACCAGCCCAGGCACTGGAAGAGGCAGACTACGAGGGACCCCCTAGCAACAGGCATTTAGAGGTAAGTAAAAAAATATATATATCCAAATGTTTTTTTGTATTTTTTTTTAGGATTTTTCATGTAGTTTTTTTTTTTTTTTTTGGGTGGAACCCCACTTAAAAGAATTTCTTGGGATTTTTTTTTGCTCTCCAACGCTATGTGTCTTTCATGTTCTATCTTAGCCGCCCTAATTGCACCCTTATATTTCTTGTTGGATTCTTTGTAAAGTCTGAATGCTAATGATGATCTCTCAGCCTTGTATTTTTTGAAGGCCTTCTCCTTTGCTTTTATATGCATTTCAACATTGGAATTAAGTCATCCAGGATGTTTTGTTCGCTCTTTTAAATTTATTTCCCAATTGGATGCATTGGCTAATGTCCTTATTTAATATGCTCTTAAAGCAAACCCACATCTCCTCTGTATTCTTTGTTCCTAAGATTTTACCCCAATTTATGCCTTCTAGCAAGGTTCATAGTTTAGGGAAGTTGGCTTTGAAATTCAGTGTCTTTGTATTCCCCTTATGTTTCCTATTTGTGTGATTTATACTGAAGCCAATTGACCTGTGATCACTGTTACCTAAATTGCCCTGTATTTCCACATCAGGTCTTTATTGTTGGTAATCAGTAGATCCAGTAATGCTTTATTTCTAGTTGGTGCATCTACCATCTGAACCATGAAATTGTCCTGCAAGACATTTAGGAACTGGCGAGCCTTAGATGAATGCGCGGTTCATTCCGCCCAGTCTATGTCTGGATAATTAAAATCCCCCATTATGATAACACTTCCCATCCTTGCTGCTAATCCAAATTGTGATAGGAGATCTGTCTCCACTTCCTCCCTCAGGTTAAGAGGCCTATAACATACTCCCAGTATTATTTTCCCCTTAGCTTCATCCCTTTGGAGCTCTACCCATAAGGATTCCACCTCCTCCCTAGCTCCCCTAGTGATGTCATCTCTCACATTCCCTTGTACATTATTCTTTATATATAGGCATACCCCTCCCCCTTTTTTACCCTCTCTATACTTGCGATAAAGGGTATAGCCTTGAATGGTTGCCAGCCAATCATGAGAGCTGTTGAACCAAGTCTCTGAAATTCCCACAAAATCTAAATCCTCCTCGTACAACAGTATCTCTAGATCACCCATTGTCCACCAGGCTCCTGGCATTGGTGAACATGTCACGTAGTTTACACCAGTCACATACTGTCCTCCTATTGGCTGTTCCGAGGTTGCAAATATGACTTGTAACTATACTTACCTTGGGTTTATGTGCTTTAGTCAACCTTCCACTAATGCCCCCAATATTACCCCCAGGAATATGTTCCACTCTGACTATCTCTACCTCTGAACCCCCCCATCGCCTAGTTTAAAAGCCCCTCCAACTTTTCAAACCATCTTCACTCCCAGCAGATCTGCACATTCCTCATTTAGGTGCAGTCTGTCCCTTCTAAAGTACTGGTGAGTGACTGAGAAGTGACAAGCAGAATTTTGCCCATTGAGACTTTAGATGAAGCACCACACAGTCAGTAATGAAAACATAGCATAGATTTATTGAATATGCCAGCAATAGGACTGGATAAAATGTCAAAATGTCAAACAGTTGGCCCAAATGTACAAATCCATTACATCGTTACATGCAGTCATAAAATAATGCATAGTAGGTGTGTCATAGCATCTATGGTGACCCAACATGTTTTGTGAGTTCAGTCTCACTCTTAAGGGGTTGATGCATAGACATGATCTAAAGTATCTCACAAAAGTGAGTACATCCCTCACATTTTTGTAAATATTTTATTATCTGTTTATGTGACAACACTGAAGAAATTACACTTTGCTACAATGTAAAGTAGTGAGTGTACAGCTTGTATAACAGTGTAAATTTGCTGTCCCCTCAAAATAACTCAACACACAGCTATTAATGTCTGAACCGCTGTCAACAAAAGTGAGTACACCCCTAAGTGAAAATGTCTACATTGGTCCAAAAGTGTCAATATTTTGTGTGGCCACCATTATTTTTTATATTGACACTTTTGGACCAATGTGGACATTTTCACTTAGGGGTGTACTCACTTTTGTTGACAGCAGTTCAGACATTAATAGCTGTGTGTTGAGTTATTTTGAGGGGGCAGCAAATTTACACTGTTATACAAACTGTACACTCACTACTTTACATTGTAGCAAAGTGTCATTTCTTCAGTGTTGTAACATGAAAAGATAGAATAAAATAATTACAAAAATGTGAGGAGTGTACTCACTTTTGTGAGCTACTGTATAAGGTAAAATAGTAACAAGAAATAACGTATGATAGAAGGCAGAAGCAGCCACATAGTACAATTGGGAATACTAAGAATGACCTGCACAGCCAAGTTGAATGAAGTATAATGCCCCGTACACACGGTCGGATTTTCCGACGGAAAATGTGTGATAGGACCTTGTTGTCGGAAATTACGACCGTGTGTGGGCTCCATCACACATTTTCCATCGGATTTTCCGACACACAAAGTTTGAGAGCAGGCTATAAAATTTTCTGACAACAAAATCCGTAGTCGGAAATTCCGATCGTGTGTACACTAATCCGACGCACAAAGTGCCACGCATGCTCAGAATAAATAAAGAGATGAAAGCTATTGACTACTGCCCCGTTTATAGTCCCGACGTACGTTTTATGTCACCGCGTTCAGAATGATCGGATTTTCCGACAACTTTGTGTGACCGTGTGTATGCAAGACAAGTTTGAGCCAACATCCGTCAGAAAAAATCCTAGGATTTTGTTGTCGGAATGTCCGATCAATGTCCGACCGTGTGTACGGGGCATAAGTGTTATATAGTATATAGTGCAACTTGGTGAAGCAGTGACACCAGTGCCTGGGAATACCCCAATATGCAAGGTCAAAAACAGGTTTAAAAAGTAAAAGTTTGAAAAAAAAAAAAAAAAGATTTATACTTACCAGATTAAAAAAAATGCTAACCAAAAATTGTGTGTGTCCAACCACCCGGGAGGCATTGCATAGACTGGCGTTTGAGCCTTCCTATTTATAGCTCCCCAGACCCATCAAAGGTTCCCCCCCAACGCCGGGTAGTCGATGCCCAGGGAGAGGGTGGGACAGATGATTAACCCCACCAGCCCTGGTCGCCATAGGGGAAAGGACAACGCAGAGATGCGAACACCTCCACAGCATCATGTGACAGATTTCACAGGATTCGGCACCATGACACGTCGGCTAGGCGGGTACCATGTTTCAGACACTGTACTCGAGGTTGATGCATTCACTGGTGCCACCCATCCAAATTGAAACGAGCGGGGACAGTGGATGATGGATCAGCATTGCAGCCCCCGGGAAAGAAAAACCTGCACAGCCACCGGGGGGAGCAAGACACGCAGCACACCTGCAAGCGAGGAATACCACATAGTACAAAGCAGACATGACAAGTGGCAAACTGCATCTGGCGGCAGGCAACAGTGGCAAGTGGCACACTGCATCTTGCCGCAGGCAACAGTGGCAAGTGGCACACTGCATCTGGCGGCAAGTGAAATGCTGCATCTGGTGGCAGGCTACGGTGGCAAGTACACTGGAACTCCAAATTATCTCAATGTCATCTTTATTGTCAAAAAAGGGTCAGACAGATACAGGCAATGGTAGAGGTTTCACAAGCGATAGCTTGCTTGCTTACAGGTTGTGAACAAGCAAGCTATCGCTTGTGAAACGTCTACCATTGCCTGTATCTGTCTGACCCTTTTTTGACAATAAAGATGACATCAAGATAGTTTGGAGTTCCAGTGTGAGACCAATTCCTTGTCTTGTTTGTCTTCCACAGTGGTGAGCCGAGGTCTGCACCTGTGATCCATCCTGCAGCTGAGTTTGCCTGGAGCGGTGTGCTTCTCTCTGTTCTTTTCTACGGTGGCAAGTAACAAGCAGCATCTAGTGGCATTCAACGGTGGCAAATGGCACACTGCATCTGGCGGCAAGTGAAAAGCTCATGGTGCTCACTGATTCTGCATTACGGTGAGTTGAACTATTTCATTATATATTACAATGTAGTACAACACCAGCCATTTGCCCGAAAAATTACCCCCGCCCCCGCATCCTCCGTCAACCCTGAGACTACATTCCACCAAACCCCCCCAGCTTTTTTTGGGAAGAGGGGCAGGGGGGTGTCTCTGAATGGCAGTTTGGAAATGTGGTCCCTAGTGAAGACTGGACCTTGAATGTGCCCGATCTCAGCAATAGATTGTATTTCATTTCTCATAGCAAGCATCCTGGCAGTGTTGCCAGAGCTGGAGAAGAGTGCTAGCTCTTGGGGTTTTCAAAAAAGCATGTGCACTTCCCTCCAAATGTACAATGCAGTGCTTAGTGACTGGGGCCACATGTAGCCCATTGCCACTTTGTGTGTGGCCCATTGGCCCCCTGTAGACACTTATCTGTAATGTGTCATGTACTATGTCTCCAGTCTATGATTGACCGCTGAAGCATGCCCCCAGTCTCCAACAACCCCTGTAGCATGTTCATAGTCTCTGACCATTTTATGTATCATGTCTGCAGTCTCTAACCATCTCCTGTATCATGTCTGCAATCTCTGACCCTCTCTTGTATCATGTCTACAGTCTCTGACCATCTCCTGTATCATGTCTGCAGTCTCTGACCATTTTCTGTATCATGTCTGCAGTCTCTGACCCTTTTATGTATCATGTCGATAGTCTCTGACCATTTTATGTATCATGTCTGCAGTCTCTGACCATCTCTTGTATCATGTCTGCAATCTCTGACCATCTCCTGTATCATGTCTACAGTTTCTGACCATCTCCTGTATCATGTCTGCAGTCTTTGACCATCTCTTGTATCATGTCTGCAGTCTCTGACAATCTCCTGTATCATGTCTGCAGTCTCTGACCATCTCTTGTATCATGTCTACAGTCTCTGACCATCTCCTGTATCATGTCTTCAGTCTTTGACCATCTCTTGTATCATGTCTGCAGTCTCTGACCATCTCTTGTATCATGTCTGCAGTCTCTGACCATCTCCCATAACATGTCTGCAGTCTCTGACCATCTCATGTATCATGTCTGCAGTCTCTGACCATCTCCCATATCATGTCTGCAGTCTCAGACCATCTCTTGTACCATGTCTACAGTCTCTGACCATTTTCTGTATCGTGTCTGCTGTCTCTGACAATCTCCTGTAGTATGTCTGCAGTCTCTGACCATCTCCTATATCATGTCTACAGTCTCTGAACATTTTCTGTATAATGTCTGTAGTCTCTGATCACGTCCTGTATCATGTCTGCAGTCTCTTACTATCTCTTGTATCATGTCTGCAGTCTCTGACCATCTCTTGTATCATGTGTGCAGTCTCTGACCATCTCCTTTATCCTGTCTGCAGTCTCTGACCATCTCCTGTATCATGTCTGCAGTCTCTGACCATCTCCTGTATCGTGTCTGCAGTCTCTGACCATTTTCTGTATCATGTCTGCAGTCTCTGACCCTTTTATGTATCATGTCGATAGTCTCTGACCATTTTATGTATCATGTCTGCAGTCTCTAACCATCTCTTGTATCATGCCTGAAGCCTCTGACCAACTCCTGTATCATGTCTGCAGTCTCTGACCATCTCCTGTATCATGTCTACAGTTTCTGACCATCTCCTGTATCATGTCTGCAGTCTTTGACCATCTCTTGTATCATGTCTGCAGTCTCTGACCAACTTGTATCATGTCTGCAGTCTCTGACCATCTCTTGTATCATGTCTGCAGTCTCTGACCATCTCTTGTATCATGTCTGCAGTCTCTGACCATCTCTTGTATCATGTCTGCAGTCTCTGACCATCTCTTGTATCATGTTTGCAGTCTCTGACCATCTCTTGTATCATGTCTGCAGTCTCTGACCATCTACTGTATCATGTCTGCAGTCTCTGACCATCTCTTGTATCATGTCTGCAGTCTCTGACCATCTCTTGTATCATGTCTGCAGTCTCTGACCATCTCTTGTATCATGTCTGCAGTCTCTGACCATCTCTTGTATCATGTCTGCAGTCTCTGACCATCTCCCATATCATATCTGCAGTCTCTGACCATCTCTTGTACCATGTCTACAGTCTATGACCATTTTCTGTATCATGTCTGCAGTCACTGACCATCTCCTGTATCATGTCTGCAGTCTCTGATCATGATATAGGAGATGGTAAGAGACTGCAGACATACTACAGGAGATTGTCAGAGACTGCAGACACGATACAGAAAATGGTCAGAGACTGTAGACATAGTACAAGACATGGTCAGAGACTGCAGACATGATATGGGAGATGGCCAGAGACTGCAGACATGATATGGGAGATGGCCAGAGACTGCAGACATGATACAAGAGAGGGTCAGAGACTGCAGACATGATACAAGAGATGGTCAGAGACTGCAGACATGATACAAGAGATGGTCAGAGACTGCAAACATGATACAAGAGATGGTCAGAGACTGCAGACATGATACAAGAGATGGTCAGAGACTGCAGACATGATACAAGAGATGGGCAGAGACTGCAGACATGATACAAGAGATGGGCAGAGACTGCAGACATGATAGGTCATGGTCTGAAGGTCATGTGTTTGTGTCATTGCAGGTAAGAGGGAGCATATTTAAGGCTATAAACAGGGTGAAAGTGATTTAATTTACACCCCTGTGATCAGTAAAGGCTGCTGTGTGATTAATTAACATATCAACACATGTGCAATTGTTTATTATTTTCTATGAGGAAGTTATTCCTGTATATGTGAATGTTATTATCATTACCCAGTCTATCAGTCTGAAGGTCATGTGCTTGTGTCATTGCAGAAACTTTTTAATAAAAACACTTCTGGTTTCACCCAGCCCGCTCCCTTCGCACATTGGATTTATTGACCATACTTTCAGCATATGTGCATCTGCAGTCTCTGACAGACTTTTGGAGCATGTCTGCAGTCTCTTGGAGCATGTCTGCAGTTTCTGACAGTCTCTTGGAGCATGTCTGCAGTCTCTGACCATCTCCTGTACCATGTCTGCAGTCTCTGACCATTTCATGTACCATGTTTGCAGTCTCTGACAGTCTCTTGGATCATGTCTGTAGTCTCTGACCATCTCCTGTTTTATGTCTCTTGTATCATGTCTGCAGTCTCTGACCATCTCCTGTATCATGTCTGCAGTCTCTGACCACCTCTTGTATGATATCTACTTGGGTGAGTCTGTTTCGACAGACCTTCCAGAGAATGGGGGTCCGTCTGGTTTCGGCTGGATGGACCCAAGTGAAGTACCTCAGTCCCTGTCTGGAGCCTAACGCCCCGGGGGATCAGGGTAAGGTCCTTCTCCAGTAGAGGATCAGTGTAAACACCCGTTGCACGTTTTTGTGTTTCGCTATTTATGTGTGTGCACATTTTTTGGCACCGGGTGGAAGTTTTTGGGTGTGTTTTGCACTCCACTGGCTTTTAAAAAAACAAAACAAAAAATAAAACAAAAACAAAAAAACATGCAGTTTCTGACCATCTCTTATATCATGTCTGCAGTCTCTGAACATCTTCTGTAATATGTCCATACCTCTGCTATGCAGTCTCTGACTATTTTGATGAAAGCATATTTTCTAGGTACAAGGCAGCATGGGTTTTGTTTAACAACATAACTTAAGCCCCTCCCACTGCTAGGTGCTTGACCACGCCCACAATTTACTGTGACATAGCGCACTGCATGCTTTTTTACTCCTCCAGTGTCCCTCATTCTGAAGTTCAAAAGTTGGGAGGTATGCTACTCCATCACTCAACTACACCTGCACATTCCTACCACAAATCCCTAGCTATTTACATGATCAATGTGGCCAAACTCTGTATTAAAATACTCACTGGGGCTCACCTCATACCCTGACTATACCCGAATGGCCTAAATGTATAAGAAAAATAGCAGAGATAGAGGAATTAATTGCATTGCTTGAAATACCCCTGTGGAATTCTCATACACATGGGCCTGTTGGACCTACTTTCAGACCACAGACATATCCATGACTCTAATGCAGAGGTTCTTAACTCCTGTCCTCAGGACCCACTAACAGGCCAGGTTTTCAAGATTACTGAATACATCACAGGTGATATTTTATGCTCAGTGACTGCAGTATTCTAGTCTGCATCTCCCCAAAGTAATACTTAAAACCTGGCCTGTTAGTGGGTCCTGAGGACAGGAGTTGAGAACCACTGTTCTAACGGGACTGGATGCCAGCCCCCCAAATTAAACGCAGACTTTGAGACATTAAAACCTGATTCAGGCATGATCATTAACTATAGATGTTGGGCCTCCCTCCCCTACCCATGGGATAAGTCGGGGAGGTCCCCCTGTCGAGGAGGACTACTACTAATACTCAACATACAGTACATATCATGACTTTCAAGCATATTCTCATTACTATACGATTATGTTTCTACCTAATAGACTTGGTTCTGTTTATCACCGAGACTGAGGAGGTGACTTTACTTTCTTCCTTATCCACCCCTCTCAATATTTATCTCCTTACCTCCCTTCTCCCTTACCTTGCCATATACCCCATATACCTATTAGGTGACCCTAGATTATCCCCTTTCACAGCATTTGGTTGTACCAAATGGAACTATCACTGTGCATTTGGAAGACCCATCTAGGATTCAACCCTTCTCCAACCACTCAGTTAGTTAAGCATACCCCCCCAGTCTCTTCATTGTCACAGAATTAAGGCCCCAGAATTACATTCATTACAGTTTATATTAATTTCTGTTATGGTTGAATCCATCCTAAAGCTTCAATTATTGGTTCCATTTGGAAGTTCAGACCGATGACAGATGAGTCTGGATTTTAGCTGCGACATTCAGATGGTAGGGTCAGAATTTGGTGCATGGAACCATCCTGCCTTGTATCACCGGTTCAGGCTGGTGGTGGTGGTGTAATGGTGTGGGGGATTTTTTCTTGGCATACTTTGGGCTCCTTAGTACCAACTGAGCATCCTTTAAACACCACGGCCTACCTGAGTATTGTTGCTGACCATGTCCATCCCTTTATGACTAGTGTCCCCATCTTCTGAGGGCTCCTTCCAGCAGGATAATGCACCATGTCACAAAGCTCAAATCATCTCACCACTGGACAATGAGGTCACTGTACTCCAATGGCCTCCACAATCACCACATCTCATCCAATAGAGCACCAGCTGACAAATCTGCAGCAACTGGGTGAAGTTATCCTGTCACTATGGAGCAAAATCTCTGAGGAATGTTTCCAACACCTTGTTGTATCTGCTACTAGCAAGGTGCACCTAATAAAGGGGGTCCAACCCGCTACTAGCAAGATGCACCTAATTAAGGGGGTCCAACCTGCTATTAGCAAGGTGCACCTAATAAAGGGGGTCCAACCTGCTACTAGCAAGGTGCACCCAATAAAGGGGGTCCAACCCGCTACTAGCAAGATGCACCTAATTAAGGGGGTCCAACCTGCTATTAGCAAGGTGCACCTAATAAAGGGGGTCCAACCTGCTACTAGCAAGGTGCACCTAATAAAGGGGGTCCAACCTGCTACTAGCAAGGTGGACCTCATAAAGTGGCCGGTGAGTGTGAAAAATATGAGATAATTCAGAGGTATTGTCATGTTGTGCTCAAAAGAATTACTAGTGTCTATTTAGAAGAATAGTAGCAGAGTGTAATACAGACCTCAGTGCTCTCATTTCCTGATAACTGTGAGAAGTATGAGTGCAGACTTCAGAGGTGACCACACAACGTCTGACCATGTCCTGTCTGTACTTCTTGTGGTCACATAATGAGATGAAATATACTGAGAATGTTCCATTTAGATCACTGACATCAGAAAGACGGAGGGATGTCTGAGCCCCAGAGACCCCCCAATCCACACCACACAGGAGACACACCGGACCCAGGTCAGTGTTCTGTCTGTACTGACACTCCAAATGTCATAGACTGAGGAGACTGTGTTCTCCGTACAGCACTGCGGTATATGTCAGAGCTATATAAATGTATAATAATAATAGTGTGTGATATTGGAGTGTAAGCTCCTCTGGTGCAGAGACTGATGAGTGTTCAGGAGGTAATATTGAACCACAAAGTCCCCGATGCAAAGATGTGACTTGATGTCTAATAGGGATGAGCTTCGAGTTCGAGTCGAACTCATGTTCTACTCGAACATTGGCTATTCGCAAGTTCGCCGAACAGCGAACAATTTGGGGTGTTCGCGGCAAATTCGAATGCCGCGGAACACCCTTTAAAAGTCTATGGGAGAAATCAAAAGTGCTCATTTTAAAGGCTTATATGCAAGTTATTGTCATAAAAAGTGTTTGGGGACCTGGGTCCTGCCCCAGGGGACATGGATCAATGCAAAAAAAAGTTTTAAAAACTGACGTTTTTTCAGGAGCAGTGATTTTATTAATGCTTAAAGTCAAACAATAAAAGTGTAATATCCCTTTAAATTTCGTACCTGGGGGGTGTCTATAGTATGCCTGTAAAGGGGCGCATGTTTCCTGTGTTTAGAACAGTCTGACAGCAAAATGACATTTTGAAGAAAAAAACACATTTAAAACTACCCGCGGCTATTGCATTGCCGACAATACACATAGAAGTTCATTGATAAAAACGGCATGGGAATTCCCCACAGGGCAACCCCGAACCAAAAAAAAAAATGATGTGGGGGTCCCCCTAAATTCCATACAAGGCCCTTCAGGTCTTGTATGGATATTAAGGGGAACCCCAGCCAAAATTTAAAAAAAAATTGACGTGGGGTTCCCCCTAAATTCCATACCAGACCCTTCAGGTCTGGTATGGATTTTAAGGGGAACCCCGCGCCAAAAAAAAAAAAAAAAAAACGGCGTGGGGTCCCCCCAAAAATCCATACCAGACCCTTATCCGAGCACGCAACCTGGCAGGCCGCAGGAAAAGAGGAGGGGACGAGAGTGCGGCCCCCCCCCTCCTGAACCGTACCAGGCCACATGCCCTCAACATTGGGAGGGTGCTTTGGGGTAGCCCCCCAAAACACCTTGTCCCCATGTTGATGAAGACAAGGGCCTCATCCCCACAACCCTGGCCGGTGGTTGTGGGGGTCTGCGGGCGGGGGGCTTATCGGAATCTGGAAGCCCCCTTTAACAAGGGGACCCCCAGATCCCGGCCCCTACCTGTGTGAAATGGTAAGGGGGTACTTACCCCTACCATTTCACTAAAAAACTGTCAAAAATGTTAAAAATGACAAGAGACAGTTTTTGACAATTCCTTTATTTAAATACTTCTTCTTTCTTCTATCTTCCTTCATCTTCTGGTTCTTCTGGCCCTTCTGGTTCTTCCTCCGGCGTTCTCGTCCAGCATCTCCTCCGCGGCGTCTTCTATCTTCTTCTCCTCGGGCCGCTCCGCACCCATGGCATGAGGGGGGAGGCTCCCGCTCTTCTCTTCATCTTCTTCATCATCTCTTCTTCCTTCTTCTCTTCTTCATTTCTTCTCCGGGCCGCTCCGCAGCCATGCTGGCATGGTGGGAGGCTCCCGCTGTGTGACGGCGTCTCTTCGTCTGACGGTTCTTAAATAATGGGGGGCGGGGCCATCCCTTTGACCCCCCCCCTCTGACGCACGGTGACTTGACGGGACTTCCCTGTGACGTCACGGGGAATGCCACAGGGAAGTCCCGTCATGTCCCGTGCATCAGAGGGGGGCGGGGTCACCGGGTGGCCCCGCCCCCCGTTATTTAAGAACCGTCAGACGAAGAGACGCCGTCACACAGCGGGAGCCTCCCACCATGCCAGCATGGCTGCGGAGCGGCCCGGAGAAGAAATGAAGAAGAGAAGAAGGAAGAAGAGAAGAAGAAGAAGAAGAAGATGAAGAAGAAGATGAAGAAGAGAAGAAGATGAAGAGAAGAGCGGGAGCCTCCCCCCCATGCCATGGGTGCGGAGCGGCCCGAGGAGAAGAAGATAGAAGACGCCGCGGAGGAGATGCTGGACGAGAACGCCGGAGGAAGAATCAAAAGAGCCAGAAGAACCAGAAGAAGATGAAGGAAGAAAGAAGAAGCATTTAAATAAAGGAATTGTCAAAAACTGTCTCTTGTCATTTTTAACATTTTTGACAGTTTTTTAGTGAAATGGTAGGGGTAAGTACCCCCTTACCATTTCACACAGGGGGGGGGGCGGGATCTGGGGGTCCCCTTGTTAAAGGGGGCTTCCAGATTCCGATAAGCCCCCCGCCCCCAGACCCCCACAACCACCGGCCAGGGTTGTGGGGATGAGGCCCTTGTCTTCATCAACATGGGGACAAGGTGTTTTGGGGGGCTACCCCAAAGCACCCTCCCAATGTTGAGGGCATGTGGCCTGGTACGGTTCAGGAGGGGGGGGGGCCGCACTCTCGTCCCCCCCTCTTTTCCTGCGGCCTGCCAGGTTGCGTGCTCGGATAAGGGTCTGGTATGGATTTTTTGGGGGACCCCACGCCGTTTTTTTTTTTTTTTTTTGGCGCGGGGTTCCCCTTAAAATCCATACCAGACCTGAAGGGTCTGGTATGGAATTTAGGGGGAACCCCACGTCAATTTTTTTTTAAATTTTGGCTGGGGTTCCCCTTAATATCCATACCAGACCTGAAGGGCCTTGTATGGAATTTAGGGGGACTCCCACATCATTTTTTTTTTTTAATTTTGGTTCGGGGTTGCCCTGTGGGGAATTCCCATGCCATTTTTATCAATGAACTTCTATGTGTATTGTCGGCAATGCAATAGCCGCGGTAGTTTTAAATGTGTTTTTTCCTTCAAAATGTCATTTTGCTGTCAGACTGTTCTAAACACGGGAAACATGCGCCCCTTTACAGGCATACTATAGACACCCCCCAGGTATGAAATTTAAAGGGATATTACACTTTTATTGTTTGACTTTAAGCATTATTAAAATCACTGCTCCTGAAAAAACGGCCGTTTTTAAAACTTTTTTTTGCATTGATTCATGTCCCCTGGGGCAGGACCCAGGTCCCCAAACACTTTTAATGACAATAACTTGCATATTAGCCTTTAAAATTAGCACTTTTGATTATTCATGTTTGTGTCCCATAGACTTTAACGGTGTTCGCGTGTTCGAACAAATTTTTTTCCTGTTAGCATGTTCTGGTGCGAACCGAACAGGGGGGTGTTCGGCTCATCCCTGATGTCTAATAAGGTACTCATGTACTCATGGTATAAGGAAGTGGTTGTCAACCAACAAGGTATAAGAACCTCAGCCATAGCGCCCAACTGTCCCTGATTTCGAGGGACTGTCCCTGATTTGGAGCAATGTCCCTCTGTCCCTCTTTCCTACTCATTTGTCCCTCATTTTGGTCTGATCTACATAGTTGTATATAAAATGCACTTTTTATCTATTAAAAAGTGTTTTCCAGCTCTAAACCTTTCACCTGATTTCTAAATTGGTGCATTTGTAAATACCAAAAGCCAATATAAAGGAATAGTAGTGGTAAAAAAAGCACTTGTAGGTTTAACCAATCTTGTTTTTTTGTACAAATCTCCTTTAAGGGGGCATGGTAAGGGATGTGTCCAATGCCTGCATACTTTTGCTAATAGGTGTCCCTCATTCCCATCTCAAAACATTGGGAGGTATGCCTCAGCTGTGGAGGCTAATGTAATAAAAAGGCCATTCATAGTGATAATTATATGTTCAGTTACCACTTCCCACAAGTGTCTTACAGTTAGGAGCTAATCTTTGCTGGATCAGTTTAACCACTTCCCGCCCGGCCCATAGCAGATGACGGCTGGGCGGTGGTTCAGTTATCCTGACTAGGCGTCATATGACGTCCAGCAGGATAACATGCTGCCGCGCACCCACGGGGGCACGCATCGCGGCGATCGGTGGAGCGGTGTGTCAGTGTGTCGACGGAGGCTCTTTACCACGCGATCAGCCGCGTGCAATCACGGCTGATCACGATGTTAATAGGAAGAGCCGTTGATCGGCTTTTCCTCACTCGTGTCTGACAGATGCAAGTAGAGGAGAGCCGATCGGCGGCTCTCCTGGCAGGGGGGGTCTGCGCTGATTGTTTATCAGTGCAGCCCCCCTCGGATGCCCACACTAGATCACCAGGAAAGCCGCCAGGACCACCAGGGAGCCGAGCAACATGTGGATGGCCAGGTATGTACCCCATGGCCATCCACATGTGCCCAATGTGCCCAATCTGTGCCAATCAGTGCCCACAAATGGGCACTGACTGGCACCATTTTAAATCAGGGATGCCCAGCAATGCCACCCATCAATGTGATCAGTGCCACCAATCAGTGTCAACAGTGCCACCCATCAGTGCCCATCTGTGCCACCTATCAGTGCTCATCCATGCCCACCAGTGCCCACCTATCAGTGCCCATCAGTGCCTATCCATGCCACCTATCAGTGCCACCCATAAGTACCCATCAGTGCCACCCATAAGTACCTATCAATGCCACCTACGAGTGCCCATCAGTACCGCCTATGAGTGCCCATCAGTGCCACCTATGAGTGCCCATCAGTGCTGCATACCAGTGCCACCTATCAGTGCCCATCAGTGCCACCTATCAGTGCCCATCCATGCCCACCAGTGCCCACCTATCAGTGCCCATCAGCGCCCATCCGTGCCACCTATGAGTGCCCATCAGTGCTGCATACCAGTGCCACCTATCAGTGCCCATCAGTGCCACCTATCAGTGCCCATCAGTGCCGCCTATCAGTGCCCATCATCAGTGCCACCTCATCAGTGCCACCTCATTTGTGCCACCTCATCAGTGCCCATCAGTGCCGTCGTATTAGTGCCCGTCATTGCAGTCATATCAGTGCCC
Source organism: Lithobates clamitans (assembly GCA_037952925.1). NCBI lineage: Eukaryota > Metazoa > Chordata > Amphibia > Anura > Ranidae > Lithobates > Lithobates clamitans. Next base: position 2,579,654 of record JBBGZY010001546.1, on the reverse strand, counting down.
GTCATTGAAGAAGAAAACATACTTATTTACAAAAAATTTTAACAGAAACAAAGAAAAACTTGTTTTTTGTCCAAATTTTTGGTCTTTTTTTATTTGTTGCGCAATAAATAAAAACCGCAGAGGTGATCAAATACCACCAAAAGAAAGCTCTATTTGTGGGAACAAAATGACAAAAAATTTGTTTGGGTACAGTGTTGCATGACCGCGAAATTGTCATTCAAATTGCGACAGCGCTGAAAGCTGAAAATTGGCCTGGGCGGGAAGGTGTCTAAGTGCCTGGTATTGAAGTGGTTAAAGGTTCTTCATCTGTGAAGACTAGAAGTACTTTTGTTCTCATCTGGATTCTGCCAGGTCCATGGGTGTCCTGTGTCCACACCCGTTCTCCCAGGAGTGTTGAGTGAGAGACAATGAAAATCCATTTCTTGCATCTAAATGGAACTGGTGCTCATCTATACACATCACTCCTTTGTTGCTATTGAACAAAACCTGGCTGTGTCCTCCAAGATATTAAAGCAACAAAATCAGACAGTTGCCAACAGCATAGCTACCAACTGTCCCTGATTTTGGGGGACTGTCCCTCATTTGGAACAAAGTCCATCTGTCCCTCTTTCCTCCTCAAATGTCCATCATTTTGGTCTGATCTATATAGTTGTATATAAAATGCACTACTTATTTATCAAGAAGTGTTTCCCAGTGCTAAACCTTTCATCCAATTTCTAAATTGCTACATTTGTCAATTTCAAAAGCCAATATAAAGGAATAGTAGTGGTAAAAAAGCACTTGTGGATTTAGCCAATCATTTTTTTGTACAATTCTCCTTTAAGGGAGGTGTGGCAGGTGGGTGTGTCCTATACCTACATAATTTTGCTAATAGGTGTCCCTCATTCCCCTCTCTGAAAGTTGGGAGATATGCCAATTGTACTGGAGGTCTAGTAGTTAAGCTGGCATATAAAGCCTATAAACAGATGCAGTCTGTTTTCTGCACTGTAGGTGGCGTTCAATCTGAGTGGTATCAAAGCCTGGAGAGTAAGGGAAAAATAGTTTCTCTGTGGTTTCCTGGGTCAGTGGAGCAGTGTTTCGGCTGGCTACACTGCAGCCATGTGGCCTATAGTGGCCATCCTGGGTTAGCAGGGTCTTTATAAGTCCCTGCCCTTAAGTGTTGGCACACATTTTGCGAGAGGCAAGTGTAGTCAGAGAAACCACGCTTGCTAGGGAAAGTAACTAGCGGTAGGGAAAGGTTCCTCATGAGGAGGTAGAGGTAAGGGGCCTGCTAACTTGGAAGAGGTCTTGCCTCTTGGGGGCAGGCTGCACTCCTCCCTCTGCAACAGATGCTGTTGACCATACTTGCCAACTGTCCCGAATTTCCCGGGACATTCCTGGGATTTAGATCTTTTTCCCGGGAAATGTCCTGGAAAATCCTTGTTTTCCAGATTTTTCACCGCCGCCAGAAGTCCGCGCCTTTTTTGTCTGCCAATTTAATTTGAGCTGCATCGCCGCCCACCTCCCGCCCCTCTGCCAGTCTGTCTGTGACCTGATGTGGGAAGGGGCAGGGGGTGGGCAGAGCCGTAGCTCAATTTCTATTGGCAGCTTCATGGCCAACTCCGTCTATTTTGTTCGACTCTGACTGTTAATTAGTTCAATCTGGTGTTCTGTTATGGCGGTGGAGAGAGTCTGATACATCAGGGATACCTGATGTAAGGGGGACGCTCAACTGGGGGACTCCTGATGTGAGGAGGGACTCCGCTGGGGACACCTGATGTAAGGGGGACTCTGCTGGGGACACAGATGTAAGAGGGACTCCGCTGGGGACACCCGATGTAAGGAGGGACTCCACTGGGGACACCTGATGTAAGGAGGGACTCCACTGGGGACACCTGATGTAAGGAGGGACTCCACTGGGGACATCTGATTTAAGGAGGGTACTCCACTGGGGACACCTGATGTAAGGAGGGACTCCGCTGGGGACACCTTATGTAAGGAGGGACTCCGCTGGGGACACCTGATGTAAGGGGGATTTAGCTGGGAACACTTGATGTAAGGAGGGACTCTGCTGGGAACATCTGAAGTAAGGAGAGTCTCTGCTGGGGACACTTGATGTAAGGGGCTCTCTGCTGGGGACACCAGATGTAAGGAGGGACTCCGCTGCAGACACCTGATGTAAGGAGGGACTCCGCTGGGGACACCTGATGTAAGGAGGGACTCTGCTGGGAATGCCTGATGTAAGGAGAGACCCTGCTGGGAATGCCTGATGTAAAGAGGGACTCTGCTGGGGACTCCTGATGTAAGGAGGGGCTCTGCTGGGGACACCTGATGTCAGGAGGGACTCCGCTGGGCACACCTGATGTAAGGGGGGACTCCACTGGGGACACCTGATGTAAGGAGGGACTCTGCTGGGAATGCCTGATGTAAGGAGAGACTCTGCTGGGAATGCCTGGTGTAAAGAGGAACTCTGCTGGAGACACCTGATGTAAGGAGGGGCTCTGCTGGGGACACCTGATGTAAGGAGGGACTCCGCTGGGGACACCTGATGTAAGGAGGGACTCCGCTGGGGACAACTTATGTAAGGAGGGACTCCGCTGGGGACAACTTTTGTAAGGAGGGACTCCACTGGGGACACCTTATGTAAGGAGGGACTCCGCTGGGGACACCTGATGTAAGGAGGGACTCTGCAGAGAATGCCTGGTGTAAAAAGGGACTCTGCTGGGGAAAGCTGATGGCATCTGGTGGCAAGTGACACACTCAGGGCTCCCACTGATTCTACATTATGGTGAGTTGAATGATTTCATTTTATATTACAATGCAATAATATAAATAATGCGCTTCAATCATCCTGACACTATAACAACCATGGTGCCAGGATGATTGAAGCGCTAACACCAGGTGTGTGGAGTATCTTTATCTGCTGATTGTTAAACTTTCTGAAATACACATATTTCTATTGTGGTGTAGGATCTGGGCCTGCTGTCCCTCTATCCCTGTCAGGAAAGGTCCCCTCCGCTGGTAATATCGATCATTTGGCCTGCAGTACTGAGGTCCACCAGCAGGTGTCTCCTGGCAGTTTGGAGCTGTCAGAAGACCTTTTTCCTGCTGGTATCCTGTCACCTTTGGGCTGCAGTACAGGCATCCACCAGCGGAGGGATCCTGGCAGTATGGAGCAGGTATTCCTAGAACCTGTGGATCCTGTTCCCTGTCTGTTACCTGAACCCTGGACCCTGAGCCTTGTATCTTACCCGTCCCACCTGTGATCCATCCATCCTCTCTTGTCCTGTTTGTTTTCTTTCCCCAGCTGCTGACCTCCTGTTGACGACCCTGGTCTGGCTCTGTTTATGATCGTAATTTCACTTACTTGTATATACTTATTCTTATTATTATTTGTGGGGTTCTGTTTTGTATTGGTTGTGGTGCACTGAGTGATATTGGAGGTGGTTGTGTTATATTTATTCATTTATCTTTAATAAATCATTTATATTTTCACTTATACACATCTGGGTTTCCTCTGTTGCAGTCCACACAGTTCTGGTCTTATCTGGTACATGACAGACTACCAGGGACATCCCTGACCAGAAGTGGCTGCACAGAGGAACCATCTTGGTTCTGCTGGCTTTGCTGGAATGAATCCCAATGTGATCCCATATGCCCTGCTGGCGTCAGAAAGAGGCCAGTATCTCCGCCAGTCACTAAAAGAGTGGAACAATGACCAGCTACTTGAGCTCATCCGTTTGGCTCACTCCCTGGTTGACCAGGGCTGTATGTTGTTTGGGGATGTGCAGCCTTTGATCCAAATATGTGCTGAGCTAGCCCTGTCCTGTGTTCCTAAGACCAGTGATGATTTTTCTCCCACTTTCAGTGCTGATCAGGTGGAGTCTCTGGTGTGGTTGTTAGAGAATGATTCCGCATGCTTTTTTGAGCACCATTGCATCTGTTCTCAGCAGAAGCTTTTGGAGTGTATTCACAAGGGTAATAAGGGTACAGACCCTTGTTAGACAGGAAGCATGTGATCCGTCCTTTGTCCAACCCATACTCTCAGCATGGTCTGATATGTTACAACCAGCCCCAACCAATCCACAACAAACCACCTCTGCCATCAGACACCTACCTGCCCACAAGTCTGTCTCCCCATCACCCCCGCCAAACTCAGTTGCAACTCGGTATACATTGCTCCCAACCAGATACTCATATCCGGTCTCTGCTCCCTGTACCTATCCTGCATTCAACCCACCTGCCTCTTCTCAGCTGCCTACTAATCCACAAAAACTTCCCCCCAGCTACTGTTATCTCTTCTCCACCATATCCCAAGCCTCCTTTCCAGTCTGCTCCACCCCCCCCCCCCCACCCCACAGAGCCTCAGTGACTAAACCCAAGAAAAAATGAAAGTTTTTTCCAACCAAGATGATCCTGCCAGTAACCCAACCTGCCTCCGCACCAGCTAATCCAATCCAGTCTGACGTCCCAGTGCTTGCAACCCAGTCTGACGTCCCAGCGCTTGTTATCCAGTCTGACATCCCAGTGCCTGTTATCCAGTCTGATGTCCCAGTGCCTGTTATCCAATCTGATGTCCTGATGCCTGCTTCCCAGCCTGATGTCCTGGTACCCGCCTTCCAGCCTGAGGTGCCAATGTTCCAGCCTGAGGGGCCAGTGTTCCAGCCGGAGGAGTTCCATCTGGAGATGCCAGCGTTCCAGCCGGAGGTGCCAGTGTTGCAGCTGGAGGTGTTCCAGCCTGAGGGGCCAGTGTTCCAGCTGGAGGTGTTTTAGCCTGAGGGGTCAGTGTTCCAACCTGAGGGGCCAGTGTTCCAGCCTGAGGGGGCAGTGTTCTAGCTGGAGGTGCCAGTGTTCCAGCTGGAGGGGCCAGTGTTCCAGCCGGAGGGGCCAGTGTTCCAGCCGGAGGGGCCAGTGTTCCAGCCGGAGGGGCCAGTGTTCCAGCCGGAGGTGCCAGTGTTCCAGCCTGAGGGGCCAGTGTTCCAGCCTGAGGGGCCAGTGTTCCAGCCTGAGGGGCCAGTGTTCCAGCCAGAGTTGTTCCATCTGGAGATACCAGTGTTCCAGCCGGAGGTGCCAGTGTTCCAGCTGGAGGTGTTCCAGCCTGAGGGGCCAGTGTTCCAGCTGGAGGTGTTCCAGCCTGAGGGGCCAGTGTTCCAGCTGGAGGTGTTTCAGCCTGAGGGGTCAGTGTTCCAGGCTGAGGGGCCAGTGTTCCAGCCTGAGGGGCCAGTGTTCTAGCCGGAGGTGCCAGTGTTCCAGCCGGAGGGGCCAGTGTTCCAGCCGGAGGGGCCAGTGTTCCAGCCTGAGGGGCCAGTGTTCCAGCCTGAGGGGCCAGTGTTCCAGCTGTAGGTGTTCCAGCCTGAGGGGTCAGTGTTACAGCCTGAAGGGGCCAGTGTTCCAGCCTGAGGTGCCAGTGTTCCAGCTGGAGGTGTTCCATCCGGAGGTGCCAGTGTTCCAGCCGGAGGTGTTCCAGCCTGAGGCACCAGTGTTCCAGCCTGAGGTGCCAGTGTTCCAGCCGGAGGTGCCAGTGTTCCAGCTGGAGGTGTTCCAGCCTGAGGGGCCAGTGTTCCAGCCAGAGATGTTTCAGCCTGAGGGGCCAGTGTTCCAGTCGGAGGTGCCAGTGTTCCAGCCGGAGGTGCCAGTGTTCCAGCCGGAGGTGCCAGTGTTCCAGCCCGAGGTGCCAGTGTTCCAGCCCGAGGTGCCAGTGTTCCAGCCCGAGGTGCCAGTGTTTCAGTCCGAGGTGCCAGTGTTCCAGCCCGAGGTGCCAGTGTTCCAGCCCGAGGTGCCAGTGTTCCAGCCGGAGGTGCCAGTGCCTACTTTCCAGCCTGATGCGCCCGCTCTCCAGCCTGATGACCCAAAGCTTGCTTCCCAGCCTACCTGAGGTCCAATCCACGCTTAACAGCTGGAATGGCAAGGCTGGAGGTGTCATTGCCAGGAGAAAATGGCCAGAACAGATTTTTAACATTTGACTCCTATTGATTTCAGTGGGGTTCTATTTCTGTATCTGAACGTATCTAATGTTCATCAACCTCAAACAAAACCTAGGTATGATTAGCTAATTCCTAGTCACAGCTTGTCCTGAGTAGAGACAGTAAACTACCTGATGATATAGCCTCTCATAGTATACAGTGCCAAGCTTCCCTTGGGTTGCATTCGTATGCCGGTATCCGTTATATGGTGACACTGAACAGCCAACCAGGTGGTGATCCCTGAGACAGAAACTATCAATGGCTGAAAAGGGCACATTGGAGTTGGTGAATTCCATCATGCTTCTCTCCTCCTTCACCTGAAGGTCAGTCACAGTAGCTCCACTGCACGTGCTTCTTCCCATTCACACAGGCTACAATTCACTTTTTACAGCTCCCACATTGCTGATTGGTCTGATATCCTCTGGAACCCTCAGGCACTCACTTCATCCTTCCAGAGAGGTGCCTTGCATCTTCTGGAGTTCAGTTTTAACTCAGTGTTGCCAAAGATGACAAAACCAGACAACACTCTAAAAATGAAACAAAAAAAACAGGCTCTTCCCCACGATTCTTAGGAAGATGTTAAAATCTCACAGGCTTTAGTTGATGTTCTACACATTCCAACAGAACCAAAAATAAATCGTTGTGCAATTTATGTGTGTAGTAAAAATAAAATAAGTGCAGCGCAAAAGGATGGAGAGTATTAAAAATATTAATTTTAGGTAATAAAATGATGAATAATCAAATACATAGCGACAGTCCTTAAATATGAAATGGTGAAAAAAAGCAGGTAGCGGAAGATGGCGAATATCTCTCTTCTGGGGACACTTGGTAACAAACTAAAATCCGTGCGGTAAGTATGTAAAAAGGTTGCGCTTACCAGATCCAGTTGACCCCTTAATTATAGGGGGTCCGAAACAGCATAAGTGGGTCTGTGGCAAACTGCTGGGCTGGCTGAGATCTGTAGAAATCCCCTCTGATCAGGAGTAGAACATCATAATGCCGCTGGATACTTTGTTTCTCAATTTGGCTCTATCCCTCAGAGAGGGAGGAAATCCGTGTTGAGATACCAGGTGGAGAGGTGGAAATCCCCAGGAGCAGTAAGAAACATAAAGGAAACTTCTAAGAGCGATCCGTATGAGAATCAAAGTTCAACATTTATTTGATAGTGTAAAACAAAAAGACGCTAGCAGAGCGCCAATAGGTACACGTGCTGAGGCAGTGAATACTAATGAGACAGACTGCTCTTGACAGAACAGCTGTCAGCAGGAGAGTGCTGCGGGTGACGGTGGTCAATCCATACCGCCCTCGAGGGCGGTATGGATTGACCACCGTCACCCGCAGCACTCTCCTGCTGACAGCTGTTCTGTCAAGAGCAGTCTGTCTCATTAGTATTCACTGCCTCAGCACGTGTACCTATTGGCGCTCTGCTAGCGTCTTTTTGTTTTACACTATCAAATAAATGTTGAACTTTGATTCTCATACGGATCGCTCTTAGAAGTTTCCTTTATGTTTCTTACTGCTCCTGGGGATTTCCACCTCTCCACCTGGTATCTCAACACGGATTTCCTCCCTCTCTGAGGGATAGAGCCAAATTGAGAAACAAAGTATCCAGCGGCATTATGATGTTCTACTCCTGATCAGAGGGGATTTCTACAGATCTCAGCCAGCCCAGCAGTTTGCCACAGACCCACTTATGCTGTTTCGGACCCCCTATAATTAAGGGGTCAACTGGATCTGGTAAGCGCAACCTTTTTACATACTTACCGCACGGATTTTAGTTTGTTACCAAGTGTCCCCAGAAGAGAGATATTCGCCATCTTCCGCTACCTGCTTTTTTTCACCATTTCATATTTAAGGACTGTCGCTATGTATTTGATTATTCATCATTTTATTACCTAAAATTAATATTTTTAATACTCTCCATCCTTTTGCGCTGCACTTATTTTATTTTTACTGTATATCATTGAGGTTGGTGTTTTCCTCCTAGTGTTCAGCTTGCATATCGTTCTTTAAATTTGGTTTGCGCTGATTGCTCTTTCATTTTAACTCAATTTATGTGTGTTGCTGGGTCAACCATGACAAAAGTAGGATTAAGCCTCCACATCAGATGCCAAAAATGTGGCACTCCCTGACCTCCAAAGGCACATGGAGCCTCCAGGGACAGGCTGGGCCAACATTTCTCCTCAGGGTGCAGTCCTCAGCAATAGTGTGGCAATTCGTACAAATGGGTCACTGTAACGACACCCCGAGTATGAAAGGGGTTAAAGTCGTTTAGGATCCATACCCAAACACAAAGGCAGCTACCGAATACTTCAATCAGCCGAACAAGGAACCCATACAAATAATTCTCCCCCCAAATACGAGACAAGATGCTCTGTCTTGAGGTTTCAAGCAAGAATCAACTCATTTATGTTCACACATGGACACAACAGATAAAATAACTCAGAGACTCTTTCTCCCCACCCTTGGAAAACTGGGCAGGCCAAACTGTCCAATGACAATGGACACACAGGTCAGGTGTGTCCAACGTCTCATCAGCAAGAAGAGCTGCTGGAGGAATCCCCCCTCCATCCATAGAAATACACATCCTGTGATCCAAGGCAGACAAACACAATAGAACATTGGAATCCAACCCCACCCAAACTAGCACAACAAACAGTACACAACAGCATGAGACAACACACAATATATACACAACATTGTGAAGCAGTCACTATTTTTAATATGGCACATACGGGGTTCCCAGAATTTTTTTTGTTTTTGGGGGGACATGGACTTGAATCCAAAGTAACATTAGTTCAGGGTCCCCAGGCATACACCTTACAAAGCGTATTGTTCCCTTAAAATCCAGGGCCCATAGTCGAAAGGCAAGAGGCCTGCATTCAGTCCTCTCCAAAAGCCTCTGTCCTGGCTAGGTCTGTCACATTTCGGCAGGATACTAACACAGGAGAAGACCCCAGACGGGTTGACTCCGAAGTTAGTCAGTAGTTCCAGCCCCCCAATGCTGGTATCCAGACAGTACCCCAAATAAATTGTCCCAAACATAGCATTACTCGCCCAGCCAACCTCTGCCTCTCTCAGAGAACATGCCCGTCGCTGGGGAGAGGCCTGGACTGGCCCTTCTCCCTGAAGTCCTTTGAGCCACTGGAGAGAAGACAGGGTGACTGGGCTCACTCCATCATGCTGTTGGGGATCTGGGCCGACCGCCCAGCATCTCTGGGGTATACAAGTGGAGACTGAAGTTCCATCCACTTTTGGTAGGTGAAAATCCCCCAGTGCTTGCAAAGCATGGCTGCCATCCTCCTGTCCCAGTGCCACACTAATTTTTGGGGTTGTGTCAGTGAAGACCAAAGTCCCATCCACTACCACAGGAACTCTCTATCTCCTTCCTTCGCACCCTGGGCCTCTGGAACCGCCGCAGGTGTAGGGCAGAGGTCTTGGACCCTCTGTCCGGTGTCCAGTGCTTCAGCTGGGGAAGTTCCTTGTAAGTCCACAGATATTGCTGTTGGTGCTGGGTAGAGCACAGTAAAGTTTGGCCCTAATACCATCTCTTCTGCTGGAGGCTCATCAGGTTGTTCTTCCTCAGCAGAAAAGTCTATCAAATTCCCTGTCTCTGCAACTGGTGTCTGGGGATAGAAGTTCACAATCTCATGCCGTGGAACCCAGAAGATGCTATCAGTACTGGGCAGAGGTTAGCAGAACTCTTCCCTGTTATAAGTACTTCAGCTTTGGGGATGGCAATCTCCACTGCCGATTCTTCAGCCAGGATTTCAGAGTTGTCAGCTGGTAATTCCTGATAGTCCCAGGCAAAGGGAGCCCCACCCTGCTGCTGAGCAAAGTCTAGCAGCTGTCTGTAGGCAATCTCCAGCTCCCATTCCTGAACGGTCAAAAACTCCAAATCTTCCTGTGCCCAGTGCACTTCCGAGACATTCAGTCTTCGCTCTCTGTGCTCCATTATTTCCTTCAAACGCCACTCTCGATCACTCCCAAAGTCAGGGTCCCTGGACAGGCCCCAATACAACAATCCCAGGCCATCATAGTCAAAGCCTTCCATGGGGCTGTCATCCGCTGACCACGGGCACTCTTGTGCTACATACCACCGGAGGGCTCTGTAGCTCTCGTCCAACTGCATCTCTGCTTGGATCAGCCTGCTTAACTCAGCTGTCCACTCCTGCTTTGGTTGTTCTCCAAATAACAGCATTCATAGTTCATACTGTGACCAGTACCTTACATGGATGGAGGGGAGAACTTTTCCCTAGTGTCGCTGCTCACGGGCTAGCACTTTCTTCCAGAGTTTGCATCAGATAGAATCATACCATTGCAGCAGGACCTGCTCTGATACTGGTCCTCTATGCTGTATCTGCATCTCTCGCAACCTCCTTTTGAATTCCTCTTCCTTGGCGGCTGGTATCTGTACCTCTCCTCTCCTTTCAGTTGGTACTGCTGTGACTTCTGCTGCTGCAGCACCTCTTTGCTGTAGCCAATCTGCATCCACAGCCGCTATAACTAGGTCTATGATCTCCGCTGTAGGGTTAGAACCATAATGTGCCAGTCTTATTTTAACAGCCCGATCAAACCATGCCTCTTCGGGTGTCCTGTTTGTTATGCTGCGCCTTTCGGTTATGTTGGGTCTTTCGGCTCTATCCATTTTGACTAGTTCTGCGAAAATGTCCCTCTTGTTACGGTTGTTGACCGGTCGGCCTCGGTTCTCCAGTAAGTCCTTGAGGGAAGAGAGCTTTAGTCGTTCATACTGTGCTTCCATTGTCCTGTGTCCTCTTGTAGCTGTCCTTCTGGGCTGTGGGAATGATCCCACTGCTTGCCACCAGTTGTAACTACTCCCCGAGTATGAAAGGGGTTAAAGTCGTTTAGGACATTCCATACCCAAACACAAAGGCAGCTACCGAACACTTCAATCAGCCGAACTAGGAACCCATACAAATAATTCTCCCCCCAAATACGAGACAAGATGCTCTGTCTTGAGGTTTCAAGCAGGAATCAACTCATTTATTTTCACACATGGACACAACAGATAAAATAACTCAGAGACTCTTTCTCCCCACCCTTGGAAAACCGGGCAGGGCAAACTGTCCAATGACAGGTCAGGTGTGTCCAACGTATCATCAGCACACAGTCTTATCAGCAAGGAGAGCTGCTGGAGGAATCCCCCCTCCCTCCATAGAAATACACATCCTGTGATCCAAGGCAGACAAACACAATAGAACATTGGAATACAGCCCCACCCCAAACTAGCACAGCAAACAGTACACAACAGCATGAGACAACACACAATATATATACAACATTGTGAAGCAGTCAGTATTTATAATATGGAACATATGGGGTTCCCAGAATTTTGTGTTTTGGGGGGACATGGACTTGAATCCAAAGTAACATTAGTTCAGGGTCCCCAGGCATACACCTCACAAAGCGTATTGTTCCCTTAAAATCCAGGGCCCATAGTCAAAAGGCAAGAGGCCTGCATTCAGTCCTCTCCAAAAGCCTCTGCCCCAGCTAGGTCTGTCACAGTCACTTTTCAATTAAAGAAATGGAAATTATTGACTCTCACTTAACCTTCCTGAGAAAGAAGGTGGGGGCACAGGAAATCCATTGAATTTGGAGACCCCAAATAAGGGAACAGACATTTTCTCCAATCTGCAGGGAATCATAGAATTACTAAATATTAATCTTCTGGATGTAACAATTGTGTGACCTTACAGAGATCAGATTGGTCTATGTGCCAATATTCGGGTGACTATAACCCACATCTGAGTCTCCTGATTTGATGGCTCCCAGTGAGTTGAGTACTTGGACCTCTGTGACGTTTTTTTCTGGTACAATGTAAAATGTAAACAGCAGACAATGTCATGTTCCCTCCTAAATTATGTTCCCTTGCCTTTCCTCAGGTTCCAGGATTAGGAGAACGGCCGCGGTTTGTACAGTGATTGCTATTGTCCTGTTCCTGGTCATCCTGGTTGTACGCCTACGGCTGGCCGGTAAGAAAAAACATGGAAATGGGTCTTACCCCATGATCACCATATCTCAGTCTAAGTGCCTTAGGGACCCTGACCTCATCCTATTATAAGCACATTCTAGTCTAGGTGCCCGAGGGACCCTTGGCCTCAACCCCTTATCAGCACATTCCAGTCTAAGTGCCCTGGAACCCCTGTATTGTTCCTAACCTCACCCCCTTATCACCCCAACCCAGTCTAGGCTCCTGCAGACCCCAGGTCTTTTAGGACCCCAGAAATGCCCCTAACCTCACTCTCTTAAGACCCCATATTTCAGGCTACATGCCCTATGGGCCCCAGGTTGTTTCGGACCTCAACAATTCCCCTAACCTTACCCCCCTTGTCATCCCATATTTCATAATAGGTATCTTGGGGGCCCTCTGTGTTTTATAACCCAGGAATGCCTTGACCTCACCCCCTTATCCCACATTTAAGTCAGTCTCTTAGAACCTAGGCAATGCCCTTGACTTCTCTGCCTTTATCGCCCTATTTTTTAAGTATACTGTAGGTGAAAAGTATAAAATGCAGCGCTAAGTGATAAATGGACAAAGTATCATCCTATTTAAGTTGTTGGTCCGGTTGGTGAAAACAACACCCTTCATAAAGACACCTCATCCCAATGAAGACTAAATCAAAAAAGGGGGGAATGGAGGGGATTTTTGCGGTGTCAGATGTAGAGATATACAATAGACTTCTTCTGAATAAAATACAATATTTATTATCAAAATATGTTTAAAAAGAGAAAAAACAAACAAAGCATACTGTAACTCGGCAGTATGAGGTTACAAGCAATTGGTGGTCTACATCACATATAGAGGAATATTGAATCACAACAAAAAGAAAATATTGCACACTAGCCCGAAATGTTTCGCTACTCAAGCTTCCTCAGGGGATGTGCAAGAAGTTTGTTATGTTGAGACCACTAGATAGATGAAAAAGCAAAATTATAACGACAGTTCACAAAGTATACAAAATATACAGGAAAGTTATACACAATATTGAATAGAGTATGAACCCAGTTGCATGAAATAGACACTTACCCCATGCGGTAATAATACCCATGAGTCACCTGGCAAAGCCCCTGACTAGGTCCCAAATGACCGGATCCCAGAGGGTCAATTTGGCAAGGTCATAGAGGGTGGCTAAGGGGACACTGAGAAATAATAATACAAAATAATAAAATTGCCAAGGATTAGATTTCTGAATTGAAAATGTGAAATAAGTAGTTTGATGTAAAGAAAAATGAAGGGAAAGGGGGGGGGGGGTATCATCCAGTCCACAAATCTTAAATTCAGTAGTGCATCCAATATTGAATAAATCATAAAGTCTCAAAGTGAAAGATAATACAGTGTGATAGTGTCCAATGGTGTCAGAACACGGAAGAGGTCAATCCTGGGTGGTGGGTGGCCAGCATAGGTTGATAGGTGGTATAAAACCGTAGAGGAAACCAACATCAGAAATACTCAACATCGGTGGATGAGAAAAGATGGGTACTCTTACCGGATAAGGTGGACTCCCCTGTCAGCGACATGGAGTCAATCAAGCGGTAAGCCCAGACGGGCAGAAGAGAGGATGTCAGAAGGGTAGGGCTGGTTGGATGGACTTCGGCCAAACTTCCAGGGGTCATTAATGGAGCCTCAAGTGAGGGTTCCAAACTCCATGTTCTGGAGGTGGGATATGTCACAAGGAGCCCAAACAGGATAATCGCTCTCATCCAGGTGGTATGCAAAGAAAAATTAAAACTTCCGCATAGTGCAGGTAAAAAAGGGAAGTTTTTATTTAATAAAAAAATCTCTACAAATAAAATCGTGATCACATAAAAAGCAGAGAGCAGCATGGAGAGGGGGCAACCTCCCGACGCGTTTCGACCAACTGGTCTTCAACTGGGGCATGGACTACCCACTCCATACTGCTAATATTTATAAATAACCAAATAACACATCACCAATTAGGAAGAGGAACTCTCACTGGATTTGGTTGGACCACAGACTTCTACCGGGTCAGGAAGCTTGTCCCATGATCATATAGGCCAATAAACAGGGGCTAGAGGTGGCAGGAGGTATTGTCCTCCAATGAGTGCAGGACCGGAAGTAATCCACCCATAAGAAAAGCCTCCCGCGTGTCAAACATAAGCATATGACGTAGCAAAGTGAAGCTCGCCAAACCTCATAGAGAAGTCACATGATCGGGAAGGGGGAGAGCACGTCACATTACCACGGGGAACTCCCGCCGTCACTAAAACAGGCATCGTCACCGCGGCCAGATGGAATGATCCCAACCAATCACGTCACCCCCCTCCCAGATCACGTGATCTAAGAAGAGCCAATCACCTGATTGTGGGACCGCGACCAAGTGGCGGCACCTCATCCAATCAAGGCCGGGTAGTATGGATCGAGGAAAAACAACATCACGTGACCGAGGGGAAATCCCGCGATAACAGCGGGAATAGTCACCACGGCAACGCAAATGCGTCTCACAAATCAAAGCAGAAGGGCCAAACACACTGCAGTAAATGGGGTGAATTAAGCATACTAGATTGGGAATGAACAAATCCCCAATAGCAGATATATTTCTATAAGCAACATTTCTCATAAAAATGAATGAATAAAAAAAAAAATCAAATAAATAAATAAATAAAAAATATAAAAAATAAAAAATGATGTCAAAGGTAAGCCAGCTGGAGAATATAAAAGGCTAAAAAGGAAATCTCAAAGGCAATAGCACAAAAAAACTGTATAAGTATAGAAAGGAATTATGTATATTTCTCTAACCACAACTAAAAGGGGTCATCTAATGAAGGAGCTACTACAAGGAGAACAGAAAACAAAAGTAACTCCAAGGGCAACTAGTTCAGGTATTGAACCTAAAGGGCACACACCGTAAATGGACCTAGTAAAGATAAACTATAACTATGAGGTCCCACTCAACGTTCAATCCGAACAGAAAGTAGGACCTCAACTCGAGGCGCGAGACGTACCCTGAGGAACCCAGTTTTTTTTAGAACCCCAACAATGCCCCTAACCTCCCCCTTATCACCCAATATTTAAGTTATGGGGGCCCTAGTCTTTTCAGACTTTAGCAAATCTCTGATCTAACCTGCTTATCATCTAATATTTCAGTCTAGGTGATCTAGAGGCATCGGGTATTTTAGAACATCAGCAATGCCCTAGACCTCACCCCCTTATCACCCCACATTTTGTACTAGATGTCCTGAGGGCCACAGGTCTTTTAGAGCCTAGCACTGTCGCTGACCCCACCCCTTATCACCTCATATTTTGGTCTAAATGTCAGGAGGGGTCCAGATCTTTTAGGACCCCAGTAATGCCCTTTACCTCATTCATCTATCACTCCACATTTCAGTCTAGGGGCCTCAGGTATTTTAGAACCCAAGCAATGCCCTTAACCTCACTCCTTGTCACCTAATATGTCAGTCTAGGTGTCCAGGGAATTCTAGGTCTTTTAGGGCCTCAGCAATGCCCCTGACTTCACATCCTTCTTTCTTATTTCTCAGCAGCAGGATAGATAATATATTATAATGTGTCACAATAGTAAAATGTACATTCACCGGCCACTTTATTAGCTACTTCTTGCTAGTACCAGGTTTGACCCCCCCTTTGCCTTGAGAACTGCCTTCATTCTTGGTGGCATACATTCAACAAGGTGTTAAAAACATTCCTCTGAGATTTTTGCTCCATAGTGACATGATAACATCACGCAGTTGCTGCAGATTTGTTGGCTGCACATCCATGATACCAATCTTCCATTCCACCACATCCCAAAGGTGCTGTATTGGATGAGATGTGGTGAGTGTGGAGGCAATTGGAGTCGTGACCTCATTGTCCAGTGGTGAGATGATTGGAGCTTTGTGACATTATCCTGCTGGAAGGAGCCATCAGAAAATGGGTACACTGTAAAGTGATGGACATGATCAGCAACAATACTCAGGTAGGCCGTGGTGATTAAACCATGCTCAATTGGTATTAAGGGTCCAAAGTGTGCCAAGAAAATATCCCCCACACCATTACACCACTACCACCAACCTGAACCGGTGATACAAGGCAGGATGGATCCATGCACCAAATTCTGACCCCACCATCTGAATGTGACAGCTGAAATTCAGACTCATCAGACCAGGCAACCTTTTTCCAGTCTTCTTTAGTCCAATTTTGGCGATCCTGTGCCAATTGTAGCCTCAGTTTCCCGTTCTTAGCTGACAGGAGTGGCACCCTGTGTGGTCTTCTGCTTCTGTAGCCCATCTGCTTCAAGGTTGGATGTGTTGTGCATTCAGAGATGGTATTCTGCATACCTTGGATGTACTGAGTGGTTATTTGAGTTACTGTTGCCTTTTTATAATCTCCAAACAGACGGCCCATTCTCCTCTGACATCAACAAGGCATTTTCCTCCACACAACTGCCGCTCACTGGATATTTTCTCCTTTCCCACCATTCTCTAGTAATTCCAAGAGATGGTTTTGTGTGAAAATCCCAGAAATACTCAGACCAGTCCATCTGACACCAACAACCATGCCACGTTCAAAGTCACTTCAATCCCCTTTCTTCCCCATTCTGATGCTCGGTTTGAACTTCAGCAAGTCGTCTTCACCATGTCTAGATGTCTAGATGCATTAAGTTGCTGTCCTGTGATTGGCTGATTAGCAATTTGTGTTACCAAGCAATTGAACAGGTGTACCTAAAGTGGCCGGTGAGTGTATATTGTTGATGCTTCTGATATATGAAGTAAAAGAGAGTATTATATTTTCATTCTATGTGTCATTTTTATTATCTCAGCTGCAGCTCCAGGGAAGGAAGAGAAAATCGTATCCCCCTGTGAAGACAATTAGTTTCCGCGTCGAATATCGGGAGATGACATATGACAAAGAGGACATGGATAGAATCCCAACTAGTGGGGGTGAAGATCCTTGACCTCTCCACACATAACGGTCCATTTCTGGCCATCATCAATAACCGGTGGCAGATATCAGATAATCTCGGTGAGTGAAGGTCTATATAGGACATAATGTATGCTGGACAATGACATTCAGTCTCCCCCAATGTGGTGAACAATTGCATTGTGTCTCCTAATGTGCTGGACCTTAGCATCATGTTCTCTACTTTCGAGGAGATTGGTATTGTGTCCCCCGATGAATTGAACAATAGTAATGTGTCACCCAATGTGTTGGACAAGAGTATTGTGTCTTCTGATGTGTTGGGCAAAGGTATTGTGTCCCCCCATATAGTAGACAATGGTATTGTGTTCCTCAATGTGTTGGAGAATGGCATTGTGCCCCTCAATATGTTAGACAATGGCATTGTGCCCCCCAATATGTTAGACAATGGCATTGTGCCCCCCAATGTGTTGGGAAAGGGTATTGTGTCCCCTGATGTGTTTGAAACGGCTACTGTGTCCCCCCAATTGGATAATGTTATTGTGTCCCGGATGTGTTGGACAATGGTATTGTGACCCTCGATACGTTGGACGGTGGCATGGTGTTCTCCAATGTGTTGGACAATGGTATTGTGTCTTCTGATGTGTTGGAAGATTGCATTGTATCCCCCAAAGTTATGGACAATGATATTGTGTCCTCTGATGTGTTGTAAGATTGCATTGTGTCCCCCAAAGTTATGGACAATGGTATTGTGTCCTCTGATGTGTTGGACAATTTTATGTGTCAAACAACAACAAAGAAAATTTCCAAGCTCAACCTACCAGCCACAAACCGAATTGTCCTGTCCAGCAGTTCACATTAAAAACAGGGGTTTAGTTTGCACACATTTGAAATACATGGGTAAGCTGCAGAGGCCACGACAAGGCATCCTAGTACTATATGCAGTTCTAACTCTATACATTTTAAGAGCTTCCATAGTAGGAGCACATATATAATAATGGATAGATCAAGGGCAGATATGCCTGGATGGAAGTCCACTCCTCCTCAGTTAGGTGGCTAACTGGACACCTTTGCTGCCATTGTGCTATTTGCTGGGTGTCCAGTGCATCCCTGTGCCTTTAAGGAGGATTGAGCTCTCTCCCGGCATACCTGCCCTCAATCCATCCATTATTATATACAGTATGAGCTCCTACTATGGAGGCTCTCAAAATTAGAACTACGGATAGTACTGGAGTGCCTTGTCCCGGCCTCTATAGCTTAAGCATGTATTTGCAAACGTGTGCAAAATAAACCCCTTGTTTTCAACAAGAACTGTTATGCCCTGTACACACGGTCGGATTTTCCTGCGGAAAATGTATGATAGGACCTTGTTGATGGAAATTCCGACCGTGCATGGGCTCCATCACACATTTTCCATCGGATTTTCCGACACACAAAGTTTGAGAGCTTGCTATAAAATTTTCCGACAACAAAATCCGTTGTCGGAATTTCCGATCGTGTGTACACAAATCCGACGCACAAAGTGCCACGCATGCTCAGAATAAATAATGAGATGAAAGCTATTGGCTACTGCCCCGTTTATAGTCCCAACATACGTGTTTTACGTCACCGCGTTCAGAATAATCAGATTTTCTGACAACTTTGTGTGACCGTGTGTATGCAAGACAAGTTTGAGCCAACATCCGTCGGAAAAAATCCATGGATTTTGTTGTCGGAATGTCCGATCGATGTCCGACCGTGTGTATGGGGCATTAGACAGGACAACTCTGTTGCAGGCTTGCTGGTAAGTTGAGCCGGAAATTTCTATTTGTTTTTGTTTGACATGCATCACCCTTCTATGTGCTCCTTGCTGATAAGACCAGTTATGGGTTGGGGCAGTTGCGATTTGTTTGTACAATAATATTGTGTCCCCTGATGTGTTGGACATTGTCATTGTGTCCCCTGATGTTTTGGACATTGTCATTGTGTCCCCTGATGTGATGGACATTGGCATTTAGTTCCCTATGTGCTGGACATTGGCATTGTGTCCCCTGATGTGATGGACATCGACTTTGTGTCCCCTGATGTGTTGGACATTGTCATTGTGTCCCCTGATGTTAAGGACATTGGCATTGTGTTGCCTATGTGCTGGACATTGACATTGTGTCCCCTGATGTGATGGACATCGGCTTTGTGTCCCCTGATGTGCTGGACATTGGCATTGTGTCCCCTGATGTGATGGACATCGGCTTTGTGTCCCCTGATGTGTTGGACATTGACATTGTGTCCCCTGATGTGCTGGACATTGGCATTGTGTCCCTGATGTGCTGGACATTGACATTGTGTTCCCTGATGTGCTGGACATTGGCATTGTGTCCCTGATGTGCTGGACATTGACATTGTGTCCCCTGATGTGCTGGACATTGGCATTGTGTCCCCTGATGTGATGGACATCGGCTTTGTGTCCACTGATGTGTTGGACATTGGCATTGTGTCCCCTGATGTGTTGGACATTGGCATTGTGTCCCCTGATGTGATGGACATCGACTTTGTGTCCCCTGATGTGTTGGACATTGTCATTGTGTCCCCTGATGTTAAGGACATTGGCATTGTGTTGCCTTTGGGCTGGACATTGACATTGTGTCCCCTGATGTGATGGACATCTGCTTTGTGTCCCCTGATGTGTTGGACATTGGCATTGTGCCCCCTGATGTGTTGGACATTGACATTGTGTCCCCTGATGTGATGGACATTGGTATTGTGTCCCCTGATGAAGTAGTCCTTGGTGTGTCCTACAGTAAATGTTCCTCACCGCAGATATGGACACTGAAGTCCACTGACAAATGCTGTAAAATACCAGGACTGGTGCATGATTATAGGTGGAGATCATGGATCCTCCCATTATGTTGGGGCGGCCATATTAATATTCCTGCTGTCTACAATTATCACCAGGATTCACGGCCAACCAGAGAGCCCAGAATGGAAGGCCAGTGCACCGGACACAGACATCTGCCGGGACGGAAATAGGAGCCAGGAAAGATGACCAGAATATGCAGCAGTTCACAAATTAAACCCATCTGTCACAATGTAACAATGTTCATATGTCAAACCAATCTTTTATAGTAACTCATCGCATTCCCAAATGAATAAACTGTCATTTGTTGGGCTTTATATAGACTTTTATTTTATTTAACTTTCGTGAGCTGCCAGCCATGTGCAACGGGACTGGGAGGGCATAATGTAACAGCCAATCCAATTTGAAGCTGCTCAGGTTTGAAGACAACAGAAACCTTCTGACGGGTTGGTACAGAATGTCTTCTTTCTTTTGACCGCTCTGGAGAAGAAAGCTCACAGAGGACACACTATCTGTACATTGGATCCATGCATTTTATTTGGTGTCGCTGTAAGGCTTGTGTAACAGTAGAAGGATTTGGCGTACAAACTTAGGTGAAAGAATAAAAAAATTATATAAACAGTAAGGTTTTTTAATATTTCAGAAGAGACATACTATGCCATATACCAGGGATAGGCAACCTCGGCCCTCCAGCTGTGGTGAAACCACAAGTCCCATGAGACATTGCAAGACCCTGACAATCACAGGCATGGCTCCTAGAGGCAGAGGCATGATGGGATTTGTAGTTTCAGCACAGCTAGAGGGCCGAGCTTGCCTAACCCCTGCCATATACAGAGGATGTGACATTCTTCACACATTCTCTGCAGGTGAATCTTCCTGGTCCACGTGTTTTATTTTATTTTTTTTTAAACAATAGATTTTTATTGAAGGAATTTTCTTAACAATACAGATTAACATTGTCTGGGTAGTCATTGTAACCAACTTAGTTCTATTGGTTCATACGATTATTCTTATAAAGATACAGTATTTGATAGTCTATACCAGCCTACCCCTATTGGGTTCAAACTGTAGGCATGGATAGGCCACCAATTGCGTTAATTAGTTGAATACAGAAAATTAAAAAAAAAAAAACAGAAAAAATATATAAATAAAATAACTGAACAAAACTTGCTACATACAAGGGGGACGGAAAGTATTCAGACCCCCTTAAATTTTTCACTCTTTGTTATATTGCAGCCATTTGCTAAAATCATTTAGGTTCATTTTTTTCCCTTATTAATGTACACACAGCACCCCATATTGACAGAAAAACACAGAATTGTTGACATTTTTTTTGACTTGATTAGGAAAGCCACACACCTGTCTATATAAGACCTTACAGCTCACAGTGCATGTCAGAGCAAATGAGAATCATGAGGTCAAAGGAACTGCCTGAAAAGCTCAGAGACAGAATTGTGGCAAGGCACAGATCTGGACAAGGTTACAAAAAATTTCTGCTGCACTTAAGGTTCCTAAGAGCACAGTGATCTCCATAATCCTTAAATGGAAGACGTTTGGGATGACCAGAACCCTTCCTAGGGCTGGCCGTCCAGCCAAACTGAGCTATTGGGGGAGAAGAGCCTTGGTGAGAGAGGTGGAGAAGAACCCAAAGATCACTGTGGCTGAGCTCCAGCGATGCAGTCGAGAGATGGGAGGAAGTTGTAGAAAGTCAACCATCACTGCAGCCCTCCACCAGTCGGGCTTTATGGCAGAGTGGCCCGACGGAAGCCTCTCCTCAGTGCAAGACACATGAAAGCCCGCATGGAGTTTGCTAAAAAAAAACACCTGAAGGACTCCAAGATGTGAGAAATAAGATTCTCTGGTCTGATGAGATCAAGATAGAACTTTTTGGCCTTAATTCTAAGCGGTATGTGTGGAGAAAACCAGGCACTGCTCATCACCTGTCCAATACAGTCCCAACAGTGAAGCATGGTGGTGGCAGCATCATGCTGTGGGGGTGTTTTTCAGCTGCAGGGACAGGACCACTGGTTGCAATCGAGGGAAAGATGAATTCGGCCAAGTACAGGGATATCCTAGACAAAAACCTTCTCCAGAGTGCTCAGTACCTCAGACTGGGCTGAAGGTTTACCATCCAACAAGACAATGACCCTTAAACCCAATTGAGCATCTCTGGAAAGACCTAAAAATGGCTGTCCACCAATGTTTACCATCCAACCTGACAGAACTGGAGAGGATCTGCAAGGCGGAATGGCAGATGATCCCCAAATCCAGGTGTGGAAAACTTGTTGCATCTTTCCCAAAAAGACTCATGGCTGTATTAGATCAAAAGGGGCTTCTACTAAATACTGAGCAAAGGGTCTGAATACTTAGGACCATGTGATATTTCAGTTTTTCTTTTTTAATAAATCTGCAAAAATTTCAACAATTCTGTGTTTTTGGGGTGCTGTGTGTACATTAATGAGGAAAAAAATGAACTTAAATGATTTTAGCAAATGACTGCAATATAACAAAGAGTGACAAATTTAAGGGGGTCTGAATATTTTCCTTCCCCACTGTAGATTAATAAAGTGGGTCCAGGATGATATACTACATCTGGGGTATGCATATATATGACTTCAGTGTACTTCAAACTTGTCAATAGATTACATATTACACTCTTTTAAGTATTTGAATGCTCTGGGATGGGAGAACCAAGCAATCTATTTCTTTCTGAATGTAATGGTGGAGCCAGCATTAATTCGTACTGGGCCTGTGCATTGATTCTGGCTATAACCGTCGATAAGTTGGGTGCATTCCTGGATTTCCAGAGGCTGGTTATAGTGAGTCTTGCTGCTATTAGTGTGTGGAATGGTCCACGTGTTTTAAATGACAGGGATTGATTATACTGAGCTCCATATGAGCGCATGTGCAGATTGGCGTATGTTCCTGGCATAGGCCGGGTGCTGGGGCAAATTAGTACCTTTGCACATGAGTGGGATATATGTCACCCCCCAGCCTGACCAAGATGGTAAAGATATTGAACCTCAAAGACGTAAATGAGACAACCCATGTACATAGCTGGAATGGAGGTGGGTAGAGTACCGCTTTTAAAATTGTTCCTGTTATTGGTGGATTATGACTACAAAGGCTGCCATTGCTGATCACTGCCCTGGCTGTCATTTTATTGCACATTACATTGGTCCATATGTTGTACCTGTGAAAATCAGTGTTGTAGTCAAGGCCTCTGATAAGGCAGTACAGCCAGCCCTCCTGTACTGGGCCCGGGACCCATCAGTTCAAAATGAAGGCCCAGGCACCTGCTGAGTAGGAGGACCTGCTGTACTGTCTTGCTGCAGACACCAATCCTCTTCTGTCTCCCCCTGCAGCACCGACAGCTTCTCTTCCTCTCCGTCCCACCGGATGCACTGCAAGGGGATTATTTCTAGCCCATGCACCCCTTCCATCTGCTTCCCTCCTTATCTGCTGGCAGCTGCTGCAGGCACAGAGGGGAATGTAATTTACTGGCCCCTTGCTTTCCTGAATGAACACAGTGAGCGATCGGTACCAATAACTCCTGTGTCCATTCATCACTGAATCATAGTACTGTGATTACTATGCTTCAGTTTGTAAATGAACAGGACGCCTCAGAGCGCTTCCTATTTATTCATCTGTGCAGCCAGGGCTGTAGAGAAAGGGACTGATAAATCTATGTCCTCAGCCACTTTTGGGTCAGGGGGGGGCTGTCTGGTAAGCTGTATTGGGCCCTGTGATTTCTAACAGCAGCCATGGTTGTATTCACCACTATTGCAGTGATCCCACCATCTAATGGGTCCATTCACAGAACACCATGCATTTTCCTCAATAAATACAAGTTCTCTGACTGGATGAGGCATGTAGACAGGAGGATGATATCATAATCCCCTTCATGTCCAATCAGAGAATGTTCTGCATTCATTGAGAAAATACAGGGCATTCTGTGAATTCCTGCCCGTGCCAAGGGAGAGGCCCCCTGTGGTTGATATGCAGCAGGGTAAAAACTCAGCACGGGACCCAGAAGGCATGGGGTATCTTGGTATTAGAGGAGGATACTAAAGTTATTGTCCATTTCCACAGGAAAACCCACAGGTGTGATACATGTATACTTTCAATTTTGCTCAAGCTGGACCAATATAACTATGCAAAATACCCATACTTGGACTTCAACTTTAAAAACTTTCATTGGAGAAAGCATGCAGATCAGGTCACATGCTGTGTGTTCGCTCCTGGTCAGTGACCCCGAGATTTTTCATAGAGATGAGTGGGCCGGTTCATTTAAGTTGCAGCAGACATAAGCTAGGGCCAACCAGCCAAACTTCACTTCACCTGGATGAGTGACCTTATAGTCCAAAAGATCAGCACTAGGGATGAGCTTCGAGTTTGAGTTGAACTCATGTTCGACTCGAACATTGGCTGTACGCAAGTTCGCCGAACAGCGAACAATTTGGGGTGTTCGCGGCAAATTCGAATATGCAAGTTATTGTCATAAAAAGTGTTTGGGGACCTGGGTCCTGCCCCAGGGGACATGTATCAATGCAAAAAAAAGTTTTAAAAACGGACGTTTTTTCAGGAGCAGTGATTTTAATAATGCTTAAAGTCAAACAATAAAAGTGTAATATCCCTTTAAATTTCGTACCTGGGGGGTGTCTATAGTATGCCTGTAAAGGGGCGCATGTTTCCCGTGTTTAGAACAGTCTGACAGCAAAATGACATTTCGAAGGAAAAAACCCATTTAAAACTACTCGCGGCTATTGCATTGCCGACAATACACATAGAAGTTCATTGATAAAAACGGCATGGGAATTCCCCAAAGGGGAACCCCGAACCAAAATTAAATAAAAAAAAATGACGTGGGAGTCCTCCTAAATTCCATACCAGGCCCTTCAGGTCTGGTATGGATATTAAGGGGAACCCCGGCCAAAATTTAAAAAAAAAAAAAAAAAATGACGTGGGGTTCCCCCTAAATTCCATACGAGAACGCCGGAGGAAGAACCAGAAGATGAAGGAAGATAGAAGAAAGAAGAAGCATTTAAATAAAGGAATTGTCAAAAACTGTCTCGTCATTTTTAACATTTTTGACAGTTTTTTAGTGAAATGGTAGGGGTAAGTACCCCCTTACCATTTCACACAGGGGGGGCCAGGATCTGGGGGTCCCCTTGTTAAAGGGGGCTTCCAGATTCCGATAAGCCCCCCGCCCGCAGACCCCCACAACCACCGGCCAGGGTTGTGGGGATGAGGCCCTTGTCCTCATCAACATGGGGACAAGGTGTTTTGGGGGGCTACCCCAAAGCACCCTCCCAATGTTGAGGGCATGTGGCCTGGTACGGTTCAGGGGGGGGGGGCGCACTCTCGCCCCCCCTCTTTTCCTGCGGCCTGCCAGGTTGCGTGCTCGGATAAGGATCTGGTATGGATTTTTGGGGGGACCCCACGCCTTTTTTTTTTTTTTGGCGCGTGGCTCCCCTTAAAACCCATACCAGACCTGAAGGGTCTGGTATGGAATTTAGGGGGAACCCCACGTCATTTTTTTTTTTTAAATTTTGGTTCGGGGTTCCCCTTTGGGGAATTCCCATGCCGTTTTTATCAATGAACTTCTATGTGTATTGTCGGCAATGCAATAGCCGCGGGTAGTTTTAAATGAGTTTTTTCCTTCAAAATGTCATTTTGCTGTCAGACTGTTCTAAACACAGGAAACATGCGCCCCTTTACAGGCATACTATAGACACCCCCCAGGTATGAAATTTAAAGGGATATTACACTTTTATTGCTTGACTTTAAGCATTAATAAAATCACTGCTCCTGAAAAAACGTCCGTTTTTAAAACTTTTTTTTGCATTGATCCATGTCCCCTGGGGCAGGACCCAGGTCCCCAAACACTTTTTATGACAATAACTTGCATATTAGCCTTTAAAATTAGCACTTTTGATTATTCATGTTCGTGTCCAATAGACTTGAACGGTGTTCGCGTGTTCGAACGAACTTTTTTCCTGTTCGCATGTTCTGATGCGAACCGAACAGGGGGGTGTTCGGCTCATCCCTAATCAGCACTGTGAGAAGGACAAAAGGGCTGCTCCATTGAGAACATTCAGAGAAACGCCCAACCTCCTGTGATGTCATCACCACCCCCTGTATGATATCACTGCCCTAATAAGTAACAATATACCTTATTAGAAGAGCAATTAAGAAGGAAGCCCAATACTTCCTTATAGGGACAATAATGTAAATGTAGGCAGTTAATTTTGGATCCATAATAAGTTGTTCTTCAGTGGATCAGCAATAACAGCCTTCATATCATGGTTATGTGTTGGGATTGGTGGTTCCATTGAGGAGTAGGGTCAATAAGCGAATATTACATCTTTAATTCAGGTTATGATGCATCCTAAGTATACAAAGCTTGGAATAGCTGTTATTTGTGATTGTTATTTGCATGCTAATATTTTTAATTCAGAAACTGATACCCACAAAACCCATGCCAACTTCCAGAACCTGCCACCACTTCAAGCGTAGGTGAAGACAAAACATTTTTTTTTATTGGATGGAGTGGGGAAGGGTTAGACCCTCTACCAAGTGTTCATGGCTGTCTGTATCTCCGCTGGGGAGATTCATTCCTTGTGTTGGTCCTGGTGGACATTGTTTTTGGAATTTTAGAGAGCAAGAGGTAAGAGGAAATCCAATGGGCACCAATGTTCTGGTGACTATGTGGAGATTTCTTCACATTTCCTATTGTTTCTCTGAGGGAGGAAGTGAAGATAAATCTCCCAGCAGGACACAGGCAGCAACAAGAACCTGATGTTTATTTTAACCCTTTCCTACTCTATCCAAACCACCAAAAAGTTGTGGATTTTTATTTACACTTTAATAACACGGTGTACATAATGAGCTGACGGACCCGCAAGACTTGCATTGAAGTTTAGGTTGAAGAAGAACTTCCCCTTTCATTTCATACACTAGAGACTTCCAACTAATGACATTTCCATAGCGGTCACCAGAGATTACTTTCTGGATGTCTCTTGGAGTCAGGACAACATCCCACATGTGGACATCACTTATTTCTCCAACCAATGAATAAGAAGAAGCAGAAATTTCCCCCAAATTATTATGAACCTGTCCCAGAACAATGCTGGTTACACCATTGATAGAAGACCCTTTTGATAAGACTTTTCTGGGGTAGAGTTTTCCATTGGCCCAAAATTGGACCACACCAGTGTCAGAATCCCAGGTCACACAGATGTGTCTCCAGTTCAAGGAATCCGAGTCTGTCTTAATATTGACTTGTTGTCCATTTACAGCTACAAAATAGAGGTTTGGAGATTTTGACAAGAATAGAAAAGCATTTCTACTTTCTGTAGTAGTGAGAGAGAAGGGACTATAAGCACGTGAAAGATCACTGTAGACATTTAGACAGAGGCTGACTTTCTGCAATGGCTTTGTAATTGTAGGTTTTAGAATGACATGATCTAAGCTGCCTTCTCTAGGGAAGATGAACACTTTACCCTCCAAGTCTGGAAAACAAAGAAAAACATAAAACACATTACTGCTGCAAGCCAATGTATACATTTTAAGTGTACCTAAAGCCTAAATTGTTATTTGTCTATTATGGATAGAGTGTGGATGGTTGAAATCTCTGTGAGGATATCGCTTCCTCTTAGACAGTTGAGAGATTTCTCTTATGCCGCGTACACACGATTGGAAATTCCGCCTGCAAAAGTCCGATGAGAGCTTTTGGTCGGAAAATGAGACCGTGTGTATGCGCCATCGGACTTTTGCTGGTGGAATTACAGCCAGCAAAAGATTGAGAGTAGGTTCTCAATTTTTCGGTCGGAAATTCCA
Source organism: Lithobates clamitans (assembly GCA_037952925.1). Lineage (NCBI taxonomy): Eukaryota > Metazoa > Chordata > Amphibia > Anura > Ranidae > Lithobates > Lithobates clamitans. The sequence goes on along the minus strand of JBBGZY010001546.1, from coordinate 2,552,143 downwards.
ATCGTCTGTACGAATTCCGACACGCAAAATTCCTACGCATGCTCAGAAACAATTCGATGCATGCTCGGAAGCATTGAACTTAGTTTTATCGGCTCGTCGTAGTGTTGTACGTCACCGCGATCTTGACGGTCAAAAGTTCAGCGAACTTTTGTGTGACCGTGTGTATGCAAGGCAAGCTTGAGCGGAATTACTTTGGAAAAACCATCCAAGATTTTTCGGAAAATCCGCTCGTGTGTATGCGTCATAAGCCTTCTGTTGTGGTCAGTGTAGGTGTGTGAGGTAGTGCTCTGAACCTCGCTGATGGGTGAATGGTTTATGTTCTGAGCTACTGTATTTGTGGGTATTATAGGGACAGTTCTCTGTGGCTACCCAACTCTTGGAGGCCACAAGGAACTTGGTCCTACAAAGCTGTATTGGTGAATGAGGAGTGCCATGAATAGGTTTATATTGTTAAAATAACTGTGTGTATGCAACCCTGCTTGACCCCTCCACTAGTGCTGGCCAAGTCCCAAGAGAAGCATGCCTACCTTGCAGAACCAAATACAATACACTTCATAATATTCCCATGTAGATTTTATTATAATGGGTAGTTTGTATGCTTAACAGATAAGGAAAATTGCAGGTCAGGTTAATATGGGGATTCCAAAACCTCATTTAATTGAACATGTGTGAGGAGCTCATGGGGGGAGATTTACTGTTAGAAGTATCGGGCTGTAAAACTGAAGTTTAATCAGCTTATATTTTGCCTTCCTTGGCTCCTCCTTCATCTATCAACATGCTAATAACCCTTTAAATGGGTTACATACCTTATCTTAGATCCAGTGATGTCATCAAAGAGTCTCTGTGCTTCTATATGCGCTGGAGGCAGATCATGCCTAGTGGGAGGGGCTGGCAGGATGCTCAGGGTACATAGATTCCTGGAAACTTCACAGCACCCAGCCTCAGTACTCCTCCCAAGAGCCCACAACCCTGTTGCAAGCAGTGGGTTGGCTATTGGGAGGAGTTATGCAAATATCAAAATGCCTTGATGCGTGGGTGTCACACTGGATAAGTGGGCTTTCCTATGCAGGTTGTATTCGCATTCAGACTGCCCAAAGTAAAACCCACGTGTGAGCCTCCATTAACAACAGATGCAAAAAAGTAAAGAGCGCTCAGGGCTTCAAGATTAAACAGACAATGTCTCTATAAAAGCAAAAGTCCAATGATGATGGCGATGGCAATGATAATAATAATTTTTCTTCAATACTTAAGGCTGCAACTTACAGATAGAAGCCATCTCTATAAAACACAAGCAGAAAAAAAGGCGCCTCTAAGTGTAGAAGTTAAAACAGTTTAATATCCCCAGCGGGATTAAAAACACTTACAAAATCAGAAGATAAAGAAAGCACATCATGGAAGATGGTTGGATGGTTGGTTATTCAGCATCAGAAGGGTTCACAGCAGAAAGAAATCCCAGAACTGTTTTTTGTGTTGTCCCACCAAATCCAGTCAAATTCAGCAGTGGAGTATCCAGGACGCTGGGGACACCAGCGGAAATGACGTAGTCCGAGACCAGGAAGAGGAGACCCGGAAATGATGTCAGCAATGAGGGACAGCAACCAGCCTGGACCGCAAACCGGATGTGGTCATAAGAAAGGGACGCGTTTCGGAACTCCATCTGGTTCCTTTATCAACCTATGACTGCAGAAATAACTATGCATAATTTATACTCTCTGGGCCGGCCGTGGGCGGGAACAGGAACAAAAAAGGGAGGAATGGGCAATTATGAACAGCGTTCTTACCAAGGGATGCAGATCTTACACATCACTAAAATCAATCAATCAATGGAAAAGAGGAAATATATATTAAAAAGTAAAAGAAAATGTATATGTGAGTACATAATAAAGATAAAGATAAAAATATATTAATAAAAATATAAGTGAGAATATATATAAAACACCAGCAGCAATCAGTTAAATACAAAATGTGTAAACAGATATATTGTGCAGACTCATGAAAATGATATATATTACAGGTATATGTATATATGAAAATTATGTATGTTATGGGTATATGTATATATGTATATATATCTCTCTAAACTTCTGCGGGCAGGTGTGTTCAGCATACACGGTCGCATGCACACAACTCCTATAGTGCCTCCTGGAGGAAATGATAGTATATGAGGTCTGAAGTACCGTATTTATCGGCGTATAACACGCACAGGTGTATAACCATTAAACATATCAAATTAAGGGCTTCCACACTTGTTCCTCCGACCATGTTGTCTATTGCCCCACATGCCCTTGTGGCCTTTTTTATGTGGGGCGAACCATTCGGCCATTACGTAAGCGCTTTGGTGAACATCTCCGTTTCATTACTGGTGGATTGGACAATCATAGTGTCCCCAGGCATTACCTCCAACATCATGACAAATCTACAGATGGTCTTAGGGTCTGGGTCATTGAGGCAATGCCTAGGGAACTCCCTCCAGCTGAGCGTTTTAGGAGGCTCTGTCAGAGAAATGTACTGGATTTTTTTGTGAAATGTTCTGGCCCCTGGAGGGTTAAATGAGGATTTTGAAATTAGTGCTATACTTTAGACTTTATATACTTCAGACCTCATATACTATCCTTTCCTCCAGGAGGCACTATAGGAGTTGTGTGCATGCAACCGTGTATGCTGAACACACCTGCCCGCAGAAGTTTAGAGAGATATATATACATATATACATATACCCATAACATACATAATTTTCATATATACATATACCTTTAGTATATATCATTTTCATGAGTCTGCACAATATATCTGTTTACACATTTTTTATTTAACTGATTGCTGCTGGTGTTTTATATATATTCTCACTTATATTTTTATCTTTATTATGTACTCATATACATTTTCTTTTACCTTTTTAATATATATTTCCTCTTTTCCATTGATTTGTTTTAGTGATGTGTAAGATCTGCATCAAATGGTAAGAACAATGTATATAATTGCCCATTCCTCCCTTTTTTGTTCCTGTTCCCGCTCACGACCGGCCCAGAGAGTATAAATTATGTATGGTTATTTCTGCAGTCATAGGTTGATAAATGAACCAGACGGAGTTCCAAAACGCGTGCCTTTCTTATGACCACATCCGGTTTGCGGTCCAGGCTGGTTGCTGTCCCTTACTGCTGACATCATTTCCGGGTCTCATGGTTGAACTGGATGGACTGGTGTCTTTATTCAACCTTACTAACTATGTTACTATTTTACTATGTCTCCTCTTCCTGGTCTCGGGCTACTTAATTTCTGCTGGTGTCCCCAGCGTCCTGGATACTCCACTGCTGAATTTGACTGGATTTGGTGGGACAACACAAAAAACAGTTCTGGGATATCTTTCTGCTGTGAACCCTTCTGATGCTGAATAACCAACCATCCAACCATCTTCCATGATGTGCTTTCTTCATCTTCTGATTTTGTAAGTGTTTTTAATCCCACTGGGGATATTAAACTGTTTTAACTTCTACACTTAGAGGCGCCTTTTTTCTGCTTCTATTAACAACAGAACTGACATCCACGGAATAAAAACAGTGGCCCAGGGCAGTCAGACTAAGTTACATTAAAGGTCCCCAACCTCCCTGGCACCATGGACTGGCCGCTCAGAAGTCAATCCCCCCATGGACTGAGGGGAGAGTTGCTGGTCATTTTTGTGGTGGTTGCAGCCTGTCACCTGGGGGCATAGGGGGGTTTGGTGGTGCAGCCTGGGTCTTACCAGTGCTATTAGATCCTGTCCCTGGCCTGGCTTACCTCCCTCCCCTTCTCCTTCATGACCACAGAGAGGGAAGGAAGTAGTGGTGCTAGTAGGAGGGGAGCAGGTGCCTTCTTGTGGTTGGAGGGGGGCAGCGCAGGTTGTTTTGGCTTGTTCTGTCTGCCCCAACCCCTGCCTCATAGCCTGGCTCCAAGCAGGCCAAGGACTGGCACCGGTCCACAGCCCGGGGGTTGATGATTTCCAGCCAGGAAATGAGGCGGGTTCTATCTGCATTGCTGCAGCTTCCAAAGCACTTTGTGAGAAAGCTCATAGTGTTCAAAGTAAGTCATTTCAGTCCACGAGAGGAGCCGTACAACTGTGCAAGACTGAAGAGAAGGCCAGAGGGAAGATTAAATGACAATCATTATTTATATTAATCCAATAAAGAGGGTAATAGAAGGAAGATATTGCTAGAGGAGGAAGCAAAATTAATGTCACAGAGTGAGGCTCTGACCCCCCCCCCCATGACATGATAGAACTGGGGTCTTCCCTGTGACACTATTGTTTTCAGTGAGCTCTAACAGAATAGTTTGGGTTCGAAGATGGATTCATATATCTTTCAGGAAGAATTCTGTATTGAATGAGGATAGAAAGACTGAGCTTGGAAAGTTAAGGGTTAAAATGATACTAACCCATCAAGAGTTAAACAGGTGAGCAGAAGAAGATCTGAACACCCTGAGAAAACACTCTGGACATATGAAGTGGTCAGCTTTAACTGTTCCTAGCCTGGTGTGAAGAGAGCAACCAATCCAAGAGTGCCTGGATCAACTTTCTCTTATAAAAATCGGACTACTTTTAACTGAGGGCTCAGTCTAATACTCATCAGGGTAAGTGGTGTCTCTGATCAAAGACAGATCTCCTAACACTTCCCACACATGTCCAACAACTTCTTAGGCTTGGTCATCTGCAGGCTCCAATCCCAAGAGCCCACCACCACCAATCACTGGTGACTAGGTTGTGTAGAGATTAGTGCTCTCTTCTCTCTCTTCTATAAAGACGGCTTCAAGCAGTGTGGTTCCATCATTTTATAGTACCATAATAATCATGGCTCCTGGTGCCATAGCAATGAGTCATTTGATGTCAGCCAAAGAACACTTTATATAGAGCGCTTAGTGGGGACTCATGGCCATTAATTATTGAAAAGGTGATATGCAGTGGGGAGCAGATGTCTGGGTCAAACTCATATTCTTCCATGGAGGAGTGAAGAGCCAAGACCTTTTCACAGTCATCCATTCTGGGACACATTGGATGTTAGGGGGCTGCTGCCATACATAACTAGGTAATGAGGGCTAGGCTATTGACTGTAGAATAGAAGTCTGGAAAGGTGTATTGTGTTCCCCACCTCCCTGCAGATTATGAAGAGCCTCACACCACATCTTCTTATTAGTCTCTTGACAGCACAAGCAGTTGGCTTTTTGAACTCCAATTGTATCATAAAATCCTTTAGGACCGATTCTACCCTCTTTAAGATACACACAGCAGTAATTTTCCACAGACCATTGCAATTACCTTCCTGTGCCAAAGACCCTGGGATCACCAATAGTAATTTTGCCTAGGTCTTACCACCTACCTTCCTATGCTAGAGACATGTTATCGACAACAGTAATTTTTCTCCAGTCATATCACCTACCTTCCTGTGCCCAAGAAGCTGGGATCACCACCAGGAATAGCAACACACGTAGCTCCATGCCCCTGAATAACAAACATCAATTATTGGCTGGAATGGTGTGAATCTCGGCTCAGCCATATTTACAGTATATATTAGCAGAATAGAGGAGTTGTCTAGTACTGTGGCTGGATATAGTCAATCAGAGATCAGAAATTCCAGACTAAGCTTGTTATTTAGACATGGCCAGCAACCAACATGGTTGCCATAATACACCCCTGCTCACTCCACCCGACCACATCCATCTACCCCTCTTCCCCTAACCATACTCAGTCACTCTCAACTTATTTTCCTCACGCGCCATGGTCAGATGATAAACTGCCTGCTCTCTCCTCTGTCCAAGATTAATTCTCACCTCCTTTCACCCAGACTGCATTTATTTTCCCCATCCATGTTAAGCTCCTCTTCTCTTCTGTTTTCCTCATAGTCCATTATCAGATACCACCCCATCTCCTCTTACCCAGCCACAACCATAAACTTTTCACCAAACCATGTTTTTCTTCTATCAACCTCTTCACCCCATGGTCCAGAGTCAGACTTCTCTATGGATTTTAAGGGGAACCCCGCGCCAAAATTTAAAAAAAAAAAATGGTTGTGGGGTCCCCCCAAAAATCCATACCAGACCCTTATCCGAGCACGCAACCTGGCAGGCCCCAGGAAAAGGGGGGACAAGAGAACGCCCCCCTCCTGAACCGTACCAGGCCCTCAACATTGGAAGGGTGCTTTGAGGTAGCCCCCCAAAGCACCTTGTCCCCATGTTGATGAGGACAAGGGCCTCATCCCCACAACCCTTGGCCGGTGGTTGTGGGGGTCTGCGGGCGGGGGGCTTATCGGAACTTGGAAGCCCCCTTTAACAAGGGGACCCCCAGATCCCGCCCCCCGTGTGAATTGGTAATGGGGTACAAATGTACCCCTACCATTTCACAAAAAAGTGTCAAAAAGGTTAAAAAACACAAGAGACAGTTTTTGACAATTCCTTTATTAATTTCTTCTTCTTTCGGCTTCTTCTTCCATCTTCTTTCTTCTGATCTTCCTTCGGTGTTCTTCTTCTTCCTCCATCTTCCTCTTCTTCTTCATCCTCGGCTCTTCTCGTCCCGCATCTTCCTCCAGGCTTCTTCTCTGCTCCGTCCGCACAATCCGCCTCAGTGGAAGTCTTCAGCCGCGTGACGCTTCACTTCTTCTGACATTTTTTATATAACGGAGGGCGGGGCCACCTGGTGACCCCGCACCCCTCTGACAACACGGGGAAAGCCACAGGGAAGTCCCGTGAATTCCCCGTGCGTCAGAGGAGGGCGGGGTCACTGGGTTCCTCACCCCCCATTATATAAGAAATGTCAGAAGAAGCGAAGCGTCACGCGGCTGAAGACTCCCACTTAGGGGGATCATGCCGACAGAGCGGAGAAGAAGCCTGGAGGAAGATGCGGGACGAGAAGAGCGGAGGAAGAAGAGGAAGAAGAAGATGAAGAGGAAGATGGAGGAGGAAGAAGAACACCGAAGGAAGACCAGAAGAAAGAAGATGGAAGAAGAAGCCGAAAGAAGAAGAAATTAATAAAGCACTTGTCAAAAACCGTCTCGTGTGTTTTTTAACCTTTTTGACACTTTTTTTGTGAAATGGTAGGGGTACTTTTGTACCCCATTACCAATTCACACAGGACAGGCCAGGATCTGGGGGTCCCCTTGTTAAAGGGGGCTTCCAAATTCCGATAAGCCCCCTGCCCGCAGACCCCCACAACCCTTGGCCTCATCAACATGGGGACAAGGTGCTTTGGGGGGCTACCTCAAAGCACCCTCCCAATGTTGAGGGCATGTGGCCTGGTATGTTTCAGGAGGGGGGGTGCTCTCTCGTCCCCCTCTCTTTTCCTGCGGCCTGCCAGGTTGCGTGCTCGGATAAGGGTCTGGTATGGATTTTTGGGGTGACCCCACGCCATTTAAAAAAAAAAAAAAAAATGGTGCGGGGTTCCCCTTAAAATCCATACCAGACCTGAATGGTCTGGTATGGATTTTGAGGGGGACCTCCATGCCATTTTTTTTTTAAATTTTGGCACGGGGTTCCCCTTAATATTTATACCAGACCTGAAGGTCCTGGTATGGAATTTAGGGGGACCCCCACATTTTTTTTTAAATGTTGGTTCGGGATTCCCCTGTGGGGAAATCCCATGCCGTTTTTATCAATGAACTTTTATGTGTATTGTCGGACCGACAATTCATTAATAGCCGCGAGTAGTTTTAAATGACTTTTTTTCCTTTGAAATGTTATTTTGCTGTCAGACTGTTCTAAACACGGGAAACATGCGCCCCTTTCCAGGCATACTATAGACACCCCCCAGGTATGAAATTTAAAGGAATATTACACTTTTATTGTTTCATTTTAAGCATTATTAAAATCACTGCTCCCGAAAAAACGGCCGTTTTTAAAACTTTTTTTTGCATTGATTCATGTCCCCTGGGGCAGGACCCAGGTCCCCAAAAATTTTTTATGACAATACCATGCATATAATCCTTTAAAATTAGCACTTTTGATTTCTCCCATAGACTTTAAGGGTGTTCTGCGGCTTTTGAATTTGCCACGATCACCCCAAATTGTTCGCTGCTCGGCGAACTGGCGAACAGCGGATGTTCGAGTCGAACTTGAAGCTCATCCCTAGCGCCTAGATACACTTTCCTCTGTATATATTTATTAGTACTGTATATCATTTTAAATGACCTAATATAGATAGTCACAGAGAATTATCTAATATAGAATTGTTCCAAGGCTGCCTTTGTTTTTGCACTGTGCCTTCAAAAGAAACCTGTGGGCAATATACAGGCTGACCTTCTGAAAATGATAGTCTTTGCCTTCATTATAATCGTTTGGCTTTAATACTTTGAGTCACTGGCCTGGCATAAGTATTCAGATAAGGATTTCTGACCTTTCCTAAAAACTAGGGACTGATCATACAGCCAGTCAATTATGCCCCGTACACATGATCGGAAATTCCACCAGCAAAAGTCGAATGTGAGCTTTTGGTCGGAAATTCCGACTGTGTGTATGCTCCATCGGACTTTTGCTGGCGGAATTTCCGCCAGCAATAGATTGAGAGCAGGTTCTCTATTTTTCTGAAGGAAAAAGTTCTGTGGCAATGTCTGTGGCAATTCCGATGTGCAAAATTCCGGCGCATGCTCGTAAACAATTCAATGCATGCTCGGAAGCATTGAACTTTTTTTCTCGGCTTGTCGTAGTGTTGTACATCACCGCGATCTTGATGGTCGAAAGTTCAGAGAACTTGTGTGACCGTGTGTATGCAAGCCAAGCTTGAGCGGAATTCCGTCGGAAAAACCATCCAAGATTATTCTGACGGAAATTCCGCTTGGGTGTACGGGGCATTAGAATTTTCAGAAGAGTTCATTGGTGGTTGGTATTGCATTTGTCTAATGATAGGTTTACTTTAACCACTGGGCACTTAAACCCCCTTCCTAACCAGACCAATTTTCAGCTTTCGGTGCTCTCACATTTTGAATGACAATTACTCAGTCATACAACACTGTACCCATATGAAATTTTTGTCATTTTTTTCACACAAATAGAGCTTTCTTTTGGTGGTATTTAATCACCGTTAGGTTTTTTATTGTTTGCGCTATAAAAGAAAAAAGACTACAAATTTGGTAAAAAAAAGAATTTTTCTTTGTTTCTGTTATAAAATTTAGCAAATTAGTAATTTTTCTTCGTAAATTTTGGCCAAAATTTATACTGCTACATGTCTTTGGTAAAAATAAGTACAACTTGGTGTATATTATTTGGTCTTTGTGAATGTTAGAGAGTCCAAAAGCTATGGTGCCAATCTCTGAAAATTGATCACACCTGAAGTTCTGACGGCCTATCTAATTTCTTGAGACCCTAACATGCCAGAAAAGTACAAATACCCCCCAAATGACCCCTATTTGGAAAGAAGACATTCCAAGGTATTTGAAAAGATGCATGGTGAGTTTTTTTGAAATGGTCATCTTTTCCCACAATTCTTTGCAAAATCAAGATTTTTTTTTCTTTTTTTTCACAAAATTGTCATATTAGGTTATTTCTCACACATAGCATATGCATACAACAAATTACACCCCAAAACACATTCTGCTATTACTCCCGAGTACGGCGATGCCACATGTGTGAGACTTTTACACAGCATGGCCACACACAGAGGCCCAACATGCAGGGAGCACCTCCAGGCATTCTGGAGCACCCAGGCCAATTCTGACATTTCTTTCCTACATGTAAAAATCATCATTTATTTGCTAGAAAATTACATAGAACCCCAAAACATTATAATTATATATATATATATATATATATATATATATATATATATATATATTTTATATATGTTAGCAAAGACCCTAGAGAATACAATGGCGGTTGTTGCAACTTTTTATCTCGCACGGTATTTGCGCAGCAATTTTTTTTTTTTTTATTGTTCATTTTACTTTATTTATTTTAGTTTGACACTTTTTTCCCACCCAAAATTTTTTTGATCACTTTTATTTCTATTACAAGGAATGTAAACATCCTTGTAATAGGAATATGGCATGACAGGTCCTCTTTACAGTGAGATATGGGGTCAATAAGACCCCACATCTCACCTCTAGGTTGGGAAGTGTGAAAAAAAAAAAAAAAAAAAAAAAAAAAAAAAAAACCGATCCTGGCTTTAATCGTAGCGGTGAGTCGGTAGAAGCACCGGAGGGTGGCGGGAAGGGGGGGGGGGCGTCCCCTCTCGCCTCCCATAAGAATGATCAAGCAGTGGAACAGCCGCTATGATCATTCTCATGGTGTAGGGAATCGCCGACTGAAAAAGCTGATATCTGAATGATGCCTGTAGCTGCACCCATCATTCAGATATCCCCACACAAAGTCAAGGACGTCATATGACGGCGGGTGGGAACTGGTTAAAAATTGCGGGATATTGCAGAGTATTGCAGAGTATATTGCAGAGTATTGCTGGGTATATTGCAGAGTATTGCGGGGGTATATTGCAGAGTATTGCAGGGTATATTGCAGAGTATTGCAGGGTATATTGCAGAGTATTGCCGGGTATATTGCAGAGTATTGCCGGGTATATTGCAGAGTATTGCCGGGTATATTGCAGAGTAGTGCAGGGTATACTGCAGAGTATATTGCAGAGTATATTGCAGAGTATTGCCGGGTATATTGCAGGGTATTGCAGGGTATATTGCGGGGTACATTGCAGAGTAGTGCGGGGTATAGTGCAGAGTAGTGCGGGGTATAGTGCAGAGTAGTGCGGGGTATAGTGCAGAGTAGTGCGGGGTATAGTGCAGAGTAGTGCGGGGTATAGTGCAGAGTAGTGCGGGGTATAGTGCAGAGTAGTGCGGGGTATAGTGCAGAGTAGTGCGGGGTATAGTGCAGAGTAGTGCGGGGTATAGTGCAGAGTAGTGCGGGGTATAGTGCAGAGTAGTGCGGGGTATAGTGCAGAGTAGTGCGGGGTATAGTGCAGAGTAGTGCGGGGTATAGTGCAGAGTAGTGCGGGGTATAGTGCAGAGTATTGCGGGGAATAGTGCAGAGTATTGCGGGTTATATTGCAGAGTAGTGCAGGGTATATTGCAGAGTAGTGCAGGGTATATTGCAGAGTAGTGCAGGGTATACTGCAGAGTAGTGCAGGGTATATTGCAGAGTAGTGCAGGGTATATTGCAGAGTATATTGCAGAGTATATTGCAGAGTATTGCCGGGTATATTGCAGGGTATTGCAGGGTATATTGCAGGGTATATTGCAGAGTATTGCGGGGTACATTGCAGAGTAGTGCAGGGTATAGTGCAGAGTATTGCGGGGTATAGTGCAGAGTATTGCGGGGTATAGTGCAGAGTATTGCGGGGTATAGTGCAGAGTATTGCGGGGTATAGTGCAGAGTATTGCGGGGTATAGTGCAGAGTATTGCGGGGTATAGTGCAGAGTATTGCGGGGTATAGTGCAGAGTATTGCGGGGTATATTGCAGAGTAGTGCGGGGTATATTGCAGAGTAGTGCAGGGTATATTGCAGAGTAGTGCAGGGTATATTGCAGAGTAGTGCAGGGTATATTGCAGAGTAGTGCAGGGTATTTTGCAGAGTATTGCAGGGTATATTGCAGAGCATTGCCGGGTATATTGCAGAGCATTGCCGGGTATATTGCAGAGCATTGCCGGGTATATTGCAGAGCATTGCCGGTTATATTGCAGGGTATTGCGGGGTATATTGCAGAGTATTGCGGGGGTATATTGCAGAGTATTGCAGGGTATATTGCACGGTATTGCCGGTTATATTGCAGGGTATTGCGGGGTATATTGCAGAGTATTGCGGGGGTATATTGCAGAGTATTGCAGGGTATATTGCAGAGTATTGCGGGGGTATATTGCAGAGTATTGCAGGGTATATTGCAGAGTAGTGCAGGGTATATTGCAGAGTAGTGCAGGGTATATTGCAGAGTATTGCCGGGTATATTGCAGAGTATTGCCGGGTATATTGCAGAGTATTGCCGGGTATATTGCAGAGTATTGCAGAGTAGTGCAGGGTATATTGCAGAGTAGTGCTGGGTATATTGCAGAGTATTGCAGGGCATATTGCAGAGTATTGCAGGGCATATTGCAGAGTATTGCTGGGTATATTGCAGGGATGGCTGAGCATGGAGGGATAGATGGATGTGACTGCAATTGTCACTGAGCACTGCTGTGGGCACTACACATGCAGCCCACAGCGGTGCTACCATCCGATCCCTCCTGCTCTCCCCTCGCACTGTACCGATAGGTACACATAGGGGAGGGAGGAACCGGCGTCATGACATGACGCCGGTTTGTTTACATGTGATCGCTCCCTCATTTGATGGAGTCGCCATTTACCGTGATCCGTGATGCGCTGGGTCCTCTGGACCCGGCGGTCACCGAAGTTCTCAGGTGCGCGTCCCAGGGGGCGCGCGAGAGCAGGATTCTGGGATGACGTCCCACGGACGTCCACCCAGAACTAGCCGACCGCGCTGCAGCCATCTTTCGGCTATGGCCCGGTCGGCAAGTGGTTAAGTATTACTCTTTATGATCGTCTCCACCAGATAATCATCATCCTTATTTCATGTTCCACCCATCTCCATGTAGAGGAATGTTCTGCAGAAGATCTGCAGAGCACCAGAACTCTATCTATCTACTTATACGCAGAAAAGAGGATAATAGACAAAGACTACAGAAAAGTGTTTCAAATAAAGTCAAGTCTCACCTGAAAATCAGACAGCTGGAATACGGGACCATAGACAAAAGAGTGCACACACTTCTCAATACAAGTATTTAAGATGTTCCTCTCCAGCCCCACCTAGGATAGGACATCCCTCCAATTCCATTATAAGATGTAAATCTGCGGCCCCTCCTAGAATGGAACATTCCTCTGATTCTATTATAAGATGTAACTCTCTGGCCCCTCCTAGGATGGAACATGCCTCCAATTCCATTAAAAGATGTGAATCTCCAGCTCCTCCTAGAACTGAACATTTGTCTAATTCTATAAGAAGATGTGACTCTCCGGCCCCTCCTAGGATGGAACATTCCTCCAATTCCATTAGAAGATGTGACTCTCTGACCCCTCCCAGGATGAAACATCCCTTCAATTCCTATATTAGTTGTGACTCTCTGACCCTAACTTGGATGGAACATTCCACCAATTCCATTAAAGGATGTGACTCTCCGGCCCTTCCTAGGATGGAACATTCCTTCAATTCCATTATAAGATGTGCAAAATTACAAAATAAAGAATAAGGCGCTATACATGTTCATGTAAAAAAAACTATCACAAAGAAAACACTGCATCATAGTCAAATGTGCACGTAAATGAGAAAATAAGCAAGCATAAAGAGCATAGGTGAATAAATCCCAACACCAAAACGGAATGCTCTGAGATAAAACTTCTAGATCTTCCACCACAAGTGCTCAATATGAAGATGGCCACTCACCAGAGCTGTTTGACCCCTTTTTACAGGATGGTCAAGAAACACTTTGGGAACCCCAAATTGGCTCCACTAATGGCATGAATCCACTCCAATGATCACTCAGGAAGGAGCTAGAATATAAAATAAGACTCCACAGGAGACACAGATGAAAGTCTCATAGTGTAGTAATTTTTAATGGAATAAAAACAGCAGCAATAATAACAGTTACACTCACATGTGATAGTGCCTGGCCCCACACTAGGTGTAAACAGCGTGTGTGAGTCAACTGATCCCTGGAGGTAGCGTGCGTTCCACGTCTCACTCTGAAGGTGCAAAGCCAGGTGTGGTGTATCAAAAAATGGACCCGGAAATGACGGCGCCTCCGCTCTGACATATGTTTCGCCGTGAATGGTTCTTCAGGAAGTGATGGCGTGCCACTTCCTGCTTGCTTTTATGTGAATGGAAAGGCTGCTATTGGTGGGGCTCCTCCAAAATGGAGGAGAAGACAAAAATATAATACAGAATCTGCCTCTAGGGAGCGTCGATGCACACACGCTGCCCACACTGCACATAAATTGCTAACCTTACAAAGGGATTGATGAATAAACTAATACATACAATGTATTTAAAGTCAACCATCACCCAAACAGTGATAAATGGACTATTTGGGTGCATGGATGCAATATAGACCTGAGTAAGGTCAAATGGGTGTATTGAGGCTTAATGGAAAAAATTAGGACAGCACCATCAGGTGGTGAATATCCAAATGACCAAAATAACCATGCCTCTAATCTTCTATATGAAGGAGACAATTAGGACAACACCATCTAGTGGTGAAAATCCATATGGCCGAAATTGCCAATACAACCTATACTAACAGATCAAAAAAAGTTTTTTTTTTTTTTTTTTAGTCTTTGTTTTTTTTTTTTTTATATATATAATACACAAAGACAGTTTATATAATATCAATAAAAACTTCTGAAAATACATTAACTAAAAAATGGGTATTAAGATAGAAACCCTGAGAAACCAGGGCTCTAATCTAAAAGAAACAAACTTGCTAAAAACAACTATGTTAATGCAATCAATAATCAGTTAAAAACCATTTTAGATCAATAATGATGTTTAATCCCAAAGGCTGGAGAGATTGAAATCTATATATCCACTGCGTTTCCATCTGCGACACTTTTTTGGTCATGTCAGTTCCTCTCCAATGCTGGCGAAGCCTATCAATGCCGAAGAACCTGAGTAAGGAGGGGTCCTTATTGTGCATCAACCTGAAGTGGTTCGATACACTGTGGTGTTTGAACCCATTTTTTATATTATCTATATGTTCTCCCACTCTTTTGGCCATGGTTCTAGTGGTCCTGCCAACATATTGGAAATTGCATGGACACATGAGCAGGTAAGTAACATATCCAGTGTCACAGGTGATGAACTGCCTAATGTCATATTCCCCACCTGTAACCACTGATGGAAAGCTAGTTGCTTTCCTGGTTTTGTCCCTAGTAATTCTGCATGCTTTGCATCTCTTACATTTATAGAACCCATTGCAGTCCAAAAAAGAAGGGGGGTTTCTTAGGGGTCCGGATGACATTTTTGGCCAACATATTGCGTAACCCTGGGGTACTTCTATAAATAAACTTAGGTTTGTTAGGAAGGATCTTTCTAAGGGTTTGGTCTTTTTGTAATATTGGCCAGTAGGTTTTAATTATCCTTTCCACCTCTTTATATTGGAGATTAAAACCTGAAACACTTCTGGTTTCGGCGCCACATGGAGTAGTTACATAGTTACATAGTAGGTGAGGTTGAAAAAAGACACAAGTCCATCAAGTCCAACCTATGTGTGTGATTATGTGTCAGTATTACATTACATATCCCTGTATATTGTGGTCATTCAGGTGATTATCTAATAGTTTCTTGAAGCTATCAATGCTCCCCGCTGAGACCACCGCCTGTGGAAGGGAATTCCACATCCTTGCCGCTCTTACAGTAAAGAACCCTCTACGTAGTTTAAGGTTAAACCTCTTTTCTTCTAATTGTAATGAGTGGCCACGAGTCTTATTAAACTCTCTTCTGCGAAAAAGTTTTATTCCTATTGTGGGGTCACCAGTACAGTATTTGTAAATTGAAATCATATCCCCTCTCAAGCGTCTCTTCTCCAGAGAGAATAAGTTCAGTACTCGCAACCTTTCCTCATAACTAAGATCCTCCAGACCCTTTATTAGCTTTGTTGCCCTTCTTTGTACTCGCTCCATTTCCAGTACATCCTTCCTGAGGACTGGTGCCCAGAACTGGACAGCATACTCCAGGTGCGGCCGGACCAGAGTCTTGTAGAGCGGGAGAATTATCGTTTTATCTCTGCAGTTGATCCCCCTTTTAATGTATGCCAATATTCTGTTTGCTTTATTAGCAGCAGCTTGGCATTGCATGCCATTGCTGAGCCTATCATCTACTAGGACCCCCAGGTCCTTTTCCATCCTAGATTCCCCCAGAGGTTCTCCCCCCAGTGTATAGATTGCATTCATATTTTTGCCACCCAAATGCATTATTTTACATTTTTCTACATTGAACCTCATTTGCCATGTAGTCGCCCACCCCATTAATTTGTTCAGGTCTTTTTGCAAGATTTCCACATCCTGCGGAGAAGTTATTGCCCTGCTTAGCTTAGTATCGTCTGCAAATACAGAGATTGAACTGTTTATCCCATCCTCCAGGTCGTTTATAAACAAATTAAATAGGATTGGTCCCAGCACAGAACCCTGGGGGACCCCACTACCCACCCCTGACCATTCCGAGTACTCCCCATTTATCACCACCCTCTGAACTCGCCCTTGTAGCCAGTTTTCAATCCATGTACTCACCCCTATGGTCCATGCCAACGCACCTTATTTTGTACAGTAAACGTTTATGGGGAACTGTGTCAAATGCTTTTGCAAAATCCAGATACACCACGTCTACGGGCCTTCCTTTATCTAGATGGCAACTCACCTCCTCATAGAAGGTTAATAGATTGGTTTGGCAAGAACGATTCTTCATGAATACATGCTGATTACTGCTAATGATATCATTCTTATTACTAAAATCTTGTATATAGTCCCTTATCATCCCCTCCAAGACTTGACATACTATTGATGTTAGGCTAACTGGTCTGTAATTCCCAGGGATGTTTTTTGGGCCCTTTTTAAATATTGGTGCTACATTGGCTTTTCTCCAATCAGCTGGTACCATTCCAGTCAATAGACTGTCTGTAAAAATTAGGAACAACGGTCTGGCAATCACCTGACTGAGTTCCCTAAGTACCCTCGGATGCAAGCCATCTGGTCCTTGTGATTTATTAATGTTAAGTTTCTCAAGTCTAATTTTAATTCCGTCCTCTGTTAACCATGTAGGTGCTTCCTGTGTTGTGTCATGAGGATAAACACTGCAGTTTTGGTTACTGAAGCCCCCCGATTCACTCGTGAAGACTGAGGAGAAGAATAAATTCAATACCTCTGCCATCTCCCCATCCTTTGTAACCAGATGTCCTTCCTCATTCTTTATGGGGCCAATATGGTCTGTCCTCCCTTTTTTACTGTTTACATACTTAAAGAATTTCTTGGGATTTTTTTTGCTCTCCTCCGCTATGTGTCTTTCATGTTCTATCTTAGCCGTCCTAATTGCACCCTTACATTTCTTATTGCATTCTTTATAAATTCTGAATGCTGTGGATGATCCCTCAACCTTGTACTTTTTGAAGGCCTTCTCCTTTGCTTTTATATGCATTTTTACATTGGAGTTAAGCCATCCAGGATGTTTGTTCGCTCTTTTAAATTTATTACCCAATGGGATACATTGGCTAATGCCCTTATTTAATATGCTCTTAAAGCAAACCCATCTCTCCTCCGTATTCTTTGTTCCTAATATTTTATCCCAATTTATGCCTTTTAGCAAGGTTTGTAGTTTAGGGAAGTTGGCTCTTTTGAAATTCAGTGTCTTTGTGTTCCCTTCATGTCTCCTATTTGTGTGATTTATACTGAAACTAATTGACCTGTGATCGCTGTTACCTAAATTGCCCCGTATTTCCACATCTGTTATCAGGTCTGTATTGTTGGTAATCAGTAGATCTAGTAATGTTTTATTTCTAGTTGGTGCGTCTACCATCTGACCCATAAAATTGTCCTGCAAAACACTAAGGAACTGGCGAGCCTTAAATGAATGCGCGGTTCCCTCCGCCCAGTCTATGTCTGGATAATTAAAATCCCCCATTATGATAACACTTCCCATCCTTGCTGCTAATCCAATTTGTGATAGGAGATCCGTCTCCACTTCCTCCCTCAGGTTAGGGGGCCTATAGCATACTCCCAGTATTATTTTCCCCTTAGCTTCATCTTTTTGGAGCTCTACCCATAAAGATTCCACCTGCTCCCTAGCCCCCTCAGTGATGTCATCTCTCACATTCACTTGTACATTATTCTTGATATATAGGCATACCAGTGGCGGCTGGTGAAGTTTTAGGATGGGGGGCGCTGGACCCCGCCCTTCCTTTTTGACCCCTCCCACTTGGTGAAAATGGGCGTGGTTTCAGTGAAGTAGTGGGCGTGGCTCTAAGGTGGTGTAGTTAGCGTCTGAGATGAACGAGGGATGGAGGGAGTGGGAGAGAGGAATGAAGGGACAGCAGCCCCAGATCCTACACAACAATAAAAATGTGTATTGTAGAAAGTTTAACAACCAGCAGATAAAGATACTCCAAACACCTGGTGTTAGCACTTCAATCATCCCGGCACCATGGTTGTTATGGTGTCAGGATGATTGAAGCGCATTATTACTATTATTACATTGTAATATAAAATGAAATCATTCAACTCACCAAAATGCAGAATCAGTGGGAGCCCCGAGCGTGTCGCCTGCCACCAGATGCCATCAGGTGTCCCCAGCGGAGTCGCTCCTTACATGCAGCCTGTGTCACACAGAAAGCAACCAGCTGTGTGTAGAACATCTTATGTAGGACATACCATTTATTACATGTTGTACATAGCATGTTCTTCTACACATAACATGACATACACATAACATGACATACACATGACATGCCCTCCACATGACATCCACATGACATGCCCTCCACATGACATGCCCTCCACATGACATGCCCTCCACATGCCCTCCACATGACATGCCCCCCACATGACATACACATGACATGCCCCCCACATGCCCCCCACATGACATGCCCCCCACATGACATACACATGACATGCCCCCCACATGACATACACATGACATGCCCCCCACATGACATACACATGACATGCCCCCCACATGACATGCCCCCCACATGACATGCCCCCCACATGACATACACATGACATGCCCTCCACATGACATGCCCTCCACATGACATACACATGACATGCCCCCCACATGACATACCCCCCACATGCCCCCCACATGACATGCCCCCCACATGACATACCCTCCACATGACATGCCCTCCACATGACATACACATGACATGCCCTCCACATGACATGCCCTCCACATGACATGCACATGACATGCCCTCCACATGACATACACATGACATGATCCCCACATGACACACACATGACATGCCCCCCACATGACATACACATGACATGCCCCCCACATGACATACACATGACATGCCCCCCACATGACATACCCCCCACATGACATGCCCCCCACATGACATACACATGACATGCCCCCCACATGACATACACATGACATGCCCCCCACATGACATGCCCTCCACATGACATACACATGACATGCCCTCCACATGACATACCCATGACATGCCCTCCACATGACATACCCATGACATGCCCTCCACATGACATACACATAACATGCCCTCCACATGACATACACATAAAGCAGCCCAAACATATGTGTAGTCATGTGTAGGACATCATGCTGCAGACACCCACTCCTGGCCAGAGACAACACCTCGGATTGTAAGCACTTGTTGCTGTCATTATGGGATGGGGATGGATTCTCATTAGGTGACCAGTCACTGAATGGAGGCTTTAATTTGAGTGGGGTGGGTGGGGGAGGGAAGGAGGTCATTAGAGCAGCTGAAAAAAACTTCTTACCTTCCCCGGCCGGCCATCCTCATCATTCTCTGTGTCCTCTCCTCTGTCATGCTGCTGGTGTGGATGGAGGGATCACCAGCCAGATTCCAGTGCCCGGAGAGTCAATCTGCAGTCCTCATACTTCCTGTTTCCTCTGTCTCTTGGGCGCAATAAGACAGAGAAAACAGGAAGTGACATCAAACAGAGATGTCAATCAAACCACCCGGCCGTAGTACAAGCGCCGGGCGGATGCTACTTGGCGATTCGAGAAGCGCCCCAAGGCGGGCTAAACGTCCGCAAATGCAGCGCCACGTCTGCAATCTCGTGATTGCACAGACGTGGCGTTTCCCATAAGTGCACTGTGTCCGGCGTCGCACTGTATCCGGCGTCTGAACACAGTGCACTTAAGGACTTTTTCTTTGTCATTTTTTTATATTTAAAGGGCCAGTATTAAAATTTTTTTTTTTTTTTTGACTGCCTGGAGGGGGGGGCCGCCACTGAGGCATACCCCTCCCCCTTTTTTACCCTCTCTATCCTTGCGGTATAGGGTATACCTTTGAATGTTTGCCAGCCAATCATGAGAGCTGTTGAACCAGGTCTCTGAAATTCCCACAAAATCCAAATCCTCCTTGTACAACAGTATCTCTAGTTCACCCATCTTGTCCGCCAGGCTCCTGGCATTGGTGAACATGCCACATAGTTTAGACCGGTCGCATATTGTCCTCGTATTGGGTGTTTCAAGATTGCAACTTGGACTTGCTACTATACTCACCTGCTCCTCTCCTCGGCTCCCGCAGAAAGACCCTAAATTGACCTAAAAGACCAGCCTGAACCGCCCCAATCATCCACGGGATCCTCCAGGCTACTGCCGCCCACACATGGACCGGTTTGTGGAGAAAACCGGCAACCAATTGCAAACGGCCCTGGCGGTGCCGCCGGCCCGGCCGCAAATCGAGGCCCCGGCTTCGGCCTACACGGAGCCTCCTGGAGTAACACAGTCGTCCGCAATGGAGGTAAGTGGCTGCTCGGCCCCTCAGGCTTCCCTGCATGCCTCATCCATCCCTGCCTCCATACCACATGCCTCCACTCCACAGGCCATTTATCCACAGGTCCCTGGTTCACAATTCACAGGAGACAGTGACACAGACCGCATAGCACAGGCTGTGGCAGCTCTGCTATCCCCCATGATTGCTGCCTCTGTGGAGAAAGCAGTGAATGCAGGGATGAAGCAAATCAAGGCCCAGTTAGGAGAGCATACCACCAGATTAAACGATTTGGAGTACCGATTATCTAGCGTGGAAGAGGAGCTCTACCAGGCCCAGGCCACTGAAGAAACGCAGGACAAGACCAATCAATATATTATCCAAAAATTGGATGATTTAGAGAATAGGTCCAGAAGGAGCAACTTGCGATTTGTGGGGGTCCCTGAATCGCTGCAAACACAGGCTCTCTCTGAATTCTGCACCAGGCGCATCCCTGAAGAACTAGGCCTTCCAGGCCCCTGCATCGTGGAACGGGCCCACCGCATGGGATCCTTTAACACTAAACGCAAAACACCCCGGCCAATAATCGCTTAATACCTGAATTATTCAGATAAAGCCCTCATCCTACAAAAATTCAGACAAACCCGCTCACTCCAAATAGATGGAATAAGGGTGCTGATTTTTGCTGACTACTCAATTGAGGTATCAAAAAAGCGGAAAGCTTTCCAGCAGGTGTGCACAGAACTGCATAAACAACAAATAAAGTTCACACTGGCATTCCCAGCCACCCTCCGCCTCAAGACCCCAAATGGAGAGCAATTATCTTTCCAAGACCCCTCTGAAGCAGAAGCCTTTTTACGGTGTCAGCATGCAGACTTACACCCCCATACCCCCTCCAAGGCTGCCCCTTTCAGCCGCTCCCTGGACCAAAGGAGCCCGCAAAAGGATTCCCCTAAACGCTTTAGGGCCTCGGCCCCAGAACACCATCTTGTCACCCCTCGCTGAAAGGGAGTCACATACCATGTCTCTGTCATTCTCTCCGTCAAGGGCGCCTACAAGCTCTACTTGTGTGGTAACCACCATTTTGCTCCTAGGCGACCGCATGACAACTACTATGCTCCATGTTATGTTATTAAGCAATTAATACTATTTTGGTTATAAAATGCTTCTGTTTGCTCTACTTCTCCTCCTGGCCTCACTGTGTACCCTTTTTTTTTTTTTTCTCTTCACATTTTATCTCCCCACCTGTACATGACCCGAGGCAGCCGAGCATACTCCTCTCGCTAAAGTGGGGGCTCACATGCCACTCTACTAGGGTCTTGTATTGGGAGCTGACCTACACAGTGTCCCCATGCAGAAAAAAGAGAAGTTCACATGTTTGATTTGTATGTTTTCTTTCCAGGTTTCCCCCTCCTACTTCTATTGCCCCCTTCCCAAAAAAACCCGGGGCTCATTCACTACCCTTAACTCCCATCCACTACACTACTATCACAAGACCATAATCTACCATCCTGATATCAAATTAACCACTACTTCACTTGACCGCCTACACATTGATAAATCTAGAACAGCAGCCCAAATCCCTCTCTCCACCCCCCCAATATAAAAATAGTCTCCTGGAACGTTAAAGGCCTCAGATCCCCTAACAAGAGAATGAAGATCCTTAGACATCTTAAAAGACTTAAAGCTGACATCGCCCTACTCCAGGAATCCCACTTATTGTCCCAAGACTTCCACCGTATGAAAAAGCTATAGGTGGGCACAGTCATAGGCTCAGATGCAGTTGGGCGTAAAGCAGGAGTTGTTCTGCTAATACACAAAAATCTCCCTTGCAGAGTTCTCTCCGTAACAGCAGACACCCAGGGTCGTCTCCTCTCACCACATGTTCAAATAGGCAACAAGGACCTAGTAATATCTAATGTCTACGCCCCTAATAACCCCAACAAACAGTTCTATAGCAAACTCTCTACATGGCTGCTTAGCAATACACATCTTCCACACTTAATAGGAGGAGACTTAAATGACATTCTCCACCAGACTGACGACAGATCACCACCCAAACGTCCCAGGGCAGGATCCATCCCCACTACCCCTACGCATTTCGCATCCTCTATGGAATCTCTTCACTTCCAAGACCTTTGGCGACTCTCGCACCCAGTTGACCGGGAATTCACTTTTTATTCTAACCCCCACCAGGTCCTCACCAGGATTGATTACGTCTTTGGCTCCGACAACCTAATTCCTATGCTGTCCGGGGCAGCCATACATGACATTGCCATCTCTGATCATGTGCCCATCGAGGTAACACTCGGTAACCTAGATCTACCTCCCCACCCCAATATCTGGCGCTTCCCCTCCTACCTACACAACAACACTGATTTCCAACAGTTCATTGAGAAAGCTTGGTCTGAATATGCCACGGCCAACGCACCCCACATCAGTGATCCGAATCTCTTCTGGGATGCCGGTAAAGCATATCTTAGGGGACGGATCATCTCCTATGCCACCTCCTTCAAACGAAACACTTTAACAAACTACAAATCAGCCAGCGCACGACTACATCAGGCACAACGCTCCCTGATTACCAACGACTCCCCTGTCAGTAGAAACGAATGGCAGGCAGCCAAGAGAGCTTTTGATTTATGGGCGGAAACCCTTGAATCTACCAAAAAAGCACACTTGGATGCCACTCTTCATAAATTCGGAAATAAAGCAGGCAAACTGTTAGCCAGACTCTGTAAGGGTCTCTTCCGCCTGACCCATATCACCTCTCTTCGAGACAGTACC
Organism: Lithobates clamitans; assembly: GCA_037952925.1. Classification (NCBI taxonomy): domain Eukaryota; kingdom Metazoa; phylum Chordata; class Amphibia; order Anura; family Ranidae; genus Lithobates; species Lithobates clamitans. Next base: position 2,528,930 of record JBBGZY010001546.1, on the reverse strand, counting down.
GGTAACATACACTCCACACCGCAAACAATAAACAATGCCATGCTTAAATACTACTCAGCCTTATACGCCCCTGATTCCATAGATAGACAAATAGCACAGTCCTTTTTACAGAAAATCGACATGCCCAAAATCACTCCCCTACAAATAGAAACTCTCAATGCGCCCATCTCTCTCCCAGAAATCTCAACCACCATCCGCAACCTAACTCCTTCCAAGGCCCATGGACCTGACGATTTCACTAGCGAATTCTACAAAACTCTACAAAAAATCATAGAACCCACTCTCCACTCGGTAAACAACGGTATTTGGTCCGGCGAATCATACCTTCAAATGGGAAATCAGGCCATCATCAAATTAGAAAGAAGAAAGGCAAAGACCCCAAAGAGCCAGGCTCATATAGACCAATTTCACTGCTGAATCTGGATGTCAAAATCTTATCTAAGATCATTGCCACCAGACTCGCTGCTATCATCCCCTCACTGATCCACCCAGCCCAGTCTGGCTTTGTAAAAGGCAGGACCGCCACCCTGAACATACGCAAAGTCATGCTAGCTTTAGAACATGCAAAATATAACCCAAGCGAAGATTACGCCATCATCACGTTAGATGCGGAGAAAGCCTTCGATAATGTCAGCTTCGAATGGCTCTCCTTGGCAATGTCAAAAATGGGATTCACAGGCCCCTTTAGCCATCTCATTAATACCATGTATACAGCCCCTGCAGCTAGGCTGGTGGCGGCAGGCTTACTCTCAGAAAACTTTCGGCTCCATAAAGGAACGCGGCAAGGTTGTTCACTGTCCCCGCTCCTTTTCAACATTGCACTAGAACCACTATCCAGATATCTAGCCCAACCAGCCACACTTCATGGCATCAAAATTGGTAAACACGACCTGCGCACATCCCTTTTTGCGGATGATGTTCTTATATTCTCATCCGACCCCTCCTCTGACATACCCGCCATCAAAAAGATTTTCGATGAATTTAGATCCTGCTCAGGACTGCGTATCAATTATAGCAAGAGCAAAATCCTCCCTCTAGGTACCCTCTCCAATCCACCCTGGACTCAACACTCCATCTTCTCGGTAGCCAAGTCCCACATCACTTATCTAGGAATCAAAATAGGGAAACTACCCTCCTCTTTGTATCTCCTCAATTACCCCCCACTGATTTCTAAAATATCTCAGGAACTGGTAAACTGGATGGATCTGCCCCTCTCGCTCCTGGGAAGATGTCATCTAGTAAAAATGATTAGTTTTGCAAGACTGCTATACCCGATGCAAACTATTCCCCTACTCTTGTAACACAAGGATATCAAAATTCTAAATTCAGCCATTTCAAAATTCCTATGGCAAAACAAACTACCACGTATAGCCTTAAAAACTTTGAATCTTCCCAGACGCGATGGGGGAATTAGTCTCCCAAATATTAGAACTTATAACTTGGCATGCTTATTAAGAACCAGCTTGGACTGGATAACATGTTCCTCCCGCTACTCCAATTATCACATGGAAACTGAAATGGCTCACCCCTACTCCTTAGTGGCCCTTCTTCACTGCAAATGGAAATCAGTCCCCCCTCCTTACCAACACAACCTCCTCCTGAGAGACACAGCTATAGCATAGAGAGAAGCCCGAAAACTCCTCAAACTGTCTCCCTTCATGTCCAGCCAAATACCAATTCAAGGGAACCCATGCTTCCCCCCCTGGGATGGACCATAAACCCTTCACCATCTGGCAGGAAAAAGGACTCACAAAATTTTCTTCTCTATGTGACATGAAAACAGGACGTCCTCTCCCCTTCTCAACCATTGCAGAATCTTTCTCTCTTCCTCAAGCCCATGCATTCCACTATGGTCAATGCATCGCATTCTTAAAGGCCGCATGCAAAGAGGAAAACAAGAGGTTCAAACCTAATATTACGGACCGAACGCTCCTGGACGACTCTTATAAAATTTCTGACATCTACCAACCTCTCTTATGAGAGATCGTCCCCCCTCTGACTTCCTCATCTGTAACAAACTGGAAAAAAGACTTCCCGGACCCGGAAATGGTGCACAAAATTCTACAAGGCCTTAACAAAATACATCAGCTGATCCCCAATGAAGTATGGAGAGAAACTCAACTAAAGATCACACATCGAGCCCACATACCTTTCTTAGCCACCAAAACAGATCAGAGCAAAGCCTTCTGCCCCCTCTGCCCCCTCTGCCACCAACCGAGACCATCCCTGACACATCGCTTCTGGACTTGCCCCTCCATATCCATTTTCTGGGACCAAGTCCTATCCTACATTTTTTAAGTTACCCTACTAAAGCTACCTAAGGACCCACTGCTGCTCATCTTCGGTCATTGGGACCCTCAACTGCTGCCATGGTCTCAAACTACCAAAACGAATACCAGTGAAATCCCCAAAGAGCCCGTCTCCCACAAGGACTGGTCTTTGATCTGTCTCCTACTTGCACGGAGAACTATGCTGAAATGCTGGACTTCCTCTCACTCTCCTACCATTGCTTAAATCAAACTAAAGCTCCTTTTCCTACTATTTAAGGATCGTCTCAACACCGATTTCAACCATGTCAAATCCTGCTCTTGCTTCTTTTCCAGATGGCAAACCTTTATGCTTTCAGCTCTTTTCCCAGAGGAACAAGCCAACCTCAATCAATTTACGTTCTCATACTGCAGAACTTTAACCCCAAATCTAGAGGCCATGGATCCTCCCATTGGGAAACCCACAACCAATGGTCTCTAGCTCTTTCCAGCTTCGGCCTGCTACGCAAATCTCTCTTCAGGATGTCTACCCGACTAAACCATCCATCTCTACCAACAGTGTGCAGAATCTCACCTTAAACTCCCATTTCGGTCATGTACATCTGCTTTAATTACCTCACCCTGGTATAAACGTCTACAACCCCTAGATTGCTACATTGTTACCTCAAATTACTTTGTAAAAAATGTCCTTACAAATGCTTTTCTTTTGTTATCATGCTTTGCTTTTTATATCTTTATAAAATCTTTCTGAAAAAAAAAATACACTAAATGATTTGGCCACTAGATGTCCTCATTACATGAGCCCACAATTCACACACATTATATGTATACATAAAATATAATTATGAAATGAATAAGGGGGACATTAGTTGTATTATTATGGAAATGGATTAAGGGGTTGGGATAAACTCTGGCCAAAAGAATGACCCTTTGGTGTTGGGACTATGTAGGGACTATCCAAAAATCATCAGATAATGATTAAAAAGGAAAAAGTAATATTTATTGATACAAAAAAAGTAAAAAGAATCAGAGAATAGAAGTAGAAATGCAGAGAATGCAATATACATCACATTGATAAGACACTTCCAGGTCACCAAAGATCGATCGTCCCATACTGACCACGGAAGCCTATACAGAGGCATATGGGGAATGCAGATGGAGCTAAGAGGAAAAACAGAAGGAAATATTCTGATGTGCTCAACCAATCATCCGCCCGGAGTCCAGACCATGGGAGACAATCCCAGCATTGGGCCACAGATCTCCCAAAGGGGGCACGAGGCTGGGCCAGCCGACCTCTAGTTGGGAGTGTTGGAAAAGATGGCGGTAATAGGGGGAGCTGGAAGTGTATAAAGATATATATTTGTTTACTAGAAATCCTTCATAGAGATGCAGAATGTAGAATTCCACCAGCTACATTTCTTCTAATAGGAACAAAAGTCATTAAAAACATTTTTTTTACAGGGAAAGTGTAAAAATATATATTTTTTAAAATAAAATAAACAATAAAAAATAAGTAAACAAAGAGCCCCGCCCCCGCGAGCTCACATGCAGAAGCAAACGCATACGTAGGTCACGCCCGCATATGTAAACAGCGATCGAACCACACAGGGGCAGTTTTGATGGGGGCAGTTTGATGGGGCAATTTTGATGATGGCATTATTATGGGGCAATTTTGATTGGTGTAATTTTTATGGGGCAATTTTGATGGTGGCAGTATGATAGGGAAATTTGATGGGGCAATTTTGATGGGGCAGTATGATAGGGCAATTTGATGGGGCAGTATGATGGGGCAATTTTGATGGGGCAATTTTAATGGGGGCAGTATGATGGGGCAATTTGATGGGGCAGTTTTGATTGGGGCAAGTTGATGGGGGCAGTATGATTGTGCAGTTTTGATGGGGCAATTTTGATGGGGGCAATTTGGGACAGCTTCTGCAAAAAGTAATTACTTTTTTAAAAAGATGCTAATTGTAAATGATATCCCTTGTTTCTGTGCAGATTATATATAAATATATATATATATATATATATATATATATATATATATATATATATATATATATATATATATATATATATATATATATATATATATATATATATATAATCTGCACAGAAACAAGGGATATCATTTAAAATTAGCATCTTTAAAAAAAAGTAATTACCTTTTGCAGGAACTTTTTGTATTTCTAGATTTATAATCTTTGTAAATGTAGATAAACTTCCTGCTTCCTGGAGGGGGAGGGGGAGGGGAGCGGCGGCAACTTCCTCTGACACTGCTGTTGCTATGGAAACCTGACCTACACTCTATTATACGGCTCGTGCTGCTCTGAGCATGTGCGGGATCTGGAGGTGCATGCTGGGTAACCATGGAATACAGGAAGAGATACAGTCTGGCTTCAGATGCCCACACATGAGATGCTGCTGGGACTTACAAAAGTAAAAAAAAAATGCTGCAAAAATACAAAACGGACCTTCGATTACAGCATACCTTTACTAGAATACATTAATCATGAGAATTATAGGGGGAGTAACATTTCTCCCGGAGCACCGCTTTAAAGTGTGACCTCATATTATATGGTTTTGGTAAATCTGAAGACCGAAATCTGCAGAAAATCTAATAGTGTGTATGGGGGCTTTATACATCGATCAGAGCTAAGAATAGGCCACTGATTAGTGTATAAATGTCACTGGTAGGGAAGGGGTTTGGGGTGATCCAGGGGTTAAGTGTTCCCTGGGAGGTGTTTCTAACTGTGGGGGGAGGGGATTGACTGGAGGAGGACAGAGATCACTGTTCCTGATCACTAGGGACAGACAATCGCTCTGAACTCCCCTGTCAGAACATCGATCTGTTTGTTTACATTGACAGATCCCCACTCTGACTCTCTGTAGATCAATCGCGGGGGGGCCTGCTGAGCCTGCTGTAGCTGGTAAAGGGACTGCTGTACAGCTATGGCGATTGGTGGGAAACGATCCGTATGATGGTGGCTGGTCTGAAAGTGGTTAAGCTGGCCTATGGATGGCCAGGTTACTCTTTATTGGCTGTGAACCAAGCCGTCATCAAAGCAATCTAATTGGCTGTGTGCTTTGTGAGGACCAATCACATTCAGTAATACTGGAGCACTCTGCAATCACCACATATGTTTTTGTGTGCTGCAAATGCTTCTACTAGCTCCGCCCCCTGCTCTGCGGGGGGAGGGGCATTTATGAATCTTCACCTTGAGCACTGAATTACCTTGTCCTGCCACTGGGGGTGGGAGTGGGGGTGGGGAGCAGGGCAGAGCAGCTCTCCCGGAAAAGCTGCAGGAGCACCCGCCACTGGCAGCACTGCTGAGTGGGCGTTCCCATCCGGATCACAGTAGGGATTACATGATGTGTACTTCTTGTCTCCACTAAATAAAGCCCACTATCAGCAGTATAATGGGCGGGACTAGATTTACTCCGGACAAGTCTCTCTTATCAAGTGATGATCATTGGCTGAAGTGAACGGCCCCTCCAGGCCACCCAAAAGTAATGGAGCTGATGTGCAAAAACTGAGATTTACCTGAAGCTGCTTGCCATGGAAACACACGAGGTCTGCTTCACATCTAAGCAGTTCTGTGGGCGTCATTTCTTTGCCTGGACAGAGCAGTCCATATATTAGAACAGACTACTGCGCCTATGTTTCCTGATCCCTTTCTTAAATGTGTCTGCCCAGAAATGGCACGGTTCTTTTGTGTTTATGTGTGCGGGAAATGACACTGTATTGTTCAGTGCATGGGGGTGTCACTAAGAGTCAATGACACACCCACGTGTTTTCTATACGGGTGTGGAAACATGTACAATTCAAACACACCAACTCCTGCACGGACTCCCTCCCCCGACTCCCACTCCCGCCCTCAACTCCCCTGACTCCCTCCCCCGACTCCCACCCCCGACTCCCTCCCCCGACTCCCACCCCCGACTCCCTCCCCCGACTCCCACCCCCGACTCCCTCCCCCGACTCCCTCACCGACTCCCTCCCCTGACTCCCACCCCCGACTCCCTCACTGACTCCCTCCCCAGACTCCCTCACCAACTCCCACACCCGACTCCCTCCCCCGACTCCTTCACTGACTCCCACACCCAACTCCCTCACCAACTCCCTCCCCCGACTAATGCAGAATCAATGAGTGTGTCACTTGTCACTGTCGCCTGCCACCAGATGCCACTTGGTGCCCCCCAGCAGAGTCCCTCCTTACATCAGGCGCCCCCAGCGGAGTCCCTCCTTACATCAGGCACCCCCAGCAGAGTCCCTCCTTACATCAGGTGCCCCCAGCGGAGTCCCTCCTTTCATCATGCACCCCCAGCGAAGTCCCTCCTTACATCAGGCGCCCCAGCGGAGTCCCTCCTTACATCAGGTGCCCCCAGCAAAGTCCCTCCTTACATCCGGCACCCCCAGCGAAGTCCCTTCTTACATCAGGCGCCCCCAGCGGAGTCCCTCCTTACATCAGGCACCCCCAGCAGAGTCCCTCCTTACATCAGGTGCCCCCAGCGGAGTCCCTCCTTTCATCATGCACCCCCAGCGAAGTCCCTCCTTACATCAGGCGCCCCAGCGGAGTCCCTCCTTACATCAGGTGCCCCCAGCAAAGTCCCTCCTTACATCCGGCACCCCCAGCGAAGTCCCTTCTTACATCAGGCGCCCCCAGCGGTGTCCCTCCTTACATCAGGTGCCTCAGCGGAGTCCCTCCTTACATCAGGTGCCCCCAGTGGAGACCCTCCTTACATCAGGCGCCCCCAGCGAAGTCCCTCCTTACATCAGGAGCCCCCAGCAAAGTCCCTCCTTACATCAGGCGCCCCCAGCATAGTCCCTCCTTACATCAGGTGCCCCCAGCGAAGTCCCTCCTTACATCAGGCGCCCCCAGCGAAGTCCCTTCTTACATCAGACGCCCCAGCGGAGTCCCTCCTTACATCAGGTGTCCCCAGTGCAGTAGAATCCCTTGGCTCCACCTCTCACAGACCGGTTTTGTACCAAAATCCGTTTCCCCAAAAATCTGTCTTCCCTGGCTCTCGGCTGAGATCAGAACTCCACCCCTCCAGCCTCCAGTCCAGCTCCTCCTAATATCCGCCCCTCCAGCCCTCTGCACTGCAGCTCCTCCCACTCTCCTTCGCAATGTTATTCATCCATCTACCACCCCCGCCCCCAGTTTTCAGGGGGGGAAACTGTTTCAGGACAACACCATGAAAACTGGAGGCACGCATGGGGCAGGGGCGGCTGAATAACATTGCAAGGGAGAGTGGGAAGAGCTGCAGTGCAGAGGTCTGGAGGGGTGGAGTTTGGATCTGAGCTGAGAGCCAGGGGAAGCAGGAAAGAACAAAATCCCAGGATTTTAATCGGGATGGCCTCCGATTGGGATGAGGGTCCCAGAATCGGGATTGTCCCGGGAAAATCGGGACTGTTGGCAAGTCTGCAATAACCATCCAACAAGCATTTGAAGCAACAAAGTAATACTTTGACGAGTGACAGAAACACACATGATGCACCAGATCATCACTAAGAAAATAAAAAGAGAGGGGAGTAATGACAAACACGACACAGGGAATGGTGACATCATCACCAGTGGCCCCCAGAGCAAGAAGTCATTATTTCACCTGTGCACCACATATGAAAAACACACCACACATTACTAATCAAGGAATATACAAAGTTCCAGACATGTTAGGAGCATAGAAATACAATGCACATGAGGGGATAGACAGAAGAAAGAGTGCCATAAAGATTACGAGTGTCTGATTAGTAATAGAGCCATGGAAAGCTACAGGATAGAAACACAAGTGGGGGGCACTAACATGGATTGGGGTGTTAGTACAAATAGAGTTCTCTATTACTGGGACAATATGCAGATGGCACAGAGACAATGCACCAAAAACAATTATGCCTTGTACACACGATCGGACATTGATCGGACATTCCGACAACAAGATCCATCAGATTTTTTCCGACGGATTTTGGGCCAAACTTGTATTGCATACACACGGTCACACAAAGTTGTCGGAAAATCTGATCGTTCTGAACGCGGTGACGTAAAACACGTACGTCGGGACTATGAACGGGGCAGTAGCCAATAGCTTTCCTCTCTTAATTTATTCTGAGAGGCACTTTGTGCGTCGGATTTGTGTACACACGATCGGAATTTAAACAATCGTATTTTGTTGTCGGAAAATTTTATATCCTGCTCTCAAACTTTGTGTGTCGGAAATTCCGACAGAAAAAGTCCGATGGAGCCCACACACGATCAGAATTTCCGACAACACAATCCAATCGCACTTTTTCCATCGGAAAATCCGACCGTGTGTACAGGGCATAAGTTCCAATGTCACCAGTGGTGATTTCACGCATTTCAGTGCACGGCGTAGAAGTACCAGCAGTAAAGAGTCCATAAGAAGCCACAAATCCAGAGGTGACAATATCCCGGGTGATAGCACAACATCAAGAGGGACCTTACTGGTAACAAGTGTAAGGAATACTTCTAATATCACCAGTGGGCTAAAACTGCCACCAATAACTGGCTACAACTATTCACTGGTGGGAAGATGTTGGGACAGGTTATGGGGAAACTATCACTGGTGGGAAGATGTTAGGACAGGTTATGGGGAAACTATCACTGGTGGGAAGATGTTAGGACAGGTTATGGGGAAACTATCACCGGTGGGAAGATGTTAGGACAGGTTATGGGGAAACTGATGATGTATGCAGTGTATGTGATTATGGGTGGAGCCTGGCTTCCTCGAGACTTCCCGGCAGGGTGGGGGCGTGTGGATATCCCGCACGCCCCCTTGCTTGCTCTGCTTGGCGTCTACCATTAGGCGCCATGGCGAGCTCCACCCTGCCGGCGGCGTCCCGTGTTCACCTCCGGAGTGTTCATGGCGGTGTGCGCGTGCGCGGGGGCCCGGCGCGCGCACGCCGTCATGACGTCACGCGTTTTGCGACGGAGGTGACGACGGTGGTCGGGACCGGCCGGTCTTCCGGGACGCCGAGGGAGCCACACGTGGGCTGCAGCTGGCGGCCCACACGCCATGATCCTGGGTGGGTGGGGGAGTTGGGCACCTGCATGTGATTATCCTATCAGCCTCAGCTTAGCTATATATAGGAGACCAAAATGTTTACCAGTCAATAGTCTTTCCATGCTGGTCAGGACAAACGACATCTGTTTTCTCAGCAATTGCAGCTTGGTTTCTGCCAAGCCAACTAGCCTCATACCCCATACAACTTTACATAGCACAAGGTAAATTTAATATGGTTTTTAGTCACACCACTTCATGTCACATCCCCTTTTTTTCACACACTGCCATTCGGTTGGCTCTTCATCACTTTTTCATTTTTTCTTTTCCTCACAGTTTTTGTTTTGTTTTGTTTGGTTTGTTTTTTACCCTTCACCTTTTTGCTAACACTTGGACCGCCACATCATTACACCACGATTTTCCTCATCATGCACCTTCCCAAGGATTCCCTGTTCTCTCTCACTCACAGCACACATTTTCACTCACACATCAGGCACCACTTGCACATTGTATTGGGGTCGCTAGCAACACTAACTCAATTTGATCATTTATTTGTCTCATTTATGTGATCCAACTACCATCCCTGTAAACATACACACATTTTTGGTCTCCATATACAATTTAAATTAATACATACAACGATGACTTACACACTAATATGTTACTTTTCTAATGGCTGCTCATGGATATCTGTTGCAGGTGTTCGGTCTCTCGCTCCCCCGGGGGGACGTGCATCAGTGTGGCTCCTTGCAAGCCCCTGGGGGCTGGCTCTTTCCCCGGGTGGGGGGTGGGGATGGCCTGCACGCCGCCCGGACCCATCTGTGGCTCCCCAATGCTCCCACTAGACAAGTCTACCTCACTTCAACGGTAATAACCCATCATTATGTTTTATCCAATGTAATCTTTTATAGAAAATTATCTACCAGTCTCAATATTTGTATTACTTTATAGATTTAGAGGTGCCCCCTGAAGAGACCGCACTCAGGTCGAAACGCGTCGGGGCTTCGGCATTTTACTACACCATGTAATGTAATGATGTGATATGCACTTTGCCGTTTTATGGAATATGAACTCATTATTGAACCAGATTCAACATGTACATATGATATTGGACATTTTGTCAAATAAATTGTTTTATTAATGATCTTTGTAATGGTATACTTTGCTGCTTTAAAGCCCAATTAGGGGAATCCAAAATTCTTTTTATCTATTTCAGGGTGTGCAGCTCCCTTGTTCTCTCCTATGTATGTCTCCCCCTAGTTCTAACTGGCTACAACTATTCACTGGTGGGAAGATGTTGGGACAGGTTATGGGGAAACTATCACTGGTGGGAAGATGTTAGGACAGGTTATGGGGAAACTATCACTGGTGGGAAGATGTTAGGACAGGTTATGGGGAAACTATCACCGGTGGGAAGATGTTAGGACAGGTTATGGGGAAACTGATGATGTATGCAGTGTATGTGATTATGGAATGATTGGATGATATATATGTTATTTCTCACACTTCTTCTATGAGATAAAAAAAGAAACGTCTTAGATTTTTTTGGAATATGACTACCAAATGTTAAGATGATAAAATAGAGAAAAAAACTTGGAGGGAAAATTTGAATCCAATCCGGGCAGGGGGGCTCCAGACAATTTTTTGGGGGGTGCTATGGTGGTGATTGAGGAAAAAGTGAGGGTGCTAATGCGGCATGCTACCTGTGGGCGTAGCCAAAAGTGGGTGTGGTCAGCAAGTTGGCGTGGTCAGAAAGTGGAGGTTTCTTCTTGGCGTACAAGGGTGATCAGTATGTCCTGGCCTCTATATACCAATAAAAAGACAAAAAAAATTTGCACAACTCTACACTTCCTTTATACAATTCTACAAATGGACTTATAAGAGCAATGGTAACACCTAGAAAATAATATCCAGTGCAGATCAACCAATGTATTGCAACATAGTAGTGACTGTGTCACCCCCTCTGTAAATATATTTGGAGAAATTGCAGAGCTTCAATGTGGAAACAGTGGTGAAACCCCCTACATACTGTAGTGATGGGTTGCTATGGGTTACAACATCCACACATATCACCCTGTTGCCAGACCTCCACTAGACACTCCTTTAGTCAATGAACTGTCTCTGGCTTGTTGTTTTTATTAGGGGATTGAACTTGGTTGGGGAAAAGGGACATGGGATGCCCAAAGGATAAATGAGTTCTTTTTTAGAATATACAACCCCTGGCAAAAATTATGGAATCACCAGTCCCTGAGGATGTTCCTTCAGTTGTTTATTGTTGTAGAAAAAAAGCAGATCACAGACATGGCCAAAAACTAAAGGCATTTCAAATGGCAACTTTCTGGCTTTAAGAAACACTAAAAGAAATCAAGAACAATAATTGTGGTGGCCAGTAACAGTTACATTTATAGAACAAGCACAGTGAATACATTATGGAATCACTCAATTCATAGGAAAAAAATATGGAATCACCCTGTAAATTTTCATTACAAACACTAATAGGGCGTACACACGGTCGGACTTTGTTCGGACATTCCGACAACAAAATCCTAGGATTTTTTCCGACGGATGTTGGCTCAAACTTTTTTTGTCTACACACGGTCGCACAAAGTTGTCGGAATTTCCGATCGCCAACCACGCGGTCACGTACACCACATACGACGAGACTAGAAAAGGCCGGTTCAGAACCAAGCGCGGCACCCTTTGGGCTCCTTTTGCTAATCTCATGTTAGTAATAGTTTGGTGAGAGACGATTCGCACTTTTTCAGACTCGTGGCTTTCAGATCGTTTTCTGCCGTTCAGTTTGTGCTTGTGGGTTTGTATCTGCTCTTCAGTGCGTGCAAGCAAGTTCCGCGTGACTTTAAGTAGTCATTGTATTCTTGTTCGTTCGTTACTGGCTTTCAGGTCGCTCTTCACAGGCCTTGCTGTTCTTCAGTGCGTTCTGTTACTTCGTTCTGAGCAGCCGACCGTTTTTTAGCCATGTTTCGTATGCGTACTCCTCGTAGAGTTCGTGCTGTGCGGGGGCTTGGTGTTGGGGTCCTGACCTTGACACAAGTCCAGTCCATGAACAGGGTGGGGAGGAGTTCATGGACCAAGAATTGGTTGCTTCAGCGTGACCAGTTCTGTCATATGCCTTTGCTCCGTGAGATCCGTGAGAATAATCCTGATGATTTCAGGAACTTTCTCAGGATGACGGACCCCGTGTTTCACCGTCTGTTGGCTTCGCTGACCCCTTATATTAGCAGGCAGGATACCTGCATGAGGCAAGCCATCACTCCGGAGGAGAGGCTGGTCGCTACCCTGCGGTATTTGGCGACAGGGAGAAGCCTGCAGGACTTGAAGTTCTCGACAGGCATCTCCCCCCAGGCCCTGGGGATCATTATCCCAGAGACCTGTTCTGCCATCATCCAGGTCCTACAGAAGGAGTATATGAAGGTAAGATTTGTATCCTTTAATATCACATTTTATTGTATTTAATGTTTGCTAAAATATTGTATTTCTTTCCTCATTCCCTAATTACCATGATTGTAATATGCTGTGAATGTCCCCTTTGTTTTCATGCATGCTGGATTTTTATGTAATTATTATTTTAGGTCCTTCATACATATTTGCCCTTCACTAACCTCCCCAGCATGGTGTCTCCTGGCCTATATTCACCTCATGTAGTCACTTAACAATGTATTTTATCAGCTCCATAGTAGTGCTTTACCCCAAACACCCCCTAAAATGTTTGTAAATGTTATTTTTGATTTAAATTCAGGCAGAGTGGCAGAGGCTTTTTTTTGTGGTGTCCCCAAATAATTTTTAGTAACCCTCCCTCCCCCAACTGCTAAGTCAGCTGATCCCAATTCTCTATCTATCCTCAATCATCTATCTGCTGATTTTGCCAAACCCATACACACTATATCCACCTCTTTACTGGTCAGATTTATGGATGAATTCCCCAAACCATGTAGTGCAAGGGCCTGCCTGTATACTTTCAAATGGTACTGTTTAAAGTTTTTGTATCCTATTATTATCTTGACAGGTAATAGCAGAATGTCCAAATGTGCTCAAATGTGTACAGTGTGTATTTATATCTTTGTATTATGACACTTCTTACCTATCCAGTGGGCTGCCAATAGTGTAAAGTAAGGAGGGGCTGGCCAAAGTAACACACATTATTTATGCATTCATCTCTCTCTGAAGTGAAGAGGGTTACCTGTCCAAGATTTCCACACACCCCCTATAATGTTAGAAATGGGGTTAGCCTCGAGAGAAGATGGCTGTCTAATACTCAGGCTCCTGCTCACCACAGCCGTTAATCAGCCTAAACCGGGGATCACCGACACTATTTGGCCACCCATTATGGGAACTTCTTCCCGCGGAAGCTCGCAGTCTCGATCCCGCTCCCCGAGAGAAATTGCCGGCCGCACGAACCACACTATCCCAGAGATATTCCGTACCCAGCGGCCTAACATGGCGGCTCCTCTTCCCGCCTCGTCTCCTCCTCAGGAACAAGCAGAGATCATCCTCACTCCTACCGACCATCACATTCCACCTCTGGAAACCGACAGCACTTCACTCCGTCAACCGAGCCTAAGAGATCTCCAGGCAGTGGCGGCTGACATAAAGGACACCCTGTTCACGGCCATATCTGACCTACGACATGAACTGCAAGCCATCACAGGGAGAATACAGCGTGTCGAGGAAGGAGCGGCACTACAAAGCTCAGAAGTGAAAAACCATTCATTACAAAGTAGACTCCCACACCATGCAACTCAGAGACCTTCAACGACATGTTGAAGATCTCGACAACTAGGGTCGCAGGCACAACCTAAGGGTGAGAGGCCTGCCCGAATCAGTGGAACAAGACCAGCTTCTCCCGACTGTCACAGACCTCTTCAACCGCTTACTCGATAGGCCTAGGCAAACACCACTGGCAATGGAACGTATCCATAGAGCGCTTCGCCCCAGAGGCAGAGACGCAGATCCCCCGAGGGACATTATATGCTACATCAATGACTTTGCTATAAAAGAAGAAATATTCAAGAAAACTCGTGATAAATCGCAATTGGAATATGATGGATGGCGTATCTATATTTACCAGTACCTGTCAGCAATTACACTGAGACATCGTAAAGATCTCCGGCCGCTATTAGATGTCCTGCGGACCAAAGGAATCCGCTACCGCTGGAGATTCCCTTTCGGTTTATCTGCCTCTCACCAGGGCCGCTCTGCACTACTGAGAGTCCCAGAGGAACTCGATGCATTCTGCCACACCTTAGACATACCATATGTGGAGGTCCCAAACTGGTATGCGGAATTTAATATCTCACCTCCTGCCCGACATCCACTTGCTGAGGAACAGATGGATGCCCACAATACCAGCTTCCGTAGACACAGATCGCCGTCACCTGCCAGACCCAACTCTTCACCGGGACTCCGACATCCGCCTCCAAGCCCCATGACAGCGCCCCTACCTCGCAGAGCTCGCCGGGATCGTTGATCATCCGTGTCCTTAAGTAAGATGTCATCACAAGACACTCTCGCTGACACTCTCCACGTAATCCTCTCACCTTCTCCTCTATACTCGCATTCGGATCACTGACTGCTGCCTCTACTATACCTACTGACACCCGCCAGACATAGTACCGTACCACCCGAACGCTTTGCAGTATCACCCGCAGTCATGACCTGCTATCCGATCCCTTCCACCTCCACACTGATCCGGACGACCACCCATGAGACTGCACACTGATCTCTCTACTCCTCATCCCAGCCGTTCTCTAACTTGACTAACTACATGCCTGAAACGACCAAGACCTCCGCGCTGCAGACATCGCTCACCAACGTGCCACAGACTACCCCTATGGATCACCCCATCTCTCTCCTTCACTGCTAAAAGTGGACGCAACAACACAGTCTCGACATCTAGAACCTCAGCATATGTTTTACCAGACATACTACCCGCTGACCTGTTCCCTAAGAAACATCCGAAGGGTAAAATGTAAAATGTACAATGTTAGACTACTGTTATAAGTTATGTTTTTAAGCTGTAGTTACCTCCCGTATTGGGAAGACACGATTACACCTCACCACACACTGATAACACATGTGTCAAATCTCTCTTGCTATAACCGTATTGCCAGTTTAATCCCCATCCATCCTATTGGACCTCTCTGCCACTGTCAGTTATATGAACTACTGCCCTCTGCTGACATCTGGTTCATATCACAATCACCTCTACACGCACTGTTCCCTCAATCACCCCCACGCACTGCAAAAAAAAAAAAAAAATTATGCATTAAGTGCTTCATACCAGACTGACACCTCTCACCACCCTAACTATGTACTGGCAATACATTTACCACAATTCAACACGCAAACACATACTTATCCACACGACTGATTAGAATCTCATACCCTTCTTATCCTACTCACGTTAAATTCAATTTACTTTCTAATTGATATCAGTTTCTTACATACATGTATAACTATATTAAGATTAACGACTGTTATTTCACATGGCTTACTGCTTTATTTGCTCTGCATTACGCTGTCATATCGCATCACCCTGCTACCTAGCTTTACTTCCTACTTTCCACGATAGCGAGGGACTGTTATTGATATCCCCATTGGTGACTACCCCACACTACATTCATGTGTCCTTATCCTAAAACCACATATTAGACGAAAGCTCCACCTTTCCAGATCTCTAAAATAATAACTGCTGATTATAACACTCTGCTAAACCTCTCCTCGCCACGAATTACCCGAATCTTAACTACACCTATAGACTCATTACACCACACATCCTGGCATACGTATTATATACACACCCCCTATCTCTCACCGCTTCTATATACCAAGGCTGCTGGTGAGTATGACCTCCCTAATCGATCTTTTCACTTTTGTAACTACCTCTGGATTGCCGGACCAACCCCCACACAGTGGTTAAGCACACTTTACTGAATCTCCCATATTCACTAACATTGAACGACCACTGACCCAAACCGGTTAGTAAATTCTTGTGACTCTACTCACCTAATTAGGTGATAGAGATCTCAATTATCGCCGGTGTCCTTCATTCACCCTCCCCCAAATTCTCCGATTTACCTCACCAATCCACGTACACCCTCCGCTTCAACCCATCACACCCATTGCCGCAGCTCCTGTTCTCCTATCTAGTACATACAAACTCTCACACAATGACAAACTCATCCAGCAACACAAATAGCTCCTTGCTCAAAATAGTTTCACCCAATGCAAAAGGCCTTAACACGCCGGAGAAATGCTCTAAGCTCCTCCTCACCATGTACCGAAGCAAGGCCGATATTATATTTCTCCAGGAAACTCACTTTCGCTCTAACGCCACTCCAAAGTTACAGAACTACCGCTACCCCACGGCGTATCACGCTACCAACCCGTTACACAAATCGAAGGGCGTCTCCATTCTTATTGCGAGATCCTGCCCCTTCCAAATCACTGATTCACTAATAGATGTGGAAGGCAGATACTTAATTTTAAAAGGGTCTCTTCTCAATAGAAAACTCACTTTGGCTAACATATACGCCCCCAACCTCCGTCAGGTACCCTTCTTCAAAAGGATTACGAATACACTCATGACCTTTCAAGAAGGAACCCTTATCTTAGGGGGAGACTTCAACGTCCCACTTAACCCTATACAAGACACATCCACCAGCTCTTCTTCACTCCCGTACTCGGCCCTTAAGGCAATTAAATCTTCACTCAAACAGCTACTGCTCCATGATACATGGCGCACTCTGAATCCCAACGACAAAGACTACACCTTCTACTCTGCACCTCACGACCGATATTCAAGAATAGACTACATTTTTATGACACAGCAAGGTCTCTCTCTACTCCACCAAGCCTCCATTGACCCCATGCTCATTTCGGACCATCACCCCATCTCTCTCACACTTAAACTCCCGACCACAACACCTCGCTCACACACTTGGAAATTAGACCCATCATTATTAACTGACCCCTCCATTGCGGCTGAGGTAGAATCCAGTCTCAAACACTTCTTCCAGGAGAATAATTCCAAAGATACCTCATCGCTTACTAATTGGGAAGCACATAAATGTGTTATTCGGGGAGTCCTGCTTGCGGCGACTGCTAAACGAAATCGCGAACGAAAAAAACGCTACTCGGAATTGCTGAATAAAGTACATAGACTTGAAGGCACACACAAACATACTCAAGCTCTATCCACCATGGAAGAACTAATCCAAACTAGAAAAGAACTATTAGACATGTTAGACACACAAATCCGACGCAACTACATCCTCTCTAAGAAAACATTTTATGAGTATGGCAACAAGGCCAGTAAACTACTTGCACTAGCCTTACAAGCGACAAAAGCCTCTACAACAATTCATTCCATCACTGACCCGTCGGGCTGCAAATTTACCAAAACTTCAGACATTGCTCGACAATTTGTCCAATATTATAGTAAGCTATATAACCTTCATCCAACTAATAACCCCGCAAATGAAAACGCAAGAAAAGAAATGATCGTAGACTTTCTGAAACAATATGGCCCAACCCCTATATCTGACTCCACAGCCCAAACACTAGCTTCCCCCCTTACAAGAGAAGAAATAGACATAGCCCTAAAGCAACTAAAATCAGGTAAAAGCCCCGGTCCTGATGGCCTAACAGTTGGGTATTATAAAACATACGCAGATATTCTCACCCCCTTTTTCATAACAGCCTTTAATTCTTTCGCAACTCCCACGCCACCGCCTTGGTACCTTCTGACTGCCCACATAGCTGTTATTCCAAAACCAGACAAAGACCCTTCCCTAGTAACCAATTATAGACCAATCTCGCGTCTTAATGTTGACCTTAAATGGTATGTGAAAACTCTAGCGAACAGAATCCTACCCTTCTTACCCCAACTTATAAATCTTGATCAGGTTGGCTTCGTCCCGGGGAGAGAGGCGAGAGATAACACTCTCAAAGCTCTCAATATCCACCATTGGCTCACATCCAGTAGCTCACGAGGATTTATGCTTTCTCTCGACGCGGAGAAGGCGTTCGACAGAGTGGCATGGGACTATATGTTAGAAACCTTACGAACTATTGGTCTTCCCCCAACAATGCTAAACTTCATATCAGCCCTCTACTCTAACCCTACTGCCAAAGTCCGAGTAAATGGCCACCTGTCGGACACCTTCTCCGTGTCGAATGGAACTCGCCAGGGTTGCCCACTTTCCCCCTTAATTTTTATCCTATCACTAGAACCCTTCCTGAGACGCATAAGAGCCAATCACGACATTAAAGGAATAAATATTAAACAACGCACTTATAAACTAGCTGCCTTTGTGGACGACATACTCCTCTTTCTTACAGATCCGCTCACGACAATACCCAACCTCCTCAAGGATTTTCAAACCTTTCACGCCATTTACAACCTTCAAATAAACTTCTCGAAATCGACAGCCCTCAACATCTCACTTACCTCTGAAACCTGTCAACAATGCCAACTCAACTTTCCATTTTCATGGAACAATCGATCAATCCCATACTTAGGTATCTACCTACCAACCTCCTTAAAGGACCTATACTCCTTGAATCACGCCACAATCCTACAAAAAATACAATTAGACTTAAAAAAATGGTCCACAGGACTTTTTTATTGGTTCGGCAGAGCCGCGATCATCAAGATGAACATCTTACCCAGAATCTTATATATTCTACAAACCATTCCAATTAAACTCCCACAGACGTTCTTCTCAACCTACCAAAAAGCTTGTACAAAATTCATTTGGGGTAAATTGCGACCGCGACTAAGCTTCCAGCGACTGACCACCCCCAAACTATTAGGAGGCATTGGTCTACCAGACGTACGCAAATATCACCAAGCGTGCCATCTCACGAGAATTATAGATTGGAATGTACACTCTAAACACAAAGATTGGGTTCATTTAGAACAATCATTCTCTGAATTTCCATTACCTAATCTTCCCTGGATCACTACACTTAACATCCCCCCTGAAAATAAACAGCACCCTCTAATTAACCCAACACTGGCCTCATTCCGTACATCCTGTAACCACCACAAGATCTCCTCACTTAACGGACCAATGACTTAACTCCGCCTTAATCCGGACTTTTCACCAGGAATGCACATATCCTTCTTAGCAGACCTTTGGCCCCATTCTACCGTCAGAGCAGCACATTTCTATGACGGAAATCATCTCTTGTCCCAACCAGAGTTGGCATCCAAATTGAACACAGATTCTTTCCCATTCTGGACATACGTCCAATTAAGACATTTTTTTACCAAACCTATATCCAAACCTGAATGGTCCAGACAAACCACCACGTTTGAAAACCTATGTTTAAGCAACGAACCCCAAAAGCACCTGATATCACAAACATATGCCCTCTTATTCACCACCCGCACTCCAACGAAACACTGGACCACCCAACAATGGGAACAAGACCTCTCTGTAAACCTTACTGACCTAGAATGGGAGAAAATCTACACTCTGACCCACAAAGGTTCCATTAATGTACAAATACAGGAAAACGCGTTTAAACTACTTTCCAGATGGTACAGAACACCACTTATGTTACACCATATAAATCCAACTCTTTCCCAAACTTGTTGGAGATGTAAAAAGGAGACTGGCTCGCTTCTGCATATCTGGTGGACATGTACCAAAATCCAACCCTTCTGGAAAGAAGTCCACAAATTAATAGGCCAAATAACTACGTATATATTAGATTTCGACCCTGCAGTATTCCTGCTCCACCACTCTACGACACCATTCTCGACATACTTTCGTTCTTTAGCTATGCACTTGGTCAACGCTGCTAAGATGTGTATCCCTCTCAAATGGCGCTCTTCCGAACCACCAACTATAGCAGACTGGTTTACACGCACACAGAAAACAATGGTCATGGAAGACCTCATACATCAGTCCAAAGAAACACCAACTAAATTCACCAAAACATGGACATGCTGGATACACTTTACTACCACTGATAATTATAGAAAATACTTTGACTAAGGGGAGTATAGGGGCTGTGGCGGAAACTAAACTAAAACATTATATAACTACTTCACCCCTCCTACCCATTAATTCTCCTTCCCTCCTTTATACCAAGAACAACTAATAAAGCTCATCACACTTATGATGTTACTCGCAAAATACATACCCCTTAATGATCTGACCCACTACAATCCCCCCTCCTGTATCCCTCCAGATTACCCCCTATTAACCCCCATCCCCCTTACCTGTCCAAAGGTAACACCATTTGAACTAATCTTAACACCAAACATTAAAGGAAAAAATCAAGACTGGATGACTTTCCTTCCTACCCACCTCACATTAATCATTATCCATGAAAACTTGTAAAGATAGGCTACTACCACTCAGTAACGTAATTGCTACCGTATTCAATATTTACTACATACTAAACTATATACTTGTGATGTACAATCAGCCTTTACAGTTTCTGTATAATATCTTTTTTTCTTCTCACATTGCTAGCGGCTGCGTCCGCAAGTCTATATTTCAATATCTTTGCATTATCTTTATGCTTTTTTCCTGTTACCTGTTGTTTAAAACTCAATAAAATCTATTAACAAAAAAAAAAGTTCTCTGGTAAAGTTAAATTACATAATAAAAGTAAAATTAATACAATTAAGCTTTGTTCAAAAAATACTTAATGGAAAAGCTACTTACAGAAGATTCAATTACTAATTCATTTTTAATTATGTGATATCTTTTATTATTGTTTTAAGTACAAGACTCTTTTGTAGAAGGTTGAAAAGTACTCATCACATCTTATGTTTTATTTTTAATAAGCAGAACAAGAGAGTGTATGCATATTCAGTTTTATGTTAAAAAAAATCTTTCCTGCAAAAAGTATATTATTTCATGATCTTTGGTTATTAGACAGCTGGGTACTTTCACCCTTTTCCTGAGTTAAGTGCTTACATGTCCGACTGGAAGAGATCTCAGGGTTATCATCTAACTGATAAACGGGAATCTGGAATACGTTCTTTAGTCTATTGTTCTTCTCTCTGACCTACATAAATAGAATCAATGTCAGAGTTTACTCATTAAACTGTCATTAAACCCACATTATTAAAAACTATTAATAAATGCTGTATTAAATGCTGAAAAAAAAAAAAAAAAAGAAATGGCCCATGAGAGGGGGGGAGGGGGAATATGATAGGTGTACCTTATACTTTGGCCTTGTTAAATTCCCCTTACTAAATGCTTGTGTCTAATCTGCTTGCCATGTTTCTGTGAAAAAATAGTAATGTTTATTGTTTTTTCCTCAACAGTTTCCTTCCACGCCACAGGAATGACAGACTGTGGCCTCCCACTTTGCCCAGCGGTGGGACTTTCCTAACTGCGGAGGGGCAATTGATGGGAAACTTGTCCACATCGTCCCACCACCCAACTCGGGGTCGTACTATTATAATTACAAGGGGTTCAATAGTATAGTGATGTTGGCGGTGGTGTCGGCTAATTACGACTTCTTGTATGTGGACGTGGGGAAGAATGGCCGGATGTCCGATGGTGGAGTCATCGTCCAGACGGAGTTCTACAGGCGTCTCCAGAATGGCAGCATGGACTTGCCAGCTCCAGAGGACAATGTTGAAGGACTCCCATTTGTGTTCGTTGCTGATGAAGCGTTTGCACTGGGGGAGCACCTGATGCGGCCATTCCCAATGAGGACCCTCACCCCGGAACAGAGGGTTTTTAATTACCGGCTGGCCAGAGCCCGAAGAGTGGTGGAGAACACATTTGGAATCCTGGCCAGCCGGTTCCGCCTATTTATGACACCCATCCATATGGCGGAGTATAAACTGAACCATATTATACTTGCGTGCTCTGTTCTCCATAACTTTTTAAGGAAACATTCGGCCAATTATGCTGGCTCAGTTGGGCTTGAGGCCGGAATCCTACATCAAACCACACTGACGGCGCTTGAAAGTGGCTGTCCTGGCTTGCCCTCCCTGAGTGCCCGTGATGTCCGGTTACGCTACCTGGAGTTCTTTGCGGGTAGGGGGGCTATCAATATGCCAGACAATCTGTGAAGCCTTTTTATAATTAAAAAAAGAGAGAAATTCTTGGTGGACATTTACTGCTTGTGTTTGTTTTAGCTGACCCTGACAGAAATGTGTTGAGTCCAGAAAATGTTGTGATTGTGCAACCTTATACAAAGCACTGTTGGCTGTTATTTCCTAAATGCAAAACACATTTCACTACAAGTGCACTTGCAACTGCACTGAAACTGCATTTGTAGTGCAAAGAGGATTTGCCCTTAGGAAATAACCCCCAGCAATTACATCACCCCAAAAGTATTGTATTGTAGTGTTGAGACAATAATCCACACATTCTTGAGTAAGCAACTTTTTTATACCTGCACAATCACATATGCATTTACCAAAGGTTTTTAAAACAAACCAACATGTTTGTTGTGTAACAATTTTTGCAGTAGCATTATCAAAAATCGAAATGTCCATTTCAGATAAAACAGGCCTGTGTAAAACCAACAAGAAAGACAAAAAACTTGAACTTACAAAGTTCACATTAGGTAAAACCTGAAGGCTATATCAGACGTCAGTATTTAGGAACTGGGTTTGATATAGCGTTCAGATGGGGGGAAATCACCCCAGGAAAAGACAAATTTGGAAGATGCACACCAATTTACAAATGTCAACATGTGCTATCTGCCATCAGGGGGGATCAAGGGACGTGTTTTGGGGGAGCAAGCCCTTCCTCAACGCTACTTTATAATTGAGGAAGGGGTTGCACCCCCAAAACGCGTCCATTGATCTCCCGTGATGGCAGATAGCACATGTTGACACACTGTGTGCATCCTCCAAATTTGGCTTTTCAAAACATTGCAAAAAAGTTTTAAAAAATTGGACCACAATCCAAAAAGTGATTTTGTGGGGTTTTAAATTCGCCCCAAAACATCAATGATGTTATTGTTTTTTTTAATAACATCATTGATTTTTTGCTGTATGTGTTGCAGTTCTACATTACACCCCATGATCTCCCCGATCAGGATCTGGGCACTTTCTGATGTGAAACGTTCTGTATCACGATCACCTAAAAAGAGAGAAACAAAACAAAAACAGGTATCAAAAATCTGCCACCATCCATCTCTTTTACCTGAGCCTGTGGTCGCAGACACTCACCTGTTGTGGTGCCAATCTCCACCACATCTTCTTCTTCCTCCTGCTCAGCTTGGGTTGGTGGTATTTCACCTTCTTCCAGAGGTGGGGGGTCTCTGGTCTCCTCGGATGAGGGGTGTCCTCCGAGTCTTTTCTCCCCTATGTAAAACAAAAATGGTATAATTAGCACACAGATATTTGATGGCAGAACTAGAAATAGGAAACATTGCTTGGAAGTGGGGTACAATTGTCTATTTTAGCCGAGTTCCAAGATGTATTTTTTTTATTGGCCTTTGTCAAGCTGCAATACTTTACCTGTTTGGTACAAGCTTCACAGATGGAGACCCCCCTATAGTATACACTGGAGCACCTGTGTGGCCCCCCTAATAAAAATGGTGTTCTTGTGTCCCACACTAGTGCTCCAGTGTCCAGATGTGAAAACAGCTGCTCAGTGTCCTCTCCTTACACACAATCTAGTTTGCATTTCATTCTAGTAACAAACCCATCTACACAAACAACTATTTGGCATCCAAGTATGCCCCAAAAAAATGTGGGAAAATGCATATGGCCTAAACAATGGTGTTTTAGAGGCCGAAAGAAAAATGTTTGATACGAACGAATAATGGGCTCATGAACATTAAAGTTGCTCTTTTAAACGTTACAATTAATAAAAGCATATGGAGCAGCACAAACGCAATAAAGACAGAAAGAATAGGAACACAGCACAACTACTTACTTTTTTGCAGCACTCTCCGGATCTTTCGGTACTGCTCTGGCTCTCTCAATTTCAGGTCCGACCACCGCTTCCTGAGCTGATCTTTCGATCGTCGTACCCCGAAATTCTTCTGCAGACTTTTGATCACTTTTGCCATGATCTTGGCCTTTCTGATATTGGGGTTGGGGTAAGGCCCATACTTTCCGTCATAGTCGGACTTCTTCATGATGTCGACCATCTCCAACATCTCCCCAAAGGACATATTTGTGGCCTTAAAACGTCTCCTTCTGGATTGGGACGTGTCCGGATCCGGGCTTTCCTCCTCCTCGTTGCTATAATTAGCACGCATCTGCTCTGACTCCGCCATGTGCTCTTCACCCACTGCGCCGAACGAAAAGGGGCGGGGAATAGACTAGAAAGAACGTCAGGGGCGGGGTAGTTACACGCATGCGCAGTGTGTATAAAGCGTAACACGCGTGCGTATTACGTACGATCTGTGAGCGGAGGAAGGAGCATTGGACGCGCTGATCGTAAGAACGAAGGTAAGAGACAAACTTGTGCCTATACTGCTTCTACATTGAGGCCTATATTGTAACAAGATTAGGAGAGTTTTGTCTGACATTAGGCTTTGTCTTGTGTTGTGTCTTGCAGTGAACATGGATATCTTAGTGAAAGACAATGACTTCATCTCAGTATTCATAGATATCTTAAGGGAGCTGCCCTGTCTGTGGGAGATTAAACACCCCTATTTCAAGAACCAAGCAAAGAGGAAGGCAGCACTGGTGCAATTGTGTGAAATTGTGAAGCAGGTGATCCCCACGGCAGACATCACCTATTTAAAGATCTTCATTCGTGGCCTGAGGAGTACATATCTAAGGGAGCGCAAGAAAGTCCTGGATTCACAGAGATCCAGAGCAGCAGATGACATCTATGTCCCCAGGATGTTGTACTACGACAGGCTGCATTTTCTGGCAGGCCAGACTGAACCCAGGCCATCCCTCTCCAGTCTTCCTTCCATGCTTCCTTCCCCCCCGGCTGAGGCTTCTGACGCCCAACCTGGGCCTTCCAGGCCGCATGTGGAGGAGCCCAGATTGAACCAGGTATAGCATTCCTCTAAATATTTCTGCTTGTCCAATCAATGATGTTAACTAGATGTTAGTTGGGAGTACTAATTTAGGATTGTGATTGATGATGCAAAACATTACAACCATGGCCCTTTTTCATACACAGGGAAGTCTCAGCCAGGAGGTGGCCGGGCCGAGCCGGCTGGCTGATCTGCAGGTCCCTCCACCCCCCCTGAAAAGAGAAAGAGGCAGTAGGAGGAGTACCCTAGAGGAGGCTACCAGAGGACTCTTTTGGAGGGCTACAGAGCACGACAGACCGTGGAGGAGGACATTGCTGCCGTCATTGCATATAAAATGCAGAGGATGGAGGAGGGCCAACAAGTCTTGTGTGAGGCGCTCATATTGGAGGCTCTTAACAAAGGTATGAGGGGCCAAATGACAGCTCAGACACACCTTTGCGATGGTCCTCCTCCTCCTCCTGCAGGTCCTCCTCCTCGTCCTCCCTCTCCTCCAGGTCCTCCCAGTCCTCCTGCAGGTCCTACTCCTCCTCCTGCCACATCTCCAACTGCACAGCCACAGCTGTGAAGGAAGCGTGAAAGGAAGACCAGAAAGTGAGGACCCTGGATCCAGTCTGGTCGGCCAAAAAATGCAGCCTCTTGTGGTACCACAGCCTGGGGACATACATGTCATCTGCTGCTATCCGGATCTCTGCGAATTCTGGACCAGACTGCCCTCCCTTACATATGGACTCCTCAGGCCACCAATTTTGATGTTCAAGAATTAATGTCTGCCGTGGGGGTCCCAGGCTTCGCTAATTTCTCATGTTGATCCAGTGTTGCCTTCCTCTTTGTTTGGTTCTGATACCTTAATAAAGGATTTGTGTTTTGAATTATACTCTCCTATGTGTTTTACTTCAAAAATGACAGTTTGTTTGTGAGGATTCAGGTACATTTCATGCCGTTCCGCCGCTTGATCGTTCCTATGGGAAGCGAGAGGGGACGTCCCCCCCCTCCCGCCACCCTCCGGTGCTTGCTCCGACTCACCGTTATGATCGGTGAGGCGGAGAGTGGATCCGCCGGTGCCAGATGTAGATCATAGAGATTTCCGGTGGACCAGATGGTCCCCGGAGTCTCTATGATCGTCGGAGGCCGGGCGCGATGTTATGACGGTGCCGTTTCGGCTGGGAAGCAGCGATCGTTTTATTTTTATTTTTTATTTCAGGCTTCCCAGCCTAGTGGTGAGATATGGGGTCTTATTGACCCCATATCCCACTATTAAGAGCACCCGACATGTCATATTGCTATTACAAGGGATGTTTACATTCCTTGTAATAGGAATAAAAGTGATCAATTTTTTTTTTTTCAAAAAAGTGTCAAAATAAAAAAAATAAAATATAATTAACAATAAAAAAATAAAAATTTTTTTTTAAAGCGCCGCTGTCCCCGTGTGCTCGCACGCAGAAGCGAACGCATACGTAAGTCCCGCCCACATATGAAAACGGTGTTCAAACCATACATGTGAGGTATCACCACGAACGTTGGAGCGAGAGCAATAATTTTGGCCCTAGACCTCCTCTGTAACTCAAAACATGTAACCAGTAAAAAAATTTCAAGCGTCGCCTATGGGGATTTTTAAGTACCGAACATTGGCGCCATTCCACGAGCGTGTGCAATTTTGAAGCGTGACATGTTAGGTATCTATTTACTCGGCATAACTTCAT
This sequence comes from Lithobates clamitans, assembly GCA_037952925.1. Lineage (NCBI taxonomy): Eukaryota > Metazoa > Chordata > Amphibia > Anura > Ranidae > Lithobates > Lithobates clamitans. The sequence goes on along the minus strand of JBBGZY010001546.1, from coordinate 2,501,986 downwards.
CTTTCACAAAATGCAAAAACATTGGGCTAACTTTACTTTACTGCGCAAATACTGTGTGAGATAAAAAGTTGCAACAACCGCCATTGTATTCTCTAGGGTCTTTGCTAAAAAAACATATATAATGTTTGGGGGTTCTATGTAATTTTCTAGCAAAAAAAGTATGATTTTTACATGTAGGAGCAAAGTGTGATGTAAATACCGTCCAATAAAAAATGGTGCCAGGGCTTCTTTCTTCCACCTAATCCACACACAAAGCCACTTACCAGATACCCGGACCTTTTGATCGCTCTCAATGGGGGGGATTTACTAAATCTGGAGAGTGAAAAATCAGGTGCAGTTCTGCATAGAAACCAATCAGCTTCTATGTTTTAATTGTCAAAGCTTAACCACTTGCCTACCAGGCACTAACACCCCCTTCCTGCCCAGGCCATTTTTCAGCTTTCAGTGCTGTCGCATTTTGAATGACAATTGCGAGGTCATGCTACACTGTACCCAAACACATTTTTTATCATTTTCTTCACACAAATAGAGCTTTCTTTTGGTGGTAATTAATCACTGCTGTTTTTTTTTTTTTTTTTACAAAAATTTTGAAAAAAATAAATGTTTTTTACATTTTTTTCTGTCAGTAAATTTTGTAACTAAGTAATTTTTTGCCTTCACTAATGTGCGCTGATGAGGCGGCACTGATGGGCACTGATAGGCTGAACTGGTGGGCATTGATGAGGTAGCACTTATGGGCACTGATGAGGAGGCACTAATATGCTGCACTGATGAGCACTGATAGGCGGCACTGGTGGGCAATCAAGCTCATGCAATCCTTACGTTTCCAAAAACGAGTATCAAACTGAAAGGAGGATTTAAACAATGAAGATATAATAAATGGATGAGAAATATATATTGAACAAACATTAAAAATGTATCGGTGAAATTCACCCAATACGATCAAAAGACCAGCGGAATCTTGTGGTCAGAAAAGGGCATGACATCCACCTCTTAAAAACTGCAATCCAAAGGATGAGCTCAATAGAGCGTGTATATACTGTACATAATAATACATTTATAAAAAAATTATTACTAATTAATTTTATAAAAATTATACATGAAAGCAAAATAATATGAAGATAACATACGTACATAAAAATATTCATCCATCTAACTAGACTATTAGTAATAAGATAATTTATATCACACTTCACATTTATTCCATAGAGATTATAGGACTTCATTTCATAGATCCATTTCACTTGCAAACAAGAGATTTCCCTTTTGTGATTGGAACCCCGCCAGTGAGGTACAAACCTATCAATTCCTATCAATGTGAGACTAGTTGGATCCTTCTCATCATGTGAGGCATATTGCCTGTATAGTTATTAATATTACTAAACTTCTTTATGAGAGAAATGCACAGATAAATATATATATATATGAATTGCTGCATCAAGCTCCTGATGAGTGGACCCTAATGAGATCCACAAAACGCGTAGAGCTCCATAGATGCTACAACACATGAGCTAATTTACGGACCAATTGTACATTGTGATATTTTCATGATTATTCATGATTTATATACATATGGTGTTTCATAATATATGGATTTTAAAATGTTACATCCTAGCAAAAATCCTCTACCCCTCACTTCAAATCTAGTTCCCCTTTCCCCCACTACAATATTATCTTTTCTAGCACAAATCCCCCTTCCTCACAGCACAAGTTTCCCTTCTCCAATCCCCCATCATCCAAGCACAAATCCACCCCAATTTCCCCTCCTAGCACACCCCCCACATATCACCTTTTCTAGCACAAATCCCCCCTCCCAGCACAAATTCTCTTTCTCCAATCCCCCATCCTGGCACAAATCCATCTCCCCCAAATGTCCCCTCCTAGGACAAATCCCCTCCCCTCCTCTACCATATCACCTTTTCTAGCACAAACCCCACCTCCCTCCAATCCCCCATCGTAGCACAAATCCCCACCCCAATTTCTCTTCCTAGGACAAATCTCTCCCCCCTCTACCATATTACCTTTTCTAGCACAAACCCCCCCTCTCAGCACAAGTTTCCCATTTCCAATCTCCCATCATCCTAGCACAAATCCACCCCAATTTCCCTTCCTAACACAATCCCCCCCAAACATTTTTTCCCCTCCTAGGACAAATCCCTTCCCCTGCTCTACCATATCACCTTTTCTAGCACAACCCTCCCCCCAACCCCAAATTCTAGCACAAATCCCCACCCCAATGTCTGTTCCTAGGAAAAATCCCCCTCCCACCATATAACCTTTTCTAGCACAAATTTCCCCTCCTAGCACAAATTCTCTTCCCCTCTCCCAACACAAATCCCCCCAAATTTACCCCCCTAGAACAAGTCTTACCCCATCTCCCATCATCCTAACACAAATCCACCCCAATTTTCCCTCCTAGCACTATCCCCCCCCACCATATCACCTTTTCTAGCACAAATCCCCCTCCCAGCACAAGTTCCCTTTCTCCCATTCCCATCCTTGCACAAATCCCCCTCCCGCAAATTTCCCCTCCTAGGAAAAATCCCCTCCCCTCCTCTACCATATCACCTTTTCTAGCACAAATCCCCCCTCCTATCCCCACCCCAATTTCTCTTCCTTGGAAAAATCTCTACCATATCATTTTTTCTAGCACAAATTTCCCCTCCTAGCACAAATTATCTCCCCTCCCAACTCAAATCCCCACAAATTTCCCCTCCTAGAGCAATTCTTACCCCCTGCCCCCTCCAAAACAAATCCCCACCTCCAATCTCCTCATGGTGCCCCCCCACCTCACATGATACCACAGTGTCCAGGGCAGCTGCCCCTCCTGCCCACCCCTAGTCCCGGCCCTGAAGGTAACTGATCAGCCTCTAACTTCAGCTTGTTCAATTAAAGTGTTTGTAAGGCTTTGTGTTTTATTTTTTTAAAATAACAAACATGTGATACTTACCTCCACTGTGCAGCTCCTTTTGCACAGACTGGCCCCGAACATCCTCTTCTGGGGTCCCCCTGGGGCTTTCGCGGCTCCTCCCTGCATCAGATAACCCCATAGGAGAAGCGCTCTCCCAGTGGGGGGTTACCTTACGGGCGCACTCCCGAGTCCATCATTTGCATCCATAGACACGAATGCAGGACTTGGCCCCGCCCCCACTTCATTGGATTGGATTGGCAGCAGCGGGAGCCAATGGCTTTGCTGCTATCAATCTATCCAATCAAGAACCGAGAACCCCGTGGAGAGAGGGAGAGCGCGTCTCCGCCGAGGAAATTTATGGGGGTCAGGTAAGTAAAATGGGGGGCTGAGGGGCCGGTCACTGTCAGAAGTTTTTTAAGGTGAAAAAACACAAAAGTTTACAACCCCTTTAAGCTTTGACAATTAAAACATGAAAGCTGATTGGTTTCTATGCAGAACTGCACCTGATTTTTCACTCTCCAGATTTAGTAAATCTCCCCCCCATTGAGAGCGATCACAAGGTCCGGGTATCTGGTAAGTGGCTTTGTGTGTGGATTAGGTGGAAGAAAGAAGCCCTGGCACCATTTATTATTGGACGGTATTTACACCCCACTGTGTGTGAGCTCCTAATTCACGTATTGGATGACATTTTTTCACTTGGCTCATATTATTTTTTTATTATATGAGTGTTTTATAAATATTTATTATTTAAAGAGACAGCGCAACACTATCTATTTCTTGAATGTTATTTTTGATGAGGGGTAATGCACAATAATGTATTATAAACCAATCAGAGTCCAGAACCCGCTGAGATAACATATTATGTTCAGAAGCGGAACACATTTTTCTGCAGTAATATTATACAGAATATTGCAGAAATTCCTACACTTCCCCTTTGTTTATTTTTGGCATTTTTTTTAAAGTTTGCAAAATAAAAAAAAAAACAGGGGAACACCTACAAAAATAACATGTAATATCCCTAAATATTCCCATAAAATCTGTTTAATTAGAATAAAGAATTTTAGAAACACTTATAGCCAGCACTGACTGGCATCTCTAATGGGCACTGATTGGTGGCACTTGTGGGCACTGATTGCTGGCACTGGTGGGCACTGATTGCTGGCACTGGTGGGCAATGCATACTTGCCAACAGTCCAGATTTTCCCGGGACAATCCCGATTTTGTGGCCCTCGTCCTGATCGGAGCTTGTCCCGATTAATTTCCTGGGATTTTGCCTTTGTATGTTGGAATGGAATGTTTTAGGAAAAAACGTCCGGCGGGCTACAAAAAGATGTCTGCCACCGCCGTCATGAGGATTAATTCCCCTTGTGTTCAAGGGAGAGGGGAGGGGCGGCCACCGCCCCCCCCCTCACTGACCCACATCCGAGGGCCACATCCAGACAACCGAACGGCCGCTTAGGACACCCACATCCCCGGCCAGCTCCTCTGGTTAGCGGTATCTCATCACCGCCTCTCGTCTTCACTCCCTGATCATCCGACCACCAGCTCCGGCATCCGATCACCCATGCGTGATTCCGCGGACCCATTGCTGATCCCCCTGCAGCGTCACCCGGCCCCCCCCACGACCTTCCGAGGCCGCGCTTGGCACCAGGCCGGCCGCTCAGGATCCTCCGCGGCCGACCTAGCTCCAGCTGTCAGCGCGGCAGGACATCTCTGCCAACCCCACACTCCAGCCTCTGTCACCGGCCTCCCAGCTCCGGCATCCAGCACTCATCCTCGGATCCAGACTCAGCCCGCCCTCCCCTCCAGCAGCACACCATGACCCCCTCCCTCTCCGTCCCTCCGGGCGCCGCACCCAGCCAGCCGGCCGACCGCTCAGGAGACCCGCGGCTCCGGCCTAGATCCAGCTGACCAGGCACTTCACTGCCGCTCCTCACACCTACCACCAGGTAGCTCATTCGGTGGACCCGTGCCACCCCTCCCACCAGCCTAGCCACACCGGAGCTACTCGCCGACTCCAGCTGAAGGGCCCGGGATACAACGCTAGGACAGCTCCTGGCTCGGGCCTAGCCGGCGGCCATCTTACTACTCCATTGCCGGCCAGTCCACTGCTCGGGCCTAGTCGGCGGCCATCTTGCTACACCTAGGCTGAACGAATACAGCTTCTGGGCCTCCCTCCTGAGGCCGCAAGCACCCCGGCCGCATCACCACCCCCCCCTGACTGGACCCTCCTCCCACTGCCCCTGCCCCCCCCCCAATCTCCGCAGCCGCGGTCTAGCCACCCCGCTCCAGCCACTAGGTTAGTGGGGCAGACCACGGCTGCGGCCCAGCTCCGGCAGCCGCCCCCCCCTCCCACTCTCGTCCACAGAGCCTGTTGCCCCTTCACACCTGGAACACCCCCCCGCTACTGGACCTCACCACAGAGGGCACTGGTGACTGTGATTCACCTGAGGCCAATCCACTGCAGATCGCCCTAGACGCAGCCACCGAACCACCCACCATCCTACAGGTAAGCACTGAGGTCACTAGCTGTTTGATCCAGGGGTCTAGCCCGATCGCCCCTCGGGGGGTCAGGAAGGAATTTTTCCTCTGCTGCGCATTGGCTACTGCAGCGGAGGTTTTTTCTCCTTCCTCTGGATCAACAAGGAGGGTGGTAGGCACACCACCTCCGCCAGGACCTCCGCACCACATCAACCCATCACCCACACCACTCCAGGAGCAGTGGTGACCATCTGATCCTTTCATCCTCCAGCAAGTTCGTTATCGCTACATCAGTATCATCATCAACATTAGATTAATCTTCCTTCAACAACTCCGCCTCCTCATCATGGGCAACTTCAAATACACAGCAGACGCCCTTCACAGGCTAAGAAACGCTGCCTCAATTTTGCCAACCGCCACGCAAAAAAGACTGAAAAAAGAACAATTACTAAGGTCCAAGCAACAATCAACCATCAGAAACAGCGAGACATCGATCCAACCACAACAACTAGCATGCGCCATGATCAATACCAGATCTGCAGTCAAGCACAGGCTGGAAATTTACGACTTTATCATCAAAAACAACATTGACTGCCTCTTCATTACAGAAAGCTGGCTAACACCTGACTGCAACACCATCCTAACTGAACTGGTCCCCGAAAACTACAGTATCCTAACTGAGCACAGAATAGGAAAAAAAGGAGGAGGCCTAGCGGTAATTTTCAAATCCCACCTTGGGTTTACCAAACCAACTTTACAGAACTCAGTGCCTTTCATGGAAACTCTCTCACTGCATCTTCAAACAACACCTCAAGACACCATTCACATACTACTATGCTACAGACCACCAGGACCAAAGACCAATCTCCTTACTCCACTCACCGAATTCTTCTCAACACACACCCTGAAAACCAAAAACCTGCTGGTACTTGGGGATTTTAACCTTTGGGCAAACTCTGCCCAAGACTGTATCGCAACCGCCTGCGTCAACCAATTGAAAGAACTGGGCCTGCAACAACTGATAAATGCTCCCACACACGGTTCAGGACACACTCTAGACCTCATCTTCAAACAGAATATGGACATCAACATACTCGACAACACTCCACTACCGTGGATGGACCACCACGCTATCAAATTCAAAATCACCATCAACTCCACCTCCCAAAAACAGAAGCGGGCAACAACAACAAACTGGAATAGATCCCAGAAGAAACTACACTCCGAACTCTTTAAAACTACACTATCAAACAAAATACTTCTGCTAAACGCAAACCTCTCAACGGAACAAACACTCAACTCCCTAAACAAGGTATTAACACAAACGGCAGACTCAGTGGCGCCAAAACGCAGAACACCCATCCGTATTAAAAACTCGAGATGGTTTAATGCCACTCTCACCCTACTCAAGCAGGAACGTAGAAGAGCTGAAAGAGCCTTGAGAAGAAATCCCACCAAGGAAAACCGTACCAACTACAAAGAACTTACTGTGAAATACCACAAGGCAATCTTCAAAGCCAAAAAAGAACATTTCTCGGACACCATCTCAACTGCCCTAAACCGTCCGCGAGAACTTTTCAAATTAGTCACTCAATCAATGAACCCGACTTGCTTAGAGCCACCCGGTAACAATACTCAAGAATTCTGCAATGAATTATCAGATTACTTCATCGACAAAATCGACAACATCCGGAAGTCAATTCATCAGAAAAGAACAACCAACCTCACTCAACCAAAGCAAAAAGAGGATATTAACACGAACGTTACACAACCACCGAATTTTTCTTTCTCTCCTATCACCGCTGACACGACTATAAACATCATCAGAAGCCTTCGCGACAGCACATCCCCAAACGACATCATTCCCACAAAACTCCTTAAAGAATGTTCCGACATCTTGGCCCCTACTCTTACACACCTCATAAATCAATCTTTCAAAGAAGGGACTGTACCAACCTCCCTCAAGCAAGGCATCGTCAAACCTCTGCTGAAGAAACCCAATCTTGACCCTAAGGACCCAAACTGCCACAGACCAATAACAAGCCTCAACACCATCTCCAAGATTATGGAGAAAGCAGTAGTACTGCAGCTACAACGCCACCTGGACACACACCAACTCCTGGACCCACTGCAATCAGGCTTCCGCCCGGGCCATGGCACAGAAACAGCACTCCTCAAAATATGGGATGATGCCCTTGAAGCAGCAGATGATGGAGAATCCAGTCTCCTGGTACTCTTGGACCTCAGCGCGGCATTTGATACAGTGAACCACAATACTTTACTTGTCCGCCTCTCAGAAGTGGCAGGAGCCACAGGTCTGGCTCTAAAATGGTTTGCATCCTTGCTAGAGAATCGCTCTCAGATTGTGAAGCTAGGAACATTCACCTCGGAAACCCGGGCAATCTCCTGCGGAGTTCCTCAGGGCTCGCCCCTGTCACCAGTACTATTCAACATATACATCCGCCCACTTCTAAATATCATCAGGAAAACCAATCTCTGCTTCCACTCATACGCTGACGACACCCAACTCTACTTTCGCATCACCGGACAAAAAACCCATCATCAACAATTAGAAGAATGTCTCACGTTAATAGATGACTGGATGACCATCAGCTCCCTCAAACTTAACGGCGCAAAAACAGAACTTCTTCTTCTACATGCCAACAAAAATTCCAAAATTAAGACCCCGTGGACACCTCCCACCATCTTAGGACAGACCATCGCTCCAAGCATCAAAGCCAAGAGTCTCGGAGTCATCTTTGACTCAGGAATGACAATGGATGCACAAATAGGATCAGTGGTGAGCGGTTCTCACCATCTCCTCCGCCTCCTACGCAGACTCATCCCCTTCATCCCAGAAGAAGATAAAGCAGCAGTTGTGGGAACAATCATCAATTCCCAACTCGATTACGCAAATTCGCTCTACTTAGGACTACCCCAATATCAGCTTGCGCGCTTACAACTCATTCAAAACACGGCGACAAGACTGTTAACAGGAAAAAAACCCTGGGAATCTATTTCACCATCCCTAAAGTCCCTACACTGGCTAACCGTAAAGAATCGGATCAAATTCAAGACCCTCTGCCTCACCCACAAATGCATACAAGGAAACGCTCCGCTATACCTTCAGGAGAAAATAAAACACTACACACCCAATTGCAGCCTTCGATCAGCTAACCAAAATCTCCTCATCATGCCTAAATATCGCTACAAAATAAAGGGAGAACGAAGATTCGCAGTCCAGAAAACCATCAGGCCTTCAGGAAAAAACTAAAGACCTTCCTTTTCTAAGAGCTGGTAACAGAGAACGCACTTTAGCGCCTTGAGGCGATTCAGTTCGCATTTGCAGCGCTCTACAAATCCTTCATTCATTCATTCATTCATTCATTCATTCATTCATAAGCTTCTCCCCTCTCCACTGAACACACACACGAGAAAGCCGGGAACTGGCAGGAACTGTAGCTGCCGCGCTGTTGGGGGACACAGATCGCTCTGTAAGGAGGGCTCCGCTGCTGTTGCCAGGGACACTGAAGTAAGGAGGGCTCTGTTGATTGGTGACACAGATCGCTTTGTAAGGAGGGCTCCCCTGCTGCCAGCTGCTGGGGACACTGAAGTAAGGAGGACTCTGCTGCTTGATTGGTGACACAGATCGCTCTGTAAGGAGGGCTCCACTGCTGGGGGACACCAGATGTAAAGGAGGGCTTCCGCTGCTGGGGGACACCAGATGTAAAGGAGGGCTTCCGCTGTTGGGGGACACCAGATGTAAAGGAGGGCTCCACTGCTGAGGACACTAAATTTAAAGGATGGCTCCACTACCGGAGACACCAGACGTAATGGAAGGCTCCGCTGCCGGGGACACCAGATGTAAATGAGGGCTCCGCTGCTGGGGACACCAGATGTAAAGGAGGGCTCCGCTGCTGGGGACATCAGATGTAAAGGAGGGGCTCCGCTGCCGGGGACACAGATCTGTAAGGAGGGCCTCTGCTTCTGGGGCACCTAATGTAAGGATGGACTCTGGTGGGGGCACCTGATGTAAGGACAGACTCTGGTGGGGGCACCTGATGTAAGGACGGACTCTGGTGGGGGCACGTGATGTGAGGACGGACTCTGGTGGGGGCACCTGATGTAAGGACGAACTCTGCTGGGGGCACCTGATGTAGGGACGAACTCTGCTGGGGGAACCTGATGTAAGGATAGACTCTGCTGGGGGCAACTGATGTAAGGACAGACTCTGCTGGGGGCACCTGATGTAAGGACAGAATCTGCTGGGGGCAACTGATGTAAGGACAGACTCTGCTGGTGGCACCTGATGTAAGGACAGATTCTGCTGGGGGCACCTGATGGCATCTGGTGGCAGGCGATGTAGCAGGTGACACGCCAAGGGCTCCCACTGATTCTAGATTATGGTCAGTTGAATGATTTCATTCTATATTACAATGTAATAATAGTAATAATGCACTTCAATCATCCTGACACCACAACAACCATGGTGCTGGGATGATTGAAGTGCTAACACCAGGTGGTTGGAGTATCTTTATCTGCTGATTTGTTAAGCCCTGGAATACACATTTCTATTGTGGTGTAGAATCTGGGCCTGCTGTCCCTCCATCCCTCTTTCCTTCCTTCTCTCTCCTTCCTTCGCTCCTTTTCTTCTTTCTCTCTCCCTCCCTCCCTCTTTTCCCCTTTCTTTCTCCATCTCCCATTCATCTCAGACTCTAACCAACACCCCCATTTGAACCATGCCCATATAAGCCATGCCCACTATTTCACGTAAACCACGCCCGTCCTTCGGTGCTGCGCGCACCGCATTTTTCTTTTTTTGCTGTTACCTCTACAACGCATGCCCCGCCCCCTAATTATAATAAGACTCCGCCTAAGCCAAAAAAGTTTCCCTATATTTTTTTTTTAAATGTTGGCAACTATGGTAATGTTGGCACTGATTGTTGGCACTAATTGATGACAACTGGTGGGCACTGATTGCTGGCACTGATTGATGACACTGATGGACACTGATTGCTGGCACTGATTGATGACACTGGTGGGCACTGATTGCTGGCACTGATTGATGACACTGATGGGCACTGATTGATGACACTGATGGGCACTGACTGATGACACTGGTGGGCACTGATTGCTGGCACTGGTGGGCAATGGTGGGCACTGATTGCTGTCACTGATTGATGACACTGGTGGGCACTGATTGCTGGCACTGGTGGGCACTGATTGTTGGCACTGATTGATGACACTGTTGGTGCTATAATGTAATCAGGGCACTGATGATCACATGTTTTGTTATCCCCTGTGAGAAAATGCCGCTGATCGGCTCTCCTCACCACACACTCTGTCAGTGTGAGGTGAGGAGCGCCAATTACCGGGATCTCCGTGTTTACATGTGACCGGCTGTGACTGGACACAGCCGATCACATGGTTAAAGAGCTGCGGACACAGCTCTTTACAGAAATGGGGGTCACACCATGTCCTAGCAACACCGTGTGGCCATGATCGCCATGCTGCGTGCCCCCCACTGGCGCGTGAGAGCGGAAGTTCTGGGATGACGTCATATGATTCCGATACGACCACTTGAAGTCAAATGATGTATCAGGTACGTGATTTGGTGGCAAGTGGTTAAAAAAATAGTTTTTTTTTTCATTTTTTTTTCTTTACAAGCAGAGCAGAGCACTGTACTACTCTAGGAAAGTGGTCGATTTTTTTTTTATTATTATTATTTACACTATGCTTAAAACAGTGATAATCATTTTTATGACTGGCATCCATCCTTGTGCCATTATGTGCAATTGTGATTAGCTGTGATTGAACAGCTATCACATGGCACAGGTGGGCTGTGATTTGCCCTGACACTACTGTGGGCGGTGATGTGAAGAAGCAGAGGACACTACTGTGGGCGGTGATGTGAAGGGGGCAGAGGACACTACTGTGGGCGGTGATGTGAAGGGGGCAGAGGACACTAACGTGGGGGGGTGATGTGAAGGGGGGCAGGGGACACTACTGTGGGCGGTGATGTGAAGGGGGCAGAGGACACTAAAGTGGGGAGTGATGTGAAGGGGGGCATAGGATGCATTAAGGTGAAAAACACGAGGGTTTACAACCCCTTTAAATTCCCCATCCCAGCAAAAATCTTTGTCCACAGTTCAAATCCTCTCTGCCCATATGCCCCCAGCAAACCCCCCCCAAAAAAAAATTACCTTATAGCAAAAATCTTCTACCCCTCAAATTTTCCCTCTGAGCGCAACCCCCCCCACACTCCAAATACCCCCCTCACAACAGAAGTTCCCCTTCTCCAATCCCCCATCCTAGCACAAACCCCCCTAATTTCCCCTCCCAGGACAAATCCCTTCCCCCCACTATATCACCTTTTCTAGCACAAATCCCCCCTCATCCCAGTACAAATTCACCCTCCTACTTAAATCCCCCATCCCAGCAAAAATCTTTGCCCCCAGCTCAAATCCTCCATGCCCATATGCCCCCAGCAGAACCCCCCCCCCCCACCAAAAAAATTTAAATTTTACATCTTGGCAAAAATCCTCTACCACTCAAATTTCCTCTCTAAGCACAAATTCCCCCCCCCCCCTACTTCAAATCAAGTTCCCCTTTCACCCCACTTCCCTATTATCTTTTCTAGCACAAATCCCCCCCACCTCCCTGCACAAGTTTCTCTTCTCCAATCCCCCATCAGCCGAGCACAATTCTACCCCAATTTTCCCTCCTAGCACCCCCCCCTACATATCACCTTTTCTAGCACAAATCCCCCTCCCAGCACAAGTTCCCTTTCTCCCATCCCCATCCTTGCACAAATACCCCTCCCGCAAATTTCCCCTCCTAGGAAAAATCCCCTCCGCTCCTCTACCATATCACATTTTCTAGCACAAATCCCCCCTCCAAACCCCCACCCCCCCTCCTATCCCCACCCCAATTTCTCTTCCTTGGAAAAATCTCTCCCCCTCTACCATATCATTTTTTCTAGCACAAATTTCCCCTCCTAGCACAAATTATCTCCCCTCCCAACTCAAATCCCCACAAATTTCCCCTCCTAGAGCACTTCTTACCCCCTGCCCCCTCCAAAACAAATCCCCACCTCCAATCTCCTCATGGTGCCCCCCCACCTCACATGATACCACAGTGCCCAGGGCAGCTGCCCCTCCTGCCCACCCCTAGTCCCGGCCCTGAAGGTAACTGATCAGCCTCTAACTTCAGCTTGTTCAATTAAAGTGTTTGTAAGGCTTCGTGTTTTATTCTTTTAAAATAACAAACATGTGATACTTACCTCCACTGTGCAGCTCCTTTTGCACAGACTGGCCCCGAACATCCTCTTCTGGGGTCCCCCAGGGGCTTTTGCGGCTCCTCCCTGCATCAGATAACCCCATAGGAGAAGTCCATCATTTGCATCCATAGACACAAATGCAGGACTTGGCCCCGCCCCCACTTCATTGGATTCGATTGGCAGCAGCGGGAGCCAATGGCTGCGCTGCTAACAATCTATCCAATCAAGAACCGAGAACCCCGTGGAGAGAGGGAGAGCGCGTCTCCGCCGAGGAAATTTATGGGGGTCAGGTAAGTAAAAAGGGGGGCTGAGGGGCCGGTCACTGTCAGAAGTTTTTTAAGGTGAAAAAACACAAAAGTTTACAACCCCTTTAAGCTTTGACAATTAAAACATGAAAGCTCATTGGTTTCTATGCAGAACTGCACCTGATTTTTCACTCTCCAGATTTAGTAAATCTCCCCCCCATTGAGAGCGATCACAAGGTCCTGGTATCTGGTAAGTGGCTTTGTGTGTGGATTAGGTGGAAGAAAGAAGCCCTGGCACCATTTTTTATTGGACGGTATTTACACCCCACTGTGTGTGAGCTCCTAATTCACGTATTGGATGACATTTTTTCACTTGGCTCATATTATTTTTTTATTATATGAGTGTTTTATAAATATTTATGATTTAATGAGACAGCGCAACACTATCTATTTCTTGAATGTTATTTTTGATGAGGGGTAATGCACAATAATGTATTATAAACCAATCAGAGTCCAGAACCCGCTGAGATAACATATTATGTTCAGAAGCGGAACACATTTTTCTGCAGTAATATTATACAGAATATTGCAGAAATTCCTACACTTCCCCTTTATTTATTTTTGGCATTTTTTTTTAAAGTTTGCAAAATAAAAAAAAAAACAGGGGAACACCTACAAAAATAACATGTAATATCCCTAAATATTCCCATAAAATCTGTTTAATTAGAATAAAGAATTTTAGAAACACTTATAGCCAGCACTGACTGGCATCACTAATGGGCACTGATTGGTGGCACTTGTGGGCACTGGTTGCTGGCACTGGTGGGCACTGATTGCTGGCACTGGTGGGCAATGCATACTTGCCAACAGTCCAGATTTTCCCGGGACAATCCCGATTTTGTGACCCTCGTCCTGATCGAAGCTTGTCCCGATTAATTTCCCGGGATTTTGCCTTTGTATGTTGGAATGGAATGTTTTAGGAAAAAACGGCCGGCAGGCTACAAAAAGATGGCCGCCACTGCCGTCATGAGGATTAATTCCCCTTGTGTTCAAGGGAGAGGGGAGGGGCGGCCAATAAGCTTCTCCCCTCTCCACTGAACACACACACGAGAAAGCCGGGAACTGGCAGGAACTGTAGCTGCCACGCTGATGGGGTTCACAGATTGCTCTGTAAGGAGTGCTCCGCTGCTGCTGCCAGGGACACTGAAGTAAGGAGGGCTCTGTTGATTGGTGACACAGATCGCTCTGTAAGGAGGGCTCCCCTGCTGCCAGCTGCTGGGGATGCTGAAGTAAGGAGGACTCTGTTGCTTGATTGGTGACACAGATCGCTCTGTAGGGGGGGCTCCACTGCTGGGGGACACCAGATGTAAAGGAGGGCTTCCGCTGCTGGGGGACACCAGATGTAAAGGAGGGCTTCCTCTGCTGGGGGACACCAGATGTAAAGGAGGGCCCCACTGCCGAGGACACTAAATTTAAACGATGGCTCCACTGCCGGGGACACCAGACGTAATGGAGGGCTCTGCTGCCGGGGACACCAGATGTAACTCTGCTGGGGCACCTGATGTAGGGACGAACTCTGCTGGGGGCACCTGATGTAAGGATAGACTCTGCTAGGGGCACCTGATGTAAGGACAGACTCTGCTGGGGGCACCTGATGTAAAGACAGACTCTGCTGGGGGCACCTGATGTAAGGACAGACTCTGCTGGTGGCACCTGATGTAAGGACAGATTCTGCTGGGGGCACCTGATGGCATCTGGTGGCAGGCAACGTAGCAGGTGACACGCCCAGGGCTCCCACTGATTCTAGATTATGGTCAGTTGAATGATTTCATTCTATATTACAATTTAATAATAGTAATAATGCGCTTCAATCATCCTGACACCACAACAACCATGGTGCTGGGATGATTGAAGTGCTAACACCAGGTGGTTGGAGTATCTTTATCTGCTGATTTGTTAAGCCCTGGAATACACATTTCTATTGTGGTGAAGAATCTGGGCCTGCTGTCCCTCCATCCCTCTTTCCTTCCTTCTCTCTCCTTCCTTCGCTCCTTTTCTTCTTTCTCTCTCCCTCCCTCCCTCTTTTCCCCTTTCTTTCTCCATCTCTCATTTATCTCAGACTCTAACCACACCCCCATTTGAACCACGCCCATATAAGCCATGCCCACTATTTCACGTAAACCACGCCCATCCTTCGGTGCTGTGCGCACTGCATTTTTCTTTTTTTTGCTGTTACCTCTACAACGCATGCCCCGCCCCCTAATTATAATAAGACTCCGCCTAAGCCAAATAAGTGTCCCTATAATTTTTTTTTAAATGTTGGCAACTATGGTAATGGTTGGCACTGATTGTTGGCACTAATTGATGACACTGGTGGGCACTGATTGCTGGCACTGATTGATGACACTGATGGGCACTGATTGCTGGCACTGATTTATGACACTGGTGGGCACTGATTGCTGGCACGGATTGATGAAACTGATGGGCACTGATTGATGACACTGATGGACACTGATTGCTGGCACTGATTGATGACACTGGTGGGCACTGATTGCTGGCACTGATTGATGACACTGATGGGCACTGATTGCTGGCACTGATTGATGACACTGGTGGGCACTGATTGCTGGCACTGGTGGGCAATGGTGGGCACTTATTGCTGTCACTGATTGATGAAACTGATGGGCACTGATTGATGACACTGACGGACACTGATTGCTGGCACTGATTGATGACACTGGTGGGCACTGATTGCTGGCACTGATTGATGACACTGATGGGCACTGATTGCTGGCACTGATTGATGACACTGGTGGGCACTGATTGCTGGCACTGGTGGGCAATGGTGGGCACTTATTGCTGTCACTGATTGATGACACTGGTGGGCACTGATTGCTGGCACTGGTGGGCACTGATTGTTGGCACTGATTGATCACACTGTTGGCGCTATAATGTAATCAGGGCACTGATGATCAGGGCCCTGATTACATGTTTTGTTATCCCCTGTGAGGAGATGCCGCTGATCGGCTCTCCTCGCCACACACTCTGTCAGTGTGAGGTGAGGAGCGCCAATTACCGGGATCTCCGTGTTTACATGTGACCGGCTGTGATTGGACACAGCCGATCACATGGTTAAAGAGCTGCGGACACGGCTCTTTACAGAAATGGGGGTCACACCGTGTCCTAGCAACACGGCGTGGCCACGATCGCCACGCTGCGTGCCCCCCACAGGCGCGTGAGAGCGGAAGTTCTGGGATGACGTCATATGATTCCGATACGACCACTTGAAGTCAAATGATGTATCAGGTACATGATTTGGTGGCAAGTGGTTAAAAAAAATAGTTTTTTTTTTTTCAGTTTTTTTTCTTTACAAGCAGAGCAGAGCACTGTACTACTCTAGGAAAGTGGTCGATTTTTTTTAAATTATTATTATTATTTACGCTATGATTGCTTAAAACAGTGATAATCATTTTTATGACTGATTTGTTAAGCCCTGGAATACACATTTCTATTGTGGTGTAGAATCTGGGCCTGCTGTCCCTCCATCCCTCTTTCCTTCCTTCTCTCTCCTTCCTTCGCTCCTTTTCTTCTTTCTCTCTCCCTCCCTCCCTCTTTTCCCCTTTCTTTCTCCATCTCTCATTTATCTCAGACTCTAACCACACCCCCATTTGAACCACGCCCATATAAGCCATGCCCACTATTTCACGTAAACCACGCCCATCCTTCGGTGCTGCGCGCACCGCATTTTTCTTTTTTTGCTGTTACCTCTACAACGCATGCCCCGCCCCCTAATTATAATAAGACTCCGCCTAAGCCAAATAAGTGTCCCTATAATTTTTTTTTAAATGTTGGCAACTATGGTAATGGTTGGCACTGATTGTTGGCACTAATTGATGACACTGGTGGGCACTGATTGCTGGCACTGATTGATGACACTGATGGGCATTGATTGCTGGCACTGATTTATGACACTGGTGGGCACTGATTGCTGGCACGGATTGATGAAACTGATGGGCACTGATTGATGACACTGATGGACACTGATTGCTGGCACTGATTGATGACACTGGTAGGCACTGATTGCTGGCACTGATTGATGACACTGATGGGCACTGATTGCTGGCACTGATTGATGACACTGGTGGGCACTGATTGCTGGCACTGGTGGGCAATGGTGGGCACTGATTGCTGTCACTGATTGATGACACTGGTGGGCACTGATTGCTGGCACTGGTGGGCACTGATTGTTGGCACTGATTGATGACACTGTTGGCGCTATAATGTAATCAGGGCACCGATGATCAGGGCCCTGATTACATGTTTTGTTATCCCCTGTGAGGAGATGCCGCTGATCGGCTCTCCTCGCCACACACTCTGTCAGTGTGAGGTGAGGAGCGCCAATTACCGGGATCTCCGTGTTTACATGTGACCGGCTGTGATTGGACACAGCCGATCACATGGTTAAAGAGCCGCGGACATGGCTCTTTACAGAAATGGGGGTCACACCGTGTCCTAGCAACACGGCGTGGCCACGATCGCCACGCTGCGTGCCCCCCACAGGCGCGTGAGAGCGGAAGTTCTGGGATGACGTCATATGATTCCGATACGACCACTTGAAGTCAAATGATGTATCAGGTACATGATTTGGTGGCAAGTGGTTAAAAAAAATAGTTTTTTTTTTTTCATTTTTTTTCTTTACAAGCAGAGCAGAGCACTGTACTACTCTAGGAAAGTGGTCGATTTTTTTTAAATTATTATTATTATTTACGCTATGATTGCTTAAAACAGTGATAATCATTTTTATGACTGATTTGTTAAGCCCTGGAATACACATTTCTATTGTGGTGTAGAATCTGGGCCTGCTGTCCCTCCATCCCTCTTTCCTTCCTTCTCTCTCCTTCCTTCGCTCCTTTTCTTCTTTCTCTCTCCCTCCCTCCCTCTTTTCCCCTTTCTTTCTCCATCTCTCATTTATCTCAGACTCTAACCACACCCCCATTTGAACCACGCCCATATAAGCCATGCCCACTATTTCACGTAAACCACGCCCATCCTTCGGTGCTGCGCGCACCGCATTTTTCTTTTTTTGCTGTTACCTCTACAACGCATGCCCCGCCCCCTAATTATAATAAGACTCCGCCTAAGCCAAATAAGTGTCCCTATAATTTTTTTTTAAATGTTGGCAACTATGGTAATGGTTGGCACTGATTGTTGGCACTAATTGATGACACTGGTGGGCACTGATTGCTGGCACTGATTGATGACACTGATGGGCACTGATTGCTGGCACTGATTTATGACACTGGTGGGCACTGATTGCTGGCACGGATTGATGAAACTGATGGGCACTGATTGATGACACTGATGGACACTGATTGCTGGCACTGATTGATGACACTGGTGGGCACTGATTGCTGGCACTGATTGATGACACTGATGGGCACTGATTGCTGGCACTGATTGATGACACTGGTGGGCACTGATTGCTGGCACTGGTGGGCAATGGTGGGCACTGATTGCTGTCACTGATTGATGACACTGGTGGGCACTGATTGCTGGCACTGGTGGGCACTGATTGTTGGCACTGATTGATGACACTGTTGGCGCTATAATGTAATCAGGGCACTGATGATCAGGGCCCTGATTACATGTTTTGTTATCCCCTGTGAGGAGATTCCGCTGATCGGCTCTCCTCGCCACACACTCTGTCAGTGTGAGGTGAGGAGCGCCAATTACCGGGATCTCCGTGTTTACATGTGACCGGCTGTGATTGGACACAGCCGATCACATGGTTAAAGAGCCGCGGACACGGCTCTTTACAGAAATGGAGGTCACACCGTGTCCTAGCAACATGGCGTGGCCACGATTGCCACGCTGCGTGCCCCCCACAGGCGCGTGAGAGCGGAAGTTCTGGGATGACGTCATATGATTCCGATACAACCACTTGAAGTCAAATGATGTATCAGGTACGTGATTTGGTGGCAAGTGGTTAAAAAAAATAGTTTTTTTTTTTTCATTTTTTTTCTTTACAAGCAGAGCAGAGCACTGTACTACTCTAGGAAAGTGGTCGATTTTTTTAAAATTATTATTATTATTTACGCTATGATTGCTTAAAACAGTGATAATCATTTTTATGACTGGCATCCATCCTTGTGCCATTATGTGCAATTGTGATTAGCTGTGATTGACCAGCTATCACATGGCACAGGTGGGCTGTGATTTGCCCTGACACTACTGTGGGCGGTGATGTGAAGGGGCAGAGGACACTACTGTGGGGGGTGATGTGAAGGGGGGCAGAGGACACTACTGTGGGCGGTGATGTGAAGGGGGGCAGAGGACACTACTGTGGGCGGTGATGTGAAGGGGGGCAGAGGACACTACTGTGGGCGGTGATGTGAAGGGGGGCAGAGGACACTACTGTGGGCGGTGATGTGAAGGGGCAGAGGACACTACTGTGGGCGGTGATGTGAAGGGGGGCAGGGGACACTACTGTGGGCGGTGATGTGAAGGGGGCAGAGGACACTACTGTGGGTGGGGATGTGAAGGGGGCAGAGGACACTACTGTGGGCGGTGATGTGAAGGGGGCAGAGGACACTAAAGTGGGGAGTGATGTGAAGGGGGCATAGGATGCATTAAGGTGAAAAACACGAGGGTTTACAACCCCTTTAAATTCCCCATCCCAGCAAAAATCTTTGTCCACAGTTCAAATCCTCTCTGCCCATATGCCCCCAGCAACCCCCCCCCCCCAAAAAAAATATCACCTTCTAGCAAAAATCCTCTACCCCTCAAATTTTCCCTCTGAGCGCAACCCCCCCACACTCCAAATACCCCCCTCACAACACAAGTTCCCCTTCTCCAATCCCCCATCCTAGCACAAATCCCCCCCAATTTCCCCTCCTAGGACAAATCCCTTCCCCCCACTATATAACCTTTTCAAGCACAAATCCCCCCTCATCCCAGTACAAATTCACCCTCCTACTTAAATCCCCCATCCCAGCAAAAATCTTTGCCCCCAGCTCAAATCCTCCGTGCCCATATGCCCCCAGCAGAACCCCCCCCCCCACCAAAAAAAATTTAAATTTTACATCTTGGCAAAAATCCTCTACCACACAAATGTCCTCTCTGAGCACAAATTCCCCCCCCCCCACTTCAAATCAAGTTCCCCCTTCACCCCACTTCCCTATTATCTTTTCTAGCACAAATCCCCCCCACCTCCCTGCACAAGTTTCTCTTCTCCAATCCCCCATCAGCCGAGCACAATTCTACCCCAATTTTCCCTCCTAGCACCCCCCCCCCCACATATCACCTTTTCTAGCACAAATCCCCCCTCCCAGCACAAGTTCCCTTTCTCCCATCCCCATGCTAGCACAAATTCCCCTCCCCCAAATTTCCCCTCCTAGGACAAATCCCCTCCCCTCCTCTACCATATCACCTTTTCTATCACAAACCCCACCCCCTCCTCTCCAATCCCCCATCATAGCACAAATCCTCACCCCAATTTCTCTTCCTAGGACAAATCTCTCCCCCTCTATATTACCTTTTCTAACACAACCCCCCCCCCTCCCAGCACAAGTTTCCCTTCTCCAATCCCCCATCATCCTAGCACAAATCCACCCCAATATCCCTTCCTAGTACAATCCCCCCCAAACATTTTTCCACCCCTGCTAGGACAAATCCCCTCCCCTGCTCTACCATATCAGTTTTCTAGCACAAATCCCCCCCCTCCAATTCCCAGTTCTAGCACAAATCCCCCCCTCCAATCCCCAGTTCTAGCACAAATCCCCACCCCAATTTCTCTACCTAGGAAAAATCTCCTCCCCCACCATGTCACCTTTTCTAGCACAAATTTCCCCTCCCATCACAAATCCCCCAAATATACCCCCCAGAACAATTCTTACCCCATCCCCCATCATCCTAGCACAAATCCACCCCAATTTCCCCTCCTAGAACAATTCCCCCTTCCCAGCACAAATTCCCTTTCTCCCATCTCCATCCTAGCACAAATCCCCCCCCCCCCCCACCAAAAAAAAAAAAAAAAATTCCCCTTTTAGGACAAATACTATAATATCGCCTTTTCTTGCACAAATCCCCCCCTCCGATCCCCGCCCCAATTTCTCTTCCTAGGAAACATCTCTCCCCCCCACCTAACATATCACCTTTTCTAGCACAAATTTCCCCTCCTAGAACAAATTATCCCCCCTCAACTCAAATTTCCACAAATGTTCCATCCTAAAGCAATTCTTACCCCCTGCCCCCTCCCAAAACAAATCCCCACCTCCAATCTCCTCATGGTGCCCCCCCACCTCACATGATACCACAGGGCCCAGGGCAGCTGTCCCTCCTGCCCACCCCTTGTCCCAGCCCTGAAGGTAACTGATCAGTCTTCGGCTTGTTCAATTAAAGTGATTGTAAGGCTTTGTGTTTTATTTTTTTTAAATAGCAAACTAGCAAACATATCATACTTATCTCTACTGTGCAGCTCGTTTTGCAGTGTGGCCCCGATCATCATCTTCTGGGGTCCCCAGTGGCTTTCGCGGTTCGTCCTCGCTTAAGATAACCCCCTAGAAGGAGGAACGATCTCCCAGTGGGGGGGTTACCTTGCGGGCGCACTCCCGAGTCCAGCATTTGTGTCCATAGCCGCTGAATATATGACTTGGCCCCGCCCCCCGGTGCCCGCTCCATTGGATCAAAAGCTGAGAACCCCAAGCAGAGAGGGAGAGCGCTTCTCTGCCGGTGAAATTTACGGGGCTCGGTAAAACGGGGGGGGGGGGCGGTCACTGCCAGAAGTTTTTTAAGGTGAAAAAAAACACAAAAGTTTACAACCCCTTTAAGCTTTAACAATAAAACATGGAAGCTGATTGGTTTCTATGCAGAACTGCACCTGATTTTTCACTCTCAGATTTAGTAAATCCCCCCCCATTGAGAGCGATCACAAGGTCCGGGTATCTGGTAAGTGGCTTTGTGTGTGGATTAGGTGGAAGAAAGAAGCCCTGGCACCATTTTTTATTGGACGGTATTTACACCCCACTGTGTGTGAGCTCCTAATTCTCGTATTGGATGGCATTTTTTCACTTGGCTCATATTATTTTTTTCATTATATAAGTGTTTTATAAATATTTATGATTTAAAGAGACAGCAGCGCAACACTTTTTTTCTTGAATGTTACTTTTGATGAGGAGTAATGCACAATCATTTATTATAAATCAGAGTCCAGAACCTGCTGAGATAACATATCATGTTCAGAAGCGGAACACGTTTTTTTGAAGTATTATTATACAGAATATTGCAGAAATTCACACACTTCCCCTTTGTTTGTTTTTTAGCATTCTTTTGTAAACTTTGCAAAATTAAAAAAAATGAAAAACAGGGAAACACTTTCTTTTAAGAAGGTTATAAAAATAACAACGTATGTTGAAGACGCAGATTGTGAAGAACACGGAATCGGGTTTGACTGCATCATACAATGAGAGGAGCTGAGAAACTGGAGATGGAAATAGGTAGGTAGTAGATGTGATCATTGACTAATATTGAGAGGGGGAGGGGGGAGAGATCCTGCAAAAATAACATGAGATATCCTTAAATATTCCCATGACATAGTTTTCTTAAATCTGTTTAATTAGAGTAAAGAATTTTAGAAACACTTATAGCCAGCACTGACTGGCATCACTAATGGGCACTGGTGGGCACTGATTGCTAGCACTGGTGGGCACTGATTGCTGGCACTGGTGGGCAATGGTGGGCACTGATTGCTGGCACTGGTGGGCACTGATTGCTGGCAATGGTGGGCAATGGTGGGCACTGATTGATGACACTGGTGATGCTTTAATGTACCAAGAGCACCGATGATCATAGCAAAAAGGAAGGAGCGCCCACAGAGGGCGTGTGGGACTTTAAATGGGGTTACATCTGAGATGTACCTCCATCCCATATTTGGGTACAGAGAAAGGATATTGGGACTTTAAATGAAGCGGTGGACTGGTTAGGGTAAAAAAAAAAATGTTGCAATTGAACAAGTCATTTTGCATATGTGTATTGAGTAATAGATATCATAGATGAGGTAGCATGTACATAGCACATAGCATAACCAAGTAGCAAACGTAAACAATGTTGATATAATGACACATAGCAATACATGATTAAAATCAAAATAAAATATATATATGAACACAAGAGGCTGAGCAGCCCATAACAAGTAATATCATGAGTAAAGCATTGAAGTGTCATATAAAAGGTATGTCAGATAGGGATCCTATTAGCGCATATAGCTACATCCTTGATGCCCGACGCATTTCGTGTGAAAACACTTCCTCAGGGACAGATGCTAATACGATACGATACGAACAGTATCCCATGGCTCAGCTCTCGCGCACATCACAGCTCGGTAGAATTCATAAGTACCCAGAATGGACACTTTGTCTCTTCTGGTCGTATCAAGTTAATCACCTGATTAGTCTATATTCCATTGCTTCAGATACCCTTTAGCATCCGCCCCTGAGGAAGTGTTTTCACACGAAACGCGTCGGGCATCAAGGATGTAGCTATATGCGCTAATAGGATCCCTATCTGACATACCTTTTATATGACACTTCAATGCTTCACTCGTGATATTACTTGTTATGGGCTGCTCAGTCTCTTGTGTTCATATCATGTATTGCTATGTGTCATTATATCAACATTGTTTATGTATGCTACTTGGTTATGCTATGTGCTATGTACATGCTACCTCATCTATGATATCTATTACTCAATACACATATGCAAAATTACTTGTTTAATTGCAAAATTATTTTTTTTTACCCTAACCAGTCAACTGCTTCATTTAAAGTCCCAATGTCCTTTCTCAGGGCACTGATGATCAGTGCCCTGATTATGTTTTGTTATCCCCTGGGAGGAGATGCCGCTGATCGGCTCTCCTCACCACACACTCTGTCAGTGTGAGGCGAGGAGCGCCGATTACTGGCATCTACGTGTTTACATGTGGCCGGCTGTGATTGGACATAAAGATCACTTATCTCTCTATGGGGGACTTTCAGCAATGCTGGAAGACATATCCTGGGTATCCGCTTTAGTGTTGTTATGGGTATTTTCAGTGAGGATGTGGGAGTCTGTTTCCACTGGGAGGTTATGAATTTCCACCAGGTAAGAGTGGTGGCTTGGAGTGTAATTGGTAGATGTTGTGGGATATTACCTCTAGGGCCTGTAATATATGGCCATTTTTTTTTAGGTTCTGCCCTGGCACCATCGTTCCAGTTTGCACCAGTGGGTACTATAAGTTGATCAAAACCAGCTTCTCAACTGTGCTAGGATTGTAGATTGATAGTAGTCTTTGATTTCTACTAGTCCGGAGCCTCCTGCTAACCTGTGTTTGATGAGAATACTGTGTGCTCTGCGGGGTGTTTTCCCTTGCCATATATAAGAGTTTAGGTGTTTTTGTAAGGAGTAAAGGTAGGAGAGTGGGATATGAAAAGGCAAAGTTCAGAAGAAGTACAATAGCTGTGCAAGTAGTTTCATTTTGAATGCTACTAGGTGGCCTGCCCATGAAAATTTAAATTTGGCTAGGTTATCTAGGTCTCTCACCATTTGTGATCTCAAAGGTATATGGTTTTCTTTGTACAGTCCTTTGGTGGACTTATTTAGTTAGAGTAAAACCTAAGTAACCTATGTCTGTGTCATTCCACGCATATGGGTACTTCAGTTGTACCCAGTTGCGTGTCGTACCATCTATGTTGAGGTCCAGGATATGACATTTGGTTGTGTTCACCTTATAATAGGAAACGTTAACAAACTGTGTCAGCACATCTTGTACCGCAGCCAGGGAAGACGAGGGGTTTGTGAGCATTAGAATTACATTGTCTGCAAAGAGACTAATTTTGTGTTCTTGTGAGCCAATTTGGAATCCAGCAATTTGGTGGTGTGACCTAATGTATTCAGCAAGGGGTACCGTGACCAGGTTTAAAATCAGAGGGGATAGAGGACACCCCTGTCTGGTGCCGTTAGAAATGTGAAAGGGGGTGGAGAGCATTTTTGAAACATAAACCTGAGCTGAGGGGTTGGAATAAAGTGCCATGATGGCTTAGAGAATACTATTTTTGAATCCAAACTTCTAGAGGACAGCTCTCAGATGCGTCCAGTGCACCCTGTCGAACGCCTTCTCTGCATCCAAACAGAGGAGCAGAGAAAGCACTCAAGTGCATTCCGCCAAATTAATAATGTTTATTAGGCGCCTGGTTGCATCCGAGGCCTGCCTCCCTGCAGCGAAGCTGGTTTGGTCCTTGTTGTTTAGGTTGGGTAATATATACATAAGTCTACAGGCGATGAGTTTAGCATAAACCTTGATATCTGAATTAAGAAGGGAAGTGGGATGGAAATTTTGGGGGGGAAGTTGGGTCCTTCCCTGGCTTTGGTAGTATAAAAATCAATGCTCTCAACATGTCTTCAGGTAACACAGAGGAGGAGGCATCATCATTAATCAGGTTGTAAAGATATGGGGCTAGGATTAGTTTTGTATTGCTTATAGTATTCACCTGGAAGCCCATCAGGGCCAGGAGTTTTGTTGTTTGGCAGAGATTCAATGGCGGAGTAAATCTCATCTAGGGTAAAAGGTTTGTTTAACGTGGTCAGTTGATCATTTGATAGGGATGGAAGTTTGATGTTGTTAGGTCTGAGTCTGGTGTTGTGGTTTCTGTATCTTCTTTGATATTATAAAGGGAATTATAATATGTGCTGAAGGCGTCTGCTATCTTCTGCGGTCTACCAGTTTGATTTTCGTTATAGGGTGAGTTAGGAAGGTAATCTTAGCTTTATTCCTCACACCTCTGATATGTGTGGCCATGGCTTTACCAGCTTTATTGCTTGTGTTGTAGTAGGTGGCTCGTAATTTCCTCTGTGACTTTTCGTTAGATTCTAGCAGGAGAGTTCTAAGTTCCTGCCGAAGGGAAAGCAACTGTTTCTTGTGGTCACAGTGTGGTTGGGATTTGTTCAGATCTTCTATTCTGTTAATAGAAGAGAGTAATTGGTCAAGACGCTGCTTCCTACTTTTTTTTTTGCTTGTGAGCTCATTTGGAGCAGCACACCCCTGGCAAATGCCTTGTGGGCTTTCCATAAAGTTGTAACCTCCCTCACAGAGCTTACATTGTGTTAAAAAAAAACTCTAGTTCTTTATTTATAGGGGAAGAACTAAGGATAAAGGTATTGGCTCACCAGATTTTAGGAGTAGTAGAGTGGGGGCTTGCATGTAGGGATATGCAGATGGGAGAATGGTCTGACCAGGAGATGGAGGAGATGTCAGAGCTGCACGCTGCTTGAAGTAACCGCTTGTCCACCAGAAAGTGGTCAATACATGAGTAAGAGTTATGTGTCGCTGAAAAGAAAGTGTAGTTACATTCTTGTGGGTGATGGCAGCGCCAAACATCAAATAGGTCATTGGCAAGAATGAATGTGGACATAGGTGACTATAGTCTCAGGTGTGAGGAGGAGTCCATTTGGTAGTCAAGAGCTATGTTGAAGTCTCCACATAGGATAAGGTGGCCTTTTTGTAATTGGCGGATCCGCTTAATAAGTTTTCCAAGAATCATATTTGACCGGAATTGGGGGCATAGAGAGAGACTAGTGTATAAACAATAGACTCAATCTTGCAAACTTGGATTATAAAGCAGCCATTTGGGTCCAAGTTACTATCCAGATGTTGAAAGGCTACGGTATCATGTATGACAATAAGTACACCTCTTTTTTTGTCTGGGCTGTTAGCTGTAAAGATGTGGGGGAAGGCTTTTGCCCTGTACACACGGTTGGACATTTATCGGACATTCCGACAACAAAATCCATGGATTTTTTCTGATGGATGTTGGCTCAAACTTGTCTTGAATACACACGGTCACACAAAGTTGTTGGAAAATCCGATCATTCTAAACGCGGAGACGTAAAACACGGGACTATCAACGGGGCAGTAGCCAATAGCTTTTGTCTCTTAATTTATTCTGAGCATGCGTGGCACTTTGTGCGTCGGATTTGTGTACACACGATTGGAATTTCTGACAACTGATTTTGTTGTTGGAAAATTTTATAGCAAGCTCTCAAACTTTGTGTGTCGGAAATTCCGATGGAAAATGTGTGATGAAGCCTACACATGGTTGGAATTTTCAACAAGAAGGTCCTATCACACATTTTCCGTCGGAAAATCGTGTGTACAGGGAATTTGTGTGTACATTGTGGCACAGATGTGCTTTGGAAATGAGTCTTTTGTGAGCAGAGGATGTCACACCTATGCGCTGAAGCAGTCTTCCACAAGGAGGCTCTTTTGGCCGGGTGATTTAACCCTTTGGCATTAAGGGATAGTATTTTAAGTCCCATTGGTATGTGTGGAGTGCTAGGTTGAAGATTCTGTACTCACAGTTAGGATGCGTATGCGGTAGTTGATAGACCAGATTACCAGGAAGCCTGGGAGATAATTTCCACTTACAGGGGGGTCGGGTGGGGGTAACCATTCGACAAGCAGACAAAGTGGATGGTGTGTTCCGTAGGAGATTCAAAAGAAGAAAGGAAAGATATGGAGAGTTGTAACAAAACAAAGCAAACAAAATACAGACAGCGGCGGCATATGCTGTGACTAGGCCGCTGTGGGTAATCAACGGGGATAGTGTCCATGAGACCAAAGCTAGGCACTCTGTGGCGACATCCGGGGAAGACGGCTAATATGTTGAAGGATGGAACTAAATTCCAAGGAGGGGGACCCTGTGAGCAATTATTTGTTCCTGCAGGTGATGGGTGGATTTATGCCAGGGGGGTGTTACTCTCCCTGGGGGGGTTTATGCATAGCCGCTTGTGGTGGTGGCTCAGGAATGATTCTCCAGGTATGGAGAATATCTAAGCCCTTATTCACACAGGCGATATTATGAGATACACAATTTCTTTCCACAATGAATTTGGTGGGATTGCCCCATTTGTAGGGGATGTTGTGATTACAACATGCTTTTGTCACTTTGGCAAGTTGACACCTCATGTCCAAGGTGTATTTGGAGAGCTCCACATAGGGAGCTGGAAAATGGCCAATTGACCTGGATTTTGCTAGGAGTTGCTCTTTAATGTGAAAAAAAGTGATGATGACATCCCGTGGAATGGTTTCTATCAAATGATTCAGCTTAGGCAGGCGGTGTATGCAGTCAATGGTTAGGTCCAAAGGAGTTGTGTCAAGTAGAAGGGAATTGAACATTTCAGTGGCGTAGCGTTTTAAATCGCCAGGTTTCACTGACTCTGGGATCCCCCTTAGCTTTAAATTATTACTCCTGGACCTATCTTCTAAATCCGCAATTTTTGCTTTCATCCACTGTCTGTCTTCTAAGTTGTCATCATAAGCATCCACCAGGTCATTTATTGTAGTATTGATTTCTCCCAGAGGAGAACTTATGGGTCAGAGTGTCAAAATCAGCATGCAGAGAATTCTGCAGTGATACTAGAATATCCTTCATCAATGTGTCCATCACTGGCTGATTAGAGGTAGGAAATGAGGCTATAGAGGAGTGGTGGGGAGATTGCATCATGTGTTCAGGGACAGCATGGCTCACCTCTGGCTGACTGGCACACAGCTGGCTGGGCGATAAGGGTGGTTTTGGTGAAAAGCCATCATTTTGGAATCCTTCAGTCCCAGGCTGGTCATCTGGCAGGTCTGTGTAGGAGGCGTAGCCCATTCTGAGAGAGGAGGAGGCAGGGGCCAAGGTGGCGGAGTCATCTTGTTAGCCCCCTCACGTGGGCAGAAGGAAGAATTTGGTTAGCTTCTGCCGGAGCCAATCGTCCTTTCTCTTCCTGGCCATATTGGTGGTGTTCCTGCGGGTGTCAGTCAGGTGCTGAGGTATTATGTGCAAACGAGAAGATCTGGACAGCCGCACTCCAGGAAGTAATAATCCAAGTTTCTTTATTTTAAAATCAGGAACACATCAGATACAGGACATCACAGACAGAGTGTACAGATCATAGGCTAACGCGTTCCACACTTGTCCAAGTGCTTACTCATACAGTAGCTCAGGTGCTGAGGTATGTCGGTTGTGGCTTGGGTCCCCCAAATCTCACTGGAAGCCCTAAATGCTCCAGAGCTTGGATCCTATGCTGCCATACAGTGCGTGCGCTGGCCACACCCGACTCTATCCTTTCCTTCTTTCTCCCTCCATCCCCCTCTGTCTTTATATCCTTCTTTCTTTCCTTCTTTTTCCCCCTCTATCCCCCTCTCTTTCTTTCTATCCTTCTTTCTTTCCCCCTCCATCCACCTCTTTTTCCTTCTTTTTTTCCTCCTTCATCCCCCTCTCTTTCTACCTCCATCCTCCTCTCTTTCTACCTCCATCGATCCATCCCCCTTTATTTCTCTCTTTCTGTGACAGCTTGCCAGAATAGGTAGGATCTGTGAGAGCAGCTTCCCTGCGCAGCTCTGCTTGAGGAGAACATATCTTATTTATTCATTACTGCCCCTATACTGTATCCTCCTGCCCCCTGCACTGTGCCCACTTACATACCCCCTGTACTGTGTGCTCCTGCTCCCTGTACTGTCCACTTACTCCCCCCCTTTCTGTACTCTCCTGCACTGTACCCTCCTAATATAGTTCCTTTTTATCACTTGAATTATTTTTCCCCATTATGGGTGTATTTCCCCATTATGGCCTCATGTCTAAGTTTTTCCTAAGGCCTCACAAAGCCTCTGAAGGCAGGAGTCTAGTGAAGGGGGAAGTCTAATAGTAGGTTTGTAGCAGCAATATAGTAAACTTACTGAATTTAATTTACAAGTGCAGTGGACCTTGCTGGGTTTGGCATCACAGCCTATATTATGCCATGTCAGTGGAGCATAGTACAAAGGGGTAGAGACATTAAGTTAGTTGTTAGTTTAGGGGACAATTTTTCTGCCCTAGCATCGGCAGGCCAGGGGGACCAGTCTAGGAGGAATTTTGTCATGGTTAGATTGACTTTGGTGAACATGTGTTCCAGGTGCATGTGTTGGTTGACAGTGATTATAGCTTGTTGAAGGGTTGGAAGGGTACTGCTTTTCCATTTACAGGCTATGGTTAGACGAGCAGCAATGAGGATGTGTGTCAGGATAGGATGGGAATGTCTAGGCCAATCTTCCAAACCCAAGGCCAACCTCGGTAGTAATATTTCTCTTGTACCAGCAACATGATCAATCAAAGACTAAATGTCTGTCCAGAATTGTGCGAGACCTGAGCATGTCAGTTTCAACTTTTATCATGTAAAGTCACCCTTGAGCTCCAGTTAGGGACTATGCCTAGGGCATGGGTGCTCAACCTGAGGCCCTCCAGTTGTCGCGGAACTACAAGTCCCATGGGGCATTGCAAGGCTGACAGGAACAAGCATGACTCCCAAGGGAAGTGGCATGATGGAACTTGCAATCCCGCAACGGCTGGATGGCCAGTTTGAGCACCCATGACCTAGGATGAGAATATGTCATCAGTCTGATGGAAGGAATATTGAGTGGAGAGTATACATCGCTCTCACAGAGCTCCATTATATCTGCATTGCATTGCCTGAATATCCTCCCTGGAATCTTAGGTTTTCATATGAAGGTCTCTGTTCCTCAATAGATCAACTTTGTGAGGACAATGTATAAGCCAACACATGTGATCTCAATGGACGGAGGATGAGGAATACATCAACAGCCAAAGGTGAGTTATTATAATGAGGGGTATCCTCTTCATCCATTATAGACAGCTGAGGACCCGGGTCTCCATTTATAGGACATATGTCTACTAATACTGCTATACTGGATGAACCAATCAGATATCACCTCTTACTATCTCAGGATAGAGGTAATAAAAGCCAGTATCTCATTGGTTGTCATGCTTCAATATAAATTTCACACTCAGATATGATATACTGTATGCTGCGTGACATAATATATTGATTTATGTGAAATAACAATGTGATAGAGATATACTGTATTACACAGATAAATATAAAATGTCTTTATGTGAGATAAGAATTCTAGAGGATCATTATACTGGCTGATACATGCAGGGTTATTCACTATCCTCTCTGTCTGTAGAGATTCCGGCTGCCAGAGGTACAAAGCACCGGGTGATACTGATCCTGAGGGTCCTCCTAATATTGGTCTTCATTACTGTGGTCACCCTCATGAGTTTCCTCTTCATTTACTGTGAGTATCCCTATTATAATTATCATTTGGGTTATTACATGAAACTAAAAGACAAAGGAAAACTGTACTATTTGAGCATTGGCAGTGCAGGGGTGTATTTACCATAATTGCATTCCGGGGTTGGGGGGGGGGGGGGGTTGGTACATAGGGGGGGGGCTAGAGGAAACAGCACCAAGCCTGAAAATGTACAAATTGTGATAATGTTTCCTTATTTTTTCTTCTCTGTTCTGTTCACCTCTGGACACTGGTGAATTTATTCAGGAAGAAAATGTAAGGGTGTGCAGAGGGCTTGCAGGGGGTGTAAGAGAAAGGGGTGTGAGAGATGTTAGAGGGAAATACACACAAGAGATGCAGGGTTCAGGAGATAGGTAGGTAAGAGGGAAGTTGGTGCACGGAATGTAAGAGGAAGGGGCATGCATGGGATGTAGAAAGAAATACAGGGTCACCACTAAATCATGGGACCCTGTACAGGTCTACTAGCTGTAAGCCAAAAGGTTTAGGTTGTTCACTGTGGAAAAACATGGCAGCTTCCTGCTAATAATGGTTGCTAGGGGAGCAGCAGATGCAGGCACCCACCATGAGCTTAGCATCTGTGGCCATGTAGATGAATGGACTGGGAGATGCCAATGGTTGCTAAGGATGTGTTTGGGACAGGCACCCACTGCATTCTCAGCAAACACTGACATCACATGGCTCCACTTGCTTACATATATAAAATATTTCCTCTACCTTTTGCGTGTGTGTGTGAGGATTAGTGATGTGTGAATGTGCTTGAACTTGGCTCACATTCAGAGAATGCAACAAAATATCCTCAAAGTGCAAATGTTAATGCACACCCTACTGAAGTCATTTTGAGGTCATTATTAAACATTTTTCTGGCCATTGTCAAGGCTAATAGGCAAGTGATAGGCAAACAAAATGGGCACTGCCAAGGGGAACATATACCAATGCAAGATCTTTAAAAAAAAAAAAAAAAAAGATAGTTCAGTGGGGAGTGGATTTTTTTTAAGACTTAAATTAAAACATTACAAATGCACAAGTCCTTTAAATAACATGACTGAGGAATAGGGATGAGCCGAACACCCCCCTGTTCGGTTCGCACCAGAACATGCGAACAGGAAAAAAATTCGTTCGAACACGCGAACGCCGTTAAAGTCTATGGGACACGAACATGAATAATCAAAAGTGCTAATTTTAAAGGCTAATATGCAAGTTATTGTCATAAAAAGTGTTTGGGGACCCGGGTCCTCCCCCAGGGGACATGAATCAATGCAAAAAAAAGTTTTAAAAACGGCCGTTTTTTCAGGAGCAGTGATTTTAATAATGCTTAAAGTCAAACAATAAAAGTGTAATATCCCTTTAAATTTCATACCTGGGGGGTGTCTATAGTATGCCTGTAAAGGGGCGCATGTTTCCCGTGTTTAGAACAGTCTGACAGCAAAGTGACATTTTGAAGGAAAAAACACATTTAAAACTACCGCGGCTATTGCATTGCCGACAATACACATAGAAGTTCATTGATAAAAACGGCATGGGAATTCCCCACAGGGCAACCCCGAACCAAAATTAAAAAAAAAAAATGATGTGGGAGTCCCCCTAAATTCCATACAAGGCCCTTCAGGTCTGGTATGGATATTAAGGGGAACCCTAGCCAAAATTAAAAAAAAAAATTGACGTGGGGTTCCCCCTAAATTCCATACCAGACCCTTCAGGTCTGGTATGGATTTTAAGGGGAACCCCGCGCCAAAAAAAAAAAAAAAACGGCGTGGGGTCCCCCTAAAAATCCATACCAGACCCTTATCCGAGCACGCAACCTGGCAGGCCGCAGGAAAAGAGGGGGGGACGAGAGTGCGGCCCCCCCCCCCTCCTGAACCGTACCAGGCCACATGCCCTCAACATTGGGAGGGTGCTTTGGGGTAGCCCCCCAAAACACCTTGTCCCCATGTTGATGAGGACAAGGGCCTCATCCTCACAACCCTGGCCGGTGGTTGTGAGGGTCTGCGGGCGGGGGGCTTATCGGAATCTGGAAGCCCCCTTTAACAAGGGGACCCCCAGATCCCGGCCCCCCCCTGTGTGAAATGGTAAGGGGGTACTTACCCCTACCATTTCACTAAAAAACTGTCAAAAATGTTAAAAATGACAAGAGACAGTTTTTGACAATTCCTTTATTTAAATGCTTCTTCTTTCTTCCTTCATCTTCTTCTTCTTCTGGTTCTTCTGGCTCTTCTGGTTCTTCCTCCGGCGTTCTCGTCCAGCATCTTCTCCGCGGCGTCTTCTATCTTCTTCTCCTCGGGCCGCTCCGCACCCATGGCATGGGGGGGAGGCTCCCGCTCTTCTCTTCATCTTCTTCTTTTTCTTCTTCTTCTTCTTCCTTCTTCTCTTCTTCTCTTCTTCCTGTCTTCTCCGGGCCGCTCCGCAATCCATGCTGTGGCATGGAGGGAGGCTCCCGCTGTGTGACGGCGTCTCTTCGTCTGACGGTTCTTAAATAGCGGGGGGCGGGGCCACCCGGTGACCCCGCCCCCCTCTGACGCACGGTGACATGACGGGACTTCCCTGTGGCATTCCCCGTGACGTCACAGGGAAGTCCCTCAAGTCACCGTGCGTCAGAGGGGGGCGGGGTCACCGGATGGCCCCGCCCCCCGTTATTTAAGAACCGTCAGACGAAGAGACGCCGTCACACAGCGGGAGCCTCCCACCATGCCACAGCATGGATTGCGGAGCGGCCCGGAGAAGACAGGAAGAAGAGAAGAAGAGAAGAAGGAAGAAGAAGAAGAAGAAAAAGAAGAAGAAGAAGATGAAGAGAAGAGCGGGAGCCTCCCCCCCATGCCATGGGTGCGGAGCGGCCCGAGGAGAAGAAGATAGAAGACGCCGCGGAGAAGATGCTGGACGAGAACGCCGGAGGAAGAACCAGAAGAGCCAGAAGAACCAGAAGAAGAAGAAGATGAAGGAAGAAAGAAGAAGCATTTAAATAAAGGAATTGTCAAAAACTGTCTCTTGTCATTTTTAACATTTTTGACAGTTTTTTAGTGAAATGGTAGGGGTAAGTACCCCCTTACCATTTCACACAGGGGGGGGGCCGGGATCTGGGGGTCCCCTTGTTAAAGGGGGCTTCCAGATTCCGATAAGCCCCCCGCCCGCAGACCCTCACAACCACCGGCCAGGGTTGTGAGGATGAGGCCCTTGTCCTCATCAACATGGGGACAAGGTGTTTTGGGGGGCTACCCCAAAGCACCCTCCCAATGTTGAGGGCATGTGGCCTGGTACGGTTCAGGAGGGGGGGGGGGCCGCACTCTCGTCCCCCCCTCTTTTCCTGCGGCCTGCCAGGTTGCGTGCTCGGATAAGGGTCTGGTATGGATTTTTAGGGGGACCCCACGCCGTTTTTTTTTTTTTTTTTGGCGCGGGGTTCCCCTTAAAATCCATACCAGACCTGAAGGGTCTGGTATGGAATTTAGGGGGAACCCCACGTCAATTTTTTTTTTACATTTTGGCTGGGGTTCCCCTTAATATCCATACCAGACCTGAAGGGCCTTGTATGGAATTTAGGGGGACCCCCACATCATTTTTTTTTTTTTTTTTTTGGTTCGGGGTTCCCCTGTGGGGAATTCCCATGCCGTTTTTATCAATGAACTTCTATGTGTATTGTCGGCAATGCAATAGCCGCGGGTAGTTTTAAATGAGTTTTTTCCTTCCAAATGTCATTTTGCTGTCAGACTGTTCTAAACACGGGAAACATGCGCCCCTTTACAGGCATACTATAGACACCCCCCAGGTACGAAATTTAAAGGGATATTACACTTTTATTGTTTGACTTTAAGCATTAATAAAATCACTGCTCCTGAAAAAACGTCCGTTTTTAAAACTTTTTTTTGCATTGATCCATGTCCCCTGGGGCAGGACCCGGGTCCCCAAACACTTTTTATGACAATAACTTGCATATAAGCCTTTAAAATTAGCACTTTTGATTTCTCCCATAGACTTTTAAAGGGTGTTCCGCGGCATTCGAATTTGCCGCGAACACCCCAAATTGTTCGCTGTTCGGCGAACTTGCGAACAGCCAATGTTCGAGTAGAACATGAGTTCGACTCGAACTCGAAGCTCATCCCTACTGAGGAATGCCCTAAACCTGCCTGTGAAATCAGGCACCTGTAGGAGGTATTTAAGTGTTATTTCAAAAGAAGAAAATGTGCTGCTAAATGATAGTTCCGATCCTCCTCCTATTTCTATTTGTAAGCTAAGTGGGATCCCTGATGACATCATTGACTCCATATTGTCATGGTCATATAGGATCAATGGCGTCAAGTGTAGGCCTTCATGCACTATAACAGTCCTTATTCCCTCATCAGTTGGCGGATCCCTTGCCACAGGGGGCCCCCTTAGTAAGGCACTATGTCTCTATATTGATGGGAACAAGGGCCTCATCCACACAAGTTTGGGCCATGGTAGTGAGGATTTGCAGGGGGGTTTATAAGAATCTGGAATCACTCTTTAAAATACGGAGGTCCCCATATATGCCATTGCCCCCTACTTGATTAAGGGTTTCCTTGTACTTTTGGTTACTAAATACACAAACTGTCATTTTATTTAAGAAAAAGTCCCATGGTGTAAACAGTAAGTCATGCTGTAAAGCAATACTGATCCATAATCAAGGAAGGAAGGAGATATTCAAACATCTCCTCAGTAGACTGTCCAATCAGCAGGGAGAGCAGTTGGAGGAATTTGCCCTCTCATAGCTAATCTACATACACATCCCATAATACCCAAGGCAGACAGACACAATAGAATACAGCCACACCCCAAATGACCCAACACACACACACACACACACACACACACACACACACACACACACACACACACACACACACACACACACACACTGGCTGTACAATGAGTCTGTTTAGTACAGATCAGACTAGGGTTCTCAGTCACCCTGTGCTCCTAGTAGAGACACAGGGCGACTTGGACATAGGAGGTGCATAGGGAGCTGAAACAAGGGTTTCCCAACCTCCCCAAGGGATTCTTGGTTCCACGGGTCCCCCGTCCAAAGTGACTACCGTCACATTAACTATTATTAAAATCAGACACTAAAAATAAACAACATTTTGCTGCTCAAAGATGCATTGCACTTAATTGGCTTGGAAACTTATGCAGCCAGCACATTCCACTAGAATTAGGGTGAGCCAAAGACCCACACCCTGCTATCCAAGTCAAAATAGAATCACAAACATAAGTGCTGGAGGCGTGGTCTGGCTGCAGAGTGGAATGGCTGCATAACGGCACTGCTCTGTCCAGACAGCAGATTCAAAGGCACTGCAAAGCACAAGAGCCTGCCAAAAATACTCCCCGCTACACCTACCAATATCGGGGACCACTGGAGACCCTCAGGGATATGTCCAGGAAGAAATCTAAGCCCCCAGTACTGCGCAAACTGACAGAGTTATTCCACAGAGGGGCAATGGATTCCCAAGATGGCGCCAACTTCAGGAGCACTGCACACTCACCGCTGCCTCCCCTCCCGCCTGACTCCTCTCCTCAAACCCCTATGGAGGACTCACCACTTGGGGAACAGATCTGCTCATCTCCTCTATGCTGACAGGCACAAAAGAGCTGCAGACTCCCCTGCTCACTCTCCACTAAAAGCCCTGGTGAGTAAAAAGCACATGGGAGATGATGGTTCTCATACTAATCAGGAGGGGGAAGATCTGGGCTCCCTAGCTTCCATCCCAGCCTCTGAGCACCTTTTGAAATCAATTATTTTAACACTCCACAAAAACATTCAGGCAGAATTTCGCTCTTCAGTGTCACATGTTCATTCCAGAATTGATCATGTCCAAGAGCGCAAAGCCGGAATTGAAAGACAGATGGAGGAAGTCACTCATTCTTATAACGAATTGATTTATTCCCAACCTGCCCATGCAGAACATATCCAATTTCTAAAAGCTAAAGTTGCAGACCTGGAAGACC
Organism: Lithobates clamitans; assembly: GCA_037952925.1. Classification (NCBI taxonomy): domain Eukaryota; kingdom Metazoa; phylum Chordata; class Amphibia; order Anura; family Ranidae; genus Lithobates; species Lithobates clamitans. The sequence goes on along the minus strand of JBBGZY010001546.1, from coordinate 2,464,961 downwards.
GCTCCAGGCAGAATAATATTAAATTCAGGGGGTTACCTGAAACAGTTAAAAATTCTGACCTGGTTCCATTTATCCAGTAACTTTTTCTCAAACTTATTCCATCTCTATTCCCATCTGATTTTTTAAACTGATCTTTAAACCAAAACATCTGCCTGCATCCATCCCAAGAGATGCGTTAGCCTGCATCCATTTTTTTCAAATAAAAGACCAAATCATGAAGCTCGCCAGATCCGACGCACCCTCCCTGATCCCTACTCAAAAATGGCTCTTTTTGCTGATATCTCTGGCACCACTGCACAGATGCGGAAGGAACTCTCTCCAATAACTAAAGGTCTCAGAGACTTGGTCTACCAGTGGGGGTACCAAACAACTCATGGTCACCTACCAAAAAAAAAATTGTGCCAATGCATATGCTAAAAGAAGGTTACACACTCCTTCACAACTGGGGCATCCCCTTAGAACCCCGCTCTGTGGGTCCATCTCCACCCAGAATCCAGAGATCCTGGTCCACATCTGCAAATACCTAGCTTTTAATGGCAACGCACCCTAAGGCGTCCTCCTGACTTATATCTAGCTACTCTTTCTCCTGAATAGACAGCCATACCTTGTTTCTCCACTCCCCATGTTACAAGTGTGCTATGCACACCATACTGTTTTTTGTTGCTCTACTTACATTGAAATTTTTTTTAATGAGCTTTGTAGATATTAGGTTGTTCTTTATAATGTCACCTATTTTGTTTATCCCATCTCTGTGGGATTTTTGAATGGAGGATTAGTGTGTTATCTTTACCTGGACATATCGCAGCACCTCTACTTTAACTCACATGTCACTTAAAATTGTCACGCACAATGTTAATGGGCTGAACAGCCCATTTAAATGCAGACTTATGTGGAAAGACACTTTATCCCATAAAGCAGACATACTATGTATACAAAAGACACACTTTGTTGCTGAAAAGGCCCCTGTCTCATCACAAATCGTTCCCCCATTTTTGGCTCAGCAGAGGTCAAAAAGATGGGGGTAATGATTGCTGTTTGTGATTCTATTCCATTTCAGTTGCATTCAGTGGAATTCTCTCAGCTATCTTCAACAATCACCTACCTGGTCCTTGTCAATATTTACGCCCCAAATGAGCGCCACAAGCAATTTTTCCACTCCCTGACAAAAAAAACCTCAGCCCTTACCCCAAGAACCAAATAATTATATGTGGGGACTTTAACACAGTCTTAGACCACTCCCTTGACTCATCTAATGTCTGTAGAAGACGCGTCATTGCCTTAACCTCTTATGTACAACTTGAGGATCTCCAAGACCCCTGGAGATGTTTTCATGCCTTGGAAAGAGACTACACATTCTACTCCTCCACACAAAAGTCTTATTCCAGACTCAATTTCTTCCTGGTCAACAAACATCTACTTCAATATGTGAGCGCCAAACAGATTGGTCTGATAACGTGGTCTGATCATGATCCAGTCTCGCTGGAACTTTATACCTCTCTATCTAAATGACCACAAACAACTTGCAGACTAAACACCTCTCTTCTCTCCCATTCTTCTTCAGATAGATTCTGAAATTCAAAAAAAGTTTGGGGTTTTTTATCTGTATCTGATGATGCCTTACTGTGGAATACCCAAAGCCTTCATTAGATCAAATTTGATGCACAGGAGAATAAGTCCCGTATACAAGCCATTGCTACACTGCTTCAGAACATCAGAGTAGTTGAGCGTTCCCACAAATCTTCTCCCAAACCCCAAGATGAGGAGGAATTGCATATGAAGAACTCAACTACACTCCTTGCTACACACCAATTTTGACTACTATGTCAAAAGTCTGCGTACTACCCTTTATGCCCAAGGCAACAAGCCTGGCACAATACTAGCAAGACAATACAAACAATACAAATGCAAGATGGCACAATCCAAAATCTCCTTCCTGCTAGTTTCTCAAGGCAGAAAACCCCCAAGATATCGCCAACAAATTTAGCAAATTTTATGCCAGTTGTATAACTTGAAAGACTCCCCTGCAGACCCAAACCCTACCCTCACAGTTGTTCACACCTTCTTAGCATCCATTGACTTACCCTCTCTCCAATCTGAACAAATAAATGATCTCTCTAGACCCTTTACAACTGAACAGATTCTTAAAGTAATCTCTAATCTCCCTCTGCACAAAGCTTTCGGCCCAGATAGGTTCAGTAATGAATATTACAAAGTCCTTGAAAGAATTACTATATCCCACCAGTGGCAGCTGGTGAAGTTTTAGGATGGGGGGCGCCAGACCCCGCCCTTCCCTTTGACCCCTCCAACTTGGTGAACATGGGCGTGGTTTCAGAAAAATAGTGGGTGTGGCTCTAAGGTGGTGTGGTTAGTGTCTGAGATGAATGAGGGATGGAGGGAGCGGGAGAGAGGGATGGATGGACAGCAGACCCAGATCCTACACAACAATAGAAATGTGTATTCTAGAAAGTTTAACAATCAGCAGATAAAGATATTCCAAACACTTGGTGTTAGCACTTCAATCATCCTGGCACCTCGGTTGTTATGGTGTTAGGATGATTGAAGCGCATTATTTCTATTATTACATTGTAATATAAAATGAAATCATTAAACTCACCATTATGCAGAATCAGTGGGAGCCCCGAGTGTGTTACCTGCCACCAGATGCCATCAGGTGTCTCCAGCGGAGTTTGTCCTTACATGAAGCCTGTGTCACACAAAATGCAGCCTGTGTCACACAAATGCAGCCGCATGTGTCCCCCAAATTCAGCCTTCTGTGTCCCCCAAATGCAGCCTCCTGTGTCCCCCAAATGCAGCATCCTGTGTCCCCCATGTGCCCCCTATGGACGGGCCGCCACTGCTCCCCACGTTCAAAAATTTGGTGATTTTCATCCTTCACAAACTCTGGTAAAAACCCCAAAGATTCACTAGAAGCCTTTATAGTGACAATCCCCAAACCAGGCAAACCTATAGACAATCCAGCTAACTATCGGCCCATTTCACTACTTAACAGACATAAAAATTTAAAAAGAATTACTAGCCTCCAGAGTTTCACAGTATGTCCCATCGCTGGTTCACAAGAATCAGGTAGGGTTTGTTGAAGGACGGCAGGCCTCTGATCCGACTTGTCGTTTTATAGACCTGATTCAATGGACAGAGTGCAGTCGAGGGCCTTCTCTGCTCTTGTCTCTTGATGCGGAGAAGGCCTTCGACAGGGTGCACTGGAATGCACTGGAATTATGTTAAGGAGGTTCTTTTGAAATATGGCTTTAGTGGCCCTATTCTCTCAGCAATCTTAGCGCTAAACTCTGTCCCTTGTGTGGACCTCCAGACTTTTACCTAGCCCCTTTGACATCACCAATGGTACCTTTCAGGGTTATTCACTCCCCCCTATTATTTTTACTTTAATCATGGAACCTTTGGTGATGTCCATAAGATCCAACCCCAGTATCTCGGGCATCATGATCGGTTCGGAGGAGCTCAAAATAAGCCTGTATGTGGATGACATCCTCCTCTCCCTCTCCTCTTTAGTATTACCTCCCTGAAGTACAAAAAACCCTAGAGATATTTGGTGAATATTTAGCATGCTAAATCTTCACCTTGATACTGTCTTTAAAAAACAAATTTCAAGATTAACTCCTTTCTCCTGGGCACCAAAAAACTCTCTTTCATACCTGGGTAACAGCTGACTGCACCTTCCAGTAACATGCTTACTACTAACTACAACAGAGTAGTGGAAAAGCTAAATAACATATCTCAAGATATGAAACAAGTTAAAGTATCCTGGGCTGGTAGGAATACCTTGGCAAAAATGTTTCTTTTGCCCCACATACTCTGTTTCTTCAGGACTTTACCTCTCCCCCAACATCTGAGTAAATTGCAATCAATCATAAACTCGTTCATATGGAACAAAAAATGTCCTCCGTTCAAAGCATCACTCTTCTGTATGCCAGCATCTTTAGCAGGACTTGGTGTACCAAATATAGCAAATTATTACAAGGAGGTTGTCTTGCTGAGGTTGCCGCGTACACACGAGTGGACTTTTCGACCGGACTGGTCCAACGGACTGAGTCCGGCAGACAATTCGACCGTGTGTGAGCTTCATCGGACCTGCAGCTGACTTTTTCGGTCGAAAATCTGACGGACATTAGATTTGGAACATGATTCAAATCTTTCCGACGGACTCGAGTCTAAATGGTAAGCCAATGGACGAAAACCGACGCTAGGGCAACTATTGGCTACTGGCTTTGAATTTCCTTATTTTAGTCCGGTCGTACGTCATCACGTACAAATCTGTCAGACTTTTGTGCGTTTGTGTGTAGGCAAGTCCAATCGTTCGAAAGTCCATCGGAAAGACTGTCGGACCTTTGTTGCCGAAAAGTCCGCCCGTGTGTACAGGGCATTAGACTGAACCAGACACTGGTGGAGGTCCTCAGATCCTCCAGCCTTGATTCAGATTGAAAGCTTAATTCTTTGCTCTTCAACTAAAGCTACTCTCTCTGCAACCCTCCTCAAATATTACCCGCCTCATCTCCAATGCAGTAAGACTATATCCACCACATGTATCTGATCCTCATTGGCAGTAGGTGCACCAACTAATATCCTTCAACTCCTTCCGCTAGAGGCAATAGCTCTCTTGTCCTCAGACCTAGAAGTTAGTGTTTGGATCCAGAGCGGTATTAAACAAATTGGAGACCTTTACAGTAACTCATATCTTCTTTTCAAGAGCTTCAACAAAAGTTCCACATTCACCGTAATGACTTTTTCAAGTATCTCAGTATCAGATCCATACTCCAGAGCCTCAAAAATAAGGACAATGACCTTCTTTAAGGAGGTCATACATTTTTACAACTCCCCTGCTGCTACCCAGAAAGGGGTCTTTCACCTATACCGCTTACTCTTGAAACAGGTGGCAAAATCCAAGTCGTCATCTATGTCTTACTGGGAACGGATACTACACTTCTCCATACCTCTTTGCTGATGGCATATTACTTTACAGCTTCCACCTAAACTCTCCAAATGCATTTCACACTGGGAATAATTTCACAAAATCATCCACAAGTGGTATTACACCCCAACCAAGCTTGCCTCTATCTTCCCAGACCAGTCGCCACACTGCTGGAGACTGTGTGGTCAATCTGGCTCCCTTTATCACATCTGGTGGTATTGCCCAAAAATATCTTCATACTGGTCTAAAATTGCAAACTTTATATCCTCGGTGTCGTCCCATACCTTATCACTCACACCACAAATGGTTCTTTTGGGTAATGCCATCCTGGACCTCTGTCCACGTCTCAGATTTTTCATTTCCCACACTTTGATTGCAGTCAGATTGGTTCATGCACCCCATTAGAAACAAAAACCTTATTAGAAGAAGTGCTCCAGACTCTTATAAAACACTTCTTAACCACTTCAGCCCTGGAAGATTTAGCTGCTCAATGACCAGGCCATTTTTTGCGATACAGCACTGCGTTGCTTTAACTGACAATTGCGTGGTCGTGCGTCACTGTACCCAAACAAAATTGACGTCCTTTTTTTCCCACAAATAGAGCTTTCTTTTGGTGGCATTTGATCACCTCTGTGGTTTTAATTTTTTGCGCTATAAACAAAAAAAGAGTGACAATTTTGAAAAAAAAAAATATATTTTGTACTTTTTGCTATAATAAGCATCCCAATTTTTTTTTTAAAAAAAGCTAATTTTTTTCTCAGTTCAGGCCGATATGTATTCTTCTACATAATTTTGGTAATAAAAATCGCAATAAGCGTATATTAATTGGTTTGCGCAAAAGTTATAGCGTCCACAAAATAGATTTATGGCACTTTTATTACTATTTTTTTTTTTTACTAGTAATGGTGGCAATCTGCGATTTTTTATTGAGACTGCGACATTATGGCAGATACATTGAACACTTTTGACACATTTTTGAGACGATTGACAATTATACAGCGATCAGTGCTGTAAAAATGCACTGATTACTGTATAAATGTCACTGGCAGGGAAGGGGTTAACACTAGGGGGCGATCAAGGGGTTAACTGTGTTCCCTCAGTGTGTGTATTAACTGTAGGGGGGAGGGGACTGACTATAGGAGATGACAGATTGTGGTTCCTAGCTATTAGAAACTCACGAACTGCCTCTCCTTTCAGAACAGGGATGTGTGTGTGTTTACACACACACACGCGTCCCTGTTCTGCCTCTCATGCCCGCGACCGCCAGTCACGAGCATCAGCGCCCCCCGCAGTGCAGCTGGCATGCGCGCCTGCTATCCTGCTTAAAGGACCGACGTACAGCTACAATGGCTCGTGGGATATTGCCTTCGTAATGATGGCGGCTGGTCGGCAAGTGGTTAATGGCCAATGCAAATCTAAGACTTTATACCTTCTGAGATCTGGGATCTGGGACAAACTGGGATCCTTGTGTAGCACTAACCCCCGAAGGAGCTGCTGATTTATTTGGGCCTGTACTCTGCTTTGTTTCCCCTTTTTAATATCTCAATCCCCCTGACACAGCTGTGGTGTGATAGTGTGCAGTCAAAGGAAATTATAAAGCAAGTTGACAATATTCAATATAATATACCTGTCTGTAGTCACCTTACCCTCCTCTTGGCTGGTGATGAAGAGACAAACAACACTCACACAGTTATACTTAGGGGAGTACTCAGAATGGTCAGGGGTGGGTAGTGGGGTTCCCCAGGGTTCTGTGCTGGGACCAATCCTATTTAATTTGTTTATAAACGACCTGGAGGATGGAATAAACAGTTCAATCTCTTTATTTGCAGACGATACTAAGCTAAACGGGGCAATAACTCATCCGCAGGATGTGGAAACCTTGCAAAAAGACCTGAACAAATGAATGGGGTGGGCGACTACGTGGCAAATGAGGTTCAATGTAGAAAAATGTAAAATAATGCATTTGGGTGGCAAAAATATGAATGCAATCTATACACTGGGGGGAGAACCTCTGGGGGAATCTAGGATGGAAAAGGACCTGGGGGTCCTAGTAGATGATAGGCTCAGTAATGGCATGCAATGCCAAGCTGCTGCTAACAAAGCAAGCAGAATATTGGCATGCATTAAAAGGGGGATCAACTCCAGAGATAAAACGATAATTCTCCCACTCTACAAGACTCTGGTCCGGCTGCACCTGGAGTATGCTGTCCAGTTCTGGGCACCAGTCCTCAGGAAGGATGTACTGGAAATGGAGCGAGTACAAAGAAGGGCAACAAAGCTAATAAAGGGTCTGGAGGATCTTAGTTATGAGGAAAGGTTGCGAGCACTGAACTTATTCTCTCTGGAGAAGAGACGCTTGAGAAGGGATATGATTTCAATTTACAAATACCGTACTGGTGACCCCACAATAGGGATAAAACTTTTTCGCAGAAGAGAGTTAAACAAGACTCGTGGCCACTCATTAAAATTAGAAGAAAAGAGGTTTAACCTTAAACTACGTAGAGGGTTCTTTACTGTAAGAGCGGCAAGGATGTGGAATTCCCTTCCACAGGCGGTGGTCTCAGCGGGGAGCATTGATAGCTTCAAGAAACTATTAGATAAGCACCTGAATGACCGCAACATACAGGGATATATGTTGTGAATAGGACTTCGCGCAAACACATATAAATCAATAATAGTTACATAAGTGTTATCTGGTGTGTCACGTGAATTGTGTACAACCATTAAGAATTCATTGCAAGTGTCCAATAGTGATAAAATAATAGTAAATGATGGCCTCTAGCTTCCAGTCTGACAATGATGTGATCAATAAGCTGTGTGATAAGACTTCCACGAATACAAAATTAACAACTAAACTCCTTCCCTCTGTGTCAGGTCTCCCATTGCCTTAATATGGATGTAGGGTGATGGTCTAGGGATGTCCGTTCTCCAAGTAGTTAGGTGATGTCCACTGGCTGCTGGTTACTGGTGGATGGATGTCTTGGCCGCTTCTTGCTAGGAGTAATTCTGGATCCTGGGCTCCAGGCCAATAAAACGAGAGAAAAGGACAAGGGGGCTCCCAATAGTGTAGTTCGTTTTTTTAAAAAATTTATTTAATCAGGTAAAAAAGTTTCCAAGCAGGAAATAAAAACATCCACACTGTGGATACAGTGTGGAGCGGTGACAGGGAAAGATGGCGGCGGAACGCCGTCACCTGGTGCAAAACTTCCGGTTCACAATAACAACACCCGGGGTCAAAGCAGCATCAAGTGTTGTGCGTGATGGCTAGCGGGATCCTACGCATTGTGTCACGTGACCTCGTGACTTCATCAGGGATTCTGATTGGTCGAAACCTTCGTTCATTTATAGTCTGTAACCGGAAATGGTTCGGACGCCATATTTGTGTAGTCTAGATGGTGTATCATAGCGCAGATAATGCTGCCCTATTTAGATACTGAAATGTTAACATGCTATGCGGACTTTAAATGGTTATTCATCATTTCTTCTTAGATACTTATAATGTGCAAATGTGTCGTTATAATTCTAGAGAAAAAAGGCTTAAATACGTACAATGTTCTAATTAGTAAGTATGCTGCCATCTTGTGGTGATTAACAAAAATGACCCTATGCAATTATACATAGACCCATAGGCAGTCTGGTGAGATAAATATTTCACAGCAGAAACTGGATAACAAATTGCTGTGGATCAATTAAAATTGGATAATAGTGAAATACTAGTAAAATTGTAAAAAATAAAAATCTATAAATACATGACATAAAACCTCTCTAATGTACAGGCCAAATGATAATTCATTATAAGTGCTGCCATTATGTGGTTGTATTTTAAAATACAATCAATATTAACTCGTTTATGATTGAATGAGATGGCATCAACAAATTGTATTCTGTATACTAGATGATCTGGATGATCTTGAGTTCAACTAAGAAGGTCATTGTTAATTAATTTAAAAATTGTTAAAAGAATTATTAAAAGAAGGAAAGTAATCTGTATCCCGGAAAATTGGCACAAGGTTTACAATAATAAAATCATATAGTAGCAAAGTAATACATCAATAATCACTAATAAAACAATTAAGGTCGAAGTCTATATTCAACCCATTCGGCGCTAAAGTATTCATTTTGTGTATCCACTGGGATTCTTTTTGGCTTAGGCTTCAAATTTTATGGCTGCCTCTCCATGACTTATGGTGGCGCTCTATGCCCCAGAAAATCATTTCTGCTGGATTGCTGTTGTGGACCTCGGCAAAATGTCTCGATACATTATGTTTCGGGAACTTGTTTATTATATTTTGCACATGTTCTTTTACTCTGACTTTTAAGGCTCTTTTTGTCCGTCCAACATATTGCAAGTTACAAGAACATTGCAGGACATATATAACCCCTTCTGTGTGGCAACTAATAAAGTCCTTGATTGGGTATGTTTGCCCTGTGTTAGTTGCTACAAAATCTGTTTTTTTACTCTGGAATTTCCTCGAATGTTGGCATGCAAAGCAGTATTTACATGGAAAAAAACCTTTTCCACTAAAAAAAGAAAACAAATTAATGGAAGGAGGATCCACTACGTTTTTAACAATTAGATCTCGTAGTGTGGTAGCTCTCTTATAAATGATGAGTGGTTGATCATCATGAGTTGCTTACTAATACTTACTAATTAGAACATCGTACGTATTTAAGCCTTTTTTCTCTAGAATTATAACGACACATTTGCACATTATAAGTATCTAAGAAGAAACTATTAATAACCATTTAAAGTCCGCATAGCATGTTAACATTTCAGTATCTAAATAGGGCAGCATTATCTGCGCTATGATACACCATCTAGACTACACAAATATGGCGTCCGAACCATTTCCGGTTACAGACTATAAATGAACGAAGGTTTCGACCAATCAGAATCCCTGATGAAGCCACGAGGTCACGTGACGCAACGCGTAGGATCCCACTAGCCATCACGCACAACACTCGATGCTGCTTTGACCCCGGGTGTTGTTATTGTGAACCGGAAGTTTTGCACCAGGTGACGGCGTTCCGCCGCCATCTTTCCCTGTCACCGCTCCACACTGTATCCACAGTGTGGTTGTTTTTATTTACTGCTTGGAAACTTTTTTACCTGATTAAATAATTTTTTTTTAAAAACGAACCACACTATTGGGAGCCCCCTTGTCCTATTCTCTCGTTTTATTGGCCTGGAGCCCAGGATCCAGAATTAATCCTAGCAAGAAGCGGCCAAGACATCCATCCACCAGTAACCATCAGCCAGTGGACATCACCTGACTACTTGGAGAACGGACATCCCTAGACCATCACCCTACATCCATATTAAGGCTTTATCTTAAGCCCCTTGAGGTAAGGGCAATGGGAGACCTGACACGGAGGGAAGGAGTTTAGTTGTTAATTTTGTATTTGTGGAAGTCTTATCACACAGCTTATTGATCACATCATTGTCAGACTGGAAGCTAGAGGCCATCATTTACTATTATTTTATCACTATTGGACACTTGCAATGAATTCTTAATGGTTGTACACAATTCACGTGACACACCAGACAACACTTATGTAACTATTATTGATTTATATGTGTTTGCGCGAAATCCTATTCACAACATTTACTCTATGGTGATACAGTGTGCACTATTGATTTTGCAGCATCACTTTCTTAATTTTATACACATTGAATTTTCTTAGCACGTTCATTTAGTAGCGCAGAGGTCCCACCACTAATTATACAGGGATATATAATGTAATACTGACACATAATCACACACATAGGTTGGACTTGATGGACTTGTGTCTTTTTTCAACCTCACCTACTATGTAACTATGTAACCTAGAAGACTGGAATATTCCCTGAAAAGGGAAATGCCCCCCCATCCAGAGCTTCCCGAACATTTAACATCTTCGCAGCCACCTTTTGGATGCCTCCTTCTAGATTGGCTGGGGTGTGATAAATATTCATGCTGGTCATCGGCATCTCCCTGTCCTATATTCTGGAAGCTTCTTCCAAAGACAGACGGGAGGAATCAAACATCCGGCTTAGGAAACCTGGTTCAGACAAAAACAACCAATTATGAGTCAACACACTCTAGTGAAGCCAAAAACGAAAGCAGCCTAACTAGGAGGTCCCTACATAGTACATAGTTATTGGTAGATATAGAGGCTGATTGTACAATTGGGTTGTGCTGTGCGTGGCCAGCTTCAGATGATACCTGCTGGCAGACAATGAGTTAGGAAGCTGATGTGAGGAGGAGCCTCTCAACTATTGCTTTTTGTCACTTTCAGGTCGGATGGAGCAGAACATCGAGGGGAGACTCAGTAATCTGAGTTTGGGGATGGACTCCAGGGTGGAACGCTTGTCCCAGGATGGTAAGAGGGACCTCTGGTGGGAGTGGGGTGAAGTTGGATGACTGGAGTCCCGCATGCTCAGCTTGTGAATGTTCTTCCTCTCCCCAGATTACAGGACGTTGAAGAAACTGACTGCCATTGAAACCTCCATAGGGGACCTTAAAGGTGAGATGAGGGCAGCAGGGGATGGGGGAAAAATGAAAGAAGAACGCAAACATATTTCCAACACAGTGGACCAGGCGTTACAGTTTAAAATACACCTGTGATAAAATGAACCAGGGAACAAAATGACATCAAAAGAATGTGTCTATAGCTCAGTTCTCCTGCAGCTATATATTGGTTTATACCGATAGTAATATCCTTTGTTGAGCTTTTAAAGCTGAAATACAATGCAAGCAGGGAAAGTCCCTGAATGTGACCTGGTATCAGCCACTTGTAGTTTCCGTACAGCAAGGCTGGAGTGTGAAAAAAAGAAGCAGCACAAGGAGCCAATCAATTCAGGTGCTGACAAGGATCATGCTGATAGGAGAAGACACAGTGACAAAGAGATGAGCTCATCACCGTGGTGCTGCTTCCTCATTCACTGTCCAGTCACAGCCTGGGGGATGTCCTGGGCTCAGAGGAAGTGTGTTCATAATGGATGAGGACATCTAGTGGTAGATAAAAAGTACTGCAGGAGAATTGCTTGGGTTGACTGTGAATATTTCAGCAAACGTTGGCCTTATTTTATCTTTTTATTGGCCTATTCATTTTTATCTTGTTACTTTTTATGGCTGGAGTTCTGCTGTAGGATAAAATGCATGTGTACCCAGTTCATAAGTTTTATAATGATTTAGGTGACACGGTTTTCCTCCCTCTGCAGATTCCAAAGGTAAGAGGGAAGAGATGGGACGTTAGTGATTGGGGTATTATCAGATGACGAGGTAATTTTGGATTCTGTGAACATGGGGGGGGTAGAAAGGTGGCCAATATGACCAATCCTCAACCCTCCCCATTACAGCCCTATTAACCTGATTGTCTGTCCCATAGAAATGAAGAACCTTACCCAACAATGGGCATGGTCTGCTGAAATTTGAGCTTTATGAGACAATGTTAGGAAGTAGGGATGCACAAATACCATTTTTTGCCTTTACAGCGACTACAAGTACCGATACTTTTTTTTTTTAATTCTCTGATACCAATTACCAATACCTGCCCACAACTGTTTTATTTCCACTTCAGCTGTCAGCAATGGTACAAAGAAGTTATTTACAAATAAAAAAAATAAGTTATTTTTCTTTTTTTTTTCTTTTTGAAACGTGTACACATATGTTAAAGGTGTAAAAATATTAATGAACAAAGCAAAAAAAAAAAAAAAAAAAAAGTTTGAATTACTATTATGCGCCGTACACACAGTCGGATTTTCCGATGGCAGATGTCCGATCGGAGCGTGTTGTCGGAAATTCCGACCATGTGTGGGCTCCATCGGACATTTTCCATCGGATTTTCCGACACACAAAGTTGGAGAGCAGGAGATAAAATTTTCCGACAACAAAATCCGATCGTGTCAATTCCGACCGTGTGTGTGGCCTGTTCGGACGCACAAAGTGCCACGCATGCTCAGAAGAAATTCCGACACGGAACAGCTCGGTCTGGTAAACTTAGCGTTCGCAATGGATACAGCACTTTCGTCACGCTGCAATGTTAAAAATGGTTTAATACAGCGCACTCTCTTCTTTATAATGTGACAAGAATTAAGTAGTTTTGCTGCTCATATTCACACACATTTCTCACAAACATATTTCGTTACTATTTATCGTGATTCAGTCAATATATTTTGATTTCTCACATCTGACCACATTATTTTGGTGTTTATTTTTTATTTTTTTGGGTTTAATGTAGATTAATTTTTTTGCGTTTGTATTTTTTGGAAGGGTTTTTTTTTTTTGGATTTTTATTTGTACTCCCTAAAATTTTTGAGTGTGTTTTTTGTGTCAAGTTACCACAACACCATTGATATGTTGTTATATTTAATCTGTAGGAGATTGTTTGGTGTTGTTGTCCCTTATTAATTTCACATTTTATGTTAGAAATGTACCTGAATCCTCACCAACAAACTGTCTTTTTTGGATGAAAACACACACAGGAGAGTAGAATTTCACAACAAAAAACTTTTATTAAGGGCTGACAACTGAACAAAGAGGGAGGCAACGCTGGAGAAACTGCAGAAATTGGCGAAGCCTTGGACCCCCAGGGCAGACATCAATTATTTTAAAGCAAAATTGGTGGCCTGAGGAGTCCTTATCTAAGGGAGGGTAGTCTGGTCCAGAAGTCCAAGAGATCCGGAAAGCAGCAGATGACATCTGTGTCCCCAGGCTGTGGTCATACGAGAGACTGCAGCTTCTGTCAGACCAGACTGAACCCAGGGCAATCACTCTCTGGTCTTCTTTCCATGCTTCCTTCCACGTTGTGGCTGTGGTGGTGGAGTTGTGGCAGCAGGAGGAGGAGAAGGAGGAGGATGGTCCAACTCAACCACGTCGGTCTTGGGTGTTAGTTCCCCACTCACCCCCTTAGTTAGGACTTTGAAAAGCAGTTGCTCACACAGGAGGCGTTGACTCTCCTGCATGCACTTCAGTTTTGTGGCAGCCATGCAGGCAAAGGCCTCTTCAGGAGTGGGTAAGGCTCGTAGGGACGCCGAAGCCTCCTGAATTAGCCTGAGTGCAGAATCCTGCATGGGAGTTGTCTTCCTGGCTCTTTTATATGGAAGGCGGAGGGGAGGGACCTGAGATTCAGTCAGGCTTCGACTTGTCCAAAGCTTCTCTTGGCTGACACTTAGCCCCGCCTCCTCCTGGCTGCAACTAATCCCCGCCTCCTCCTGGCTGCCACATTCCACAGCCTCCTCCTGGCTGAGGTCTTCCTGTGTATGAAAAAGGGACATAGTTTTAGTATTTTCTTCATCAATCACACACAATTGTCACCTCCTGACTGTTGCAAATTGAATGTTAACAAATATAACAGACTATCATTCTAAACACAGCATTTTTGTTTCTTTTTTCCCAATTTTGGGTGCCCACTACTGTCTATTAATATGTAAAACACTTTTTTCAATCAGCAATTAGTGATCAATAATAACATCTAGTAAACATCATTTATTTATTGACCAGAAATCAGTAGAATAATGCTATACCTGACTCCAGCTGGGCTCCTCCACTTCTTCCTGGCTGGAAGGCCCAGGTTGGACATCGGAAGCCTCAGCTGGGGTGGAAGGAAGCGTGGAAGGAAGAGTAGAGAGGGATTCCCTGACTTCAGTGTGGTCTGACAGAAATCGCAGTCTCTCATAGTACCAGAACGTCATCTGCTGCAGCTCCGGATCTCTGAGAATCCGTGACCTTCTTGCGCTCCCTAAGATAAGTGCTCCTCAGGCCACCAATTTTGGTTTTTAAATAGGGAATGGTTGCTGTGGGGACCACCGGCTTCACCAACTCCAGCAGTTTCTCCAGCGCTGCCTGCCTCTTTTGTTTATTGTTGTAATGGGGTTGTCCCACCTGCCACAGACAGGGCAGCTCCCTGTATTTGTCAATGAACAGGGGGAGGAAATTGTGGTTGTTGAACCCATCCATTTTCTCTGCAAGAAAAAAACACAAGACAAATACTAAGGTCAGGCCAAACTCCCCTAATCTTGTTAAAATATAGGCTTCCATTTCGAAGCAGTATAGGCGCAAGTTTAGATCTTACCTTCGTTATCACGATCGGCGCCTCTGATGCTCCTTCCTCCGCTCACAGATCGTACTTAATATGCACGCGTGTTACGCTTTATACACACTGCGCATGCGTGTAACTCCGCCCGCCCCTGACGTTCTTTCTAGTCTATTCCCCGCCCTTTTTTGATCAGCGCAGTGGGGAAAAGCACATGGTGGAGACACAGCAGGATCGTGCTAATTGTAGCAACGAGGAGGAGGAGGAGGAAAGGCCGGATCCGGAAACGTCCCTATCCAGAAGGAGTAGATTTAAGGCCTCAAATATGTCCTTTGGGGAGATGTTGGAGATGGTGGACATCCTGAAGAGGGCCGACTATGATGGAAAGTATGGACCTTACCCCAACCCCAATGTCAGAAAGGCCAAGATCATTGCGAAAGTGGTCAAGAGTCTGCACCGGAAATTCGGGGTACGTCGATCGAAAGATCAGCTCAGGAAGTGGTGGTCGGACCTCAAATTACGAGAACATGAGCAGTACAGAAAGATCCGGAGAGTGCTGCAAAAAAGTAAGTAGTTGTGCTGTGTTCCTATTCTTTTTGTGTTTATTACGTTCGTGCTGCTCCATGTGCTTTTATTACAAGTGTACATTTTAAAATGGCAACTTTCTGGTTCATGGGCACATTATTCGTTCGTATCAAACATTTTTCTTTCGGCCTATAAAACACCATTGTTTAGGCCATATGCATTTGGCCACCATTTTTACTCCCTATACTTGTCTGAAACTAATTTGGTTGTGTAGATGGCTTTGTTACTAGAATGAAATGCAAACTAGATTCTGTGTAAGGAGAGGACACTGAGCAGCTGTTTTCACATCTGGACACTGGAGCACTATAGTGTGGAACACAAGAACACCATTTTTATTAGGGGGCCACACAGGTGCTCCAGTGTATACTATAGGGGGGGCTACATCTGTGAAGCTTGTACAAAACAGGTAAAGTATTGCAGCTTGACAAAGGACACTGAAAATGCTACATTTTTTAAAATTGACAATTGTACCCCACTTCCAAGCAATGTTTCCTATTTATAGTTCTGCCATCAAATATCTGTGTGCTAATTATACCATTTTGTTTTATATAGGGGAGAAAAGACTCGGAGGACACCCCTCATCCGAGGAGACCAGAGCCCACCCCCCTCTGGAAGAAGGGGAAATCCCCCCAACACAAGCTGAGCAGGAGGAAGAAGACGTGGTAGAACTAGTCACCACAACAGGTGATTGTCTGCGACCACAGGTCTCAGGTAAGAGATGTATGGCGGCATATTTTTGATACCTATTTTTTTGTGGGTTCCTCTCTTTTTAGGTGATCGGGAGGTTGTGGATCCAGATCCTTTCACATCCGAAAGTGCCCAGATCCTGATCGGGGAGATCATGGGGTGTAATTTACAATTGGAAATCCTCCAGAAAAACATCAATGATGTTATTCCAAAAAATAAAAACATCATTGATGTTTTGGGGTGAGTTTAAAGCCCCCCAAATCCCTTTGTTTTTTGGTGTGCTACAATGTGAAAAATGTTTTTGTGATTTTTACAAAAGCCAAATTTGGAGGATGCACACAGTGTGTCAATATGTGCTATCTGCCATCACGGGAGATCAATGGAGGCGTTTTGGGGGTGCAAACCCTTCCTCAATAATAAAGTAGCTGAGAGGAAGGGGTTTCTCCCCCAAAACATATCCCTTGATCCCCCGTGATGGCAGCTAGCACATGTTGACATTGGTAAATTGGTGTGCATCTTCCAAATTTGGCTTTTCCTGGGGTGACTTCACCCCATCTGAACGCAATATCAAACACAGTTCCTAAATACTCATGTGTGATATTGCCTTCAAATTCTACCAAATGTGAACGTTGGAAGTTCAAGATTTGTGTCTTTCTTGTTGGTTTTACACATGCCTGTTTTATCTTAAATGGACATTTCTATTTGTGATAATGCCACCCCAACAATTGTTATACAACAAACATGTTGGTTTGTTAGAAAAACCTTTGGTAAATGCACATGTGATTGTGCAGGTATTAAAAAGTCTGTTAATCAAGAATGTGTGGATTATTGTGTTAACGCTAAAACACTTTGGTGGTGATGTAATTGTATTTTTCGGTGAAAATGGGGGTTATTTCCTAAGGGCAAATCCTCTTGGCATTACAAGTGCAGTTTCAGTGCAGTTGCAACTGCACTTGTAGTGAAAAGTGTCTTTGAATTTAGTAAATAACACCCAACAGTGCTTTGTATAAGGTTACACAATAACGCCATTTTCTGGACTCAACACATTTCTGTCAGCTACTATGGAGCTGCTAAAATACATTGTTAAGTGACTACATGAGGTGAATATAGGGCCAGGAGAGAACATGCTGGAGAGGTTAGTGAAGGACAATCTGTATGAAGGACCTAAAAAATTAATTACATAAAAATCCAGCATGCATGAGGACAAAGGGGACATTCACAGCATATTACAATCATGGTAATTAGTGAATGAGGAAAGAAATACAATATATTCACAAACATTAAATACAATAAAATGTGAGATTAAAAGATACAAATCTTAACTTCATATACTACTTCTGCAGGACCTGGATGATGGCAGAACAGGTCTCTGGGATGATGATACCCAGAGCCTGGGGGGGAGATGCCTGTCGAGAACTTCAAGTCCTGCAGACTTCTCCCTGTCGCCAAATACCGCAGGGTAGCGACCAGCCTCTGCTCCGAAGTGATGGCTTTCCTCATGCAGGTATCCTGCCTGCTGATATAGGGGGTCAGCGAAGCCAACAAATGGTGAAATACGGTGTCCGTCATCCTGAGAAAGTTCCTGAAATCATCAGGATTATTCTCACGGATCTCACGGTGCAAAGGCATATGAGAGAACTGGTCACGCTGAAGCAACCAATTCTTGGTCCA
Organism: Lithobates clamitans; assembly: GCA_037952925.1. Classification (NCBI taxonomy): domain Eukaryota; kingdom Metazoa; phylum Chordata; class Amphibia; order Anura; family Ranidae; genus Lithobates; species Lithobates clamitans. Next base: position 2,447,056 of record JBBGZY010001546.1, on the reverse strand, counting down.
TGAACTCTTCCCCACCCTGTTCATGGACTGGACTTGTGTCAAGGTCAGGACCCCAACACCAAGCCCCCGCACAGCACGAACTCTACGAGGAGTACATATACGCAACATGGCTAGAAAACGGTCGGCTGCTCAGAACAGAGTAACAGAACGCACTGAAGACAGCAAGGCCTGTGAAGAGCGACCTGAAAAACAGTAACGAACGAACAAGAACACAATGACTAATTAAAGTCACGCGAAACTTGCTTGCACGCACTGAAGAGCAGATACAAACCCACAAGCACAAACTGAACCGCAGAAAACGATCTGAAAGCCACGAGTCTGAAAAAGCGCGAATCGTCTCTCACCAAACTTTTACTAACACGAGATTAGCAAAAGGAGCCCAAAGGGTGCCGCGCTTGGTTCTGAACTGGCCTTTTCTAGTCTCGTCGTACGTGCTTGACGCCACCGCGTTGTTGGCTAACGGAATTTCCGACAACTTTGTGCGACCATGTGTACGCAAAACAAGTTTGAGCCGAGGTGCATGCGGGCGATGATGGCGGACGCATAAGAGAGTAGCTCCGGACCCACTCCTTCCATCCCCGGACCCTGCTCAGCGAACGCTAGCTCACACAGATCCAGGATCCATTGGATAAACTCCCGGAACCTTCCAGGCACCTCATGGGGAAAATAGGTTCCCATCGGCACGTCTACCAGGGGTTTGTCCTGCCTCCGACCTCCCGGCCGGCTCAAAGCATGGAGCGCTTCCTGTATAGGCCGCAATCCCCGACCTCAATTAGCCAGACGGCCGCAACGCTCGCAGTGGAACGAACGGCAGACACAGCAACCACCACACGAGAACTCTCTGCTCACAACCCACTAACTCGAGAAACACCCCTCTCCACACAACAGCAGAGGAGGGAGACCTCACACAGCAACTCCAGAGATATGGCAGAACATGCTGCAGACCACCTTGCTGATCATCCTGCATTGTTCACAGGTACTCCTATCTCTACCCCCCCACCCCAAGGGAAAGATTCGGACAGCTCAGTTACAGTTGCAGTGCTGGACTTAAAATTACAGACCCTGCTACAAGATCTGACCCATAACTTTACAGTAGCAGTGGGGAAACTGGCTCAGGAGCTCCGAGGGGAAATTGATGGAACCGACACTTTAGAATCCAAGTTTGAAATATGTGCACGTACTCGAAGAAGATAATGCGACACTCAAACAAAATGTTTTCCAGGTCCAATTACAGCAGGAAGACCTGTAGAACAGAGAGAGACGCCAGAATGTGAGGATCCGTGGAATCCCGGAAACAGTTCCTGACAAAGAAACACGTCCCTATCTCCTAGGACTGTTTGTCACTATAGCTGCACATATTCCAGATATCGATTGGAGACTAGACAGGGCTCACCGGTCCCTAGCTCCAAAACCACCCCCTGGTACCAACCCGAGAGACGTAATAGCTCGCTTCCACTACTATGAAAGCAAAGAAGCTCTCACAATGGCCACGCGAAATAAAAATTGCATTGAATACAAAGGTGCTAAACTTCAAATTTTTAGCGACCTATCCCCCATCACACTAGCTAAAAGGCGTGACTTACCGCCAGTAACCATGCACCTGCAACAACATCAAGTTGCCTACAGATGGGGTTTGCCTTTTCGCCTCTCGGCCTCGAGAGATGGCACTCAATACTCGATGCGAGCATTACATGAATGCGAAGCCTTTATCCGCAACTTGGGATTGCCGCCTATTCCTGAAGAAGATCTGCCTCCACCACCTCTAAACCTGATTCCTGCTCCACTTCAACCGCTTACAGCGATCTGGACCCCGGTTCGTTGGAGACGTCAAAGAAATTTTTCCACTCCTCAACGTCCTGCTTCAGCTAGAATGCCTACCTGAACACTTTTCACTTAATGAGGAGAAGCTCCTCAATGTTTTTTCCTACCATTTTCCTTGGTGGTACCGAGGTTTTTTAAGGGAGGTCCCCTGATGACCGCAGAGAGAGACCTCCCTAATCCTGCTATTGATAGCCTAGTTTAAAGGCAAATGTTCCAGTTTGTGGACTCCAGCCCCCCCCCAGTTGGTATGGTCCCCTTTTTCTTATTTTTCTATTTTTTCTCCCCCAGAATCCAAAGTTGAAAGTTTGCATATATAATCTTCTTTTCTTTTTGGAGGGAGCGGGTACCGATCCGTCCACGTTGCTGGCTGACATGCTCCTCTACAGGCCTATGGCTGGTAGCCAAGGCCCCCTGTAGATTTTTACATCTTCAGGTTGTCAAAATGTTTTTTCTTTTTTACTTTTTGTTTTTCTTTGTAGTTCATATTTTTTCTTTTTCTTTTTTTCTTTTCAATCCTAGGCCCTTTTTTGGCCTGAATATATGCCTAACATTTTCTTTTTTTTTTGCTGTTAAAGTATATATGTTCACTGTCTACATGACAATTGAGAAATGTGTAAAGATACTACAGATTAACTTACTTTGGTTAAAAATGTTGCTGTATGTTCTTAAGTTTTCAATTGCTGTACAATACATGTCCTCCTCATGGCTCTGAAGGTCTTCTCGTGTAATGTGAAGGGTTTGAACTCTATTCACAAACGCTGGCTAGCCTTGAAGGAATTCAGAGCCTCTGGAGCCGATGTGGTCATGGTCCAGGAGACACACTTTCGACCAGGGGGCTCCTTTAAATTCGCTTCCAAATTGTTCCCTAACACATTTGTAGCCTCCGACCCATCTGAGAAGGCAGGTGTAGCAATTTTGTTCAAACATTCATGTCCTATAAGAGTTATTGACTCAAAACTGGACCCCCGGGGGCGTTATGTTATCCTGAACTGTGTCCATTTAAAAACGAAACTCACGTTAGTCAACATCTATGCACCCAATTCAGGACAGATAGGATTCCTCAGTACAGTCCTTGAGGAAGTACAAAACTCCTCTCACCCATTTACAATTGTGGGAGGAGATTTCAACATGTGTATGTCCTCCAACAAAGATAGACTTAATCTTTTTCAAAATACCCCTTCAGCCCAAGCTTATAGGTTATCTACCTCCTTCCGCAAATTAATTCGCACCCATAACCTGTTTGACTCTTGGAGAGTTAAACATCCCACTGGTAAACAATTTACTTTTTATTCCCCCCCACACAAAGGATATTCTCGTCTTGATTACTTCCTACTTTCCGCACCCTTGCTACCCCAATTAGTTGCCTCTGAAATTGGTCCAATTACGTGGTCCGACCACGCACCCATAACCTTAGATTTATCCCTACATTCCGCTTTTCCTAAGTCATGTCATTGGAGACTTAATGAGTCTCTCCTAAAAAATGAGGTTATCAAACAGCAACTCCAAACAAAATTGACTGAATACTTTCAGCTCAATGATGGCTCTGTCTCGGACACCTCCACACTGTGGGAGGCCCACAAGGCCTTTTTTAGGGGTGAGTGCATATCTGCTGGGTCGCACAGGAAGCGTGACTCGCTTCAACAAAAAGCTGAACTCTTGACTCAACTACGCTCAGCCGAGGTGCACTTGCTTCAAGCCCCCACTACTACCCGTTTACGGGAGGTGATATCTATTCGTAATAAAATTAAATCTTTGGAGATGAATAAAATCTCTAAAGCCATTTTATGGTCAAGACAGAAATTCTATGAATATGCTGACAAGCCTCACAGAATGTTAGTGAACAGACTGAAACCTCGCCCAAGCCTTTCCATACCTGATCATCTAACACAAATAGATAGAACTCCCACCTATTGCCCTCAATCCATGTCTAGAGTTTTTGGAGAATTTTACAACAAATTATATAACTGTTTGAGCTCTGACCCACTCACCCAATTCACTCAAGGGAAATTTGATTCATTTATATCGTCTCTGAAGCTTCCACAACTGTCCCCTGACCAGCGCTCATCATTAAATGCTCCCATCACCGCTGAAGAATTGACTGAAGTGATTAAACTACTTCCCCTACATAAATCCCCAGGCCCAGATGGACTTCCATACTCTTATTACAAAACCTTTCTCCCTATATTATCCCCACACATGTTAAACCTATATGCCTCTTTATTAAAAGGTACCATACCTCATCCCCAATTTCTTCATGCCCATATTATAGTCATACCAAAACCAGATAAAGACCCAACTGCCCCTGACAACTATCGCCCTATCGCCCTATTAAATTCTGATTACAAAATCTTCACCAAAACCCTGGCAAATAGACTCTCAAAAATGTTACTGTCTCTGATAAATAGAGATCAGGTTGGATTTGTCCCCTTGAGACACGCGGGTAATAACACCAGACGCACCATAGATCTCGTAGACTTGCTTACTAGAACTAAAACCCCGGCAGTAATTTTGAGTTTAGATGCCCAGAAAGCATTTGATCGCCTTAGTTGGCCCTTCATGTTTGCAATCCTGTCCAAATATGGTTTTTCGGGTCCCTTTGTACAGGCTCTCAGATCCTTATACTCTCACCCTACCTCCCAAGTACAACTTTCATCTTATCTATCTCCCCCATTTCCCCTTAGCAATGGTACTAGACAGGGCTGCCCTTTGTCACCTTTAGTTTTTATACTCAGTTTGGAACCCTTAGCAGCGACAATTCGTGAAAGCCCCTCCATAGTAGGAGTACGCCTGCGTCAGTTAGAATACAAACTATCCCTTTTTGCAGACGATATTCTTTTAACACTTACCCAACCACACACGTCCCTACCTTCGCTACATAAAATCCTAAACTCTTTTAGTGAAATCTCTGGCTTTAAAATTAACACTACCAAAACGGAAGCTCTTCCCATAAATATCACACCATCTAATCTGGTCACCCTTAAACAGAATTATAATTATCATTGGAGCTCTACATCCTTGAAATACTTAGGTGTCCGCATTACAGCATCATACTCCACTTTATATCAGGCGAACTCCCCCCCCCTATTCCAAGAAATTAACCGCTTGCTGACCCATTGGACCGCTTTGCCCATCTCTCTCCTTGGACGTATAAATATTCTAAAAATGTCTATTCTTCCTAAATTATTGTACCTATTTGAGACACTTCCAGTGGCAATACCAATGTCTCAGTTGAAAAATCTTCAAAGAAGAAGCCTCCGTTTTATATGGAACAACGCTTCACATAGAGTGGCGGGCTCAGTGGTAATGGCACGTAAGCTTAAAGGAGGCCTAGGAGCTCCAGACTTTATCAAGTACTACTACGCCTCTCATCTAAGGGCCCTTACTTCATGGACCAGTAGAACAGCCCCAAGTAGATGGGCGGATATTGAAATGAGCATAACTTCCCCAGTACATCCATGTTATGTGTTGTGGCCCTCCACTGACAAATATATGCCCCAGCTGAGGGGTCTTTGCCTGGCCCCGATGCTCTTTACATTAGCAATATGGAAGAAGTGCTCCACTAAATACCCACTTTCATCCCCATGCTCACCTCTCACCAATATCCTCTTTAACCCAGACATCCCGCATAGTCTGTCCTATGACCGTATGGTGCACTGGACTAGGGCCGGGATTTTCCAGCTGCGACAGCTAGTCAACCCAGCCACGAGACATTTACTATCCTTTGAGGACCTTCAAAAACAACACCAACTACCCAAAACCATATTTTACTCATATTTACAAATCAGACATTTCTTTTCTATCAAAACCCCTACACTGTCTTTAGATAAACCTACTGAATTTGAAATGCTTTGTGCTACAGGGCCCCATGAACCCCAATTGATATCCATATTAAATATCGTACCTGGGGGGTGTCTATAGTATGTCTGTAAAGTGGCACGTGTTTCCTGTGCTTAGAACAGTCCCTACACAAAATGTCATTTTTAAAGGAAAAAAAGTCATTTAAAACTGCTTGCGGCTTTAATGTAGTGTCGGGTCCTGGCAATATGGGTGAAAATCAGTGAGACAAACGGCATGGGTACCCCCCTGTCCATTACCAAGCCCTTTGGGTCTTGTATGGATATTAAGGGGAACCCCGCACCCAAATTAAAAAAAGTAAAGGCGTGGGGCCACCAGGCCCTATATACTCTGAACAGCAGTATACAGGCAGTGCAAACAAGACAGGGACTGCAGGTTTGTTGCTAATTAGAATCTGTTTGTAATTTTGAACTGGTACATTTTTAAAGTGTAGCTCCAGCCAAAAAATCTGCTTTTAAGCTTTTTGGAAAACATATGGAATGTTTATCACCCCTGTGACATTAGGTTTGCTGTCTGTGCTCCTCTTCAGAAGATTTCACCTCACTTTTTGTCCCAATGACAAATGTTTTTTGAAAATGTGGGGTTTTTAGTGAAACAAGGATTGGTGATAAAGCATCATTGGAAAGGAGAAAAGTTTTCCCATATTAACTCTTACAGGAGAGAATTTCCCTTCCTATGGGGTAGATTTCATCTCACTTCCTGTTGTCTCCTTCCGTTTGCAAGTAGGAGTCGTCTGTAAGTTGGATGTTTGAAAGTAGGGGCCTGCCCTATATACTCAGCAGAAATTTGAGCCTTAGGTGTTATTGTGGCCACCACACTGTAAGCCCTCACAGGGCCCTGCTGTGAAATATTAGATCAAGAATTGTAATTACATGCCTCTGTTGAACAGGCCAGAAAAATTGGGCCTTTGGTGATGGTGGTGGTGCTGGTGCCACAACACTGTAAGACCTCACAGTTACTCTTGGCGGGCGCAGAAACGGGCCCTGCTGTGAAATATTAGATCAAGAATTCTAATTACATGTCCCTGTTGAACAGGGCCAGAAAAATTGGGCCTTTGGTGGTGGTGCTGGTGCCACAACAATGTAAGACCTCACAGTTACTCTTGGTGGGCACAGAAACGGGCCCTGCTGTAAAATATTCAAAAAAGAATTGTAATTATATGTCCCTGTTGAACAGGGCCAGAAAAATTAGGCCTTTGGTGGTGGTGGTGGTGCTGGTTGCACAACACTGTAAGTCCTCACAGTTAATCTTGGTGGGCGCAGAAACGGGCCCTGCTGTGAAATATTAGATCAAGAATTCTAATTACATGTCCCTGTTAAACAGGGGCTGAAAAATTGGGCCTTAGGCACTGGTGCTGGTGCCACAACACTGCAACCCCTCACAGATACTCTAGTTGGAACACAGTAATGAGCCCTGCTGCAAAGTATTGCATCAAAAATTGTAATTACACGCCCCTGTTAAACAGAGGCTGAAAAATTGGTCCTTAGTCACTGGTGCTGGTGCCACAACACTGCAACCCCTCACAGATACTCTAGTTGGAACGTAGGAACGAGCCCTGATGCAAATTATTGCATCAAAAATTGTAATTACACGCCCCTCTTAAACGGGGGCTGAAAAATTGGGCCTTAGGCACTGGTGCTGGTGCCACAACACTGCAACCCCTCACAGATACTCTAGTTGGAGCACAGGAACGAGCCCTGCTGCAAAGTATTGCATCAAAAATTGTAATTACACGCCCCTGTTAAACAGCACAACAGCACTCAGGATATCTTCGGCATGATGTTGGATTGTTGTCACAGCTGAACACCACCTGCACGCATTGTTTTATTATCACTGCTGGACATTATTTACACGCACTATTTAGAGTGCCAAAGAGAACTTTTTTTCATTATTTATTATTTATTAATTTTTTCATTTAAACAAGCAGGATACCTTATATTGAGCACTAAGCACTTTTTATGTTGATTAAGACACTATGTATGGCACAAGCACTATTAAGCACTAATTTATGGTGTAACAAGCACTTGTTTTTTCACACCTTGTTTATTTATTCAACATTCATATTATTTGTGTTTAATATTATCGCACTAGTAAGCACAGATTTGGTTATTATTAATTTTGTTTTTGAGCTCACCCAAGCGCAGCGCATAACTTGTAAATTTACAAGAAACGTCTGACCTCTATGTTTGCCAACAAGGTTTTCTCTACCAAGTACTAAGTCATGTTTTGCTTGGGGAACAAATACTTATTTCACTCACTGAATTGCAACTCCATTTATAACATTTGTATCATGTGTTTTTTCTGGATTTTTGGTTGATATTCTGTCTCTATCATTTAAAATACACCTATGATAAAATTTTATAGACACTTTATTTCTTTGTAAGTGGGTAAACTTACAAAATCTGCAGGGGATCAAATAATTATTTCCCCCACTGTAGCTCCTTAAGATGATTTATTAGCGACAGCATGTTGTCTGCCACCACAGGTAGATCCTCAATGATAGAGATAAAGATCCTCCTCTAGACCCAGGACTTTAGAACAGTGCCCTCCAGCAAACACTCCTTTAAGTAGTCTTTCCTGGGCCCTCAGCCCAGCTTCTGCTGAGACCCAGACTGTGATCTCCCATCTCGGAAACTCCCAACTAGGGCAGCAACATAGAAGACTGGAACATTCCCTGAAAAGGGAAAGGCCCCCCCATCCAGAGCTCCTCAAACATTTAAAATCTTTGCAGCCACCTTTTGGACGCCTCCTTCTAGATTTGCGGGGGTGTGATAAATATTCATGATGGTCATCGGTATCTCCCTGTCCTATATTCTGGAAGCTTCTTCCAAAGACAGGTGGGAGGAATCAAACACCCGGCTTAGGAAACCCGGTTCAGACAAAAACAACCAATTATGAGTCAACACACTCTAGTGAAGCCAAAAACGATAGCAGCCTAACTAGGAGGTCCCTACATAGTACATAGTTATTGGTAGATATAGAGGCTGATTGTACAATTGGGTTGTGCTGTGCGTGGCCAGCTTCAGATGATATCTGCTAGCAGACAATGACTTAGGAAGCTGATGTGAGGAGGAGCCTCTCAATTATTGCTTTTTGTCACTTTCAGGTCAGATGGAGCAGAACATCGAGGGGAGACTCAGTAATCTGAGTTTGGGGATGGACTCCAGGGTGGAATGCTTGTCCCAGGATGGTAAGAGGGACCTATGTTGGGAGTGGGGTGAAGTTGGATGACCGGAGTCCCGCATGCTCAGCTTGTGAATGTTCTTCCTCTCCCCAGATAACAGGACGTTGGAGAAACTGACTGCCATTAAAACCTCCATAGGGGACCTTAAAGGTGAGATGAGGGCAGCAGGGGATGGGGAAAAATGAAAGAAGAACGCAAGCGTATTTCCAACACAGTGGACCAGGCGTTACAGTTTAAAATAGACAGGCGATAAAATGAACCGGGGAACAAAATGATATCAAAAGAATGTGTCTATAGCTCAGTCCTCCTAAAGCTATATATTGGTTTATATCGATAGTAATATCCTTTGTTAAGCTTTTAAAGCTGAAATACAATGCAAGCAGGGAAAGTCCCTGAATGTGACCTGGTATCAGCCACTTGTAGTTTCCGTACAGCAAGGCTGGAGTGCGAAAAGAAGAAGCAGCACAAGGAGCCAATCAATTCAGGTGCTGACAAGGATCATGCTGATAGGAGAAGACACAGTGACAAAGAGATGAGCTCATCACCATGGTGCTGCTTCTTCATTCACTGTCCAGTCACAGCCTGGGGGATGTCCTGGGCTCAGAGGAAGTGTGTTCATGAGGACATCTAGTGGTAGATAAAAAGTACTGCAGGAGAATTGCTTGGGTTGACTGTGAATATTTCAGCAAACGTTGGCCTTATTTTATCTTTTTATTGGCCTATTCATTTTTATCTTGTTACTTTTTATGGCTGGAGTTCTTCTGTAAGATAATATGCATGTGTACCCAGTTCATAAGCTTTATAATGATTTAGGGGACACGGTTTTCCTCCCTCTGCAGATTCCAAAGGTAAGAGGGAAGAGATGGGATGTTAGTGATTGGGGTATTATCAGATGACGAGGTAATTTTGGATTCTGTGAACATGGGGGGGGGGGGGTAGTAAAGTGGCCAATATGACCAATCCTCAACCCTCCCCATTACAGCCCTATTAACCTGATTGTCTGTCCCATAGAAATGAAGAACCTTACCCAACAATGGGCATGGTCTGCTGAAATGTGAGCTTTTTGAAACAATGTTAGGAAGTAGGGATGCGCCAGTACCATTTTTTGTCTCTACAGTGAGTTCGAGTTCCGATACTTTTTTTTTTCAATTCTCTGATACCAATTACCAATACCTGCCCACAACTGTTTTATTTCCACTTCAGCTGTCAGCAATGGTACAAAGAAGTGATTTACAAATAAAAAAAATAAGTTATTTTTAATTTTTTTTTTCTTTTTAAAACGTGTACACATATGTTAAAGGTGTAAAAATATTAATGAACAAAGCAAACAAAAAACACAAAAAAAAGTTTGAATTACTATTATAGTGAGCAGCAAAAATCAGCAGGTATGTAATAATGAAATGAAAAAGGAGAATAAGGAGTTAATTAGGGCTGATTAGAGTAACTTATGGGCTGATAAGGGGTTAAACAGAGGAACATTTAATTAAAATTAAAAAAAAAAAAACTTTTTTTTTTTTTACTTGACAAGTTGCTTTAATCTGACTTCATCTGCAGATGGGCATTCATCCCTTTGATCTGTAGGTCAGGGGTCAGCAACCTTAAGGGCCAAGTTCAATGTATGTGAATGCATGGAGGATGCCACATTCACCTGCTAATAAATGAAGTTGGGTGGCCGGGGGGGGGGGGGATAAAGAGGTGGCTGTGGACAGTGGGGTACAGTAGTGTACAGATACAAAGTAACACTGTTTATACATATTGATAAAACATGAAACAGAGAGATTATAAGTAATATTATTTATGAACCTTGATTAGACAGGAGATAGAGAGATACAAAATAACATTTTTTTATATAAATTGTTCAGATATAAGATAAGAAACATTGATCAGACAGGAAATAAAGAGATACACATTAACATTGTTTATAAACATTGATCAGATAGGAGACAGAGAGATACAAAGTAACATTGTTTATGAACATTGATTAGATGAGAGATAGAGTGATACAAAGTAACATTGTTTATAAACATTGATCAGACAGGAGAAATAGAGATACAAATTAACATTGTGTATAGATTATTTAGATTGTAAGCTCTAAGGAGCAGGGCCCTTCTAACCCGCTTGTCTTGAATGGCTTTGTAGCTGTACTGTGTCTCCCTTTATATTGTAAAATGCTGTACAAACTGTTTGCGCTATATAAACCATTATAATTATAATAATGAATAATAAACATGAATCAGACTGGAGATAGAGAGATGCAACATAGCATTGTTTACAAACATTGTTCAGATGTGTGATAATTCCATTTCAGATTCTCATTAACTAACCACACGATCTCAGATTTCCAAATGATCTTCTCCTGTCATCCACCAGTACTGCCTCCTTCCAAGACTTCTCCTGGGCTGCACCTTTACCCTGGAAAGCCTGATGCTTGAGTTTGTGTAGCGAAGGGCCGACTCCATAGCAGACTAAAATGAACTGGGTTTCTTTTTATTTTTTTTTTAGATTCACTTTCCAGGGACACCCAGAAGTAGGGATGAGCCGAACACCACCCAGTTCGGTTCGCACCAGAACCTGCGAACGGACTGAAAATTTGCACGAACGTTAGAACCCCATTGACGTCTATGGGACTCGAATGTTCAAAATCAAAAGTGCTCATTTTCAAGCCTAATTTGCATGATATTGTCCTAAAAAGGGTTTGGGGACCCGGGTCCTGCCCCAGGGGACATGTATCAATGCAAAAAAAACTTTTAAAAACGGCCGTTTTTTCGGGAGCAGTGATTTTAATGATGCTTAAAGTAAAAAAAAAAAAAGTGAAATATACCTTTAAATATTGTACCTGAGGGGTGTCTATAGCATACCTGTAAAGTGGCGCATGTTTCCTGTGCTTAGAACAGTCCCTGCACAAAATGTCATTTTTAAAGGAAAAAAAGTAATTTAAAACTGCTTGCAGCTTTAATGTAATGTCGGGTCCTGGCAATATGGATGAAAATCAGTGAGACAAACGGCATGGGTACCCCCCTGTCCTTTACCAGGCCCTTTGGGTCTTGTATGGATATTAAGGGGAACCCCGCACCCAAATTAAAAAAAGTAAAGGCGTGGGGCCCCCAGGCCCTATATACTCTGAACAGCAGTATACAGACAGTGCAAACAAGACAGGGACTGTAGGTTTGTTGTTAAGTAAAATCTGTTTGTAATTTTGAACTGGTACATTTTTAAAGTGTAGCTCCAGCCAAAAAATCTGTTTTTAAGCTTTTTGGAAAACATAGGGAAGGGTTATCACCCCTCTGACATTTGGTTTGCTGTCTGTGCTCCTCTTCAGAAGATTTCACCTCACTTTTTGTCCCAATGACAAATGTTTTTTGAAAATGTGGGGTTTTTAGTGAAACAAGGATTGGTGATAAAGCATCATTGGAAAGGAGAAAAGTTTTTCCCATATTAACTCTTACAGGAGAGAATTTCCCTTCCTATGGGGTAGATTTCATCTCACTTCCTGTTGTCTCCTTCCGTTTGCAAGTAGGAGTCGTTTGTAAGTTAGAGGTTTGAAAGTAGGGGCCTGCCCTATATACTCAGCAGAAATTTGGCCCTTAGGTGTTGTTGTGGCCACAACACTGTAAGCCCTCACAGGGCCCTGCTGTGAAATATTAGATCAAGAATTATAATTACATGCCTCTGTTGAACAGGGCCAGAAAAATTGGGCCTTTGGTGATGGTGGTGGTGCTGGTGCCACAACATTGTAAGTCCTCACAGTTAATCTTGGTGGGCGCAGAAACTGGCCCTGCTGTGAAATATTCAATCAAGAATTGTAATTACATGTCCCTTTTGAACAGGGCCAGAAAAATTGGGCCTTTGGTGGTGGTGGTGGTGCCATGACACTGTAAGACCTCACAGTTACTCTTGGTGGGCTCAGAAACGGGCCCTGCTGTGAAATATTCAATCAAGAATTGTAATTACATGTCCCTGTTGAACAGGGCCAGAAAAATTGGGCCTTTGGTGGTGGTGCTGGTGCCACAACACTGTAAGACCTCACAGTTACTCTTGGTGGGCGCAGAAACGGGCCCTGCTGTGAAATATTCAATCAAGAATTGTAATTACATGTCCCTGTTGAACAGGGCAAGAAAAATTAGGCCCTTGGTGGTGGTGGTGGTGCTGGTGGCACAACACTGTAAGTCCTCACAGTTAATCTTGGTGGGCGCAGAAATGGGCCCTGCTGTGAAATATTCAATCAAGAATTGTAATTACATGTCCCTGTTGAACAGGGCCAGAAAAATTCGACATTTGGTGGTGGTGCTGGTGCCACAACACTGTAAGACCTCACACTTACTCTTGGTGGGCGCAGAAAAGGGCCCTGCTGTGAAATATATTTAATCAAGAATTGTAATTACATGTCCCTGTTGAACAGGGCCAGAAAAATTAGGCCTTTGGTGGTGGTGGTGGGGCTGGTGGCACAACACTGTAAGTCCTCACAGTTAATCTTGGTGGGCGCAGAAACGGGCCCTGCTGTGAAATATTAGATCAAGAATTCAAATTACATGTCCCTGTTGAACAGGGGCTGAAAAATTGGGCCTTAGGCACTGGTGCCACAACACTGCAACCCCTCACAGATACTCTAGTTGGAACACAGGAACGAGCCCTGCTGCAAAGTATTGCAACAAAAATTGTAATTACATGCCCCTGTTAAACAGGGGCTGAAAAATTGGGCATTAGGCACTGGTGATGGTGCCACAACACTGCAACCCCTCACAGATACTCTAGTTGGAACACAGGAACGAGCCCTGCTGCAAAGCATTGCATCAAAAATGTTCTTACAAGCTATCAGCTTGATCATTGAGGAGGAAGAGGATAATTACTCAGGCTAGTCACTCAGCATCAGCATAGGCAGTACATTAGCAAACAAGAAACAGCGACTCCTGCGCACAGGTGGATCACCATATAAAAGATACGTCAACACAGGCCTTACTGCCCTCAAGGATGGGGGATCCTAGTGAAAACCAAAATAAAAGAAAAACAGGGGCAGCTCATAGCTGATTGTGATGTCTGTGTGTCCCTCCACGATCTTTGGAAGGTATCGCTCATCCTAAGTCGCATGCTGGCTGTCGGTACACTTTATGTTGTGCCTCCTCCACCTATTGCTTGTGAGTTGTTTCTTTTTACCATTTTTATTTAATAAATGTTTTAAAAGTTAATGCACAAGGCTGGTGCGCCCCTGTTTTTCTTTTATTTCGGTCAGCATAGGCAGTCTTTGAAGGGATCTGACATTTCAAAAAAAATTATTCAGTTACATCAGCATCAGGTGCTTGGTAGCTGGTGGTGATCCAAGACTGATTCATTTTTATGAAGGTCAGTCGATCAACTGAGTCGGTGGACAGACGCACCCTGTGATCGGTTACAAAGCCTCCAGCAGCACTGAATGTGCGTTCCTAAAGAACGCTGGATGCAGGACAGGCCAGTAGCTCAATTGTATACTGTGCAATAGGGATGAGCCGAACACCCCCCGGTTCGGTTCGCACCAGAACCCGCGAACGGACCGCAAGTTCGCACGAACGTTAGAACCCCATTGACGTCTATGGGACTCGAACGTTCGAAATCAAAAGTGCTCATTTTAAAGGCTAATTTGCATGGTATTGTCCTAAAAAGGGTGTGGGGACCCGGGTCCTACCCCAGGGGACATGTATCAATGCAAAAAAAACTTTTAAAAACGGCCGTTTTTTCGGGAGCAGTGATTTTAATGATGCTTAAAGTAAAAAAAAAAAAGTGAAATATTCCTTTAAATATCGTACCTGGGGGGTGTCTATAGTATGCCTGTAAAGTGACGCGTGTTTCCCATGTTTAGAACAGTCCCTGCACCAAATGTCATTTTTAAAGGAAAAAATCTCATTTAAAACTGCTTGCGGGTTTAATGTCATGTCGGGTCATGGCAATATGGATGAAAATCAGTGAGACAAACGGCATGGGTACCCCCCAGTCCATTACCAGGCCCTTTGGGTCTTGTATGGATATTAAGGGGAACCCCGCACCCAAATTAAAATAAGGAAAGGTCCCTATATACTCTGAACAGCAGTATACAGGCGGTGCAAACAAGACAGGGACTGTAGGTTTGTTGTTAAGTAGAATCTGTTTGTAATTTTGAACATTTTTAATGTGTTTAGCTCCAGCCAAAAAATCTTTTCTAAGCTTTTTGGAAAACATAGGGAAGGGTTATCACCCCTGTGACATTTGTTTTGCGTCTTTCCTCCTCTTCAGAAGATTTCACCTCACTTTTTTGTCCCAATGAAAAATGTTTTTTGAAAATTTGTGTTTTTTTGTGGAACAAGGATTGGAAAGCATCAGTGGAAAGGAAAAATTGTTTTCCCATATTAACTCTTACAGGAGAGAATTTCCCTTCCTTAGGGGTAGATTTCATCTCACTTCCTGTTGTCTCCTTCCGTTTGCAAGTAGGAGTCGTTTGTAAGTTAGATGTTTGAAAGTAGGGTCCTACCCTATATACTCAGCAGAAATTTGGGCCTTAGGTGTTGCTGTGGCCAAAACACTGTAAGCCCTCACAGGGCCCTGCTGTGAAATATTAGATCAAGAATTGTAATTACATGCTCCTGTTGAACAGGAGCTGAAAAATTAGGCCTTAGGCACTGGTGCTGGTGCCACAACACTGCAACCCCTCACAGACACTCTAGTTGGAACGCAGGAACGAGCCCTGCTGCAAAGTATTGCATCAAAAATTGTAATTACACGCCCCTGTTAGACAGGGGCTGAAAAATTGGGTCTTAGGCACTGGTGCTGGTGCCACAACACTGCAACCCCTCACAGACACTCTAGTTGAAACGCAGGAACAAGCCCTGCTGCAAAGTATTGCATCAAAAATTGTAATTACACGCCCCTGTTAGACAGGGGCAGAAAAATTGGGTCTTAGGCACTGGTGCTGGTGCCACAACACTGCAACCCCTCACAGACACTCTAGTTGGAATGCAGGAACAAGCCCTGCTGCAAAGTATTGCATCAAAAATTGTAATTACACGCCCCTGTTAGACAGGGGCAGAAAAATTGGGTCTTAGGCACTGGTGCTGGTGCCACAACACTGCAACCCCTCACAGACACTCTAGTTGGAATGCAGGAACAAGCCCTGCTGCAAAGTATTGCATCAAAAATTGTAATTACACGCCCCTGTTAGACAGGGGCTGAAAAATTGGGTCTTAGGCACTGGTGCTGGTGCCACAACACTGCAACCCCTCACAGACACTCTAGTTGGAATGCAGGAACGAGCCCTGCTGCAAAGTATTACATCAAAAATTGTAATTACACGCCCCTGTTAAACAGGGGCTGAAAAATTGTGCCTTAGGCACTGGTGGTGGCGCCCAGAACCAAAAATGTTCTTACAAGCTATCAGCGTGATGATTGAGGAGGAAGAGGATAATTACTCAGGGATAGTCACTCAGCATCAGCATAGGCAGTCTTTGAAGGGATCTGAGATTTCAAAAAAAATTATTCGGTTACATCTGCATCAGGTGCTTGGTAGCTGGTGGTGATCCAAGACTGATTCATTTTTATGAAGGTCAGCCGATCGACCGAGTCGGTGGACAGACGCACCCTGTGATCGGTTACCACGCCTCCAGCAGCACTGAATGTGCGTTCCGAAAGAACGCTGGATGCAGGACAGGCCAGTAGCTCAATTGCATACTGTGCAAGCTCTGGCCAGTGATCCATCCTCAAGACCCAGTAACCCAGAGGATTTTCGGTGGGAAAGGTGTCCAAGTCTGATCTTGCCCCTAGGTATTCCTGCACCATGTAAAACAGACGCTGGCGATGGTTGCTGGAACCGATCATACCTTGGGGCTGCGGACCAAAAAATTGTCTGAACGCATCGGTCAGACGGCCACCTTCTCCACCGCTCCTTCTTTGACTGACCGAAGCCTCAGCAACACGTTGTCCAGAAACAGGAGTTTGTAACCTCCCAGTCTCTGGGAACGCGTTGCACAGACCTTTCTGCAAGGCCTCCCGAAGATGTTTCATCCTCTGCTCCCTCTGCGATGGCAAGATAAGGTCCGCAACCTTACCCTTGTAACGTGGATCAAGGAGGGTTGCCAGCCAGTATTGGTCCTTCTCCTTGATACCACGAATACGAGGATCCTTACGCAGGCTTTGCAGGATCAGGGAGGCCATGCAGCGTAGGTTTGCTGAGGCATTCGGTCCGGAGTCCTCTGGGTCACTAAGGACAACAACGTCCGCAGCCACCTCCTCCCAGCCACGTACAAGTCCATGTGTTCCTTGGGACTGATCCCTTAAAGACTGCTGATGCTGAGTGCCAGGCTCCACCTCCATACTGACACAATCTTCCTCCTCCTCCTCCTCCTCCTCCTCCTCCTCGTCCTCTTCCTGTGTGATCGGCGGGCACGCAGGAACACTGTCTGGATAAAGGGGGCCTTGAGAGCTAAGGAAGTCCTCCTCTTCCTGCCTCTGTTCTGCCTCAAGTGCCCTGTCCATTATCCCACGCAGCGTGTGCTCCAACAGGTGGACAAGGGGGACAGTGTCACTGATGCATGCACTGTCAGTGCTCACCATCCTCGTGGCCTCCTCGAATGGTGACAGGACAGTGCATGCATCCCTGATCATGGCCCACTGGCGTGGGGAAAAAAAACCAAGGTCCCCTGACCCTGTCCTGGTGCCATAGTCGCACAGGTACTCATTGATGGCCCTCTGCTGCGTGTGCAGCCGCTGCAGCATGGCCAACGTCGAGTTCCACCTGGTGGGCATGTCACAGATTAGGCGGTTCTTGGGCAGGTTAAACTCCTTTTGGAGGTCCGTCAGCCGAGCACTGGCATTATATGACCGGCGGAAATGCACAGAGACTTTCCTGGCCTGCCTCAGGACATCCTGTAAGCCCGGGTACCTGCCCAAGAACCGCTGCACCACCAAGTTAAGGACGTGAGCCAAACAGGGCACATGGGTCAGTTGTCCCTGTCGGAGGGCAGAGAGGAGGTTGGTGCCATTGTCGCAAACCACCATTCCTGCCTTAAGTTGGCGTGGCGTCAACCACCTCTGAACCTGCCCCTGCAGAGCTGACAGAACCTCTGCCCCAGTGTGGCTCCTGTCCCCCAAGCACACCAGCTCAAGCACCGCATGGCATCTTTTGGCCTGCGTACTTGCGTAGCCCCTTGAACGCCTACGGAGCACCGCTGGTTCCGAGGAAGAGGCCATGGAGGAAGAAGAAGAGGAGGGGGTGGAGGAGAGAGGTGTGTCACAATCAGCATTTTGGAGGCGTGGTGGCGGAACAACCTCCAACACTACTGCACCTTGTCCTGCATCCTTCCCAGCTGCCAGCAGAGTCACCCAATGCGCCGTGAAACTTAAGTAACGTCCCTGTCCATGCCTGCTGGACCATGAGTCAGCGGTAATATGCACCTTACCGCTGACCGCCCTGTCCAGCGAGGCATGGACATTGCCTTCCACATGCCGGTAGAGAGCCGGAATCGCCTTCCGTGAGAAAAAGTGGCGTTTGGGTACCTGCCACTGAGGAACCGCACATTCCACAAACTCACGGAAGGGGGCAGAGTCTACCAACTGAAAAGGCAGCAGTTGAAGTGCTAGCAATTTTGCCAAGCTAGCATTCAACCGCTGGGCATGTGGATGGCTGGGAGCAAACTTCTTTCGGCGGTGCAGCAGCTGGGGCAGGGAAATTTGCCTGGTACAATCTGACGTCGGTGTACCCAAAGCAGATTGCCCATAAGTACTTGGCTGTGACACACCTAATTCTACACCTTCATTCCTCTCACTGCAGGTCGCAGAGAGGACTGAAGGTCTAGTGGGGTTGGAAATCTCAGCTGATGAGGAGCAAGGAGAGATCGTCTTTGTTCTTTGGTGTGGGTCTTTTAGATACGCTTGCCAACGAACTGCATGGCAGGTCAACATATGTCTGGTCAAGCATGTGGTACCCAAGCGGGAGATGTTTTGGCCACGCGAGATACGCTTGAGACATATATTGCAAATAGCAGCGGTGCGATCTGATGCACTCGTCTCAAAAAAGGCCCACACCAAAGAACTTTTTGAATAACGCGCAGAGACTGCAGCGCCCTGCACATGTGGAGCTTTGGGGTGTGATGCAGTCAATGTGCTGCCCTTAGGCTGGCCCCTGGAGGGCATCCTGCCTAGTTGGTGATGTGCCACCTCCTCCTCCTCCTCCTCCTCCTCCTCTCTCCTATCAGGCACCCACGTTGAGTCAGTGACCTCATCATCCCCTCCCTCCTCATCACTGGAGCAAACCTGGCAGTATGCTGCAGCAGGGGGAGCATGACTGCCAGATTGCTGTCCTTCTTGGGCACCCCCTCTGTCCGTGCTCATGTTACTGCCTTCATTGAGCTCAGTATCATCATCAGAGCCTTCCAAACGCTGGGCATCCTCCTGGAGCATGTACCCAACACTGTGGTCAAACAGTTCGAGGGAATCCTCAGGAGGACATGGTGGGGCTAGGGAAGGAGTCACTGATGACATTGAGCTGAGGGAAGAGGCCGCTGCTTTGCCAGACAAAGCACCCTGGGCATGGGTGAGAGAGGATGAGGAGGATGAGGACGGCTTGGTCATCCACTCGACCAAGTCTTCCGCATGTTGCGGCTCAACACGGCCAGCTGCCGAAAAAAAGGCCAAGCGTGTCCCATGGCCACGTGCTGATGAGGATGCACCGTCTCCACGACCAGCACTAGACACAGAGCCTGCTTGCCCTCTCTTATTGGCTTGTGACTGTCTGCCTCTCCTTCTTGGCCTTCCAGACATACTAATGGCCTGTAGCTGCACTAAGCTGGGATAGAACACCTGTAATTTTCTTCAGGTAGCTTTATATACTGTAACCAGACAAGCCTGCCTGTCAGTAGGAAGATAACAGGAACGGATCTAGCTGAACACTGTGAGCAGGACGCACTGCACTGAATGTAAATAGCAGGAACGGATCTAGCTGAACACTGTGAGCAGGACGCACTGCACTGAATGTAAATAACAGGAACTGATCTAGCTGAACACTGTGAGCAGGACACACTGTACTAAATGTAAATAGTCTAGCTGCCTGACCGTGGTACTAATAGGATCAAAAAGAACACCTGTAATTTTCTTCAGGTAGCTTTATATACTGTAACCAGACAAGCCTGCCTGTCAGTAGGAAGATAACAGGAACGGATCTAGCTGAACACTGTGAGCAGCACGCACTGCACTGAATGTAAATAGCAGGAACGGATCTAGCTGAACACTGTGAGCAGGACGCACTGCACTGAATGTAAATAGCAGGAACGGATCTAGCTGAACACTGTGAGCAGGACGCACTGCACTGAATGTAAATAGCAGGAACGGATCTAGCTGAACACTGTGAGCAGGACGCACTGCACTGAATGTAAATAACAGGAACGGATCTAGCTGAACACTGTGAGCAGGACACACTGTACTAAATGTAAATAGTCTAGCTGCCTGACCGTGGTACTAATAGGATCAAAAAGAACACCTGTAATTTTCTTCAGGTAGCTTTATATACTGTAACCAGACAAGCCTGCCTGTCAGTAGGAAGATAACAGGAACGGATCTAGCTGAACACTGTGAGCAGGACGTACTGCACTAAATGTATATAGCAGGAACGGATCTAGCTGAACACTGTGAGCAGGACGCACTGCACTGAATGTAAATAGCAGGAACGGATCTAGCTGAACACTGTGAGCAGGACGCACTGCACTGAATGTAAATAGCAGGAACGGATCTAGCTGAACACTGTGAGCAGGACGCACTGCACTGAATGTAAACAGCAGCAACGGATGTAGCTAAACACTGTGAGCAGCACGCACTGCACTGAATGTAAATAGCAGGAACGGATCTAGCTGAACACTGTGAGCAGCACGCACTGCACTGAATGTAAATAGCAGGAACGGATCTAGCTGAACACTGTGAGCAGGACGCACTGCACTGAATGTAAATAGCAGGAACGGATCTAGCTGAACACTGTGAGCAGCACGCACTGCACTGAATGTAAATAGCAGGAACGGATCTAGCTGAACACTGTGAGCAGCACGCACTGCACTGAATGTAAATAGCAGGAACGGATCTAGCTGAACACTGTGAGCAGGACGCACTGCACTGAATGTAAATAGCAGGAACGGATCTAGCTGAACACTGTGAGCAGCACGCACTGCACTGAATGTAAATAGCAGGAACGGATCTAGCTGAACACTGTGAGCAGGAAGCACTGTACTGAATGTAAATAGCAGGAACGGATCTAGCTGAACACTGTGAGCAGGACACACTGCACTGAATGTAAATAGTCTAGATAGAAGATAACAGGAACGGATCTAGCTAAACTGAATACAGTGTATATATATATATGCAACACCTGGGATGCATATATATACACAATACACTGTAAGTGCAGCTAACTGACTGACTGTTCTGCCTAATCTATCTAACTCAAATCAAATGACACTGTCTCTCTCTCTCTCTATCGCTCAGCACACCGGAACACACACTACACAGGGCCGCCGTGCAGGCGGCCTTATATAGTGTGGGGTGTGTACTAAATCCCCTGAGCCATAATTGGCCAAAGCCACCCTGGCTTTGGCCAATTACAGCTCTCTCTACTGACGGCGCTGTGATTGGCCAAGCATGCGGGTCATAGTGCATGCTTGGCCAATCATCAGCCAGCAATGCACTGCGATGCCGCAGTGAATTATGGGCCGTGACGCGCCACACGAATTTGGCGCGAACGGCCCATATCGTTCGCAATTCGACGGACGGTCGAACAGCCGATGTTCGAGTCGAACATGGGTTCGACTCGAACACGAAGCTCATCCCTACTGTGCAAGCTCTGGACAGTGATCCATCCTCAAGGCCCAGTAACCCAGAGGATTTTCGGTGGGAAAGGTGTCCAAGTCAGATCTTGCCCCTAGGTATTCTTGCACCATGTAAAACAGACGCTGGTAATGGTTGCTGGAACTGATCATACCTTGGGGCTGCGGACTAAAAAATTGTCTGAACGCATCAGTCAGACGGCCACCTTCTCCACCGCTCCTTCTTTGACCGACTGAAGCCTCAGCAACACGTTGTCCAGAAACAGGAGTTTGTAACCTTCCAGTCTCTGGGAACGCGTTGCACAGACCTTTCTGCAAGGCCTCCCGAAGATGTTTCATCCTCTGCTCCTTCTGCGATGGCAAGATAAGGTCCACAACCTTACCCTTCTAACGTGGATCAAGGAGGGTTGCCAGCCAGTATTGATCCTTCTCCTTAATACCACAAATACGAGGATCCTTACGCAGGCTTTGCAGGATCAATGAGGCCATACAGCGTAGGTTTGCTGAGGCATTCGGTCCGGAGTACTCTGGGTCACTAAGGATGACATGGTCCGCAGCCACCTCCTCCCAGCCACGTACAAGTCCATGTGTTTCTTGGGACTGATCCCTTAAAGACTGCTGCTAATGCTGAGTGCCAGGCTCCACCTCCATACTGACACAATCCTCCTCCTCCTCCTCGTCCTCTTCCTGTGTGATCGGCGGGCACGCAGGAACACTGTCTGGATAAAGGGGGCCTTGAGAGCTAAGGAAGTCCTCCTCTTCCTGCCTCTGTTCTGCCTCAAGTGCCCTGTCCATTATTCCATGCAGCGTGTGCTCCAACAGGTGGACAAGGGGGACAGTGTCACTGATGCATGCACTGTCACTGCTCGCCATCCTCGTGGCCTACTCAAATGGTGACAGGACAGTGCATGCATCCGTGATCATGGCCCACTGGCATGGGGAAAAAAAAAAAAACTCCCCTGACCCTGTCCTGGTGCCATTATCGCACAGGTACTCATTGATGGCCCTCTGCTGCATGTACAGCTGCTGCAGCATGGACCACGTTGAGTTCCACCTGGTGGGTATGTCACAGATTAGGCAGTTCTTGGACAGGTTAAATTCCTTTTGGAGGTCTGCCATCCGAGCACTGGCATTATATGACCGGCGATAATGCACACAGACTTTCCTGGCCTGCCTCAGGACATCCTGTAAGCCTGGGTACCTGCCCAAGAACTGCTGCACCACCAAGTTAAGGACGTGAGCCAAACAGGGCACATGGGTCAGTTGTCCCTTTCGAGGGGCGGAGAGGAGGTTGATGCCATTGTTGCAAACCACCATTCCTGCCTTAAGTTGGCGTGGCGTCAAACACCTCTGAACCTGCCCCTGCAGAGCTGACAGAACCTCTGCCCCAGTGTGGCTCCTGTCCCCCAAGCACACCAGCTCAAGCACTGCATGGCATCTTTTGGCCTGCGTACTTGCATAGCCCCTTGAACGCCTACGGAGCACCGCTGGTTCCGAGGACAAAGCACAGGAAGAGGCCATGGAGAAAGAAGAAGAGGAGGGGCTGGAGGAGAGAGGTGTGTCACACTCAATCGCCTTCCCTGAGAAAAAGTGGCATTTGGGTACCTGCCACTGAGGAACCGCACATTCCACAAACTCACGGAAGGGGGCAGCGTCTACCAACTGAAAAGGCAGCAGTTGAAGTGCTAGCAATTTTGCCAAGCTAGCATTCAACCGCTGGGCATGTGGATGGCTGGGAGTGAACTTTTTTCAGCGGTGCAGCAGCTGGGGCAGGGAAATTCGTCTGGTACAATCTGACGTTGGGGTACCGAAAGCAGATTGCCCACAAGTACTTGGCTGTGACACACCTAATTCTACACCTTCATTCCTCTCAGTGCAGGTGTCAGAGAGGACTGAAGGTATAGTGGGGTTGGAGATCTCAGCTGATGAGGAGCAAGGAGAGGTCCTCTTTGTTCTTTGGTGTGAGTCTTTTAGATATGCTTGCCAACGAACTGCATGGCAGGTCAACATATGTCTGGTCAAGCATGTGGTGCCCAATCGGGAGATGTTTTGGCCACGCGAGATACGCTTGAGACATATGTTGCAAATAGCAGCGGTGCGATCTGATGCACTCGTCTCAAAAAAGGCCCACACCAAAGAACTTTTGGAATAACGCACAGAGACAGCAGGGCCCTGCAAATGCGGAGCTTTGCGATGTGATGCAGTCAGTGTGCTTCCCTTAGGCTGGCCCCTGGAGGGCATCCTGCCTCGTTGGTGATGTGCCTCCTCCCCCCCCTCCTCCTCTCTCCTATCAGGCACCCACGTTGAGTCAGTGACCTCATCATCCCCTCCCTCCTCATCACTGGAGCAAACCTGGCAGTATGCTGCAGCAGGGGGAGCATGACTGCCAGATTGCTGTCCTTCTTGGGCACCCCCTCAGTCCGTGCTCACGTTACTGCCTTCATCTAGCTCAGTATCATCATCAGAGCCTTCCAAACGCTGGGCATCCTCCTGGAGCATGTACCCAACACTGTGGTCAAACAGTTCGGGGGACTCCTCAGGAGGACATGATGGGGCTAGGGAAGGAGTCACTGATGCCATTGAGCCGAGGGAAGAGGCCGCGTTGGCAGCTGCTTTGCCAGACAAAGTATCCTGAGCATGGGTGAGGGAGGATGAGGAGGATGAGGATGGCTTGGTCATCCACTCGACCAAGTCTTTCGCATGTTGCGGCTCAACACTGCCAGCTGCCAAAAAAAGGCCAAGCGTGTCCCACGGCCACGTGCTGATGAGGATGCACCTTCTCCACGACCAGCACTGTTGCCTCTAGACACAGAGCCTGCTTGCCCTCTTTTATTGGCTTGTGATTGTCTGCCTTTCCTTGTTGGCCTTCCAGACTTACTAATGGCCTGTAGCTGCACTAAGCTGGGATAGATATATATATATTGATACTGCAGCTAGCAAAATCAACTGCCTGCCTGTAGTATGAGAACACCACCAACCTTCTACAGGTAGCTTTAGCTGAACACTGTGCAGAGGTCGCAAAAAAATAACTTGTAGCTTATTTAGCTGCCTGCGGTAGTGATAGGATCAGGAAAACACCACCAACCTTCTACAGGTAGCTTTAGCTGAACACTGTGCAGAGCTCACAAAAACTAACTTGAAGCTTATTTAGCTGCCTGCGGTCGAGATAGGATCAGGAAAACACCACCAACCTTCTACAGGTAGCTTTAGCTGAACACTGTGCAGAGCTCGCAAAAAACTAACTTGTAGTTTTAGCTGAACACTGTGAGGAGGACGCACTACACTAACTTGTAGCTTATTTAGCTGCCTGCGGTAGTGATAGGATCAGGAAAACATCACCAACCTTTTACAGGTAGCTTTAGCTGAACACTGTGCAGAGGTCGCAAAAAACTAACTTGTAGCTTATTTAGCTGCCTGCGGTAGTGATAGGATCAGGAAAACACCACCAACCTTCTACAGGTAGCTTTAGCTGAACACTGTGCAGAGCTCGCAAAAAACTAACTTGTAGCTTATTTAGCTGCCTTCAGTAGTGATAGGATCAGGAAAACACCACCAACCTTCTACAGGTAGCTTTAGCTGAAACCTGTGCAGAAGTCGCACTACACCAACTTGTAGTTTTAGCTGAACACTGTGAGGAGGACGCACTACACTAACTTGTAGCTTATTAAGCTGAATGCGGTAGTGATAGGATCAGGAAAACACCACCAACCTTCTACAGGTAGCAGAGGACGCACTACACTAACTTGTAGCTTTAGCTGAACACTGTGCAGAGGTCGCACTACACTAACTTGTAGCTTTAGCTGAACACTGTGAGGAGGACACACTACACTAACTTGTAGCTTTAGCTGAACACTGTGAGGAGGACGCACTACACTAACTTGTAGCTTTAGCTGAACACTGTGCAGAGGCCGCACTACACTAACTTGTAGTTTTAGCTGAACACCGTGAGGAGGACGCACTACACTAACTTGTAGGTTTAGCTGAACACTGTGAGGAGGATGCACTACACTAACTTGTAGCTTTAGCTGAATACTGTGCAGAGGTCGCACTACACTAACTTGTAGCTTTAGCTGAACACTGTGCAGAGGTCGCACTACACTAACTTGTAGTTTTAGCTGAACACTGTGAGGAGGATGCACTGCACTAACTTGTAGTTTTAGCTGAACACTGTGAGGAGGACGCACTACACTAACTTGTAGCTTTAGCTGAACACTGTTCAGAGGATGCACTACACTAACTTGTAGCTTAACTGAACACTGTGCAGAGGTCGCACTACACTAACTTGTAGCATGGGGAAAAAAAAAAAAACTCCCCTGACCCTGTCCTGGTGCCATTAT
This sequence comes from Lithobates clamitans, assembly GCA_037952925.1. Lineage (NCBI taxonomy): Eukaryota > Metazoa > Chordata > Amphibia > Anura > Ranidae > Lithobates > Lithobates clamitans. The sequence goes on along the minus strand of JBBGZY010001546.1, from coordinate 2,421,059 downwards.
CGCACAGGTACTCATTGATGGCCCTCTGCTGCATGTACAGCTGCTGCAGCATGGACCACGTTGAGTTCCACCTGGTGGGTATGTCACAGATTAGGCAGTTCTTGGACAGGTTAAATTCCTTTTGGAGGTCTGCCATCCGAGCACTGGCATTATATGACCGGCGATAATGCACACAGACTTTCCTGGCCTGCCTCAGGACATCCTGTAAGCCTGGGTACCTGCCCAAGAACTGCTGCACCACCAAGTTAAGGACGTGAGCCAAACAGGGCACATGGGTCAGTTGTCCCTTTCGAGGGGCGGAGAGGAGGTTGATGCCATTGTTGCAAACCACCATTCCTGCCTTAAGTTGGCGTGGCGTCAAACACCTCTGAACCTGCCCCTGCAGAGCTGACAGAACCTCTGCCCCAGTGTGGCTCCTGTCCCCCAAGCACACCAGCTCAAGCACTGCATGGCATCTTTTGGCCTGCGTACTTGCATAGCCCCTTGAACGCCTACGGAGCACCGCTGGTTCCGAGGACAAAGCACAGGAAGAGGCCATGGAGAAAGAAGAAGAGGAGGGGCTGGAGGAGAGAGGTGTGTCACACTCAATCGCCTTCCCTGAGAAAAAGTGGCATTTGGGTACCTGCCACTGAGGAACCGCACATTCCACAAACTCACGGAAGGGGGCAGCGTCTACCAACTGAAAAGGCAGCAGTTGAAGTGCTAGCAATTTTGCCAAGCTAGCATTCAACCGCTGGGCATGTGGATGGCTGGGAGTGAACTTTTTTCGGCGGTGCAGCAGCTGGGGCAGGGAAATTCGTCTGGTACAATCTGACGTTGGGGTACCGAAAGCAGATTGCCCACAAGTACTTGGCTGTGACACACCTAATTCTACACCTTCATTCCTCTCAGTGCAGGTGTCAGAGAGGACTGAAGGTATAGTGGGGTTGGAGATCTCAGCTGATGAGGAGCAAGGAGAGGTCCTCTTTGTTCTTTGGTGTGAGTCTTTTAGATATGCTTGCCAACGAACTGCATGGCAGGTCAACATATGTCTGGTCAAGCATGTGGTGCCCAATCGGGAGATGTTTTGGCCACGCGAGATACGCTTGAGACATATGTTGCAAATAGCAGCGGTGCGATCTGATGCACTCGTCTCAAAAAAGGCCCACACCAAAGAACTTTTGGAATAACGCACAGAGACAGCAGGGCCCTGCAAATGCGGAGCTTTGCGATGTGATGCAGTCAGTGTGCTTCCCTTAGGCTGGCCCCTGGAGGGCATCCTGCCTCGTTGGTGATGTGCCTCCTCCCCCCCCTCCTCCTCTCTCCTATCAGGCACCCACGTTGAGTCAGTGACCTCATCATCCCCTCCCTCCTCATCACTGGAGCAAACCTGGCAGTATGCTGCAGCAGGGGGAGCATGACTGCCAGATTGCTGTCCTTCTTGGGCACCCCCTCAGTCCGTGCTCACGTTACTGCCTTCATCTAGCTCAGTATCATCATCAGAGCCTTCCAAACGCTGGGCATCCTCCTGGAGCATGTACCCAACACTGTGGTCAAACAGTTCGGGGGACTCCTCAGGAGGACATGATGGGGCTAGGGAAGGAGTCACTGATGCCATTGAGCCGAGGGAAGAGGCCGCGTTGGCAGCTGCTTTGCCAGACAAAGTATCCTGAGCATGGGTGAGGGAGGATGAGGAGGATGAGGATGGCTTGGTCATCCACTCGACCAAGTCTTTCGCATGTTGCGGCTCAACACTGCCAGCTGCCAAAAAAAGGCCAAGCGTGTCCCACGGCCACGTGCTGATGAGGATGCACCTTCTCCACGACCAGCACTGTTGCCTCTAGACACAGAGCCTGCTTGCCCTCTTTTATTGGCTTGTGATTGTCTGCCTTTCCTTGTTGGCCTTCCAGACTTACTAATGGCCTGTAGCTGCACTAAGCTGGGATAGATATATATATATTGATACTGCAGCTAGCAAAATCAACTGCCTGCCTGTAGTATGAGAACACCACCAACCTTCTACAGGTAGCTTTAGCTGAACACTGTGCAGAGGTCGCAAAAAAATAACTTGTAGCTTATTTAGCTGCCTGCGGTAGTGATAGGATCAGGAAAACACCACCAACCTTCTACAGGTAGCTTTAGCTGAACACTGTGCAGAGCTCGCAAAAAACTAACTTGTAGCTTATTTAGCTGCCTTCAGTAGTGATAGGATCAGGAAAACACCACCAACCTTCTACAGGTAGCTTTAGCTGAAACCTGTGCAGAAGTCGCACTACACCAACTTGTAGTTTTAGCTGAACACTGTGAGGAGGACGCACTACACTAACTTGTAGCTTATTAAGCTGAATGCGGTAGTGATAGGATCAGGAAAACACCACCAACCTTCTACAGGTAGCAGAGGACGCACTACACTAACTTGTAGCTTTAGCTGAACACTGTGCAGAGGTCGCACTACACTAACTTGTAGCTTTAGCTGAACACTGTGAGGAGGACACACTACACTAACTTGTAGCTTTAGCTGAACACTGTGCAGAGGTCGCACTACATTAACTTGGAGTTTTAGCTGAACACTGTGAGGAGGACGCACTACACTAACTTGTAGCTTTAGCTGAACACTGTGAGGAGGACGCACTACACTAACTTGTAGCTTTAGCTGAACACTGTGCAGAGGCCGCACTACACTAACTTGTAGTTTTAGCTGAACACCGTGAGGAGGACGCACTACACTAACTTGTAGGTTTAGCTGAACACTGTGAGGAGGATGCACTACACTAACTTGTAGCTTTAGCTGAATACTGTGCAGAGGTCGCACTACACTAACTTGTAGCTTTAGCTGAACACTGTGCAGAGGTCGCACTACACTAACTTGTAGTTTTAGCTGAACACTGTGAGGAGGATGCACTGCACTAACTTGTAGTTTTAGCTGAACACTGTGAGGAGGACGCACTACACTAACTTGTAGCTTTAGCTGAACACTGTTCAGAGGATGCACTACACTAACTTGTAGCTTAACTGAACACTGTGCAGAGGTCGCACTACACTAACTTGTAGTTTTAGCTGAACACTGTGAGGAGGACGCACTACACTAACTTTTAGCTTTAGCTGAACACTGTGCAGAGGTCGCACTACACTAACTTGTAGCTTTAGCTGAACACTGTGCAGAGGTAGCACTACACTAACTTGTAGTTTTAGCTAAACACTGTGAGGAGGACGCACTACACTAACTTTTAGCTTTAGCTGAACACTGTGCAGAGGTCGCACTACATTAACTTGTAGCTTTAGCTGAACACTGTGCAGAGGTCGCAAAAAACTAACTTGTAGCTTATTTAGCTGCCTGCGGTAGTGATAGGATCAGGAAAACACCACCAACCTTCTACAGGTAGCTTTAGCTGAACACTGTGCAGAGCTCGCAAAAAACTAACTTGTAGCTTATTTTGCTGCCTTCTGTAGTGATAGGATCAGGAAAACACCACCAACCTTCCACAGGTAGCTTTAGCTGAACACTGTGCAGAGGTCACACTACACCAACTTGTAGTTTTAGCTGAACACTGTGAGGAGGACGCACTACACTAACTTGTAGCTTATTTAGCTGCCTGCGGTAGTGATAGGATCAGGAAAACACCACCAACCTTCTACAGGTCGCAAAGGACGCACTACACTAACTTGTAGCTTTAGCTGAACACTGTGGAGAGGTCGCACTACACTAACTTGTAGGTTTAGCTGAACACTGTGAGGAGGACGCACTACACTAACTTGTAGCTTTAGCTGAACACTGTTCAGAGGACGCACTACACTAACTTGTAGCTTTAGCTGAACACTGTGCAGAGGCCGCACTACACTAACTTGTAGTTTTAGCTGAACACCGTGAGGAGGACGCACTACACTAACTTGTAGGTTTAGCTGAACACTGTGAGGAGGATGCACTACACTAACTTGTAGCTTTAGCTGAATACTGTGCAGAGGTCGCACTACACTAACTTGTAGCTTTAGCTGAACACTGTGCAGAGGTCGCACTACACTAACTTTTAGCTTTATCTGAACACTGTGAGGAGGACTCACTACACTAACTTGTAGCTTTAGCTGAACACTGTGCAGAGGTTGCACTACACTAACTTGTAGTTTTAGCTGAACACTGTGAGGAGGATGCACTGCACTAACTTGTAGTTTTAGCTGAACACTGTGAGGAGGACGCACTACACTAACTTGTAGCTTTAGCTGAACACTGTTCAGAGGATGCACTACACTAACTTGTAGCTTAACTGAACACTGTGCAGAGGTCGCACTACACTAACTTGTAGTTTTAGCTGAACACTGTGAGGAGGACGCACTACACTAACTTTTAGCTTTAGCTGAACACTGTGCAGAGGTCGCACTACACTAACTTGTAGCTTTAGCTGAACACTGTGCAGAGGTAGCACTACACTAACTTGTAGTTTTAGCTAAACACTGTGAGGAGGACGCACTACACTAACTTTTAGCTTTAGCTGAACACTGTGCAGAGGTCGCACTACACTAACTTGTAGCTTTAGCTGAACACTGTGCAGAGGTCGCAAAAAACTAACTTGTAGCTTATTTAGCTGCCTGCGGTAGTGATAGGATCAGGAAAACACCACCAACCTTCTACAGGTAGCTTTAGCTGAACACTGTGCAGAGCTCGCAAAAAACTAACTTGTAGCTTATTTAGCTGCCTTCTGTAGTGATAGGATCAGGAAAACACCACCAACCTTCTACAGGTAGCTTTAGCTGAACACTGTGCAGAGGTCACACTACACCAACTTGTAGTTTTAGCTGAACACTGTGAGGAGGACGCACTACACTAACTTGTAGCTTATTTAGCTGCCTGCGGTAGTGATAGGATCAGGAAAACACCACCAACCTTCTACAGGTAGCAAAGGACGCACTACACTAACTTGTAGCTTTAGCTGAACACTGTGGAGAGGTCGCACTACACTAACTTGTAGGTTTAGCTGAACACTGTGAGGGGGACGCACTACACTAACTTGTAGCTTTAGCTGAACACTGTGCAGAGGTCGCACTACATTAACTTGTAGTTTTATCTGAACACTGTGAGGAGGACGCACTACACTAACTTGTAGCTTTAGCTGAACACTGTTCAGAGGACGCACTACACTAACTTGTAGCTTTAGCTGAACACTGTGGAGAGGTCGCACTACACTAACTTGTAGGTTTAGCTGAACACTGTGAGGGGGACGCACTACACTAACTTGTAGCTTTAGCTGAACACTGTTCAGAGGACGCACTACACTAACTTGTAGCTTTAGCTGAACACTGTGTAGAGGCCGCACTACACTAACTTTTAGCTTTAGCTGTACACTGTGAGGAGGACTCACTACACTAACTTGTAGGTTTAGCTGAACACTGTGAGGAGGATGCACTACACTAACTTGTAGCTTTAGCTGAATACTGTGCAGAGGTCGCACTACACTAACTTGTAGCTTTAGCTGAACACTGTGCAGAGGTCGCACTACACTAACTTTTAGCTTTAGCTGAACACTGTGAGGAGGACTCACTACACTAACTTGTAGCTTTAGCTGAACACTGTGCAGAGGTCGCACTACACTAACTTGTAGTTTTAGCTGAACACCGTGAGGAGGACGCACTACACTAACTTGTAGGTTTAGCTGAACACTGTGAGGAGGATGCACTACACTAACTTGTAGCTTTAGCTGAATACTGTGCAGAGGTCGCACTACACTAACTTGTAGCTTTAGCTGAACACTGTGCAGAGGTCGCACTACACTAACTTTTAGCTTTATCTGAACACTGTGAGGAGGACTCACTACACTAACTTGTAGCTTTAGCTGAACACTGTGCAGAGGTTGCACTACACTAACTTGTAGTTTTAGCTGAACACTGTGAGGAGGATGCACTGCACTAACTTGTAGTTTTAGCTGAACACTGTGAGGAGGACGCACTACACTAACTTGTAGCTTTAGCTGAACACTGTTCAGAGGATGCACTACACTAACTTGTAGCTTAACTGAACACTGTGCAGAGGTCGCACTACACTAACTTGTAGTTTTAGCTGAACACTGTGAGGAGGACGCACTACACTAACTTTTAGCTTTAGCTGAACACTGTGCAGAGGTCGCACTAATCTAACTTGTAGCTTTAGCTGAACACTGTGCAGAGGTAGCACTACACTAACTTGTAGTTTTAGCTAAACACTGTGAGGAGGACGCACTACACTAACTTTTAGCTTTAGCTGAACACTGTGCAGAGGTCGCACTACACTAACTTGTAGCTTTAGCTGAACACTGTGCAGAGGTCGCAAAAAACTAACTTGTAGCTTATTTAGCTGCCTGCGGTAGTGATAGGATCAGGAAAACACCACCAACCTTCTACAGGTAGCTTTAGCTGAACACTGTGCAGAGCTCGCAAAAAACTAACTTGTAGCTTATTTAGCTGCCTTCTGTAGTGATAGGATCAGGAAAACACCACCAACCTTCTACAGGTAGCTTTAGCTGAACACTGTGCAGAGGTCACACTACACCAACTTGTAGTTTTAGCTGAACACTGTGAGGAGGACGCACTACACTAACTTGTAGCTTATTTAGCTGCCTGCGGTAGTGATAGGATCAGGAAAACACCACCAACCTTCTACAGGTAGCAAAGGACGCACTACACTAACTTGTAGCTTTAGCTGAACACTGTGGATAGGTCGCACTACACTAACTTGTAGGTTTAGCTGAACACTGTGAGGGGGACGCACTACACTAACTTGTAGCTTTAGCTGAACACTGTGCAGAGGTCGCACTACATTAACTTGTAGTTTTAGCTGAACACTGTGAGGAGGACGCACTACACTAACTTGTAGCTTTAGCTGAACACTGTTCAGAGGACGCACTACACTAACTTGTAGCTTTAGCTGAACACCGTGTAGAGGCCGCACTACACTAACTTTTAGCTTTAGCTGTACACTGTGAGGAGGACTCACTACACTAACTTGTAGGTTTAGCTGAACACTGTGAGGAGGACGCACTACACTAACTTGTAGCTTTAGCTGAACACTGTTCAGAGGACGCACTACACTAACTTGTAGCTTTAGCTGAACACTGTGCAGAGGCCGCACTACACTAACTTGTAGTTTTAGCTGAACACCGTGAGGAGGACGCACTACATTAACTTGTAGGTTTAGCTGAACACTGTGAGGAGGATGCACTACACTAACTTGTAGCTTTAGCTGAATACTGTGCAGAGGTCGCACTACACTAACTTGTAGCTTTAGCTGAACACTGTGCAGAGGTCGCACTACACTAACTTTTAGCTTTATCTGAACACTGTGAGGAGGATTCACTACACTAACTTGTAGCTTTAGCTGAACACTGTGCAGAGGTTGCACTACACTAACTTGTAGTTTTAGCTGAACACTGTGAGGAGGATGCACTGCACTAACTTGTAGTTTTAGCTGAACACTGTGAGGAGGACGCACTACACTAACTTGTAGCTTTAGCTGAACACTGTTCAGAGGATGCACTACACTAACTTGTAGCTTAACTGAACACTGTGCAGAGGTCGCACTACACTAACTTGTAGTTTTAGCTGAACACTGTGAGGAGGACGCACTACACTAACTTTTAGCTTTAGCTGAACACTGTGCAGAGGTCGCACTACACTAACTTGTAGCTTTAGCTGAACACTGTGCAGAGGTAGCACTACACTAACTTGTAGTTTTAGCTAAACACTGTGAGGAGGACGCACTACACTAACTTTTAGCTTTAGCTGAACACTGTGCAGAGGTCGCACTACACTAACTTGTAGCTTTAGCTGAACACTGTGCAGAGGTCGCAAAAAACTAACTTGTAGCTTATTTAGCTGCCTGCGGTAGTGATAGGATCAGGAAAACACCACCAACCTTCTACAGGTAGCTTTAGCTGAACACTGTGAGGGGGACGCACTACACTAACTTGTAGCTTTAGCTGAACACTGTTCAGAGGACGCACTACACTAACTTGTAGCTTTAGCTGAACACTGTGTAGAGGCCGCACTACACTAACTTTTAGCTTTAGCTGTACACTGTGAGGAGGACTCACTACACTAACTTGTAGGTTTAGCTGAACACTGTGAGGAGGATGCACTACACTAACTTTTAGCTTTAGCTGAACACTGTGAGGAGGACTCACTACACTAACTTGTAGCTTTAGCTGAACACTGTGCAGAGGTCGCACTACACTAACTTGTAGTTTTAGCTGAACACTGTGAGGAGGATGCACTACACTAACTTGTAGTTTTAGCTGAACACTGTGAGGAGGACGCACTACACTAACTTGTAGCTTTAGCTGAACACTGTTCAGAGGATGCACTACACTAACTTGTAGCTTAACTGAACACTGTGCAGAGGTCGCACTACACTAACTTGTAGTTTTAGCTGAACACTGTGAGGAGGATGCACTACACTAACTTGTAGTTTTAGCCTAACACTGTGAGGAGGACGCACTACACTAACTTTTAGCTTTAGCTGAACACTGTGCAGAGGTCGCACCACACTAACTTGTAGTTTTAGCTGAACACTGTGAGGAGGACGCACTACACTAACTTTTATCTTTAGCTAAACACTGTGCAGAGGTCGCACTACACTAACTTGTAGCTTTAGCTGAACACTGTGCAGAGGTCGCACTACACTAACTTGTAGCTTTAGCTGAACACTGTGAGGAGGACGCACTACACTAACTTGTAGCTTTAGCTGAACACTGTACAGAGGTCGCACTACACTAACTTGTAGCTTTAGCTGAACACTGTGCAGAGGTCGCAAAAAACTAACTTGTAGCTTATTTTGCTGCCTGCGGTAGTGATAGGATCAGGAAAACACCACCAACCTTCTACAGGTAGCTTTAGCTGAATACTGTGCAGAGCTCGCAAAAAACTAACTTGTAGCTTATTTAGCTGCTTTCTGTAGTGATAGGATCAGGAAAACACCACCAACCTTCTACAGGTAGCTTTAGCTGAACACTGTGCAGAGATCGCACTACACCAACTTGTAGTTTTAGCTGAACACTGTGAAGAGGACGCACTACACTAACTTGTAGCTTATTTAGCTGCCTGCGGTAGTGATAGGATCAGGAAAACACCACCAACCTTCTAAAGGTAGCAGAGGACGCACTACACTAACTTGTAGCTTTAGCTAAACACTGTGGAGAGGTCGCACTACACTAACTTGTAGCTTTAGCTGAACACTGTGAGGAGGACACACTACACTAACTTGTAGCTTTAGCTGAACACTGTGCAGAGGTCACACTACATTAACTTGTAGTTTTAGCTGAACACTGTGAGGAGGACGCAGTACACTAACTTGTAGCTTTAGCTGAACACTGTTCAGAGGACGCACTACACTAACTTGTAGCTTTAGCTGAACACTGTGCAGAGGCCGCACTACACTAACTTGTAGTTTTAGCTGAACACCGTGAGGAGGACGCACTACACTAACTTGTAGGTTTAGCTGAACACTGTGAGGAGGATGCACTACACTAACTTGTAGCTTTAGCTGAATACTGTGCAGAGGTCGCACTACACTAACTTGTAGCTTTAGCTGAACACTGTTCAGAGGACGCACTACACTAACTTGTAGTTTTAGCTGAACACTGTGAGGAGGACGCACTACACTAACTTTTAGCTTTAGCTGAACACTGTGCAGAGGTCGCACTACACTAACTTGTAGCTTTAGCTGAACACTGTGCAGAGGTCGCACTACACTAACTTGTAGTTTTAGCTGAACACTGTGAGGAGGACACACTACACTAACTTTTAGCTTTAGCTGAACACTGTGCAGAGGTCGCACTACACTAACTTGTAGCTTTAGCTGAACACTGTGCAGAGGTCGCACTACACTAACTTGTAGTTTTAGCTGAACACTGTGAGGAGGACACACTACACTAACTTGTAGCTTTAGCTGAACACTGTGCAGAGGTCGCACTACACTAACTTGTAGCTTTAGCTGAACACTGTGCAGAGGTCGCAAAAAACTAACTTGTAGCTTGTTTAGCTGCCTGCGGTAGTGATAGGATCAGGAAAACACCACCAACCTTCTACAGGTAGCTTTAGCTGAACACTGTGCAGAGCTTGCAAAAAACTAACTTGTAGCTTATTTTGCTGCCTTCGGTAGTGATAGGATCAGGAAAACACCACCAACCTTCTACAGGTAGCTTTAGCTAAACAACTGTGCAGAGGTCGCACTACACCAACTTGTAGTTTTAGCTGAACACTGTGAGGAGGACGCACTACACTAACTTGTAGCTTATTTAGCTGACTGCGGTAGTGATAGGATCAGGAAAACACCACCAACCTTCTATAGGTAGCAGAGGACGCACTATACTAACTTGTAGCTTTAGCTGAACACTGTGGAGAGGTCACACTACACTAACTTGTAGCTTTAGCTGAACACTGTGAGGAGGACGCACTACACTAACTTGTAGCTTTAGCTGAACACTGTTCAGAGGACGCACTACACTAACTTGTAGCTTTAGCTGAACACTGTGCAGAGGCCGCACTACACTAACTTGTAGTTTTAGCTAATCACCGTGAGGAGGACGCACTACACTAACTTGTAGGTTTAGCGGAACACTGTGAGGAGGATGCACTACACTAACGTGTAGCTTTAGCTGAATACTGTGCAGAGGTCGAGCTACACTAACTTGTAGCTTTAGCTGAACACTGTGCAGAGGTCGCACTACACTAACTTTTAGCTTTAGCTGAACACTGTGAGGAGGACTCACTACACTAACTTGTAGCTTTAGCTGAACACTGTGCAGAGGTCGCACTACACTAACTTGGAGTTTTAGCTGAACACTGTGAGGAGGATGCACTACACTAACTTGTAGTTTTAGCTGAACACTGTGAGGAGGACGCACTACACTAACTTGTAGCTTTAGCTGAACAATGTTCAGAGGATGCACTACACTAACTTGTAGCTTAACTGAACACTGTGCAGAGGTCGCACTACACTAACTTGTAGTTTTAGCTGAACACTGTGAGGAGGACGCGCTACACTAACTTGTAGTTTTAGCTGAACACTGTGAGGAGGACGCACTACACTAACTTTTAGCTTTAGCTGAACACTGTGCAGAGGTCGCACTACACTAACTTGTAGCTTTAGCTGAACACTGTGCAGAGGTCGCACTACACTAACTTGTAGTTTTAGCTGAACACTGTGCAGAGGTCGCACTACACTAACTTGTAGGTTTAGCGGAACACTGTGAGGAGGATGCACTACACTAACGTGTAGCTTTAGCTGAATACTGTGCAGAGGTCGAGCTACACTAACTTGTAGCTTTAGCTGAACACTGTGCAGAGGTCGCACTACACTAACTTTTAGCTTTAGCTGAACACTGTGAGGAGGACTCACTACACTAACTTGTAGCTTTAGCTGAACACTGTGCAGAGGTCGCACTACACTAACTTGTAGTTTTAGCTGAACACTGTGAGGAGGATGCACTGCACTAACTTGTAGCTTTAGCTGAACACTGTGAGGAGGACTCACTACACTAACTTGTAGTTTTAGCTGAACACCGTGAGGAGGACGCACTACACTAACTTGTAGGTTTAGCTGAACACTGTGAGGAGGATGCACTACACTAACTTGTAGCTTTAGCTGAATACTGTGCAGAGGTCGCACTACACTAACTTGTAGCTTTAGCTGAACACTGTGCAGAGGTCGCACTACACTAACTTTTAGCTTTATCTGAACACTGTGAGGAGGACTCACTACACTAACTTGTAGCTTTAGCTGAACACTGTGCAGAGGTTGCACTACACTAACTTGTAGTTTTAGCTGAACACTGTGAGGAGGATGCACTGCACTAACTTGTAGTTTTAGCTGAACACTGTGAGGAGGACGCACTACACTAACTTGTAGCTTTAGCTGAACACTGTTCAGAGGATGCACTACACTAACTTGTAGCTTAACTGAACACTGTGCAGAGGTCGCACTACACTAACTTGTAGTTTTAGCTGAACACTGTGAGGAGGACGCACTACACTAACTTTTAGCTTTAGCTGAACACTGTGCAGAGGTCGCACTAATCTAACTTGTAGCTTTAGCTGAACACTGTGCAGAGGTAGCACTACACTAACTTGTAGTTTTAGCTAAACACTGTGAGGAGGACGCACTACACTAACTTTTAGCTTTAGCTGAACACTGTGCAGAGGTCGCACTACACTAACTTGTAGCTTTAGCTGAACACTGTGCAGAGGTCGCAAAAAACTAACTTGTAGCTTATTTAGCTGCCTGCGGTAGTGATAGGATCAGGAAAACACCACCAACCTTCTACAGGTAGCTTTAGCTGAACACTGTGCAGAGCTCGCAAAAAACTAACTTGTAGCTTATTTAGCTGCCTTCTGTAGTGATAGGATCAGGAAAACACCACCAACCTTCTACAGGTAGCTTTAGCTGAACACTGTGCAGAGGTCACACTACACCAACTTGTAGATTTAGCTGAACACTGTGAGGAGGACGCACTACACTAACTTGTAGCTTATTTAGCTGCCTGCGGTAGTGATAGGATCAGGAAAACACCACCAACCTTCTACAGGTAGCAAAGGACGCACTACACTAACTTGTAGCTTTAGCTGAACACTGTGGATAGGTCGCACTACACTAACTTGTAGGTTTAGCTGAACACTGTGAGGGGGACGCACTACACTAACTTGTAGCTTTAGCTGAACACTGTGCAGAGGTCGCACTACATTAACTTGTAGTTTTAGCTGAACACTGTGAGGAGGACGCACTACACTAACTTGTAGCTTTAGCTGAACACTGTTCAGAGGACGCACTACACTAACTTGTAGCTTTAGCTGAACACCGTGTAGAGGCCGCACTACACTAACTTTTAGCTTTAGCTGTACACTGTGAGGAGGACTCACTACACTAACTTGTAGGTTTAGCTGAACACTGTGAGGAGGACGCACTACACTAACTTGTAGCTTTAGCTGAACACTGTTCAGAGGACGCACTACACTAACTTGTAGCTTTAGCTGAACACTGTGCAGAGGCCGCACTACACTAACTTGTAGTTTTAGCTGAACACCGTGAGGAGGACGCACTACACTAACTTGTAGGTTTAGCTGAACACTGTGAGGAGGATGCACTACACTAACTTGTAGCTTTAGCTGAATACTGTGCAGAGGTCGCACTACACTAACTTGTAGCTTTAGCTGAACACTGTGCAGAGGTCGCACTACACTAACTTTTAGCTTTATCTGAACACTGTGAGGAGGACTCACTACACTAACTTGTAGCTTTAGCTGAACACTGTGCAGAGGTTGCACTACACTAACTTGTAGTTTTAGCTGAACACTGTGAGGAGGATGCACTGCACTAACTTGTAGTTTTAGCTGAACACTGTGAGGAGGACGCACTACACTAACTTGTAGCTTTAGCTGAACACTGTTCAGAGGATGCACTACACTAACTTGTAGCTTAACTGAACACTGTGCAGAGGTCGCACTACACTAACTTGTAGTTTTAGCTGAACACTGTGAGGAGGACGCACTACACTAACTTTTAGCTTTAGCTGAACACTGTGCAGAGGTCGCACTACACTAACTTGTAGCTTTAGCTGAACACTGTGCAGAGGTAGCACTACACTAACTTGTAGTTTTAGCTAAACACTGTGAGGAGGACGCACTACACTAACTTTTAGCTTTAGCTGAACACTGTGCAGAGGTCGCACTACACTAACTTGTAGCTTTAGCTGAACACTGTGCAGAGGTCGCAAAAAACTAACTTGTAGCTTATTTAGCTGCCTGCGGTAGTGATAGGATCAGGAAAACACCACCAACCTTCTACAGGTAGCTTTAGCTGAACACTGTGAGGGGGATGCACTACACTAACTTGTAGCTTTAGCTGAACACTGTTCAGAGGACGCACTACACTAACTTGTAGCTTTAGCTGAACACTGTGTAGAGGCCGCACTACACTAACTTTTAGCTTTAGCTGTACACTGTGAGGAGGACTCACTACACTAACTTGTAGGTTTAGCTGAACACTGTGAGGAGGATGCACTACACTAACTTTTAGCTTTAGCTGAACACTGTGAGGAGGACTCACTACACTAACTTGTAGCTTTAGCTGAACACTGTGCAGAGGTCGCACTACACTAACTTGTAGTTTTAGCTGAACACTGTGAGGAGGATGCACTACACTAACTTGTAGTTTTAGCTGAACACTGTGAGGAGGACGCACTACACTAACTTGTAGCTTTAGCTGAACACTGTTCAGAGGATGCACTACACTAACTTGTAGCTTAACTGAACACTGTGCAGAGGTCGCACTACACTAACTTGTAGTTTTAGCTGAACACTGTGAGGAGGATGCACTACACTAACTTGTAGTTTTAGCCTAACACTGTGAGGAGGACGCACTACACTAACTTTTAGCTTTAGCTGAACACTGTGCAGAGGTCGCACCACACTAACTTGTAGTTTTAGCTGAACACTGTGAGGAGGACGCACTACACTAACTTTTATCTTTAGCTAAACACTGTGCAGAGGTCGCACTACACTAACTTGTAGCTTTAGCTGAACACTGTGCAGAGGTCGCACTACACTAACTTGTAGCTTTAGCTGAACACTGTGAGGAGGACGCACTACACTAACTTGTAGCTTTAGCTGAACACTGTACAGAGGTCGCACTACACTAACTTGTAGCTTTAGCTGAACACTGTGCAGAGGTCGCAAAAAACTAACTTGTAGCTTATTTTGCTGCCTGCGGTAGTGATAGGATCAGGAAAACACCACCAACCTTCTACAGGTAGCTTTAGCTGAATACTGTGCAGAGCTCGCAAAAAACTAACTTGTAGCTTATTTAGCTGCTTTCTGTAGTGATAGGATCAGGAAAACACCACCAACCTTCTACAGGTAGCTTTAGCTGAACACTGTGCAGAGATCGCACTACACCAACTTGTAGTTTTAGCTGAACACTGTGAAGAGGACGCACTACACTAACTTGTAGCTTATTTAGCTGCCTGCGGTAGTGATAGGATCAGGAAAACACCACCAACCTTCTAAAGGTAGCAGAGGACGCACTACACTAACTTGTAGCTTTAGCTAAACACTGTGGAGAGGTCGCACTACACTAACTTGTAGCTTTAGCTGAACACTGTGAGGAGGACACACTACACTAACTTGTAGCTTTAGCTGAACACTGTGCAGAGGTCACACTACATTAACTTGTAGTTTTAGCTGAACACTGTGAGGAGGACGCAGTACACTAACTTGTAGCTTTAGCTGAACACTGTTCAGAGGACGCACTACACTAACTTGTAGCTTTAGCTGAACACTGTGCAGAGGCCGCACTACACTAACTTGTAGTTTTAGCTGAACACCGTGAGGAGGACGCACTACACTAACTTGTAGGTTTAGCTGAACACTGTGAGGAGGATGCACTACACTAACTTGTAGCTTTAGCTGAATACTGTGCAGAGGTCGCACTACACTAACTTGTAGCTTTAGCTGAACACTGTGAGGAGGATGCACTACACTAACTTGTAGTTTTAGCTGAACACTGTGAGCAGGATGCACTACATTAACTTGTAGCTTTAGCTGAACACTGTTCAGAGGATGCACTACACTAACTTGTATCTTAACTGAACACTGTGCAGAGGTCGCACTACACTAACTTGTAGTTTTAGCTGAACACTGTTCAGAGGACGCACTACACTAACTTGTAGTTTTAGCTGAACACTGTGAGGAGGACGCACTACACTAACTTTTAGCTTTAGCTGAACACTGTGCAGAGGTCGCACTACACTAACTTGTAGCTTTAGCTGAACACTGTGCAGAGGTCGCACTACACTAACTTGTAGTTTTAGCTGAACACTGTGAGGAGGACACACTACACTAACTTTTAGCTTTAGCTGAACACTGTGCAGAGGTCGCACTACACTAACTTGTAGCTTTAGCTGAACACTGTGCAGAGGTCGCACTACACTAACTTGTAGTTTTAGCTGAACACTGTGAGGAGGACACACTACACTAACTTGTAGCTTTAGCTGAACACTGTGCAGAGGTCGCACTACACTAACTTGTAGCTTTAGCTGAACACTGTGCAGAGGTCGCAAAAAACTAACTTGTAGCTTGTTTAGCTGCCTGCGGTAGTGATAGGATCAGGAAAACACCACCAACCTTCTACAGGTAGCTTTAGCTGAACACTGTGCAGAGCTTGCAAAAAACTAACTTGTAGCTTATTTTGCTGCCTTCGGTAGTGATAGGATCAGGAAAACACCACCAACCTTCTACAGGTAGCTTTAGCTAAACAACTGTGCAGAGGTCGCACTACACCAACTTGTAGTTTTAGCTGAACACTGTGAGGAGGACGCACTACACTAACTTGTAGCTTATTTAGCTGACTGCGGTAGTGATAGGATCAGGAAAACACCACCAACCTTCTATAGGTAGCAGAGGACGCACTATACTAACTTGTAGCTTTAGCTGAACACTGTGGAGAGGTCACACTACACTAACTTGTAGCTTTAGCTGAACACTGTGAGGAGGACGCACTACACTAACTTGTAGCTTTAGCTGAACACTGTTCAGAGGACGCACTACACTAACTTGTAGCTTTAGCTGAACACTGTGCAGAGGCCGCACTACACTAACTTGTAGTTTTAGCTAATCACCGTGAGGAGGACGCACTACACTAACTTGTAGGTTTAGCGGAACACTGTGAGGAGGATGCACTACACTAACGTGTAGCTTTAGCTGAATACTGTGCAGAGGTCGAGCTACACTAACTTGTAGCTTTAGCTGAACACTGTGCAGAGGTCGCACTACACTAACTTTTAGCTTTAGCTGAACACTGTGAGGAGGACTCACTACACTAACTTGTAGCTTTAGCTGAACACTGTGCAGAGGTCGCACTACACTAACTTGGAGTTTTAGCTGAACACTGTGAGGAGGATGCACTACACTAACTTGTAGTTTTAGCTGAACACTGTGAGGAGGACGCACTACACTAACTTGTAGCTTTAGCTGAACAATGTTCAGAGGATGCACTACACTAACTTGTAGCTTAACTGAACACTGTGCAGAGGTCGCACTACACTAACTTGTAGTTTTAGCTGAACACTGTGAGGAGGACGCGCTACACTAACTTGTAGTTTTAGCTGAACACTGTGAGGAGGACGCACTACACTAACTTTTAGCTTTAGCTGAACACTGTGCAGAGGTCGCACTACACTAACTTGTAGCTTTAGCTGAACACTGTGCAGAGGTCGCACTACACTAACTTGTAGTTTTAGCTGAACACTGTGCAGAGGTCGCACTACACTAACTTGTAGGTTTAGCGGAACACTGTGAGGAGGATGCACTACACTAACGTGTAGCTTTAGCTGAATACTGTGCAGAGGTCGAGCTACACTAACTTGTAGCTTTAGCTGAACACTGTGCAGAGGTCGCACTACACTAACTTTTAGCTTTAGCTGAACACTGTGAGGAGGACTCACTACACTAACTTGTAGCTTTAGCTGAACACTGTGCAGAGGTCGCACTACACTAACTTGGAGTTTTAGCTGAACACTGTGAGGAGGATGCACTACACTAACTTGTAGTTTTAGCTGAACACTGTGAGGAGGACGCACTACACTAACTTGTAGCTTTAGCTGAACAATGTTCAGAGGATGCACTACACTAACTTGTAGCTTAACTGAACACTGTGCAGAGGTCGCACTACACTAACTTGTAGTTTTAGCTGAACACTGTGAGGAGGACGCGCTACACTAACTTGTAGTTTTAGCTGAACACTGTGAGGAGGACGCACTACACTAACTTTTAGCTTTAGCTGAACACTGTGCAGAGGTCGCACTACACTAACTTGTAGCTTTAGCTGAACACTGTGCAGAGGTCGCACTACACTAACTTGTAGTTTTAGCTGAATACTGTGAGGAGGACGCACTACACTAACTTTTAGCTTTAGCTGAACACTGTGCAGAGGTCGCACTACACTAACTTGTAGCTTTAGCTGAACACTGTGCAGAGGTTGCACTACACTAACTTGTAGCTTTAGCTGAACACTGTGAGGAGGACGCACTACACTAACTTGTAGTTTTAGCTGAACACTGTTCAGAGGATGCACTACACTAACTTGTAGCTTTAGCTGAACACTGTGCAGAGGTCACACTACACTAACTTGTAGTTTTAGCTGAACACTGTGAGGAGAACGCACTACACTAACTTGTAGCTTTAGCTGAACACTGTTCAGAGGATGCACTACACTAACTTGTAGCTTAACTGAACACTGTGCAGAGGTCGCACTATACTAACTTGTAGTTTTAGCTGAACACTGTGAGGAGGACACACTACACTAACTTTTAGCTTTAGCTGAACACTGTGCAGAGGTCACACTACACTAAATTGTAGTTTTAGCTGAACACTGTGAGGAGGACGCACTACCCTAACTTGTAGCTTTAGCTGAACACTGTGCACTACACTAACTTGTAGCTTTAGCTGAACACTGTGCAGAGGTCACACTAAACTAACTTGTAGCTTTAACTGAACACTGTGAGGAGGACGCACTACACTAACTGTAAATAGTCTAGCTGCCTGACTGTGGTACTAATAGGGTCAAAAGAACACTAGCAATTTTCTTCAGGTAGCTGTAAATACTGTAACAACACAACCCTGCCTGTCAGTAGCAAGATAACAGGAACGGATCTAGCTAAACTGAATACAGTATATATATATATATATATATATATATATATATATATATATATATATATATATATATATATACAACACCTGGGATGCATATATATACACAATACACTGTAAGTGCAGCTAACTGACTGACTGTCCTGCCTAATCTATCTAACTTAAATCAAATGACACTGTCTGTGCCTCTCTCTCTCTATCTATGAACCCCTGGAACACACTACACAGGGCTGCCGTGCAGGCAGCCTTATATAGTGTGGGGCGTGTACTAAATCCCCTGAGCCATAATTGGCCAAAGCCTCCTTGGCTTTGGCCAATTACGGCTCTCTGTTTAGACGGCGCTTTGATTGGCCAAGCATGCGGGTCATAGTGCATGCTTGGCTAATGATCAGCCAGCAATGCACTGCGATGTCGCAGTGAATTATGGGCCGTGACGCGCCACACAAATTTGGTGCGAATGGCCCATATCTCCCTATGGGCAGGAGTGCATGTGCACATGCTTCAGGGGCGTGCCCATGTGTTCATACATGCAAACCACAGTAATGGTAGCCAATAACTTTTTGAGGTACATGTAGATTCAAGAGGAACACTGCATATAAAAAAACATACATTTTATTATAACAATAAATAAAAACCAAACCACGGAACAAACAATAGAATACTGAATTTGAATTTGTAATTGTTTAGATTCAATATATTCCACATGTAGACTCACAGTGTTTCGACTGATCTTCTTCAGGAGTACATATGAATGATCTTTAAAGGATATAACATATATATATATATATATGGTATTATGGTCTCTAGTAGATCAATGGCTAGATGGGTTGGAAAAAAACATGGACATGACAGATCTTGACTTTTTGTGGCTGCCATTGATATTCCCTCCCCATCAAAAACTGCAGTATTTTGTCTCCGGCAGTTCAAAGATTGGATAAGATGGAACAGAACATGGAGGTTTCAGCTCAGGAATTTGAGCATGGAGATGGTTGCTTGAAGGGCAACAATGTTTGAGAAAGGGTATGTCCACTCACCCTGTGAATGTTCTCTACCCACAGGTTCCAAGATGATGGAGAAGCTGTCTACTATGGAAACCTCAATGAAGGCCCTCACAGGTAATCCAGGAGCAGTGGTAAAGGGGAAAGCAACTAATCTTGGCCTTTGTGAAACTGCTGTGAATCAACATTCCCATGTTATCACACAGTACAGAGAGCAGATGTTTCCAACTTCTCTAGATATATAGTTACTCTGAGTAGGAGTAGGAGTCAAATCTGGATGCAATTTGAGGAACTCTCATCCTACTAGGCATAAACATCAGTTCTTTGTTTGTGGTAGGTCAACGACTGGAGGACATGCAACAGAACATGGATGTGAAGCTCAGGAATCTGAGTATGGGGGTGCAGTCTTTAGAAAGCATGCTATCTCAGGATGGTAAGAGAGAACTAATTTGGGGGAGGGGAGGCTGAGGTTATGTCTACTCACTGTGTGAATGCTCTTCACCCCCAGATTCCCAGATGATGAAGAAACTGTTTGCTCTGGAAACATCAATAAAGGAACTCAACGGTACACCATGAGAGGAGAGAGTTCATGGGATCAGCTATCCTCTAAAATGAACATTTACAATGTGACCTACCTCATTGTGCTTATGCTTGAGCTGCCCCTTATACCTGAAACTAGCCCTTTAACACCTAACCATAACCTCCAAAACTTGACTCCAACACTTAAGCTTGGCCCCTTAACCCCTGACTCTTATGCCGTGTACACATGGGCAGACTTTTCGGGAACAACGGTCCGACAGTCTTTTCGACGGACTTTCGACGGACTTTTGACAGACTTCCGATGGACTTTCTAACGAACGGACTTGCCTACACATGATTACACCAAAGTCCGAAGGATTCGTATGTGATGACGTACGACCAGACTAAGGTAAGGAAGTTCATAGCCAGTAGCCAATAGCTGCCCTAGCGTCAGTTTTCGTCCGTCGGACTGGCATATACAATACACTGTAAGTGCAGCTAACTGACTGACTGTCCTGACTGTCAAATGACACTGTATGTGTCTCTCTCTCTCTATCTATGAATGCAGTGAATTAAGGGCCGTGAAGTGCCACACGAATTTGGCGCGAACGGCCCATATCGTTCACAATTCGGCGAACGGGCAAACAGACGATGTTCGAGTCGAACATGGGTTCGACTCGAACACGAAGCTCATCCCTACCCATAAGATTCTGGGAGAGATGAACAATCTGGCAGAGGAGATCCAGAAAGGAAGAAGTAAGCCTATCCTGTTTCATCAACTTTAAAGAGAACTCTGCCAGGTCTACAAAGATACAAAGATTAATTGTAACCAAACTAGAGTTATGGAGCCACTGCTTGATAAATGGCTGGTTTATGTCTGGCACCCAAAGAGTTGGAAGTTGTCAGTGTCAGGTTATGTCTCAGTGGGTGACAGTGATGCAGACAACACATGATGTAGATGTTTAGTGACTTCATCAGATTGAACATATCATGGAGGTAGAGCTCAGGAATGTGAGTAGAGCAGCAGTTCTAGGATAGTAAGAAGGACCTCCAGTGGTAGGAAGGGTGAAAGCGGATATGACAACTAATGATGTGAATATTTTTCATCTCCAGATTCTGGGACGACAGAGAAGTTATCTGCCATTGAAACCTTAATGAAGAACCTCAAAGGTAAGCTGAGGGATTTGATAAGATAACGTCTGAGCAGGGGCATAACTAGAAATCACAGGGCCCCATAGCAAAATGTTGTATGCCCCCCCCCCAAAAAAAAAATGGTGGGGCGTGGCTCAAAGGGGGTGTGGTTCGAGTCTGAGATGAATGAGGGATGGAGGAAAGAAAGAAAGGAAGAAAGAAAGAAAGAAAGAAAGAAAGAAAGAAAGAAAGAAAGAAAGAAAGAAAGAAAGAAAGAAAGAAAGAAAGAAAGAAAGAAAGAACAGGCCCAGATCCTACACCACAATAGCAATATGTGTATTCCAGAAAGATACTCCAAATACCTGGTGTTGGCGCTTCAATCACCCTCACCTGTGCCCAATGCAGCGTGACCAGTGACCAGTGCCCAATGTGGCCTGTGTGTTCCCAATGCAGCGTGGCCTGCCCGTGCCCAATACAGCCTCCCCTGTGCCCAATACTGCCTCACCTGCCTCACCTGTTCCCATTTGTGCACAATGCAGCGTTTCCAGTGCCCAATGCAGCCTCACCTGTGCCCAATGCAGCCTCACCTGTGCCCAATGCAGCATGTCCAGTGCCCAATGCAGCCTCACCTGTGCCCAATGTGGCCTGTCTGTTCCCAATGCAGCGTGGCCTGCCCGTGCCCAATACAGCTTTACCTGTGCCCACCTGTGCCCAATGCAGCCTCACCTGTGCCCAATACTGCCTCACCTGTGCCCAATGCAGCCTCACCTCTGCCCAATGCAGCATGACCCGTGCCCAATGTAGCCTTACCTGTGCCCAATGCAGCCTCACCTGTGTCCAATACTGCCTCACCTGTGCCCAATACTGCCTCACCTGTGCCCAATGCAGCCTCACCTGTGCCCAATGCAGCGTGACCCGTGCCCAATACAGCCTCACCTGTGCCCAATGAAGCCTCACCTGTGCCCAATGCAGCCTCACCTGTGCCCAATGCAGCCTCACCTGTGCCCAATACTGCCTCACCTGTGCCCAATATTGCCTCACCTGTGCCCAATGCAGCCTCACCTGTGCCCAATGCAGTGTGACCCGTGCCCAATACAGCCTCACCTGTGCCCAACTCAGCCTCACCTGTGCCCAACTCAGCCTCACCTGTGCCCAATGCAGCCTCACCTGTGCCCAATACTGCCACACCTGTGCCCAATACAGCCTCACCGGTGCCCCAATACTACCACACCTGTGCCCAATGCAGCGTGACCTGTGCCCAATGCAGCCTCACCTGTGCCCAATGTAGCGTAACCCGTGCCTCACCTGTGCAGAGAAAGAAGCGAGCCAGTGGCGAAACTACCGGGGAGGATGAGGAATGCATACTGCAGCCCTCAAATGGCTGTTGGTGAGCGTGGGGCTGCCGCAGAGTGGGGGGGGCGAGCATCGCCCGCACGGTCCCCCAGCCAGGGGAAGTGAGGAGATTAAGAGGCGAGCTGTCCGTACGAGCAGAGAGCTGTAATAGATTTCATTTGAATTTCCTGTGTTCCTGGGGCTCCCGTCACATAGCCCCACCTCTTGGCCCGGCGCCTTTGATGACGTCACATGTCCCGCATTGGACCGGCGTTATGTCTATCACAGGCGCCGGGCCAAGAGGTGGGGCTACGTGATGGGGAGCCCCGGGAACACAGGAAATTCTAATGAAAGCTATTACAGCTGAGCTCTCTGCTCGTACGGACAGCTTGCCTCTTCCTCTCCTTACTTCCCCTGGCTGGGAGACTGTGCAGGCGGTGCTCGCCCCCCCGTAGAATGCATTCCTCGTCCTCCCCACGGACCCCTCTCGGCTGTGGGCCCCATAGCGACCTCGTGGCTCGCTATAGCGGTAGTTCCGCCACTGCGTGTGAGGAAGGGATGGAGGAGAACAAAAATTGATAATAAAAAAAGTCAATTAATGTACTGAAAAATGTAATTGGTGATTGATGTTGGCATTTATTTGGTTGCCATGAAGCAACATTCACATGACATCGGAGCAGATTAATGTCCACATGTGTAGCACTCTTCTAGTGTATCATGCTGCTAGGAAAATTTAGTTTGGCTCCCATGTAATCAGAGGAGCTGGGCGGTTGATTATTTAGGACTGCTCAGTGTTTCTCAAGCTGTTGCTTTGTTACTTTCCCCTGTCTTCTAGAGTAATCTAGAAGTACAGTGGGAGGAAGAACAGAGCAGGTGGTCTGAATATTTATGGGGAGGTGTGCCTAGAAGGTGGCGAGAGAGCCCATAAATAGTCTGGGGCCTGAGCAGCAAGAGTAGAGTTCCTGAGTAAAGTCCTGTTGGAGGTGACCCCTGTGTAGGGGCTCCGCCCCAAGGCAGCATTCTGGAAGGATGTGTGAGGAAGACACAGAGGTCCTGGCTAGGCTTAGCTTGGGGGGGGGGGGCTATTCGCAAGCTGAAAACCAATGATCAAGTGGGGTCCAGAGAAGCTTACTGGAGAGAGCCAGGAGGAACTTGGTGGAAAAGAGTCCAGCTGTCCTACGGTGGTGTGAGTCTACATCTCCCTCACTAGGAAGAACTTGGATATCGGCAGGAGGCAACTGACGATCCTTTGGCTAGGTGAGTAAGCAACCCCATCCAGGCCACATCCACCAACACATTTCACCCCCATGACTTAGCCCATGGGAGGTGTGGCCTGTGCAGAGTCTAGGTTGAGGCTGCTTTAACTCTTTACACACAGGGGTTTTGTGTGATGTGTGGTTTTCTTGTCTTTCCTTTTCCTCTCATTAAGAGGGAGGGAGGGAGGATAGGAAAAAATACTAATAGAGAAAAAAATACACACATTTGCATTGGTAATTGATCTTGGCCTTTGTGTGGTTGCCGCGATTCAACCTTCACACACCATCAGTACTGACAGGGGAACTCTATACACACAATGTCCAACACCTCAAATTATAGTTACTCTAAGATGACAACAACTAATGAAAAGCAGAGACAGATGGTTGACTGGCCATTAGAGGTATAGCTGGAGGAACTGACCTCTCTCATCACTACTTAATTAAAATTATTATCACTGCTTTACCTCTGACAGGTCAATGGCTATATGAGATGGAACAGAACATGGAGTTGAAGCTCAGGAATCTGAGTATGGAGATGCACTCTGTTGTAGGGCAACAGACTCAGGATGGTAAGAGGGACCTCCAGTGGGTGGACAGGAGACAATGGACGGCAGAGATTGAGTTTACTTACACTGTGAATATTCTTCACCATCAGATTCCAATCTGATGGAGAAACCTTCTGACATAGATACCTCAATGAAAAACCTCAATGGTAAGCTGAGGGAGGTGGTAAAGAAGAATTAAGACCTAGAGATGAAAACAAATAAAGAAAAAGTACATCTTTAGTGAAATATGGAATTGATGACTGATCTTGGCTTGGTGTCTTGCCACCCTATACACAGGGATTCCACCGGGCATGTGCCTCTCCCTTTGGGCAGGAGTGCATGTGCACATGCTTCAGGGGCGTGCCCATGTGTTCATACATACAAACCACAGTAATGGTAGCCAATAACTTTTTGAGGTACATGTAGATTCAAGAGGAACACTGCATATAAAAAAACATACATTTTATTATAACATTCAATAAAAACCAAACCACAGAACAAACAATAGAATATTGAATTTGAATTTGTTAGATTCAATATAACCCACATGTAGACTCACAGTGTTTCGACTGATCTTCTTCAGGAATACATATGAATGATCTTTGAAGGATATTATATATATATATATATATATATATATATATATATATATATATATATATATATATATATATATATATATATATATGGTATTATGGTCTCTAGTAGGTCAATGGCTAGATGGGTTGGAAAAAAACATATACATGACAGATCTTGACTTTTTGTGGCTGCCATTGATATTCCCTCCCCATCAAAAACTGCAGTATTTTGTCTCCGGCAGTTCAAAGATTGGATAAGATGGAACAAAACATGGAGGTGCAGCACAGGAATCTGAGCATGGAGATGGTTGCTTGAAGGGCAACAATATTTGAGAAAGGGTATGTCCACTCACCCTGTGAATGTTCTCTACCCACAGGTTCCAAGATGATGGAGAAGCTGTCTACTATGGAAACCTCAATGAAGGCCCTCACAGGTAATCCAGGAGCAGTGGTAAAGGGAAAAGCAACTAATCTTGGCCTTTGTGAAACTGCTGTGAATCAACATTCCCATGTTATCACACAGTACAGAGAACAGATGTTTCCAACTTCTCTAGATATACAGTTACTCTGAGATGACATCTAAAAAAAAGGAAGAGGAAGATGGAGTTCTGGGTCATAGTAGGAGTCAAATCTGGATGCAATTTGAGGAACTCTCATCCTACTAGGCATAAACATCAGTTCTTTGTTTGTGGTAGGTCAACGATTGGAGGACATGCAACAGAACATGGATGTGAAGCTCAAGAATCTGAGTATGGGAGTGCAGTCTTTAGAAAGCATGCTATCTCAGGATGGTAAGAGGGAACTAATTTGGGGGAGGGGAGGCTGAGGTTATGTCTACTCACTGTGTGAATGCTCTTCACCCCCAGATTCCCAGGTGATGAAGAAACTGATTGCTCTGGAAACATCAATAAAGGAAGTCAACGGTACACCATGAGAGGAGAGAGTTCATGGGATCAGCTATCCTCTAAAATGAACATTTACAATGTGACCTACCTCATTGTGCTTATGCTTGAGCTGATCCTTATACCTGAAACTAGCCCTTTAACACCTAAACATAAGCTCCAAAACTTGACTCCAACACTTAAGCTTGGCCCCTTAACCCCTGACTCTTATGCCGCGTACACATGGGCAGACTTTTCGGCAACAACGGTCCGACAGTCTTTCCGACGGACTTTTGACGGACTTCCGATGGACTCTCTAATGAACGGACTTGCCTATACATGATTACACCAAAGTCCGACGGATTTGTATGTGATGAGGTACGACCGGACTAAAGTAAGGAAGTTCATAGCCAGTAGCCAATAGTTGCCCTAGCGTCGGTTTTCGTCCGTCGGACTAGCATACAGGCGAGCGGATTCTATAGGAACTCTTTCCGGCGGAGTTCCGACGTAAAGATTTGAAACATGTTCCAAATCTAAAGTCCGTCAGATTTTTGACAGAAACAGTCTGCTGAAGGTCCGATGAAGCCCACACACGATCGGATTGTCCGCCGGTTTCTGTCCGTCAGACCTGTGCAGTCAAAAAGTCCTCTCGTGTGTACAGGGCATTACACTTATCTAACTCCTAACCCAATCCCTAACATAGAACTAACCCTTTGGAAGACAGGGATTAACTGGTTCTCTGTGTATTACAGGGCTTCTTTCCAAGAATGTTCAAACTGTCATAGGAGCAGTGGGAAAACAAACAGAGGAGATCCAGAAAATGAGTAAGAGTATTCCTTTATGTCATCCCTATTTCATCAAATGTTCTCCTTTTTTTCTTTTGCCAAGCTCTCCAGCAGTAGTAAATGCTTGACACCTTCAAACTCAATTATTTATGGAAGCCAAGATATTCCCTTTCACCTTTTACTCAGGCCACTTCCAGTAGTCTGCTACAAGTTTCACTAATTTCAGTCCGAACCGCATGTTTTTGCGATGACCCCTCACAGCCCCTCTCTCCTCTTAGGCTGGGTTCACATTTCTGTGGTTGGAGAATGTGTGCAAAATCAACCTGCAGAGAAACCTTCCAACCTGCAGAGAAATGGGCTGCACTTTAGCAGATGTGTGGGGGTGCAAATAATTCTTAAAAGCACCCACACACATCACCACCTGTGGCACATTTAAATAGTTTTACATTAGAATACCCATCAAAGTCTCCCCTTACACCAGAGTCTTCCTTACATTAGAATACCTGTCAGATTCTTCCCTTACACCAGAGTCCCCATAAATGCCCTCCTTACATCAGGCCCCCCACCACTCTCACTTCATCAATGTCTGTAGTTACATCAGAGTCTTTCCTTACATTAGGGTCCCCACTGGAGTCCTTCTTTACATCAGGGTCCCATCAGAGTACCCCATTACATCTAGATCTCATCAGAGTCTCCTCTTACATCAAAGTCCCTATAAGAGTCACCCCTTACATTAGAGTCCCCATGAGAGTCTTCTCTTATAGCAGAGTCACCCCTTACATCAGGTTCCCCATCAGAGTTTCTCTTAAAGTGGTTCTAAAGACAGAAGGTACATGACTAGTGTAGTCCAGATGTACCCCATCTTATCACTTACTGTTAGCCACCAATATTCCAACCCTTTTATCATCCTAAATAATGAGACCACACCTTTTCTTCTGGAGTATAAATGGCCATAACAGTCTCTTTTATTAAACAACTGTATAAATACCTCCAATATCAACTTAAATATATAAATAACATATAACCTCAGAGAAAACAACATGTTTTTACCCAATCTGCTGGTCAATGACAAAGCTACCCCCTTTTTCACCACGTATCCAAACAGTACACTGCAGGAACCATGTTTCAAACGGATAAGGCCTCCAGCTGTGCCGCTCGGAGACAACCCCCTCCCGCAGTGCAACATACCGGTATTCCTTTTTGGGAATACACAGGAGGGGCCATACTATTGATGACCCCCCACCCCTTTTTCCACATTTTATTTACCGTTACCGTCACCGACCAACAGCAAAAACCAGCCACAGCCCGAAAGGATGAAACCTCATCCTTAAGGGCCCCTCCATACCCTCAAGGCCCGTTGTATTCCTTCCTGCAACCCCATGGTCCATAGATCAGTCCCCACATCTGTAAGGTGAACCGGGTCCCTTCGCAAATAGAGGCCTACATTTATCTCCAACTCTCTATGCCGAATCACCATTCCCCCTTGCTGAACCAAAAACCTCCCCACCACCTTATTGACTTGTATACGAGCCTTGTTGATTCCCACCACAGACCTTGCATTGCGCCACGATGTTCGTGCCACAATATCGGACCATAACAGCAATGTGTTCGGAAAAACAGTATGTATGTGCAACAGATCAGCTTTTACATCTGCTATCAATTCCCTGACCGTACGCACTCCCAAATCATTACCTCCAGTGTGAATGACCAACAAATCCGGAGGTCTGTCTAGCCACGCATATCGTTCCACCTCTGTAACCACTCTACCCCACATCATTCCTGGTCTCCCCAGCCACCTGATAGAAGCCTCACTCCTTGATATGCCTAACTGCCGCCCGTCTGGTCTCGCATCACCTCTCCTTGCCCCCTAACAAACGTAGGAGTGTCCCAGTATCCAGACGAGGCATGGAGACACTCCATCTGAAACAAAAAGACAACAAGGCAGGGTGACATCAGCAAACAACAAAACCCCACTACATGTGTGTAAACAACCAAGATTATTATATACTTTTTTTTTTTTTTTTTTTATTCCACTACTAATTGAGGGCTAATGTATGTACAGAATCTCTTCGATTCCCATCTACCGATTCTCCGCACAGCTGCCTCATCCTACCCGCATCTGGCAGCTTCTGTGGCTGCCCCAATGCGGAAGGAGTGTGAGGCGTATGCCTTCCCATCCAAACCTATCCCAGATAAGCATTTCCGCAACACTGCCACAAATTGAAACCTTGATAGGTAAGAACCATCCTCATGACATAAAAATGGTCCCTCACCTACCAGTCTAATCCTCCCAAAATCACCAACCGTCCTTACCGGACACACCGCTGATCCTGGCAAGGCATACAGCCACACATCTATGCCTTTTCCTAATTGATCCGTTTTTGACCTCCTCAGCTGTAAACCCACCCTATCAGTATATGTCCGTACGTCCTGCACCAAAATACCCCCCGCATCCCTTCTGGACGGGCTGACCAACTCCCCTACCCGAAAAGCCCCAAAAAACACCAGCGAAAAAGCCGCTGTAAACAGTAAGCACTCATAACTTTACACACATAAAAGTTACACACATAAAGTTACACACCGACCCCAGTTGTTCACAAATTGCCGACAGGTTTGCGAAAGTTACCGGCCATCTGTTATCCTTTTTCTTGTGTCCCCTCCAATACCCTTTTAATGCCTGCCTCACCCAAAAGTCCTTCGTCCAATCCTCCTTCCCCTGAAACTTAAACAGAAATGACAACGCCGCCAACTTCTTACCAATAGACAATACCGCCACCCCGTTTTCAATGTTTCTGGACACAAAATAAAGGACCAATAATCTCACCTCCCCGCCGTCTTCCCCGCCCCAGCTTCCCGGACAAGTCCCAACCATTGTTTCCATACGTTCACATAGACCGCCCATGTGGACTCACTCACAGACTGTTGTATCCATCCTGTGGCGACTCCAAGGCCAGCTCCCAGATCCAACCCGGGCAAGGAATTCCTTCCTTCTCTGCAGCCGGAGCTAATTCCCTGAACTTGTCCCACTGGAAGCGAGACAGCGAATCAGCCAATGTGTCGTCAATCCCTGGTAAATGTACAGCGTATATGAAAATATTCAATTGCAAGCACCGCAGTACCAACTGTCGTAGTAGCCTTATGACAGGTTGGGAAGACGCTGACATGCGATTGACTACCTGCACCACTCCCATATTGTCGCAGTTCAATCTCAACTTTAAATTCTGACAAGACCGTCCCCACAACTCCATAGCCAGTACTACTGGAAACAATAACAGTAGTACCAGGTTACGAAGGAAACCAGCTTCCACCCAAGATTTTGGCCACGGTTACGCGCTCCATTGCCCCTGAAAAAACGCCCCATATCCAGTAGATCCCGCCGCATCTGTAACCAACTCCACATCGAAATTACTTACCGGACCCGACATCCACACCGACCTTCCGTTGTACTCAGTCAAGAAATGATACCATACCTTTAGGTCCTCCCGATGTTCTTTTTTAAACCTAATGAAATGGGCCGGTGCTTTTACCCCAGCTGTAGCCACCGACAGCCGTCGGCAAAAAACCCTACCCATGGGTATGAATCTGCAAGCAAAGTTCAACTTACCAAGCAAGGATTGAAGGTCCCGCAGTTGTATTTTCTTCATCCCGTGGATCCGCCGTATTTCCTTCTGCAAGTCCACTAACTTCTCTTGCGGTAACCTACATTCCATTGCCGTGAAATCAATAACAATGCCCAAGAAACTAAGTTCTGTTGTGGGGCCCTCTGTTTTTTCAGCTGCCAGGGGCACTCCAAACCATTCTGCAATGTGCTGCAACTTTGACAATAAAATTGCACACACACTTGAAGAAGGGGGGCCTATGCATAGGAAGTCATCCAAATAGTGTATCATAGATTCAAGCCCGGACACCTCCCTTACCACCCACTCCAAAAAGGAACTGAAACCTTCAAACATGGCGCAGGAAATAGAGCAACCCATGGGCAAGCATTTGTCCACATAAAATTGTTCCTGCCAGTGACATCCCAACAGCCAAAAGCTATCCGGGTGCATTGGAAGTAGCCTAAACGCTGCCTCTATATCAGCTTTTACCATCAGCGCCCCTTTTCCATATCGCCTGACCCATCGAACTGCCACATCAAATGAAGTGTATGACACAGTGCATGTGTCTGGGTCAATGAAATCATTAACTGAACCCCCTTTTGGAAATGATAAGTGGTGAATCAACCGAAACTTATTCAGCTCTTTCTTTGGCACCACACCCAGTGGAGACACCACCAAGTCTTTTAATGGTTTTGCCCCAAACGGGCCGCCCATCCGTCTCAAAGCCACTTCCTTTGCCAATTTATCCCCCACCACCCCCTGGTGTTGCAATGGAGATTTTAAATTCCGTGCTACTGGAGGAACCACCTCCAATGAACATGGTATTTTGAACCCCTCCCGAAACCCTTTGGTGATCAGTAATGCAGCTTTCCTATCTGGATACTTACTTAGGAAAGGCTGCATCCTTTCCACCTTCACCGGCGTCATCCCTCTTGTGAGCAAACTCCCCGGTACGATTTCCTTTTATGAAGCACCGAGACAGGGTGTGGGCTCCCCCACACCCTGAACATTCGTGCTTGAATTTACACGATCCCCCGAACTTACAGGATCCCTCATTAAACTGCCAGCACACCCCCCATTTTGTGCCGGCCGGTAGTCCTGAGGAGTGAGTACGACCGCCCCCCCCCCCCTGAAATAACTGAGACGTCAGTCTCATCCATAGGCTAATATCCTTATGGTCCCAATGCAGAGCCGGATGCACCGCTCTGCGTTGTCGAAACTGCTCATCGTAACGTAGCCACGCAGTTCCCCCATAAACTCTGTGTGCCTCTCCTATAGCATCCATATAACAAAACAACCCCGAACAATGTTCGGGGTTCTTTTCGCCAATGACCCTGGCCATGATAGTGAACGCCTGTAACCAGTTAACAAACGTCCGCGGTATCAATCTATATCTCCTCTTCTCCTCATTCTCCTTCTTGGAATCGTCGGGTTTAACCCTATCTGGGTTAAACTTTTCCCAAGGGCAACAAGGAGAAAATTTCCACGTACTCCCCTTTATAAATTTTTTCTCGAACTTCCTGTTTCAAATGCGCCCCTAGCTGGCCTTCGAAACAGACATATATCTCGCATTTTGCCGCATCCGCCAGCCTAACCACATCAGTCCTACCCTTAGCTTCTGCAGCCCCCTTCTCACCTGCCATTTCCTTGCTCGTCACCTTCTCCGGCGTCGTGGTAGCTGGCACCCCTGTGACCGTAGCCCCTTCTTCCCCCCTTGTGCATCCCCCTGCGGAACCTGCCCTGGTCCCTCTTCAAAGAGTCCTACCAGGACCCTCAGACCCTCCAATAGCTCCTGGAGCTGTCCCCCGGAACCCGAACTGGCGGATGCCATACCCGCCAGTTGTTGGTCCTGAACCTGTCCCATCACTTGCTGCGAAGGTGTCACCGTCCCCCCTGCATTCGTTGCAACCACCCCAAACAAACCCTGCAAAGCATTTGTAAATGATAAGTTATCACTGGACTTACTGGGCTGACCAGGAGTCTTCCCAACAGCCGCCGTGCTGCTCTCCCTCGCCGATTCCAGATGCCGTGGCTCCTCCTCCTCCTCGGACACCTCGTCTTCAGACTGTTCCTCCTGCACCGGAACTGGCGTCATAGGTAGCCCCCCAGGTGAAGCCCTCCTGGAGGCCGTAAGCACCCTCTGTTGTGGGGCCTGCAATCCTCTGCGAACCGATGCCGATCCCCGCTGCCCTGAACTTCTTGCAACTGGGCCAGCCTGTTCACCGCTCCGTCCGCCATCTTGGGAAACATCCCCCCCGCCGGATGAGCTCCGCCTGACTCCCGGCGCAGGTCTCCCCCTTCTGTCCACCCCCCCGCTCGTGTAGAGCTACTGGGGAGCTAGTCTGATCCCCCCTTTCTGTTCCAGTGTTCAGGGAAGTGGCGCCATGTTGGCCCGTGGCCCCACCCACTGCGCCATGACAGTGGCGTGTAACCTGCCCGGGCCCCGCTGTGTCAGTTTTGTGGCTCCTTTTTGCCAGCGGAGTTGATTGCTCCCCCCTCGGGCTCCGTGCCAGGCGGCCTGCTCTATGTTCTGACCCCGGCGAGTAGCGTGCCGGAGGCCGCGATCTCCACGCACGCGCAGCCGGCTCACCTCCTCTCTCTGCATGGCTTGCTTCTCCCCCGAGCATCGCTGCGTCCTGGCTGTGAAGCCAGTCGGATCCATTCGCCGCTGCCGCCTGCCGCAACCGCGCCGAAATCGCCTCTACGACGGCCATCGTAGTTGAGGAGCAGAGAAATTCTGCCTCCTCGTGTCTCCTTCCCAGCTCACTGCTCCGCTCTTGCTCCGCCCCTCCTTTTATATGGCCACTCCCCCCTACTTTCCTGTTATCTCCTCCCCACATCTCCTTGAAACTTTTAACCCTACGTGTGTCACTAGACACACTGTCATGCCCGGCCCTTCACTATTCCTCTTCTTTCCATCATTCCGGGACTCACTTTCTATGCATTAGGATAAAAAACCTCACCTACACCAGAGTCCCATCAGAGTTTGCCTATATTAAAGTCCCCATTGACATCAGGGTCACCAACAGAGTCCCCCCTTACATCAGAGTCCACCCTTACCTCACACACTTACAGGGTGGCTGGGAGCCTGAGAGCCCGGGAGTGTGGTTGTAGCATGTCTATGGAGTAACAATGGTCCTCCTGTAAATAATGGGGCAAGCATTTGATTGGTTGTTAGGACACCAGCAGCCCTAGCAACCAATGATGGTATACTGACAGCGCAACCGGGGGAACCTGCACTGGGGACCAGGAAGGGTGGACATTGAATAGAAATGAAGACTGTAGGAGTGTGAGGGACCGCTAACCCCAAGCTGTGGGCCAGATAAAATCTTGTAGTGGTCTGTAGTTTGGAGACCTCTGGTATAAAAGGAGGCCAGCTCTCTCCTGACATTCTGTGTATTTCAGCTTCCCTTTCCAGCGACATTCAGAGGATTTTGGGATTTTTGGGGAAAGTGGCAGAAGAGCTCCAGAAAAGTAAGTTTATCTTAAATTATTTCATCCAAAAATTCTCCAGGGATCCACAATACATCTACTGATGGCCGCACCTTCGTAAGTCCAGATAAAGATAAAAACCTCAATAATTTATTTTATAGTTATAATTGTACATTTTACATCACAAAAGGGATTAGAAAACATTTCCAAAAATATTTCACATCAAAATGATATGTTGAACCCTGTATCAGGGGGTTATGTGGGGTGATCCTCACCTTGCAACAATTACATCTCAATGTTGTAAAGGGAAGCTGAGCCTCAATTTAAAAAATGCAGGTAAAAACACACAAAAAAAAGCATTTTAAATATTTTGTTGCAGTGTTTTTCTTTTCCACAAACATTTTTTTATTACTTGAAATGTGCCTTTGAACTTACTATAAAAAAATGACTAGCCAATTCACTAGCACAGCCCCCTAACTTCTTGCATGGTTCAGGCAGAGGTAGAGGAACGAGGTTGACGTGTTTCACACTATTTACGTGCTTTGTCAAAACCAAAATTGCGTGAAACGCGTCAACCTCATTCCTCTACCTGTACCCATCCAGTGGTATTATGAGGCTTTAATAAACTGATAGAACCGATTGATGATGCATTTGTGTGGGTGTGCAGCCTATCCAATTCTTTTGGTCTACATGGTGCGCAGTCATGTTGGAACAAGAAGAGGCCATTCCCAAACTGTTCCAACAAAGTTGGGAGCATGAAATTGTCCAAAATGTCTTGGTATGCTGACACCTTCAGAGTTCCCTTCACTGGAACTAAGGGGCCAAACCCAACCCCTGAAAAACAACCCCACACCATAACACCCCCTCCACCAAATGATTTGTACCAGTGCACAAAGCAAGGTCCATAAAGCAATGGATGAGTGAGTTTGAGGTGGAGAAACTTGACTGGCCGGCAATCATTTTGTGGAGGGGGGGTGGGGGAGATTTCATTTCTAAGAAATGTATCGGGTGAAAAAAGTCACATTGATTCATTTGTAACACCTAGGACAGTGATGGCGAACCTATGGCATGCGTGCCACAGCTGGCACACAGAGCCATCTCTGTGGGCACGCGAGAGGGTCCAGGTTCACGGCGGGGAGAGTGTGGCCGCAAGCAGCGGCGAGGTGCAGGAAATTATCTGCACGAGTGAGTGGGCGGCCCCCCAGCCTCCCTGCAGAAGGCTACAGGCCTGAGAGTATGGGAGGGAGAGAAGAGCTTCACCGCTTACTTGATGGCCGAAGAGGGGCGCAGCATCCATGGAGCCCTCCGGAGACCGGACTACTCAAACCTCCTCTTCAACAGTGAGACCCGGAGAACAGGCTGACTGTGGGCCCGGAAGACGAGGACAGGTGGGAGGCTCAGGATGTGAGGGAGCCGCTGCATGGAACAGAGCAGAGAGCTCTCCTGGATCAAGAACAGAGACCGGTACCAGGCACAATTATACACTGACAACCTGCAGACAAAGACTGGGGCAGGGAGGCAGAGCAGAGACTGCAGAATAGGACAGAGCTAGAGGTCTCTCACTCCTCTCAGCCCCCCTCCTTCTCTCTCAGCCCCCATCTTTTTCAGTCCCCCCTCTCTGTGTCCCCCTCTCTCTGTCCCCTTCCCACTCTCTCACACCCCTCTCTCTCTCAAACTCCTCCCTCTCTCTCTGTCCCACCTCCCTCTCTCTCAGCCCCTCTCTCTCTCTTTCAGTACCCCTCCCTCTCTCTCAGCCCCCCTCCCTCTCTCCCATCACCACTCCCTCTCTCTCAGCCCCCCTCTTTCTCTCCCAACACCCCTCCCTCTCTCTCAGCCCCCTTCCCTCTCTCTCAGCCCCCTCTCTCTGTTCCCCCTCTCTCTCAGCATCTCTCCCACACCCCTCTCTCTGTCCCCACTTTCTCCCACACCCGCTCTCTCTCACCCCTCTCTCTCACACATCCCCCTCTCTCTCAGCCCCCTCCCTCTCTCTCACACCCCCTCTCTCTGTTCCCCCTGTCTCTCAGCATTTCTCTCACACCCCCCTCTCTCTTTCACCCCCCCTCTCACTCACACACACCCCTCTCTTTCGCTTAGCCCCCCTCTCTCATGAATTACCGTGTTGGCACTTTGCAACACAAAACCAACTTTATTATTTCAGTTTGGGCATTCGGGTTCAAAAAGGTTCGCCATCACTGATCTAGGACATTTCCAAAGTACTAATATTTACTTATATGTTTTTAGATTTTTGTATGATGTTGTACTAATAAAAGTATTACATAATTTTAAATATATGTGTTGTGATGAGAAGTGCCCTTTAAAATCCCATTAAGGGAAATTTAAAAATTTTTCAGTGATAAAGGGATGTTGGCATGTAGTAGAGTACCCCCATTGCCCCCCCAAAGTGTATGTCTGCATGCTGCGCCTGATTTCCTTTTATTATAATTTTACCATCTTGGCTAAACTGTACGGCTATAACCATAACAATCCAGCATCACCCACCTAATCCTCTTTCTTGCTCCCTCAGGCTCCTCCAATCCATTATGCAGTGAGGGATGGAGACACTATGGACTCCGCTGTTACTACTTGTCTTCAGACTCAATACCATGGATCGACTCCAAGAAAGCCTGTGAGGACAAGGAGGCCCACCTGGTGGTCATTAACAGCGAGGAAGAGATGGTACTCACAGATTTACACTTCCTATTGTATTAGTCCCATTGTCAGATCACATCACTGCCAGCACTGCAGTATTTGATTATTATGCTCCCAGCCTCACCCTGGGAAGAGATTGTCCAGTTTGCAGGACAACAATCTAAGCACTGGTAGACTGAGAGAGATTATGACTGAGTCAGGTCAAATGAATAGTTAACCCTTTGTACACACACGGTAGCCAACATTACATGTTTTAAGAGAAATCTGCATCCTTTATAGAATCTTTTGGTGAAATTCTGACATTTAAAAAAATGTGTGTGTCACTTGCTGCCTCATCCGGACAGGAATGTAACAGAGCTTACACTGCTGAAGCTTCTTCACAGAGACAAAGTTCTTTGATTTCTAAATAGAGCGTTCAGCTTCATGATTATCAAACATTGAAAAAAAAAGGTGCAGGAATTATATAAAGAAAAAAATGAACTTTAATGGCATCCCAGTCTTCGTCCATTGGGTTCAATATTGAGTTGTCCCACCCTTTGCAGCTATAACAGCTTCAACTCTTCTGGGAAGGCTGTCCACAAGGTTTAGGAGTGTGTCTATGGGAATGTTTGACCATTCTTCCAGAAGCGCATTTGTGAGGTCAGGCACTGATGTTGGACGAGAAGGTCTGTTTTGCAGTCTCCACTCTAATTCATCCCAAAGATGTTCTATCGGGTTGAGGTCAGGACTCTGTGTAGGCCAGTCAATTTCCTCCACCCCAAACTCACTCACCCCTGTCTTTATGGACCTTGCTTTGTGCACTGGTGAGCAGTCATGTTAGAACAGGAAGAGGCCATCCCCAAACTGTTCCCACAAAGTTGGGAGCCTGGAATTGTCCAAAATGTCTTGGTATGCTGACTCCTTAAGTGTTCCCTTCACTGGAACCCCTGAAAAACACCATAATCCCCCCTCCACCAAATGATTTGGACCAGTGCACAAAACATAGTCCATAAAGACATTGGAGATTGGAGCCGGGCGCATTGATTCTAGTTCCTTCCCGGTAAATTAAAAAGTGTAATGTGACAATCCGCGCTACCCCAGAAGGTGCAGAAATGAAAAACAATATATAAAAATATGAATTAAAGTGATGTTCCGGCCAAAATTATACTTTTTAAATAAAAATACCCCTATAATACACAAGCTTAATGTATTCTAGTAAAGTTAGTCTGTAAACTAAGGTCTGTTTTGTTAGTTTATAGCAGTAGTTTGTTATTTTATAAACTTACAGCAGACCGTGGCCATCTTAAGTCTGGGCATCTGAAGCCAGACTGTATTTCTTCCTGGATCTCGCACATGCTCAGTGCAGCACAAGCAGTGTAATAGGTTTCAGGTCAGGTTTCCATAGCAACGGCAGTGTCAGAGGAAGTTGCCGCCCCTTCCCAGAAGGCATTGCAAACAGGAAATGATGCGATGGGCTGTGGCCAGGGAGGAGGAAGTGAAAAATGAATACAGCAGATATACAGTAAGTGCTAAGAAAAAAAAATTAAAAATATCCAATTTGTTTAGAGTGCACAGTTTAGTGAGGGATGCTGAAGAGTTGTAAAAGTGGGTGGAACTCCACTTTAAGTATTTGACCACTTCACTACCCAGCCATAGACAAATGACGTCCACAGCTGGGATCTCCCATCCTGGGTGGACGTCATATGACGGCCTGGGCTTCCTGGCCGTCTAGGGGGCGCGCGCGCCGCCGAGGGCGCACCAGTGCGCCCGCCACGTTGCTCGGGACCCGGTGCGTGGGCCCCGGCGGCCGCGATGTCTGCCGGGCACGCGCGATTGCCCATTAACCGTGCCGGACCGTGGATCTGTGTGTGTAAACACACAGATCCACGTCCTGTCAGTTAAGAGGAGACTGATCGGTGTTCCCAGTACAGAGGAACACCGATCGGTCTCCTCCCCTTGTGTGTCCCCTCCCCCTACAGTTATAATCACTCCCCTAGGAAACATTTAACCCCTCGTGTCCCCCTAGTGGTTAACCCCTTCCCTGCCTGTCACATTTATACAGTAATCAATGCAATTTCATAGCATTGATTGAGGTATAAATGTGAATGGTCCCAAAAAAGTGTCAAAAGTGTCCGATGTGTCCGCCATAATGTCACAGTCACAAAAAAAATCGCGATCGCCACTATTACTAGTAAAAAAAATAAATATATATATATTTTTTTTAAAAATGCCATAAATCTATCCCGTATTTTGTAGACGCTATAACTTTTGCGCAAACCAATCAATATACGCCTGTTGCAATTTTTTTTACCAAAAATATGTAGAAGAATACGTATCGGCCTAAACTGAGGAAAAAAATTATTTATTTTTTTTTAAATTGGGATATTTATTATAGCAAAAAGTAAAAAATATTGTGTTTTTTTCAAAATTGGCGCTCTTCTTTTGTTTATAGCGCAAAAAATAAAAACCGCAGAGGTGATCAAATACCACCAAAAGAAAGCTCTATTTGTGGGGAAAAAAGGACGTCAATTTTGTTTGGGTACAACGTCGCAATTGTCATTTAAAGTGCGACAGCGTTGAAAACTAAAAATTGGTCTGGGAAGGAAGGGGGTGAAAATGCCCTGTATTGAACTGATTCAAAAATATATATATGCAATGGTGCTGCAATCTAAAAGAAAACTGGAATATTCAATTTTGTAAATATAAATAAAGTAAGTAATAGATGAGCAACCCAAACTATTGAATGCACCCTGGACTTTTCTTTGTGTTTTTGCTAGCACTGAGGTTCCCTCTTTTTCCTTTTTTGATCCAGCACAGGTTTATTTATATGTAAGCTGGGGTTCCTAGCACCAAGTGGCCCCGAGATACGGGGCCCCAAACTGGTTCAGAAAATGTCATTCTCTGCTGCAGAAAAGTGCTTGACATTTTCTGAACTGATTTTTGGGGCCCTGTATCTTGGGGCCACTTGGTGCTAGAAACCCCAGCTTTGGAAATTTTATGGTGCTAGTTCCACTGGGTTTGCACACCAAATTTGGGGTTCTTAGCACTAAGTGGCCCCGATATACGGGGCCCCAAATTCGGTCAACTGTGTCTATCTGCAGCAATGTCATTTCGGGACCCTTTGGGTTCAGAGACCCCAAATTTTGGCTGCAGCTAGGGGGGCATCTAGGAACCCTTAACTACTGAGTTTGAAGTTCAGGGAACCTATGGCTGGAAATGGGCACAGTGAGGCATGCAAATGGGCACAGTGATGCTGCAAATGGGCATTGTTGACCCTCTTTTCCACTTAAAGTAGCTGTGCATTTCTCACCCTCGTCTTATACTCGGGTCAATAAGTTTTTCCTATTTTTTTTGTGGTAAATTAGGGCCTCGACTTATACTCGGAACGACTTATACTCGAGTATATACGGTACTTTATTTTTATTTCGGTATATTAAAAAGTAGAAGGAAAACATTTTGGCTGGAGTTTCTAGCCAGGCCACTGGCATGTTTAGGAGGTCAGCAAGGAAAACCTACATTCTTCTCTAATTATAGGTTTCCTTTAGGGAAAAAAATAACAACTTTCTTATGGATATCCTTCTGGCTTCATGGTTCAAGTATTACCAATACACCTGAGTAATTAAAAAAAAAAAAAACTCTCTTTATTTCTTCATTCTATGAATGGGAAATGATCTCTGAATGGAGGATGGGTGGATGATCGTTAGGTCTGCCCCCTCCATTCATAGTTGGTGTTCCATTCATAGAAGCTGTAGTATAGTCCTATATTTAAAAAGTCACGCCGCCTGACGGACCGAAAAAGAATAAAAAAAAAAGCTGCAACCGACCTGCCTCCATGGGGGGCTCCCGCCAACTGACGCGTCTTGCGTCTTCGCTGTGACAGCTCTTATATAACTGGGGGCGGGGCCACCCTGTGACGTAACCAGGTGATCCAGCCCCCTCTGATGCCACAGGGGCTTCCCTGTGGCGTCAGAGGGGGGTGGGGCCACCTGGTGACGTCACTGGATGCCCCCACCCCCAGTTATATAAGAGCTGCCACAGCGAAGACGCAAGACGCATCATTTGGCGGGAACCCCCCATGGAGGCGGATCGGTTGCGGCTTTTTTTTTTAACTTACACCGCGGATCAACTAATAAAAAAAGTTTTCATGTAAACTTCTGATGCAGCACCTTGATATCTGCAATATCAGAAAAATGATGTTTTTATTATCCCAGCGGAGAAATATAAAGCCAGATGGCCTCTTACCGGACAACATAGGCGTGCGCAAGGGGTGTGCCAGGTGTGCCTGGGCACACCCTAATCCTTGGGCTGGCAACCTGTTCGTTGCGATCTACCTGTTGATCGCGGAAAGGTGAAAGGTAAACCGTGATCCTTCCTCGCCGTCCCCCAGAGCCTGGAAAGTGGGGGTGGGATTGGTACCAATATATGCCACCCTCTTCACTCCCCCTGCCCCTCTTCTTTCTGCTGCCCTGGTCCCCTTTTGCTCCCCTTCCCCCCCATTGTTTCAGCATTAAGAGTGGGGAAGAGGCCGGTAAATATGTCACGCACACATTTGTGTTTGAGCTTTAAGGTGCACACCCTAATGCAATAGGCTGCGCACACCTATGCCAGACAAGATTATAAGGGTCAGACATGCCTGATATACACAGTGATCGCCTGTAGTATTCCACTCGGTCCGCTCCAAACATCAGCCACTCTCCTCCGCCACAGACAGAAAGGATGATTAAAAGATTCCAAAGCTTACAATCGTTTGGTCTTGTATTTCTCCAGTGTATGTAAAAGGTTTAGAAAAGAGGAAACTTCATAGTGCAGTAGAAGTGGTTGCTTTATTCCAAGTCTTGCACAAAAACAGCAAAGAAATCGATACAGACACAGCCGCAAGCTTTCAGACTGTCAGCTGATGCGTGGTGATGTCACGAAAAGTCTCTCCAACCAAGCCGTGTCATACACAGAATGATCATATCAAGTACAGATGCGGAGGCAGGAGAATGGTCAAAGAACAAACCGGGGTTGAATCAGGTGGATATTAGGAATAGTCAGGAACAAACCGGGTCAGTATTTCAAGAGCAGATGCAGATAACAGGGAACAGAACAAATCACAGAACGCTGTAGATAAGACGGCACTGATCCTGGGTACTGATCCAGCTTAAATAGCCCATTTGGTGCCCTTATCTGTCCCGAGATGCACCGCGCACATGTGTGCACGCATTCGCATATTTGTTGGCATTCCGGACATGCGCATATACGTTTGCAGGTTAGCACACACTAAGGAGCCTCTTCTTCCAGATATTCGGGGAACAGGGATTTGTCTGCTGCTATTATTCTGTCTTCTGACAGCACCCAAACCGAGCCACAGCTCCTCATTGGCTGGCTGACTGACTTTTATTGACAGCAGCGGGAGCCAATGGCGCCGCACTGCTGTCTCAGCCAATGAGGAGGGGAGTCACGGGCAGCCGAGACACTCCTGCAACATCGCTGGCTGAAGAGGGACCTCAGGTAAATATATGGGGGGGATGCTGCACACAGAAGGTTTTATCTTAATACATAGAATACCATCATTAAAATCAAGTCAACAGGATAAACTGGTCACATCAAACAGGTAGCAATTGTAAAACACCAAACACTGTACAAACAAGGATATCAAGCATATTAAAGAAGCATATCAACCGACGCGTTTCACAACAAATTGCTTCCTCAGAGTTCACGCTTAATAATGACCAGCTGAGATGTATGAAAAACACTCAACACCAGAATATGAATGCAATCTACACACTGGGGGGAGAACCTCTGGGGGGAATCTAGGATTGAAAAGGACCTGGGGGTCCTAGTAGATGATAGGCTCAGCAATGGCATGCAATGCCAAGCTGCTGCAAGCAAAGCAAACAGAATATTGGCATGCATTAAAAAGGGATCAACTCCAGAGCCAAAACGATAATTATCCCGCTCCCACCATATCTTTGTCTCCGGGGGAAGATTACATTTGTGTTGGGGTGTGAAGTGTTCTCACCATTTCAGTGGGTTTCCTCCCAGTTCCCCAGTTTCCTACCCAAACCCTAAAATATACTGGTAGCCCAACTGTCATGTGACCTAATCACCCATTGTGTGTATACTAATTCATCTTCTAACAACTTCTATATTTTGTCTTTCTTAAGAATTTTCTGCATGGGATTGCAAATAAACAAACCTTTTGGATCGGTCTAACAGAGGTGGATGGAACCTGGAGATGGGTGGATGGAACGCCTTATGACATAACTCCAAAGTAAGACACTGAAACCTCAAATAACAGAATCCTTCTCACATATCTCTAAGATCTGGCACAATGATCTGAAAAGGTGGCACACTGATGTATCCTTGAGCACATTGTTAAGACTTTAATTCACTTCACCCAGTGCTGTACAATACTTTGTCACCCAGAAAACAATAACGTACTGTGACATGGAGTGATTAGACTCAGTGGTAGATGCGTTTATTTAGTGACGTCCATGCCAGTTTTAAGAGCCTGGTAGCCCACTTTTATGAAAACAGATTAATGTAAAGTCCATAAACTTCCCCAGCACACAGCATAAACAGGCAAAAAAATATCAAACCACCTGGCTCTTTCTTCAGCAGTACTTCTGCTCTTAGTAATGTGTCCCTCAGACCAACGTCTCTTCAATGCACATATCTTCAAGCCTGTCAATGAACACAGATCCTCATTAATGCACACGGCTCCTCTTTAATGCACCCAGTGATACTGGCTCACACCTGTCTCCTAAGGTGAAGCCCTGTCTACAAAATGGGAGCACACCTCCCTCCTGGCTGGAGCCCTGAAATGTTCTCAGTCCTTCACACACACCCTGCTGGTCTTCAACAAAACCTGGACACTGGGTTGGTGATTTCTTCTCTTCCAAGGCACTTTGAAAACTCCAAACGTTCAGGAATGCCAAAATCCCAGAAAAGCTGTAAAAATCTTTTCTCAACTCAAAATCCATACTCCGGAATCCCGCACTCTGCACATGTGCAAACCCTGTGTCATTTTCAACCATTTTTCCAGTGGTAGGACATGTTTATTATTAATCTATGAGTCAGTCTTTATGAGCAAGCACTTTTGAGCAGAACATACCAGTGGGGGGGCTGGGTAGAGGGACTGACTCTGGTGTCCATTTATGAAGCAGTGATCAGCGGTGATCCCGAGGATCACCGCTGATCACAGTCCATAAACAGTTTATGAAACAGTGATAATCGGGGGAGAACATGTTTGAACTTGTTCTCCCGCCGATTATCTCTACACACGGAGAATCCTCATGAATGACACAGTAACGGCCAGTTTATGAAGCGGTGATCTCACCGCTTCACTGGCGATCTGTGTCAGAACTCACACTCCCAGGTTCACCAGCTCAGAGGTGGTGAATCGGGGAGTGAAGAGGAAATCTGGGGGGATCTGAGGGGGAAGGAGGAAGATTTTTAACTTTCTTATGCCTCGTTCAGACCCCCCAACACTGTAAGCATGTCCCCCTGTCATATTTATGTGTATACATATATATACATATATACATATAATGTGTATATGTATATATATATCATGTGTGTGTATATACATGTATATATAGTGTGTGTGTATGTATACATATGTGTATAATGTAGGGGGACACATTATTTTATTAACATTAATCCACGCCGTTGAGCGGTGATAATTTATCACTGCTTGATAAACTGACATCTGGTACTGTATTCTCGTAAAGTCTCACGAGATTCCAGTATCAGGAGCCGTTCTCCACTATTTGAAGCATTTGTAGATCTCTTCACTCCTCCAAAGGTGAAGCGATATACACCGCTTCATAAACTGGCACACACAGGAGAAGATTCTTCACTGTGAATGCCGGAG
The DNA here is from genome assembly GCA_037952925.1 of Lithobates clamitans. Classification (NCBI taxonomy): domain Eukaryota; kingdom Metazoa; phylum Chordata; class Amphibia; order Anura; family Ranidae; genus Lithobates; species Lithobates clamitans. The sequence goes on along the minus strand of JBBGZY010001546.1, from coordinate 2,376,872 downwards.
AACGAAGCAGTGAATAGATTTCACTGCTTCATAAACAGACACCTCTGTAATAAAAGGTTCCAGCGGGGTGTTGCCTCTTCTCCTGATCTATGTACTTGATTTTCACCCTCTTGCCTCTTTGTGTAAGTGAAAGGTGAGTATCCTAACACCTGTGGATCCAATTGGAAATGCTTTCATATCCTTAAAGTGATACTAAAGTCTCAGTTTTTTTTCTTTAAAAATAACAAACATGTTATATTTACCTGCCCTGTGTAATGATTTTGCACAGAGCAGCTTGGATCCTCCTCTTCACGGGTCCCCTGTCAACGTTCCTGGCCCCTCCCTCCTGTCGAGCGGAACACCCTCCTGAGCCATGATAGGCCACATGACCTTAACTTGGAGGGATACCATGCCAGGTAGGACCCCTGGCAAAGCACCTTATGCTCATGTTGATGAAGATAAGGGTCTGTTCCCTAGGACCATTGCCAATGGTTGTGGGGGTATGTATGGGGGGGTTCTTCAGAATTTGGAAGCCCCTGTTAAAAATATGGGGGACTACACATACTGCCTCCCCTCATGTTAATGAGTAGGAACTACATATTAACTTTGTAATCCATAAATAAAAACTAAAAATACCCAAAAAAAAGTCCCTCCTTGTAAATCCATCATCAGTTAGGATGCCCTACGCCTTCCGGCTTGTCAGAATTAAAAACTGGGTTGACCTGATGTACATGGCTATTCCCAATGGTACTGCTTGCTGAATGACAGCAACCTGAGCTGTCATCAGCCATATAAGGGAAGGGGAGGGGAAAGTAGTGACATCATTGACCAAATATGGCCAGTGACAGTTGCTGTTATCCCTGTCCCTTTGCTAATGTAACTGTAGATTCCTACACATGTGAGTAATGTGCCAGAGATGGTTGCTAGGGATGCAGTGGGCACAAGCACTTGCTGCTTCTTTAGGAACCACTGACAGTAGGAAACTGTGCTATATAGAAGCGGTAGAAATACCACTTCTATGGGGGATGCACAGCTCCCAGCGCACGGGGGGCCAAACATTTGGCCATTCTTCCAAACACCCTAACAGCCTAGGTTTAAGCCAAACCATTGGCTCATCCTACTCCTCACATAGCCAATGTAGGAAGAAGATGAGGGAAAGAACTCCTCACTTAGACCAATAGGTAAAGGAGTGAAGGGGAAGAACTTCTCACATGAAGGACCTGGAGGCGAAAACTCTTCACATATTCAATCAGGGAAAGAGGTGGGAGGAAGAACACATCACATAGCTAGGGACTATGTATGTATGGGGTTGGCCACCACTGATCTAACCTTAGTAGATTGTACCATTAAATTGTAGTGTGTGGTCAGTTCTCTTGCAGCCGATCACAGTTGTTGGGCTCACACCTTTTAAATCTCATTTTATAGCATTTCTGAGGTCCCAGTTCTGCTCAGTTCATGTATTGGTCTAAACATCTATTGTCACTTCTGTCCTTCAGGTTCTGGGGGAAGGGTCAGCCCGATGATTGGAAGGATCATAATTACAAAACAGGGGAAAAAGGGGAAGATTGTGCTGTGTTATGGGATGGACATAACTGGAATGATCTTCACTGTTCTGAAAAAAGAAAATGCATCTGTGAGAAGAAGATGACCTTCTGATATGGACTGAAGGACACCAGAGGACACCTGATATCTACTGTACCTTTGCTGCTCCTCCATCATACTACGGCCATATAAAATCTACTACTGTATAAAATAATGCTGCAGGATTTGCTGGAACTTGTTGTTCTTCTAGAATTGGTGGATCTCAGAGCGTCCAATCTGCAGTTTTCAAGTTGAACTCCAACCTTTTCTTTAGTCTTGCACAGTTGTATAAGGTCCTGTATTTCTTTTTTTAACATTAAAGTTTATTAAGAATTAGAATAGCTTACATACATACATGAAAATATTAAAATTGAAATGAAAAGTACAATGATGTACATTTGGATTACGACAAGTAGTATTAGAGATTAACAAGCATGTATTAAAACCAAGTCTTCCAGTGTAACAATTGGTGGAGTTTACGGCAGGATTCTCATAGAAATAATAAGAATGAACGTGTCCTACCATTATTGTGAAAATTTTTAAATGGGGATATGATCCACCATTCTTACCGTTGAGCACTTCATTTATTATCGATAGTGAAGCGGAGAGTAAAGGTCAGGATTAAAAAGATGAAGAGAGAAAGAAAGAAGAAAACATAAAAAAAAGAAAAAGGAGGTAAGAGGAAGTGATAAGTGAAGTTGCATTACTAGGAAGGTTCTGCAAATTCGATCTATGGTTTGAAGGTTAAACCTTTTGTATTTTTCACGATATGTTGGTATATATAAGTATTTGTAAAAATCTAAAGTGATACCTCAGTGTATCTAAATCACTAAAAGCTTATCAGTGGGCATGCAAATCAGCACGCAATCGTAAATTTCTGGGCTCTTATCTAAGCCATCAACTGTTCATAAGCCTGGGAGTGTTTGAATACAAACCAGGGAGACCAAGTTTTGTGATAGCGATCAATGATCTCAGAGGACTGCGCCGCTGTGTCTTCCATCTCACAGATGTTTGAGACCTTATGCAGCCATTCTTTTAATGTGGGGGCATGTGTGGATTTCCAGTAAAGCGGAATGAGTGAATTGGCTGCATTTATCAAATGCTTGGAGAGAGAAGCTCTATATTTCCTGTAAGGGAAATTTGTCACATGAAGCAAACAGGCCGCATCAAGTTTTAGTTTGATCTCCGTGATTTGCTGGATAACCCTCCTAACACCGAGCCAAAATGCTAGTATCAAATCACATTGCCACCAAATGTGTAGCAATGTGCCTCTGGCCTTGTTAAATCTCCAGCATAAATCAGATGTCTGAGGGTACCACTTATGTAGTTTTTCTGGAGTGGCGTACCAATGGGTCAAGATCTTATAAGCTGTTTCCTGCATTCGTGTGCTGATTGAGCCTTTATGGGACAGTACACAAGCTGTTACCCATTGTTTATCCAATGCATCCAGCGCCTTGAGGCGATTCAGTTCGCATTTGCAGCGCTTTATAAATCATTCATTCATTCATTCATTCATTCATCAGTGAACTGTATTTCCAGTTCCTTTGACCATCTCTCTCTGAATCTATCCATGTCATTTGTCCTTAAATTTTGCAACCAAGAATAGGAAGTAGATGTAGATTTCTCTACCTGTTCCCCATTAAAGCACGTCTGTTCAAATTCTGTGAGATCTCTCGTAAAGTGGTTCCTGCGGGCAGCTCTATTAACATAGCTACGCACCTGGAAGTATGTCCACATGGGCAGGTGGGGTGTTTTGTTCTCCCTTCTAAATTGGGAAAGATCTTTCATTATCTTGTTCTAGAAGCAATGCAATGCAAGAAGAGGCATCTTTGTGTCTGCTGATGTCAATAGGTGATTGCCTAAGCCCGGTGGGAAATCTGGATTCTCTTGTAGCGGGGTAAGAGGGCTTAGTGGTGTGGAAAATTTGGAACATTTTGCTAGGTTGTGGATAATGTCCAAAGAGGTACCTATGAGAGGATGTGTCTTCACAGAAAGGGGGTATTTCGTTTTGGGTACCCATGGAGAGAATTGAAGTGGAATTGAGCTCATGTCATTTTCTATGGTGACCCAGTCTTTAATCTTTGAGTGGCAATGCCAATCAATAATACGTGCAATATGTGTAGCGTAATAATAATCTTTGAAATCAGGTACACCCATTCCCCCCAATCCCTTGGGTCTACTGAGGAGAGAGGCTTTTATACGAGGTGGTCTGTGGGCCCAGATGAATTTCATTTTGTAGTGTGTGCAGTTTTTTGAAAAAAGTTTTGGGGTATTTTTATGGGCAGGGTGCGAAGTAGGTATAGAATTTTTGGCAAGACCGTCATCTTGCATATGGCCGCCCTGCCAAACCATGAAAAATATGAGGTGTGCCAGTTTTGCAGGTCTTTTTCGATAGTTTTAAGGAGGGGAGGGAAATTACGCTCGAAGAACGAGGAAATTCTAGGGGTCAACCAGGTAGCTAGATATTTTATGGCCGATTTTACCCAAGTGAAGGGGCTATTGCTCTGTGCTCTAGTCAACTTGTCATCGGGCAACGTGATGTTCATAGCTTCAGATTTTGAAAAATTTATTTTAAGGTTGGAGATATAGTCATAAAGGGAGAATTCTTTCATTAGAGAGGAAATAGATATATACGGGTCTGTCAGAAAAAATAAAAGATCGTTCGCATATGCTGCGACCTTGCATTCCCTTCCAGTCATCTGGAATCCACTAATAGATCTATTCGAGAGGATGTGCCTGATAAACGGTTCTAGTGACATAATGAAGAGTAGGGGAGATAGTGGGCAACCCTGTCTAGTCCAATTTTTTATGCTGACACTTTCTGACAACGTACCATTTATTTTAAGTTTGGCTGAGGGATTTTGATACAATGCTGAAATCCAGGTCAGCATACGTGTTCCCAATCCTACATGCTCACAAGTCTTTAGCATATAATCCCATGCTACTCGATTGAAGGCCTTCTCCGCGTTGGTGGACAGGAGAAAGCCCTCGATCTTTCGCTGATGTGCTGCATAAATCAGATCTAAAGATTTCGTAACATTGTCTATTGGGGACAAATCCTGCCTGGTCCGGTCCAATTATGTCATGTAATAGGGGTCGCAACCTGTTAGCAATGATCTTAACCATGAGTTTTGCATGTAGATTCAGGAGAGAGATCGGCCTATAACTGGCGCAATGTGTTGGGTCCTTGCCTGGCTTGGGTAGTACTGTTATGTGTGCTGACAGGAAATCGGGCGGTACAGTTCTCTGTTTAGATAGGGAATTCAGTGCATTTTTTAGGGGAGAGGTCAGAATGTCAGTAAATGTTTTATAAGGAGATGGCGCTAAAGCCGTCTGGGCCTGGGCTCTTGCCAGTTTTCAAATCTTTGATGGCCCTTTGAATTTCTGAGGCTTCTATGTGGTTTTCTAACTGTCAGATGTCGTCTGCTGTTAGGGACGTGAGTTTGGATTACTTCAGATAATCTTTAATTGCACGGGTCTTGTCTTTTGAAATGTCTGTCAGTCTATGTTGGGGGGGGAGATTATACAGAGCAGTATAATACTCATGGAAGTGGTTTGCAATTTTGTCCGTTGCTCTGTCAATTTTGCCTGATTTGTTTTGGATGCCTAAGATAGTGTGTTGGGCTACTTGACCTCTCAATGCCCTTGCCAAAATTTTGCCCGTTTTGTCCCCATGTTCGTAATAAATCTTCTTTTTAAAGAAGAGAAATCTCCTGGACTTGGTTTCCAGGATTTGTTTAAGGGTTTTCCTGGACTCTAATAATAACTCCGCTGATTGGGTTGTGAGTGATTGCTTATGGAGGGTCACTAATTCATGGATTTTATTGGTTAATTTGGCTATTTTTTATCTGTTTTTTTTTTCCTACGTGTTCCCATTTGGATCAATTCCCCTCTAATATAGCATTTGTGTGCCTGCCAAACCATTAAAGGATCTGCCTCCGGGGAAATGTTATGTGTAAAATATTCAGTTAGTGAAGATGTTAGTTTGGGTAGCAAAATTGGATCTGTCAACAGAGATGAATTCAATCTCCAGGTATTAGGTCTAGCTATGGCTTCCAAAAGGTTAAGAACTATGGCAATTGGGGCAGGATCTGAAATGGTCTGCAATCTTATATTTGCACCGATTAACGTGTGTAGGTCCCTTTGCGCGATGAATAAAAAATCTATTCTCGCATGACGATTATGCGGGATCGAATAGAAGGTATAATCTCGATCGTCTGGGTGTAGGAAACGCCATGTGTCAATCAGGGACAATGAGTGTAAAAGATTTTTGATCCTTTTGAGGGTTCTATACGTAAGGTATGTTTTCCCTGAGGATGTGTCTTCCGAAGGGTTAAGAGGGACATTAAAGTCCCCTCCTAGGATCAAACGACCTTTATAAAAACTTGTCAATTCTATAAACATTTTTTTGGCAAAATGAAGATTGCTCTGTATTTGGGAAATAAACATTGGCCAGAGTTAGTGTGATCCCTTGGCATGACCCTTTCAGAAAGATAAATCTACCCTCTGGGTCTACTAATTTATCAGTTAGTTCGAATTTTGCGTCTTTACTGACCAAAATTGAAACCCCCTTGGACTTGGAGGTGTTATTTGTAGCATGATGTGCCTCTGTGAAGTAGTGGTCAGTAAGTCTTGGTATATGGTTTGTCCTAAAGTGTGTTTCCTGGAGGAAAACCAAGCTGGGCCTAAATTTTTTAATTCTCTGAGAAGAGTGGTTCGTTTCTCAGGGATGTTCAAACCCCTAACATTGTGCGAGATGATAGTGGGGTTGCGTCCCAGATCTGAGTAAGCCATGGCAGAAGTTCAGAGAGAGAGATGTTCGTATGCACCTGTAGTTACAACTTCGAGAAATGAGAAAAAAGAAAAAAAAAAAATATATATATATATATATATATATATATATATATATAAAAACTAAAAATGGAAAGGTATCAATTAAATAGATAATACCTGATAATTCGATCACTTTATGCAAGTAAGTAAGTATGAAATAGAGGTTAGAAATTATAGATATGAAATAAGAAAAAGAAGTAAGAATGGAGAGAATAAAAGACACTCCTTCCGTGAACGAATAGCATGTCCCGGAAGATCAAATTTAGTGTGCACGGGTAGGCTCAAAAGTGTCCCACCGTAGGGGGTCGGGGGAGACGCCCGATGAGTGAAACCCTCTAATAGTACATACCTCACTATGAGTACACGTGTGTAACTATGTACGTGTAAGAATTAAGTTTCAATTCACCAGTGGGTAATCTAAGCATGGCCAGACTACGGCCTGAGTAATCTTATTCTATGTGCTAAAAAAGTCTAATCTGCACTAGCGATACTGAGTGAACATTAAACAGTAATGAACAAACATCTACAAGCACCTTATTAATGTATTGTCAATCAGATATATGCTATTACTTAAAGAAACATTAATAATAACTATAGCTGTGCCCGTGGTTGCTCCTGGGAAAATGGAGGATAAACATGAAACTGTCCTCTCTTCCCAGATAAAACAAGAGACAAGTGCTGAAGCCTTAAATAGACACCGTATGAATTGTGCTTTGCTGCGCCGACTGTCTCGCATCAGGAGGAAAAAACAAAAATACAAAGAAATCAGAAAAGGAACAAAAAAAAAGAGACAAAGAATTCTCAATGTAGAATTACGGCTGGTATATGTTGTTCATCTGTCATTTAACCTTTGCCTGAAGCAATTGAAGCCTCTAAGTAAGCAAGGTATTCGGGCAGTCCTACCCATGTTCCTTGAAAGCCCATAGACTGTAGGTATGTAACAACTTAACCTAAATCATGTGGGGTTAGAGAATATAAAGGAACCAAACCGTATGTAATTATGCTGTCTAATAGATGAGAGCTAATCCGTTTTATCTTCAAGCAGGTCAATACAAAGATGGGGCTGTTATTGTTACTCCCGGTCTTCCATCATGTTCCTGGCGGAGTGTGAGCGACTGCGTGGCGTGCCCGCTGACTGTGCCTCTTGGCGGAATTGTTTCTGTTTTTTGGAATGGTGTTTCTGCGGGGTGGTCAGAGGGGAGCGAGGTGGGCTCCGTTCTTGGGGTGGCAGGGTGAACTCCTGATACCAATCCGGTAGATCAATCAAGCCAAGTTGAAGTGCATCGCAAAAGTCCGGGAGGTCGTCTGTTGTGTGGAGCGTGTGTTGTCTGCCGTCAAAAGTGACCAATAGAACGAAAGGGAAATGCCACGTGTATCTTATCTCTTTCTCCCTTAGTTTGTCCAATAAAGGTCGCAGGGCCCTGCGGTTTTTCAAGGTGATCTGAGATAGATCTTGAAATTATTTAATGGATTCTCCATTGAATACTACCTGGTCATTTCTGCGGGCTTTGAACATTGTTTCTTCCTTAAGTGCAAAATTTTGCAAGCAGCAAATAATGTCTCTAGGGGGTGAGGTGTCTGGACCCCTAGCTCTCAGAGCTCTATGCACCCGTACAAATTCGATTTCTGTGTCTTCTGGTTTTTCTAAGAGACTATTAAAGACTCTTTGCACAACTGAGGGAATTTGGTCGGCCATGACGGATTCTGGAATACCGCGGACTCTAATATTATTGCGTCTTCCCCTATTATCAAGATCCTCTAAATGCCTGTTCATTTCAATGAAATGGCGCGCATGAGAAGAGGCAACTTTATCCAGCCTATTGATTTTAGTGTCTCTCTGTTTCCCTGCTGTTTCCGCTGTAGCCATCTTTTCTTGTAATACCAGGAGGCTAGTTTTGAGATCTGTGATGGCAGTGGAAAATGAGGCTTTGATGTCAGCTGCAAAGCCTGACATGTCCTCATATGTAAGGGGGTGATCAGAGCGGGAGCTTTTCATACCGTGAAGATGAAGTGAAGTCATCGTCCGCATGGGCCGGCGCCATCTTGCCTCCCGCCGCGACTCTCAGAACAGCGCCCTGGTTCTTGAATATGTCGGAGATATTTCTCCCAGCGCTTGCAGCCATAGATCGACGTGATCGAGTGTGATGAGGGTGTCTGTTTTGTCTGCTCATCCTCTGTAAATAAGTGCAGAAAAGACGGGCTTGGGCCGAGTGTCTGACGGAGCTCTTAAGCTAAGCTGCCATCCTCATCGCGCGCCAAGCCACGCCCTAGGGTCCTGTATTTCACCACATGCTGTGAGCTTCTCACAATGTGCATTAGAAGCTACAAAGAGTCAGATAGAGCCCCGCCTAATTTCTTGGCTGGAGGAGGCCCAGTGTTACCTAGGTCTCTCCTCCCCAGCCTGACTGTCCCTGACCCACCACAAGTCATTCATTGAATTTCAGTTCTTTCAAACATGGAGGCTCAGCATCACATGTGGGTGTTATTTAGGGTGATCTGCATACAAACAATTGAGACACCCTCCTTCTTGAGACATACCATTTCACATGTTATCAGCATGGAGGGGTTACCTTGCCAGAGTGGACAAAGCCTTTTATCACTTCGATACCAGGCACTTTCCCCACCTTATCCTGCTCAGGCCAATTGTCAGCTTTCAGCGCTGTCACACTTTGAATGACAATTGCACGGTCATGCAACAGTGTACACATAAGAAATTTTTATAATTTTTTTCACATAAGTAAAGCTTTCATTTGGGGGTATTTTATCCCCACTGGGTTTTCTACTTTTTGCTAAATAAACAAAAAAAAAATAGAAAATTTTGGATAATTTTGGAAAATAATGTGTTTTTCTTCATTGCTGTTATAAAACTTTGCAAATAATTCTTCTTAAATTTAGGCCAAAATATATTCTGCTCCATTTCTTTGGTGAAAATAACCCAAATCAGTGTATATTATTTAGTCTATAGGAAAGTTATAGAGTCCACAAACTATGGCATATGTATCTGAAAATTGATCAATCCTGATGTACTGATGCCGATCTCATTTCTTGAGGCCCGAAAACATCAGGACAGTACAAATACCCCCCAAATGATCCCTTTTTGAAAAGTAGAAAGTCCAAGGTATTTAGTAAAAGGCATGGCAAGTTTTTTGAAGTTGTAATTTATCACAATTTTTTGGAAAATGAAAAAAAAAAATATTCACAATTTTTTATTTTTACATACTGTCACCAGTATAATAGTACATCATATAATGGGTGTGGCGGTGATCAGGAACACTGACTGGTGAAAGTATGTAAAAAAAAAAAAAAAATAATAAATGTATATTTATTTTTCAATTTTTAAAAATATTTTATTTCTTTTTCATTACATTTTTTTTTTTTGCATACTGTGACCAGAACAACCCAGTGTTACCATAGTAACACTATACTACTCTTGGAGGTGATCAGGATTTTTTTTGTTTTACACACTGTGATTGCTTATAACAGTGAATATCACTGTTATAATCAACCAATTTTTGTGAATGAATCTATTTATTCAGTATTTACTATCGTGAACCACAGTAAATGGTGCAGCAGTCTATTTTCTCCTCTGCAGGTGGCGCTCGTCCGCAGTGGCATTGCAGCTAGAGAGGAAGTCAAGAGGGACATGGTTCCTCTATGGTTTCCTGGGTCACTGGGGAATCTATCCGATTGGATGCTGCTCCCCCATGTGACTCCAGCAGCCTCATGGGTCAGGCAGAGCCTATTTTAGGCCCTGGCTCCCAGGTTTGGCGTGCATTTGAGAGTGGATAGCGTTGGGACAGTTTAGGGACAGAACTATCAGCAGGGAAAAGTTCCAGGCGAGGAGGGAAAGTGTAGGGCTTGCAACTTCTCTCGACATCTTCCCACTTGGGCACGAGACTGCCCCTCCTAACAGGTGCTGTCAGTTTGTCTGTAACCTGCTCTCTAGACGCTGTTGGGACCCATGACTGTTCCCGGGTGGGCTGTCTTCCCACCGGGTTTATTGAGAACTGTCTCTGCATTGTCTCAATACAAATTATTTTCATCGCACTTAAGACTGTGTGTGTTATAACCGAGGCCCCACGCTGCACCCCATCTATATACAGATAAAGATAACAAATGTAGTAATATTGGAAAATGTAACAAGAATACTTAGTTATAGATGGTTTTTCACCACTGAGTCCCCCGTCTTTATGGCATAGCACAATGATCAAACTAGACACTTGCTCACCCTAGTACGAGGCTCACTGGAATTTGTTTACTAAAACTGATGTGCAAAATCTGATGTATCTCTGCTTCTAGGTTTTATTGTCAAAGCTTAATTGAACAAGCTGAAGTTAGAAGCTGATTGGCTACCATGCACAGCTGCACCAGATTTAAAGAAGAGTTTATGTACCGTCTTTCCAGACTCTGGTAGATTACAGTCTCATGTAAAACATAGTTTTGAGGCTTCTGTTGGTCAACAGAGGAGCGGTAGAGAAGGGGGCCGCCTCAGTGATGCATTTCCATTTTTTTAGTCCTCAACGCCCAGGGCTGTCAGCATCCACATCCCATCGGCAGCGTCTGCATCATATGGTGGGAGATTATCTAGGGGCGAAAACAGACATGGAGTGCTTTCCAGTTGATGATCCACTGGGTTACTGGGTCATGAGAATAGACCACTGGCCAGAACGTGCCCAGTATGCAATTGAGCTGCTGGGCCGCCCTGCATCCAGCGTGCTTTCCAAACAGGCATTCAGTGCTGCTGGAGGTTTTGTGACAGGTAAGAGAGCATGTCTGTCCACAGACTCCGTGGTCCGGCTGACAATTATCAAAATGAATCAGTCCTGGATTAGCAGCAGCTATTAAACCCCTGATGCCGATGTCACTGATTAAGTGCTTTCTGGATCTCAAATCTCTTAAAGACTGCCTAGGCTGTCTAGCTTTGTGGGTGTTGATGTCATCTGGAAGAAATTTTTTGGTGTAGGTTTTATCGGCAAAATTAACACCCAAGGACCAATTTTTCCACACCTGTTTGACAGGTGCATGTCATTTAAATTTTTAACAGCAAGGCCAATTCTTGTATTCATCAAGAGTACCTCTATAGGGTTACTGTGTGAAGGCACCCCCAACACTCCCATTTTTCCCTACCTGTTACTTCTATCCAAAGTCAGCGAAAGAGACACCAGACTTTATCCCAAAAATCTCTAATCTTGTTCTGAGTGCACTGCATTGTGGCCTCGACATACAGACTGGCTCCCCAAGCCATTGTTTATAAAATAAAGAAAGTTGGCATGGAAAATGTTATTTTTTCGATTTTAAAAATGTCATTATTACTGCAGCAGGTTCTATACACAGTACAAATGTGCCACTTTACAGGCAGACTAAGGGGACTCACCAGACACTATATTTAAAGGAATTTTTCATTTTTATTGATATTTCTCATTTTTGTGGTTTCACTTTAAGCCATAGTAAATCACTGCTCATTTAAAAATTATGTTTGTTAGAAACTTTGTGTTCATTGAAACATGTCCCCCAGGGCAGTACCTGGACCCTCATAACCATTGTATGCCCAATTATTTGCATATAAGTAGGGATGAGCCGAACACCCCCCTGTTCGGTTCGCACCAGAACCTGCGAACGGACCGAAAATTCGCACGGACCTTAGAACCCCATTGACGTCTATGGGACTCGAACGTTCAAAATCAAAAGTGCTCATTTTAAAGGCTAATTTGCATGGTATTGTCCTAAAAAGGGTTTGGGGACCCGGGTCCTACCCCAGAGGACATGTATCAATGCAAAAAAAAACTTTTAAAAACGGACGTTTTTTCGGGAGCAGTGATTTTAATGATGCTTAAAGTAAAAAAAAAAAAAGTGAAATATTCCTTTAAATATCGTACCTGGGGGGTGTCTATAGTATGCCTGTAAAGTGGTGCGTGTTTCCCGTGTTTAGAACAGTCCCTGCACCAAATGTCATTTTTAAAGGAAAAAATCTCATTTAAAACTGCTTGCGGGTTTAATGTCATGTCGGGTCCTGGCAATATGGATGGAAATCAGTGAGAAAAACGGCATGGGTACCCCCCAGTCCATTACCAGGCCCTTTGGGTTTTGTATGGATATTAAGGGGAACCCCGCACCCAAATTAAAATAAGGAAAGGTGTGGGGCCACCAGGCCCTATATACTCTGAACAGCAGTATACAGGCGGTGCAAACAAGACAGGGACTGTAGGTTTGTTGTTAAGTAGAATCTGTTTGTAATTTTGAACATTTTTAACATGTTTATCTTCAGCAAAAAAATCTTTTTTAAGCTTTTTGGAAAACATAGGGAAGGGTTATCAGCCCTGTGACATTTGTTTTGCTGTCTTTCCTCCTCTTCAAAAGATTTCACCTCACTTTTTTGTCCCAATGACACATTTTTTTTGAAAATTTGGGGTTTTTTGTGGAACAAGGATTGGAAAGCATCAGTGGAAAGGAAAAATGTTTTTCCCATATTAACTCTTACAGGAGAGAATTTCCCTTCCTAGGGGTAGATTTCATCTCACTTCCTGTTATCTCCTTCTGTTTGCAAGTAGGAGTCATTTGTAAGTTAGATGTTTGAAAGTAGGGGCCTGCCCTATATACTCATCAGAAATTTGGGCCTTAGGTGTTGTTGTGGCCACAACACTGTAAGCCCTCACAGGGCCCTGCTGTGAAATATTATATCAAGAATTGTAATTACATGCCCCTGTTGAACAGGGGCAGAAAAATTGGGCCTTTGGTGGTGGTGGTGGTGCTGGTGCCACAACACTGTAAGTCCTCACTCGCTCTTGGTGGGTGCAGAAATGGGCCCTGCTGTGAAATATTAGATCAAGAATTGTAATTACATGCCCCTGTTGAACAGGATCTGAAAAATTAGGCCTTAGGCACTGGTGCTGGTGCCACAACACTGCAACCCCTCACAGACACTCTAGTTGGAATGCAGGAACGAGCCCTGCTGCAAAGTATTGCATCAAAAATTGTAATTACACGCCCCTGTTAAACAAGGGCTGAAAAATTGGGCCTTAGGCACTGGTGCTGGTGCCACAACACTGCAACCCCTCACAGACACTCTAGTTGGAACGCAGGAACGAGCCCTGCTGCAAAGTATTGCATCAAAAATTGTAATTACATGCCCCTGTTAAACAGGGGCAGAAAAATTGGACCTTAGGCACTGGTGCCACAACACTCCAACCCCTCACAGACACTCTAGTTGGAACGCAGGAACGAGCCCTGCTGCAAAGTATTGCATCAAAAATTGTAATTACACGCCCCTGTTAAACAGGGGCTGAAAAATTGTGCCTTAGGCACTGGTGGTGGGGCCCAGAACCAAAAATGTTCTTACAAGCTATCAGCGTGATGATTGAGGAGGAAGAGGATAATTACTCAGGGATAGTCACTCAGCATCAGCATAGGCAGTCTTTGAAGGGATCTGAGATTTCAAAAAAAATTATTCGGTTACATCAGCATCAGGTGCTTGGTAGCTGGTGGTGATCCAAGACTGATTCATTTTTATGAAGGTCAGTCAATCGACCGAGTCGGTGGACAGACGCACCCTGTGATCGGTTACCACACCTCCAGCAGCACTGAATGTGCGTTCTGAAAGAACGCTGGATGCAGGACAGGCCAGTAGCTCAATTGCATACTGTGCAAGCTCTGGCCAGTGATCCATCCTCAAGACCCAGTAACCCAGAGGATTTTCGGTGGGAAAGGTGTCCAAATCTGATCTTGCCCCTAGGTATTCCTGCACCATGTAAAACAGACGCTGGCGATGGTTGCTGGAACCGATCATACCTTGGGGCTGCGGACCAAAAAATTGTCTGAACGCATCAGTCAGACGGGCCACCTTCTCCACCGCTCCTTCTTTGACTGACCGAAGCCTCAGCAACACGTTGTCCAGAAACAGGAGTTTGTAACCTCCCAGTCTCTGGGAACGCGTTGCACAGACCTTTCTGCAAGGCCTCCCGAAGATGTTTCATCCTCTGCTCCCTCTGCGATGGCAAGATAAGGTCCGTAACCTTACCCTTGTAACGTGGATCAAGGAGGGTTGCCAGCCAGTATTGGTCCTTCTCCTTGATACCACAAATATGAGGATCCTTACGCAGGCTTTGCAGGATCAGGGAGGCCATGCAGCGTAGGTTTGCTGAGGCATTCGGTCCGGAGTCCTCTGGGTCACTAAGGACGACATGGTCCGCAGCCACCTCCTCCCAGCCACGTACAAGTCCATGTGTTTCTTGGGACTGATCCCTTTAAGACTGCTGCTGATGCTGAGTGCCAGGCTCCACCTCCATACTGACACAATCTTCCTCCTCCTCCTCCTCCTCGTCCTCTTCTTGTGTGATCGGCGGGCACGCAGGAACACTGTCTGGATAAAGGGGGCCTTGAGAGCTAAGGAAGTCCTCCTCTATCTGCCTCTGTTCTGCCTCAAGTGCCCTGTCCATTATTCCACGCAGCGAGTGCTCCAACAGGTGGACAAGGGGGACAGTGTCACTGATGCATGCACTGTCACTGCTCACCATCCTCATGGCCTCCTCAAATGGTGACAGGACAGTGCATGTATCCCTGATCATGGCCCACTGGCGTGGGGAAAAAAAAACAAGCTCCCCTGACCCTGTCCTGGTGCCATAGTCACACAGGTACTCATTGATGGCCCTCTGCTGCGTGTGCAGCCGCTGCAGCATGGCCAACGTTGAGTTCCACCTGGTGGGCATGTCACAGATTAGGCGGTTCTTGGGCAGGTTAAACTCCTTTTGGAGGTCCGTCAGCCAAGCACTGGCATTATATGTCCAGCGGAAATGCACACAGACTTTCCTGGCCTGCCTCAGGACATCCTGTAAGCCCGGGTACCTGCCCAAGAACCGCTGCACCACCAAGTTAAGGACGTGAGCCAAACAGGGCACATGGGTCATTTGTCCCTGTCGGAGGGCAGAGAGGAGGTTGGTGCCATTGTCGCAAACCACCATTCCTGCCTTAAGTTGGCGTGGCGTCAACCACCTCTGAACCTGCCCCTGCAGAGCTGACAGAACCTCTGCCCCAGTGTGGCTCATGTCCCCCAAGCACACCAGCTCAAGCTCCGCATGGCATCTTTTGGCCTGCGTACTTGCGTAGCCCCTTGAACGACTACGGAGCACCGCTGGTTCCGAGGACAAAGCAGAGGAAGAGGCCATGGGGGAAGAAGAAGAGGAGGGGGTGGAGGAGAGAGGTGTGTCACAATCATTAGCATTTTGGAGGCGTGGTGGCGGAACAACCTCCAACACTACTGCACCTTGTCCTGCATCCTTCCCAGCTGCCAGCAGAGTCACCCAAAGCGCTGTGAAACTTAGGTAACGTCCCTGTCCATGCCTGCTGGACCATGATTCACCGGTAATATGCACCTTACCACTGACCGCCCTGTCCAGCGAGGAATGGACATTGCCTTCCACATGCCGGTAGAGAACCGGAATCGCCTTCCGTGAGAAAAAGTGGCGTTTGGGTACCTGCCACTGAGGAACCGCACATTCCACAAACTCACGGAAGGGGGCAGGGTCTACCAACTGAAAAGGCAGCAGTTGAAGTGCTAGCAATTTTGCCAAGCTAGCATTCAACCGCTGGGCATGTGGATGGCTGGGAGCAAACTTCTTTCGGCGGTGCAGCAGCTGGGGCAGGGAAATTTGCCTGGTACAATCTGACGTCGGTGTACCAAAAGCAGATTGCCCACAAGTACTTGGCTGTGACACACCTAATTCTAAACCTTCATTCCTCTCAGTGCAGGTCTCAGAGAGGACTGAAGGTCTAGTGGGGTTGGAAATCTCAGCTGATGAGGAGCAAGGAGAGGTCCTCTTTGTTCTTTGGTGTGGGTCTTTTAGATACGCTTGCCATTGAACTGCATGGCAGGTCAACATATGTCTGGTCAAGCATGTGGTACCCAAGCGGGAGATGTTTTGGCCACGCGAGATACGCTTGAGACATATGTTGCAAATAGCAGCTGTGCGATCTGATGCACTCGTCTCAAAAAAGGCCCACACCAAAGAACTTTTTGAATAACGCGCAGAGACTGCAGCGCCCTGCACATGTGGAGCTTTGGGGTGTGATGCAGTCAATGTGCTGCCCTTAGGCTGGCCCCTGGAGGGCATCCTGCCTCGTTGGTGATGTGCCGCCTCCTCCTCCTCTCTCCTATCAGGCACCCACGTTGAGTCAGTGACCTCATCATCCCCTCCCTCCTCATCACTGGAGCAAACCTGGCAGTATGCTGCAGCAGGGGGAGCATGACTGCCAGATTGCTGTCCTTCTTGGGCACCCCCTCTGTCCGTGCTCATGTTACTGCCTTCATCGAGCTCAGTATCATCATCAGAGCCTTCCAAACGATGGGCATCCTCCTGGAGCATGTACCCAACACTGTGGACAAACAGTTCGAGGGACTCCTCAGGAGGATATGGTGGGGCTAGGGAAGGAGTCACTGATGACATTGAGCCGAGGGAAGAGGCCGCTGCTTTGCCAGACAAAGTACCCTGGGCATGGGTGAGAGAGGATGAGGAGGATGAGGACGGCTTGGTCATCCACTCGACCAAGTCTTCCGCATGTTGCGGCTCAACACGGCCAGCTGCCGAAAAAAAGGCCAAGCGTGTCCCACGGCCACGTGCTGATGAGGATGCACCGTCTCCACGACCAGCACTAGACACAGAGCCTGTTTGCCCTCTCTTATTGGCTTGTGACTGTCTGCCTCTCCTTCTTGTCCTTCCAGACATACTAATGGCCTGTAGCTGCACAAAGCTGGGATATATATATATATATCTATATATATATAGATATATATATATAGATACTGATACTGCAGCTAGCAAAATCAACTGCCTGCCTGTAGTATGAGAACACCACCAACCTTCTACAGGTAGCTTTAGCTGAACACTGTGAGGTGGACGCACCCCACTAACTTGTAGGTTTAGCTGAACACTGTGAGCAGGACGCACCCCACTAACTTGTAGGTTTAGCTGAACACTGTGAGCAGGACGCACTGCACTAACTGTAAATAGTCTAGCTGCCTGACTGTGGTACTAATAGGATCAAAAGAACACCAGTAATTTTCTTCAGGTAGCTGTATATACTGTAACAAGACAAGCCTGCCTGTCAGTAAGAAGTTAACAGGAACGGATCTAGCTGAACACTGTGAGCAGGACGCACTGCACTAACTGTAAATAGTCTAGCTGCCTGACTGTGGTACTAATAGGATCAAAAGAACACTAGTAATTTTCTTCAGGTAGCTGTATATACTGTAACAAGACAAGCCTGCCTGTCAGTAACAAGTTAACAGGAACGTATCTAGCTGAACACTGTGAGCAGGACCCACTGCACTAACTGTAAATAGTCTAGCTGCCTGACTGTGGTACTAATAGGATCAAAAGAACACCAGTAATTTTCTTCAGGTAGCTGTATATACTGTAAAAAGACAAGCCTGCCTGTCAGTAAGAAGTTAACAGGAACAGATCTAGCTGAACACTGTGAGCAGGACGCACTGCACTAACTGTAAATAGTCTAGCTGCCTGACTGTGGTACTAATAGGATCAAAAGAACACCAGTAATTTTCTTCAGGTAGCTGT
Organism: Lithobates clamitans; assembly: GCA_037952925.1. NCBI lineage: Eukaryota > Metazoa > Chordata > Amphibia > Anura > Ranidae > Lithobates > Lithobates clamitans. The sequence goes on along the minus strand of JBBGZY010001546.1, from coordinate 2,358,915 downwards.
ATATACTGTAACAAGACAAGCCTGCCTGTCAGTAAGAAGTTAACAGGAACGGATCTAGCTGAACACTGTGAGCAGGACGCACTGCACTAACTGTAAATAGTCTAGCTGCCTGACTGTGGTACTAATAGGATCAAAAGAACACCAGTAATTTTCTTCATGTAGCTGTATATACTGTAACAAGACAAGCCTGCCTGTCAGTAAGAAGTTAACAGGAACGGATCTAGCTGAACACTGTGAGCAGGACGCACTGCACTAACTGTAAATAATCTAGCTGCCTGACTGTGGTACTAATAGGATCAAAAGAACACCAGTAATTTTCTTCAGGTAGCTGTATATACTGTAACAAGACAAGCCTGCCTGTCAGTAGGAAGATAACAGGAACGGATCTAGCTGAACACTGTGAGCAGGACGCACTGCACTAACTGTAAATCGTCTAGCTGCCTGACTGTGGTACTAATAGGATCAAAAGAACACCAGTAATTTTTTTCAGGTAGCTGTATATACTGTAACAAGACAAGCCTGCCTGTCAGTAGGAAGATAACAGGAATGGATCTAGCTAAACTGAATACAGTGTATATATATATATATATATATATATATATATATATATATACAACACCTGGGATGCATATATATATACACAATACACTGTAAGTGCAGCTAACTGACTGACTGTTCTGCCTAATCTATCTAACTCAAATCAAATGTCACTGTCTGTCTCTCTCTCTCTCTCTCTCTCTCTCTCAATGAACGCCAGAACACACACTACACAGGGCCGCCATGCAGGCGGCCTTATATAGTGTGGGGCGTGTACTAAATCCCCTGAACCATAATTGGCCAAAGCCTTGGCTTTGGCCAATTACGGCTCTCTGTTCAGGCAGCGCTGTGATTGGCCAAGCATGCGGGTCATAGTGCATGCTTGGCCAATCATCAGCCAGCAATGCACTGCGATGCCGCAGGGAATTATGGGCCGTGACGCGCCACACGAATTTGGCGCGAACGGCCCATATCGTTCGCAATTCGGCGAACGACTGAACAACCGATGTTCGAGTAAAACATGGGTTCGACTCGAACACGAAGCTCATCCCTACATATAAGCCTTCAAAATTGGCACTTTTGATTTTTTCAATTCGGGTCCCATAGACTTCAATGTGGTTCATTATTCTCTTCTGAACTTTTTCAAAGTTCGAAAGCTCTAACACAAACGTGCAATAACACACTGCAATATACTGCGGTAAATGTGCAGCAACACACTGCAATATACTGCGGTAAATGTTCAGCAACACACTGCGGTAAACGTGCACTAACGCACTGAAATATACTGCGGTAAACATGCAGCAACGCACTGCAATATACTGCGGTAAATGTGCAGCAACACACTGCAATATACTGCGGTAAACGTGCACTAATGCACTGAAATGTACTGCGGTAAACATGCAGCAACGCACTGCAATATACTGCGGTAAACGTGCACTCGCGCACTGAAATGTACTGCAGTAAACGTGCCTGTTCTATCTCTCTCTGCGCCGATATCACACTACAAATGGCCGCTATGGAAAGAATACTTTTATAGTGTGGGGTGGGCCTAAGAGCAATGAGCCAAGATTAGATGGAGTCATCATGACAGTGTCCAATCATGGCTCTGACAGTGCAAAGCTTTCATGGCTTCAGTCAATCAGGGCTTCCAATGCACTGTGTAGTGCTTGGTGGCTGTTCAGGGGGTAGAAACAAACTGTTGAACGCCCTGATAATTCGGGTGTTCATTGAATGGGCGAATAGCCAATGTTCAGCCCAAACTCATGCTCGGGCCGAACCATTCACACAACTCTATGCACCCAGAGACTGTCCTAGTCTACAAACTATATATTGTCCAGTAATGTAACTGAAACATACAAAGTTGGGTTGAGAACATAGCCGGGGCTTTTGACTGGGAGATCTCATCGATGGAGAACTGAAGACATAAAAGAAGCCAGCCAGGCTACACCTATAATAAAGTCCAATATTGGGTGAAATGACCCATTAATGAAATCCTTTAGGGCTGGCAACTTGTTTATTTTTGTTTCTTGGTGAAATTTTACTTTCTGTCTGTTATGTTTCTCCCCGCTCTGGTTTGTGGTTGGAGATCCGGAGATGGTTAGTATGAGGAAATCTCTCATATCAGAGAACATTTCCGGTTCTCATATAGTGAACAGCACAGAGCACACTTATCAACGGAGAGCAATGAAGAGGAACAATGAGATTGAGATGATGTCAGGTAATCTACATATAATAATCATTGGACTGGGACCAGTACCGGCATCACATGATACGTCACCTGAGACTGGGAGGAAGTTGGGAGTTTTGGTTTCAGTTTAATTCTTAGTTTTATCTGGTAAAGGTGACATTTAATTTGCTTATATTTTGACTTTTTTCTCATTGTATTCCTTATTTTAGACTCAGTGATGTCATCACTGGGTATCTGTGCTTCTCTATGCAATGCTGAAAGGTCATGGCTTGTGGGAGGGGATGGCAGGGTGCTGTACATGGCTATTAATTTATTGAATTAGTTAATTTATTTACAATGTTGGCACTTTTATTGCAGATTGTTATGCACAGGATACTTGATTGTTTTTCTTAACAATTTCTCACCCAGGTCAATTCTGGCATTAATCTCCTAAATGTACAAATGTATCATTTTTTTTTGCTAGAAAATTACTCAGAACCCCCAAACATTATATATATATATATATATATATATATATATATATATATATATATATATATATATATATATATATACATATATACACACATATACATATATATATATATATATATATATATATATATATATACATATATACACACATATACATATATATATATATATATACATATATATATATATATATATATATATATATATATATATATATATATATATATATACATACATACATACATACATACATATAGCCTTTAAAATGGGCACTTTTGAGTATTCCAGTTCAGGTCCCATAGACTTCAATGTGGTTCATTATTCTCTTCTGAACTTTTTCAAAGATCGAAAGCTCTAACACAAACGTGCAATAACACACTGCAATATACTGCGGTAACTGTGCAGCAACACACTGCGGTAAACGTGCACTAACGCACTGAAATATACTGCGGTAAACATGCAGCAAAGCACTGCAATATACTGTGGTAAACGTGCACTCACGCACTGAAATGTACTGCAGTAAACGTGCCTGTTCTATCTCTCTCTGCGCCGATATCACACTACAAATGGCCGCTATGGAAAGAATACTTTTATAGTGTGGGGTGGGCCTAAGAGCAATGAGCCAAGATTAGATGGAGTCATCATGACAGTGTCCAATCATGGCTCTGACAGTGCAAAGCTTTCATGGCTTCAGTCAATCAGGGCTTCCAATGCACTGTGTAGTGCTTGGTGGCTGTTCAGGGGGTAGAAACAAACTGTTGAACGCCCTGATAATTCGGGTGTTCATTGAATGGGCGAATAGCCAATGTTCAGCCCAAACTCATGCTCGGGCCAAACCATTCACACAACTCTATGCACTAATCTCCTAAATGTACAAATGTATCATTTTTTTTGCTAGAAGATTACTCAGAACCCCCAAACAAAACATTATATATATATATATATATATATATATATATATATATATATACATATATATATATATATATATACATATATATATATATACATATATATATACATATACATATATATAGCCTTTAAAATGGGCACTTTTGAGTATTCCAGTTCAGGTCCCATAGACTTCAATGGGGTTCAGTATCCTGTTCCGAACTTTTTTGGTGTTCGAAAGTTTTGCCCCAAACCGAACCGAGAGTAATATACTGATATACTGTGCAATATATATATATATATATATATATATATATATATATATATAAAATCTATGAAATATATACGGTATATATATATGTATGTATGTATATTAGCAGAGACCCTAGAGAATAAAATGGCGGTTGTCGCAATTGAAAAAAAATACTTTAAATGCAATAAAAACACAGTATTATTAGTATTATTATTATACAGGATTGTAGCCAATATGTAACCCATTTTTTTGTAAAATAGAAAAGATGATGTGACGCTGAGTAAATAGATACCTAACATGTCACGTTCGCGGAATGGCGACAAACGACAGCACTTAAAAATCCCCACAGGCTACGGTTTACAATTTTTTACAGGTTACATGTTTCGAGTTACAGAGGAGGTCTAGTGCTAGAATTATTGCTCTAATTCTAAAGTTCATGGCGACACCTCACATATGTGTGGTGCGAACGCCGTTTACATATGCAGCCGCAAACTACATGTGCGTTCGCTTCTGTATTCAAGCACGAGGGGACAGGGGTGCTTTCATTTCTTTTTTTTTCTTTTTTTATTTCTATTTTTATCTAATTATACTGTCCCTTTATTTATTGAACATTTTTTATCACTTTTATTCCTATTACAAGAAATGTAAACATCCCTTTGTGACGCTTGATTTTTTCTGATTTCTGGTGAGTTTAACCCCAAAGGGGCGAGTTTGTTCTCATGCGGTGACAAGCCTGGGTGTGTGGTATACGGATATAAGAACTTTTATCACCTATAAGGAATTTTATTCACTCACATAAACCACTTCATTGGACTTTTTTCACTTATATGAGGAATTATATAAGGGTGTGTCATATGATGATGGATTGACATGAGCGCAACCCATTTTAGTATGACATTGTTCCCCTGTAGAACCAAAATAAAAAAGAGAAATATTACCAATAAAAAGGGGAAGGAAAGAGGGAAGAAATCATATTCTATGTTAGTGTCACATGTTGTTATTTTTGTCAGACTTCTATTTCTTGCGGTAATCTCTGAACTTCCACAATTGAAGGTTTTAGAAGTATCATGGCAAAGTGCCAGAACTCTGACATAACTACCTAGGATGGTTAACCGGAGACCCAAGAAAGAGATGTGGCTTCTGCTGATAGATGTCTACAGATGGGCTGGGTTTCCATAATGGAAGTCAATCATTGGCTGTTATTGGAACGAATAATTTAAGATCCTAATACATTACTATCGTAATTAACTATTTACTGTATGTGCTGGAGATTCAATCCTATCTGCTTTGACTTGATGGAAACTTTCCACAAAATTAATAATAATTATATAGCAATATTAGACATTGTGTTCCTGGGTCTGTACACCTGCTCTACCCATTATGAGGGGTTCCCACCATCCATGTGCTGAGTTCCTGGGTCTGTACACCTGATGTGCCCATTATGAGTGTCCCCATCATCCCTGTGCTGATTTTCTGGGCCTGCACATTCGTTGTGCCCATTATGAGGGGTTCTCACCATTCCTCTGCTGAGTTCCTGGGTCTGCACACCTGCTCTGCCCATCATGAGGGGTTCCCCCATCCCTCTGCTGTGTTTGCAGGTCTGTACACCTGATGTGCCCATTATGAGAGTCCCCATCATCCCTGTGCTGAGTTTCTGGGTCTGCACATCCATTGTGCCCATTATGAGGGGTTCCCATCATCCCTTTGCTTAGTTCCCGGGTCTGTGCACCTGATGTACCCATTACGAGGGTTCCCATCATCTCTGTGCTGATGTTTTTGGTCTGTAAACCTGCTGTACCCATTATGAGGGGTTCCCATCATCCCTGTGCTGAGTTCCCGGGTCTGTGCACCTGCTTTGCCCATTATGAGGGGTTCCCATCATCCCTGTGCTGAATTTCTTCAGCTGTACACTTGTTCAGCGATCTGGGTTTTCATATCCGGATTGCTGGTAACAGCTTAATTTATAGCAGTCTGATACCGACAGGCTAGAAGAGTTTTTTGGCCATATTAGGCTTCCGTGGGCGGTCATGTGAGAGATCCGGGACGCTTGGCGCGCTTCCTAGGCTCTACGTCATGTTTGTTCTCTGCACATGCTCGGTATGAAGAGTAGAGCGGTGTATTATACCCGCTCTCTGACTGGCTATTCAGGTCACGTGCGAGGGTGATGCCCGACATGCCTGCGGACGTGACGGCATTCCCTCTGTGCACCTGATACGCTGACCGACACGTGACGGGGGCTGGTTTATAGCTAGCCGCTTATTGGCTGCCTTATTCAGCAATTTTTGTTAATCCTCTTAAGATTGGCTCCCCGGGCTGACAGGGCGGAACTTTTGTTCTGCACTGTCAGCAGAGGAGTACCTTTGACAATTAGCTGAACATATAGTTTATTTACTGGTATTAGAGAGATTTTCAGGCTGTTTTCATCTTTGGGCGATTTGTTCACACCTGCTATTACTCACCAGAGTGTTATTAAGTTAACCCATATGTTAATGAACAATTAATGAACATTATAGTGTGTTGTAAAGTCTAGTCAGGTGACTATATTCACCCAATCAAATGTCTGGTTTCTCACGCATTGTGATTGGTCCTTCCCAGATAATTTTAGTTATTTATATATATGGCAACTTGGAGTGGGTGGTCTATGCCCCTGTTGAAGACCCCTAGGTCAAAACGCGTCAGGCCCATATACCACTCTCCATGTTTCCCACTTGCTTTTATTTATCGTGATCACGTTTTTATGTTCTTATGGTTGTTTTTCCAATAAATGCCCTTTTTATCTGCACTATGTGGAGGCACATCTCTTTTCTCTTTCCATCCATTGTATGAGGTCTAGTGCCTCCAACTGCTCCACCAACGTCCTTTTGGCCCTCCTGATCCACGCTTGGGCCATCCATTGTGAGGACTCATCTCGCTGTCCCTGGAGATCTACACAGACTGCAACCCAGAGGATCGGAGCGTCCAGACTTTCCACTCCACGTCCTTGGTGACACACTGCGCATGTGATTCCCTGTCGCTGACATGGGAATCCATGGGATCTGGTAAGAGTCTCCCTGTTATGCACTACTTTATTGGTTTGTACTGCTGAGAGGTCAGTTTAGATGCAAGGTGACTTCTGACAACCATTGGAATACAACCTTCTTCTGGAGTACCCCCATTTCCTGTGTTGTGGGACATTCACATTCACTTATGGACTTTATGTTCCATTCACCCCTTGCCTGTTATTACTTTCCCAGCACCTATTCATCACTTTTTTAGTTTTGAATATATATTCACACTTATGCGCTGCATTTTTTCCTATGTTTGTACACTTGTTGTGCCCATTATGAGGATTTCCCACCATCCCTCTGCTGTGTTTCCAGGTCTGTACACCTGCTGTGCCCGTTATGAGGGTCCCCATCATCCCTGTGCTGAGTTTCTGGGCCTGCACATCAGTTGTGCCCATTAAGAGGGGTTCATTTTGTTTATTGAAAAATCTTACAAACAACTTATATACAATAAAATCGTAATAAATAAATAAAACATATTTACAAAATCCTATACAAAACAAAAAACAAAAAACAAGAACATAATAAATGGTGCAAACCAAATTGCACACAATATAATCCTTACGAGAGAGCCAGACTAAGGAACATCACCATCACCATGCATGTAGCCTTTTATCAAAAATATATTTGATCTGAAAATCTAAGGGAGTGAAACAAGAATACAAAGAAAGGCCGCACACCCCAAGATCAACAGGCAACAGATACAGAGTCCTGGTATCCCTCCACGCCCTTATCCAGGCCTCCTGCCGTCCCCTGTCTTTCTCAAGACCCTGAATCTTCCCAACCTCACCCAGAATGTCCTGCATCACCACTTTGACAGGGAGGATTTTACTCCGTAAGGATACCTGACACCGTGCACTCCACGTGAAATAACGGACTACTAGACTAACTAAAAAAAGTGTTTACAAATCTTAATCACGATGAGTCTGGAATGCCCCATACACCCACTCTGCATAACTCATATGGGGGGGGGGTATACTCAGAGCCCTCCCCACCCTCTTGTACACCTCTATATTAAAAGGTCACCGAAGTAGAAACTGATCCATGGACTCCACCACTCCTCCACACTCCACTCTCAGGCAGCCCCGATCACTCAAGAAAGAAACTTCAAGTTGCTGTCAGAAACCATGAATCAGACTGAGACAGAAAAGCAGTTAAATCACACTTGTTTAATAATGATTAAAAAAAAGGTAAACAGAGTAAACGTAGTCAAAACATAGCCAGAGTTCAGGAACCGGAACGCATAGTCACACAAGCCAAAACGTCAGGGAGCCAGAGATGAGCGTAGTAGAACATCAAGCAGGATCTGGAGCCAGAAGGAATGTCAGCCAAGCAAGTTTTTAACAGGAACACAGGAGAGCGTCTCAAGAGATGTGACCAAGGCAAAGGCAGAGATCATCTGGACTGGGCGACTTAAGTAGGCAAGACTGACAAGCAGGATATCATCAACAGGTGAGTCACTGTGGAGAGATAGGACCTGGCAATTAGCCAACAGCTGAGCGGCCAGCTTTGAGAAGGAAGGGCTGAGCCCAGCCCTGACAGCACCCTCTCCTCAATGACCCCTCCCCCTCGGAGGACCAGCAGGCTTTAGGGGAAAATGTCTATGGAAATCACAGAGGAGGACAGGGGCATGTACGTCCGAGGATGAGACCCAAGAGCATTCCTCTGGAACGTACCCTTTCCGATGCTCCAGGTACTGTATGCACCCACGGGACCAACAGGAGTCAACAATGGACTGTACTTTATACTCCACATGCTTCTCAACCTGTACAGGGTGAGGACGAGGCTCCGAGGTGGTAAAGCGGTTGCAAACCAAAGGTTTTAATAAGGAGACATGAAATACATTTCAAATATGCATATTAGAAGGAAGGTCTAATGCGTAAGCCACTGGGTTAATCCTGCAAAGAATACGGAAAGGCCCAATAATCTGAGGTGCGAACCTCAGGGAGGAAACACAAAGTCGGAGGATGCGAGATGACAGCCAGACCCTGTCCCCAACCTGGTAGGAAGGCGCAGGCAGGCATCTGCATTCAGCATGGAGTCTGTACCTATCATTAGCATGTTGAAAAGCCTCCTGGACTTGTGCTCAAGTGGAACGAAGACCACGGAGATGCTCCTCTAATGCAGGAATACTCTGCGGAACAAATGAGTCAGGCAACATGGAAGGTTGGAAACCATGGTTCGCCATAAACGGGGACAATCGGGAAGTAGAATTCAAGGCACTATTGTGAGAAAACTCTGTCCATGGTAAGAGGTCTGACTAGTTGTTAGGATGGTCAGAAATATAGCAATGTAGGAATCGCTCCAAGGCTTGAATCGCTTGTTCTGTGGCCCCATTAGAATGCAGGTGATATGCAGAGGAGAAAGCAAGCTGAATTCCCAACTGTGCACAAAAGGCTCGCCAGAACCGGGACACAAACTGAGTAGCCATGTCCAAGACAATCACCTTGGGTAGCCCATGTAAGCGAAAGATCTCCCGAGCAAAAATCGAAGCCAGTTCCTTAGAAGCGGGCAACTTCTTAAGTGGAATACAATGGGACATTTTCGAGAACCGGTCAACCACCATAAGGATAATTGTGTTGCCCTGGGGGTTGGGTAACTCCACAATGAAATCCATAGACAGGTGGGTCCAGGGCCTCTCTCCATTGGGTATGGGTTGTAGGAGGCCCACTGGAAGGTGTCATGGAGACTTATGCCCCGTACACACGGTCGGACATTGATCGGACATTCCAACAACAAAATCCTAGGATTTTTTCCAACGGATGTTGGCTCAAACTTGTTTTGTGTACACACGGTCGCACAAAATTGTCGGGATTTCCAATCGCCAAGAACGCGGTGAGGTCAACCACGTACAACTAGACTAGAAAAGGCCATTTCAGAACCAAGTGCCCCTTTGGGCTCCTTTTGCTAATCTCGTGTTAGTAAAAGTTTGGTTAGAGATGATTCGCGCTTTTTCAGACTCGTGGCTTTCAGATCGTTTTTCAGTTTGTGCTTGTGGGTTTGTATCTGCTCTTCAGTGCATGCAAGAAAGCTACACGTGACTCAGTCATTGTGTTCTTGTTCGTTCGTTACTGTTTTTCAGGTCGCTCTTCACAGGCCTTGCTGTTCTTTAGTGCGTTCTGTGCGTTTTCTAGCCATGTTGCGTATACGTACTCCTCGTAGAGTTCGTGCTGTGCGGGGGCTTGGTGTTGGGGTCCAGACCTTGACACAAGTCCAGTCCATGAACAGGGTGGGGAGGAGTTCATGGACCAAGAATTGGTTGCTTCAGCGTGACCAGTTCTGTCATATGCCTTTGCTCCGTAAGATCCGTGAGAATAATCATGATGATTTCAGGAACTTTCTCCGGATGATGGACCCCGTATTTCACTGTTTGTTGGCTTCGCTGACCCCCTATATCAGCAGGCAGGATACCTGCATGAGGCAAGCCATCACTCCAGAGCAGAGGCTCCTCTCTACCCTGCGGTACTTGGCGACAGGGAGAAGCCTGTAGGACTTGAAGTTCTCGACAGGCATCTCCCCCCAGGCTCTGGGGATCATTATCCCAGAGACCTATTCTGCCATCATACAGGTCCTGCAGAAGGAGTATATGAAGGTAAGATTTTTATCCTTTAACCACTTGCCGACCGCCTATTGCAGATATACTGCGGCAGAATGGCATGGGCAGGCAGAATCACGTACCCGTACGTGATCTGCCTCCTGCGGGCGGGGGTCCGATCAGACCCCCCCCCGGTGCCAGCGGCAGTCGGCATTTAACTGGGAGCGTCGGGAGGTGAGGGGGAGACCATCCGATCGTGGCCCCCCCCCTCGCGATCGCTCCCAGCCAATGGGAATCCTCCTCTGCCTGTGTGTAGTTTCACACAGGCAGAGGATGTGATGCCATCTCTCCTCGGCTTGGCAGTTTCCGTCCCAGCGCCGAGGAGAGAAGACAAGTAAGTGCACACAACACAAACACACACAGTAGAACATGCCAGGCATACTTTACACCCCAGATCCCCCCAGATCGCCCTCCGATCCCCCCCCAATCACCCCCCCCTGTCACAAACTGACACCAGCAATATTTTTTTTTTTTCTGATTACTGTATTGGTGTCAGTTTGTGACAGTTACAGTGTTAGGGCAGTGAGTATTACCCCCCTTTAGGTCTAGGGTACCCCCCTAACCCCCCCTAATAAAGTTTTAACCCCTTGATCACCCCCTGTCACCAGTGTCACTAAGTGATCATTTTTCTGATCGCTGTATTAGTGTCGCTGGTGACGCTAGTTAGGGACGTAAATATTTAGGTTCGCCGTCAGCGTTTTATAGCGACAGGGACCCCCATATACTATCTAATAAATGTTTTAACCCCTTGCTTGCCCCCTAGTTAACCCTTTCACCACTGATCACCGTATAACCATTACGGGTGACGCTGGTTAGTTCGTTTATTTTTTATAGTGTCAGGGCACCCGCCGTTTATTACCGAATAAAGGTTTAGCCCCCTGATCGCCCGGCGGTGATATGCGTCGCCCCAGGCAGCGTCAGATTAGCGCCAGTACCGCTAACACCCACGCACGCAGCATACGCCTCCCTTAGTGGTATAGTATCTGTACGGATCAATATCTGATCCGATCAGATCTATACTAGTGTCCCCAGCAGTTTAGGGTTCCCAAAAACGCAGTGTTAGCGGGATCAGCCCAGATACCCGCTAGCACCTGCGTTTTGCCCCTCCGCCCGGCCCAGCCCAGCCCACCCAAGTGCAGTATCAATCGATCACTGTCACTTACAAAACACTAAACGCATAACTGCAGCGTTCGCAGAGTCAGGCCTGATCCCTACGATCGCTAACAGTTATCTTGGTAGCGTTTTGGTGAACTGGCAAGCACCAGCCTCAGGCAGCGTCAGGTTAGCGCCAGTACCGCTAACACCCACGCACCCACCGTACACCTCCCTTAGTGGTATAGTATCTGATCGGATCAATATCTGATCCGATCAGATCTATACTAGCGTCCCCAGCAGTTTAGGGTTCCCACAAATGCAGTGTTAGCGGGATCAGCCAAGATACCTGCTAGCACCTGCGTTTTGCCCCTCCGCCCGGCCCAGCCCACCCAAGTGCAGTTTCGATCGATCACTGACACTTACAAAACACTAAACGCATAACTGCAGTGTTCGCAGAGTCAGGCCTGATCCCTGCGATCGCTAACAGTTTTTTGGTAGTGTTTTGGTGAACTGGCAAGCACCAGCGGCCTAGTACACCCCGGTCGTAGTCAAACCAGCACTGCAGTAATACTTGGTGACGTGACGAGTCCCATAAGTGCAGTTCAAGCTGGTGAGGTGGCAAGCACAAGTAGTGTCCCGCTGCCACCAAGAAGAAGACAAACAGGCCCGTCGTGCCCATAGTGCCCTTCCTGCTACATTCGCCAATCCTAATTGGGAACCCACCGCTTCTGCAGTGCCCGTACTTCCCCCATTCACATCCCCAACCAAATGCAGTCGGCTGCATGAGAGGCATTTTCTTTATGTCCTCCCGAGTACCCCTACCCAGCGAACCCCCCCAAAAAAGATGTTGTGTCTGCAGCAAGCGCGGATATAGGCGTGACACCCGCTATTATTGTCCCTCCTGTCCTGACAATCCTGGTCTTTGCATTGGTGAATGTTTTGAACGCTACCATTCACTAGTTGAGTATTAGCGTAGGGTACAGCATTCCACAGACTAGGCACACTTTCACAGGGTCTCCCAAGATGCCATCGCATTTTGAGAGACCCGAACCTGGAACCGGTTACCGTTATAAAAGTTAGTTACAAAAAAAAGTGTAAAAAAAAAAAAAAACACATACAAAAATATAAAATAAAAAAAAAAATAGTTGGCGTTTTATTGTTCTCTCTCTCTCTCTATTGTTCTGCTCTTTTTTACTGTATTCTATTCTGCAATGTTTTATTGTTATTATGTTTTATCATGTTTGCTTTTCAGGTATGCAATTTTTTATACCTTACCGTTTACTGTGCTTTATTGTTAACCATTTTTTTGTCTTCAGGTACGCCATTCACGACTTTGAGTGGTTATACCAGAATGATGCCTGCAGGTTTAGGTATCATCTTGGTATCATTCAACTTTGTGCAAAAAAAAAAAAAAAAATTGTCACTTTCCCGCAACTTGTGTCAAAATATTAAACATTCCATGGACTCAGCATGCCTCAAAGCAAATAGCTTGGGGTGTCTACTTTCCAAAATGGGGTCATTTGGGGGGGTTTATGCCATCTGGGCATTTTATGGCCTTCAAAACTGTGATAGGTAGTGAGGAGTAAAATCAAAAATGTACGCCCTTAGAAATCCTGAAGGCAGTGATTGGTTTTCGGGGTCCCGTACGCGGCTAGGCTCCCAAAAAGTCCCACACATGTGGTATCCCCATACTCAGGAGAAGCAGCTAAATGTATTTTGGGGTGCAATTCCACATATGCCCATGGCCTGTGTGAGCAATATATCATTTAGTGACAACTTTTTGTAATTTTTTTTTTTTTGTCATTATTCAATCACTTGGGACAAAAAATGAATATTCAATGGGCTCAACATGCCTCTCAGCAAATTCCTTGGGGTGTCTACTTTCCAAAATGGGGTCATTTGTGGGGGTTTTGTACTGCCCTGCCATTTTAGCACCTCAAGAAACGACATAGGCAGTCATAAATTAAAGGCTGTGTAAATTCCAGAAAATGTACCCTAGTTTGTAGGCGCTATAACTTTTGCGCAAACCAATAAATATACACTTATTGACATTTTTTTTTACCAAAGACATGTGGCCGAATACATTTTGGCCTAAATGTATATAAACCAAGTGGACTGCGCTAGCAACTAAATGTGTAAAAATATATATAAACAAAGAAAACACAAGACACCAAAAGTATTGGTGAAGTGACACGTGAGTAAAGATATGGATGTGTCAGAGAACTGGACCTGCAGCTCGTGCATCTGAGCCAGCACTCAATGTGCATGCACTACGCCGCAGCACCAGAGCTCCAAGACCCTCCACAGAAACAATATCAATTGGTGTAAAACTGGCAGGATCATGGGACGATGCACTACTAGAACAGATGCATCTATCAAACCTCAGAAATTAGCATACAATAGTATAAACAAAAATATAAATATATAAATAAAGCATAACAATTGTGCAAAAAATAGGATAGCATGGAGCAAACCACTCAGCACATTCCAGATAGCACAAAGAGACCATAAAATGTCATCTACAATATAGATGCTCCTTCAAGGGGCAAACAATGACATGATGAACGGGCTTCAAACTTTTTCATCTTGGGCCAATGGTGTAGTGATGTAAAAAGGATTGCTCATAAAGCCATGGAAGCACACGTTCCACCGAAGGAGAGAAGAGAAGTATATAGCATAAAACCTTTTAAAACCAAAGGTCACCTGCGCATAAATGCGCTACTCACGGGACCAATAAGGAAAGCAGGCATTCAGATATTTCGGTCGGTTCGCCGCTCATGGCGTGCGTTCCACCGCCAGGAAGTGATGTCACTGGTACAGGCCAAAAGAACGTGAACAGGATGTTGACGTATGACTAAAATTGAGTTTGTTGGATTTTTTTTAGAACAAAAAGTAGAAAATATCATTTTTTTTCAAAATTTTCGGTCTTTTTCCATGTATAGCGCAAAAAATAAAAACGGTAGAGGTAATCAAATACCATCAAAAGAAAGCTCTGTTTGTGGGAAGAAAAGGACGCAAATTTCGTTTGGGTACAGCATTGCATGACCGCGCAATTAGCAGTTAAAGTGACACAGTGCCAAATTGTAAAAAGTGTTCTGGTCAGGAAGGGGGTAAAACCTTCCGGGGCTGAAGTGGTTAATATCACATTTTATTGTATATAATGTTTGCTAATATATTGTATTTCTTTCCTCATCCCCTAATTACCATGATTGTAATATGCTGTGAATGCCCCCTTTGTCCTCATGCATGCTTGAATTTTATGTAAATTTATGTAAATTTTTTTTGTCCTTCATACATATTTGCCTTCACTTACCTCCCCAGCATGGTCGCCTGCCCCTATATTCACCTCATGTAGTCACTTAACAATGTATTTTCTCAGCTCCATAGTAGTGCTTTACCCCAAACAACCCCTAAAATGTTTAGAAATGTGATTTGTGCTTTAAATTCAGGCAGAGTGCCAGAGGCTTGTTTTTGTGGTGTCCCCAAATCATTTTTAACCCTCCCTCCCCCCAACTGCTAAGTCAGCTGATACCAATTCTCTATCTATCCTCAATCATCTATCTGCTGAATTTGCCAAACCCATACACACTATACCCATCTCTTTTGTGGTCAGATTTACTGATGAATTCCCCAAAGCATGTAGTGCAAGGGCCTGCCTGTATACTTTCAAATGGTACTGTTTAAAGTTTTTGTATACTATTATTATCTTGATAGGTAATAGCAGAATGTCCAAATGTGCTCAAATGTGTACAGTGTGTATTTATATCTTTGTATTATGACACTTCTTACCTGTCCAGTGGGCTGCCAATAGTGTAACTAAGGAGGGGCTGTTCCAAGTAATACCCATTATTTAGGCATTCATCTCTCAATGAAGTAGAGAGGGTTACCTGTCCAAGATTCCTCCCCTATAATGTTAGAAATGGCCCATGAGGGGGGGGGGATATGATATGTGTACCTTATACTTTGGTGTTGTAAAATTCCCCTTAATAAATGTTATCTGGATGCTGGCCAAGAATGGTTGTGTCTAATCTGCTTTCCATGTTTATGTGCAAAAATACTATTTTTTTTTGTTTTCTTCAACAGTTTCCTTCCACGCCACAGGAATGGCAGACTGTGGCCTCCCACTTTGCCCAGCGGTGGGACTTTCCTAACTGTGGAGGGGCAATTGATGGGAAACATGTCCACATTGTCCCACCACCCAACTCGGGGTCATACTATTATAATTACAAGGGGTTCAATAGTATTGTGATGTTGGCTAATTACGAGTTCCTGTATGTGGACGTGGGGAAGAATGGCCGGATGTCCGATGGTGGAGTCATCGCCCAGACGGAGTTTTACAGGCATCTCCAGAATGGCAGCTTGGACTTGCCACCTCCAGAAGAGAATGTGGAAGGACTCCCATTCGTCTTCGTTGCGGATGAAGCATTTGCGCTGGGGGACCATCTTATGCGGCCATTCCCGATGAGGACCCTCACCCCGGAACAGAGGGTTTTTAATTACTGGCTGGCCAGAGCCAGAAGAGTGGTGGAGAACACATTTGGAATCATGGCCAGCTGGTTCCGCCTATTTCTTACACCCATCCATATGGCGGAGTATAAACTGAATCATATAATCCTGGTGTGCTGTGTTCTACATAACTTTTTACGGCAACATTTGGCCAACTATGCTGGCTCAGTTGGGCCTGAGGCCGGAATTATAAATGAAACAACCCTGACGGCTCTTGAAAGTGGCCGTCCTGGCTTGCCCTCCCTGAGTGCCCGTGATGTCCGGTTAAGATACCTTGAGTTCTTTGCGGGTAGGGGGGCCATCAATATGCCAGACAATTTGTGAAACCTTGATCCGATAAAAAAAAAATACGCAAATCTTTGGTGACATTTACTGCTTGTGTTTGTTTTAGCTGACCCTGACAGAAATGTGGTGAGTCCAGAAAATGGCGTGATTGTGTAACCTTATACAAAGCACTGTTGGGTGTTATTTACTAAAGGCAAAGACACTTTGCACTACAAGTGCACTTGAAACTGCACTGAAACTGCACTTGTAGTGCAAAGAGGATTTGCCCTTAGGAAATAACCCCTTATTGTCACAGAAAGCAGCAATTACATCACCACAAAAGTGTTGTAACCTTGAGACAATAATCCACACATTCTTGATTAACAATCTTTTTAATACCTGCACAATTACGTGCATGTTTGTTGTATAACAATTTTTGGGGTGGCATTATCAAAAATCTAAATGTCCATTTAAGATAAAACAGGCATGTTTCAAACCAACAAGAAAGACACAAATCTAGAACTTACAAAGTTCACAATTAGGTAGAACTTGAAGGCAATATCAGACATGAGTATTTAGGAACTGTGTTTGATATTGCGTTCAGATGGGGTGAAGTCACCCCAGGAAAAGCCAAATTGGGAAGATGCACACCAATTTAAGAAGTTCAACATGTGCTAGCTGCCATCACGGGGGATCGAGGGATGTGTTTTGGGGGAGAAAACCCTTCCTCTCAGCTACTTTATTATTGAGGAAGGGGTTGCACCCCCAAAACGCGTCCATTGATCTCCCGTGATGGCAGATAGCACATGTTGACACACTGTGTGCATCCTCCAAATTTGGCTTTTTGAAAAATCGCTAAAACATTTGGAACATTGTAGCACACAAAAAAACAAAGTGATTTGGAGGGGTTTTAAACTCTACCCAAAACATCAATGATGTTCCTATTTTTTTGAATAACATCATTGATGTTTTTCTTGAGGTTTTCCAATGCTAAATTACACCCCATGATCTCCCGGATCAGGATCTGTGCACTTTCTGATGTGAAAGGATCTGGATCCACAACATCACGATCACCTAAAAAGAGAGAAACCAAACAAAAACAGGTATTAAAAATATGCCTGCATCCATCTCTTACCTGAGCCTGTGGTTGCAGACACTCACCTGTTGTGGTGACTAGTTCCACCACGTCTTCTTCCTCCTCCTGCTCTTCTTGTGTTGGGGGTATTTCCCCTTCTTCCAGAGGGGGGGGCTCTGGTCTCCTTGGATGAGGGGTGTCCTCCGAGTCTTTTATCCCCTATGTAAAACAAAAATGGTATACTTAGCACACAGATATTTGAGGGAAGAACTATAAAGATGAAACATTGCTTGGAAGTGGGGTACAATTGTCTATTTTGGCAGAGTTCCAAGATTTCGAATTTTATTGTCCTTTGTCAAGCTTCAATACTTTACCGGTCTTGTACAAGCTTCACAGATGGAGACACCCCTATAGTATACACTGGAGCACCTGTGTGGGCCCCCTAATAAAAATGGTGTTCTTGTCTCCCACACTAGTGCTCCAGTGTCCAGATGTGAAAACAACTGCTCAGTGTCCTCTCCTTACACAGAATCTAGTTTGCATTTCATTCTAGTAACAAACCCATCTACACAACCAAATTGATTTCATACAAGTAGTCCCTAAAAAATGTGGGCAAATGCATATGGCCAAAACAATGGTGTTTTATAGGCCGAAAGAAAAATGTTTGATACGAACGAATAATGTGCCCATGAACATGAAAGTTACCATTTTAAAATGTACAACACTTTTAACAAAAGCACATGGAGCAGCACGAACGTAATAAAGACAAAAAGAATAGGAACACAGCACAACTACTTACTTTTTTGCAGCACTCTCCGGATCTTTCTGTACTGCTCATGTTCTCATAATTTGAGGTCCGACCACCGCTTCCTGAGCTGATCTTTTGATCATCGTACCCCGAAATTCCGGTGCAGACTTTTGACCACTTTCGCCATGATCTTGGCCTTTCTGATATTGGGGTTGGGGTAAGGTCCATACTTCCCATCATAGTCTGCCTTCTTCAGGATGTCCACCATCTCCAACACCCCCCCAAAGGACATATTTGAGACCTTAAATCGTCTCCTTCTGGATCGGGACGTTTCCGGATCCTGGCTTTCCTCCCCCTCCTCCTCGTTGCTATAATTAGCATGCACCTGCTGTGTCTCCACCATGTGCTCTTCCCCCACTGCGGCGGACGAAAAGGGGAGGGGAATCGACTAGAAAGAACGTCAGGGGCGGGTGGAGTTACACGCATGCGCAGTGTGTATAAAGCGTAACACGCGCACGTATTACGTACGATCTGTGAGCGGAGGAAGGAGAATCGGAGGCGCTGATCGTGATAACGAAGGTAAGGGACAAACTTTGGCCTATACTGCTTCTAGATTGAGGCCTATATTGTAACAAGATTAGGAGAGTTTTGCCTGACATTACGATTTGTCTTGTGTTGTGTCTTGCAGTGCAAATGGATATCTTTAACCACTTGCTTACTGGGCACTTAAACCCCCCTCCTGTCCAGACCAATTTTCAGCTTTCAGCGCTGTCGCACTTTGAATGACAATTGCGCGGTCATACAACACGGTACCCAAATGAAATTTTTATCATTTTTTCCCCACAAATAGAGCTTTCTTTTGATGGTATTTGATCACCTCTACGGTTTTTATTTTTTTGTTAAAAAAAATGAAAAAGACAGAATTTTTAAAAAAAAATTATATTTTTTTAATATTTTGTTATCAATTTTTGCAAACAGTTAATTTTTCTCCTTCGTTGATGTACGCTGATTAGGCTGCACTGATGGACACTGATAGGTGGCAGTGATGGGCACTGATGGGTGGCGGTTATGGGCACTGATGGGTGGCAGTGTTGGGCACTGATTGATGGCAGCGCTGCTAGGTGGCACTAATAGGTGGCACTTGTGGGCATTGATAGGTGGCACTTGTGGGCATTGATAGGTGGCACTTGTGGGCTTTAATAGGTGGCACTTGTGGGCACTGTGGGCACTGGCAGATGGCACTTGGAGGCACAGATGAGGCATCTGTGCCTCCTTCCTCTTCGGGACCGATGTCCCTTTGACATAAGCCGGTGATCGGCTTTTTTTTCCTCCTCACGCTGTCAGCGTGAGGAGAAAACGAGACCGATCACCGAGCTTTTGTTTACATCATGTGACCAGCTGTCATTGGCTGACAGCTGATCACATGGTAAGGGGCCGGGACCGGCCCCTTACTCGGATCTGTGATCATCCGAGTCTCTGTGACTCGGTGATCACAGCGCGCACACCGCGCGCCCTGCAGGGTGCGCATGGTGCGCGTGCATAGGGGAGGACGTCATATGACGTCCTCCCGGAGATTGAGGTCCACGCTGTAGCCGTCATTCGGCTATGGCCCGGACCTCAAGTGGTTAAAGATACCGACTTTATGGCAATCTTCATTGACATGTTTAGGGAGCTGCCTTGTCTGTGGGAGATAAACCACCCGGAATATAAGAACCAAACAAAGAGGAAGGCAGCGCTGGATCAATTGCTGGAATTTGTGAAGATGGTGATCCCCACGGCAGACATCACCTATTTGAAGATCCTAATTGGTGGCCTGAGGAGCACATATCTAAGGGAGCGCAAGAAAGTCCAGGATTCGCAGAGATCCGGAGGAGCAGATGACATCTATGTCCCCAGACTGTGGTACTATGACAGGCTGCATTTTCTGGCAGGTCAGACTGAACCCAGGTCATCACTCTCCAGTCTTCCTTCCACGCTT
This sequence comes from Lithobates clamitans, assembly GCA_037952925.1. Taxonomy (NCBI): domain Eukaryota; kingdom Metazoa; phylum Chordata; class Amphibia; order Anura; family Ranidae; genus Lithobates; species Lithobates clamitans. Next base: position 2,338,768 of record JBBGZY010001546.1, on the reverse strand, counting down.
CCTTCCCCCCCAGCTGAGGCTTCTGACGCCCAACCTGGGCCTTCCAGGCAGCAACATGTGGAGGAGCCCAGCTTGAGCTAGGTATAGCATTCCTCTAAATATTTCTGCTTGTCCAATCAATGATGTTAACTAGATGTTAGTTTGGAGTACTAATTTATGATTGTGATTGATGAAGCAAAAACTAAAACCATGTCCCTTTTTCATACACAGGGAAGTCTCAGCCAGAAGGTGGCCGGGCTGAGCAGGCTGCCTGATATGCAGGTCCCTCCCTTACACCCGCAAAGAGAAAGTGGCAGGAAGAGGAGTACCCTGGAGGAGGCTGCCATAGGCCTCATTTGGAAGGCTACAGAGGCCCTGAGAGCCCCCCACACTGGGGAGGAGGTCTTTGCTGGCATAATTGCCTGTAAATGCAGTGGATGGAGGAGGGCCAACAACAACATGTGTGAGTCATTAATTTTGGAAGCTCTCAATAAGGGGTTGAGGGGCCAAATAACATCTGCTACCCACATTTGTGACCTCACACATGGTCCTCCTCCTCCAGGTCCTACTACTCCTCCTCCTCCAGGTCCTACTAGTTCTCCTCCTCCTCCAGGTCCTACTCCTCCTCCTGCCACATCTCCAACAGCAGAGCCACAGCCAGAAAGGAAGCATGGAAGGAAGACCAGAAAGTGATGACCCTGGATCCAGTCTGGTCTGGCAAAAGATGCAGCCTCTTGTGGTACCACAGCCTGGAGACACAGATGTCATCTGCTGCTTTCCAGATCTCTGGGACTTCTGTACCAGACTGCACTCCCTTACATATGGACTCCTCAGGCCACCAATTTTGATGTTCAAGAATTGATGTCTGCCCTGGGGGGCCAAGGCTTTGCCAATTTCTGCTGTTTCTCCAGCGTTGCCTCCCTCTTTTTTTTGTTCTGAGTCTTTAATAAAGGATTTTTGGTTTCAATTATACTCTCCTATGTGTTTTTTACTTCAAAAAGGACAGTTTGTTTGTGAGGATTCAGGTACATTTCTAAAGTACAATGTGAAATTAACAAGGGACACCAACACCAAATAACCTCCTTGAGATTAAATAATACAAGATATCAATGGTGTTGTGGTAACTTGACACACAAAACACACACAAAAATATTCTGGAGTAAAACTAAAAATAAAATAAAACAAAGATCAGCCTTGGAAAAAATACAAACCTAAAAAATAAAAAATAAATTCTGCCTTTAAAAAAAAAAAAAAAAAAAAAAAAACACAAAAATATTTTTTTCAGATGTGACAAATCAAAATATATTAAGGGAATCCTGATAAATAATAAAGAAAGAAGTTTGTGAGAAGTCTGTGTGAATAGGAGCAGCAAAACTACTTCATTCTTCTCACATTATAAAGAAGAAGAGAGTGCGCTGTATTAAACCATTTTTAACATTGCACTGTGACGAAAGTGTTGTATCCATTGCGAACGCTAAGTTTACCAGACAGAGCTGTTCCGTCTCTGAATTTCTTCTGAGCATGTGTGGCACTTTGTGCGTCGGAACAGGCCACACGCTGTCGGAATTGACGCGATCGGATTTTGTTGTCAGAAAATTTTATAGCCTGCTCTCAAACTTTGTGTGTCGGAAAATCCGATGGAAAATGTCCGATGGAGCCCACACACGGTCGGAATTTCCGACAACATGCTCCGATCGGACATTTTCCATCGGAAAATCCGACCGTGTGTACGGGGCATTACTCTGAGCACACACGGAACAGGCAGCTACGAAGGCGGTGACATCAGCACATAGACTAGGCTACCAGAATTGATGGGAAATGGCTCAAAAGAGTGGATTCTTCCCAGGGTGGCCAACAGCCTTGGGAGAATGGTAAGTCTGGAGCACGGCAGTACGGAGACTCTCTGGGACAAAGCAGCAGTCCCAAGGCATCTCAGGAGGAGCATGGACCTGAGCAGCAAGAATGTTATCACCCAAAGGAGAAGTGAGACTGGTGCGCACCATAACCAGAATACGACCAGGAAGAATCACAGGAACAGGAACCGACTATATCTTGGAAGTGGAGGAAAATTGTCGCGACAAAGCGTCAGCCCTTATATTCTTAGTACCGGGTAAGAATGAGACAATGTAAGTTAAACTAGACAAGAAAAAAGCCCATTGCGCCCTTCTGGGAGAGAGGCGTTTAACCTCAGACAAGAATGTGAGATTCTTATGGTCAGTAAGAATTTGAACCGACACAGTGGTGCCTTCGAGGAGATGTCTCCATTCTTTCAGGGCTAAAATTATCGCTAACAGCTCTCTGTCAACAATCTCGTAATTGCACTCCGCAGCTGACAATTTCTTAGAAAAGTAGCCACAAGGATGCATAGCGTTCTCAGAGGTAGGACGTTGCGACAGAAGGGCACCAACTCCAGTCTCAGAAGCATCAAACTCAAGGATAAAAGGTAACGTAGGATAAGGATGTGCCAACACAAGAGCAGAAACAAAGGCAGCTTTGAGACTCTCAAAGGCCTTAATGGACTCCGGAGACCAACTCTGTGAGTTACCGTTCCCTCTGGTCATATCAGTCAGGGGCTTGACCAGAGACGAGAAGTTATGAATAAACTTCTGATAATAGTTGGCAAAGGCAAGAAAACACTGCAGAGGATGTAAACCCATTGGTCGGGGCCACTGTAGGACTGCTGAAAGTTTCTCTGAGTCCATTGAAAAACCAGCAGTGGAAATGACATAACCTAGCAATTTAACCTGTTCACGATGGAATTCGCACCTCTCCAATTTACAATAGAGATTGTTCTCTCTGAGTTTCTGAAGCACATGACAGACATCTGTGTGGTGGCTCTCCAGGGACTTTGAAAATATGAGGATATCGTCGAGATAAACCATCACACATAACTGCAACAAATCTCGGGTGGGCATCGTTAATTAATTCCTGGAAAACTGCCAGGGCGTTACAAAAGCCAAAAGGCATTACAAGGTACTCATAATGGCCTGTTCTGGTATTAAATGTAATTTTCCAGTCGTCGCCCTCCTTAATCATCACGAGATTGTATGCCCCTCTCAAACCAAGTTTCGTGAAAACCATTGCTCCCTTGAGGCGGTAAAATAACTCCGTAATCAACAGAAACGGATAGGCATTCTTAATTGTGAAATGATTGAGACCCCTATAATCAATACAAGGTCTCAGTTCACCACTCCTCTTCTTCACAAAGAAGAAACCAGCACCAGCAGGAGGAAACCTCGAGAAAGTGCGTTTGCAACTTACTACTCCATGGCCTTATCCTCCAAGACCGACAAACACAAAAAGGAAAAGGTCTGGTGTCACCCACAAACCACATCCATCCCAATATATGCAACAAAAAACAGGAAATCGCCCCGGGACTTTAAATGAGGTGAATGCGGTTAGCCAATTGACAGAGTAAATGCAGTCTCAAAATTTATTAAAAGAGTTATGCAAACAAACATGAATCATAGCCAAACCACTGAAATGATACATACAGTAGAAAATGTCATTACACGTACCACGATATTAAATGTAAATTGCAGAGTACACAGGCATAAAAAGTATCTCAACGCATTTTGCAAGACCATGCTCGCTTGATCAGGGGTAGATGCGTGTGTAGTAAATCTGTAGGGGGTATAATGAACCAAATAAGTATCAACACAGACATGGTATCATGACAAATAGTCAAGATGGTCAAAAAACGAATGGTCCTATATATATATATCCAAGACCGACAAAGGGTAAACCCGGCCATGAGAGGGGTATGGTACAAGGTTGAAGGTCAATTGCGCAATCATACGACTGGTGTGGAGGAAAACTACCGGCTTGACCTTTGTCAAAGACATCACTAAAATCGCGGTACACCTCTGGCAGGGAGGAGAGTGAAGAGGTGCTCAGGACCTTGGCTACCTTCTGGAAGCATGTCTTACTGCATTGTGGTGACCAGGAGAGAACCTCAGCAGGAGCCAATCAAAAGAGGGGTTGTGCCTCTGTAACCAAGGATAACCAATAACCAGCGGAAACTTATGTGAGGAAATAAATTGGAATTGGATTATGTCATGGTGAAGAGCCCCTATGGCCATGGACAATGGAACAGTCTCATGAGTCACATTGGCAGGCTGTAGAGGTCATCTGTCAAGTGCCTCAGTGGCAAGTGGAGTGTCGAGTGCTTCGATACAAAGGCAACATCAATGAACAGGCCTGCAGCCCCAGAGTTGATTAGAGCCTGTATCACGACAGGCGACTCAGCCCAAGAAAGGGTAACCGTAACCAAGGGCTGAATAATTGGGGGCGAAACAATGCCACCTAAGGTCTGTCCGTGATAGGACCTCAAGTTGGGGCGTTCCCCGGATGGGTAGGACAAGAATTTAAAAAGTGACCTGGCTGGTCACAATAAAGGCACAATCTCTCCCTACTCCTAAGGGTTCTCTCATCCGCAGAGAGACGCGTGAAGCCCAAGTGCATCAGTTCATCTTCACAGACCGACTTGGTACCAGGAGGCATGGGAGGTGAGGGAGGCAAGGGTGGGACTGCAAAATTCGGAGACAAAAGTACAGGAGGCTTCTGCAAGCGTCCTTATTCTGAGTCTGGAGTCAATGAGGAGAGAAAATGTCATCAACCTCTCCAGCTCAGTGGGTATATCTCGGGCTGCTATCTCATCCTTGATGGTATCCAAGAGACCATGAGAAAAAGCAACAAAGAGGGCCTCATTTTTCCAAGAAACCTCTGCTGTCAGAGTACAGAATTCAATGGCGTAATCGGAAACAGTTCTCGTACTCTGTTTGATGGACATGAGGCACTTGGCAACAGAAGCGGAGCGTGCGGCAACATCAAATACCCTTTTAAAGGAGGCCACAAACTCAGGGTAACTGAAGACAACAGGTTTTTGCTTCTCCCATAGAGGGTTTGCCCAGGCCAAGGCTCTCTCAGAAAGCAAAGATATCACAAAACCTACTTTGCTTCTGTTCGTGGGAAACGCCTGGGGCAGCATCTCAAAGTATATCTCAACCTGGTTGAGAAACCCTCTGCATTGAACTAGATCACCCCCAAATCACTGGGGAAGCGGAGCGGAACCAGACATACCTCTTAAAGAGGTAATAATCAAGGCGCGTGCTTGCACAGAGACTGGAGCAGCAGCAGGGTCGGCCTGCAATACAGGTTATATCGGAGCAGCCACAGTGGGAGATTCCAGGTGAGCCGTGCGACTCAGGAGCGTTTGTAACGCCAAGGCAAACTGATCCATGCGGTGATCCTGCTCATCTAATCTGGAAAAAATATTACCAACAAGTGGATTGACTGTATCTTCTAAATTCATGGCCTTCTCCTACTGTCAGAAACCATGAGATCAGACTAAGACAGAAGAACAGTTAAATCACACTTGTTTAATAATAAAAGTAAATAGAACAAACGTAGCCAAAACATAGCCAGAGTTCAGGAGCCGGAACAGATAGTCAGACAAGCCAAAACGTCAGGGAGCCAGAGAACAGAGTAGTAGAACAGCAAGCAGGATCTGGAGCTAGAAGGAATGTCAGCCAAGCAAGTCTTTAAAAGGAACATAGGAGAGCGTTTCTAGAGATGTCACCCAGGCGAAGGCAGAGATCATCTGGGCTGGACGGCTTAAGTAGGCAGGACTGACAAGCAGGATATCATCAACAGCTGAGTAACTGTGGAGAGAGATAGGAGCTGGCAATTAGCCGACAGCTGAGCGGCCAGCTTAGAGAAGGAAGGGCTGAGCCCAGCCCGGACAGGTTGTTGGCAGTGATAGGGAAAATACTGAACAATTACAAATTAAGGATTTGTATAAAGGCAGTGCGGGCAACAATTTGGCAATCATAATTGGCTGTACCTTTTGAACCTTTATCAAGGCCACAAGTTTATAGTAGGTCCAGTATAAATTGAATTGGTCTTTTGTTTCCCTTTTTTTTTCATACTGTCACCAGTGCAGTACAGCGTCATCATATGAGATGTACGTGATCCAGCCTGCCCCTGCTGACCTTCCGCATTAAATATACCGTGGGCAGTCGGCAAGTGGTTAATCAGGTAATGTAGCTCATACGCTATCTCACAAAAGTAAGTACACCCCTCACATTTTTGTAAATGTTTAATTCTAACTTTTCATGTGACAACACTGAAGAAATGACACTTTGCTACAAAGTAGTGAGTGTACAGCTTGTATAACAGTGTAAATTTGCAGTCCCCTCAAAATAACTCAACACACAGCCATTAATGTCTAAACCGCTGGCAACAAAAGTGAGTACACCCCTAAGTGAAAATGTCCAAATTGGGCCCAAAGTGTCAATATTTTGTGTGGACACCATTATCTTCCACTCCTCCATGATGACATCACAGAGCTGGTGGATGTTAGAGTCCTTCCGCTCCTCCACCCTCCATTTGAGGATGCCCCACAGATGCTCAATAGGGTTTAGGTCTGGAGACATACTTGGCCAGTCCATCACCTTTACCCTCAGCTTCTTTAGCAAGGCAGTGGTCATCTTAGAGATACTGTACAGTATATGTGTATTTTACATATACTGTATACTGTATTTATCTGTCGATTTTTTTATTTGCAGATGCAGACCAACTCATGGACATGCCATATAATCCTTTAACAGTGATGTTCAATCTTTTTAAATCTACAGTTTTTAGTATAATAACCCTGGTGATCCTGCCATGAAGGTCCTTGTTTTGGTAGTTCCTGTTGTAGGGTAACAATGCTCTGCCCCTGTCCTCCTGCGTTCTCACTCGGTCACGTGCAGCCCAGGCTGACACACATTACTCAGGCACGGTCCAACATTGTCATCATCAAGATGTCTTTTCAGAGCCATTATGTGCAGACAAGGCTGTGAGCAATTGCTTAACAACAGGAAATGTCTGAAAGAGGATGGAGGAGATCAGCAGCACTGGATAAGGCAAACACAAGGGATGCTGTGATATACCCTGGGTAGCAGTGTGTAGGTTGGGCTCAGGCCCATGTTACCCAATCAGGGAGAGACCACACACAAACAGTTCGTGAAGTTGAATTTGTCTTATACCATATATTGTATAACAGAAGTAGTAAACAAAGTTTTTTTAGGTACTGATATAATCAATATAAGAGGTGGTATTTGTATGGTGTTACCATGCTTGGACCTGTATCACCAGAGGACGGCTTCCATTGGAGGGGTGGTGGTTTACCACATACCAGAATGGCACTATGATGAGGAGAGCCCCACTGAAGTTATCCAGGTACCGGGATGTTTTCCTCAAGAAAATGTTCTCAGGGCTGACCCTTCTCACCAGGAACCTCTCCCTGTGCTCTGTACTTTCCCTAACCTGCAGGCTCTGTCCCTGACCTACCACTCACTCTAGGGCTCTATGTTACAAGGTCAGACCCAGACAGCCTCCGAAGGTCACCACAGGTTACAACATCCAATCAGACAGCTTGTCCCTCTGAAACACCAATGGAGTCTACGGGAGTGGGGTGGGGGGGCATTTCCCCTAACAGACCCCACTCCATCTGTATAATGGCAGAGTGCTACCTACTGGATGGAGGGGAACACTACACCTGCCTACAAGCGTTTATCAGAATCCTCATGTACCAGAGTAACTGGTGGGGTCCAACATTCACATATCATGCAGAGCAAAATGATGATATTATAACACAACACTGCCAGTGACATCACTGGCTATAGGGCTCACATATGGAGATGAGGACAAGGCTGTTTTAACGAATGGGCACATGCCCAGGGGCCCAAGGGCCAGGAAAAGGGGGGGGCAGAAGCTGTGTTGGGGGGTGTACTGTTGATTTGGCCGCTTGTGCCACTGTTCTTTGACAGGAATAACTGAAATGTCACTCCTGTCAGAAGGAAGAGTGTCTGGCTTCTGCTGGAGAGAGGATTCTGCTTTCTCATTCCTCCTGCAGGGGACAGAAGAGAGCCAGCACTGAGACTGAGAACTCACCTCAGTCTCAGCATAGAAGAGCAATGAGGAGCTGCCTTTCAGTACAGGTGGGAACATCATTTGTGATCTGTGAGTACAAGGGGGAAATGGGGGGCACAATTCTGATGTATGAGGGCACTGTGATAGGAACACCTGATGTATGAGGATACAGTGATAGGGAAATCATGATGTATGGGGACACTGTGATAAGGGGAACTGATGTATGGGGACACCTGATGTATAGGGGCACAGTGATGGAGGAACCTGATGTGTGTGGACACTGTGATGGGGACACCTGATCTATAGGGACACTGTGATTAGGGACACTGTGATAGGGGACACCTGATGTATGGAGACACTGTGATGGGGACACAGTGATGGGGGACACCTGATGTAAGCGGGCACTATGATGGGGTCACCTGATGTCTAAGGGCATTGTGATAGAGACACCCAAAGCAGGCTGATAGGGGCCCCAGTGCATTACTCTGCCAAGGGGCCCATGATGCTATTAAGATGGCACTGGATTGGGATCCTGACTTTGACCTTTTCCGTGCTCATTAAACCAATTTTATTCAAACAAGGTGTGCAAATCTATTTGGACACCAACAAAAAATATTTCTAATTACATAGAAAGTCAACGCCTCTATGAGATCATCTTTATTGATTGACTCCATTTACACATTAATAGACGCACAGGAGAAGCCAAAAGAGGGCAAACTTGTTAACTCCACCCATAGCAACCAATCCAATTTCCTTTTAATGCAGATCATCAATTAAAAACATTGTCTGATTGGCTGCTAGGTTTATGCACTGTACTGAATAAGCATGTATGTGTGTGAAAAGAAGAATGTTGGGAGGTATTCTGGCTTCCCTATAGTAATTTGAGCGGCTGGAAGGTGAACCTCCGTCCCAGTCTCAAGTCTTTTGCAGATTCTAACAGGCTTTCTTCTAAGATTGCCCTGTATTTGGTTCCATCTATCTTCCCATCAACTCTGACCAGCTTCCCTGTCCCTGCTGAAGAAAAGCATCCCCACAACATGATGCTGCCACCACCATGTTTCACAGTGGGGATGGTGTGTTCAGGGTGATGTGCAGTGTTGGTTTTTCACCACACATAGCGTTTTACTTTTAAGCCAAAAAAGTTAAATTTTGGTCTCATCTGACCAGAGCACCTTCTTCCATATGCTGTGTCCCCCACATGGCTTCTCGCAAACTGCAAATGGAAGTTCTTATGACTTTCTTTCAACAATGTCTTTCTTCTTGCCACTCTTCCATAAAGGAGTCCTTACATCAGGTGTCCCCAGAAGCAGAGGCCCTTCTTACAGATCTGTGTCCCTGGCAGCAAAGCCCCTCCTTACATCTGGTGTCCCCAGCAGCGGAGCTCTCCTTTACATCTGGTGTCCCTGGCAACGGAGCCCTCCATTACATCTGGTGTCCCCAGCAGCGGAGCTCTCCTTTACATCTGGTGTCCCTGGCAATGGAGCCCTCCATTACATCTGGTGTCCCCGGCAGTGGAGCCATCCTTTAAATTTGGTGTCCCCAGTAGTGGAGCACTCCTTTACATCTGGTGTCCCCGGCAGCGGAGCCCTCCTTTCCATCTGGTGTCCCTGGAAGTGGAGCCCTCCTTTCCTTCTGGTGTCCCTGGCAGCAGAGCCCTCCTTTACATCTGGTGTCCCTGGCAGAGGTGCCCTCTTTTACACCTGGTGTCCCCCAGCAGTGGAGCCCTCCTTTACATCTGGTGTCCCCCAGCAGCGAAGCCCTCCTTTACATCTGGTGTCCCCCAGCAGCGGAGCCATCCTTTACATCTGGTGTCCCTGGCAGCGGAGGCCTCTTTTACATCTGGTGTCCCCCAGCAGCGGAGCCCTTCTTTACATCTGGTGTCCCCCAGCAGCGAAGCCCTCCTTACAGATCTGTATCCCCCAGCAACAGAGCCCTCCTTACTTCAGTGTCCCCAGCAGCTGGCAGCAGTGGAGCCCTCCTTACAGAGAAATCTGTGTCACCAAGCAACAGAGCCCACCTTACTTCAGTGTCCCTGGCAGCAGCAGCGGAGCCCTCCTTACAGAGCGATCTGTGTCCCCCCAGCAGCGTGGCAGCTACAGTTTCCGGCAGTTCCCAGCTTTCTCGTGTGTGTGTTCAGTGGAGAGGGGAGAAGCTGATTGGCTGCCCCTCCCCTCTCCCTTGAACACATAGGGAATTATCCTCGTGACGGCGGTGGCGGCCATCTTTTTTTGTAGCCCGCCGGCCGTTTTTTCCTAAAACATTCCCGATTTTCCTGGCAAAATCCCGGGAAATTAATCGGAGCGAGATCCATTCGGGCTGAGGCTTCCAAATTTGGGATTGTCCCAGGAAAATCGGGACTGTTGGCAAGTATGCAGTGCCAGCAATCAGTGCCCACCAGTGCCAGCAATCAGTGCCCATTAGTGATGCCAGTCAGTGCTGGCTATAAGTGTCTCTAAAATTCTTTACTCTAATTAAACAGACTTAAAAATATTTCATGGGAATATTGAGCGATATTACATTTTGTTTTTGCAGGTGTTGCCCTGTTTTTTTTTTAATTTTGCAAACTTTAAAAAAAACGCCAAAAATAAACAAAGGGAAGTGTGGGAATTTCTGCAATATTCTGTATAATATTACTGCAGAAAAACGTGTTCCGCTCGTGAACGTGATATGTTATCTCAGCGGGTTCTGGACTCTGATTGGTTTATAATAAATGATTGTGCATTACTCCTCATCAAAAATAACATTCAAGAAAAAGAGAGTGTTGCGCTGTCTCTTTAAATCATAAATATTTATAAAACACTCCTATAATTAAAAAAATAATATGAGCCAAGTGAAAAAATGTCATCCAATACGTGAATTAGGAGCTCACACACAGTGTGATGTAAATACCGTCCAATAAAAAATGGTGCCAGGGCTTCTTTCTTCCACCTAATCCACACACAAAGCCACTTACCAGATACCCGGACCTTTTGATCGCTCTCAATGGGGGGGATTTACTAAATCTGGAGAGTGAAAAATCAGGTGCAATTCTGCATAGAAACCAATCAGCTTCTATGTTTTAATTGTCAAAGCTTAACCACTTGCCTACCAGGCACTAACACCCCCTTCCTGCCCAGGCCATTTTTCAGCTTTCAGTGCTGTCGCATTTTGAATGACAATTGCGGGGTCATGCTACACTGTACCCAAACAAATTTTTTATTCATTTTTTTCACACAAATAGAGCTTTCTTTTGGTGGTATTTAATCACTGCTGTTTTTTTTTTTTTTTTACAAAAATGTTGAAAAAAATAAATGTTTTTTACTTTTTTTTTCTGTCAGTAAATTTTGTAATTTTTCACCTTCACTAATGTGCGCTGATGAGGTGGCACCAATGGGCACTGATAGGCTGAACTGGTGGGCATTTAAGAGGTAGCACTTATGGGCACTGATGAGGAGGCACTAATATGCCGCACTGATGAGCACTGATAGGCGGCACTGGTGGGCAATCAAGCTCATGCAATACTTACGTTTCCAAAAACGAGTATCAAACTGAAAGGAGGATTTAAACAATGAAGATATAATAAATGGATGAGAAATATATATTGAACAAACATTAAAAATGTATCGGTGAAATTCACCCAATACGATCAAAAGACCAGCGGAATCTTGTGGTCAGAAAAGGGCATGACATCCACCTCTTAAAAACTGCAATCCAAAGGATGAGCTCAATAGAGCGTGTATATACTGTACATAATAATACATTTATAAAAAAAATTATTACTAATTAATTTTATAAAAATTATACATGAAAGCAAAATAATATGAAGATAACATACGTACATAAAAATATTCATCCATCTAACTAGACTATTAGTAATAAGATAATTTATATCACACTCACATTTATTCCATAGAGATTATAGGACTTCATTTCATAGATCCATTTCACTTGCAAACAAGAGATTTCCCTTTTGTGATTGGAACCCCGCCAGTGAGGTACAAACCTATCAATTCCTATCAATGTGAGACTAGTTGGATCCTTCTCATCATGTGAGGCATATTGCCTGTATAGTTATTAATATTACTAAACTTCTTTATGAGAGAAATGCACAGATAAATATATATATATATGAATTGCTGCATCAAGCTCCTGATGAGTGGACCCTAGTGAGATCCACAAAACGCGTAGAGCTCCATAGATGCTACAACACATGCGCTAATTTACGGACCAATTGTGCATTGTGATATTTTCATGATTATTCATGATTTATATACATATGGTGTTTCATCATATATGGATTTTAAAAATGTTACATCCTAGCAAAAATCTTCTACCCCTCACTTCAAATCAAGTTCCCCTTTCCCCCCACTACCATATTATCTTTTCTAGCACAAATCCCCCTTCCTCACAGCACAGGTTTCCCTTCTCCAATCCCCCATCATCCTAGCACAAATCCACCCCAATTTGCCCTCCTAGCACACCCCCCCACATATCATCTTTTCTAGCACAAATCCCCCCTCCCAGCGCAAAGTCCCTTTCTCCAATCCCCCATCCTGGCACAAATCCCCCCTCCCCCAAATTTCCCCTCCTCTCCTCTACCATATCACCTTTTCTAGCACAAACCCCACCCCCCTCCAATCCCCCATCGTAGCACAAATCCCCACCCCATCATCCTAGCACAAATTCACCCCAATTTCTCTTCCTAACACAATCCCCCCCAAACATTTTTTCCCCTCCTAGGACAAATCCCTTCCCCTGCTCTACCATATCACCTTTTCTAGCACAACCCTCCCCCCAACCCCAAATTCTTGCACAAATCCCCACCCCAATGTTTCTTCCTAGGAAAAATCCCCCTCCCACTAGGGATGAGCTTCGTGTTCGAGTCGAACCCATGTTCGACTCGAACATCGGCTGTTCGACCGTCCATGGAATTGCGAACGATATGCCGCAGTGAATTATGGGCCGTGACGCGCCACACGAATTTGGCGCGTCACGGCCCATAATTCACTGCGGCATCGCAGTGCATTGCTGGCTGATGATTGGCCAAGCATGCACTATGACCCGCATGCTTGGCCAATCACAGCGCCGTCAGTAGAGAGAGCTGTAATTGGCCAAAGCCAGGGTGGCTTTGGCCAATTATGGCTCAGGGGATTTAGTACACGCCCCACACTATATAAGGCCGCCTGCACGGCGGCCCTGTGTAGTGTGTGTTCCGGTGTGCTGAGAGATAGAGAGAGAGAGAGACAGTGTCATTTGATTTGAGTTAGATAGATTAGGCAGAACAGTCAGTCAGTTAGCTGCACTTACAGTGTATTGTGTATATATATATGCATCCCAGGTGTTGCATATATATATATACACTGTATTCAGTTTAGCTAGATCCGTTCCTGTTATCTTCTATCTAGACTATTTACATTTAGTGCAGTGCGTCCTGCTCACAGTGTTCAGCTAGATCCGTTCCTGTTATCTTCTAGACTATTTACATTTAGTGCAGTGCGTCCTGCTCACAGTGTTCAGCTAGATCCGTTCCTGTTATTTACATTTAGTGCAGTGCGTCCTGCTCACAGTGTTCAGCTAGATCCGTTCCTGCTATTTACATTTAGTGCAGTGCGTCCTGCTCACAGTGTTCAGCTAGATCCGTTCCTGCTATTTACATTTAGTGCAGTGCGTCCTGCTCACAGTGTTCAGCTAGATCCGTTCCTGCTATTTACATTTAGTGCAGTGCGTCCTGCTCACAGTGTTCAGCTAGATCCGTTCCTGCCATTTACATTTAGTGCAGTTCGTCCTGCTCACAGTGTTCAGCTAGATCCGTTCCTGCTATTTACATTTAGTGCAGTGCGTCCTGCTCACAGTGTTCAGCTAGATCCGTTCCTGCTATTTACATTTAGTGCAGTGCGTCCTGCTCACAGTGTTCAGCTAGATCCGTTCCTGCTATTTACATTTAGTGCAGTGCGTCCTGCTCACAGTGTTAAGCTAGATCCGTTCCTGTTATCTTCTAGACTATTTACATTTAGTGCAGTGCATCCTGCTCACAGTGTTCAGCTAGATCCGTTCCTGCTATTTACATTTAGTGCAGTGCGTCCTGCTCACAGTGTTCAGCTAGATCCGTTCCTGCTATTTACATTTAGTGCAGTGCGTCCTGCTCACAGTGTTCAGCTAGATCCGTTCCTGCCATTTACATTTAGTGCAGTGCGTCCTGCTCACAGTGTTCAGCTAGATCCGTTCCTGCTATTTACATTTAGTGCAGTGCGTCCTGCTCACAGTGTTCAGCTAGATCCGTTCCTGCTATTTACATTTAGTGCAGTGCGTCCTGCTCACAGTGTTCAGCTAGATCCGTTCCTGTTATCTTGTAGACTATTTACATTTAGTGCAGTGCGTCCTGCTCACAGTGTTCAGCTAGATCCGTTCCTGTTATCTTCCTACTGACAGGCAGGCTTGTCTGGTTACAGTATATAAAGCTACCTGAAGAAAATTACTGGTGTTCTATTTGATCCTATTAGTACCACGGTCAGGCAGCTAGACTATTTACATTTAGTACAGTGCGTCCTGCTCACAGTGTTCAGCTAGATCCGTTCCTGTTATCTTCCTACTGATAGGCAGGCTTGTCTGGTTACAGTATATAAAGCTACCTGAAGAAAATTACAGGTGTTCTATTTGATCCTATTAGTACCACGGTCAGGCAGCTAGACTATTTACATTTAGTACAGTGCGTCCTGCTCACAGTGTTCAGCTAGATCCGTTCCTGTTATCTTCCTACTGACAGGCAGGCTTGTCTGGTTACAGTATATAAAGCTACCTGAAGAAAATTACAGGTGTTCTATTTGATCCTATTAGTACCACGGTCAGGCAGCTAGACTATTTACATTTAGTACAGTGCGTCCTGCTCACAGTGTTCAGCTAGATCCGTTCCTGTTATCTTCCTACTGACAGGCAGGCTTGTCTGGTTACAGTATATAAAGCTACCTGAAGAAAATTACAGGTGTTCTATCCCAGCTTAGTGCAGCTACAGGCCATTAGTATGTCTGGAAGGCCAAGAAGGAGAGGCAGACAGTCACAAGCCAATAAGAGAGGGCAAGCAGGCTCTGTGTCTAGTGCTGGTCGTGGAGACGGTGCATCCTCATCAGCACGTGGCCATGGGACACGCTTGGCCTTTTTTTCGGCAGCTGGCCGTGTTAACCTGCAACATGCGGAAGACTTGGTCGAGTGGATGACCAAGCCGTCCTCATCCTCCTCATCCTCTCTCACCCATGCCCAGGGTGCTTTGTTTGGCAAAGCAGCGGCCTCTTCCCTCAGTTCAATGTCATCAGTGTCTCCTTCCCTAGCTCCACCATGTCCTCCTGAGGATTCCCTCGAACTGTTTGACCACAGTGTTGGGTACATGCTCCAGGAGGATGCCCAGCGTTTGGAAGGCTCTGATGATGATACTGAGCTCGATGAAGGCAGTAACATGAGCACGGACAGAGGGGGTGCCCAAGAAGGACAGCAATCTGGCAGTCATGCTCCCCCTGCTGCAGCATACTGCCAGGTTTGCTCCAGTGATGAGGAGGGAGGGCATGATGAGGTCACTGACTCAACGTGGGTGCCTGATAGGAGAGAGGAGGAGGAGGAGGAGGAGGAGGAGGAGGCGGCACATCACCAACGAGGCAGGATGCCCTCCAGGGGCCAGCCTAAGGGCAGTACATTGACTGCATCACACCCCAAAGCTCCACATGTGCAGGGCGCTGCAGTCTCTGCGCGTTATTCAAAAAGTTCTTTTGTGTGGGCCTTTTTTGAGACGAGTGCATCAGATCGCACCGCTGCTATTTGCAACATATGTCTCAATCGTATCTCGCGTGGCCAAAACATCTCCCGCTTGGGTACCACATGCTTGACCAGACATATGTGGACCTGCCATGCAGTTCGTTGGCAAGCGTATCTAAAAGACCCACACCAAAGAACAAAGAGGATCTCTCCTTGCTCCTCATCAGCTGAGATTTCCAACCCCACTAGACCTTCAGTCCTCTCTGAGACCTGCAGTGAGAGGAATGAAGGTGTAGAATTAGGTGTGTCACAGCCAAGTACTTGTGGGCAATCTGCTTTTGGTACACCGACGTCAGATTGTACCAGGCAAATTTCCCTGCCCCAGCTGCTGCACCGCCGAAAGAAGTTTGCTCCCAGCCATCCACATGCCCAGCGGTTGAATGCTAGCTTGGCAAAATTGCTAGCACTTCAACTGCTGCCTTTTCAGTTGGTAGACTCTGCCCCCTTCCGTGAGTTTGTGGAATGTGCGGTTCCTCAGTGGCAGGTACCCAAACGCCACTTTTTCTCACGGAAGGCGATTCCGGCTCTCTACCGGCATGTGGAAGGCAATGTCCATGCCTCGCTGGACAGGGCGGTCAGCGGTAAGGTGCATATTACCGCTGACTCATGGTCCAGCAGGCATGGACAGGGACGTTACCTAAGTTTCACGGCGCATTGGGTGACTCTGCTGGCAGCTGGGAAGGATGCAGGACAAGGTGCAGTAGTGTTGGAGGTTGTTCCGCCACCACGCCTCCAAAATGCTGATTGTGACACACCTCTCTCCTCCACCCCCTCCTCTTCTTCTTCCTCCATGGCCTCTTCCTCGGAACCAGCGGTGCTCCGTAGGCGTTCAAGGGGCTACGCAAGTACGCAGGCCAAAAGATGCCATGCGGTGCTTGAGCTGGTGTGCTTGGGGGACAGGAGCCACACTGGGGCAGAGGTTCTGTCAGCTCTGCAGGGGCAGGTTCAGAGGTGGTTGACGCCACGCCAACTTAAGGCAGGAATGGTGGTTTGCGACAATGGCACCAACCTCCTCTCTGCCCTCCGACAGGGACAAATGACCCATGTGCCCTGTTTGGCTCACGTCCTTAACTTGGTGGTGCAGTGGTTCTTGGGCAGGTACCCGGGCTTACAGGATGTCCTGAGGCAGGCCAGGAAAGTCTGTGTGCATTTCCGCCGGTCATATAATGCCAGTGCTGGGCTGACGGACCTCCAAAAGGAGTTTAACCTGCCCAAGAACCGCCTAATCTGTGACATGCCCACCAGGTGGAACTCAACGTTGGCCGTGCTGCAGCGGCTGCACACGCAGCAGAGGGCCATCAATGAGTACCTGTGCGACTATGGCACCAGGACAGGGTCAGGGGAGCTTGTTTTTTTTTCCCCACGCCAGTGGGCCATGATCAGGGATGCATGCACTGTCCTGTCTCCATTCGAGGAGGCCACGAGGATGGTGAGCACTGACAGTGCATGCATCAGTGACACTGTCCCCCTTGTCCACCTGTTGGAGCACACGTTTTGTGGAATAATGGACAGGGCACTTGAGGCAGAACAGAGGCAGGAAGAGGAGGACTTCCTTAGCTCTCAAGGCCTCCTTTATCCAGACAGTGTTCCTGCGTGCCCGCCGATCACACAGGAAGAGGACGAGGAGGAGGAGGAGGAGGAGGAGGAGGAAGATTGTGTCAGTATGGAGGTGGAGCCTGGCACTCAGCATCAGCAGCAGTCTTTAAGGGATCAGTCCCAAGGAACACATGGACTTGTACGTGGCTGGGAGGAGGTGGCTGCGGACGTTGTTGTCCTTAGTGACCCAGAGGACTCCGGACCGAATGCCTCAGCAAACCTACGCTGCATGGCCTCCCTGATCCTGCAAAGCCTGCGTAAGGATCCTCGTATTCGTGGTATCAAGGAGAAGGACCAATACTGGCTGGCAACCCTCCTTGATCCACGTTACAAGGGTAAGGTTGCGGACCTTATCTTGCCATCGCAGAGGGAGCAGAGGATGAAACATCTTCGGGAGGCCTTGCAGAAAGGTCTGTGCAACGCGTTCCCAGAGACTGGGAGGTTACAAACTCCTGTTTCTGGACAACGTGTTGCTGAGGCTTCGGTCAGTCAAAGAAGGAGCGGTGGAGAAGGTGGCCGTCTGACCGATGCGTTCAGACAATTTTTTGGTCCGCAGCCCCAAGATATGATCGGTTCCAGCAACCATCGCCAGCGTCTGTTTTACATGGTGCAGGAATACCTAGGGGCAAGATCAGACTTGGACACCTTTCCCACCGAAAATCCTCTGGGTTACTGGGTCTTGAGGATGGATCACTGGCCAGAGCTTGCACAGTATGCAATTGAGCTACTGGCCTGTCCTGTATCCAGCGTTCTTTCGGAACGCACATTCAGTGCTGCTGGAGGTGTGGTAACCGATCACAGGGTGCGTCTGTCCACCGACTTGGTCGATCGGCTGACCTTCATAAAAATGAATCAGTCTTGGATCACCACCAGCTACCAAGCACCTGATGCTGATGTAACCGAATAATTTTTTTTGAAATCTCAGATCCCTTCAAAGACTGCCTATGCTGATGCTGAGTGACTATCCCTGAGTAATTATCCTCTTCCTCCTCAATCATCACGCTGATAGCTTGTAAGAACATTTTTGGTTCTGGGCGCCACAACCAGTGCCTAAGGCACAATTTTTCAGCCCCTGTTTAACAGGGGCGTGTAATTACAATTTTTGATGTAATACTTTGCAGCAGGGCTCGTTCCTGCATTCCAACTAGAGTGTCTGTGAGGGGTTGCAGTGTTGTGGCACCAGCACCAGTGCCTAAGGCCCAATTTTTCTGCCCCTGTCTAACAGGGGCGTGTAATTACAATTTTTGATGCAATACTTTGCAGCAGGGCTCGTTCCTGCGTTCCAACTAGAGTGTCTGTGAGGGGTTGCAGTGTTGTGGCACCAGCACCAGTGCCTAAGGCCCAATTTTTCTGCCCCTGTCTAACAGGGGCGTGTAATTACAATTTTTGATGCAATACTTTGCAGCAGGGCTCGTTCCTGCGTTCCAACTAGAGTGTCTGTGAGGGGTTGCAGTGTTGTGGCACCAGCACCAGTGCCTAAGGCCCAATTTTTCTGCCCCTGTCTAACAGGGGCGTGTAATTACAATTTTTGATGCAATACTTTGCAGCAGGGATCGTTCCTGCATTCCAACTAGAGTGTCTGTGAGGGGTTGCAGTGTTGTGGCACCAGCACCAGTGCCTAAGGCCCAATTTTTCTGCCCCTGTCTAACAGGGGCGTGTAATTACAATTTTTGAAGCAATACTTTGCAGCAGGGCTCGTTCCTGCGTTCCAACTAGAGTGTCTGTGAGGGGTTGCAGTGTTGTGGCAACAGCACCAGTGCCTAAGGCCTAATTTTTCAGCTCCTGTTCAACAGGGGCATGTAATTACAATTCTTGATCTAATATTTCACAGCAGGGCCCTGTGAGGGCTTACAGTGTTGTGGCCACAGCAACACCTAAGGCCCAAATTTCTGCTGAGTATATAGGGCAGGACCCTACTTTCAAACATCTAACTTACAAACGACTCCTACTTGCAAACGGAAGGAGACAACAGGAAGTGAGAAGAAATCTACCCCTAGGAAGGGAAATTCTCTCCTGTAAGAGTTAATATGGGAAAACAATTTCTCCTTTCCACTGATGCTTTCCAATCCTTGTTCCACAAAAAAACCCACATTTTCAAAAAACATTTTTCATTGGGACAAAAAAGTGAGGTGAAATCTTCTGAAGAGGAGGAAAGACAGCAAAACAAATGTCACAGGGGTGATAACCCTTCCCTATGTTTTCCAAAAAGCTTAGAAAAGATTTTTTGGCTGGAGCTAAACACGTTAAAAATGTTCAAAATTACAAAGAGATTCTACTTAACAACAAACCTACAGTCCCTGTCTTGTTTGCACCGCCTGTATACTGCTGTTCAGAGTATATAGGGCCTGGTGGCCCCACACCTTTCCTTATTTTAATTTGGGTGCGGGGTTCCCCTTAATATCCATACAAGACCCAAAGGGCCTGGTAATGGACTGGGGGGTACCCATGCCGTTTGTCTCACTGATTTTCATCCATATTGCCATGACCCGACATGACATTAAACCCGCAAGCAGTTTTAAATGAGATTTTTTCCTTTAAAAATGACATTTGGTGCAGGGACTGTTCTAAACATGGGAAACACGCGTCACTTTACAGGCATACTATAGACACCCCCCAGGTACGATATTTAAAGGAATATTTCACTTTTTTTTTTTTTACTTTAAGCATCATTAAAATCACTGCTCCCGAAAAAACGGCCGTTTTTAAAAGTTTTTTTTGCATTGATACATGTCCCCTGGGGTAGGACCCGGGTCCCCAAACCCTTTTTAGGACAATACCATGCAAATTAGCCTTTAAAATGAGCACTTTTGATTTCGAATGTTCGAGTCCCATAGACGTCAATGGGGTTCTAACGTTCGTGCGAACTTTCGGTCCGTTCGCAGGTTCTGGTGCGAACCGAACCGGGGGGGGTTCGGCTCATCCCTACCTCCCACCATATAACCTTTTCTAGCACAAATTTCCCCTCCGAGCACAAATTCTCTTCCCCTCTCCCAACACAAATCCCCCCAAATTTACCCCCTTAGAACAAGTCTTACCCCATCTCCCAGCACTATTCCCCCCCCCCCACCATATCACCTTTTCTAGCACAAATCCCCCTCCCAGCACAAGTTCCCTTTCTCCCATCCCTATCCTTGCACAAATCCCCCTCCAGCAAATGTCCCCTCCTAGGAAAAATCCCCTCCCCTCCTCTACCATATCACCTTTTCTAGCACAAATCCCCCCTCCAAACCCCCACCCCCCTCCTATCTCCACCCCAATTTCTCTTCCTTAGAAAAATCTCTCCCCCTCTACCATATCATTTTTTCTAGCACAAATTTCCCCTCCTAGCACAAATTATCTCCCCTCCCAACTCAAATCCCCACAAATTTCCCCTCCTAGAGCAATTCTTACCCCCTGCCCCTCCAAAACAAATCCCCACCTCCAATCTCCTCATGGTGCCCCCCCACCTCACATGATACCACAGTGCCCAGGGCAGCTGCCCCTCCTTCCCACCCCTAGCCCCGGCCCTGAAGGTAACTGATCAGCCTCTAACTTCAGCTTGTTCAATTAAAGTGTTTGTAAGGCTTTGTGTTTTATTTTTTTTAAATAACAAACATGTGATACTTACCTCCACTGTGCAGCTCCTTTTGCACAGACTGGCCCCGAACATCCTCTTCTGGGGTCCCCCAGGGGCTTTCTTGGTTCCTCCCCGCATCAGATAACCCAATAGGAGAAGCGCTCTTGTGGGCGCACTCCCGAGTCCATCATTTGCATCCATAGACACGAATGCAGGACTTGGCCCTGCCCCCACTTCATTGGATTCAATTGGCAGCAGCGGGAGCCAATGGCTGCGCTGCTATCAATCTATCCAATCAAGAACCGAGAACCCCGTGGAGAGAGGGAGAGCGCGTCTCCGCAGAGGAAATTTATGGGGGTCAGGTAAGTAAAATGGGGGGCTGAGGGGCCGGTCACTGTCAGAAGTTTTTTAAGGTGAAAAAACACAAAGGTTTGAAACCCCTTTAAGCTTTGACAATTAAAACATGAAAGCTGATTGGTTTCTATGCAGAACTGCACCTAATTTTCACTCTCCAGATTTAGTAAATCCCCCCCCCCATTGAGAGCTATCACAAGGTCCGGGTATCTGGTAAGTGGCTTTGTGTGTGGTTTAGGTGGAAGAAAGAAGCCGTGGCACCATTTTTTATTGGACGGTATTTACACCCCACTTTGTGTGAGCTCCTAATTCACGTATTGGATGACATTTTTTCACTTGGCTCATATTATTTTTTTATTATATGAGTGTTTTATAAATATTTATGATTTAAAGAGACAGCGCAACACTATCTATTTCTTGAATGTTATTTTTGATGAGGGGTAATGCACAATAATGTATTATAAACCAATCAGAGTCCAGAACCCGCTGAGATAACATATTATGTTCAGAAGCGGAACACGTTTTTCTGCAGTAATATTATACAGAATATTGCAGAAATTCCTACACTTCCCCTTTGTTTATTTTTGGCATTTTTTTTTAAAGTTTGCAAAATAAAAAAAAAACAGGGGAACACCTACAAAAATAACATGTAATATCCCTAAATATTCCCGTAAAATCTGTTTAATTAGAATAAAGAATTTTAGAAACACTTATAGCCAGCACTGACTGGCATCACAAATGGGCACTGATTGGTGGCACTTGTGGGCACTGATTGCTGGCACTGGTGGGCAATGCATACTTGCCAACAGTCCAGATTTTCCCGGGACAATCCCGATTTTGTGACCCTCGTCCTGATCGGAGCTTGTCCAGATTAATTTCCGGGGATTTTGCCTTTGTATGTTGGAATGGAATGTTTTAGGAAAAAACGGCCAGCGGGCTACAAAAAGATGGCCGCCACCGCCATCATGAGGATTAATTCCCCTTGTGTTCAAGGGAGAGGGGAGGGGCAGCCAATAAGCTTCTCCCCTCTCCACTGAACACACACACGGAAAGCCGGGAACTGGCAGGAACTGTAGCTGCCGCGCTGCTGGGGGACACAGATCGCTCTGTAAGGAGGGCTCCGCTGCTGCTGCCAGGGAAACTGAAGTAAGGAGGGCTCTGTTGATTG
The DNA here is from genome assembly GCA_037952925.1 of Lithobates clamitans. Taxonomy (NCBI): domain Eukaryota; kingdom Metazoa; phylum Chordata; class Amphibia; order Anura; family Ranidae; genus Lithobates; species Lithobates clamitans. Next base: position 2,316,419 of record JBBGZY010001546.1, on the reverse strand, counting down.
GTGACACAGATCGCTTTGTAAGGAGGGCTCCCCTGCTGCCAGCTGCTGGGGACACCGAAGTAAGGAGGTCTCTGTTGCTTGATTGGTGACACAGATCACTCTGTAAGGAGGGCTCCACTGCTGGGGGACACCAGATGTAAAGGAGGGCTTCCGCTGCTGGGGGACACCAGATGTAAAGGAGGGCTTCCGCTGCTGGGGGACACCAGATGTAAAGGAGGGCTCCACTGCCGAGGACACTAAATTTAAAGGATGGCTCCACTGACGGGGACACCAGACGTAATGGAGGGCTCCGCTGCCGGGGACACCAGATGTAACTCTGCTGGGGGCACCTGATGTAGGGTCGAACTCTGCTGGGGGCACCTGATGTAAGGATAGACTCTGCTGGGGGCACCTGATGTAAGGACAGACTCTGCTGGGGGCACCTGATGTAAGGACAGACTCTGCTGGGGGCACCTGATGTAAGGACAGACTCTGCTGGGGGCACCTGATGTAAGGACAGACTCTGCTGGTGGCACCTGATGTAAGGACAGATTCTGCTGGGGGCACCTGATGGCATCTGGTGGCAGGCGACGTAGCAGGTGACATGCCCAGGGCTCCCACTGATTCTAGATTATGGTCAGTTGAATGATTTCATTCTATATTACAATGTAATAATAGTAATAATGCGCTTCAATCATCCTGACACCACAACAACCATGGTGCTGGGATGATTGAAGTGCTAACACCAGGTGGTTGGAGTATCTTTATCTGCTGATTTGTTAAGCCCTGGAATACACATTTCTATTGTGGTGTAGAATCTGGGCCTGCTGTCCCTCCATCCCTCTTTCCTTCCTTCTCTCTCCTTCCTTTGCTCCTTTTCTTCTTTCTGATGTGAAGGGGGGCAGGGGACACTACTGTTGGCGGTGATGTGAAGGGGGCAGAGGACACTACTGTGGGCGGTGATGTGAAGGGGGCAGAGGACACTAAAGTGGGGAGTGATGTGAAGGGGGCATAGGATGCATTAAGGTGAAAAACACGAGGGTTTACAACCCCTTTAAATTCCCCATCCCAGCAAAAATCTTTGTCCACAGTTCAAATCCTCTCTGCCCATATGCCCCTAGCAAACCCCCCCACCAAAAAAAAATCACCTTCTCGCAAAAATCCTCTACCCCTCAAATTTTCCCTCTGAGCGCAACCCCCCCCCACACTCCAAATACCCCCCTCACAACACAAGTTCCCCTTCTCCAATCCCCCATCCTAGCACAAATCCCCCCCAATTTCCCCTCCTAGGACAAAGCCCTTCCCCCCACTATATCACCTTTTCTAGCACAAATCCCCCCTCATCCCAGTACAAATTCACCCTCCTACTTAAATCCCCCATCCCAGCAAAAATCTTTGCCCCCAGCTCAAATCCTCCGTGCCCATATGCCCCCAGCAGAACCCCCCCCACCAAAAAAATTTTAATTTTACATCTTGGCAAAAATCCTCTACCACACAAATTTTCCCACCTCCCTGCACAAGTTTCTCTTCTCCAATCCCCCATCAGCCGAGCACAATTCTATCCCAATTTTCCCTCCTAGCACACCCCCCCCCCCACATATCAACTTTTCTAGCACAAATCCCCCCTCCCAGCACAAGTTCCCTTTCTCCCATCCCCATGCTAGCACAAATTCCCCTCCCCCAAATTTCCCCTCCTAGGACAAATCCCCTCCCCTCCTCTACCATATCACCTTTTCTAGCACAAACCCCACCCCCCTCCTCTCCAATCCCCCATCATAGCACAAATCCCCACCCCAATTTCTCTTCCTAGGACAAATCTCTCCCCCTCTACCATATTACCTTTTCTAGCACAACCCCCCCCCCCCCCCACTCCCAGCACAAGTTTCCCTTCTCCAATCCCCCATCATCCTAGCACAAATCCACCCCAATATCCCTTCCTAGCACAATCCCCCAAACATTTTTTCACCACTGCTAGGACAAATCCCCTCCCCTGCTCTACCATATCAGCTTTTCTAGCACAAATCCCCCCTCCAATCCCCAGTTCTAGCACAAATCCCCCCCTCCAATCCCCAGTTCTAGCACAAATCCCCACCCCAATTTCTCTACCTAGGAAAAATCTCCTCCCCCACCATGTCACCTTTTCTAGCACAAATTTCCCCTCCCATCACAAATCCCCCAAATATACCCCCCTAGAACAATTCTTACCCCATCCCCCATCATCCTAGCACAAATCCACCCCAATTTCCCCTCCTAGAACAATTCCCCCCTCCCAGCACAAATTCTCTTTCTCCTATCTCCATCCTAGCACAAATCCCCCCCCCCCCAAAAAAAATTCCCCTCCTAGGACAAATCCCCTCCCCTCCTCTATAATCTCACCTTTTCTTGCACAAATCCCCCCCTCCGATCCACGCCCCAATTTCTCTTCCTAGGAAAAATCTCTCCCCCCCACCTAACATATCACCTTTCTAGCACAAATTTCCCCTCCTAGAACAAATTATCCCCCCCCAACTCAAATTCCCACAAAATGTTCCATCCTAGAGCAATTCTTACCCCCTACCCCCTCCCAAAACAAATCCCCACCTCCAATCTCCTCATGGTGCCCCCCACCTCACATGATACCACAGGGTCCAGGGCAGCTGCCCTTCCTGCCCACCCCTTGTCCCAGCCCTGAAGGTAACTGATCAGTCTTCGGCTTGTTCAATTAAAGTGATTGTAAGGCTTTGTGTTTTATTTTTTTTAAATAGCAAACATATCATACTTATCTCTACTGTGCAGCTCTTTTTGCAGTGTGGCCCCGATCATCATCTTCTGGGGTCCCTGGCGGCTTTCGCGGCTCGTCCTCGCTTAAGATAACCCCCTAGAAGGAGGAACGATCTCCCAGTGGGGGGGTTACCTTGCGGGCGCACTCCCGAGTCCAGCATTTGTGTCCATAGCCGCTGAATATATGACTCGGCCCCGCCCCCTGGTGCCCGCTCCATTGGATCAAAAGCTGAGAACCCCAAGCAGAGAGGGAGAGCGCTTCTCTGCCGAGGAAATTTACGGGGCTCGGTAAAACGGGGGGGGGGGTCACTGCCAGAAGTTTTTTAAGGTGAAAAAAACACAAAAGTTTACAACCCCTTTAAGCTTTAACAATAAAACATGGAAGCTGATTGGTTTCTATGCAGAACTGCACCTGATTTTTCACTCTCCAGATTTAGTAAATCCCCCCCCATTGAGAGCGATCACAAGGTCCGGGTATCTGGTAAGTGGCTTTGTGTGTGGATTAGGTGGAAGAAAGAAGCCCTGGCACCATTTTTTATTGGACGGTATTTATACCCCAATGTGTGTGAGCTCCTAATTCACGTATTGGATGACATTTTTTCACTTGGCTCATATTATTTTTTTCATTATATAAGTGTTTTATAAATATTTATGATTTAAAGAAACAGCACAACACTTTTTTTCTTGAATATTACTTTTGATGAGGAGTAATGCACAATCATTTATTATAAATCAGAGTCCAGAACCTGCTGAGATAACATATCATGTTCAGAAGCAGAACACGTTTTTTTGAAGTAATATTATACAGAATATTGCCGGAATTCCCACACTTCCCCTTTGTTTGTTTTTTTTAGCATTCTTTTGTAAACTTTGCAAAATTTAAAAAAATGAAAAACAGGGAAACACATTCTTTTAAGAAGGTTATAAAAATAACAACGTATGTTGAAGACGCAGATTGTGCAGAACAAGGAATCGGGTTTGACTGCATCGTACAATGAGAGGAGCTGAGAAACTGGAGATGGAAATAGGTAGGTGGTAGATGTGATCATTGACTAAAATTGATAGGGGGAGGGGGGAGAGATCCTGCAAAAATAACATGAGATATCCTTAAATATTCCCATGACATAGTTTTCTTAAGTCTGTTTAATTAGAGTAGAGAATTTTAGAAACACTTATAGCCAGCACTAACTGGCATCACTAATGGGCACTGGTGGGCACTGATTGCTGGCACTGGTGGGCACTGATTGCTGGCACTGGTGGGCACTGATTGCTGGCACTGGTGGGCAATGGTGGGCACTGATTGCTGGAACTGGTGGGCACTGATTGCTGGCACTGGTGGGCAATGGTGGGCACTGATTGCTGGCACTGGTGGGCACTGATTGCTGTCACTGGTGGACACTGATTGCTGGCACTGGTGGGCAATGGTGGGCACTGATTGATGACACTGGTGACGCTTTAATGTAACAAGGGCACTGATGATCATAGCAAAAAGGAAGGAGCGCCCACAGAGGGCGTGTGGGACTTTAAATGAGGTTACATCTGAGATGTACCTCCATCCCATATTTGGGTACAGAGAAAGGACATTGGGACTTTAAATGAAGCGGTGGACTGGTTAGGGTAAAAAAAAAAAAATGTTGCAATTGAACAAGTAATTTTGCATATGTGTATTGAGTAATAGATATCATAGATGAGGTAGCATGTACATAGCACATAGCATAACCAAGTAGCATACGTAAACAATGTTGATATAATGACACATAGCAATACATGATTAAAATCAAAACAAAATAGTGTATATGAACACAAGAGGCTGAGCAGCCCATAACAAGTAATATCATGAGTAAAGCATTGAAGTGTCATATAAAAGGTATGTCAGATAGGGATCCTATTAGCGCATATAGCTACATCCTTGATGCCCGACACATTTCGTGTGAAAACACTTCCTCAGGGACAGATGCTAATATGATACGATATGAACAGTATCCCATGGCTCAGCTCTCGCGCACATCACAGCTCGGTAGAATTCGTAAGCACCCAGAATGGACACTTTGTCTCTTCTGGTCATATCAAGTTAATCACCTGATTAGTCTATATTCTATTGCTTCAGGTACCCTTTAGCATCTGCCCCTGAGGAACTGTTTTCACACAAAACACGTCGGGCATCAAGGATGTAGCTATATGCGCTAATAGGATCCCTATCTGACATACTTTTTATATGACACTTCAATGCTTCGCTCGTGATATTACTTGTTATGGGCTGCTCAGTCTCTTGTGTTCATATCATGTATTGCTATGTGTCATTATATCAACATTGTTTATGTATGCTTCTTGGTTATGCTGTGTGCTATGTACATGCTACCTCATCTATTATATCTATTACTCAATACACATATGCAAAATTACTTGTTCAATTGCTACATTTTTTTTTTTTTACCCTAACCAGTCCACCGCTTTATTTAAAGTCCCAATGTCCTTTCTCAGGGCACTGATGATCAGTGCCCTGATTACGTTTTGTTATCCCCTGGGAGGAGATGCCGCTGATCGGCTCTCCTCACCACACACTCTGTGGCATCTACGTGTTTACATGTGACCGGCTGTGATTGGACATAAAAGTCACTTATCTCTCTATGGGGGACGTCCAGCAATGCTTGAAGACATAAGCTGGGTATCATCCGCTTTAGTGTTGTTATGGGTATTTTCAGTGAGGACGTGGTAGTCTGTTTCCACTGGGAGGTTATGAATTTCCACCAGGTAAGAGTGGTGGCTTTGAGTGTAATTGGTAGATGTTGTGGGATATTACCTCTAGGGCCTGTACTATATGGCCATTTTTTTTTAGGTTCTGCCCTGGCACCATCGTTCCAGTTTGCACCAGTGGGTACTATAAGTTGATCAGAACCAGCTTTTCAACTGTGCTAGGATTGTAGAATGATAGTAGTCTTTGATTTCTACTAGTCTGGAGCCTCCCACTAACCTGTGTTTGATGAGAATAGTGTGTGCTCTGCGGGGTGTTTTCCCTTGCCATATATGAGTTTAGGTGTTTTTGTAAGGAGTAAAGGTAGGAGAGTGGGATATGAATAGGCAAAGTTCAGTAGAAGTACAATAGCTGTGGAAGTAGTTTCATTTTGAATGCTACTAGGTGGCCTGCCCATGAAAATTTAAATTTGGCTAGGTTATCTAGGTCCCTCACCATTTGTGATCTCCAAGGTATATGGTTTTCTTTGTACAGTCCTTTGATGGACTTATTTAGTTAGAGTAAAACCTAAGTAACCTATGTCTGTATCATTCCACGCATATGGGTACTTCAGTTGTACCCAGTTGTGTGTCGTACCATCTATGTTGAGGTCCTGGATATGACATTTGGTTGTGTTCACCTTATAATAGGAAACGTTAACAAACTGTGTCAGCACATCTTGTACCGCAGCCAGGGAAGATGAGGGGTTTGTGAGCATTAGAATTACATCGTCTGCAAAGAGACTAATTTTGTGTTCTTGTGAGCCAATTTGGAATCCAGCAATTTGGTGGTGTGACCTAATGTATTTAGCAAGGGGTACCGTGACCAGGTTTAAAATCAGAGGGGATAGAGGACACCCCTGTCTGGTGCAGTTAGAAATGTGAAAGGGGGTGGAGAGCATTTTTGAAACATAAACCTGAGCTGAGGGGTTGGAATAAAGTGCCATGATGGCTGAGAGAATACTATATTTGAATCCAAACTTTTGGAGGACAGCTCTCAGATGCGTCCAGTGCACCCTGTCGAACACCTTCTCTGCATCCAAACAGAGGAGCAGAGAAAGCACTCAAGTGCATTCCGCCAAATTAATAATGTTTATTAGGCGCCTGGTTGCATCCGAGGCCTGCCTCCCTGCAGCGAAGCTGGTTTGGTCCTTGTTGATTAGGTTGGGTAATATATTCATAAGTCTAGAGGCGATGAGTTTAGCATAAACCTTGATTTCTGAATTAAGAAGGGAAATGGGATGGAAATTTTGGGGGGGAAGTTGGGTCCTTCCCTGGCTTTGGTAGTATAACAATCAATGCTCTCAACATGTCTTCAGGTAACAAAGAGGAGGAGGCATCATCATTAATCAGGTTGTAAAGATATGGGGCTAGGATTAGTTTTGTATTGCTTATAGTATTCACCTGGAAGCTCATCAGGGCCAGGATTTTTGTTGTTTGGCAGAGATTCAATGGCGGAGTAAATCTCATCTAGGGTAAAAGGTATGTTTAACGTGGTCAGTTGCTCATTTGATAGGGATGGAAGTTTGATGTTGTTAGGTCTGAGTCTGGTGTTGTGGTGTCTGTATCTTCTTTGATATTATAAAGGGAATTATAATATGTGCTGAAGGCGTCTGCTATCTTCTGGGGTCTACCAGTTTGATGATTTCGTTATAGGGTGAGTTAGAAAGGGAATCTTAGCTTTATTCCTCACACCTCTGATATGTGTGGCCATGACTTTACCAGCTTTATTGCTTGTGTTGTAGTAGGTGGCTCGTAATTTCCTCTGTGACTTTTCGTTAGATTCTAGCAGGAGAGTTCTAAGTTCCTGCCGAAGGGAAAGCAACTGTTTCTTGTGGTCACAGTGTGGTTGGGATTTGTTCAGATCTTCTATTCTGTTAATAGAAGAGAGTAATTGGTCAAGACGCTGCGTCCTCCTTTTTTTTTCCTTGTGAGCTCATTTGGAGCAGCACACCCCTGGCAAATGCCTTGTGGGCTTTCCATAAAGTTGTAACCTCCCTCACAGAGCTTACATTGTGTTAAAAAAACCCTAGTTCTTTATTTATTGGGGAAGAACTAAGGATAAAGGTATTGGCTCACCAGATTTTAGGAGTAGTAGAGTGGGGGCTTGCATGTGGGGATATGCAGATGGGAGAATGGTCTGACCAGGAGATGGAGGAGATGTCAGAGCTGCACGCTGCTTGAAGTAACCGCTTGTCCACCATAAAGTGGTCAATACATGAGTAAGAGTTATGTGTCGCTGAAAAGAAAGTGTAGTTACATTCTTGTGGGTGATAGCAGCGCCAAACATCAAATAGGTCATTGGCAAGAATGAATGTGGACATAGGGGACTGTAGTCTCAGGTGTGAGGAGGAGTCCATTTGGTAGTCGAGAGCTATAGCACATAGGATAAGGTGGCCTTTTTGTAATTGGCGGATCCGCTTAATAAGTTTTCCAAGAATCATATTTGACCGGAATTGGGGGCATAGAGAGAGACTAGTGTATAAACAATAGACTCAATCTTGCAAATTAGGATTATAAAGTGGCCATTTGGGTCCAAGTTACTATCCAGAAGTTGAAAGGCTACGGTATCATGTATGACAATAAGTACACCTCTTTTTTTGTCTGGGCTGTTAGCTGTAAAGATGTTGGGGGAAGGCTTTTGCCCTGCACACACGGTTGGACATTTATCGGACATTCCGACAACAAAATCCATGGATTTTTTCCAATGGATGTTGGCTCAAACTTGTCTTGCATAGACACGGTCACACAAAGTTGTTGGAAAATGCAATCATTCTAAACGCGGAGACGTAAAACACGGGACTATCAACGGGGCAGTAGCCAATAGCTTTTGTCTTTTAATTTATTCTGAGCATGCGTGGCACTTTGTGCGTCGGATTTGTGTACACACGATTGGAATTTCTGACAACGGATTTTGTTGTCGGAAAATTTTATAGCAAGCTCTCAAACTTTGTGTGTCGGAAATTCCGATGGAAAATGTGTGATGGAGCCTACACACGTTCGGAATTTTCGACAACAAGGTCCTATCACACATTTTCCGTCGGAAAATCGTGTGTACAGGGCATTTGTGTGTACATTGTGGCACAGATATGCTTTGGAAATGAGTCTCTTGTGAGCAGAGGATGTCACACCTATGCGCTGAAGCATTCTTCCACAAGGAGGCTCTTTTGGCCAGGTGATTTAACCCTTTGGCATTAAGGGATAGTATTTTGAGTCCCATTGGTATGTGTGGAGTGCTGGGTTGAAGATTCTGTACTCACAGTTAGGATGCGTATGCGGTAGTTGATAGACCAGATTACCAGGAAGCCTGGGAGATAATTTCCACTTACAGGGGGGTCGGGTGGGGGTAACCATTCGACGAGCAGACATAGTGGATGGTGTGTTCCGTAGGAGATTCAAAAGAAGAAAGGAAAGATATGGAGAGTTGTAACAAAACAAAGCAAACAAAATACAGACAGCGGCGGCATATGCTGTGGGTAATCAACAGGGATAGTGTCCATGAGACCAAAGCTAGGCACTCTGTGGCGACATCCGGGGCAGAGGGCTAATATGTTGAAGGATGGAACTAAATTCCAAGGAGGGGGACCCTGTGAGCAATTATTTGTTCCTGCGTTGCAGGTGATGGGTGGATTTATGCCAGGGGGGTTTTACTCTCCCTGGGGGGGTTTATGCATAGCCGCTTGTGGTGGTGGCTCAGGAATGATGCTCCAGGTATGGAGAATATCTAAGCCCTTATTCACACAGGCGATATTTTGAGATACACAATTTCTTTCCACAATGAATTTGGTGGGATTGCCCCATTTGTAGGGGATGTTGTGATTACAACATGCTTTTGTCACTTTGGCAAGTTGACTCTTCATGTCCAAGGTGTATTTGGAGAGCTCCACATAGGGAGCTGGAAAATGGCCAATTGACCTGGATTTTGCTAGGAGTTGCTCTTTAATGTGAAAAAAAGTGTATGCACATGATGACATCCCGTGGAATGGTTTCTATCAAATGATTCAGCTTAGGCAGGTGGTGTATGCAGTCAATGGTTAGGTCCAAAGGAGTTGTGTCAAGTAGAAGGGAATTGAACATTTCAGTGGCGTAGCGTTTTAAATCGCCAGGTTGCACTGACTCTGGGATCCCCCTTAGCTTTAAATTATTACTCCTGGACCTATCTTCTAAATCCGCAATTTTTGCTTTCATCCACTGTCTGTCTTCTAAGTTGTCATCATAAGCATCCACCAGGTCATTTATTGTAGTATTGATTTCTCCCAGAGGAGAACTTATGGGTCAGAGTGTCAAAATCAGCATGCAGAGAATTCTGCAGTGATACTAGCATATCCTTCAGCAATGTGTCCATTACTGGCTGATTAGAGGTAGGAAATGAGGCTATAGAGGAGCGGTGGGGAGATTGCATCATGTGTTCAGGGACAGCATGGCTCACCTCTGGCTGACTGGCACACAGCTGGCTGGGCGATGAGGGTGGTTTTGGTGAAAAGCCCTCATTTTGGAATCCTTCAGTCCCAGGCTGGTCATCTGGCAGGTCTTTGTAGGAGGCGTAGCCCTTTCTGAGAGAGGAGGAGGCAGGGGCCAGGGTGGCGGAGTCATCTTGTTAGCCCCCTCACGTGGGCAGAAGGAAGAATTTGGTTAGCTTCTGCCGGTGCCAATCGTCCTTTCTCTTCCTGGCCATATCGGTGGTGTACCTGCGGGTGTCAGTCAGGTGCTGAGGTATTATGTGCAAACGAGAAGATCTGGACAGCCGCACTCCAGGAAGTAATAATCCAAGTTTCTTTATTTTAAAATCAGGAACACATCAGATACAGGACATCACAGACAGAGTGTACAGATCATAGGCTAACGCGTTCCACACTTGTCCAAGTGCTTACTCATAGCTCAGGTGCTGAGGTATGTTGGTTGTGGCTCGGGTCCCCCAAATCTCACTGGAAGCCCTAAATGCTCCAGAGCTCGGATCCTATTGCACCATACAGTGCGTGCACTGGCCACACCCGACTCTATCCTTTCCTTCTTTCTCCCTCCATCCCCCTCTGTCTTTATATCCTTCTTTCTTTCCTTCTTTTTCCCCCTCTATCCCCCTCTCTTTCTTTCTATCCTTCTTTCTTTCACCCTCCATCCCCCTCTCTTTCCTTCTTTTTTTCCTCCTTCATCCCCCTCTCTTTCTACCTCCATCCTCCTCTCTTTCTACCTCCATCGATCCATCCCCCTTTATTTCTTTCTTTCTGTGACAGCTTGCCAGAATAGGTAGGATCTGTGAGAGCAGCTTCCCTGCGCAGCTCTGCTTGAGGAGAACATATCTTATTTATTCATTACTGCCCCTATACTGTATCCTCCTGCCCCCTGCACTGTGCCCACTTACATACCCCCTGTACTGTGTGCTCCTGCCCCCTGTACTGTCCACTTACTCTCCCCCCGTTCTGTACTCTCCTGCACTGTACCCTCCTAATACAGTTCCTTTTTATCACTTGAATTATTTTTCCCCATTATGGGTGTAAGGGGCCTCATGTCTTAGTTTTTCCTAAGGCCTCACAAAGCCTCTGAAGGCAGGAGTCTAGTGAAGGGGGAAGTCTAATAGTAGGTTTGTAGCAGCAATATAGGAAAATTACTGAATTTAATTTACAAGTGCAGTGGACCTTGCTGGGTTTGACATCACAGCCTATAATATGCCATGTCAGTGGAGCATAGTACAAAGGAGTAGAGACATTAAGTTAGTTTAGGGGACAATTTTTCTGCCCTAGCATCGGCAGGCCAGGGGGACCAGTCTAGGAGGAATTTTGTCATGGTTAGATTGACTTTGGTGAACATGTGTTCCAGGTGCATGTGTTGGTTGACAGTGGCTATAGCTTGTTGAAGGGTTGGAAGGGTACTACTTTTCCATTTACAGGCTATGGTTAGATGAGCAGCAATGAGGATGTGTGTCAGGATAGGATGGGAATGTCTAGGCCAATCTTCCAAACCCAAGGCCAACCTCGGTAGTAATATTTCTCTCGTACCAGCAACATGATTAATCAAAGACTAAATGTCTGTCCAGAATTGTGCGAGACCTGAGCATGTCAGTTTCAACTTTTATCATGTAAAGTCACCCTTGAGCTCCAGTTAGGGACTTTGCCTAGGGCATGTGTGCTCAACCTGAGGCCCTCCAGCTGTCGCGGATCTACAAGTCCCATGGGGCATTGCAAGGCTGACAGGAACAAGCATGACTCCCAAGGGAAGTGGCATGATGGAACTTGCAATCCCGCAACATTTGAATGGCCAGTTTGAGCACCCATGGCCTAGGATGAGAATATGTCATCAGTCTGATGGAAGGAATATTGAATGGAGAGTATACATCGCTCTCACAGAGCTCCATTATATCTGCATTGCATTGCCTGAATATCCTCCCTGGAATCTTAGGTTTTCATATGAAGGTCTCTGTTCCTCAATAGATCAACTTTGTGAGGACGGTGTATATAACACATGTCATCTCAATGGACGGTGGATGAGGAATACATCAACAGCCAAAGGTGAGTTATTATAATGAGGGGTATCCTCTTCATCCATTATAGACAGCTGAGGACCCGAGTCTCCATTTATAGGACATATGTCTACTAATACTGCTATACTGGATGAACCAATCAGATATCATCTCTTACTATCTCAGGATAGAGATAATAAAAGCCAGTATCTCATTGGTTGTCATGCTTCAATATAAATTTCACACTCAGATATGATATACTGTATGCTGCGTGACATAATATATTGATTTATGTGAAATAACAATGTGATAGAGATATACTGTATTACACAGATAAATATAAAATGTCTTTATGTGAGATAAGAATTCTGGAGGATTATTATACCAGCTGATACACGCAGGGTTATTCACTATCCTCTGTCTGTAGAGATTCTGGCTGCCAGATGTAAAAAGCACCGGGTGATACTGATCCTGGGGGTCCTCCTAATATTGGTCTTCATTACTGTGGTCACCCTCATGAGTTTCCTCTTCATTTACTGTGAGTATCTCTATTATAATTATCATTTGGGTTATTACATGAAACTAAAAGACAAAGGAAAACTGTACTATTTGAGCATTGGCAGTGCAGGGATGTATTTACCATAATTGCATTCGGGGGTTGGGGGGGGGGGGGTTGGTACATGGGGGGGGGGGCTAGAGGAAACAGCACCAAGCCTGAAAATGTACAAATTGTGATAATGTTTCCAAATTTTTTCTTCTCTATTCTGTTCACCTCTGGACACTGATGAATTTATTCAGGAAGAAGATGTAAGGGTGTGCAGAGGGCTTGCAGGGGGTGTAAGGGAAAGGGGTGTGAGAGATGTTAGAGGGAAATACACACAGGAGATGTAGGGTTCAGGAGATAGGTAGTTAAGAGGGAAGTAGGTGCACGGAATGTAAGAGGAAGGGGCGTACATGGGATGTAGAAAGAAATACAGGGCCACCACTAAATCATGGGACCCTGTACAGGTATACTAGCTGTAAGCCAAGAGGTTTAGGTTGTTCACTGTGGAGAAACATGGCAGCTTCCTGCTAATAATGGTTGCTAGGGGAGCAGCAGATGCAGGCACCCACCATGAGCTTAGCATCTGTGGCCATGTAGATGAATGGACTGGGAGATGCCAATGGTTGCTAAGGATGTGTTTGGGACAGGCACCCACTGCATTCTCAGCAAACACTGACATCACATGGCCCCGCTTGCTTACAGATATAAAATATTTCCTCCACCTTTTGCATGTGTGTGTGAGGATTAGTGATGTGTGAATGTGCTTGAACTTGGCTCACATTCAGAGAATGCAACAAAATATCCTCAAAGTGCAAATGTTAATGCACACCCTACTGAAGTCATTTTGAGGTGATTATTAAACATTTTTCTGGCCATTGTCAAGGCTAATAGGCAAGTGATAGGCAAACAAAATGGGCACTGCCAAGGGGAACATATACCAATGCAAGATCTTTAAAAAAAAAAAAAAAGATAGTTCAGTGGGGAGTGGACTTAAATTAAAACATTACAAATGCACAAGTCCTTTAAATAACATGACTGAGGAATGCCCTAAACCTGCCTGTGAAATCAGGCACCTGTAGGAGGTATTTAAGTGTTATTTCAAAAGAAGAAAATGTGCTGCTAAATGATAGTTCCAATCCTCCTCCTGTTTCTATTTGTAAGCTAAGTGGGATCCCTGATGACATCATTGACTCCATATTGTCATGGTCATATAGGATCAATGTCGTCAAGTGTAGGACTTCATGCACTATAACAGTCCTTATTCCCTCATCAGTTGGTGGATCCCTTGCCACAGGGGGCCCCCTTAGTAAGGCACTATGTCTCTATATTGATGGGAACAAGGGCCTCATCCACACAATTTTGGGCCATAGTAGTGAGGATTTGCAGGGTGGTTTATAAGAATCTGGAAGCCCTCTTTAAAATAGGGAGCTCCCCATATATGTCATTGCCCCCTACTTGATTAAGGGTTTCCTTGTACTTTTGGTTACTAAATACACAAACTGTCATTTTATTTAAGAAAAAGTCCCATGGTGTAAACAGTAAGTCATGCTGTAAAGCAATACTGATCCATAATCAAGGAAGGAAGGAGATATTCAAATATCTCCTCAGTAGACTGTCCAATCAGCAGGGAGAGCAGTTGGGGGAATTTGCCCTCTCATAGCTAATCTACATACACATCCCATAATACCCAAGGCAGACAGACACAATAGAATACAGCCACACCCCAAACGACCCAAAACACACACACACACACACACACACACACACACACACTGGCTGTACAGTGAGTCTGTTTAGTACAGATCAGACTAGGGTTCTCAGTCATCCTGTGCTCCTAGTAGAGACACAGGGCGACTTGGACATAGGAGGTGCATGGGGAGCTGAAACAAGGGTTTCCCAACCTCCCCAAGGGATTCTTGGTTCCACGGGTCCCCCGTTCAAAGTGACTACCGTCACATTAACTATTATTAAAATCAGACACTAAAAATAAACAACATTGTGCTGCCCAAAGATGCATTGCACTTAATTGGCTTGGAAACTTATGCAGCCAGCACATCCCACTAGAATTAGGGTGAGCCAAAGACCTACACCCTGCTATCCAAGTCAAAATAGAATCACAAACATAAGTGCTGGAGGCGTGGTCTGGATGCAGAGTGGAATGGCTGCATAACGGCACTGCTCTGTCCAGACAGCAGATTCAAAGCCACTGCAAAGCACAAGAGCCTGCCAAAAATACTCCCCGCTACACCTACCGATATCGGGGACCACTGGAGACCCTCGGGGATATGTCCAGGAAGAAATCTAAAGCCCCGGTACTGCTCAAACTGACAGAGTTATTCCACAGAGGGGCAATGGATTCCCAAGATGGCGCCGACTCCGGGAGCACCGCACACTCACCGCTGCCTCCCCTCCCGCCTGACTCCTCTCCTCAAACCCCTATGGAGGACTCACCACTTGGGGAACAGATCTGCTCATCTCCTCTCTGCTGACAGGCACAAAAGGGCTGCAGACTCCCCTGCTCACTCTCCACTAAAAGCCCTGGTGAGTAAAAAGCACATGGGAGATGATGGTTCTCTTACTAATCAGGAGGGGGAAGATCTGGGCTCCCTAGCTTCCATCCCAGCCTCTGAGCACCCTTTGAAATCAATTATTTTAACACTCCACAAAAACATTCAGGCAGAATTTCGCTCTTCAGTGTCACATGTTCATTCCAGAATTGATCATGTCCAAGAGCGCAAAGCCGGAATTGAAAGACAGATGGAGGAAGTCACTCATTCTTATAACAAATTGATTTATTCCCAACCTGCCCATGCAGAAGATATCCAATTTCTAAAAGCTAAAGTTGCAGACCTGAAAGACCGCTCCAGGCAGAATAATATTAAATTCAGGGGGTTACCTGCAACAGTTAAAAATTCAGACCTGGTTCCATTTATCCAGTAACTTTTTCTCAAACTTATTCCATCTCTATTCCCATCTGATTTTTTAAACTGATCTTTAAACCAAAACATCTGCCTGCGTCCATCCCAAGAGATGCATTAGCCTGCATCCATTATTTTCAAATAAAAGACCAAATCATGAAGCTTGCCAGATCCGCACGCACCCTCCCTGATCCCTACTCAAAAATGGTTCGTTTTGCGGATATCTCTGGCACCACTGCACAGATGCGGAAGGAATTCTCTCCAAAAACTAAAGGTCTCAGAGACTTGGTCTACCAGTGGGGGTACCCAACAACTCATGGTCACCTACCAAAATAAAATTGTGCCAATGCATATGCTAAAAGAAGGTTACACACTCCTTCACAACTGGGGCATCCCCTTTGAACCCCGCTCTGTGGGTCCATCTCCGCCCAGAATCCAGAGATCCTGGTCCACATCTGGAAATACCTAGCTTTTAATGGCAACGTACCCTAAGGCGTCCTCCTGACTTATATCTAGCTACTCTTTCTTCTGAATAGACAGCCATCCCTTGTTTCTCCACTCCCCAGGTTACAAGTGTGCTATGCACACCGTACTGTTTTTTGTTGCTCTACTTACATTGAAATGCTTTTTTTTAATGAGCTTTGTAGATATTAGGTTGTTCTTTATAATGTCACCTATTTTGTTTATCCCATCTCTGTGGGATTTTTGAATGGAGGATTAGTGTGTTATCTTTACCTTGACATATCGCAGCACCTCTACTTTAACTCACATGTCACTTAAAATTGTCACGCACAATGTTAAAGGGCTGAACAGCCCATTTAAATGCAGACTTATGTGGAAAGACACTTTATCCCATAAAGCAGACATACTATGTATACAAAAGACACACTTTGTTGCTGAAAAGGCCCCTGTCTCATCACAAATCGTTCCCCCATTTTTTGGCTCAGCGGAGGTCAAAAAGATGGGGGTAATGATTGCTGTTTGTGATTCTATTCCATTTCAGTTGCATTCAGTGGAATTCTCTCAGCTATCTTCAACAATCACCCCCTGGTCCTTGTTAATATTTACACCCCTAATGAGCGCCACAAGCAATTTTTCCACTCCCTGACAAAAAAAACCTCAGCCCTTACCCCAAGAACCAAATAATTATATGTGGGGACTTTAACACAGTCTTAGACCACTCCCTTGACTCATCTAATGTCTGTAGAAGACGCGTCACTGCCTTAACCTCTTATGTACAACTTGAGGATCTCCAAGACCCCTGGAGATGTTTTCATGCCTCGGAAAGAGACTACACATTCTACTCCTCCAAACAAAAGTCTTATTCCAGACTCGATTTCTTCCTGGTCAACAAACATCTACTTCAATATGTGAGCGCCAAACAGATTGGTCTGATAACGTGGTCTGATCATGATCTAGTCTCGCTGGAACTTTATACCTCTCCATCTAAATGACCACAAACAACTTGGAGACTAAACACCTCCTTTCTCTCTCATTCTTCTTCAGATAGATTCTGAAATTCAAAAAAAGTTTGAGGTTTTTTATCTGTATCTGATGATGCCTTACTGTGGAATACCCAAAGCCTTCATTAGATCAAATTTGATGCACAGGAGAATAAGTCCCGTATACAAGCCATTGCTACACTGCTTCAGAACATCAGAGTAGTTGAGCATTCCCACAAATCTTCTCCCAAACCCCAAGATGAGGAGGAATTACATATGAAGAACTCAACTACACTCCCTGCTACACACCAATTTTGACTACTATGTCAAAAGTCTGCGTACTACCCTTTATGCCCAAGGCAACAAGCCTGGCACAATACTAGCAAGACAATACAAACAATACAAACGCAAGATGGCACAATCCAAAATCTCCTTCCTGCTAGATTCTCAAGGCAGAAAACCCCCAAGATATTGCCAACAAATTTAGCAAATTTTATGCCAGTTGTATAACTTGAAAGACTCCCCTGCAGACCCAAACCCTACCCTCACAGTTGTTCACACCTTCTTAGCATCCATTGACTTACCCTCTCTCCAATCTGAACAAATAAATGATCTCTCTAGACCCTTTACAACTGAACAGATTCTTAAAGTAATCTCTAATCTCCCTCTGCACAAAGCTTTCGGCCCAGATGGGTTCAGTAATGAATATTACAAAGTCCTTGAAAGAATTACTATATCCCACCAGTGGCGGCTGGTGAAGTTTTAGGATGGGGGGGCGCCAGACCCTGCCCTTCCCTTTGACCCCTCCCACTTGGTGAAAATGGGCGTGGTTTCAGAAAAATAGTGGGTGTGGCTCTAAGGTGGTGTGGTTAGTGTCTGAGATGAATGAGGGATGGAGGGAGCGGGAGAGAGGGATGGATGGACAGCAGACCCAGATCCTACACAACAATAGAAATGTGTATTCTAGAAAGTTTAACAATCAGCAGATAAAGATATTCCAAACACTTGGTGTTAGCACTTCAATCATCCTGGCACCTCGGTTGTTATGGTGTCAGGATGATTGAAGCGCATTATTTCTATTATTACATTGTAATATAAAATAAAATCATTAAACTCACCATAATGCAGAATCAGTGGGAGCCCCGAGTGTGTCACCTGCCACCAGATGCCATCAGGTGTCTCCAGCGGAGTCTATCCTTACATGTAGCCTGTGTCACACAAAAGGCAGCCTGTGTCCCCCAAATGCAGCCGCATGTGTCCCCCAAATGCAGCCTTCTGTGTCCCGCAAATGCAGCCTCCTGTGTCCCCCAAATGCAGCCTCCTGTGTCCCCCAAATGCAGCCTCCTGTGTCACATCGAACCCCCCATTCTCCGTGGGAGCACAGCGGTACTACTTACCTTGCTGTGTGTTGTCCTCTCCTGTCCTGCAGTGTCCTTTTCCACAATGAAGATGGAGGGGTCCGTCCGTTTACCTCATACTTCCTGTTTTCTTTCTCCCGGGCACAATGGGAGAATGAAAACAGGAAGTTACATCAATCTGAGATGTCAATCAAACCACCCGACCGTAGTACTATATACTACAAGTGCCGGGCAGTAGCTACTCGGCGCTTCAGAAAGAGCTGCAAGGCGGGCTAAATGCCTGCAAATGAAGCGCCGCGTCTATGCAATCTTGTGATTGCATAGACGTGGCACTTCCCATAAGTACACTGTGTCCAGCGTCGCACTGTGTCCGGCGTCCGAACACAGTGCACTTAAGGCCCTTTTTTTTTTTTTTAAAGGGCCAGTAGTAAACATTTTTTTTTTTTTACTGCCTGGAGGGGGGGGGCTTTGCCCATGTGCCCCCTATGGACGGGCCGCCACTGCTCCCCACGTTCAAAAATTTTGTGATTTTCATCCTTCACAAACTCTGGTAAAAACCCCAAAGATTCACTAGAAGCCTTAGTAGTGACAATCCCCAAACCAGGCAAACCTATAGACAATCCAGCTAACTATCGTCCCATTTCACTACTTAACAGACATAAAAATTTTCACTGAATTACTAGCCTCCAGAGTTTCCCAGTATGTCCCATCGCTGGTTCACAAGAATCAGGTAGGGTTTGTTGAAGGACGGCAGGCTTCTGATCCGACTTGTCATTTTATAGACCTGATTCAATGGACAGAGTGCAGTCGAGGGCCTTCTCTGCTCTTGTCTCTTGATGCGGAGAAGGCCTTCGACAGGGTGCACTGGAATTATGTTATATTTCTTTTGAAATATGGCTTTAGTGGCCCTCTTCTCTCAGCAATCTTAGCGCTAAACTCTGTCCCTTGTGTGGACCTCCAGACTTTTATCTAGCGCCTTTGACATCACCAATGGTACCTTTCAGGGATGTCCACTCCCCCCTATTATTTTTACTTTAATCATGGAACCTTTGGCGATGTCCATAAGATCCAATCCCAGTATCTCGGGCATCATGATCGGTTCAGAGGAGCTCAAAATAAGCCTGTATGTGGATGGCATCCTCCTCTCCCTCTCCTCTTTAGTATACCTCCCTGAAGTACAAAAAACCCTAGAGATATTTGGTGAATATCTAGCATGCTAAATCTTCACTTTGATACTGTCCTTAAAAAACTAATTTCAAGATTAACTCCTTTCTCCTGGGCACCAAAAAACTCTCTTTCATACCTGGGTAACAGCTGACTGCACCTTCCAGTAACATGCTTACTACTAACTACAACAGAGTAGTGGAAAAGCTAAATAACATATCTCAAGATATGAAACAAGTTAAAGTATCCTGGGCTGGTAGGAATACCTTGGCAAAAATGTTTCTTTTGCCCCATCTGTTTCTTCAGGACTTTACCTCTCCCGCTACGGCCCCAACATCTGAGTAAATTACAATCAATCATAAACTCGTTCATATGGAACGTTCTGTACGCCAGCATCTTTAGCAGGACTTGGTGTACCAAATATAGCAAATTATTACAAGGAGGTTGTCTTATGCCGCGTACACATGAGCAGACTTTTCAACCAGACTGGTCCAACGGACTGAGTCCGGCAGACAATTCGACCGTGTGTGGGCTTCATCGGACCTGCAGCTGACTTTTTCGGTTGAAAATCTGACGGACATTAGATTTGGAACATGTTTCAAATCTTTCCGACGGACTCGAGTCTAAATGCTAATCCGATGGACGAAAACCGACGCTAGGGCAACTATTGGCTACTGGCTATGCATTTCCTTATTTTAGTCCGGTCGTACGTCATCACGTACGAATCTGTCAGACTTTTGTGCGTTTGTGTGTAGGCAAGTCCGATCGTTCGAAAGTCCGTCGGAAAGACTGTCAGACCTTTGTTGCCGAAAAGTCCGCCCGTGTGTACAGGGCATTAGACTGAACCAGACACTGGTGGAGGTCCTCAGATCCTCCAGCCTGGATTCAGATTGAAAGCTCAATTCTTTGCTCTTCAACTAAAGCTACTCTCTCCGCAACCCTCCTCAAATATTACCCGCCTCATCTCCAATGCAGTAAGACTGTATCCACCACATGTATCTGATCCTCATTGGCAGTAGGTGCACCAACTAATATCCTTCAACTCCTTCCGCTAGAGGCAATAGCTCTCTTGTCTCCAGACCTAGAAGTTAGTACTTGGATCCAGAGCGGTATTAAACAAATTGGAGACATTTACAGTAACTCATATCTTCTTTTCAAGAGCTTCAACAAAAGTTCCACATTCACCGTAATGACTTTTTCAAGTATCTCAGTATCAGATCCATACTCCAGAGCCTCAAGAATAAGGACAATGACCTTCTTTAAGGAGGTCAAAAATTTTTACAACTCCCCTGCTGCTACCCAGAAAGGGATCTTTCACCTATACCGCTTACTCTTGACACAGGTGGCAAAATCCAAGTCGTCATCTATGTCTTACTGGGAACGGACACTACACTTCTCCATACCTTTTTGCTGATGGCATATTACTCTACAGCTTCCACCTAAACTCTCCAAATGCATTTCACACTGGGAATCATTTCACAAAATCATCCACAAGTGGTATTACACCCCAACCAAGCTTGCCTCTATCTTCCCAGACCAGTCGCCACACTGCTGGAGACTGTGTGGTCAATCTGGCTCCCTTATCACATCTGGTGGTATTGCCCAAAAATATCTTCATACTGGTCTAAAATTGCAAACTTTATATCCTCGGTGTCGTCCCATACCTTATCACTCACACCACAAATGGTTCTTTTGGGTAATGCCATCCTGGACCTCTGTCCACGTCTCAGATTTTTCATTTCCCACACTTTGATTGCAGTCAGATTGGTTCATGCACCCCATTAGAAACAATAACCTTATTAGAAGAAGTGCTCCAGACTCTTATAAAACACTTCTTAACCACTTCAGCCCTGGAAGATTTGGCTGCTCAATGACCAGGCCATTTTTTGCGATACAGCACTGCGTTGCTTTAACTGACAATTGCGTGGTCGTGCGTCACTGTACCCAAACAAAATTGATGTCCTTTTTTTCCCACAAATAGAGCTTTCTTTTGGTGGCATTTGATCACCTCTGCGGTTTTAATTGTTTGCGCTATAAACAAAAAAAGAGTGACAATTTTGAAAAAAAAATATATATTTTGTACTTTTTGCTATAATAAGCATCCCCATTTTTTTAAAAAAAAGCAAATTTTTTTCTCAGTTTAGGCCGATATGTATTCTTCTACATATTTTGGTAATAAAAATCGCAATAAGCGTATATTAATTGGTTTGCGCAAAAGTTATAGCGTCTACAAAATAGATTTATGGCACTTTTATTACTATTTTTTTTTTTTTTTACTAGTAATGGTGGCAATCTGCGATTTTTTTATTGAGACTGCGACATTATGGCAGATACATTGAACCCTTTTGACACATTTTTGAGACGATTGACAATTATACAGCGATCAGTGCTGTAAAAATGCACTGATTACTGTATAAATGTCACTGGCAGGGAAGGGGTTAACTCTAGGGGCTGATCAAGGGGTTAACTGTGTTCCCTCAGTGTGTGTATTAACTGTAGGGGGGAGGGGACTGACTATAGGAGATGACAGATCGTGGTTCCTAGCTATTAGAAACTCACGAACTGCCCCTCCTACACACACTCACACACACACGTCCCTGTTCTGCCTCTCTTGTCAGCGACCACCAGTCACAAGCATCAGCGCCCCCCGCAGTGCAGCTGGCATGCGCGCCTGCTATCCTGCTTAAAGGACCGACGTACAGCTACAACGGCTCGCGGGATCGTGCCATCGTAATGATGGCGGCTGGTCAGCAAGTGGTTAATGGCCAATGCAAATCTAAGACTTTATACCTTCTGGGATCTGGGACAAACTGGGATTCTTGTGTAGCACTAACCCCCGAAGGAGCTGCTGATTTATTTGGGCCTGTACTCTGCTTTGTTTCCCCATTTTAATATCTCAGTCCCCCTGACACAGCTGTGGTGTGATAGTGTGCAGTCAAAGGAAATTATAAAGCAAGTTGACAATATTCAAGATAATATACCTGTCTGTAGTCACCTTACCCTCCTCTTGGCTGGTGATGAAGAGACAAACAACACTCACACAGTTATACTTAAATAATAACCTTATTTACTGTAGTTGTATTAGAAAGGGTTAAACTACAATAGTTGTACTTTATATTACGAAGGTACAATACAGGTATCAAATGTCTGAAATAATATATAAGAGATATAACAAAGTAAATAGGATAACCGTCAGAGTGAAAGTATCTCACTATAAGCACTGTCCTATTTCCTGCGCGCTTAAGGCTATACTAAATCAAATGTTGACTTGATTAAGTATAATACAACACTAAGGAAGTCCTTCCTTTAGTATCACACTACCCCAATATAGTAAAGGGACACAAGGCCTTGTGTTTTACTAATCAGTCCTTCTTTATCTTCTTTTCTTCTGCTAGCAAACAACATAGATTTGTAATCCAAAGGGTTAGTGACTCCTGATCAAAGTAGACTGAAAATGTGACAGTGAGGTTCTAGTGCACCAGCACTAGGGATGAGCCGAACACCCCCCTGTTCGGTTCGCACCAGAACATGCGAACAGGAAAAAAGTTTGTTCGAACACGCGAGCACCGTTAAAGTCTATGGGACACGAACATGAATAATCAAAAGTGCTAATTTTAAAGGCTAATATGCAAGTTATTGTCATAAAAAGTGTTTGGGGACCTGGGTCCTGCCCCAGGGGACATGGATCAATGCAAAAAATCAGGAGCAGTGATTTTAATAATGCTTAAAGTCAAACAATAAAAGTGTAATATCCCTTTAAATTTCGTACCTGGGGGGTGTCTATAGTATGCCTGTAAAGGGGCGCATATTTCCTGTGTTTAGAACAGTCTGACAGCAAAATGACATTTTGAAGGAAAAAAGCCATTTAAAACTACCCGCGGCTATTGCATTGCCGACAATACACATAGAAGTTCATTGATAAAAACGGCATGGGAATTCCCCAAAGGGGAACCCCAAACCAAAATTAAAAAAAAAAAATGACGTGGGAGTCCCCCTAAATTCCATACCAGGCCCTTCAAGTCTGGTATGGATATTAAGGGGAACCCCGGCCAAAATTTAAAAAAAAAATGACGTGGGGTTCTCCCTAAATTCCATACCAGACCCTTCAGGTCTGGTACGGATTTTAAGGGGAACCCCGCGCCAAAAAAAAACGGCGTGGGGTTCCCCCAAAAATCCATACCAGACCCTTATCCGAGCACGCAACCTGGCAGGCCGCAGGAAAAGAGGGGGGACGAGAGTGCAGCCCCCCCCTCCTGAACCGTACCAGGCCACATGCCCTCAACATTGGGAGGGTGCTTTGGGGTAGCCCCCCAAAACACCTTGTCCCCATGTTGATGAGGACAAGGGCCTCATCCCCACAACCCTGGCCGGTGGTTGTGGGGGTCTGCGGGCGGGGGGCTTATCGGAATCTGGAAGCCCCCTTTAACAAGGGGACCCCCAGATCCCACCCTCCCCCGTGTGAAATGGTAAGGGGCCATTTCACTAAAAAACTGTCAAAAATGTTAAAAATGACAAGAGACAGTTTTTGACAATTCCTTTATTTAAAAACTTCTTCTTTCTTCTATCTTCCTTCATCTTCTGGTTCTTCTGGTTCTTCTGGCTCTTCTGGTTCTTCCTCCGGCGTTCTCGTCCAGCATCTCCTCCGCGGCGTCTTCTATCTTCGTCTCCTCGGGCCGCTCCGCACTCATGGCATGGGGGGAGGCTCCCGCTCTTCTCTTCATCTTCTTCTCTTCTTCTTTTCTTCTCTTCTTCTCTTCTTCATTTTCTTCTCTGGGCCGCTCCGCACCAATGCTGGCATGGAGGGAGGCTCTCGCTGTGTGACAGCGCTCCTCGTCTGGCAGTTCTTAAATAAAGGGGGGCGGGGCCACACGGTGACCCCGCCCCCCTCTGACGCACGGGACATGACGGGACTTCCCTGTGGCATTCCCCGTGATGTCACAGGGAAGTCCTGTCAAGTCACCGTGCGTCAGAGGGGGGCGGGGTCACCGGGTGGCCTCGCCGGGAGCCTCCCTCCATGCCAGCATGGGTGCGGAGCGGCCCGGAGAAGAAAATGAAGAAGAGAAGAAGAGAAGAAAAGAAGAAGAGAAGAAGATGAAGAAGATGAAGAGAAAAGCGGGAGCCACCCCCATGCCATGGGTGCGGAGCGGCCCGAGGAGAAGAAGATAGAAGACGCCGCGGAGGAGATGCTGGACGAGAACGCCGGAGGAAGAACCAGAAGAGCCAGAAGAACCAGAAGATGAAGGAAGATAGAAGAAAGAAGAAGTATTTAAATAAAGTAATTGTCAAAAACTGTCTCTTGTCATTTTTAACATTTTTGACAGTTTTTTAGTGAAATGGTAGGGGTACTTTTGTACCCCCTTACCATTTCACACAGGGGGGGGCGGGATCTGGGGGTCCCCTTGTTAAAGGAAGCTTCCAGATTCCGATAAGCCCCCCGCCCGCAGACCCCCACAACCACCGGCCAGGGTTGTGGGGATGAGGCCCTTGTCCTCATCAACATGGGGACAAGGTGTTTTGGGGGCTACCCCAAAGCACCCTCCCAATGTTGAGGGCATGTGGCCTGGTACGGTTCAGGAGGGGGGGCGCACTCTCGTCCCCCCCTCTTTTCCTGCGGCCTGCCAGGTTGCGTGCTCGGATAAGGGTCTGGTATGGATTTTTGGGGGGACCCCACGCCGTTTTTTTTTTTTTTTTGGTGCGGGGTTCCCCTTAAAATCCATACCAGGTCTGGTATGGAATTTAGGGGGAACTCCACGTCATTTTTTTTTTTAAATTTTGGCCGGGGTTCCCCTTAATATCCATATCAGACCTGAAGGGCCTGGTATGGAATTTAGGGGGACTCCCACGTCATTTTTTTTTTAAATTTTGGTTCGGGGTTCCCCTTTGGGGAATTCCCATGCTGTTTTTATCAATGAACTTCTATGTGTATTGTCGGCAATGCAATAGCCGCGGGTAGTTTTAAATGAGTTTTTTCCTTCAAAATGTCATTTTGCTGTCAGACTGTTCTAAACACAGGAAAAATGCGCCCCTTTACAGGCATACTATAGACACCCCCCAGGTACGAAATTTAAAGGGATATTACACTCTTATTGTTTGACTTTAAGCATTATTAAAATCACTGCTCCTGAAAAAACGGCTGTTTTTAAAACTTTTTTTGCATTGATCCATGTCCCCTGGGGCAGGACCTGGGTCCCCAAACACTTTTTATGACAATAACTTGCATATTAGCCTTTAAAATTAGCACTTTTGATTTCTCCCATAGACTTTTAAAGGGTGTTCCGCGGCATTTGAATTTGCCGCGAACACCCCAAATTGTTCGCTGTTCGGCGAAATTGCGAACAGCCAATGTTCGAGTCGAACATGAGTTCGACTCGAACTCGAAGCTCATCCCTAACCAGCACTGTAACTGACTTTGATACCAGGGAATCAGTACTAAATTCTCTTGACTTTGCTTGTGGGACTATGGGTCCCAGCAACTCTGTCTTGTGTAGACGGATGTAATAAAGCGCACCAAGAAACTTGTGGGCAACAGCCCCCTCACCCAACCAGGACAGTGTTGTCACAAAACTCTGTTCTGATGTACAGGGTTCTGTCTCCGGCCGGCCGGCACTGCTGAGATGCTACGCTCCTCTCCACGAGACGCTCCGGAACTCCCAGATGACTCCGACAGGCTCCTTCCCAGTTTTGCCCTGCCGTCAGTCCAACTCTCTGGGATGTCACAATACTGCTTCTCGGATCGCTGTTCCGTGGAGGTAGGCTGTGCTGTGCTGGAGACCTCACACAGATCCTCCCAGGCTGGCCATGCCTGTCCAGGAGACCTAAGATGGCCGCTCCCAGCCCTTTTAGAATCTTCCCACAATGTAGTTCTGTTCCCTGAGGTTTGTGGGAGTTACTGAGCATTGTGGGTAGGTCAAGTTAATGTCCCAATGTACGCAAACAAAATACTTCCATGTCAAACTTCTGAACAATAAAAGTAATAAAGATGCAGTACTTTTTTATTTCGGCCGCTAGATGGCGCCAGAGGATAAGATATAACATTACCTTAAGTTATACATATATTATGACTGCTACACTTGGATTAAAGACTGCAGGAGCTCCTTTTGTTACTTAAAGTGGATGTAAACCCTCTCCTATACCCAGTGAAGTGAACAGCCTCAGATGATACACAGGAATGTAAAACAATCTCCCTACATATGTTTTACAACTATATCTGCTGTCCTTAGAAAGTGAACATCGTGTTAGAGATTTTTTCTTCCTGTTCAGCACTGGGTATGGATTCTTGGCATACACTGTGTGACAGCTGATTGGAGGAAAGGCACACACCCCCTCTCCACATAGGCAGAGGAAGGAATGAATGTGCAGAGCTGTGCTGTGAATAGACCAGCTTCCTGCTAATCTATTTATTGCACCCACCCCGACACAAATCTCAGGCTGGTTTTACCTCGTTGTCGGAGAACTTGTCAGAAGTTATCATGCTGATAACAGGGGAACGAAACAGCAGAAAGACACGGGACTCAGGGCTTTGGAGAGAGATAAGAAAACACTACAAATATATGTGCTTAGGTCAAATTTAATAAACCACTTTAAACTCTTCACTACCGCACCACTGGATCCTACCTTCCCTCCTTTCATTCACAAGTCTTCGTTGCTCACCCCCCACCAACTCCCAGTCTTATGTCTCCGAATCAAACCAATACAAATCTTTCCATATCTTGCCAGCTTCATTTGACCCCTGTAATCCATCATAACTTAGGGTTGCCACCTGTTCGGATTCACCCGGACAGTTCGGGATTTGGAATCATGCGTCCAGGTTTCAGACTGCCTGAAACCCGGACACAATATTCAGACCGGACAATGACTTCCCTGTAGGGTTGCTGACTGCAGTTGTCTAAGCCGAGAATGTCTTACACTCTCTTTCACCCCGCCGAAAGCCAGCAGTAAAAATCTCCCCCCCAAACACACACAGACGGAGAGGAGAGAGGGCTCGATCTGCTCCTCTCCCTCCCGCCCCTCCCCCTATGTGTCTGCCCACACTCCAATCCACGGAGCTGTGCCTCAGAAAAGGAAAGTGGGGGTGGGAAATTTGAAGTCCAGCAGCCTCAGATACATCTGGATGAGAGGTGCTGACTTCCAAGGGGTGAGTGAGCTCACCATCCATCCCAGCCTGTGACTGAAGTCCCCCCCCTTCTCTCCCCTGCCTCTGAGTGAGTACACTAAGGTAAATCAGGGTTTGCAGAGCATCCCTTACATCAAAGTTCCCCTTTACAGCAGAGGCCACAGTGTTCACCCTTACAACATAGTCCTCTCCGTACATCAGAGTTCTCAGTGTTCCCCCTTAAATCAGGGTTCGCAGCGCATCCCTTATGTCAGAGTCCCCAGAGTTCTCCCTTACATCAGAGTCTGCAGAGTCCTGCCTTACAGTGAATGGGAACTCTGAGAGTTCAAATGTAAAAGGGGAACTCATTATTAACTTCATATGATTAGAAATGTTATTTAATAGCAAAATATATGTATAGTTTATACAAACAAAATAAATACATTGCTGTGCGCCGCTTAAGTGTTCGGGTTTGACTTGAAGAAAAGGTGGCAACCCTATTATAACTCCACATATACTGTACCAAAGGATTTATGGATTCTTCCCATCTTAGACATCTAATGTACATCGAACAATGCTGCCCTATATTTGACTTGCTAATCCCAGGCCCTTTATTTTTATTTTATTTTCATAGGCAGTTTTCCTAGTAAAAGTCCTCCATTCTACTATGTGACTACCCTAAGGTGACATCCCACTTCCCTCCACATCCCCTCCCACATTCCTTATATTGACTTTAAATATGTATTTCAGAGACCTGGACAGCTCTCATGATTGGCTGGCAAACATTCAAGGGTATACCCTATACCGCAAGGATAGAGAGGGTAAAAAAGGGGGAGGGGTATGCCTATATATCAAGAATAATGTACAAGTGAATGTGAGAGATGACATCACTGAGGGAGCTAGAGAGGAGGTGGAATCCTTATGGGTAGAGCTCCAAAGGGATGAAGCTAAGGGGAAAATAATACTGGGAGTATGCTATAGGCCCCCTAACCTAAAGGGGGAAGGTGGTGACAGATCTCCTATCACAAATTGGATTAGCAGCAAGGATGGGAAGTGTTATCATAATGGGGGATTTTAATTATCCAGACAGACTGGGCGGAGGGAACCGCGCATTCATTTAAGGCTCAACAGTTCCTTAATGTCTTGCAGGACAATTTTATGGGTCAGATGGTAGACGCACCAACTAGAAATAAAACATTACTGGATCTACTGATTACCAACAATACAGACCTGATCACGGAAATATGGGGCAATTTAGGTAACAGCGATCACAGGTCAATTAGTTTCAGTATAAATCACACAAATAGGAAACATAAAGGGAATACAAAGACACTGAATTTCAAAAGAGCCAACTTCCCTAAACTACAAACCTTGCCAAAAGGCATAAATTGGGATAAAATATTAGGAACAAAGAATACGGAGGAGCGATGGGTTTGCTTTAAGAGCATATTAAATAAGGGCATTAGCCAATGTATCCCATTGGGTAATAAATTTAAAAAAGAGCACACAAAAGTCCTGGATGGCTTAACTCCAATGTAAAAATGCATATAAAAGCAAAGGAGAAGGCCTTCAAAAAATACAAGGTTGAGGGATCACCCTCAGCATTCAGACTTTATAAAGAATGCAGCAAGAAATGTAAGGGTGCAATTAGAACAGCTAAAATAGAACATGAAAGACACATAGCGGAGGAGAGCAAAAAAAATCCCAAGAAATTCTTTAAGTATGTAAACAGTAAAAAAGGGAGGACAGACCATATTGGCCCATAAAGAATGAGAAAGGACATCTGGTTATAAAGGATGGGGAGATGGCGAAGGTATTGAAATTATTCTTCTCCTCAGTCTTCACGAGTGAATCGGGGGGTTTCAGTAACCAAAACTGCAGTGTTTTTCCTCATGACACAACACAGGAAGCACCTCCATGATTAACAGAGGACAGAATTAAAATTAGACTTGAGAAACTTAACATTAATAAATCACCAGGACCAGATGGCTTGCATCCGAGGGTACTTAGGGAACTCAGTCAAGTGATTGCCAGACCGTTGTTCCTAATTTTTACAGATAGTCTACTGACTGGAATGGTACCAGCTGATTAGAGAAAAGCCAATATAGCACCAATATTTAAAAAGGGCCCAAAATACATCCCTGGGAATTACAGACCAGTTAGCCTAACATCAATAGTATGTAAACTCTTGGAGGGGATGATAAGGGACTATATACAAGATTTTAGTAATAAGAACGATATCATTAGCAGGAATCAGCATGGATTCATGAAGAATCGTTCTTGCCAAACCAATCTATTAACCTTCTATGAGGAGGTGAGTTGCCATCTAGATAAAGGAAGGCCCGTAGACGTGGTGTATCTGGATTTTGCAAAAGCATTTGACACAGTTCCCCATAAACATTTACTGTACAAAATAAGGTCCGTTGGCATGGACCATAGGGTGAGTACATGTGTTGAAAATTGGCTACAAGGGCGAGTTCAGAGGGTGGTGATAAAGGGGGAGTACTCAGAATGGTCAGGGGTGGGTAGTGGGGTTCCCCAGGGTTCTGTGCTGGGACCAATATTACTAAATTTGTTCATAAACGATCTGGAGGATGGAATAAACAGCTCAATCTCTGTATTTGCAGACGATACTAAGCTAAGCAGGGCAATAACTTATCCGCAGGATGTGGAAACCTTGCAAAAAGACCTGAACAAATTAATGGGGTGGGCGACTACGTGGCAAATGAGGTTCAATGTAGAAAAATGTAAAATAATGCATTTGGTTGGCTAAAATATGAATGCAATCTATACACTGGGGGAGAACCTCTGGGGGAATCTAGGATGGAAAAGGACCTGGGGGTCCTAGTAGATGATAGGCTCAGCACTGGCATGCAATGCCAAGCTGCTGCTAACAAAGCAAACAGAATATTGGCATGCATTAAAAGGGGGATCAACTCCAGAGATAAAACGATAATTCTCCCACTCTACAAGGCGCTGGTCCGGCCGCACCTGGAGTATGCTGTCCAGTTCTGGGCACCAGTCCTCAGGAAGGATGTACGGGAAATGGAGCGAGTACAAAGAAGCGCAACAAAGCTAATAAAGGGTCTGGAGGATCTTAGTTATGAGGAAAGGTTGCGAGCACTGAACTTATTCTCTCTGGAGAAGAGACACTTGAGAGGGGATATGATTTCAATTTACAAATACCGTACTGGTGACCCCACAATAGGGATAAAACTTTTTCGCAGAAGAGAGTTTAACAAGACTCGTGGCCACTCATTAAAATTAGAAGAAAAGAGGTTTAACCTTAAACTACATAGAGGGTTCTTTACTGTAAGAGTGGCAAGGATGTGGGATTCCCTTCCACAGGCGGTGGTCTCAGCGGGGAGCATTGATAGCTTCAAGAAACTATTAGATAAGCACCTGAATGACCGCAACATACTGTACAGGGATATATAATGTAATACTGACACATAATCACACACATAGGTTGGACTTGATGGACTTGTGTCTTTTTTCAACCTCACCTACTATGTAACTATGTAACTATGTAAAGTAGAAGACTGGAATATTCCCTGAAAAGGGAAAGGCCCCCCCATCCAGAGCTACCCGAACATTTAACATCTTCGCAGCCACCTTTTGGATGCCTCCTTCTAGATTGGCGGGGGTGTGATAAATATTCATGCTGGTCATCGGTATCTCCCTGTCCTATATCCTGGAAGCTTCTTCCAAAGACAGGTGGGAGGAATCAAACACCCGGCTTAGGAAACCCGGTTCAGACAAAAACAACCAATTACGAGTCAACACACTCTAGTGAAGCCAAAAATGAAAGCAGCCTAACTAGGAGGTCCCTACATAGTACATAGTTATTGGTAGATATAGAGGCTGATTGTACAATTGGGTTGTGCTGTGCGTGGCCAGCTTCAGATGATATCTGCTGGCAGACAATGAGTTAGGAAGCTGATGTGAGGAGGTGCCTCTCAACTATTGCTTTTTGTCACTTTCAGGTCGGATGGAGCAGAACATCGAGGGGAGACTCAGTAATCTGAGTTTCGGGATGGACTCCAGGGTGGAACGCTTGTCCCAAGATGGTAAGAGGGACCTCTGGTGGGAGTGGGGTGAAGTTGGATGACCGGAGTCCCGCATGTTCAGTTTGTGAATGTTCTTCCTCTCCCCAGATTACAGGACGTTGAAGAAACTGACTGCCATTGAAACCTCCATAGGGGACCTTAAAGGTGAGATGAGGGCAGCAGGGGATGGGGGAAAAATGAAAGAAGAACGCAAGCGTATTTCCAACACAGTGGACCAGGCGTTACAGTTTAAAATTCACCTGCGATAAAATGAACCAGGGAACAAAATGATATCAAAAGAATGTGTCTATAGCTCAGTCCTCCTGCAGCTATATATTGGTTTATACCGATAGTAATATCCTTTGTTGAGCTTTTAAAGCTGAAATACAATGCAAGCAGGGTATGTCCCTGAATGTGACCTGGTATCAGCCACTTGTAGTTTCCGTACAGCAAGGCTGGAGTGTGAAAAAAAGAAGCAGCACAAGGAGCCAATCAATTCAGGTGCTGACAAGGATCATGCTAATAGGAGAAGACACAGTGACAAAGAGATGAGCTCATCACCGTGGTGCTGCTTCTTCATTCGCTGTCCAGTCACAGCCTGGGGGATGTCCTGGGCTCAGAGGAAGTGTGTTCATAATGGATGAGGACATCTAGTGGTAGATAAAAAGTACTGCAGGAGAATTGCTTGGGTTGACTGTGAATATTTCAGCAAACATTGGGCTTATTTTATCTTTTTATTGGCCTATTCATTTTTATCTTGTTACTTTTTATGGCTGGAGTTCTGCTGTAGGATAAAATGCATGTGTACCCAGTTCATAAGTTTTATAATGATTTAGGTGACACGGTTTTCCTCCCTCTGCAGATTCCAAAGGTAAGAGGGAAGAGATGGGACTTTAGTGACTGGGGTGTTATCAGATGACAAGGTAATTTTGGATTCTGTGAACATGGGGGGGGGGGGGTAGAAAGGTGGCCAATATGACCAATCCTCAACCCTCCCCATTACAGCCCTATTAACCTGATTGTCTGTCCCATAGAAATGAAGAACCTTACCCAACAATGGGCATGGTCTGCTGAAATGTGAGCTTTTTGAGACATTGTTAGGAAGTAGGGATGCACCAGTACCATTTTTTGCCTTTACAGCGAGTACGAGTACCGATGCTTTTTTTTTTTAATTCTCTGATACCAATTACCAATACCTGCCCACTGTTTTATTTCCACTTCAGCTGTCAGCAATGGTACGAAGAAGTTATTTACAAATAAAAAAAATAAGTTATTTTTTAATTTTTTTTTCTTTTTGAAACGTGTACACATATGTTCAAGGTGTAAAAATATTAATGAACAAAGCAAAAAAAAAAAAGTTTGAATTACTATTATGCCCCGTACACACGGTCGGATTTTCCGATGGAAAATGTCTGATCGGAGCGTGTTGTCGGAAATTCCGACTGTGTGTGGGCTCCATCGGACATTTTCCATCGGATTTTCCGGCACACAAAGTTGGAGAGCAGGAGATAAAATTTTCCAACAACAAAATCTGATCGCGTCAATTCCGACCGTGTGTGTGGCCTGTTCCGACGCACAAAGTGCCACGCATGCTTAGAAGAAATTCCGACACGGAACAGCTCGGTCTGGTAAACTTAGCGTTCGCAATGGATACAGTACTTTCGTCACGCTGCAATGTTAAAAATGGTTTAATACAGCGCACTCTCTTCTTTATAATGTGACAAGAATTAAGTAGTTTTGCTGCTCATATTCACACACATTTCTCACAAACTTATTTCGTTACTATTTATCGTGATTCAGTCAATATATTTTGATTTCTCACATCTGACCACATTATTTTGGTGTTTATTTTTTTGGGGGTTTAATGTAAATTATTTTTTTTTTGTTTGTATTTTTTGGAAGGTTTTTTTTTTTTTAGGATTTTTATTTGTACTCCCTAAAATTTTTGAGTGTGTTTTTTGTGTCAAGTTACTACAACACCATTGATATGTTGTTATATTTAATCTGTAGGAGATTGTTTGGTGTTGTTGTCCCTTGCTTGGCCAATCACAGCGCCGTCAGTAGAGAGAGCTGTAATTGGCCAAAGCCAGGGTGGCTTTGGCCAATTATGGCTCAGGGGATTTAGTACACGCCCCACACTATATAAGGCCGCCTGCACGGCGGCCCTGTGTAGTGTGTGTTCCGGTGTGCTAAGAGATAGAGAGAGAGAGAGACAGTGTCATTTGATTTGAGTTAGATAGAGTAGGCAGAACAGTCAGTCAGTTAGCTGCACTTACAGTGTATTGTGTATATATATGCATCCCAGGTGTTGCATATATATATATATACACTGTATTCAGTTTAGCTAGATCCGTTCCTGTTATCTTCTATCTAGACTATTTACATTTAGTGCAGTGCGTCCTGCTCACAGTGTTCAGCTAGATCCGTTCCTGTTATTTACATTTAGTGCAGTGCGTCCTGCTCACAGTGTTCAGCTAGATCCATTCCTGCTATTTACATTTAGTGCAGTGCGTCCTGCTCACAGTGTTCAGCTAGATCCGTTCCTGCTATTTACATTTAGTGCAGTGCGTCCTGCTCACAGTGTTCAGCTAGATCCGTTCCTGTTATTTACATTTAGTGCAGTGCGTCCTGCTCACAGTGTTCAGCTAGATCCATTCCTGCTATTTACATTTAGTGCAGTGCGTCCTGCTCACAGTGTTCAGCTAGATCCGTTCCTGCTATTTACATTTAGTGCAGTGCGTCCTGCTCACAGTGTTCAGCTAGATCCGTTCCTGCTATTTACATTTAGTGCAGTGCGTCCTGCTCACAGTGTTCAGCTAGATCCGTTCCTGCTATTTACATTTAGTGCAGTCAGTGCGTCCTGCTCACAGTGTTCAGCTAGATCCGTTCCTGCCATTTACATTTAGTGCAGTGCGTCCTGCTCACAGTGTTCAGCTAGATCCGTTCCTGCAATTTACATTTAGTGCAGTGCGTCCTGCTCACAGTGTTCAGCTAGATCCGTTCCTGCAATTTACATTTAGTGCAGTGCGTCCTGCTCACAGTGTTCAGCTAGATCCGTTCCTGCAATTTACATTTAGTGCAGTGCGTCCTGCTCACAGTGTTCAGCTAGATCCGTTCCTGTTATTTACATTTAGTGCAGTGCGTCCTGCTCACAGTGTTCAGCTAGATCCGTTCCTGTTATCTTCTAGACTATTTACATTTAGTGCAGTGCGTCCTGCTCACAGTGTTCAGCTAGATCCGTTCCTGCTATTTACATTTAGTGCAGTGCGTCCTGCTCACAGTGTTCAGCTAGATCCGTTCCTGTTATTTACATTTAGTGCAGTGCGTCCTGCTCACAGTGTTCAGCTAGATCCGTTCCTGCTATTTACATTTAGTGCAGTGCGTCCTGCTCACAGTGTTCAGCTAGATCCGTTCCTGCTATTTACATTTAGTGCAGTGCGTCCTGCTCACAGTGTTCAGCTAGATCCGTTCCTGTTATTTACATTTAGTGCAGTGCGTCCTGCTCACAGTGTTCAGCTAGATCCGTTCCTGCTATTTACATTTAGTGCAGTGCGTCCTGCTCACAGTGTTCAGCTAGATCCGTTCCTGCTATTTACATTTAGTGCAGTGCGTCCTGCTCACAGTGTTCAGCTAGATCCGTTCCTGCTATTTACATTTTGTGCAGTGCGTCCTGCTCACAGTGTTCAGCTAGATCCGTCCCTGCTATTTACATTTAGTGCAGTGCGTCCTGCTCACAGTGTTCAGCTAGATCCGTTCCTGCAATTTACATTTAGTGCAGTGCGTCCTGCTCACAGTGTTCAGCTAGATCCGTTCCTGTTATTTACATTTAGTGCAGTGCGTCCTGCTCACAGTGTTCAGCTAGATCCGTTCCTGCTATTTACATTTAGTGCAGTGCGTCCTGCTCACAGTGTTCAGCTAGATCCGTTCCTGCTATTTACATTTAGTGCAGTGCGTCCTGCTCACAGTGTTCAGCTAGATCCGTTCCTGCTATTTACATTTAGTGCAGTGCGTCCTGCTCACAGTGTTCAGCTAGATCCGTTCCTGTTATTTACATTTAGTGCAGTGCGTCCTGCTCACAGTGTTCAGCTAGATCCGTTCCTGTTATCTTCTAGACTATTTACATTTAGTGCAGTGCGTCCTGCTCACAGTGTTCAGCTAGATCCGTTCCTGCTATTTACATTTAGTGCAGTGCGTCCTGCTCACAGTGTTCAGCTAGATCCGTTCCTGCAATTTACATTTAGTGCAGTGCGTCCTGCTCACAGTGTTCAGCTAGATCCGTCCCTGCTATTTACATTTAGTGCAGTGCGTCCTGCTCACAGTGTTCAGCTAGATCCGTTCCTGCTATTTACATTTAGTGCAGTGCGTCCTGCTCACAGTGTTCAGCTAGATCCGTTCCTGTTATTTACATTTAGTGCAGTGCGTCCTGCTCACAGTGTTCAGCTAGATCCGTTCCTGCTATTTACATTTAGTGCAGTGCGTCCTGCTCACAGTGTTCAGCTAGATCCATTCCTGTTATCTTCTAGACTATTTACATTTAGTGCAGTGCGTCCTGCTCACAGTGTTCAGCTAGAACCGTTCCTGCTATTTACATTTAGTGCAGTGCGTCCTGCTCACAGTGTTCAGCTAGATCCGTTCCTGTTATTTACATTTAGTGCAGTGCGTCCTGCTCACAGTGTTCAGCTAGATCCGTTCCTGTTATCTTCTAGACTATTTACATTTAGTGCAGTGCGTCCTGCTCACAGTGTTCAGCTAGAACCGTTCCTGCTATTTACATTTAGTGCAGTGCATCCTGCTCACAGTGTTAAGCTAGATCCGTTCCTGTTATTTACATTTAGTGCAGTGCGTCCTGCTCACAGTGTTCAGCTAGATCCGTTCCTGCTATTTACATTTAGTGCAGTGCGTCCTGC